>OW569405.1:42000138-43324779 GCA_937654795.1 Cistogaster globosa
TTAGTTTATTGTTCTAAGTGATAAACCTCAAATCAGGCGTTAAGAAGACGATCAACACAGGAAGAAAACTTATTAATAGAACAGGTGATCATAGCTGCGCAGACGTATCCCGTGATTTAAATCCTCTAGAGTAAAAAATGTTACAAATTATTACAGTTGCCGCCGTTGATGGTGACTCATGTACCCCGGAATCCGGTATTACATTGGAAGGATCAATAAAGGTATGTACATACAGTAGCCCGATAAAGGCTACATACAGCATTATTAATTTAATCTTTTCTTTATAAATACCCATTAAATATACTAAAAGTTCTCTTTAGAAACTTAGTAATTTTGTTTTCGTTAATTTAAACTAGCAAAGCAACTCAAAAGACAATATAAAGTTTCCCATTCCAATTATATACATATATTTCGATATATAAATGAAGAAGTGTTGTAAAAGTTTATAAAATTGAATAAAAGTCGATATTATGTTGGGTATGTAGACATTTTTCCGCTGCTGTATTTACATTTAAGGGAATATGGACATTTATTAAAATAACACCTTTTTTACATTTTAAGTCCATTGAATTTTTAGATTGCGATGAACTCTATATTTCGCCGACTAAAAAACGCAACGTTTTGAAAAATACATTTTATCCGCATCAAACACTAAATCCTCATTAAAATATGCTGACGCTTTGAGTGCAAAATACTGTGATGGAAAAACTAGATCGCATCGAAAAACAAAATTCTGAAATTTTAGAAAAACTGAACAGAATTTTAGCTTTAGACTCTGCATGAATCATAAAATATTAACTAAATTATTATAAATCAATTTTATTGTCCTTTTTCTTGGTAATTGGTTGTATTTTTTAATTATTTAAAATTATTTTTTTTATAAGAAATGAATTTTTTTTTTAATTTATTATAATGAATTTGTTATTGATTTACTTTTTCAATCAAACAATAAGTTTAATTAATAAAATATTTATTTGGAATTTATTATAAATGAGAACTATATATTTTGCTTAATAAGTATTTTTGGGAATTAAGTACGAATAAAAACAATAAATAGTTCTTAACAACTAGTTTATATAAAATTATCTTCTACAAAGTCTTGTTTTCAGTCTTTCACGCTGACGATAAGCTTCTCGTAGTGGTTCTTCTATTTCTTCATCGTTCATTGAAATAGTTTCTTCGTCTTGTAGAACTATATGGTTATCTTCGCGCATTAAACCATGTTCTCTTCTAAAATTGTGAAGAACTGAATATTTATACTGTGCATTTACACTTTCTCCTGTTATTTGTGGTAGAAACATCTAAAAACACATTTTAGCACACCATTTAATCGTTCCACACAATTTCTGGCCTTAGCATGTACTGTGTTAAACTGCTTTTCATCGTCACTTAATGAACGATATGGTGTTATCAACCATGACCGCAAGAACAAGCCAGAGTCACCTGAATATATCCACACAAAACTTTAAATAATATTTTAGGTAGTATAAATATAAAATAAAATTTAAATCAATTAAAATTTTCTTCTTCTTAGAGATCCAAAAATATTTTTGCGAACTTCGCCAAAAATGATTTTTGGGTACAAATCAGCGCCAATTAAAAGATCAACTGGCCTGCTTTTGTAAAAGTTTTATCGGCCAATTGTATGTCAGATAATTCACACTTAATATCCGAAGGACAATTTGTAATATGTTCAGTGTTATAGTTAAGTTTCAAGGTAAGTATTACTGAGCACTTCTGCCGAGCATTAAAATGCCCTTTTTGTAAGAATTAACAAGTTTATTTTAACTGCAAATTAATTCTGTCTTTATTAAATAAAAATAGCGGCTTATATAGTACAATTTTGTAGTGGTCATCATTTTCACAATATTCCTGTATATCCAATAAAATAATTTGTAAACAAAAATGGTATTTGGTTACCATCCAAATTCTCACGATCAACAAAAATATACTTATATATAATATACTTATACTTAAACTGCTGACCATACATAAATTTCCTTTGATTAGTTTTTATTTGAACAATTTGTATTTTTGGTTTTATGTTGCATACAGTCTTGCTCATATGTCTACGAGCATATACCTATTATTACAGTGTTGCGCATAAGTGTACATACACTACAAATTAAATGTAGGTAAATTACTGAAAATTGATCGTAAAACAAGTGCAAGGGTGTCTAACTCAATTCTTTTATTCACTGGAGAACCTGCAAATTTTCGTTGAATTCGATGAAGCTTCTTTATTAACGCCGGAAATCTTTACATTCGTAAATCGCATTTGTAATTTGCAATTGATTTCGCAAACGTTCTGAAATAAATGAAGCTTCTGAAACTGGATCAATTAAGGCCCTTGCCGGATACGTAGTATTATGACAAAAAATGGAAACCATAGCAGTTCCTAATAAAACTGACGAATTCTGTGATATATGAAAGACTTGACGATTCAAGTAAGCACGAGTGGTGGCTGACGTCAAAGGCAATTGTGGTTCCACATGCCCCGTACTCAAACTCTGTCCAGCCCCTATATTACTATGACCATTATTATTACCATTGTTATTATTATTATTATTATTATTATTATTATTGTTATTATTATTAACAGAATTACCTGTAGGCGAATTGCGATGAAGTAAAGTGTGATGTCTCTGATTACAAATGAAGCAATTATGTTCACTTTTGCATTCTTTGGCTTCATGAGATTTCATTAAGCAGTTAACGCAGCAATAAAATTTTTTCACGGTAGAAAAACACTCAGATACGGACAATTGCTTAAACCGACGACAAAATCGAAGCAAACGCGATGGCTTTGGACATAAAACGCAGTAATTAGGTGAAACTGCATAAGACATATGGGACTAAACTTTTCGTTCAACAACTTTCTTTTCTGTTTTCAAAATTTTGAGATCGCGTATACAATCTAAAGCTGGAATTCGCTCTGTCAAGAAGATGTCCAAGTCCTTTCAAAGAGACAAAGCACTTTTGTCCTTTATACTTTGCTTCCAAAATGGGACAGTTTGATTAGGCAATCGTTGAAGGCAAATAAAAACAATAATTGGATCCCAATTATGAGTATCTATTTCATAAACCGACATTTATGACAAGAAATGCCACCAACCTAATCTTTAAAAGTCCTAGAACGTTTCGGTTCGGCCTTTGCCCCTAGTTCATCACGTTTCGTTTTGATCGCATTCATTCACCGAACGTATGCATTAAGGGTGCTCGCATATTTCCTTCCGCAACTGCTAACACGCCAGACTTTAATTTCGGGGACGCTTCTGAAGCAATTAAACATTGCTCTATTCTATTTTAACCTTTTCCCAAAGCTTATCTAATTTACCACTCAATATCTCACTAGTATAAGCTTGATAATCTTCATCGCATATTTTGTTAAAATTTACCTCAAATTTAAATATGGCACGAGTAAAATATTCAAAATATTTTTCCGAGATTTTAAAATAAATTTAATTTTGCTTCAACTTTTCAGGTTCCGATAAATTCACAAAATAAATTAATTCAATAACAAAATTTACTAAACGAACTCAAAATAAGTAAAAAAATAAATAAAACTCGTATAAATTTACATAAATCTCACTGGTAAAATAAATGAACCAAAAAGTTAATAAAACAATTAAAATCACTGCAAATGTAATGCTATATAAAAATATAACAATATAAATTAATAAATCGACTGTTTTCAATTAATATTGATACTCTTTTCACACAGGTATTCTGGCGAAAATTTCTTTAATTTACAACTAATTTTTTCGCAAATATACCGCACTGTACAGAATTGAATGAACACAATATCAAAATAATTTTAATTAACACTATATTTTCAATTAGTAATTAATAAATTTATCTGATCTATATTTAATAAATTTATATTTATTTTTCGACTTTCCGTCCACTGAGCTTTCATAAAATTGGTATTAATAACAAAATATAGGCGATCATACACAATTAACGCACTGTTTTATCTTTTATCGTACACAATAACCAAATTGCTTGTTTATTTTATTTTACACACAGGCATATATGTACACCCGTGTGTGTATGTTTATAGATATAATAATTTTCTTCTTGCTTTAACACAATTAATTCGCTTCTTTTCCAAATCAATTTTACTAACCTGATATTATCCTTTGATTGAAGAAAGGTGAAATTTGCCAATTTTCCCGTAGAAAATTCTTTGTATAAAGCGTTGAATTCTTGTGTTTTATCCGGTTCGTTTGGACCAATGTTTCGGCGTATATCCGACGTAAAAAGGAGAAATGGTTTTTCCGTACATAAAAAAGTAAAACAACAAGAATTAGTTAATTTTATTTTATAATTGAACAAGCACCAGGTCAGTTTTAAAATAAAAATATTGTTTATCAGTTTTTATTTTTTCTTTCAATATTTTGCCACACTGTCGGGTGGCATCTTCAGGAAACAGGAAATAAAATTATTAAAAAATTATATGTTTTTCAAAAACACAAGTTATGTGCTGTTTCTGTATTACAGACGATCAACTCGTCTAAAAAATTTGTATGAAAAGCATTTAGTTTTTTGAGTTATTTTAATATAAATTTTTCAGACGAGTTGATCGTCTGAAATACAGAAACAGCACATAATTCAATTCAATAAGTTTGTCAAATTAACTCAAAAAATTTTCAAAAAAACAAAGACAAAAAATTCAAACATTTTAGTATATTCTAAAACTCATAAACTTTCAATACTCAAAAAACACACATTCAAATTTTAAATTTTAAAAAATACATAAAACATTATACAAATACAAGCACATAAATTTTCTTAATGAAAATGTTACAAACAACTAAGTTAGATACATTCTAATGTTCACTATTTTTTATGCACGAAATGTCTGTAACACTGCGCAACATTATCAGTAATTACCAGTATCAGCCTTAAAGTTTATTCTTTTTGTTGTTGGCACTTTAATTATTTGTAACATCTCTAACATATACCGACGTTTATAATTATTTTCTATATTTAAAACTGATGCATTTTCAAAATTAGGAAGATGATTTAATCGGGCACAATGGGAAGATAATGCAGTTTTTTGTGGATTATTAACATCTCTATATCTTTGATCAGATTTATGTTCAGCTATTCTAGTTTTGAGTTTGTTTTTAGTTGTACCTACATATACATTATTACGATCTTCACTATCATTACCATTACAAGGTATTTTGTATACTACATTTGACATGTCCTATTTTTGTATTCTTTTGTTTGGCTATATCTTGCAAGTAAAAATTTTACCAGTAAGAATTTAAAAGATATTTTTTGTATCTCATACATAAAATATTTTTAGTCTTACTAGCTTGTGAAGCTAAATTATTTACATATCATAATGCATAATTTGTTATTCAAAATATGTCCATACTATCTTTTAACATAAACTAATAATTCGTTGAACCTTATTTCTGCTGAATCTATAAAACGTCATACAAACAAAAAACTGTGAAACAAATAAAATTAACCTTAAGTTTTTAATAGCGTAGACAGACGACAGCGTTAATTTGCATTAACAGTCCTAATTCAAATTAACTTTTGAATTATCCCCATTCTAATGTGAATTAGATTAATCGTAAATGCACTAAATTATAAACCGTCGATAATCAACAAACGGTTGTGAAATTGTATACTTTTAAAAATTAAAACGGATTCAAAGGCATAAAAGGTACGTTATTTTAATTGTCTTTAGTCAAATAAAAAAAATTAATATTTAAATCAGTATAGCATCAAACCATAATTTCTGTCTTCTACCCATTAATCGTAATGTAAATGAGTAAAATTTTAATTCACATTAGTTAGCTTTTAATTCAAATTAACTCTGTCGTCTGTCTACGCTATAAGCCAACGAAACTTATAAGTTACTGAACAAGCGAAATTAAATAAAGTTAAAACTAAAACAAATCAAACAATAAAAAAATATTAAGAATTAAGTTACAATTTTGAACAAACCAAAAGTAAAAAGTTGGGCAATTCAATGAACTCTAAGATAATCAAAATATATAATGTGTGCAAATTCAATGAACTCTAAAATGAGCAAAGTATATGAAGGGAGTTAACATACTTTAAGATAAACATTTGTACAGTTACACAAAATAAAAATATGTATTAACATGCTCCCCCGTTGAGTATAGCTCAAAATAGAGTTTTACGTTTGGATTCAATTCTGCTGAATTGGCACTACTTGTCCATCTGATATAGAATTGTGTTGATTTCTGTTGTAGCCGCAATTGGGCTTGCTATCGATTTTGATCAAATATATACCGTAAAATCTGCTGTTATATCTTTTTTGCGAGATGCTGGAGTTGGATGGTGTTCACACTTTTTTTAACAATCAGATATAATAAGATACAGCCAGTGACTGTTAAAACTGAGTAACAGACAGTCATGTGATGGTAATAATGAGTCTCAATTCTATTTGCTAGTTTAAGTACCTCCTGCGCCTTAAGTGAGTTTTGTAAATCTTTTAGATATTTTATCTGTGAACTGTACTCGCTTGTATGCCTGTGTTTTATTGATTAGCACACAGATTGGCTTAAGAGGTGTTAATGGGTTTGTTCTGTTATTTCCCAAATCTTGGTATAGGATACCTTAATTGAGCTGGAAATTGTATGTTGGCCTTGTATTGACATGAACTTATTTTTGGGAGTACATTCCCATTCCAAGTAAAGAAAACCCGATCTCTTTAATAAAAATTACACACAGCAAAATCGATTTATTCTGTGCACAATAATTTTCCTAGACCTGCAGCAAATCATGCTGGTTCTGGATATCCTTTTCCTAATCAGTCAGTTCGAAATAATCCTGCTATATTCGGGTCTTAAACTCAACAAGTGCCATTTTCCCCAAACTTTCAAAATGCTAAGGTAAATCGAAGCAGTGCTCGTTGGCCAGCCTCTACGGGGTTTCGACCCCAATCTTATGGCTATGTGAGACCCTCGCAAACTTTTTTACAGAGCAACATTTTTAATGCACAGTCACTGGATACAGATGTAATCATAAGAACAGTAGGTACTACTCAGAATAATTCTTTTGGACAAAGAAAGACATTTGATAATGAAAGAGGTCAGGGTATTTCACAACATGTTAACCACTTGACGGGAGATCAGGGCGACAGTTTCCCCTCATCCGAGAAAAATAATTCCGAAATTTTTGAGGATCTGATTAATTTTTTAGATGTCGGTCCCTCTTACCCTATGTCGAGAGGGAATAAAAGGAAGAAAACTAAAATTTCTGATAGATACTGGATCTTCAAACAACTATATTAAAGACCTAGATTTCTTAACTGGTATTACTAAGTTTAGGAGTCCAATTTTAGTCAGGTCCATTCATGGAGAAAATTTGGTTTGTCGTAAGACAGCAATAAAATTATTTAACAAGGTCTCTGATTTTTTTATACTTTCTTGCCTCATTACATTTGACGGAATAGTAGGTTCTAATCATCTTAATGAAATAAAAGCACATTTAGATACGGAGAATGGGGTTTTAAGCTACGATGATGGTGTAGAGAAGTTGCTGTTTTCTTATTATAATGGAATGAATCATATTTCCGTCGATGCGGGAGATGTTCCGGAAGCAGTTCGGACGCAATTTATAGAGCTACTAGAAAACTACACAGGAGTTTTTGCGGGTCCAGATGAATCGCTGCCGTGTAATACCAATGTTGTTGCCAGTATAAAAACAAGAGATGAAGAACCGGTCTATTCACGTTATTATTCATATTCCATGGCAATGGTGGACTTTGTAAACAAGGAAATAGCGGTCTTATTAGCAAACGGAATCATAAGACCATCTAGATCGCCGTACAACAACCCCCTTTGGGTCGTAGATAAAAAGGGTTATGATGAAAATGGAAGACCGAAAAAGCGTTTGGTTATTGATTTTCGAAAATTAAATTCAAAAACCGTTAGCGATAGGTACCCAATACCGGAAAGTTGTGTCATATTGGCAAACCTTGGTATGGCCAAATATTTTATAACTTTGGACTTAAAATCAGGGTTTCATCAGATTAACTTGAAGGAGCAAGACAGGGAGAAAACTGCTTTTAGCGTTAACAACGGTAAATTTGAATTTTGTAGGCTTCCATTTGGCTTGAAGAACGCACCTAGCATTTTCCAACGTGCTATAGACGATATATTACGTGAGGAAATTGGTAAGTGTTGTCACGTATACATTGACGACCTCATAATATTTTCTGATTCAGAGCAGAAACATATTGATGACATTGGCAAAACTCTGCAGAAATTATTTGATGCTAACATGAGAGTTTCAGTGGAGAAATCAAAATTTTTTAAAACAAAGGTCGAATTTTTAGGTTTTACAATTTCACCAAGTGGTATTAAAACTTGTCCTGAGAAAATAAAGGCTATAGTCGATTTTCCAGCACCATCGACTCTGCGAAGCTTGCGATCTTTTCTAGGCCTTTATGGCTATTACAGAAGATTCGTAAAGGATTACGCCGCTATAGCGAAACCGTTGACAAAGTACCTTAGAGGTGAAAGCGGCCATATTGGTGCCCGACAGTCAAGAAACTTTAAAATTACTTTGGATAAAGAAGCATTGCAATCCTTTAACATCGGAGGAAATTTTACTTCTCTATCCGGATTTCTCGATGCCATTTGTCCTTACCACAGATGCGTCTGCACACGCAATTGGGGCTGTTTTATTGCAAGGTAAACGTCCGATAACAATGATCTTTAGAACCTTGTCTCTAGCAGAGGAAAGTTACGCGGTCAATGAGAGAGAGCTATTAGCTATTGTCTGGGCTATAAAAAGTCTTCGAAACTACCTTTACGGTGCAAAAAAAAACTTAACATATTTACAGACCATCAGCCTCTTATATTTGCAGTGTCAGAAAAAAACGCAAATTAAAAAATTAAAAGATGGAAAGCATTCATCGAAGAATATGCACCAACATATCATTATAAACCTGGTAAAGATAATATTGTTGCTGATGCGCTTTCCAGACAATACAACAACATGATTTTTCAAATTTCTTCCAGTTCGTCTCGGGAGACTCAAAATAGTGAGATATCCTATACCTAGGTAATACCAACAGTTGAAAATCCACTGAATTGTTTTCGAAATCAGATAATTCTAACTCCAGGACTAGAAAATAGGGAACAAACTAAAATTATTTTTAAAGATCGGATACGTCATACCATTACTTTTTCCAATTATGAATATCTTTTAAAATATTTTAAACAAGTTGTCAATCCCAAGGTTGTAAATGCTATTTACAGTGATTTGCCAATATTAGCCCAGATACAACACCTTATGGTTACTACATGCCCATCCGTCAAATTTTGACACACCGATAAGTTTGTTACCGATATATTTAGCCCAGATGATCAATTGGAAATTCTGAACAATGAACACAATAGAGCCCATCGCGGACTAACTGAAAATGTTAAACATATTTTACGAAATTATTTTTTTCCAAATATTCAAAAAAAAAACTGAGAGACATAATTCGGAATTGTAAAATTTGCCACTAGGCAAAATACAATCAGCATTCTAGGAAATAAGAAATAAACCCCTATTCCTTCTTATCCAGGCGAAATATTACATATTTATATTTATTCCACGGTTGGAAAATTTTTTTTAACATGCGTGGATAAGTTTTCGAAGTTCGCCATAGTAATGCCCATACCCAAAAGATCTGTAGTTGACATTAAACCTGCATTGCGGGCAATCTTGAATACTTTTAATAATACCAAGACTTCAGTTTGCGACAATGAAAAGTCTTTAAACTCAGAATCAATTAAGAGTTTGTTATTCCTCCTTTACACAGTACATCAAATGGTCAGGTTAAGTAATTTCACTGCACGCTTTCAGAAATAGCTAGATGCATAAAATTAGAATATTCAATAGATGATATTACAGATCTTTTACTTTTGTCTGTTTTCAAATATAATAAAACTATACACTCAGTGGTCAAGCAAAAACCAATAGATTTACTTCACTCAATATCGGACCAACTTAGAATCTTTGTTAGGAACCAAATGATAGTTAAACAGAAGAAGGATTTAGAATTACACAACAGATCTAGATGCAAACGAACTTTTCGGCCAGGACAGAAAATTTTTGTCAAAACTAATAAAAGATTAGGCAACAAATTAAGCAAAGTGTACCTTGAGAAGGAAATACAAAAGGACTTGGGTCCCACAGTCCAAATTGGTAACAGGATTGTTCACAAGGACAATATACGTTGAGTTGCAAGCTGTAGCTAAATGTAAATTAAAAATTTAATCAAACTTTCGATTCAGCTTTCAATTTTATTTTGAAAAGATTGTCCAATTTAAATTATTAATATACTTATGATATTTTGAAATTTACAGTCTTATTCAGCAACTATTTCACAATCATAAATAAAACTTAATTGACAATTTATTATTTCATAATTGTTAATTCGAAGAAAGTATATTTTTCTATTTTTGAGATTTATTTATTTTTCCAGTCGAGGACGACTGTTTTAAATAGCGGGAGAAGTTAACGAACCTGTCGATATATTTTTTTCGTTTACTGTTTGGAATGTTTATTATTTTAATTTTGCTTTGTTGCTAAGTTGATTTTTTTCATTGAATAATTATTATTTCGAGTAATTGTAAGAAATTAAGTAAATGAAAACCGTTGCAGTAATCTTTAAAGTTAAAACTCCAATGTACTCTCCAATTGTTTTTTTTTACTCATTCGAATTATCATGCTCAGCCTAATTATTATTTCGGGTAATTGTAAAAAATTATGTAAATGTATACCGTTGCAGTACTCTTTAAGACTAAAATTCATTCATATTCTCATACTAAGCTTAAATCATTCATAAAAATAGAATAATTATTCATTAATAATTCTGATCTTGATTGAATTGCTCCTAGGTTTAAATAAAATATTCCTTAAACTTAAAAATGAAAACTTGGAAATAAGAAATAAAAAAATGTTAAATCTCTAAATAAATCTGTTTAAAGTTGGAAATTTTAAAAATCAAAAAGGACATTTGGAAAATAAAATCACAAAGAATAAGAAACTGCTAAAATTAAATATTAAAGACTGTAATAAAAGGTAAAAATTAGATGAAATGAATTTTAAAACGAAATGTGTGTTTAATAAAATTTCCACATAGTGGAATCAAAATTATTTTAAGTTTCAAAGAAAAATTTTGTAAGATGCAAACAAAATAACCAAAAGATGAAATTAAAATTTTAAGGAGCTAAATTCGGATGTAAAATATTTAAAATTCTACATAGTAGAAAACAATATAAAAATATTAAAAACAAAAAAAATTAAAACTGAATATTTTCAAAAATAAAGCTCATTAACCTAGAACTATTTTTAAAACAAAATTAATAAATAGATAAGTGCTTTTCCAAAAAGTAACAGAAGGTTTAAGCATAATTAATAAACAAAGAAAAACAGAAAATAAAGATCAATGGGACGATTGAAATGAAAAATAAGTTGAACTATAAAACTTAATTAAAATAAAAATACAATATCTCAAAAATTTTAGAAATATGTTTGGAAACTAAGAACTTACTCTTATTTTAAATAAAATAAAATCAATTCAAAATAAAAGCTGTTTTACTTCACCTGGAAATAAATGTTGATTATTAATTTATATACTAATTTAACAACAAAAATAATGCATAATTTGCTAACTTAAATATGCCGATACTATCTTTTTCATAAACTAGTAATACGTCGAACCTTATTTCTGATGAATTTAAAAAATGTTACACAAACAAAAAACTCTGAAACAAATAAAATTAACCTTGGTAGTATGTTTCCACGGCAAAACGAAGCACTTGCTTCGATCTCTGAATCATGATTTCGAATCATACTGTTTATACGACACATACGTGCTTCGTTTTGACACTTTGTTTTTACTCAAACATATGCAAATAGTTTGCGCGCGTCAAAAACTAAAAATCTATTTTTTAAATTCTTGGATTGTTTTACATTTAAAATGGATTAAAAAGTAAGTAAAAATTATAAGTTGTTATATGTAGAATAATTTTGTGAAATTTATATCAATTCATTTATTTTAAAAAGTGCGAAAAAGTGCTATCAAATGGGAGCAATGTGGTGAGCAGACTCTGCTGGAGATATGGATGGAAAAGATGCCGCTATCGTGTGAATACCGAAAAAGCAGCCACATTCTGATTGAAACGGCTTCAGATCTACAAAAAGCGGGCTTTAAATACTCAGCAGAAGAAGTGAAGATCAAAATGCACAACATGACATGTCGATATCGGTATGTAAAATGTATATTAAACTTTTCTTGATTTAGAAATGAAATGCAAGAAAGTATTCATGTATTCTGTCCAAAAATACATGATAATGATTGTTATAGTGTTACTACCACTATCATACATAATCCGTTTTTTGAATGTACATATTCATATAATTTTATTAATTATATATGGTATATATATATATCTATGTATGTATTTACAGATAAGAAAAGTTAAAAATTGGGACAACGGGTGGTTCGCCTTCGGAATGGGACATGGAAAGTTTATTAGCTCCATGTAAGAATTATAATCCTGAAGTCCTGGTTTCTGATAGCATAAATGGTAAGTAATATATATATATATATAGTTTTTCTAATATATTTATTTATTTATACATGTATTTTACCAGTTAAATAGACATATATTTAAGTATCGAGCCAGATTCATTGTCGCTACCGTCACCAAGCAATGCATCGTCGTCATCACAACTAATTTCCGAGTCAGATTCACCATTACCCGCTATACCACGGATGTATGCAACAAGAAAAAAAAATAATAATATTGAAATTTTAATTAAATCGGTAGCAACAAACTTGAAAATGATTTAAAGAGTACGTCAGAAAGGTTGATAGCAATTCAGAATGAGAAAAGGGAAATTATAAAATCATTTGCTACTAAAGAAGCCGAAGTGCAAGAGGCATAAGTTGCATTTAAAAAAAATAATTTTTTTTTCTATTATATAAATACTTTATATACCATCTCATGAATTCGTGATATTTCTTTTTTTTTATCTTTTTATTATTAACTTTAGTTTTTTTTTTTTGATTACTTGAATTTGAGATATTTGTTTTTTTTTTAATTTAATTTTTTTATTTTTTAATTAATTTTAGTTTTTGTTTGCCTAAGACAGTATTTTATAGTATATTAAATAAAACTAACAGAGATAATCTGAAATAGCATGTCTTTTTTTCCTGGTTATTTCTGTTGTCTCTTAAGGTACCCATATGACCGATTTTTTAGCAATTTCTAAGGCCTGCAACCAGTTTTCATTTTAAGAGTCGTTGTTCTCATTTAAAAAGTTGTTCAAAACGCAACATGATAGGACAATGGTGTTTGCGTTTCTTAAGGCTTTGTCTATGCCTTTTCTGATACGCCTGAAACGGGCTTTTAGATGTCTAAAAGCATTTTCCACGACTCTACGTGACTTGGACAGTGCTTAGCTGAAGCATTTTTTCTGATATAGGGAAAGGATATGGCTACATTATTTTTTCGCTTAGCCGAAATGCTGAATCACCAATTATGTGAACTGTGACATTCCGAAATATTTTTCCTTAAATCATGTAAAATATTGAACTGATCATTTTGCTGTTTCAAAGAAGATTCTTTATATATTTGAGAATCATTGCAACGTCCTGGGCTTCCACAGCCAACATAAATAAAACGGCACCTGAAAAAAACATGCGCTTAAATAAGGTACATACATATATCTTGTAATGCTTATTACCTTGCGTTCACTAATGCTAAGAGTACAATTGAGTACCAACCCTTATAGTTATAGTAATCCGTAGCGTCTTCATGTGGTGGGTGAATCTCAGTATGGCAGCCATCTACGAATGACAGACGAATTAAGGCGAAAAAATATAAGAATCTTAACTAAGAAACATGCATTGGGGATATCCAAGTACATCAAATTTATTTACTAGTTCAACAATTTTCTCTCTTTTTAGTGAAAGTTATTTAAATATATTGGAGCTAAAACTCTCCAAACCTCCCCACAGAAACTTAAAAGTATTTTGCATACAGTCGCCTTTTCTACGCCAAACATATTAGCGATTGTGCGATATTATGCAGACGATCACAACGCATATAAACTTATTGCGATCCTCTTCTCCAGTGGTATTGCTTGACGCATGTTTGTGTCCTTTTTTTGCAGTCCAGATAATATCTTGCACAATTTATAAAATGTACACCGATTCATTCTAATGTTATTTTTACAAAATTAATCTTCAGCATTTTGGCAATCCGTCTCCCAAAATGTTTGAGATCGGCCCTAAAACGTTTTATGAAATTGATTTAAAATACATACTTATATGTACGAGTATATTTTGCTTACGGTAGGTCTGTTCAGTAACTTTACTAGCAAAAACTAGCAACGAGAGAGTAAAACAGAAATTTCAAAATTATTCTCCCAAATAAGAAAAGTAAATGAACGCTTTACTAGCAAAAATTAGCAAAGAAAATTGTTGTGGCTTCGGGAATGATATGTAAGACGTAAAAACTGTACGGTATGCACACAAAATAGTACTATTTTTAAAGAAAATGTACTAGAGTGCAAAAATGTATAAAACGAAGGCCACTGAGAGCCAGCAAACTGGTAACCACACGAAAAAATTTTAAAATAATACTCAAAGTACCAAATAGTAAAAACATGTAAAATGTTTTAAATATCCTTTTAAATATTTGGTAAATTGCAAACGCGCTTAGGATGTTTAAGCTCAGCATGTATAGAATTTTTTTCTAAAGTTAGTTCTAAAAAACATTCTAATTGTAATTAAGATGTAAAAATATTTATATTAAAAATAGTTTTAACATGTATATAACTTATTTTTAGTTATACATAAGAATTGTACAACTCTTCTTTAAATTGTACCGAAAAAAGTACATCGCATTGAATGTTTCATCACTGGCTTGTTTACTTTTAATTCTAAAAACAATACAAACACCTGCAAAGCTCGAAGATTCTAAACCAAATTTCTGTTGTTTTACTCTACTTTGAAGTGTACTTCCATAGCTAAATTAAAGAAAAATTACAAAATAATATTATTCTTTTAATTGTCAAATACTTGCATTTTCATTAATGTTAAAAAAATTTACTTTATCAGGCATTTTTAAAGTAAATTATTTTGTAAACAAAAGTAAGAAACAGCTGTTTGGCTAATGCTTGCAAGTAAAAATTGTACTAGTAAGAAATTGCAAGTATTTTTTGCATCTAATTTTTTTTACTCTCTGTTTACATTCTCTCGTTGCAAATTTTTTGGGTTAATGAACACTTTTCAGTAACAATTGTAACAAATTCGTAACAATTTTTGTAAATGAACAGACCTGGTTTTTCACGTCAATCTTTCCGAAGCTAATGACAACGCCTACGTATTAAGAAGCTGAAGCTGATTTAAATGTTACGAATACTTTTCCTGTAGATCCGACAGCATCTGCAAGGACATCTTTGACTCTTCGAAAAATTTAGATTTCGCATAAATTCTTCTTACTTTTATAATTTTTTTCACAATTTGCTTTTTGTCTTCCATTTCATATTTCCTTTCTTTTAAATATTAAATCAAGTTTTTTATTTATAGTTGTACACAACACTTTGTTTTTCGTTTTGTTTGTTCACTTTTATATTTTTGTTTATATTTACATTTTGGTTTGAAAGTTGGTGCAGATAAACTTGCGATAAAAATTAAGGAAGACAGAAAATTTTCGTGCTTCGCAAGTAGATTCAATATGAATCTACCAGTTTCGCTCTCAAAATTTTGTATGGCGAAGCCAGTTGATTCGCTCATGATTGGAGTGTGAAGCAGGAATAGAGAGCGAAGCAGGTGCCGTGGAAACATAGTATGAGATTTTAAGTCAGCGAAACTTATGAATTACTGAATAAGCGAAATTCATTAAGGTTAAAATTATAAACAAATCAAAGAACAAAAATATTAAGAATTAAGTTACAATTTTGAACAAACCAAAGAACATAAAATATTAAGTATTAAGTTACGATTATGAAAAAACCAAAAGTAAAAAGGTGAGCAATTCAAAGAACTGCTAAAATATTCAAATTTATAAAAAGTGTGCAAGTTCAATGAACTATAAAATAAGCAAATTATATGAAGAGGTTCAACATCTTAAAGATAAACAATTAAACAGCTACAAAAAATAAAAAATATGTATTAACACCAGACTGCAGCGGGGTGGCTTTGAGCAAAAATTGTCATATTTCCGGTGCATTGGCGGATAAGAGAGAATGTGGCTAACCCTATTGCCATAGGACGTTGTCATTATTGTCGAGGAAAATGCGAAGAGACATTGCTGGAAAAAAGTAGTGGTTATCGACATCTGTCCCGCTAGGGATTATCAAGTTCGAAGAGATGTTATCAAATTTAAGAGTGGCCTTCTCACCTGACCTGCATTAAAGTTGGCAAAGTTAGATGTAAATAAGTAAACACCATGCAGAATGCATAGATTTTACGAGAGGGAATGTTGTGTGGTAAAATTACTTAATCTTATCGCCATTTTTGTATAATGCTATCTGGCGGCGCTACAAGTACCACTTAATAACAAAAGTCGATCGATTTCATTTTTTTATTTTTTCCCCATTTTTAAAAGATGTGCAAATTGAACAGTTTTATCACTGATTATGTTTTGTGCCTAAACAGAATAAAGTAAATTTACTTTATCTCTATTATTGATATTTATTTACCTAAATATTAAACTCTGTATTTAGATATATGTAAGTGAGCTTTGACTGGTGTACCCTGTTGTGAGACCGGGTGCTAGTAAAATTTTGATATTTCTATAAAAAGCAAAAGTGTAAGTTGAATTTACTGAATTAAATTTTTTGTATGCTTACGAAATTAACGAAATAAAATTTATAGATTAAAGGCCTCATTAGTCTTTACTTTCTGTTGCTGTTCTGTGCCGTGCCGTTCTGCTTTTCAAATTATTGTAATTAGTTTTTCTGTAACAACAAACCAGCTGTTTATAATAAACAAAGAAAACACAATACACGACACAACAAAAACAACTACAATTACAATGACAAAAATGGTTTGTTTACAATATTGCACTCACACTACCAAACAACTTCCAAGTAACTTAACGTTGAATTCTATTTTCTACTGATTCGAACGGAACAGAACAGAACGTCAAAGTAATAACAAACCACAAATACATATTTTCCACTTAACAGAAATTGATCAGCTGATTCGTCACGGAACGGAAAGTAAAGACTAATTCTGCCTTAAAACGTTTAAAATTGAAGTGAAGCTAAAATTAGTCTTTGATTTACTAGGCCGCCCACCGTCCAAAACAAGTCTTAAGATTTGCATTAGATTTTGTAAGAAAGATATCTAAAGTGAATTGTTGCGATTGTCAACGTAGCATTACATTTCGTTTTTACACTATCACACTTCAAGTAGAACGGAAATTCCCAGTTAGCCATTTGAATCAAAACGGACACTTTACTAAAATACTTCTCGGAGCTTCAGAAGAAAGGGCTTTTTTTTACTGAACTAGTTCAGCTGAGCTCTTTATTTATTTTAGAATATATGTATATTTATAGCACCGTAGATAAACATACTTGAGTGTCATATAGAAATCATGGCATGAGCAATTTTGAAGCGTTCTCAAAAAAGCTCCTTAGGTGGGTTGTTTTGATTTTTTTTTTTTTTTTTGATTGCTTATTTAATGGGTGGCTGGTTAATGAACAGCAAAACAACTCCAATTAAATCAAAAATTTTAGTGTTTGGAAAAATTTCTTTAAAAGGCGGTTTATACGGTACGACTTTATGTACGTAAAATCCAAGAGCAAATAATATGAAATTCCATCCGTATTTAAAAAAATGAGAGTAAAAATCTTACGACAGATTTTTTCACGTTTACACAATTGGTATACATAGGTTTTTCGGCGGTTTGCAGAAAAATGCATCCCTGATCTAATGATTCGTAATTGTCTTTTAAAAATTTTCAAAAAACTGTCAAATTTTCATCCGTAATTCCTCTCAATTTGCGCAGATTCATTACATATTTAGTTTAGACAATCCCACTGGTAATATTTTGTACAAAAACTTGACATGTCGTAAGTTTTCTGTGACCATGTAAACCGCCCTTAAATAAATTTGTATTAAAGGATGTAAAATTATTTCCGTATTATTTGAAATATACATTTGCTTCCACACTATCACACCATTTCATCATATTGCGATACAAGTGCAAACCAGAATTATTATTACCATTCTTTTAAGTTTTATTATAAACACATTAAGTACTACAACAATAAGTGTTAGAAAATTATTACTACGCAATTTAGTGCATAACACAGGTCAACAGCAAAAAAAGGCTTGACTAACCACTATATAGATTTGATGCATCATGGCTGCCTAAGTACAAAAATGGTAAATTTTTCAATTCTATGGATAATTTTTTTTTTTTTTTAATTTTTTAAGTAAAATTGACAATATAACTCAAAAACAACTAGTCCGATTTTGTCGAATTAAATTTACATAAATTAAGGTTTACAATATCTTTAAATAACGTGTACAAATTTTTTTAATGCGATGAATAGTTTCAAAGTTATGAAACAAATTGTTAGCAAAAAAAAAAAATAAGAAATGCTAAAAAAAAAAAATTTTGAAAAACAAAAATCTGGAAAAAATCGAAAACTGCAAAAAATATTACTTTTTATTTTTTTGTAGTAAAGCTTCATATCATGCAAATTAAACTAGATATGGATCATAAAAATCGATGCATGCTTTACATTTTTATTTACAATTAATTGAAGGTATCGCATATTTACAAGCACTGTAGAAAATTGTACCTACTATATAATGAAAATGCAGATCATAAAAACTCAGGTACATTTTACGACACGCATTTTGGCAAAACCCCTTTGGGAAAAACCTCTATGACATTTTTATGATTCTAATAATTAAAAAAAATAAGTAATAAACAAAAGATTGTTTAATTTTTACGATTGCGGTAGGATAGTAATAAAACGCTCATAAATGTGCGTGTACGCTGAAGTGCTCTTATTTTCCGTTAGCTACCTGTAACGGATGATTTTTTTTTTTCTCATAAAAGTCCTTAATGTTTTTTAGGATTCTTAGGAATAATAAAAAATTTGCAGCACACACAAACTGTATCCACACAAAGGGTTATCCAAAATTGTAGTATCAGTATTTATAAGATCTCCTTGACCCTTTTTATTTCACTCAAGAAGTGTTTGCGATAACGCAAACATCATTTAATACCTACACAAAAATTAGACTCATACAGCTTAGAAGTTAAAAACAATTTTCAAATATTAATAAAAATGAGCCAGAAAGCCAGAACATTTTTATGTAAAAACGATGCAGATTTATTTTGTTATGTGTGCGGCCAATATATCACCGGGAAAAAACGGAAGTGCTTCTTAACTTCATTGCAAAAGTCATATCAAGATTGCTATAATATCTATCCGCACAATTTGAACCAGCATTGGACACCGAGTACTATATGCATTCCATGTCGATTGAATTTATCTATGAAGTCTTCTAACGTAAAGTAAGTATAAATTAATAGATTTGGAATATTTTATAATTACAATATTTCTTAATTAAAATTTGAATTCTTCATATTCCTGATTTCAATTTTTTTTTTATTTTACAGACGACACTTGGAAATTTTGAAGCCCATGCTATGGAGAGAAACAGCGAACCACGCATCCGAGTGTTATTTTTGTTTAAGTACAAAAAGCGGTTTTGGAAAACATATGCGATGGTCTTACCCCACGAGGTCTACTGATGGGTTTACACTTGCAGTTCTACATTCACAAGAAATAGAATATGCTCAAGATCGGGGTGCAAGCTGTAGTCATGTGCTTTCATCTTCACCAGGACACTCAACCTCAAGTATGTCTTACCAATCAGATATGTCAGATCCAGCACTACCATCTACAGCTGAAAATGACGAGTTCATCCCACACAAAAATTTCTCGCCGAGACCATGGAATCAAGATCAGCTTAATGATGTAATTAGAGACCTTGGATTGTCGAAAAGATCTTCTGAATTACTTGCGTCCCGGATGAAAGAAACAGGTCTCATAACTAAAGAAACTAAAGTTTCGTATTACCGTACTCGAGAAAAAGACTTACTTCATTATTTTGCTGAAGAGGATGACTTTGTGTACTGCACAGATATTTCTGGTTTGATGACTGCCATGGGCTTACAGAGATATGATTCAAACGAATGGCGTTTATTTATCGACTCATCAAAACGCAGCTTGAAGTGTGTCCTTTTGCATAATGGAAATAAATTTCACTCCTTGCCGATCGCACATTCAACCAAAGTAAAAGAAGAATACTATGTAATTGCATTGGTCATGAAGAAGATAAAGTATGATAAACATAAGTGGGTAATTTGTGTTGATCTTAAGATGGTAAATTTCCTCTTAGGCCAACAAAGCGGCTTTACAAAATATCCTTGTTTTATATGTTTATGGGACAGCAGAGCTAAAACAGAACATTGGAAGAGAAAACAATGGCCTTCTAGGGAAACACTAGTTCCAGGCACGCCAAATGTTATAAATGTGGCTCTAGTGCCCCGAGATCGCATCATATTACCCCCTCTTCACATTAAACTTGGTCTGATGAAACAATATGTTAAAGCACTTAACAAAGATAGTGAATGTTTCCAGTATATTTCAAAGAAGTTTCCCAATCTAAGTATGGAAAAGCTGAAAGCAGGCATATTTGATGGCCCACAAATTCGCAAATTGGTGAACGATACTGAATTTGGCAGTTCAATGTCAGAAATTGAGAAGAATGCATGGGATTCGTTTGTATGGGTTATTCAAAATTTCTTAGGAAATAACAAGGGTGATGATTACGTTGCGCACGTTGAAGAGATGTTAACTCACTTCCAGAATCTTGGAGGCAACATGAGCATCAAAGTACACTACCTGCACAGTCACTTAGATCGTTTTCCTGAAAATCTAGGTGACTTGAGTGAAGAACAGGGCGAACGATTTCACCAAGATATCCGGACAATGGAGGAACGATACCAGGGTCGCTAGGATGCACACATGATGGCTGATTTTTGCTGGAGTATTCAGAGTAACACTTCGTTATTCAACAATAGTAGAAAATCGACTAAAAGAAAATTTCAGAGTTTGTAGTTTATAATACATATTTATTTATTTTCTTGTTTTATTTATTATAATAAATGTGAATAATAAAATATAAATTTTCTACTGTTTAATTTATTTATTTATTTACATTTAAGCTCATCCAACACAAATGTCTTTCCGAAGAATAGAATCAGTATATTCTAGGTAGGGTTTTGCCAAAAAATACACGAATGTTGCTATGTAATGCATTTTTGATGTAAAAATTTGTACATAGCATGGGGAAAATGTTATCAAAATTCAATCAATCGAAATAAGAACATTAACTACTCAATTTTATGTATATCAGACAAAAAACTAAAATTTGGTGAAAATGAGCGAATTCACTTAATTGTGAATAAATTCGAAAAAAATCAATCGATTTTTATGATCGATATCTCATTTTGTTCCTATTACATGTGGCTTTGCTATAAAGCAATAAATCTGAACGATTTTTGCCGTTTTCGATTTTTTATGACTTTTTTAAAACAAAAAAATTTGCTATTTTCACGTAAAAAAATATTTTTTCCCTCAATTTTTTATTATAACTCCGAAACTACTGAGCCGATTTAAACGCAATATATTAACGGATTAAAGGCTATGTAAATTTCAGTTTTCTAAGTTTATTTGAATAATATCGGACTAATTTTTTTTTTAGTTATCATTAATTATGTGAAGAAACGTCTAAAAAAATTTATAATTTTATTTAAAAATTTTTTAAAAAAAAACCTCTCCATAGAATTTCAAAATTGAACCATATTTGTACTACTGGGACCACAATACATCAAAACTGTATAGTGGTTTTCAAAGCCCCTAAAATTTTTTCAAAATTGTTGCCTTAATTATAATTAAGGCCTCAGCTGTTCCGTTTCCTTACCTAAGTTGTGTGTAAATTGGTAGCCTTTCGTTAACGTGACGTTGCGTTGCGGACGAAACTAATAAAATTAAAATTTCTCTACGTTTTTATGTATTAGTGATCTCAACAAATTTAAAAATATTTAATTTATAGCATTTTAGGTTAATGTTGATTTCGATTTAACCAATAAAATTGATTAACAAGAGGAAAGTCGTACATATAGATTATTTTTATAGTATTATAACGACCATTATTTCTTTTTTGATATTGTTATATTATCAATATTTTTGGTATTATAATTGTTATAATTTTTATTGCTTCATTATCATTATTGTCATTAGAATTACTACTTTTAGAAATCGAAAAATATATCAAGTAAATTTAGACACATTTGTGTTAAACATAATAACTATAGAAATTAATAAATAAAGAATAAAAGCAAATACTGCATTTGCCAAGCAAAAATTAATTTACATAGGGCCAAGTTTTAAGTTCGTATTAAGGTTGTAGCTTAATTATTGAAATATCAAAAACTTTACATTTTTTTAAGTTTCACTCATGAAAAAAAGAAGTATAAATTTAATATCAACTGATTTTTAATATAATATGATCTCTAATTAGCCCTAAAATTTTATCTGTCGATTTCTCCTTGTCTCCAGAAATTTGAAAGAGGT
Source organism: Cistogaster globosa (assembly GCA_937654795.1). Taxonomy (NCBI): domain Eukaryota; kingdom Metazoa; phylum Arthropoda; class Insecta; order Diptera; family Tachinidae; genus Cistogaster; species Cistogaster globosa. The sequence continues at coordinate 42,022,822 of OW569405.1, forward strand.
TTGGTCGAGTACGTATTGTACGTGGTTTTTACAAAACTGTCTATACATGTTAGAGAACGGATGTTCAAATATCCAAAATTCTTTGCAAAATAAAAACATTTCCAAAATTAGCGCTGCATGCGCAATAAAAATGCATTTTCTTGAACATTCTGTTCACACGAAATATGAGTTCCGAAAAATTCTCTAAAATAATAATAAATAAATATTATAGCAGACGCTACGTTGCATTTTTACTCATCATTCCGTTCACATGAAATGTGAATCCATTCTGCTGATAAGCGGATTTGTTGTTGTTTTTGCATACTTGTGAAGTTGTTGAGCTCTTTAATAAATAAAATGAAGTTAGTGTTGATCTTCACTCGGCATAGCAAGAAATCATTTGTTACTTTAAAATAAAAATTTAATCTAAATAAATTTTCATTAAGAATTAATCATTAAAATTATGTGTAACAATAAAAATAAAAACTATTAGAATTACATAAAAAATTTAATTTTCATATTAGAAAACAGCAACGGGGTCTTTTCTGCACATGAAATATTTTTTGAAAATTTTGATGTTGGTGTAGATAATAATCGATATGATATAAAAACACTTACTTTTAGAATCTTGGTATGTCTGTATGTGTTCCCACCACGTAAAAACTGCTGGATGGACTTAAAATTTTGTGAGAAGGTCCCTTTTTAAAGATAGAATTCATAAAAATATGTCAGGGATTTCATAGTAAGCGGACGTGTTTTAATCAAATAAATAAAAAATTAATTTAAAATAAAAATACTTACATATACATATACGAATTATTTCGAATATTATAATGTATAATAATCCTTCTACATCTGAGAGTGGTGGAAGACCTCCAGATGATTTATCAATGTCTCAATATCAATGTGTTGGTGCCGACAAATGTTTTCAATTACCCAAAAATGCTCAAGAATCCAAAAAGGCTAATGGGAATAAGTTGGTGAATAACGTGCAGAATTTTCTCAAATTTAACGAAACATTAGATGATATGAATCTGATTGAATAAGTTCAGATTCAAGTGAAATGATTCAAGAGTGCAATGTGTCAAAGGAATTCAATATTGAAGAAATTATTCATCTCCAGAATTTTCAAGAGGAATTTGTTGATAAGTTCCAAACTGTCGATAAGAAGCGACAAAAGCGGTCTTTTGAAGGTGAAGTAAAAATTTATCTAACAAATCTTAAAGTTCGGAACAGTAACCACAAAGATTCTGTTAATCGTTCTAATAGATTTTCATTATTAGCTTATTTAAATTTAGAGCAGGAACAATTAGAAAATAATGGTAATAGTTTAAAGGAAAATAGTTATAATAAAAAAACTGTCAGTTTAGGAAAAAAATATATAAAATCTGTAAATGCTTTTTGCCCACCAATATTTATCCAAGGTGTTAACGTTAAATCTCTTATAGACCAGCTCAGTTCAAAAAAACATTGATTTCAAAATACAAAACCAATCGAAGTTTAAAAGTAAATTATATCTAAGAGAAGCATCAGTTTACTCTGAAATGATGCAGTTATTGAAAGAAAAAGAAATTTCTTCATATTCTTACACTCCCAAGGAGTTTAAGCGTCAGAGTATTGTCTGCAGTGGTCTTTACTATAAGTCAGATGAAAATGAAATAAAACTACACATTGATAAAATTGTCCCTGATACTATTGATTCAGTTACCAAATTTTCAACCGAATTTTCTAAAAAGAAAGGCATTGACACAGGTTTATTTCTAATTGCGCTTAAACCGAGTATAAGCATTCATGAGATTTTAGGTATTAGATACATCTTAAATCAAGTAGTTTCGTGGGAACGTCCAAAGAAAAACACAAAGGTACCACAATGTTGGAGTTGTCAACATTGGGGACATTTTTCAAAGAACTGTAGTCGCCCATTTGCTTGTATGAAATGTGATAAAAAGCACCTACCTGGTGAATGTGCTTTTATTTTTAATAGCGAAACCTCTCCGTTTTGTGTTAATTGTAGCAAAAGCGGGCACACTTCCAATTATAAGGGTTGCCCAGCATATAAAAAATTTTTGTTAATAAGGGAAAAATCTATAAAAGAAAGAAAATTTCGAAATAGCGTAGCGGCTGACAATGTAGAAAAGGCATTGAATTCACAAAATTTCGTTTCCACAAAGGGAACGTTTGCTAATGTCTTAAAAGTTTTGCGACAAAATCTGCAGAAAAAACCTGCCATTATTGAAGAATTTTTAGAAGTTGCTAAATTATTATGTGAACCTGAACCTATTGCTCTAGAAAATAGAATAAAGTGTTTTTTAAAAAATTTTAAAGTTATGTCAGTGGATCAGGCTAAACAGGAGTGCTTGAGTATAATGAAGGACGTTCAAAATGTATATGGTCCGTAGATGTATGAATTTGTTGACTTTTAACGTAGGATCTCTTGTAAATATAAGCAGGAGAATTGAACTTAGCAAATTATTGAATCAATTTGATATTGATATAGCGTTTTTGCAAGAATTGCATGTATCAAGAAATGTACATATTTCTTTGGATAACTTTATAGTTTTAAAAGACGATAGCACACTTGGAGTGGGATTGGCTTTGAAAAAATCTATTTCGTATTCAAAGGTAGATATTTTAAATTTAAGGTTCCAAAATGTTTTTGTTGAAGTTGATATTTCTATTAATGGTAGCATGAAGAAGATTCTTTGCGGATCTATATATCTTCCAAGCAACTGTGCTCGTCATATTTTTAGTTCCGGCCTGACAAGAATTTTACATTTTTCAGAAAATTATGATGGTTTGATCTTAGGTGGAGATTTAAATTCAAAAAATATCTCTTGGGGAGATTCAATAAATAATTTCAATGGTGAAGTCTTATTAAACTGGCTTCAAAATGAATCATTTTCACTTACAAGGATTTGTGATTCTTACCCCACCTTTCCAGGAGGTTCTTCTCACCTTGATCATTTTATAATAAGCAATAATTTTTTTTAGTTCTAATGTTGGAAATTATAGCACTTACACGCTTCAAACATTCTCAGATCACATTCCACTGAAATTGCAAATTAAATTTAATGATTTTAACTTTTTGTTTAATATCCCCGAATGTTTTGTTTCTTACAAAAATACGAACTGGAATTCGTTCAAATTTGATATAAGTTCTACTTTCCTGAACCACTTCCTTCCCGACAACAGAAACTTATCTAATGACGAAATCGATTATTTTATTGATGAATTTGTTACTACAGTCAATTTTATGTCCAAAATTCATTCTAGAAATTTAAGAAAACCAGATCGAAAGTTTATATTATCGGAAACTATTGCGAAACTTTTGAAAATAAAATATAATTGGCAGAAAGAGCTAAAGAGAATATTTTGTCATACTTTTAATAGAAAGCCCCAGATTATTTGCTTATTTCAAAGCAAATAGATTTAATTAAAATTATTATTAAAGAAAGAATAGAAATAGAGCAGGCAGAAATGTTTTCTGAAAAACTTAAAAAAATTAGACCGGGCCCGTTTGCTTTTAAGGAAATTTTTAAATTGTTGGGAAAGAAAAACCAATCATTTGTTAAAGATTTATCTGTTAATGGTGAAATTATTAAGAATACTTGTCAAAAATTAAATATTTTAAAGGAGCACTTCTCCTCCATTTACCAAAGTGTTTCTTTAAATAGAGACACGACAAATATTGAGCGAACAATTCATGATTTTTGCTCACAAGTTCCTGAGTATGTCGTAAGTTTTGATAGCCGTTTTTCTTCACTAAATATTCAAGACAATCCGAATTTTACTTCTCTTAGTTCTGTTGTAGAACTTTCCAAATTAATAAATAACAAAAAATCGTATGAATTAGATAACGTTTCAAATTATTTAATAAGGAAATTTCCAAAAAATGCTTTTAAATATTTAACAATAATTTTTAACAATTGTTTAAATAATTGCTATTTTCCTAAAGAGTGGAAAAGTGCAAAAATCATTCCCATACCTGAACAGAAACATAATTGTGATATAAAAAACTTAAGGCCAATTTCACTTTTATCTAATTTGGGAAAACTTTTTGAAAAAATTATTCGTGAAAAAATAGATTTAGATTTATCAGAGCCATATATTTCTCAATATCAGTTCGGATTTAAAAAAGGAAACTCTACTATTCACGCACTATTAAAATTTCACAACGACGTAGTACAGCATCTCAGAAACCGGCAGTGCACGGTTGCAATTTCACTTGATATTGAAAAAGCGTTTCATTGGGTTTTAAAGCACCTTTGGTTAAACTTTTTTGGAGTTTCTTTGAAAATAGAAGGTTTTGCATTGAATTTGATAAAGCTATGTCACAGCTGGGAGCTGTAACATGTGGAGTGCCAAAAGGTTCAAATTTGGCGCCGCATTTATATAATATATTTATATCGGATTTCCCTCACGTTTTAAATAATTCTTTAGATATCCTTTACGCAGATGATTGTCTTTTATATTCTCATGATGAATCACCATTAGTTGCTCTGCAACGTGTATCCTCCCATTTAAATCACGTTAATGATTTCTATTCGTTTTGGGGTATTAAAATTAATGTTTCAAAGAGTAATGCAATGTGCTTACGAAATTCTTCAGGAAAATGCAATTATAAGGTTGTCCCAGAAAGCAAAATTTTACAACTATTTTTAAATGGAGAGAAAATTTTGTTTAAAGATAATTTTAAATATCTTGGAGTAAATTTCACCAAGCTATTGAAATTTAATAAGCATGTTGCATTTACTATCGAAAAATCTAGTAAAGTTAAAGGGGCTTTTTCAAAGTTGTTCAATAATAAATATCATCAAAAACAAAATTACTCATATACAAAGTCAGTATAAGACCAATACTGTTATATGCGGTTCCAATTTGGTTTTCTATATCGCCAACTTTTATGAATAACTTGAAAATATTTGAGAGACATATTTTACGAAAGTGTGTAGGAAGAAATTATAAAACGCGTTTGAAAAGATTTTCAAATGATTTCATTTACGATAAGGCTTCGGTAATACCAATCTCTGAATACGCACTTAATTTAATGAAACGATTTATTGAGAAACTAACTCATTTTGAAGGCAATGTAATGCAAGATATTTTATCTAGCGAAAACGAATTTAACTGGTCAAATACAAATTATCTATCTGCAATTGGTATTTTGCGGGAGCGACCGGAGAATATTTCTGGACAAAATTTTTATAAAAGCGTTACTCCAGGTATCCATAGAGGATAACATATTATTTAGTTTTGTTTTTAGTTTTAAGGTCTAGTTATAAGTTTTACATACTTAAGATTAGTTTTAAGTTTATTTTTCATAGATATAACTCTATAATTAAATGTAAGTGTCGGGAGCAAGCACTGTTTTATTTCTTTTTTTAATTTAATTGCAAATTATTGTAATTTACGACTCTTATTGTTTATGCATGTTGCTTTTTTTTCATATTTATATTAATTAAAACATTACTTTATAATTTTAAGTTTTCAAATTTACATATGTATGTGCAATTGAAATCTTTATACTCATTTTTTTTAAGTCTCAATAAATAATAATAATAATAATAATAATAATAATAATAATAATAATAATAGTAATAATAATAAATATGTCATTTCCTAGTGAAAATAGAGAAATGTGAAACAACGCAATTTTGATGGTATAGTGGTACTTAAACAGTTATCAGCACATTTTATGTTTTAAAAATTTAATTTTTTAAAATAAGAAATGAAACGCTGACAAAGTCCCTGGCACTGCTAGAGTCTAAGAAAACAAACATTTTTGCGTTACATATTTGTTCTTCATCAGATCTTATTTTTTTATGCTCTTATTTACGTTTCTACAAACTTGTGTATTTAATTTTATTAAAAATAATATAATAATGACCACAAACTTTCTTATTTACTTTTTACTTAAAGCTGTCCATCATGTAGTAACTTACAAACAATAAATCATATAGTGACTCTTGTATAGAAATAAATGTTTTACAAATACGAATAAATGAAAGAATAAAATTTCGTGCATATGTATATCCATTTCTTCTAAATATCTGCAGGCGGATTTCATTCTTCTAGTATCTAATTTTTATTTTTTTCAGTTAATCACAATTAATAACGAGGGTTATCTTCGTATTTTCCAATTTAAACAATAATAATTTAATAATATTTCTATATTAATATATAAACACACAAATATATAAATAAATATAATTATTGTATAACTTTTTCTCTATTTAGCATTCTTTTCAAATTAGCGCATCTAACATAGTACGCTGATTGACAACATTGTTTAAATCAACTTTACTAAAAAACAAGATGTTTTGTTTCTTTTTTTGGCAAAATAAATGTCATGTTTTTGTACAAAATAAACCATATTTTTTTACAAGATACACAAATAACAAAAGCTTAAATTAATAAAAAGTATTTTTCTTTAATTATCGCAATCACTTATTGACCGCGTTTTTGTTTATTTTCACCAAATTTAAACACTTATGGCACGTTTACGTGTAAATAGTAACTAGTCAACGTTGTAGCCGTCCGCAACAACGGACTTTACTTAGTTGCAATTATCCATTTTTTTTAAGTTTATTTGCATATTTCATACCCTACAATAACGAACGCAAACAGTTCCAAAATAAGTAGGAAGAAGTAATTGTGCTATGTATATTTGACTATGCCGAATCTTATATACTCTTTAAGGCCAGGACTGACTATCATACTCAGTCGTACGATCTGTCAAAAACTGCATGTGTGCTCAAAAGGTATGATAGTGTGGATTAAAAGGGTATGTGTGTGACAGACTTTTTGACAGATCTGTACGATGTTTTAATCTTTTGAAATAATTCATAAAATGATTTTTTCTGTGCGATCAGAGTTGATTTTTTTTTTGAAGATGAGGAGAAAGCAACATCAAAATATTAAAAGCATCTGTTTTTTTTGCATTTTTTTTTTTTTTTGTATAATAGTGTGGCGCGTACGATGTAGGAAAGAAATATGTCAAATTTTTGTGTAATTAAATCGCACGATTGTGTATGATAGTGAATCCAGGCCATTACCATATGTGTAAATATTAAATTATAATATTAAAATTAAATAATAATAAAAAAATATATCAAATGAAAAAATTGTCTTTAATGTCTGATCTACTATGTTGATTGACGTATTTAAATTTTCTCTAGCTCAGCTAGAGTCTAAATCGACCTTGCTATGCATAAAAACTCACAACACATATACTTCTTCTTCTCAATTATTCCCTTTAATACAGAGCCCGGCAAATTAGCGTACATGTGCATTTGCTCTCTCCTCCCCCCCACACATATGGTAGAAGCAGTGAAATCGATATACATAAGTGACTGGCGAGAAGCGAGATAACTGGAGGTTGGCGACATTTTTTGGCTATTTTTTTTAACTTTATTTATGATAGCATAAATTTAAAAAACATATATAAAAACATTGCAGTTTTTGCATGTTTAAAGTCAAATAAAAATGTAAGTATATCGGCGACTTAACCGAGTTTGCATTGAATTCTATATTTAAAGTCTGCCTTGTATACATAAATACATATTTTTGAATTAAATGTCAAGTGATACAGGCGCTAAAGAAAAAGGCATTAAGATACAGTGGATGGAGTTAAAGTACCATTTTTCTTTAACAGCAACGGCTGAAAATAATAAATAATAAGGCATCTAAAAATATTTACGACGAATGAAATAAACAGTTTAAATAAAGGTTGCCAATCTGACTATATAATGCAAGAATTATGCATAAAAAAACCACATACCACACTTGTCACATTTGCAAGAAAAGTTTTTAAGCCTAATATTTTAGGTAATACAGAAACCAGCCATCAACAAAATTCGTTTTTAAATTATAAGAACCAAAACTTAAGTAATTTTTGACTAAACCAAAGAAAACGGGGCAGAATGCTTTATATCAATCTGTTGGAGGTAGACACACATCCTTCACAAATCCTTGTTCTTTCCAAGTAGAAGTAGCGGCACAGAAGTCTGCGTGCGATACGGCAGAGAAATTGAGAATACAACAACACAACAGCAGCAACATAACATTCAAGAGAGAAGTTATGTAGTTTGATACAACTCATCTACAAGCAACAGCAAAAAGGCAAAAAAGAAAAAAATGTAAATGAATCAGTTTGCATTAACAACAAAGATGCAGTTTTGTAGCAACGCAACAGCATAAAAAGCGAAGAGGTAAACAAATCTGTCTCTTTTTTCTTTTTCCTGTGGTGACGAACAAAAGCAGACACGATAAAATCAAGATAATAAATAAAAATAAAGTGGATACAAGTGTTTAGTAAATATTGTAAAAAAACAAGAATTGGCTAATGGTGACAGCCGTCCGTCGAGTAGTAAGTCGGTTTAGGTTTATATTGACCCTAGAGAGAAGTTACTAAGGCATAGCAAGAGAGATTATATATCCGACTTGGCTCGACCGGATTTATATATAATATTTTCATAGAGATTTTTAAGAGGTTCATAATAGTGCGTTTCCATTTACGTGATTTTTTTTTTAATACTTCATTTCCTCTAATGACTTGATTTCACATACAGTTTTAATGCTTGATTTATTTTAAATCATGTCGAAAATGTATTTTTCCGAACTGGTTTTGTCTTTGAAATACTGTGTTGTGTCTGGGATATTCAAGTTTAGCTCCGTGTTATCTATTTAGACTGGATGTTTTTATGGAAAAAGTGACATTTAATTTCAAGTTTATAAAAAACCTTTTGGTATAAAAATTGGGTTTAAAAGAAAATAAAATTAAATATGTAAAAAAGCAAAAACAGTTCAGCGTAGAATTGAAATATGGCTTTCTTCTCAACCAAGAAATTGATATGTCTAAGTTAAAGTTTTTTTTAGTGAATTCACTTTTCTTATTTGCCTACTTTTAGTTGATGCTGCTGTAGTCGAAGTGGTAAGCACGTTGACTACAAACCTGGTTGCCCAGGGCTCAACCCCTGCGGCAATCAAAAAATAAAATTTTTTTTCTGTTTAATGGTATAAAAACATATTCAGAATTAACATGAAAACTTGCAGTCTAAACGTGGGTACTTCATATAGCCGATGAAGTAAAATAACTAACTCTCTATCTCTCTCCTTTCACCACCTGTCTTATCTCTCATCTATCCCTTGTTACTTGCTCAGATTAAATATAAATACTATCTGCACAAACATATATATGTATGTACTAATGTACAAACAAAAATTAAAAACTATAGTTTTTTAAATGTAAAGTAAAAAAGTAAAAGCCTTAAAAAACATATTTTAATTACTAAAATTTTTTAGCCAAAACGCAATAGTATAAAAATTAAAAAATGGCAATATTGCATTGTTTTTTTAAGCTGATTAAAATCAAGTTATAGAATCAAAAATGACATGGAAAAAAACGAATGATTCAAAAGGCGATTTGAATGCATTCATGCAGATCTCTAGTAGATATACATAACATGCCACTTGAATCACATTTTTAAGCTTTAGTTAAGAATATCTACTAAACTAAAGAAAGAAATAAAAAATATACATATTTTTATTATAATAAGATTATGCATTGCATTGATTGTTTCATCACTGGCTTGTACGCTTTTAATTCTGAAAACAACAAAAATACCTGCAAAGGTAGAGGATTTTAAACTAAATTTAGCAAAATTAAAGAAAATAAACAAAATTATATTTTTTTATATTCTTTTTATTGCCAAATACTTGAATTACTTCAGTGTTTTTTTTGTTTTTAAACAAAAGTAAGAAATAGCTGTTTGGCTAATTATTGCTAGCAAAATTTTTCTAGTTTTAACTTGCACTCTCCACTACCAAGTTTTTGGAGTACGGGAACACGTTCTAATAACAATTGGTAACAATTTTTATTTACTAAACAGACCTATTATCTTTAAGCATTCGTCTTTCTTTTGGATTTGTTGCCATTTTCTTCCATTCTTTTTTCCAATTTTTACTTGGCAATTCTTATCGGCTTATTCCTTTTGCTTGCTCGCAAGGGCGACAAGAGGAAAAGAAACGAGTATACAAAATGATGTACTCGTCCAATTCGTTTTGCTTTCTTATTTGTAATTCTTAGCTGATTATTTTTTGACAGTTGTCTTTCATTTTCAATTTCCTTATATTTCGCGGTAACTTTCTACTTTTAGTTTATTTCGAAGCTTGTGCGATATCTTGTGCTTTTGTTTAAACACTACTTTGTACTTTTAGTTAATTTCGAAGCTTTTGCGATATTTTGTGCGTCTTTAGTTTCAAACACTTTTGTTAAATTACTGTACTCGGTGGTTTAAAGTTGTTAAAATTAAAAAAATTAAAATAAAATTAAAAAAATAGTATATATAAATTATATAAATGTCTTCAAAGTGGCAAAAAGAAGACACAGAGTTATTAATTATAAAAATACAGCAACAGCCCTGCCTGTACAACATACGTTCTACTGAATAGTTGGACATAACCAAAAAGGCACAGGCATTCAACAATGTTTTAGAGGTAATGCAAAATGCCAGGAGCACCATTACCTTGGAGGAAAGCAAACAGAAGTGGAAAAATATAAGAACCCAATATGCACAAGAGATGCGCATGTCAAAAAGTGTGGTTCTGGAAAATCAGATTTATATGTTCCCAAGCTTTGGTGCTTTAACCCGTTGAGTTTTTTTAAAAATCAATGCAAAAATGAGACAAGTTAGTTAAATGAAAACAGTTCTAAAACTAATGAAACATTTTCAGCAGAATGAGGAAGATAATGAAAGCTTTGTCCAAAGCACCGAAGACGAAGAAATTCTTTTTGCAGAACCACCAGAAAAAATTAGCAAGGTAGCATTGAAAAGTTTTAAATATATGTATAAACTAAATAACTATTTTTTAGTGTGTGGCAAATGTAAAGGAACTGAGGAACGATCTTCTTAGTTTAAAAAATTCCTTAAGTGAGCGTAAAAAGGAAAAAAGTTTGCATGGTTAGGGGCGTTGGTGGCTACACAAATGGAGGATGTAAATCCAAATTAACAGGCTAATGCCGCCTGGCAAGTTCAATGCCTGAAGAGAAAATAAACACAAAATATGAATGATTCTTCCACAAGCTCCTCTACATCTACATCTATTTTAGAGCTATCCATGGATGGAATTTTTGATGAAGACGACTTTATATAACTGGTAGGAACGTACAAATTTTAAATGTTAACATTAACTTTTAAATAATAATTTTTATTTTTCAGCCTGACATTTTCTACAATATATTTCACCAAAAGTACATATTTTATTAAAAATTAATTTATTAATTAATTAATTAATTACAAAGTGTTAAATTAAAAAATATTTGTGATGTATTCAATTTAAATGTTCATAAGAAACCATTTTGACATATTAAAGCTTTATTATTATTTTTTTTCATAACAGCGACCAAGAACAATCAGGCATATTATTATAAAAATTATTTTTGATAATTTTTCAAGAAATATTCAGGCATATTCTGAGTTCCACACAAAATTTTCACTTCTGTATTTTTCAAGGCATTGTTTTTGTAAAAAATAATTTTATACCAACAATGCTTTGAAAAAATTGAATTGAAAATTTCGTGTGGAATTTAGAACATGCCTGAATCTTTTTTGAAAAACTTTCAAAAATAATTTTTATAATAATATAAATAATTTACCTGGAGGAATTTCAGTGTTATATTTTGTTAGTTGTATTATATTCAAATTAAAACATGTCCTTTTTTTAATGAATTTCAATGTGTTTTATTTTTTTTGTTAGTTGTATTATATACAAATTAAAACATGTCCTTTTTTTATGAGTTTCAATGTGTTATTTTTTGTTAATTGTATTATATATAAATTTAAACATGTGTCCTTTTTTTAATTAACTTAAATATGTTATTTTATATACTTACGATAACCTTATATTATTTAATAAAAATAATCAAAATCAGTCAAAAGTTGTTTTTTTATTTACTGTTATTATATTACACTTCAGTACATTTAGATTTCATATCATAAAAATATTTATTTCACATCCAATCTAATTTTCCCTCAGTATTAAAATAGTCCATAAATTGTTGGCGAATCGCTTTTGCCTCACCCTTCCGAGAATTGTATGGGCTTTTAGTATCACTTGTGGGGACAGTTAAGTTTTGCGGTGTACCTAAATAAGTATCATCCGCTTGAATTAAAAAGTTATGCAGAGCACAACATGCTAATATAATTTTCTCAACTGTATCCACTTTGAGACTCATATGGGTCTGAAATACTCTTAATCTGTTAGAAAGAATTCCAAATGCATGCTCTACTACCTGTCGAGCTCGAGTGAGCCGTGCATTAAATAATTGTTTTTCCACTGAACTAGTCTGTTATGGATAGGGCGTCATCAAGTGGGTTTTCATAGGAAATACATCATCCGAAACTAACACATAAGGGAGCCACCTGCCATTACCAACTACATTATTTGGTGGCATTTCGTTGGCTTCTTGCAAAAAGTTCTCAGTTTACAGAAAAACGCCAGCATCATTATTGCGGCCGTTGCAACCAATGTCTACATAAATAAATTTTCAGTTTGCGTCAGCAAAGGCCATCAAAATGATGCTATGTGTTCCTTTGTAATTGTGGTAAAATGCACCATCACTTCGTGGTGAGCGGAAGTTTATGTGCTTTCCATCTAAGACACCTAGGCAATTGGGGAATTGCCATTTTAATGCAAACTCTTTTGCAATACACTTCCATTCTGATATGTTGTTTGGGAACTGTTGTTTGTAAAAAGCAAATATTATTTTACTTTTCAACTCTAATTTAAATAAAAACAAGATAATATACTTTTTACTTTTAAATATGTTGCGTTCAACCTATTCCAAATTGTTTCGCAGACCTCAGGTATAGCACGACAAATATGTGTCTTTGATACACGAGTTTGGTAACCCAGACTTTGAATGCTTTCCCCTATGGTATTTAATCAAGAAATTTAACTGAAAAATGACTTCCTGCAAACTATGTAACTTTTTCTTAACTCACCTGTAGTCAAAGCCAATTTTTTGGCAGGAGTAATTGATTCTCTCATCAGAGTGTTGGAACGTATTATATCCCGCTCTACTAAATTAAGCAAAGTTTGAAATTGTATTTTTGACATCCTTAAATAATTTCTGTAGGAAGAGTCGTCACTAAGTAACAGTTCTTTGGTCAGGAAAGAAAATGACCCACGCTCGTTTCTAGCGTTCCTCCACGGCTTGGTCCAGTGCTTTTTAGTACGTTTTAGGGGTAGATATTTAGCCTTGATGGTTAATTCAGTCAATGCTGATACAAAATTTAAAGTCATAAAGCATAATTAGTAGTACATACGTGCGTAAATCTGTTACCTTTGAGTGTGTCTTCCTTTTCACTGTCATCGGAATCCAATCCTACAGCTTCTCCAATGCATTGCATTAGTTCACTCAAGACTTCATTCCGTGGCTAATTCGTTTCTAATTTATTTCCCTTTTAGGGTATAAAAAATAAATTGTATCACCAATTTGCTTGCATATTCATTAATTATGCCACTTAAAAACTTACATAAATCAATTCAAGTACAATTTTGACAAAAGTTGTTTTTTGAGTAAATACTAATTTTAATTTACAAATAGATTTTATTTTAGAGCTTGCAAATTTTTTATTTTTTATAAAGAAATTAAAATTTGTTGCAGAAAAGATAATGTCAAAATGCACATATACATACATTCACACAAGAAGAACCGCTAAAGCAATAAGCTAATAAGCTAAGAATTGTGAAAACGACGAGGCAAGTTTAAAGAAGAATAAGTGATAAGTTTATTAATAAGAATTACCTAGTGAAAACTGGGACTTTATGTTTTTTTTTACATATCTTTCTATGTTATTAAAATAATTTTGCACTACCGTCTTTTCTCTATTAATGTTTTTGGCTATTTGGACCGGATTCTGACCTTAAAATTCCAAAAACAATTTTTTTTTTCAGAATTATTAATAGTCTACCACGTCCCAGTTTGAATTAGAGCTGTTTAAAAACTATCAAATTATAAATTCTTTACCCATTTGTATTAAATGAAATTCAAATCATATTAAAATTAAAAGAGATCCTCATTCAAGTGATACATAAAATAGTACCACAGGAAAACATATTTTTAAATAAATACATTATTTTAATATAATTAAAGTGTGTATGCTTTTTTATTTCTTAAAGAAACTAAAGCCAAAACTTGAAATTCGGTTGTGCAAAAAATTATTTTTTAAGTTTAGGAGACATACTTAATTAAAATAAAAAAAATTTTGATTGCTTATTCAAGTGGTAGGCAGTGTATCACTTATGGTATGAGTTTTTAATTACAAATTCTTAACAATGTGTGTTTACTTTTATTGTTCAGTTCTTTTTCTAATTAAAAAAATTGAAGAGTAGGAAAATAAACATAAATTTCTTTTAGTGCAATGAGAAAAAATAAGTTAATGCTTCCAAAAAAGCAAGAAATGTGATGGTATATGTTTGTCGTGCTCTGCTTTAACAAAAAATTTTTTAGGAACATCCACAAACATTTGTATACACATGTGTGTATGAATCTGTTCATGTTCAATAAATATAAAATTAAGCTCTTACCTGTTGTCTCTTACCCACGCTATCATGAAACAGTTCCTAATGTCTGCTTTTTTATACCATTCTATCAGACATAGTTTCGAAAATTTTGCTGTTGGAAATTAGAAAGACCTGTCAATGTATTTCGAGGCAGCGGGAAAAACACCACGTTCATATCATTTGGGAAAAATACAGAATTTTTGACGGCACAGATGTAATACAATGTTTTAAATCTTAAGGTTTTAATCATTAAGCAAAAGAATGCAAAAATCAAATTCAATAAGTGTAATAAGGACATTTTAAACAAACGTATTATTGTGTAAAAATAAACACCAGATTGAACGTAGGATTAGATGAAAATCAGAGTACAATGGTGTAACAAAATAAACTGAATGCTATAAAAGAGAATAGGTCATACCACCTAACAACCATGGAAAATACACAAATATACAAGGATTACTTAACAATTATAATCAAACAGAAACTCACTTAAAAGAATATGTAGAATAACAGGAAATACAATTAAAAGAATATTATTAACATAAAACATTATCAAATTCAACCAGATCAGGCGGGGTACACTATAAACTTTTATAACAAATGGAACGTTAGGAAAATTGCTGAAGAAATTGTTGATTTTAATATTTGCATCACATATATGGAGGAATATAAAAAAAAAAAAACAAATTTGTAGTAGTGTAGAATTAGAATTTATTGAAACCTTTGAAAAAATATTAGAGGTGATAAACGAATTGAAGCTACCCAACACATACATGTCGTGTAGGGCTGTTAAGACATTGCATCTGTAAAATACATGTGAAAAATCTGACAAAATTTCGTTTAGAACGTGTTCTGTTTTGATCTGACAAGCCAGCTGACTATTGGCGGTAGCATCGGCCGGATGTGGGTAATTTTTTATATGACCAAAATCTGAAATTGCTTTTAAATTATTGATAGCAAATATGTAAATTCTGTATTATTATTTAATGCACTCTAATCTTCTTTGTATTAAGAGTAAAAAAATTAATTAAAATTGACAAGTCTTCAGTAATTTCGTAAATCACACAAAAATATTTTAAGAAGGCAACAAGCCATTTTGATACCGAACGGCTTGTGCAGCGAAAAAAGCGAATTAATAAAAAAAAGAAAATATTTTTTTTGTCTTTGATTAAATGTTGTCAAGGCGAATAAATTACCAGGTGGCAGCGTAGGCGAATTCAGTATTTTTTGCTGGTATACACGACTGTCAAACTCCATATATAAAAAATATAAACAAATTTTTTATATACCGAGTTTGACAGTGGTGTACGCCAGCAAAAAATACTGAATTCCCATATGCTGCCACCTGGTAATCCATTCGCCTTGAATGTTGTTTTTGAAATAACTAAAATAATACTACACATTTCAATTGTTTAAGTTCCTGAATCCATTTTTCAAATAGCCACTTTTAACAAAAAACAATATTACGTGCGCCAAGATAGCGTAGATTTTGGGAATTCAAAAACCGGAAACAAACCGGGAAGCAAAAATTCCCCGGGATTGGTAATTTTCAATTTAAAATTAAATTAGGATACATTTTGGAACCTAGAAGAAAGAAAAGTTTTTGTAAATTATAAATAAATAAACAAAACATTTGTGTATTAATTTTAAAATTAATATATAATTTAAAATTAATTTTTTCAAAGGTTTCACAAAAAATATGTTTTTTTTTTTAAAAGTATACCACTCTCGCCAAAAATTACCATACACTATTAAAGTAGACACCCAGACGAACAAAATTTGCTATGCGTGCAACAATTCTCGTAATACTCTCGCCCCAAATGTTCTATTAAAGTAGACGCTTTAACGAATAAAATTTGCCAACCGTGCTACAATTCCGCCGAGCCGTTTTCGAGAGAAGTGCCTTCATCTGAGTGGGCAAAAAAGCATTGCTTATGAATCCCATTGAAACTATCATACTATCGCCCCAAATTATCACACACTATTCAAGCAGACGCTTTAATGAATAAAATTTGTCAACCGTGCAACAATTCCGCCGAGCCGTTTTCAAGAAAAGTGGCTTAATCCTGAGTGGGCACAAAACAGCGTTGCTAATGACGCTTTAATGAATAAAATTTGTCAACCGTGCTACAATTCCGTCCAGCCATTTTCGAGAAAACTGGATTCATCCTGAGTGGGCATAAAAAGCGTTGTTAAATAAGTTTATAATAAAAAGTGCACAAGTTATAAATAATTTTTTTTTGAATTCAATGTAATATTTTATTTATAAAATAATATATAAATATTTTCATGACGATAATTTCACAATAAACTGTGATTATTAAATAAATACTTTTTTTACAAAACCGCTAAAACTTTTAAATGTTTAAAAATACATCTTTGTTTAATGAAAAATTTTTAACTTGTTGGCAACATTTAACATTACATATTCCGACTGGTCATTGTTATATCATCAAAGGAAAGCACAAAATAAATAAAAGTTTTTAAAAAGTTAATTTGTTTGTAAATTTAGTTTAAAAATATTGTGTGCAAATGTATCGCTTTTATTTTATGAGTCAATTGTGACACCCTTTGATTTTTGGATTCATTTTTGTTATTGGAAGCTATAGTATTAAACAGTAATTTTAAATTTTAAGAAAGCGCCCTTTTACAATTCATAATACACGTGTAAGATATGTATGTTTTATGGGGACATCCTTTAATTTTTAAGATTATGAACTGTTTTTAAAACGGGACCAATCTGTACAAACATTTTCAAAATCGGTTTAGAAGTGACTGAGTTATGCAGGCATCTCTTTATTTTTAAAGTTACAAAAATTTTTAGTGTTTTAAAAGCTTTTTTATATCAAAATTGATCTAGAATTTTAAAAAACGTGAAATATTCGGAACACTTTTTCTGTTTACGAAATTGCCTAAACCGTTAAGCTACAAAATTTTTTAAAAATTGTATATCTAGGATTTTCCTCTCTATAGTATAAGTAAAACCATCTTCTCTTTTTACAGATTTCTTGTATTCTAAATATGTGTAATAAAATTTTATTACATTGTAGCACTTTACTTTAGCAGTGGATTTATATAAAGCATCTAAAAAATGTCAGCTTTCAATGAGTTAACATATTTAAGAATTTTAGTACCTCCCGAAAAATACATTCTCTTATATACCAACGTTTACGTTCTCGATACTAAAATCTAGTCACCCTGGTTCTAATGAGAAAATGTGTCTTAAAGTTGACGCGTCAAATTTTGCAATTGACACAATTGAACAAATTCTTGGCAACCGCTTGGTTTCTACAGTAAAAAACTAAATTCCAGTTAAGAGAAGTATATCATGTATGACCATGAGCTACTAGCTATATACAAAGCTATTCATCACTTTCGATATTTATTAGAAGGCCGACAATTTACTATTTATACAGATCAACGTCCTTTAACATTTGCTTTTCAGCAAAAGTTAGAGAAGGCATCACCCCGTCAACGATATCACCTTGATTTTATTGCTCAGTTCTCCACAGATATGAGACATATACATATCTGGTTCAGATAAATTGATAGCCGATGCTCTGTCATGTATTGAGGCAATTCAAATTCAAGCAATAGACTATAACAAATTAAGTCGTATTTAAACAAACGGCACTCAACTTAAAGAACTGTTAAATTCAACAGGTAAACAAAAATTTGTCCTTTTAACGCTTCCAAATACAGACACTGAGGTTTATTGTGAAATGTCAACTGGTGTCACTCGACCATATATTCCAAATAAGTTTCGAGAGATAGTGTTCAAGAACATTCATACACTTTCTCACCCTCGTATTCGAGCTACTCTAAAACTCATTTGCTTAAAATTTTTTTGGCCATCGATGAACAAAAATATCAACGATTGGTCTCTAGGTTGTCACGAATGCCAACGCTCTAAAATAACGAGACGCACTAAGAGCAAGATTACAACCTTTGCAATAGTGAGCAACCGGTTTTCAGTGGTCCACTTAGACATTGTCGAACCATTGCCGCCATCGAAAGGATATAATTATCTATAAACATGCGTTGATCATTTCAGTCGTTGGCCAGAAGCATTTCCTTTAAAGGACATTAAAGCTAAAACTATTTTTCGGGTTTTCTATGATGGCTGGATATATCGCTTTGGTATTCCAAATACTATCGTGAGTGATAGAGGAAGTCAATTTAAATCCAGTTTATTTAATGATATGCGTAAGAATTTAGGAATACTTCACAGCTTTACTACGTCATACCATCCACAAGCTAATGCCTTAGTAGAACGCTTTCACCGAATACTAAAAGACGGCCTTACATGTGCTAATAATGATCAATGGACTGCGTCTTTGAATTCGGTCCTATTTGGTTTAAGAGCAAGCCTTAAATAATATCTTAGAACTTCACCAGCAGAAATGATATATGGTGAAACAGTGCCACTTTCAGGTGAGTTTTTTAAGTCGGCCAAGATTAATGATTCCACATCTCATTTGTCAACAATTCGAAAAATAATGCATAGCCCGCAGAAACCTCACACCACCAGCACAACTCTAAAAATTTTTTCATACATCAAGATTAGAGTAAATGCTCCCATGTTTGGATACGTCGTGATTGTTTTACGAAACCTCTTTAACCAAAATAAGTTGGGCCGTTCCGCATTTTTTGTTAATTGTTTCTTTAACGAAAGTATTTCCGCTACTGAAGATAACAAGAGACAGATTTTAGTTTCAAAGACTGGTAGAACAATCAAGTTTCCTGAATGCTTCGCCGTCCATTAAAGGGGGAGTATTTGTAGGCACTACTTTATTAAAAATACTTTGCATTCAAGAATATTTTTATTTACGAATTTCATTTTGTTTACTTATAACAGTTTTTATGTTTTTATTAATAAAATAAACTTATTTAAATATTTTTTGAAAATATAAATGACTTCTCATTTATAGTGCAAATCTGTTGTTTTTATTTTATAAGTCAATCATGACATTTAAGAGCGAAAACGTGTTTAAATGTATATTGTTTTATGAACATAGAAATATACATAGTAAAATTGTCACGAATGCATAATTCATAATTCTAAATGTCAGCAAACTGCAATGGAAGGAAAGAGAATTCTTGCAGTTAATATTGTAGAACTATTCGTAAGTGCTTCCAAGTGCACAGTACTTTTTTAGAAATTTTCCGATCTCATTTAAGCTGTCTATGTATGTTGTAATTGAAATGAAGCCTATTAATGAGAAGGAAACGGTAATTATTTAGCCCGAATAATTAAAGTTGAAGATCTATCAAAATCCATTGAATTGTTGCATAGAGGTAAATTATCAAAGTTAATTTAATTAATTAAAAGTAATATCTTAGAAGTTTTTCATATTTTTCTTTCAGGTTTATGAAAAATGTTCTAGTAAATGGATTATATCTCACTATAAATTTTACTTTTTTGTAATGCTTCGTACAGAGCAAGTAAATTTTTAATGTTTATATAATTAATAATAACTATATAATTAATAATAATTAATAATGATTTTATTTTATTTAAGTTTATTTGGAATATGATATTTTTTAAGAATGTATTGGCAAACGATACAAAAACTATTTTCCTGACAACATTCAAGTTAATAAAAGTACAAAAAGTTATAAGGCTCTGAACTTTCTAAACAAAAGCACAATTGTTCACTAGATTTTAGTATGGAGAACGTAAAAGTTGGTATATAAGAGAATGTATTTTTCGGAAGGTACTAAAATTCTTAAATATGTTAACCTATTGAAAGCTGACATTTTTTAGATGCTTTATATAAATCCACTGCTAAAGTAAAGTGCTACAATGAAATGAAATTTTAATACACATATTTAGAATACAAGAAATCTTTAAAAAGAGAAGATGGTTTTACTTATACTATAGAGAGGAAAATCCTAGATATACAATTTAAAAAAAAAAATTTGTAGCTTAGGCAATTTTGAAAACAGAAATAGTGTTCCGAAAATTTCACATTTTTTAAAATTTTAGATCAATTTTGATATAAAAAAGCTTTTAAAATTCTAAAAAAATTTTTGTAACTTTAAAAATAGAGAGGTTACCGATTCGCCTGAATGTTGCTTTTTTAATGTTTGTGCCTGCATAACTTAGTCACTTCTAAACCGATTTTGATTATTTTTGTGCAGATTGGTCCCGTTTTAAAAACAGTTCATAATCTTAAAAATTAAAGGATGTCCCCATACAACATACATATCATACACGTGTATTATGAACTGTAAAAGGGCGCTTTCTTAAAATTTAAAATTACTGTTTAATACTATAGCTTCCAATAACAAAAATGAATCTAAAAATCAAAGGGTGTCACAATTGACTCATAAAATAAAAGCAACACATTTGTACACAATATTTTTATACTAAATTTACAAACAAATTAACTTTTTAAAAACTTTTATTTATTTTGTGCTTTCTTTTGATGACAAAACATTGACCAGTCAAAATATGTAATGTTTAATGTTGCCAACAAGTTAAAAATTTTTCTTTAAACAAAGGTGTATTTTTAAACATTTAAAAGTTTTAGCGGTTTTGTAACAAAAAAAAAAGTATTTATTTAAGAATCACAATTTATTGTTAAATTATCCTCATGAAAATATTTATATATTATTATTTTATAAATAAAATATTACATTGAATTTAAAAATTAATTATTTATAACTTGTGCACTTTTTATTATAAACTTATTTAGCAATGCTTTTTTTGTGCCCACTCAGGATGAAGCCTTTTTTCTTAAAAACGGCTCGGCGGATTTGTTGCACGTTTTGCAAATTTTATTCACCATGGCATCTTCTTTAACAGTATATGGCCATTTGGAACGAGAGTATTACAGTTTCCATGGAATTCATTAGCAACGCTTTTTTGTGCCCACTCAGGATGAAGCCACTTTTTGGAAACGGCTCGGAAGAATTGTAGCACGGTTGGAAAATTTTATTCGATAAAGCGTCTACTTTAATAGTACATGGCCATTTGAGGCGAGAGTGTGAGAGTTTTCATAGGACTCATTAGCAACGCTTCTTTGTGCCCACTCAGGATGTTTCCACTTTTTTCCAAAACGGCTCGGCGGAATTGTTGCACGGATACACTTTAATAGTGTATGGTCTTTGGGGCGAGAGTGTTATACTTTTCAAAAAAAATCATATTTTTTTGTGATCAGTAAAAACGCATTTTTATAATTAATACACAAATGTTTCCTTTATTTATTTATAATTTACAAAAATTTTCCTTCTTCTAGATTCCAAAATATATGCTAATTTAATTTTAATTAATTACCAATCCCGGGGAATTTTTATTTCCCGGTTTTTTCCGGGTTTTGAATTCCCAATATCGACGCTATTTTCTCGACGCTATCTTTGCGCACGTTAAGGATTTACATGCGGATTTTCGAATTGACAAGTCATATGTAAAAAAAATTTCGTCTAAAGGCACCTTAATTGCATTAATGATGTTATAAATACAGTTAATAGCATTAAAAAGAGAGGTCTTCAGGTTTTCGCAGCGTGTAAGGGATTGCTAAAGCTTACGATACTACTGATCCGTTGTTACTTTGCCGATCATTAGTGGATCTTAATTTCAAACCTTATGTCATTAATAAAATTTTTTCTAGGTGACAGAAAGTTAATCACTAATTGCCAAGTAGCGTCAACTGCAATGGTTTATTCATTTTTTTTTACGGAAAAGTTTTATATATATATATATATATGACGGATTCTATGTGCCCCGGCCTTTAATAGCATACAATCCCTATTTTGAGTTAGTTAGAAAAAGATTTGTTAGTATATATATATATATACTAACAAATATATATATATATATATATATATATATATATATATATATATATATATATATATATATATATATATATATATATATATATACTAACAAATCTTTTTCTTGAACTTAAACAGAGCTGTAACTATATAAAAAGCTACAGAATTTGTTCTGGCTTTACTAAAGATGCTATTTTAACTAACTCAAAATAGGGATTGTATGCTATTAAAGGCCGGGGCACATAGAATCCGTAGAGCTGTAATCTATATTAAAAGCTATAGAATTTGTTCTGGCTTTACTAAAGATGCTATTTTAACTAACTCAAAATAGGGATTGTATTCTATTAAAGGCCGGGGCATATATATATATATATATATATATATATATATATATATATATATATATATATATATATATATATATATATATATATATACTAACAAATCTTTTTCTTGAACTTCAACAGAGCTGTAACTATATAAAAAGCTATAGAATTTGTTCTGGCTTTACTAAAGGTGCTATTTTAACTAACTCAAAATAGGGATTGTATGCTATTAAAGGCTTGGGCACATAGAATCCGTCATACGTTAAGCTTTGACAAATTCAACTGACAAGTCAGTTAAAATACATGTTTTCTTATGAGCGTTGTCACAATCAATATGTGTCCGTCAACGCAAAGTACGAAAGTTGGTCAACTTTTAACTTTTGGCGTATGTTGAATACTTTGACAACTATCAACTGCTTCTTCTTCTCTGTTTTCTTTTAACTCTTGCTGTGTTTTAATTGTGTTTTGTGATTTTAATAAAACAATTTTGGTGGCAAACAATAAAATATAAATTTAATTCAATCAACAAGTGAATAAAATACAAATTAAATTTAAAGTGAATAAAAATAGAGATCAAACTTTAATTTAACATCTATCAGCAAAGTATTCATTGTGCCAATCTCATCCGTCGTTATATAAACATTAAATAAATAAATTATTCTACAAAAATGGAAGAAAAATTAATAGAAGCTGTGCAAATGTTTCCTTGCTTATACGAAAAAAGTAAGCAAGAATATAGATACAAATTAAAGAAGAAAAGTCTTGGGCAGCTGAAGCTGCTGCAACATGCACAACAGGTTTTGGAACAAATCTAGTTTACGGACGCAGCTTAAAAATTAAAAAGAAGTTGTCTACGGAGAAGGTAACATTATTTCCTATTTAACTAAAAAGAAAAAAGAGTGAAAAAATAAAATTATAAAGTTTTTTTCATGTAAGCATAACTTGATCAAATAAATAAGGTTTATTGGCAATACAACACAAAAAAAGTTTTTCAGCGGCAGTAAAATGCTATTTTAAGAAAAAATTACTAAATGAAAGTTTTCCGGAGCCGAGTGCAAGGATTTTGTCTTTCGATTACTAAAGATTTTCTGCATAGCCGGCCTTCGGTAGGGCGCAAGAATTTTCTCCTATGGTGTATGACCAACACCGGTCACCAAAATTTTTCACTTTACGTTTTTTGTTTAAGATTGTATTTTATACCCTGTGGACAACTTTTTTCATTTTTAAGCTGCGTTCGTAAACTAGATTTAAGCCAATGTTTTATGTGTATATATGTAAATTAAATTGCTGCTTTTAAATTTTACAAATTTTCAGTTGAACTTTGTCAAAGTCGATGGCGATCACTACGCGATAGATATGTCCGCGAAATGGCGTCGGCGAAGCCAAAATCTGAAGATGCTGCGGAAGAAAAAAAAAATGGTGCTATATGGATGCATTGTCATTCCACCGCGCAGGTTAGTTAAAAATTTGTGTCAAGTAAAAGCAAATAATAAATGTCTGTGCTATGAAGTTTACTTATAAATACTTATAAAATATTAAAATAGATTTGAAATATACAGTGGCTTACAGCTTATTTTATGCACTGCATAATTCAGTTTTTTAATATTAATTTTTTAGATAAATAAAGTTTTCTTTATTTAATTTTTCTCTATTTAATGATACCAAGTTGTTTTTTTAATTTCTACTTGTATTATTGTTACAGGATTTAAAAGATAAAATTAATCAGTGCATAATAAAAAGTTGTGAGCCACTGTACATATTTTAGAAAAAAATTTTATTAAAAATTTTCTTATAAAATACATTTTAAATGTATTCTATTTTTTGGAATATGATAGAAAAACTATACACAATTATTTGAGAGTATGTTTTGTTAATATTATATTTATCTTACAGAACGTTTTCGAATATGCAGTGGGCATCGTCAGAGCTCCTAAATTTAGTTGAAGTTGAAGACTCAGAAATAATTGAGATAAGTCCGTGTTACCCAAATACTTGGAGTATGACTTTTAATTTTGACGAAAGCGCCACTGCTTCAACAGAGAAAGAACTACCTCGCAGCAGCTCAACGCAAGCAGAAAACCGGCGCAAAATACAAAAAGAAGCGCTTAAAAAATTTTATCAGCTTTTTGGAGTTGTCACGGACTTAATTGCCGCAAAAAAAGATTGCAAAAAAAGCCGGAATGTAGATTTTTTAAAAGTTTTGGATTCCTACTGGCAGAAGCATTCAGAAGAGCAGCAGGACCGCCTGTATATAGAAATTTTATCTTTAGTGTATAAAAGAAATTAAATATATTTTATTTGACCTATTTTTTTATTTTTTAACTTACCATAAGTGCCATTGAATTTTTGTAAAACAAAATAAGCTTTTATGAAAGCATTTTGATAGAAATCTAGATGTTGTTTAATCTAGTCATGATTTGATATTTTTGTTACTTTATTTTATTTTTTTCATTTTTTTATTGGTTTCATTTAGAGCTAATTTTTTTATATTTTTTATTCAACTTTTACGAAAACTATAGGAACAAGTTCAATACAATAAATTAAACATTTGAAAAGTAAATAATTTGAATGTGAGGTTATGTATCTCATTATCTCATCTCTAACTCTGAATGCATCTCTAGATGCGTTGTTAGAAAATATTCGCCCATGTTTTTGTAACGGAGCAGAAATTTCTCTTCGCCATAATCCATTAATTATCAAATCACCCTCGTATTGGTCAACATAGTCAGGCGGACAATAGGTGCCATCGTTCATTTTCATAAAGTTATGCAAAAATTCTGCGGCTTTTACTACTTTTTCTGCGGATGATTCGTGCATTTGAAAGGGTGACAAAAGAATTCTCCAGCGGGCTACCAATATCCCAAAAGGATTTTCAATAACACGGCGAGCTCGTGATAAACGTTTATTGAATATTTCGCGCTCAAGTGGCAGATTTGCACCTAAGATCAAAAAGTTTTAAAATAAGAGTTGGGAGCTAATTTTCTATTCACAAACCTGGATATAGTCGCATTAAACATTTTTTCAAAGGAAACGCTGCATCTCTAACCATAAAATAAGGGAATTTTAAATTTGATCCCTGCAAAAAAACATCTTCAGGCGAATCCAATTGTCCACTAAAAAGCTTCTGCCCAAATCCTGAGTGAGACAACACACCTCCATCACTCTGGGAGCGATATGCGCCAATATAGATAGCTGTAAAAGTATAATTGGCATCGCAAGCTGCTAAAAGCACTATAGAATATGTGCCTTTATAATTAAAAAATTGTGAGCCGGAATTTGGCGGACATGTCAATGTAATGTGTTTGCTGTCAATTGCTCCTACACAGTTTGGAAAATTCCACATAGCGTTGAAATAATTCGCAATGCGTTCCCACTCGTCTTTTTGAGGCACTGACAAATAAACAAAGCCAAGCGTGTCCCAAAGCACATCACATGTTTCTAAAACAATCTTTCTTACTGAAGTCGCCCCATCTTAAACGCTGATGAAAACAGCTGATTACGGCCTCCATGAGCCAAGTAACTATAAAAATTCAAAAATACGTGACTGCATAAGAATAAAAATATTAAAAAATGATCCTTACACCAGCGTAAGAAAAAGCCTACACTTTGCAGGTATTGCAGGTCTATTGGAGTTTTTAGTAAGACCTTCCTTCAGTTAAATAAAAAGCGTCTCGAATACATCCCTCTCCATTCTTAAGGTTTTTTCTTAATTGTTCGGGATCACTGTAAAACATTATTTCAAAATTTACCGCAAAAAATCCATTAATGTCTCGGTCTTGATAAAGCGGCCTAACCCAAAATTTTCGACCTCTGTTTATTACATCAAGAAACTCCCGTGATTTATAGATTAAAATAATAATTACAAGAAAGTCTTAAAAATCGTCCAATTCCATTTTGAATGTGTACTTAAATAATTTTTTTTACAAATAGATGAAAAGAAAAACAGCTGATTTAAAATCCGTCAGCAAAGTACTTATTGTGCCAACCTTCTCCGTCGTTACTTTAACTTCAGACGAATATGTCAAAGTACAACGTATGACGGATTCTATGTGCCCTGGCCATAAATAAGAACATCAGGTCAATTACATTTTTAATGATATTCATGCAGAGATCAAAATTCAAGCAGGTTAGACAATATTAAAAGCAATACAATTCCTAGCCATTATTTTTAATAATTGCTTGAATACTTCCTATTTTCCTGATGTTTGAAAGACCTCAAAAATTTTTCATATCCACAAGAAATGTCCTAATAGTAAACTTAGTAATCTTCGACCGATTTCTTTACTTTCTAACACAGGCAAACTTTTTTGCGATTAGATTCCTAGAGAAAATGGATTCAAATATATTTCAAATCTTCGTAAAATTTTATTTTCCAATCAGGATTTGAAAAGTGGATATTATATTTTAATTAAAATTTACTTTTTTCGGCTTAGGTTCAGTTCTTAATTTAAATTCAAAAAATTTTTAAAAGGAAAAATTATTTACAGATGTATGCGAACGCTTTTCAAAGAAAACAAGAAAAATTAGACGCTACAAAGAAAAATTAAAAAATACGCAAGGCGCAGCGAATGTACATTCATACTTAACTCTAGAACAGTTAATATGATACTGGCACAACAACTATAATGTTGTGAGGTAATAAGTATGAACGATTAAAAATAAAAAAAGCATTTGTGGCCATACCGACGATAAGTACAAAAGCAAAGCAATTTTGTGAATTTCATTCTTCAAGTGTCAAAAGTTAAAATTTCCTTCTGTACCTCTTTGATTTTGAGAGCCAAAACGATTTTTACAATAACAAACTTCGCAGTGTTGTATTCATTTTTGCCGTGAGTTTACCTGTTATCAATTCGCCTTGGTACAAAAGCAAAAACAAATGTACAAAATAAGTTACAGAGGAAACAACGAATATTGACAAGTTGGTTAAATAGTTGATGTTTAATACCCTGTTCAAACATACGCTTTAATTGGACAATTAAGGAATGTACGCAATTAATGCCTTAATTGAGCTCAATTTACTATATAAGAAGTCAATTACTAAATTGAGCAATTAATACTTAATTGCTTCACTAATTGAATAAAGTACGAAATACAACCCTTGCCAAAAAGTATGTTTACTGGGAAATATGTTCAGTGAGAAGAAAAAATTCATAAATGTGACAAGCCGTATGTAAAAATATAAACAAACCAAGGTACATTTATTTTACTAGGTAGTGTCATCCGCCCAGATGGCTTGTAGTTGTTTTATTTTACTAGTAAAATAAATGTACCTTTAAGCTAAAGATAAGTTACTAAGAAATTTAAATAATTTTGAAAATATTAGGTATTTCACAGAACTCAATTCCGATCGAAAGTGGTTTCAATTCCGCACATTGCTTCTTCAGAAAACTTAAAACCAAAATTTCTTCGGAATGAAGCCATTTTCAAATTTCAAAGTGGATTTAGTAACTTTGAAATTTTGTTATTTGCGTTTCTTAAATTTACTTTTATGATGTATCCTTCTTAGATTAGCCTTGTTGTTTACTTTGGTGTGCCAAATATTTCCTCATTTAAATTAAATAGTGAAGATTCAATACTTTTCAGGAATAAGAAAAAATCGATCGGAATCTGAAGAAGGTAAAACAAAATCGATCGGAATTGTTAATACGAAATTACAACCATTTCGATCGGAATGTGTGACATGCCTGTATATTTTATTTTATTAAAATTTAATAAATGTCCTTTGATTTGTGTTCTGGTTTAAAATTTCAAGGAGCTGTAGTTCTTGTTTTCTTAAATTTTTCAGAAATATTAAATTCTTTTGTGCTCTTTTTTTAACAAAGAAAGCTTGGATTCTAAAATTGATCGCACTAACTGCAGTAGTTCAATATTTCTAAACTACCAAAGAGTAATTTTTATCTATTTTTTTAATTTTAAGAACAAGAAACTTTCGCGATTACAATAAAAGTGTTTTTTTCCTCAGTTGTCAAATTAAATTGTCATTTTCTATATAAAATGATTCAAATTGGTTTTAGCACCCCTATTATAAAATTTTTAAAAGTTTTCTGGCCAATAGATTATTTTAAGTTTTATTTAATAAAAAATTATCAAATCGCGGCGATGTTAAATGTAGAGTTCCACAAGGTTCTATTTTGTCACCATACCTTTTTGTATGACTTAACCCACGTTATTAGAAAATCGACTGTTATATTAAATGCCGTAGATTCTTTATTATATAAATACCATGAATCTCCTAATATACAGTGGGGCGGAATCAAAATATTATGGAAATAACTCAGGCATTTCCATAAAAGCAGAGGAGTATTTGAGCTTCAGTTTTGAAGCTGGGTACCGTCCACTTTTCAGGGATATCGCGATATGTAATCTCAAAGTTGGGTAACTAGCAACAAAAAAATTTTTTAACGTTTGACATTTAATCAATTTTCGATTTTTAAAAATTATACATGTCAAAGCTGGGATCGGAAAAGAAGACTACTTTAAAAATAACTGTATACTCTGAATTGTTGCTGAAAGTATTTCATGAGCCCTAGTCCAAATGTTGACTTTATAGGGAAAAGAACAAAAATTCCAACTTTGCGAATTTAAGTCTTTATTTTGGGAATTGTGGCATTTCTTAATGTTGTAGAATTTTTGCCACTCGATTTAAGTTGACCGACTACATAAGCACAGATAATTTTATTTGATTTTCTTCATTTATTAAAATTTTATTGCATATTTAATATATTTACTTTTCTCAAATTGAACAGTTTTCAGCATAATTTTTCGAAATTGTCAGAGATCAGCAACAAATATATCAGTGGTGTATACCAGCAAAAAATACTGAATTCGCCTACGCTGCCACCTGGTAATTGATTTGCCTTGGTGGGAGTGATGGCGAATTCGTTAATTTTCGCCGTTAGCCCGTATGTCAAACTATATAAAAAAAATAGTATACAGATTTTTTATGCGAAAATCAACGAATACGGCATCGCTCTCACCGTATATTTATTCGCTTTGGTTTCAGCCTATTTACAGATTGTCAAGGCATCTTACCAAGGCGAATCAAACACCAGGTGGTAATTGTGACATGATAAAACGGTTTGCGCTTATAGCGTTTCACCATAATGTTTGTATAAAAAGAATATACAACACCCCATCTAGTTTCAATTGGTTTAATGTCAATTACTTATTACCTTTAGGATACATAAATGAGCATCCTCCTTCTTTTAATATCTTTCAAACATCTTTAAAATTAATTTTTTAGCAACTACTTTTTGGATAGCGTCGTCCTTATTCATTTCTGTTAATTAAGATATTACTTTCTAGTCTTAAGCTTTTCTTCTTATATTGTAAAATTATAGTTTGTTTATATAAAGAAATGGAAACAAGGCTCAATAAAAAAATTTAAATTAAATTATAAAAAATAAAAATGATTTTAAGAAATAAGAATTAACCCAAAAATCTAAATTTCATAAGTTTTTAATAACAACTGTTAGCCTCTGTTCAGGTATAATTATTTTTTTAGGAACGTTTTTACAGGCGCGTACATATTTTTATCTTCCGTAACATAAATTTATAAAAGGGAGGTATATACCGGAATTTCTTTTGCTTGATAGTAAAATTGCGACATCTATACATATTCATTTACATAAAGAATATAAAATTATAAACAAAACTTTAATATTCGTTGCTGATCATCGAAAATTTCGCAAAATTATTGCCCAAGTTGAGAAAAGTAAAGTCACTTAAAGCAAACTTTAAAACAACAATAAAATTATATACAAATAAAAATTAATGGCCCATAATCATAGTTCCAAATAAAGTGTACTTTTCGACTTCTACAATGCAATTTTTGTAAACAGTAGACGCGTAAAAGTATATTATATGGGTAAAAATCGGTTGAAGTTGTCTTAATTAATTAGGTTTCTTTTTAGCTTTTGTTGGCTTTTTTGTTTTGTTTTAGATATCACATGTGTACGACTAAATAAGACACATGTATGTCCAAATTAAAAAATTAAATATAAAAGTAATATATAAGTTTTTTACTCTATACAAAGTGCCTTAATGGTTGAAACGATTTTAATGTAATTTAAACTATACATCAAATCTAAAAAGTCCTCGAGGAAAAGTTAGATAACGGAAAATTTATTTATAAGATGCCTACCTTAGCTATAGATTTATCTACAAAACTAAATAGAGAGAGATCGAACATAACCTATTAGTTTCACCAATGCTTAGAAAGTCCCTGCCTGGTAACAAATTCTAGTATAAAAACCGCCTTTTTCAAATAATGTCTTAATAATGTAATTTATTTCTATTATTTCACAATTTTACAAAATAATTTTTAAATAAATTATTTCGTGTGTACAATCTATAGCTTCTATTACTTAAGGAAACACAGGGATGTCATAAAATTGGCTAGCTCTCTTTCTTATATCCTCCTGCGAGGCTGGCATTACTATAAATTTCCTAGATAGTTTCGCGATTCAGCGGGGTTAGCTGTTGGTATTGATACCCCACAATAATCACCTATAACAATCAAGAAACTGTTGTGGCAAAAAATCTCAACGTTTATAACACCATTTCGGTAGGGAATAAGGCACGATTTCTATAAATCCTTACCCGGTTGTAGAAGATTTTATGTCGTTTTTCTCAAGATTTACAACATATTGTGTTGCAGACTTTGATAATCTGTGTTTTTGTCTAAGCTCCTCATCCGACAATAAAAAGTGATAACGGCGTTTATAAATTTTTTTCTCCTGGCATTTAATTTTTTATAGTTATAAATATTGTAAAAATATAGAAGTTGGTAAATTCATTTTTTGGTTACGATTATTACTTTAACTGGAAAATTTTTGAGGGTTAAATTTAACAAAAACCTTTTTTGTTAAGGGTTGTCCGTTAACTGTTAATCATACATTGCGAAATTAATTTTTGGCTAACTGCCGGTTGAAGTTCCAATTAAACTTTAATAGAACATTGTGAAAATGGCCGTTAAAGTATTAAATATTGAATTTTAAATACAGCTACTCACACTTAATGTGAGACACTCAGAATAAATTATGTTGACATGTTTGTGATTACGGCGTTTATAAATTTTTTTTCTCCTGGCATTTAATTTTTTATAATTATAAATATTAGAAAATATAGAAGTTGGTAAATATTTCTGTTCATTTTTTGGTTACGATTATTACTTTAACTGAAAAATGTTTGAGGGTTAAATTTAACAACAACTTTTTGTTAAATGTTGTCCGTTAACTATTAATCATACATTGCGAAATTAATTTTTGGCTAACTGCCGGTTAAAGTTCCAATTAAGTTTTAATAGTACATTGTGAAAATGGCCGTTAAAGTGTTAAATAATGAATTTTAAATACAGCTATTCACACTTAATGTGGGACACACAGAATAAATTATGTTGATATGTTTGTAACGCAAAATAAATACCCTTAGTTAGATTTTCAGAACATTGGTTTATTATAGTTTATTTAATTAGAACAAAAACAAAAAAAAAAATCAGTCAATTGCATTAAAATATTGCAATATTTTCTATTATGTATTGCAATTCCTAAAATCGAGGCTCACACTTAATGTGGGACATTAGAGTTTTCGTATTTTTATTCCTTGTTAAATAAATTTTCAATACTTGGTTTAATTTTCTTTGCTGAAAAGCAGAGCTTGAAGACGTCGCGGTATACTTTCAATAATTTGTTTACAAAAATCGGATTCAATATCGTACCGCTCGTCTGTTACTGTTTCCTTTGTAACGATGAAAGTCAGGACCTTTGTTTTCATCTCCACAACAACCTTATTATTAAGTTTTATTATTATTAAGACTTAAAATGAATTGTATTTATTTTGTAAAACTTTTTGTTTAATTTTTCGCTTATGAGTTATTATGAATTATATGAAACACACCTCTTTTCCCTATCATTTTTTATGTTAGCAATACCAAGAATTATTTTGAGTTAAGCTGTAAATGAAACTTTTTATTTAATTATTTGTTACTGATTTGAAATTAACGTTCGAGCGATGTATGTCGCCAGCTGTTAAGTAAACAAAGCATTACAGCTGTCACTTAGTCAGACACACAAAAAAGTTACATGTGTGTGTGACTGTGTGTGTGTGCGATGAAAACAGGTATATGTAGCATATATATATATATATATATATATATATATATATATATATATATATATATATATATATATATATATATATATATACATATGTATATATATATATATACATATATATATATATACATATATATATTACATAGTTATATACACTATAAATTTAGAATAATACACACATCATACTTTTAAATGCTCTTTTTAATTTAATTTATGCATGCATTGCAATAATACACAGGTACCTTCCTTCCCTATCGTTCATTGCATTCTATGTCAACAAAAGTGTTAAATTACATAGCAGTTGAATGCATGTAATTTAACACTAAAGAAAGAAGTTTTACAAGAACTTTAGTTTTTGGAAAACCTTGCTCGCAATCACTGCGTTTATTTTCTGAAAGCTCAAACACAATTGGCAGACCTTGGCCGTATAAACATAAAGGTAAATAAGCGCTAGACGCTGACCAATTGGCGTGTCTCCGCCGGATAATTATAGAGATATTAGGCGCTCGCCGCTAAACAGATTTGCGTGTCTTAGTCGGTCAGTAATAGCAAGACAAAAAAACAAAAGATCATCTTTTTCCAAACATCCTGTCCCACACCACATATTACATGGCGATCCTGCCCACCAAACTTGCGATCAACTGATCCTAGGTTTTCGATAATAAAATATTATAAAAAAACAATGATAATTATTTTTATAAAGTAAAAATATCACAAAAATTCTTATTTTTTCGGGTTGATCTGTGTTATAGATGAATACAAATTCGCCTACTGCGGAAGACGTCAATAGAATAATTAACTTCTGGGAGAAATACCTAAACAACACTAAGGAAGAACCATACTTTCCAGAAGGACCCCAGTCTGAAGTAACCTACGTTCCCACAGAACTAAATCCGGAGTCTTCAACTGCACACATTGCTTCCGTGGAGGTGCGTATCGACCCAAAACCAATTACAATAGAAGAAGCGATTCGTAGGTATAAGTCGAGACCAATACAAAAAGGTGCTCCCTTACCAGAAGTACCAAAGAAGAAACGACGAGGTGGTAAAAAATTTAAGCAACGATTAGAATTGCATCACTTATATAAAATAAAAGCCTTATCAATTAATAAAGAAGAAGGACACAATGCAAGTCGCAAAATTAAAGAAATAAGAAAAAACAGAGAAGTAAATAAAAAAAAATAAATAAAAAAATATTTAAACACAGAAATTTTTTATTATAATGGGAAAACCCATCTCAAAACCATTATCCTAATCGGGTGATGCGACCGTAAATATTATAAATAACCATGAATATCCTTCTCAAACTTTAGAACAACAAGAAATAATTTTGTGGCTTATTTTGGCAGTCACAGTTACCAGTTTAGCACTGAAAATATACAGGCTAAATAAGAAATGTAAACGTCAAGAAGCATTAAAAGCAGCTAAATGAATTGCTTGTCTTACTGACGTTATAACAACATAAATTACATGGAAGCCTTTGTAGAAGATATAATCAAGCGTTTGAAGCATAATCTAACTAACCTTAAAAAGAAGAGATCAGACAGCACAGCACTATACAACAACGTGTTAGATATCATTAAGGATGCAGATGATCCACTACAATTTGAAATATTAAAAAAGACAAGATCATTATACGCTGAAATCATAACAATCCTCAATGAAAAAGCATTGCTTTATAAAAAACTTGTATCATTAAAAACAGTATCCAAATGTCTTTTTTCATTCCTGCATCTATATAATATAATTAAAAAAAAGATAGCAAATCAAGGCTTTAGTGTCCTTTCTTTCGCGAAAGCCATAGCGGAATTTTCCGGGAAGAAAGAAGACGCCCAAAAATGTATAAACCTAGTGGAACTTTTCAATAATGAAGTACCTGTAGAAAGAAAACCAACTTTCATTGCACTAGCATACAACACTAAAATTCCGGATAAGATAAAAACAAAAATAGATCTATCAGGAACTGCTGATGTCAATGGTTTAATATCGAACTTAAAAGATATATATAAGCTTTGAAAAACAGCAAATGCAATATTAGATGAACTTTCAAATACTACTGAAGGTAATAAATCCGTTTCTTAATTTGCCCAAAAAAAAGAAGTTTTGATAGCACAACTAAATGCCACTCAAACTTCAACTCTAAAAACAACAGCAGAAAAATCTGCTATCATTAAGTCAAATGATGGCATAACACTTAATGTTTTAAAGCGAGGTATAACAAAAGCCAACATAACTCAAACTATAGCAGCAAGCAGAGCAAACACATTCAAAGAAGCACTTCAAATAGCAGAAGAATCTGATTACACAGAAGAATCTCGTGTCATGCTGTACAAAAAGAACAGAATTAATCAGCAAAGAATCAATACGAATCAAAGCCACTACAACAGTAACAGCATACAGCAAAAAAATCGTTACAATAATGGACAATAACGAAATAAACAAAATTACTACAACAACAAAAATAACAACTATAACCAACAAGGAAGAAATACAACTCTTGCAATCAAAACAATAATAGGCATAATGCATTTATCATGAATGGCACAAAACAACAGGAAATAAAAAATTCTTAAATTTAACGTTAATGTAGACTATATTAAATACGCGTATATAAAATGTAAAAATAACACTTTTTTATTTTTAATTGGCACAGCAGCTGATATTTTTATCATAAGGAAAATATAAAAAATATTAATATTAACAGTCGCTACTCATGTGCGATAATGGGTATATCAAAAGAAAATATTTTATTATATTTATTTTAAGATTAGAAATATAACACGATGTTCTCAAACATAAATTCAATGTCGTAGAAAATTCCTTTCCTATCACATCCAGTGGTATTTTAGAAAGAGATTTTTGTGCAAAATATAGAGTACGAAGAGACTATACAAATTTCACATTCACATTTACACATAAATATATTGATCACACATTTTACTTGGTATCAAAAGAAGTTTTGATTACCAATTTAATACCTAAGGGGACAATTAGAAATTTAACACGACGATGGTCAAAAGTAAAAGAACAGTTAAACTTTAATAACTTAAATTACTCAGCAAAAGAATCAATCAGTGATCGTTGCAAACAATGCCAAGAAATTTTTTACTTAAAAAATGAAAAATTATCCGTAAATAACTTCTATGAGCAAGAGCTAACACTCACAGAGTCTAGCCCTATATACATAAAAAATTATCGAAATTAATAGACAAGTTCAAGAACTTTTAGACAAAAACATAATAGAGCACTCCACAAGCCCTTATAATTCTCCTTTATTGATTGTACCAAAGAAAGGTACAGATGAGCAAACTAAGTGGCGATTAGTTATCGACTTTCGTCAGCTAAACAAAAAACTTGTCGATGACAATCGCCCTTTCTGTTTTAGATAATATCTGTTTCAAATATATAGATGATATTATAATTTTCGGTAAAACCATTGCAGATCACAATGCAAATTTTCGACGTGTTTTTACCAAAATAAAACAGTATAATTTGAAACTTAATCCATCAAAATGTAAACTTTTGCAAACTGAATGTTAAGAATCTTCGCCTTGGGCTTTTTTCCAAGTACTTGTAGCTCAAAGAAATGTGAAGATTACTTAAATGTTTTGAAACTGATGACTTTCTTACAGGCGCATAAACCTGAAGAATTTTGATTTTTGTGTATGACCTCTCAAGCACTTTAACCTGGAGGTAAATTATTTTCGTTGGCGTAACAACAGCACTTGAACAGTGTTGCTTGCTCTTTCGTTTCATTCAGTTTTAAAATAAGAGTAATTTTATTTTGAATTTTCTTAGTCTTATATACTAGTTTTATCAAAGAAATATGATTAAATTGCATATTTCTTGCAGCAACAAAACAAATATCAAACATAAACAAATTTGCAATTTGTCATATTAAATTACAATTGAAGGAAATAATATAAGGTCTGTCTGGGTACTTTTCCAGTAGCTAATACTCAGTAGTTTTTTTGAGAGAGTAAGACCAATTTTACTCTGTCGGCTGAAAATATATCAAAAAGTACGCAGACAGTATCCAGTAAAATCTTGCAAGAAAACAGCTGATCGGTGTGTAAACAATTAAAATAACAAAACAAAAGAAATGCGCAAAAGTGAATTTTCGCGGTAATTTAAAAAATTATTAATTAAAGTGCGCCTAAGAAGTGTTGTAAATAAAAAAAAAAACTTGTTTATTACACTTGTTTATTACACGCTTCTGCCATCTCCAATTCACTAACATCGCAGTCGCACTGTATATTTGGAAGTTTCTAGCATAAATAAAATGTTTTGTTTATTATTATTTATTATAAACATAAAAAATCAACACAATTCTAACTACTTACCTCTGCCATTGTTAAATTTCAATTTTTATTTTTTTCACAAAAATTATTTCATTAAAAAAGTAAATAAAAACAGCTGTTTAAACTAGTTGCAAAATCTTGCAAGCAGAAATTTCTCCAGCAACATTTTGCAAGTTCTCTAACTGCCAACTGTCACAAAATTCTCTTTTTGGCTCTCTGCTGCAAGAGATTTGGAGTACGCAGACAACATTTTGCAACATTTTGCAAAAAATGATGCAAAATATGTGTACGCAGACAGACCTATAATAAAAAATAAATTGTAATAAAAAAAGTATGAATTTAGGACAAGTGTGCAATTTTAAATAAGAATTGTAGGAAGTAATAAGCTAATATAAATTGCAATTAGAGTTATTAAATTAGGCCAATTGTACTAAAGTTTATTGAACTTAAATAATTTAATAAATAATAAAAAATTTATTAATTTAGGTTGAAGTTTATTGAACTTAATTTAATAATAATAATTAAATAAATAATGCTCGTGCATTAACGTCTTCCCCCCTTTAAGTGCAGCTCAAAATATTTCTTGCTGTAGGGCTATTGTTGAAGGTTGTGTTGGTTTTTATAAGTGAACAGAGAAGCCCAAGTCTAGTTGTTGTTTGCGAGGTGCTGGAGTTGGAGTTGACCGTTGTTTGCGCTTTTGTTTTACTAGTAAATATATGACAATGCTAAAGGCAACTATTAAGGACTGTATACCCAACTGTCATGTGACGATAGTTGTGAGCTTCAAGTTTGGGCTGCTAATGATTTTTGTAGAGCTGTTAACTTATTTACTTGGGAAATATATTGATTCGCATCTTCTTTTCGTAACAATGGTTTAATGCGTTCTTCGTGTCGTTGTTGGGTGAGTTCCCAAAAGCTGGTATAGGATTTTTCAATTTTGCTGGATATCAGGTTTTATCCACACAACGTCGTGAATTTATATTTAAAAGTGCACTCTGGTTCCAATATAAGCAAGCCAGATCCTTCAAGTGTGAATTGTGTGATTTCCGTTTTGCATAGTACTGTTGCCTGAGACGGACTTGAAACTGAATATATCCATTTGTGTTGATTAAATCCAGACTTCTTTATCTTTCATTTGCTGTACTGGGTAGTCCGATTTGGTGTTGTTGTGTAATAAATTAAATTCGCAGGCACATGTGGATGAGCCATCCTGATGCCTTATTCGGCCTTTAGAGCACAGATACATATCTTATGTTATGAGTGAACATAAGCTGAGGTAAGATTTGGTAATGGTAAAGTATTGGTTGAGAGCAGTGTTTATGATCAAAAGAGATGCACATAGTCGTATGGCTACTAATGTGTCATTGATCCACATTGCACAGTGGGGCAGAATCAAAATATTTTGGAAATAATTCAGCCACTCTAAAACGGCTAGGCCGATTGATTAAAAATTTGGCACGAGCGTAGTAGAGGAGTACTTGAGCTTAAGTTTTGAAGGTGGTTACCCTCCACTTTCCAGGGATGGCGCTATGTGGTCTCAAATTTGGACACCTCGCTCCTGAAAATTTTTCTAACGCTTGGCATTTCTTCAATTTTTGTCTGATTTTTAAATATTTTACATGGTCTTAAAGCTCTCGTAAATACCTACAAAACGGTGCTTTAAACTGCATGTTTATGTATAAAAATGATCGAGTTATAAGCATTTTAAAATTAAAAGTTTTGATTTTTTCCATACCCTGGTCCAGTTTTTTCGAAATATTGGGTACAATTTGCAGCAAATTTGTTTGAGTTTTCTTACCGTAGATAGCAAACAAAATTTAAGATTTTCTGAAAGAAATTTGAAAGTAATATCTTTTCTGGCTTAAAAATTATACGATTTTCAATTTAAAAAATCCAAAATTATTGCATTTTTGTGTATTTTAGCCTAAAATGGGACACTAATCTAATTTTTTAGATAGAAAAAAATTTTCTTAAGGAATATATAAAAAATTTTTATTTTTATTAAAGCTAACTATATGTGTGTACGTTTAAACCAAATTTCGTATAAAACTGATCATTCTTGTAGAAGATGTAAGTCTTTCAACTTGACCTATTTTACATCGAAATTTTGACTTTACCCCATATTTTCTAAAATCCCAAAGCTGGGATCGAAAAAAGAAGAATACTATAAAAAAGCTATGTATACTCCAAATTGTTTCAAAAAGTTTTTCGTGAGCCCTAGTCCATATGTAGACTTTATGGGCAATAGAGTAAAAAATTCCAACTTTGGGATTTTTCGTCTTTATTTTGGGAATTATGGGATTTCCTTTAGCTTAAAGTTGCAGATTTTTTTACCGTTTGATTTTAGTTAACAAACTACATATGCACAGAAAATTTTATCTGATTTGCTTAATTAATAAAAGTTTTATAGCATATTTAATATTTTTACTTTTCTCATATTGGACCGTTTTTACCATGATTTTTCGAAATTTTCGGAGCTCAGCAACGAATATTAAAATTTTATTCCATTTTTTTTTTATGCATGTGAATAAAGATGACGCAATTTCCTATTAAATAGAAAAAGATTCACCTCAGTATCATTCTTACGTGCAAAACTATGCGTTCTTAAATATGAGTGTTTCAATATGTATCTCACTTTTATACATTTATGTTACGGAAGTAAAAATTTTCATGTCTGTGTAAAAAATTGTGTAAAAAAACAATTATACCTGAATAGAGGATAACCAAGAGGCATATCTTAAATTAATAATCATTATAAAAAACATCAGATAAAAAATAAAATTTTCTGTTAATTTTTATTTACGAAAAGTCGTTAAAAGTATTTTTTATTTCCTTAAAATTATTATTTATTTTCTATAAAATAATCTGTCATAACATTATGCATGTCTAAAAGATAAAGTAAATCCTTTAATTCTGTTTTGTTAGAAGGTGAAGAAGCCTCATAATTAATCCAACGTTTTCTCATTGATGAGAGTACAGGATCAGAAGATAACAATAGGCTATAGAAAATGTCTTCGTTTTGTGACTGCCTAGAACATTTTCGAGAACTGAATATTTGAATGTACTTGAAATCGCAGTTTCTTGCTTCTTGGGCTTCTTCTGTTAATTCCCCAAGAGGAAAAATATTCGATTCTATAATTGTTTTACCTTGACATAATATTTTATGTACTGTGGGCGTCATATCCCTCCATGGATATAGGGAAACGAGTAGCTGAGATATTTTTGCTGTATATTCTCCAAAGCGAAAAGAATTAGTTTGAGTTTTGCTATTAATTGCCATTAAAACTACGTTAACCATTCTAAGCAACTCTTTGTCAATTTCAGTTATGTTTGAAGTAGTTTCAAAATCCCCAAAAAATTTTCTTGCAGTATTTCCGTCGTTAGTGTTTCCTCCACTACGAAGAGGCTTATCAATTGTACTCTAAACTCTTCTTGGATTCTACTTTTCTCAGAAGCTTTTAGAGCTTTTAGTTCATCATTGTTTTTTGTTTTTTTTTTTTTTTTTTTTGTTATTAAATTTTCTGTCGTACTTCTGTATTTTAAGTCGTATGCAATATGCAGAAAATGCTCCAAAAATCTTATTCTAGCATGAAGGGGGGATATTCCGAAAGATAGGACTTCTTCGTTGACTACGTTGGTTTTTTTTTATCTGAGAATTCTGACTTCTTCTGATCACATATGGAACATTTCCAATAAGAAGATGTGTTAGTTATAACGTTACTAACTTTTCCATCAATCATTGTTAAACTAAGTTGAAAGGATATGTTAACACAGTATTCTTTTATTTTTATTGATATTGGTTCCAATGATCTTATTTCGTCTTTGATATGCTCGACTAATTTTTTTGTCGTAGTATTTGATTCCTTTACATACTCAAAACAAATAGGCCTACAAAAATTTTTGGATCCTGGGGTTGTGTTTTTCCATTTATCTTCAAAAGTGTTTGCACGTACTGATGAAGATGCAACCAGTGAGTATGAACGAATTCTTAGTGGTACTAAGGATGCCATGAATATGCTCTTAAAATCTATTGTATGTTTTTGTTTGTACTCAGGAAGGGCTGATATTCCATCACATCCCCACTTACACATTAGTACTACATCGCAGTTTTTAACCTTTTCTAGTTGGTCAGTAGAAAAATCTGAAATAAACCGTGACGCCGTATTTTCTAGCAAAGAAGATAGTCCAATAGAAGCTTTCGTTTCATCAACTGTTATTGGAGATGGCATAATCGCTTTCTTTCTTTCTTGAATAGACTTATATGATGGCAATATTGCATGTCCTTTCTCAAGTAAAGCTTTTCTCAAAATTTGGTACTTATTTCGGCTTATTTTCATTTCCAACATCAGAGCAATAGCTTCTTCCTCCGTAAAATTTGACTGCGATGTCGGAGTAGGTATGCTGTTAAAAATTCGTTTCAACCGTTTTGGAGATGCGCTGGGAAGAATATTGGCGATGTGCACTACCTCGGAAGGCTGATTTTCTTTTTTTTAGCAATTCTTTGAACGTATCGGAAACTTCATCTTTTGAAACTGAAGAAAGTTTTTCGGTTAACCTTTTTTTCTTAGACTTCGAACATAAGTCATCATAAGATTTGCAGGGAGCTCCACATAATGCGATGTAGGTTGAGAATTTCGCAACAGTATCCATCCAAGTAAGATACTTTACTTTAAACTTATTTTTGTTTCCGCGAACTGATTTCATTTTTTGAACAAATAATTTAAAAAATTTTTCCAGTTTTGCAGTATCAATGACATCAACTCTGCAGTTGTATGTAGCCTTAATAAATTTTTCATGACCTTAATTCTATCAAGTTCTTTTGTAGCATCAGTCCACAAAAAAGAACACAATGTCTCAAACTTCAATGTGATCGGCATGATGTTTTTTTTTAAATATGAAATCTACTGTATTTATGCAAATATTTATATGCGTGTTCAGGTTATCGAACAGTTGGGTACCTAAAGAAGCAAAGCAGCTAGCTAAAAATCAAAAAAGGCACTTAGGTAAGACATAATTAGTCATAGCTCATCCTAAAACGAACACCTGCACCATTATTTTTAACCCTTACATTTTCAACCCTATCTTCAGGTATAATTGTTTCTTTACACAATTTTTTACACAGGCATGAAAATTTTTACTTCCGTAACATAAATGTATAAAAGTGAGATACATATTGAAACACTCATATTTAAGAACGCATAGTTTTGCACATAAGAATGATATTGAGGTGAGTCTTTTTTTATTTAATAGGAAATTGCGTCATCTTTATTCACATGCATAAAAAAAAAAAAATAAAAAAATTGAACAAAATTTTAATATTCGTTGCTGAGCTCCGAAAATTTCGAAAAATTATGGTAAAAACGGGCCAATTTGAGAAAAGTAAAAATATTAAATATGCTATAAAACTTTTATTAATTAAGCAAATCAGATTAAATTTTCTGTGCATATGTAGTTTGTTAACTAAAATCAAACGGTAAAAAAATCTGCAACATTAAGCTAAAGGAGATCCCATAATTCCCAAAATAAAGACGAAAAATCCCAAAGTTGGAATTTTTTACTCTTTTGCCCATAAAGTCCACATATGGACTAGGGCTCACGAAAAACTTTTTGAAACAATTTGGAGTATATATAGCT
Source organism: Cistogaster globosa (assembly GCA_937654795.1). Taxonomy (NCBI): domain Eukaryota; kingdom Metazoa; phylum Arthropoda; class Insecta; order Diptera; family Tachinidae; genus Cistogaster; species Cistogaster globosa. The sequence continues at coordinate 42,065,526 of OW569405.1, forward strand.
TTTTTATAGTATTCTTCTTTTTTCGATCCCAGCTTTGGGATTTTAGAAAATATGGGGTAAAGTCAAAATTTCGATGTAAAATAGGTCAAGATGAAAGACTTACATCTTCTACAAGAATGATCAGTTTTATACGAAATTTGGTTTAAACGTACACACATATAGTTAGCTTTAATAAAAATAAAAATTTTTTATATATTCCTTAAGAAAATTTTTTTCTATCTAAAAAATTAGATTAGTGTCCCATTTTAGGCTAAAATGCACAAAAATGCAATAATTTTGGATTTTTTAAATTGAAAATCGTATAATTTTTAAGCCAGAAAAGATATTACTTTCAAATTTTTGTCAGAAAATCTTAAATTTTGTTTGCTATCTACGGTAAAAAAAACTCAAACAAATTTGCTGCAAATTGTACCCAATATTTCGAAAAAACTGGACCAGGGTATGGAAAAAACCAAAAATTTTAATTTTAAAATGCTTATAACTCGATCATTTTTAAACATAAACATGCAGTTTAAAGCACCGTTTTGTAGGTATTTACGAGAGCTTTAAGACCATGTAAAATATTTAAAAATCAGACAAAAATTGAAGAAATGCCAAGCATTAGAAAAATTTTCAGGAGCGAGGTGTCCAATTTTGAGACCACATAGCGCCATCCCTGGAAAGTGGAGGGTAACCACCTTCAAAACTTAAGCTCAAGTACTCCTCTACTATGCTCGTGCCAAATTTTTAATCAATCGGCTTAGCCGTTTTCAAATGGCTGAATTATTTCCAAAATATTTTGATTCTGCCCCACTGTGCGTTGGCACTGGAATAATGTTAAATATTTTATACCGTTCACGTTGAACTAGTGGTAATGTACTGAAAACTACTTTATTGTCAAAGAGCCCTCCTTTAATCTTCATGAGCTTGTATAGCTGTAACGTTTTTTCTTGGCTTACAGGCAGTTCCAGTAATTCGCTTAGGTGCATTTTGAGGAGTCAAGAGTAGTGGGCTTATTAGACCATGGTGAGTGTTTGTTAAAATATCAAGTATTGATAATTGTGTCTGTTGCAGCTTCGCTGTTAGTTGTATGCACAACGACAAAAAATACGGTAAATCTTTTCTTGCTGCCGTTCGTCCTTTATCATATTGCGTACTTGTACAATTTGAAAATTTGATCGAATTTTTTCTTTATTGATTCTTGATCTAATCTCATTATGTTTATTGTAACGTCAATGATTGAGGTCTGATTTTTTAAGAGGACGAGAAGATGTTCTTCGTTTTCCTTAACTTGAGAAATTGTACCAGCCATGTCTTTGGCGTATTCGGAGTCCAATACACCAAAAAGTTAATGGGCTATATTTCCAACTAGATCTATTGCTGCTCTATTTTTAATCCACCCAGACAACAGAGTGCTGTCTAATTTTAATTCAGCTTCTGTGTGTTCAAAATGCTTGACCAGGCTTGTGCATGTAGTTTTGTCCTTCATTTGCTTGCATAGATCGTTTAACGTTTGTGTTCCTTGCGAAAAAATTGCCTCTCAGTCAAAAATTCTTTTAAGTCGCGGTAAACCAATAATTACCATTCTGTAGTTGAAATTTTGGCGGATCCAATTCGTTCAAAATGCATGCCCAGACGATTTTCGAACCTCTTATTATGTACTTGTGCCCCTAATACCAGTGGCATTAATATGATCGCCATCATAATAGTGAATTTGTTTTGGCTCATCGATATTCTTCTCTATTTTATATCACCTTCCGGGTTTTCGTTCTGATGAATGCTTATGCCAATCAAGTCGTCTTGTTGAGGGATTTCGTCATCTTCTGAATTATTAATTGGTAATAGTGCCAGCCTAGAAATAGGTCTTCTGCATACTCCTTTTGATGTCTTGACATCAACTACTCGAATGAAACCATTATCGCCCTTATGTGTTTTTAGAATTCTTCCTAGAGTCCACTGTAAAGGAATTGTGTTGTCCTTTTTAAAGCCTAATTTAATGTTATCCTGTTTTTTGTTCCATTTGTGTCTGTGTTGGAGTTATTTTGTCCAACGCCTCCAAAATTCTGATTTTAAGTGTGTAACTAACTTCCATCTGGTGAGAAGATTCTTTCGGTTTTCGGTGGCTTCTACGTCAATTTGGGAGTTCAGTGGTGCTCCTATAAAAAAATGGCCAGGGGTTAATGCCGCCAAATCGTTCGGTATATCTGACATCTGACTTATGGGTCGGGAATTAAGAATTCCTTCAATTTTGCAATGGCCTCTACGGCTTATGAATCTTTTTAATGCCCTTATGAATGAATCTGTTGTTAAACAGCTAACTATTTCTAGATGCACTGCTTTGGTAGTAAAACAGCAGAATACTGCGATGTAGGCCTTCTGAATCGTCTTTCCTCTGATCTTATAGTGGACCCAAAACGGACCACAAAAATCAACTCCAGAGTTAATGAAAGGTCGAGCTGGAACGATTCTTGTAGATGGCAGATTTCCCATAATTTGAGTAAGAAGTTATGGTATAGCGCTAGCGCATTTTATGCAATGCTGGATGATTTATCGGGCCATTGACTTTCCCTTCATTGGCCATTTTTTTTGTCTTGTGTGTGATAAGAGTGCCTGAGGACCACAATGACGGTTTTCCTCATGCATCATCTGCATCAGCAATTTAGATATCGGGTCATTATAAGGGATAAGCATTGAATATTTAGCGTCATACGGAAGCTCTGATGCTTCTATATTTCCTCCCACGCTAATGATGCCGTTGGAGTAAAAAATGGGGCAAAGTTATTATATGGGCCATTTTTGCTTACTTGCTTGTACCTTATTAGGTGTTTTAGTTCTTCGTCAAAATCTGAATGTTGCATTGCCCGTTCAATCAAAGTAAGAGCTTGTTCTAGTTCTGGATCTGATAATGATAGCTTGGATTGTTGATTGTCCCTTCTTGTGTTGTTGATGAATCTCACAATGTAGCCAACTACTTGTTGTAGAGTTCTGAATGAGCCATTATGATTAATGATGTAGATAATATTATCTGTGGAATCACTCGCTGTTGATGCTGCTGCTACCTTCTTTTATTCTTAGTGTCTCTTGTTGTCCATGTAGAAATATGGGTCCGTAGAACCACAAATTATTTGAAGCGAGTTTTCTTGGAGAGATGCCACGAGACAGAATATCTGCAGGATTGTCTTTTTAGCTGACATTTCGCCACTGATCTGTTATTGACAATTCTTGTATTGCAGCTATTCTGATAGCCACAAATGTTTGGTATGATGATGCTTGAGAATTGATCCAGGCCAAGACGATCTTCGAATCTGTCCATAAATAAGTAGAAACATCCTTGTACTTTAAGACTTTCTTTACTCTTGATGTGAGTTGAGCGCTTAAAAGTGCTACACAAAGTTCGAGATGAGGTAAAGTTTGACGCCTTAAAGGTGGTACTCGGGACTTTGAGCATAATAGTCTCACAATAATCTGCTTATTTTTCGTTGTTGATCTAATGTAGACTGCTGTGCCATATGCCTTTTCTGATGCGTCTGCAATGGCATGAATTTGTATGTTGGATGTCACATGATCTTCGAAGATATGTCGCGTGATTCTTCGGTCTTTTTTGTGTTCCAACTCTTGTCTGAATGTAACCCAAGTTGCATGAAGATTTTTTGGCAAAGCCTCATCCCAGTCTAAATTTTTCTGCCAGAGTTCTTAGATGAATATTTTAGCGGTAACTACAATCGGCGACCGTAGTCCCAAAGGATCAAACAAACTAGCTGAAACTGCTAACTGTGCGTTTTGTGACGCGATTAATCTCTCTTAGAAATACTTTTACATACAGTTTGTCATGTTGTGGCATCCATTTTAAGCCCAAAGTTTTCACGATATGATTGTTCTCACCATCAAAGTCAAAATTTACTTCTTGTCGTTTTTCGGCGACGTTTTGAAGTAGCTTTGGATGATTTGCTGCCCATTTTTGTAATTCAAACCATGCTGGTGCAATATGTATTGTAGTTCTGACTGAGTTGCTAGAACAGTATGCAAGTCATCCCCTCCGCAAATACCGTCATCTACATAGAAGTTTTCAAGTAAAAATTGAGCTCCATGTGGGTATCGTATCATGTTTGTCTTAGCAATTTGTTCTAAGCATTTTGTAGCTAGATAAGGTGCAGATCTCGTTCCGTATGTGACTGTATTTAGTTTATAATACTTTATTGGCTACTCTCCAGATAATTATTTAAAAGTTGCTATCATCTGGGTGCATTACTATTTGGCAGTACATTTTTTTTTTCTTTGATGTCAGTTGTGAAGACAAATCGTGGACACCGAAAGCGTAGTAGAATAGAAAACAATTCACTCTGTACTATGGGTCCTGTATACATTATGTCGTTCAACGAAGCTCCGTTAGTCGTTTTAGTTGAGGCATCAAAAACTACTCGTAATTTTGTTGTTAGACTGTCAGGTCTAAGTACACAGTGGTGAGGAATTTTGTGATTGTATAGAGCTTATATCTATTTCGGCCATATGCCCCAATGCTTCGTATTCCTTTATGAAATTTGTTTATTGAGTTTTGATTTCTGGAGCCTTTGATAATCGCCTTTCTGATGATAGAAATCTGGTAAAAGCTACTGCATGGGATTAGCCAAGAGTGTTTGAGATAGTGCAGAATGGAATTTTGACCACGAATCTTCCATTTTTGTCAACGGTGTGAGTTTGCAAAAAATGGTTTTCACATTGTCTTTCAGCCACTGAAAGCTATCTGTCAGATGTGCTGATAGTTTCCAGTTCCCAGAGCCGAGCAACAGCTGTTTCCAAATTAACTTCGTCTTCAGTATATATTCCACATGCTGCACTTGATAATTGATGTTCTCCAATTCTCCCAGAAATTACCCAGCCAAGTAGTGTTATTCAAAATGGGCAATCGTTTTCTAGTTGAATCTGCCTACTTGACAGTAGTTTATGATGAAATTCTGCCCCAAGTAGAACATTTATTTTGTCAGGACGATTGAATTGTGGGTCTGCTAGCATAATGTTGTTTGGAATTGGCCAATGATCTATATTGATAACTTGTGATGGCTGAGGGGAGATTATGTGCGGAAGGACCGCTGCTTCAAGCCGTGCGGAATAATTATTGATTCTTGAATGTAATGCTACGTTGACTCAGCGTGTTACCCTAGTGTCACTAGAAGCGATGCCACTAATGGAGATTGATGTTGGTTTAGTTCAAATATTGAGACGTTTTACTAGACGTTCTCTGACAAAGTTCAGTTGGGATCCTGAATCGAGAAGTACTCTGCATTGTATCTCCTTGTCATTAGCCCGTATTTTTGTCATTGCTGTGCTCAGAAGGACATAGCTGGGTCTTTTGGATTGATTGTACGCTGTTAGTGATATGGCGTTTTGATTTCCAGATGATGAGTGATCGCCTTGCAGATCTTTGTTGTTTGAAATGTTTGTTGCAGGGTTTGATTTGAGTTCTCCAAGTGCAGCAATGTGTTATGCCTTTTGCTGCATTCTTTGCAACCCCTTGACAAACAGGCTTTAGAATTGTGACCGGGCTTTAAAAACTTCGTACAGTATCTGTATTTTTAAATGAATTGTAATCTCGCTGATGTCGACATCTGAAGAAATTTGGTACATACGAATAACGAATGATTTCCATTTTTGCACATAACACGTGAATTGTTGACTTGCTTTGTGGTGATGGAAGTACACACCCTTGGTTTTGAATGCGACGATTTTTCAGAAAACGCTTCCATTGATTGGAAATTTCTTTCCAAGGATTCCAGGAACTGTGTGGTTGTCGGAACCTCCCGAGGATTCTTCAGTGCTTGCTCGTACCGGAGACGCGTTGCTTGGTCCATTTTTTTGAGGAGTAGGAAGCATAATCTTGATTGATTCGCATCCACCTGAAGATTTTGAAGCGCTAAAAGACACTCCTTAGTTCTGTCATGGACTTATAGTTTTCAATATATATATATATATATATATATATATATACATATACATATATATATGTTGACTAATAATCTTTTGTTGTCATAAAGGTCCACAATCATGGTCCATGCAGCGTCAAAATTTTCCTCAGTGCCAGCAAAGTGCTTTATCAAATTTTCTGCTTCTCCTACTAACTATGTTTTTAAATACTACATTTTTTAATTTTATGCATTGATCACCTTATTACCAGAGATAAGAATATATCATAGAATTCTTGCCACTTGAGGTGATTTCCATCGAATTTTGGAAGTGCGACTTTTGGCATAGGCAAGGATTCTGAATCAGTTATATTATGATGGGACTGTTCAATTGTGCCCACTGTATTAATTATCTTTCGAAGTTAAGTCTCGAGTTGTATAAGTCGCACGGTGTCGGTGGGTTGTCGTAGAGCTCAAATATTTGGAAATGTATGGCTTTGATGTCTTGCCATTTGTTTAATGCGATGTTTAGTCTCAGCTGCCTTCTTTTGGCGGAATTTTGTATGAAGTTGACTTCACCTTTATATTGTTCGACAACCTTCTGTATTGCGGAATAATAATCTTCCGTGAAATAGCGGTGATCTAGAGGTTTGTCGTCAATTAGCCGAATCAGGTTGTCATTTGTATTGAATGTCATCCATTCTTCGTCTAGTCTACGCAATCTCTCTTGAAAGTAGCTCACCGACTCCTTTCTGGCTTGGGAATCCTTCTTGTAGTTTTTAATGATCGTTTCGATGTTCTCCCCACGCACCTTTTGCCTTTGAGTCAATTTTTCGAATGACACCATTGTGGATGATATTTAGCTGGCTATCACTGCTACTAGTATTTCCACTCGAATAATGTGTTGCTCAACTGGTGATATGTAGAATACTGCGGGCTCAACGAATTTAGACGTCTTGCTCTTGTAACAGGATCACGTCGGATTCACCATAATGTTAAGAATCTTCGCCTTGGGCTTTTTTCCAAGCACTTGTAGCTCAAAGAAATGGGAAGATTACTTAAATGTTTTGAAACTAATGATTCTTACAGGCGCATAAACATGAAGAATTTTTTTTGTTGTGTATGACCTCTCAAGCACTTTAACCTGGAGGTAAAATAATTTCGTTTGCGCAACAACAGCACTTGAACCGTGTTGCTTACTCTTAATAAAAAACACAATTTCTTTTAGTTTTACAATAAGAGTAATTTTATTTTGAATTTTCTTAGTCTTATATACTAGTTTTATTAAAGAAATATGATTAAATTCCATATTTCTTGCAGCAACAAAACAAATATCCAAGGTGAATTAATTTTACCAGGTGGCAACGTTGCGGAAGCTAACAATTTTTTTAAATTTTGTAATGTGCAAAATAGCTGTCAAAAGTGAATCATCTTATATCAAACAATTTCTTTTTTTATTATTCTTTAAAAAAGAATTGTAAGAAGAGTTTTAAATTAATTTAAAAAAAGAATCTTAGTAAAACCGTTATTCAAAAGGGCAAGAAAAAAGTGTAGTAATTATTTGTGTTGTAAAGTTTATCATACACTTAAGTGCTTGTTTTTCTTTTTATTGTTGCACTGTTGTAGCCGCGATGCCACCTTATGTGAATTCGCCTTGCAAATATAAAATATAAACAAATTTGCAATAATAAAGTATATAATAATATAGGGCTAGTGTGTCATATTAAATTGCAATTGTAGGAAATTATATAGTATACTGTGTTTAGTTATAAATGTTTTAAGTTAAGTATTCTCTTAGCACTTCTGCCGCTTAAACTGAGCATTAAGATTCCCATTTTTGAGTATTATTGAGGAGAGAATACCAACGTATTTCAATTCTGTTTTAACTCTGAATTTTATTTTAAAAAATACAAGCTTATATACTAAATTAATATATATGTCAGCAATATTTTGGGGTACCAAAATATTTGCTGTTCCCACGGTCTCAGCAAATTTTACTTTAGTTCTCATAAACCATTGGCACGTGAAAAACATTTTTGCTTAATACAAATTTCATATTACAAACATTCCCATGCCAACAGTTCACTTAAATAGAGTTCATGTTACAATTTTTTATACAAATTATTTTATGCAAATAAAACTCAAGTATTTATTATTGCTGACATACTTATTGTAAACAAAGATGAATTTGACTTTTTCAAGTTCAAAAAAAAAATTCTTAAATTACTACAGTACTAATTCTATTTATGCGTACACTACACCCTTACCTTTTTAGGTTTGGGTATTATTAAAAATGACCCAAGTTAGAATCAAAAATTAAACATATGTACATATATATGCGTATTTATAAAGTGTATTTTAAGTATTTACTCTATATATTTCTTATTCATATTGTTACATATTAGTTCTTATAATTTTTTATATTTCTTATCTACATATTTGTGTGTTGATTTAAATATTTTTTTAGTAAATTTTTATGCACTATTTTTGTTTTTGATTTCATCAATGATGATCAATTTCTATGACTACATTTAAATCTTTTATGTCTATTACTTTGTATGGACCTTTGTATGGGGGTTCATATTTCTTTCTATTTGAAACTTTAACTAAAACTAAATCTCCTATTCTAATATCTATCCTATTTTGATTCTTTTTAGATTCTAATCCTCTTTTCTTTTTTACTTCGAGAATTATTTCTCTTGCTCTTTGTAATGAGTGATGAATTCTAATCTTTAGTTCATTTAAATAATTATCAGTATTATAAAATTTTCTGGTGTCCTCTAAAATATCGTTTGGCAGTCTAGGAAGTCTACCAAAAATTAGTTCAAATGGTGAATAGTCTGTATCGGCATTTGGTGTCGTATTAAAAGCAAAAGTATAATATGATATCCACTCATTATTGTCATTTACAAAATTTAGAAAATATTCGTTCAGGACACGATGATTTCGTTCTATCGTGCCTAAAGTTTCATGATGGTAAGGTGTTGAGAAATTTTGTTTTCTTTTTAATAATACACAAATCTCTCTCATTAATTTATTGGTAAATTCAGTTCCTCTATCTGTTTTGAGAATGTTAAATAAACCGTATTTTAATACAATATGTTCTATTAAAGCCTTCGCGACTGTTTTGGCATCTTTTGATTCAATTGGACAAGCAACAACAAATTTTATCAGTTCGCACTGCATGGTAAGTATGTATCTAAATTGTCCGGATGGTCTTAGTGGTCCAACTGTGTCCATTACAACTGTATCAAAACCGTGTGAGGGTGTACCTGTTATAGTTCTTTTGTATTTTTTATCTGCTTATGTTTCTGGCATGAATCACATGTTGTTATGTCCTTTCTAACCATTTTATTCATATTTTTCCATATATATCTTTGTTTTAGTTTGGAGGGTGTTTTCCTAATTCCAAAATGTCCTCCGTGTGGTGAGTCAGGAAATTCTTCTATCAATCTATATTGTGTGATGTTATCTTTTATTTCTCTTGGCATTTTGTATATAATTATTTCTATATCGTTTTTCTTTATATTGTTATATATTTCTTTCAATTCTTCGGCCGTTATATATTTAAATATTTCATTATTATCGTATAGCACGTACTTTCTTAATTTCAATTTCTTCAATTTCAATAAAAGTTTCTCCATAAATGTTCCTGAAAACATAGGATTTTCGCTTTTATTGCATATTATGCGCGTTATTTTATCAATTTTCTCTTTCAATCCTTCTTTCAATTCTTGCTGCAACTTATTATCATATATAAATTCAATCTTTTGGGTACCATTAATATTATTTATTGACATACATTCCCACAAATGGAGGTGATCAGTCTCCTTTCGAGATATGCAGTCTTTTATAATATTTTCTTTTCTATGAACGTTCTTTTTATTTTCATCTTCATTATATTTATTTTTCATTTCATTATTAATTTTAGTTTTCATTTCGTTGTTAAACATATTTCTTGTTATTACCAAGGTTTTCTTTTCAATATAGATTGGAATCATGTCTCTTAAAATTTGTGAATTTATTTCTACACGCGAAGGAGCGTCTGCGTTTGTATTATTCGCTCCCTTCTTATATATTATATCAAAGTTATAATCTAATAGTTCAAGTCTAATTCTGATTAATTTTGAAGACGGGTTTTTATGTGTAAACAAAGCAATAAGATGTCTATGGTCTGTGACTACGGTAAATTTTGTACCATATAGATATGGTCTAAAAAATTGTATTCCCCAAGGGATACTTAATAATTCTTTTTCAATTACTGATTTATTTTTCTTATGTTTATTTAATGTTCTACTTGCATATGATATGGGTAGGTCGTTTCCTATTCACCCTGTAAAAGAATTGCTCCCAGAGCCACGTTTGAAGCGTCTGTCGTTAAAATGAAAGGTTCGTCAAAGTTCGGCTATCGTAATAGAAGCGGGTTTTTTAATTTGTCTCTAAGAGTCTTAAATGCTGTTTGGCAAACTTCTGTCCAATCGAAAGTTACTTTCTTTTTTAATAGATTATTAAGACAAGTTGCCGTTTTGGCAAAGTCTGGAATTAATCTTATGTAATAATTGCAGAAAGCTATGAGTTGTCTAACGTCGTCTGAGTTTTTTGGAACAGGATATTGTTCAATGACTTTGTATTTTGTCGGGTCGGTTTTTATACCATCTTTTGTAATCAAATGTCCCAGATACAAAACTTCTGGTTTAAAGAAACAACATTGATGGATTCAGCTACAAATTGTACTGTTTTAGCCTTTGTAACACTCCTATGAGGTTCTCATTGTGGTGCTTCAAACTGCATCCGAAAATAATGACGTCATCAACGTACAAAAATGCTTCCGAATCTAACCCAGATAATGCTATTGTCAACATCCTTTGGAAACTGTTAGATGATATTTTTAAACCAAATGGTAGTCTTGTATACTGAAAGTGACCGTTCGGTGTTGAAAATGCTGTTAGTGATCTTGATTGTGGTTCGAGTTCTATTTGATGAAATGAGCTTGTCATGTCTAAAGTGAAAAAATATTTAGCTCTACATAATCTGTCCAACACATCTTCAAGTCTAGTTAAAGGGAATTTGTCATTTACTATCTTTTAGTTTAAACGTCTGAAATCTACAACCAAACGCCATTTTTCCGTGTCGTTCTGTCCTTTTTTTTTTTGGTACTAATAGTAATGGAGAATTATATAGACTAATAGAATGTTCTACTATGTCTTTTTCTAATAACTCTTGTACTTGTTTGCTTATTTCGTCTAGTTGTGTCTGTGGCAGTTTGTAGTTTTTAATGTAAGTAGGTGTGTTATCATTTAAGTCAATACTTTGTTTATAAAAATTGTTTACCGTTAATGGTTCGTCTTTATGATGAAATACTTCTTGATATTTTCTTAGAATATCACATATGACTTTTTTATTTTCTTCTTCCATGTCCTTGAAATCTTGTTTTTCTAGCAATTTATTAAATCTATGCTCTGAATATTTATTGTTATTGCGCTTGTTAGTTTTATAAATTGTATAATTTTTTAATGGTATTGTTGTGACTCCTAACTTTCCTAGTCGCACTGGTTCCTCTAATGTATTTAAAATTTTAACATAACGTTGGCCATCTTTGGGTATTATAGTGTTTGCCAAAAATATTCCGTTTATTATTTCTTTACTACATGTGACACTATCCTCTTTTATGTCAATGTTTATAGGTACTATCTGCTCTGTTCTTGGGGGTATAATTATATTGTGTATTCTTTTCGTGTTAATCTCTATTGGGATTGTTATTTCCTCTCCCTCTATGCAAGTATTTAAAGTCAGTGTTTCATAGTCAATCTGACAGTTATATTTACAGAAAAAATCTATTCCTAAAATTCTATCAGTTATGATTGGAAATGCTTCGTCCACTAATTGAAATCTGTGTGTTAGTGTTTGTTCTCCCAATATTATCTTCAAATCAGTAGAACCTAAAGTTTCCTTGCATTTATTTGTAATGCCACTTATATGGCAAATATTGTCAGTATTTTTGTAATAGTTGTGTGTTACATTTTCTTTGCAGAGTGATATCTCTGAACCTGTGTCTATTAGAAATGTTAATTTATAGTTAATGTTTTTTACTGATAAAAAAGAAAATTTGATGTCCCAATATGTAGTATATAAACCCTTAATTTTCCCTGTTCGGAGATTCGTATTGAGTCTCCAGGGCTTGTACGTTTCCCTGTTGTTGTATAGAATGAACATTGGAATAGCTTCCTCTTGAATTATTATTGTATGTATTACCTCTCTTAGATGCATTGTTGTTGTTATATCTATTGTAATTATTGTTATTGTTGTTATAGTGTCTGTTATTGTTATAATTTCTATTACTGTTGTTATGGTTTCTGTTGTTGATGTTAGAGTTTCTGTTGATATTGCTATAATTTCTGTTGTTATAGTTTCTATTATTCCTATTGATGTTAAAATTTCTATCCATCTGTAGATTAAAATAATTTCTATTTCTATTAAGCCCTGAATTGTTTCTATTTGTGTTATTGTAATAGTTTCGTCTATTATTAGCATTTATTTGTAAGGACGTAAATGTATCTGATAGTTGTAATGCTCTTTCTTGTGTACTTGCGATGTCATAGGCTTGTGCCAAAGTCTTGGGTTGTGCAGCTATTACAGCGGTTCTTATGTCTTTATTTAAACCTTCTTGAAAATTTTCTAGCTCCAGTTTTTCGTTCATAGTCTTAACCGTAGACCGAGCTACTTGATTTGAACTGTCCTCTAGTTCTGAAATCTGTATCAATGTCAAGTCTGCCATCAAAGTGTTAATTCGTTCTTTGTAGTTAAGTACATTGCCTTTTTGTTTGGTATTCTTTAATTCGAAATGTATGCTGCTTGCCGTTCTTGTGGATTTGAAATGCTTTGTTAGAACAGTTTTAAGTTCTTTGAAAGTTGTAGGTGTATTTTCTATAATAAGAATATCTCTGACCCTGTCTATTAATTTTATCGCCATTACATATTTTATTAGTTTCTGTTTTCCTTGCTCATTTAGTTCAGAATGAACCATTTCTATCATCGAAAGGAAAATATCAACATGTTTTGGTTTTCCGTTGAAAATTGGAATTGTATCCGAAGCTTTTTTACTGTCAAGGTCCGACATGATTATGGGATTTTTAACTCCTTGCTCTATTACTAGTTTTTCTCCTTTATGTTCTGTCAATATCTGTATTGCTGTTGCTTTTAAATCTCTAAATTGAGTAATTTTTTCATCTTTTAGGGGGTTCGCTAAATGTTCTACAAGTTTTCCGAATTTTTTATTCAATTCCTCTATTGACTTTAGTTTTTCTTGTATAGTTTGATTTGTGTATTTTTCTAATTCTTCAAAAATTTGTTCCATGAATGGTATTTATTTCTACAGCACATAAAAAAAATTCTTTTGTTTTTTTGTTTTAATTTCATGTTCTTTATACTTTAATTCTAATGTTTTTGGTTTTAACTTATTTCTCCTTCTAGTTATATGATTTTGAGAAAAAAAAATTTATTTTAAAATTTCTGCTATCCTTTCTCTCTTAAGTTGTTTAGTTCCGCAATTAAATTCTTCTTTTGGTTGCCTTTTGCTATGTTATCACGTTTTGCAATTCCGTGCAGGCCTGCTCAAAACGCCGCTTCTTCCCTCCTCTCTTCTTTGGCTTACAATTTTCGTTCCGCTCCCCAAACTCTCGCACCTGCTCATTATATTTTCGTGTCCTTTCTTTGTACTGTTGTATTGTAATTCTTTTTGGGCCTGCAGTCTTTGGCGTCGCTACATATGGAGATAGTGTCTCTAGTTTGCTAATGATTGGTATTGGTATGTATTCTTCCTGGGGTAGTAGTAAGTTTTCCCACTTTTTTAATAAAGCGTCTATTTCTTCTTGATTGCTCATTTAATTCATTTAAAATTTATCTACTCCAAACTGGCAGTCTGGCAGGATCGCCATATACTATGTTTAGTTATTAATTTTTTAAGTTAAGTATTCTCTTAGCACTTCTGCCGCTTAAACTGAGCATTAACATGCCCATTTTTGAGTATTATTGAGGAAAGAATACCAACGTATTTCAATTCTGTTTTAACGCTGAATTTTATTTTAAAGTTTATATACTAAATTAATTTTTAAGCTTATATACTAAATTAATCTATATGTCAGCAATATTTTGGGGTACCAATATATCAATAGTTAATTTACTTTTCCCACGGTCTCAGCAAATTTTACTTTGGTTCTCATAAACCATTGGCACGTGAAAAATATTTTTGCTTAATACAAATTTCATATTACAAACATTCCCATGCCAACAGTTCACAGTTCATATTACAATTTTTTATACAAATTATTTTATGCAAATAAAACTCAAGTATTTATTATTGCTGACATACTTATTGTAAACAAAAGTGAATTTGACTTTTTCAAGTTCAAAAAAAAAAAATTCTTAAATTACTACAGTACTAATTCTATTTATGCGTACTCTGCAATAGTAAAAAATAAATTGCAATAAAAGTTAATAATTAAGACCAAGTGTGCTAATTTATTGAACTTCAATAATTGAATAAATAATAAAAATGATTAATTTAGGCCAATTGAGCTGAAGTTTAATAAACTAAAATAATTTAATAAATAATAAAAAATGTATTAATTTAGGCTAAGTGTGCTAAAGTTTATTGAACTTAATTTAATAATAATTTAATAAATAATGCTCGAGCATTAACACTGAAGTCATTTACCTAGGCCATAAAATCACACACCACGGAGTTAGTACCGATCCAGACAAGTGTAAGTCAGTAGAAATCTTTCCAACGCACCAAAACGCAGACGAAATTGGACGATTCGTTGCATTTTGCAATTACTATGGGAAGTTTATACAAAAATTTTCTCAAATAGCAAAATCTTTAAATAATCTTTTAAAAAAGAAGTGGACCAATGAATGCGAATGTTCATTTAAACACTTAAAACAACCTTTAACAAATTGTCCAATACTGCAATACCCAAATATGCAAAACGAATTCATTTTAACAACATACGCTTCAAATCATGCTATTGGCTCAGTACTTTTTCAAGGCGAGGTAGTTTCCGATCTTCTAATAGCATACGCAAGTAAATCTTTATCAAAACATGAAATGAATAAGCCAATAATCGAGAAAGAACTCTTAGCAATTCACTGGGCAATACAATATTTCAGACCCTATCTTTACGGAAAAAAATTTAAAATTATTAGAGACCATAGACCACTAGTTTCACTATTAAAACATAAAAACCGTTCTTCAAAATGAACTAAAATCCTCATGGACTTAGCAGAGTATGACTTTGAGATAATATATAAACAAGGAAAATTAAACACCAATGACGCGCTATCTATAATACCGAAATATTCTGATGAATTGATAACCAGAAGTGCAAGTAAAAATGTGACCCGTTCAAATAGACCACTACCTCCACAAATGCGACTAGCCACCCATATATGTAGGAATGCATATCTATATCGGACGTCAGAAATTTGCCAGTACTTAAATTTGTACAAAGGCTAGGGGAAAGCAAACACAAAAAGCATAACAATATGCAAACTGTTGCCATAAATAAAAACAATGTTCTAGATAAATCATGCGATAAACCATACTGTAAAGGCCAAGTTTGGGAAAAACTGATATCACTACTACAAAGTAATGGCATAAATAAGATATCTCTTTCCAAGAAAGACATATTATTTAAAAATATGAAACTACTTGAAAAAAGGTTATTCGATAAAATAATGCACAACTCCTATTGAAGTTATATTATTTGATCTCCCTCAATCAATAACAGAAGAACCTGATTAGTTACGTCTTATCAAAGAAAATCATCTGTCTTTACTCGGAGGTCACACCGGAGTAAATAGAACGATAGCCAAATTAAAACAACGTTATGTCTGGAAAGGCGTAAACAAAATTGTTAAAAAGTTACCAAAAAAAGCTTACCATATTACACATTCTCATACAACACAACCCCACACACAACCACAAAATATACGCCATTTGAATTAGTATTTGGTAAACTACCGAATGATATATATGTTAATAAACCAATGTATAATTTTTATAATTTCAAAAATGAGCTCCAAATAATATTAAAAAAAAATGCATGAAAATGCAAAAAAATTTTATTTGAGTCAAAAATAAGGAATAAAGAATATTACGATAAATCATTTAACATATCAGATTTTAACGTAGGGGACTTAGTTTATGTAAGAAACCATAGAGGAACTAAACTAAATACCCCGTACAAAGGTCCTTATAAAATACTAGAACACCAGTGTGTTAAGTCAATAATCGAACAACCTAAAATTAATAAGATAGTCCATAAATAAAATAAGAAATTTTACAAGCCGGTAGTAACTTAAAAACAAACAAAAAATTAAATTATACATTTTTTTCTCTCTAAAGTGTGAGGGTGTAGCATCTATATATATTACATATTTAAATACACTATAAATTTAGAACGTAGCATATACATTACATATTTTTATATATATAGGCAAAACAAAATGTAAAATCGATCAGTTTGCAAGCAGCTTCCCTGCCAGTAAGAAGTGTTTGATATAATACTCCAATTTATTTCTTGCTTACAGATAAAATAAAAATTACTGGAAAGAACATTACCACAGTAGATTTCTACCGGTGTTAGTCGCTACCTGCATCATCGCTAATTGTGCCATCGCTACTTACGCAATCCCTACCTGTGCCGCCGCTAAGCGCGCCGTAAGTTGCACTGTCGCTGCCTGTTTGGGCGCTACCCGTGGCGTTGCTGCCCGGTAGCTTCGCCTTTGTCCTGTCACCACCTGCGCCACGCAGCCCGCTAGCGCTACTGGCTTTTCGTCACTAGCCGCGCGATTGCCGCCCGTTAGCGGAACTGCTAGTTTCGCTACCTTCACCATTTTCTGCAGGCCCTTTTGCCTGTTTTTTTTTTTTGTTAACCGGCTGAGTCCCGTCGCTTTCGCTGACTGTTTTCACCGCAGCCTTTAGCCGTCGCGGTAGCCTTAAGGATAAGAAAAATAAAACGTGATTTGAAGTTTTATAACGTTTTCAAAACAAGAATTGTTTCATTTTGTTTCCGTCTTAGGACGAAAAATAAAACCGCAACGACCTGGACTCCGCTGCTGCTATCCCTGCAACCAGCGTAGAACTTCTCGTTACATTGGCGCCCGAGCAGGGACACTATAAGTGTCTCAAGTAAAAAAAAAAAAGGAAACGGAACATAGAATAAAAGTTGCGTATTACTTCTGCCAGTTTAAACCGCTGGTAAAATACCTCAGCCAGTATGAGCAAGACCTCGCTGGCACCGTCTAAGATTTGAAAAAACGATTCGCGAAATTACTCCCAGCCGAACACGAGGAAGAACAAACGAGGGAGCTTCTAGTGCTACAAAGCAGACATCAAGCCACACTAAAGATCCCAACATCGGCAGAAGCTGGACACCACCGAACAGCATCCCCGTCTAAATCAGACCTAATAATGCACACTGAGTATACAGAGGCCACCGACAAACGATGTGAACCAGCCGATCAATCTAAGAGCGTGCCCGCATTACCAGCACCGACATTATATCGCGATGACGATAGACATATTGACGTGATCGAGATAGTAAGAAAATGGGGTCTAAAGTATACAGGAGGTAAAGACCCATTAGAATTCATGGAGCGAATTGAGCAGCTCGCCGAAATGAATCACGTCCAAACGGATCATCTGCCACGTATGATGCCAGAAGTACTACGTGACCGAGCCCTGATTTGGTTGCGAAACAATAATCGACAGTGGTACTATGTATAATGTTAAAAAATAAGACGAAAATTAAAGAAATGCCAGAAAATTAAATATATTTCAGATATATTTATGATTTGCAATTCGGATTTAAACACGATCATTCTACTGTTTGAGTTGTTGTGTTAAAAAAGAAGAACACTGTTTTTTATTATTTATTCTATTAATTTTTATTTATTTATGTAACTTGCATGGTCCCGTAGGAATTTCGAGTTATTATTATTAATATTAATTTAACTTATTTATAACCTGCAGGGTCCCGTAGGAATTTCAGGTTGTAATTACTTGTTTCAACTTCTAGTTTACAACTCCCAAATATTAATAATTCTTAACCACTATTTATACCAAATTCTTGAACAGAATCAGCACTTATTAAAATTAAATAATTCAAATAAATAAAGTGCTGACTTGACAAAAAAGAGTCATATTTCATTAGTTCATTAGTACATATTTGTTATTTTTAATTTACTTATAAATCTTAAAAAATACGAGGGTGCCTCTCAATATCCCTCCCCCCTTATCGAAAACTGCGTCCTTATGTGTGGTGTTGATGTTGCTGCTGATGGGGAGGTAACGTTCGTATATGAAGGATGCGTCTTTACTGCTATGTCACCATCTTTCCGGAAAACTAACTAGATTTGTATAAATTGGTGCGGCCATAGATGTATACGATTTGTTTTTCTCAACTCGGAAAGCTTCAAAGCATAGCCGTACTTGATTTAAATTCATATCCTTAGCTTCTTTTCCGTTTGTCTTATCAACTCCTGATTTTATTGTTAAAAAGTCACGTCCTAAACTTTGTCGCTTTTTTTTCAATAAATCGTTTTTAGCCGTATGTATAATACCCATGTTTTAAAATTCTGCAAAATAGCCAACATCTTGTGACACTTTCAAATCATGTGGATCACATACATATATCATGATCATTTTTTCGTACAACCAACTGATGCGAATGTGGACAATCAATGTTGGTCTGAAATAGACTGTATCTTATTATGGCTGGTCCTTTATAGCCAACCAATTCAACTTAGGGAAAAGTTTTAGTATTTCTTTTATAGTCAATACCATTGAAAGAACCATGTGTACCATGCATATCGGACTTTTATCGAAACGAAATTTTTCAACCGGCTGCTTTCTTATGCACGAACTTGATTCATATTCATATTTCATCTGCGTATTTGGAGGTGCTGTGATAAAGTTGGTGGATGTGTTGCCTCTACTGCATTTTGCAGTGGTTAAACGAAGCCATAATCACACTTGTTTTTACCACACTTCAGGAAAAAATCGTAGATCATGACCACAACAAAAACACTTCGTTTTAGATAATAAGGTGCTCTTTGGTTAAGGTTCTGCATCTGAATGATAAATTTAGTTAAATAAAGTGAGGAAACCATGATTAAGATTTTTAAACGTTTTTCATCCCTCTAAGTTAAACATTTTTTTATTTCATTGCACCTCTATTGCCATGTTTCCATATTTTTTCTTCATTTGTGTTGCTTCTCCGTTAGGTGCTGGACAAGATGGTGTTAGTTGACACGTAAAGGTTTCGTTACCCCAGTTTATTTTTAAAACTAAAAAATACTAAAATTCTTAAAACCCTTCTTTTCTAAATTGTTAACAAAAACAAAAAATGTCTCTTAATTTAAAATTGTTTGTAAAAAATTATATTGATACCAAATTATTTACAATAATTAATAAGGGATTTGGTATTTTATGCTATAATTTATATATAAATTTTTTTTTTTTTGGTTTTTTTTTTGGTTTTTTTTTGGTTTTTTTTTAACGCCGTTCGCAAAAAAAATTGTCTATTAAAAAAACAATAATTTTTCAAATAAAGACATATGATTTTTTTTTTTTTTTGATTATTCTTCCTTTGTTTGCTACTTTTACCAAAAAATTTTTTTCTTGATTGCTACTTCTAAAACAACATAAAAAACTCATAAATATTTTGTTGTTGTAAATATTTATGAATCTTTTTTATGTTTTTTTATTTTTATTTTTTTATTTTTTTTTTTTTTTTGTTACCAAGCAAGCATTTTAATGCCTATTGAGCTTGTTCATATATATTGGATTTTGAAAACAATTATCTAAACATTTGAATCAGGCGTTTTCCAATATATATCTTTATACGCCTATATATGTGTATACATATGAACACAAATATACGTGCATACATATAAACATATAACACATGTATATGTGTATACATTTGTATATATATTTATTTATTTATATTTTATCTATTTTAAGAAAAAACAAAAAACCGAACAAACACACGTTTAATGCTGAGTGTAGCACTTTTGAAAATATGAATTCTTTTGTTTGTGGAATTCAATGCAAAAGTGTAGTGAAAAATTTACAAAAACAACAGCAAGAATAAGAAAATAAAAAAATGCACAAGAAATCAGACATAAAAATTTTAAACAGAAAAAAAAATACGTTTTTACTCAGGTTTCAAATTAACAAAACATTTGCTGCTTAAAATAAATCAGTGTTTAATAATATTAAACAAAGAATATTTTTTTTAACAAACTTCATGCTGTTTAGAAAATAAGTACTTTAAAACATTTGCAATTAAAAAAACAGTGTTTTTTATGAAATATTGAGAAAAAATCAAAAGTAAAGCACAAAATGTGGTGCTAAAACGTTAAAAGTTGTTTGTTAATTTGAAATATTCCAAGTGAGATTTTGTAAAAATTTGTTTTTTTATTTTATATGTACAAGTGCGAATTAAATGTTAAACAAAAAAAAAATACAAAGTTTTAAGCCTTAAAACTTTGTGCTCAAAATTCCTCTAAAAAACAAAGAAATTGTGTCATTTAATTTCAAAAATTAAATCACAGTGACGCTGTCCTCCAGATCAATCACGTGGATGATATAGTCATACTTTTTTTACAAACTGGACTGTGCCTATATGAATTTCCGTGAAACCATTTCGTGATTCAAGTTTTCCGTATAAAGTTCAGGGCGAATTCCAGGGCTGCTGAGCAGTTTCAGCAATCCGGCATATATTGGCTGAAAAAGGAGGTTATTCAGATAATCAGCCGGACCAGGCATGTTGATTTTAATTTTATTTTCCTACATCATTTCACAGTTCTCCAAAGTTCTGATAGTTGGACAGACATAGATTTTTTTTCTTGTCATCGTAATGGCCAACCTTTTCCCAGTGGGTGAGAAATTTTATTTTAAAAATTGTCTTAAATTTCTCTCTTAGCCTATATTTCTTATTATCAGTTCCTTCAGATAAAGTTTGTTGTATATTTTGTGCAAAGCGTTTTACTTTTCCTTCATGAAGAAACCTTCTGTGGCTTTTTTCATTTTAATTCAGTTTGTTATTATTATCTTTTACTGCCTTTTTCTTAGTTTTCTTGCAATATTAACCTTTATCTGAACTTGTATCTATGTTAGAACTAACTAATAGGCAAATAACTCTTTTTACGACATTTGTAGCAGTTCTGTGCTAATAACTAACTTTTCAATGTAAGTTTTCCATAGTCAGGAACTCCTCATTTTAAAAAATTTTTGTGCAGGGTGCGTATTTAGACTTCAATTTAAAATTTTTACCTTCCTTATGTGACCCTTTATTTTTTATTTTGCTGAAAATTTTGATATTATCTTATACTTTAATCTTATAACTTCTGGTTTCTCCCCCTTTTTTCGCATATTCTCCTACCGTTATTTTTACGCATTTTCCTTTATGTTTCTTCACACTTTTTTTTCATTTTAAAATATCTTGGTTTTTCTCTTTCTGACTATATATATCATTATATTATTAATTTTTTCTCATGTTCGTTAATATTTTTCCCTTACACGACCCTGTGGTTTTTTTCCTCCTTTCTATTTACTTATATATTTCATCCTTAATCGCCCTCATATCCCACATTCATCCCGTGGCTTTGGTTTCGAGTCAAAGTAGCTAGGATCAAAAATTGGGTGGCTGATACACTTCGTAGCGTAACCTTTTTTTTTTAGTATATGACCTCTTTTATCTCATCAATCTTTGTTCAATTTTGCCTATTTGCTACTACCCTTTCATATTTTACATTGAAATGTTTTTTCGCATACCCCATGGCACTTGCGGTCAGTTGTAATCGTATCGAATTTTCGCATTAAGTTCAATGTTTCAAGCAAATTACCGATGGCGGTGTAGTAAAGTAACTAATTCAGTGTCTTATTAGTTAGTTAGTTTCGAGTCAAAATAACCAGGAAAAAAACGGGGTAACTGATACTAGTTTAAAGAGTATCAGTTACCCCTTTACAAAAAATTACCCTTTTTAATTATTCTAATTTAACCCCTTGCACCCTGCCACCTTTTATAAATTTTTTATTTTACTGGTTTTAACAATTATTGTGATAAACCTTGTCGAAGTTCCTTTGTCGTATTCTTACATTGACAGGTGTGTGTCCTCCCGTGACTTTTTAGGGACCCAACCATATAGGTAAAAATTTATTTTTTCTCGCCTGGCCCAGTGATCTCTACAGCCTTCAATGAATTTACTTGCTTTTGTCGTAAGCTCTGGGCCATCTGCACCATAGAAAATTGGTACCATAAGTGACATATTTTTCAACAGTTCCGTAAAAGACATCATATTGTTGGTTGAAATTTCTTAACTTATTCTGTCTGCAATTTGTATTTCTCTCGGCGATGGTGACCGCCTCTTCAAAATTTCCTGTGCCGATGCTACCAATGTATCAAATTCTCCAACTAATGTGCTATCTATCCTTTCTGTCCTCTTCAAATCATCGAAACTTTCTTTTTAGTGTGCTAGTTCGCTAAATTTTTGAGATGTATCCTCTGCTCCCTGCCTTTTTTGCGTTTATTACATTGCTCCGAGTTTTAGATATCAAGTCAAGAGCTTTCTCATCGAAAATCCTTATTATAAATCTCCTCTGCGTGCTCGTCAATAACCGTAGAGCAGCCGTCTGCGTGTTCTGTTGTTGTTTTAGGAACTCTGGAATCCTCTTCTGCCATTTCTTTACTTATTGATGGAGTGGGTGATCTAGTCTTGTGTATAATGTCGAGTTTACGCTTTGCTATTTGTAATATTTTTACGGTGTCGTCCTGTACGTCTATTTGCTGTTGTTTCAGTTGTTTCTTAAACTCATTCTCACTTAACCCCTTTTATCTCAATTTTTCAACCAACGATGCGTTTTCTTCTATTGCCTGCTCCAATAAACTATCCGTATAACTAATCTGTTCCAGTAATTTGCGACTCTGTTTTTCTAAAAGTCCCTTTGTGACCTTCAAGTGTTCTATCCTTTTATTGAAATCTGCCGACTGGTTCTTATTCAGGTCTCCTATCAATTGTAGCACATAACCAACTTCCTCTAATTTTGTTAGTTTCTGGTGCCTTCTATTGTCCCTATGTCTTTCTGTACATCCCTTGCCTTGTTTCAAACTTTTCAATTCTGTCTGTGCGAGAACTTGTAGACTGTCATCTGTCCTTGATTGCGTGTTGTCCATTTACACACCTAAAAATTTTAAAACCATACTTACCGCACCAACAACATTTCCGCTATTCCCTTCAAAAGTTAAATTTTTATAACGACGCACAATGTACTGATTACTAGTAAATCGCAACGTTTACTCCTTACAAACTTGATATTTGCTTTGCTTAATGTAGCTTAGGCCTGTGGCAGTTACTTTTCAATTCCACCACTTTGTATTTTGGCAAAGATCCCAAAGGCGCACTGGTATACAGATGCTTAATGACCCCTAGGACTTCATCTCTATACTAAGTGATTTCTTTAAATTTTTCTTTGCCACCGACTTTACCGATTTTTGTTTGTGGTCAAAGTAATTAGCAGTTTACTAATAATTTCACCAATTCACACTTCTATAAAGACACTAAAGGCGTACTGGTATACAGATGCTTAATGACCCCCAATGCTTCACTTCCGTGTTTATTTGGTTTTATAACTTTCGTTGCTATAAAATCATTTACCACAGTCGGAAAGGATTTAAAATCAACCAAAATTTTATTACCAAATTTTATTCCTGGAGGGTCCCTTGGGAATCGCAGAATATTTATTCTTTTATTACCGGCTGCGCCAAATGTTGGAGTTGTTGTGTTAAAAAAGAAGAACACTATTATTTATTATTTATTCTATTAATTTTAATTTATTTATATAACCTGCAGGATTCCGTCGGAATTTCAGGTTATAACTACTTGTTTCAACTTCTAGTTTACAACTCCCAAATCTTAATAATTCTTAACCACTATTTATACTAAATTCTTAACGCTAAAAATGCTTATTACACAGAACCAGCATTTATTAAAATAAAATAATTTAAATAAATAAAGTGCTGACTTGACAAAAAAAATCATATTTCATTAGTTCGTATTTATTATTTTTAATTTACTTATTAATCTTAAAAAATACGAGGGTCCCTCTCAACACTACCTTACACGACTTTTTATATTTTCAAAACGATTTGGTACGTATTTTCCATTATACAGTTGAAGACGGTTGCACAATTCGACAAACTGGTAAAGTGCATGGATGAATACCCTCGTTTGGCTTCAGGAAACCCCCAGTTTGGTAGCAGCAAGGCCATATTGAAGCAAACTGGAGACTGTAGCGAAAAAGGTAAATTCCTACGGGAAATATTTTGAAAGCCCATTTGAAACAGACACAAACTTCTTTTTGGCGCAGTTTACCTGAATTAACAAATTAAAACGGTTCCTATTGTAGAGATTCATGTCGCACACAAGCGTGGAGTATTGCCACTATAATGGAGATATAATTTCTTTAACATTTGCATTAAATATTTTTTAAATTGGCACTTATTTTATCTAGGTTCTTTATGATCTTCATTCTTCAGGGTAGAGATGTTTAAGAAAAAAAATATATATATATTCAGTATACGACAAAACAAATGCACGAACTTATGGTTAATCCAAATTATCTTAAAAAAAATGCATATGTTTTCCAATATTTTTTTCATTTATTTACAAATTAAATAAACTAAATTATCTAAACCAAAACAAAAATTAGCAATGTTTCTACTTAAAATCAAAAAAATTCATATTAAATAGTAAACGATACTTTTTAAAAGCGACAAAACAATAGCACATTTTCAGGTTAGGTGATTAAAATCTTAATTTCTCTAATATTTAGTTGCGTAGCCTTTATATTTTAAAACTTCTTCGCATCTGTGTTTCATGGAATCTATTAGTTTTAATAAAATTTCGTCAGGAATTTCATTCCACGCAATTTCAACCTGTCGAAAAAGGTAATCTCTAGTTTTGCAATAATCGCGATTTATTTTACGATCTACAATTTCCCTTAGAATATTTATGGGATTGATATCATGCGATTGTGCAGGCCACTTCAAAACTTCAATTTTGTTACTAATAAACCACTCTTTCACACATTAAGCTGTGAGTTTTGGGTCGTTGTCGTGTTGCTGTCTTCATTTAAGTGGCATTTCTTCCTCAGCGTGCGGCAGCATTACGTTATTAAAGATATCCTTGCACATGAATCGATCCATTATACAATTGATATTGTGAATTGGTCTGATTTCATTGCCAGAAAAGCACCTTCAGACCAAGACATTCCCTCCTCCGTGTTTAACTGTACCTTGAGTATATCGAGGATTAAGGCGTTGCTCCTCAGGCCTTCGTACTAGCCGAAATCCATCAGAACTGTTCAAATTAAACTTTGACTCGTCAGGAAAGAGCACAGTCTTTCACTGTGTTGTGCCTTAGTTTAGATGTGCCTTTGCAAATTCAATTCTGGCCTGTCTATTTTTGGTAGAAATAAATTGTTTTTTTTGCGCTTCTGTAACATTGCAATCCACCTTCAACAAGTCGTCTTTGGATAGATCTTAAGAAAATATTCAATGCCAACTGCTTCGCAATGGATCTCGCTGACATATAGGATTCCCTTTTTATTAATCTTATTACCGCCTTGTCGTCACGTGTGTTAGTTTTCCGAGGACGACCTACTTTGTGTATGTTGTTTAACGAACCTGAGGAACGGAAACGACTTATAACACGTAAAATAACGCTATGATGTATTCCGAATTTCTTTGCAATTGAAGTAACTGATTCACCACTGATATAATCTTTAATAATATTTTCTTTTACATATTTGATAATAATACCGATGAATTCAAATGATCAGAGACGACTAAAAACACGTGGTCATTTGCTCTAAATATGTTTAAAGTGATGCAAAAAGAGTTATTTAAAATCTTACATTACTTGCTGTTTTTATATTTTGTAATTAATAAAGAATGTTAATGATTGATGCTTTTGTTTTGTCGTGGAAAAACACTGACCAGGTAAATAAAATTCAGTATTTTTTCTGATGCTTAAATTTTTTGCCTAATTAAGCTTTGCTTTACCAGAAGGGTCCATTGTGGTCATTAATAAATCAAAAGAACTTATATATAACTGGATTTGTATATGTCACTTAGAAATATTCAAATCAGTTGAAGTTTTTGCATTTGTTTTGTCGTATACTGTATATAAAGCAGCCTTTTGTAACAAGGGTGTTACAGTTAAAAAACTTAAATATCTCTGAAGGCTTAAGAAATTTAAATAAGATTATGTAATTGATTGGAATTTCGTTGTTAACATCAAAACAATTCGCTTGCAAATTAAATGTTGATGTCCAATTTTTATTAACTTAGAATAAAATGAAAATCTTACATTTTGTAGCACACATTAAGGTTCACATGATTATATGATTTTTAATTAACATAATAAAACTTAAATAAATTAAAGCCAAACAAAATTGTAATCATAATATTTATTTACTTTACAAAAATAGCTATTACAAAACATTGGCATATCTGAATTTCTTGCTGATGTTATGATTGTCCTATCCATTAAACGTTGCTGCCAGTTATTCGTCATATAACTTCTACTTTTCAGATTGTCAAGCGGACGACTTGCAGACTTTAATATTCTTCTAAAGATTGGGGATCATAATAATGTTCTGTATTAATGAATTGGTTTTGCTGGGCAACTGACTGTTATATCACTTGCATCAAATATTTTATAATTATTTTCTATTATTAATACCTTTAAAAATTTTCAAGTATTTTGTATTGTTTTTTTATATATATTTTTGTTGTATTTGTGAAGCTCCGAAGCAGGCTTATCGTCTTTTATAGCAGAAAAAATAATTTTATATATAAAAAAGTAACGAAAAAATATTAATTAACATGTTGGCAGCATTGTGAATTGACTCGACACAAAATGTAAGTAAAAGGAAAAAAACCGGAACGTAATACACAGACTCTAAACACTACGTATTCGCTCATGTGCCATCCGGTTTTGTTTCGCTTTTAACGTGTTCTATAAACAGGCTGTTAAAAAAAACGTAAGCAGAACGCGGGAATTTTCGCAATTATTTATATGTTTTGTGTTTGTTTGTAAATATAGGTAAGTAAAATTATAGTGTACATGTAGAAATAAGCTGTAGTGTTATTTATTAATGTAATAATTATTATATGTAATTGTCTACATCAATGGAACAAGAGAATATGTTTGACACGGAGTTGAATCCATTTTGAAAACATCAAAAGGAAAGCGATCAAGGTAACTTTTGTTTACTTATTAAAAGCAAAATTGGAATATAAAATGGTATATATAGATCTTCAAACTTTACAACCCAAGAAGAATATGTTATATGTGTTACTCTCGCTTGTTGAAAAATAATCCCACATTGTTGAAAGCAAACAAACAAATGCAGTGACTTGGCAGCAGAGAAGTGAAATGAGGGAAAAGATCGCAAAAGAATTTAGATCTCAATGCAACACTGTCAGATCGTGCAAAAACTTGGGAGTTTAGCACAAAAATATAAAAAAAAGAAAAAAATAGCTATAGCAAATGACTGAAACCAAGTTTACAAGACCGGAGGAGGTCCATACTCCAGTAAAATTTCAAGTAATGATGAGCGAATTAATGCGTTGTTAGGAAAGCCTGTAACGGGATTGTATAACGAAAGTGATTGCGATATGAGTAAGCTTACTATGATTTCTTATTACTTTATGTACACAGAGAAAGGAGATTCGTTGTGACAACCGAATTTATGGTCAATCCAATTTTGTCGGTTGTGAGTATTGTCTGAAATTCAGTTAAAATTACTGAATAAATATGGTTCTTATAACTATTTTAAAAAATTATTCGAGAAAGAAGGCGATCACGATAAAATATTATTTTGAATTAAATAAAAAACTTAATATTTGGATATAAAACTTTATTTAAGATATAATTTCAATGGATATTCATAAGAATATACATATGACGAACACCTCAGCACTACTTCTTCCTCTTGACTTCTTATTTTTCCAAACTTCTTTCATTTTTCTTTCCATCCGAAAATATTAAACTTTTTGCCAATGTACCTTAAACAAAAGGCTTTACAATTATTATTATTTGAAATATTCTTTTTACTCAAGTTGGACCTACCTTTTATCAAACTTGGTTAACTTGTTGCCAGTTTCATTAATTCCTTGAGTTTGTTTTTTATTTACATATAATATCGTTGTATTCTTTTTTTTTTTGTATTAATTTCTTTTTTATTTTTATTTACAATGCACAGTGGGGCAGAATCAAAATATTTTGGAAATAATTCAGCCATTTGAAAACGGCTAGGTCGATTGATTCAAAATTTGGCACGAGCATAGTAGAGGAGTACTTGAGCTTAAGTTTTGAAGGTGGTTACCCTCCACTTTCCAGGGATGGCGCTATGTGGTCTCAAAGTTGGACACCTCGCTCCTGAAAATTTTTCTAACGCTTGGCATTTCTTTAATTTTTGTCTGATTTTTAAATATTTTACATGGTCTTAAAGCTCTCGTAAATACCTACAAAACGGTGCTTTAAACTGCATGTTTATGTTTAAAAATGATCGAGTTATAAGCATTTTAAAATTAAAATTTTTGATTTTTTCCATACCCTGGTCCAGTTTTTTCGAAATATTGGGTACAATTTGCAGCAAATTTGTTTGAGTTTTTTTATCGTAGATAGCAAACAAAATTTAAGATTTTCGGAAAAAAATTTGATAGTAATATCTTTTCTGGCTTAAAAATTATACGATTTTCAATTTAAAAAATCCAAAATTATTGCATTTTTGTGTATTTTAGCCTAAAATGGGACACTAATCTAATTTTTTAGATAGAAAAAAATTTTCTTAAGGATTATATAAAAATTTTTTATTTTTGTTGAAGCTAACTATATGTGTGTACGTTTAAACCAAATTTCGTATAAAACTGATCATTCTTGTAGAAGATGTAAGTCTTTCAACTTGACCTATTTTACATCGAAATTTTGACTTTACCCCATATTTTCTAAAATCCCAAAGCTGGGATCGGAAAAAGAAGAATACTATAAAAAAGCTATATATACTCCAAATTGTTTCAAAAAGTATTTCGTGAGCCCTAGTCCATATGTGGACTTTATGGGCAAAAGAGTAAAAAATTCCAATTTTGGGATTTTTCTTCTTTATTTTGGGAATTATGGGATTTCCTTTAGCTTAATGTTGCAGATTTTTTTTACCGTTTGATTTAAGTTAACAAACTACATATGCACAGAAAATTTTATCTGATTTGCTTAATTAATAAAAGTTTTATAGCATATTTAATATTTTTACTTTTCTCAAATTGGACCGTTTTTACCATAATTTTTCAAAATTTTCGGAGCTCAGCAACGAATATTAAAATTTTGTTCCATTTTTTTTATTTTTTTTATGCATGTGAATAAAGATGACGCACTTTCCTATTAAATAAAAAAAGATTCGCCTCAATATCATTCTTACGTGCAAAACTATGCGTTCTTAAATATGAGTGTTTCAATATGTATCTCACTTTTATACATTTATCTTACGGAAGTAAAAATTTTCATGCCTGTGTAAAAAATTGTGTAAAAAAACAATTATACCTGAATAGAGGATAACCAAGAGGCATATCTTAAATTAATAATCATTATAAAAAACATCAGATAAAAAATAAAATTTTCTGTTAATTTTTATTTACGAAAAGTCGTTAAAAGTATTTTTTATTTCCTTAAAATTATTATTTATTTTCTATAAAATAATCTGTCATATCATTATGCATGTCTAAAAGATAAAGTAAATCCTTTAATTCTGTTTTGTTAGAAGGTGAAGAAGCCTCATAATTAATCCAACGTTTTCTCATTGATGAGAGTACAGGATCAGAAGATAACAATAGGCTATAGAAAATGTCTTCGTTTTGTGACTGCCTGGAACATTTTCGAGAACTGAATATTTGAATGTATTTGAAATCGCAGTTTCTTGCTTCTTGGGCTTCTTCTGTTAATTCCCCAAGAGGAAGAATATTCGATTCTATAATTGTTTTACCATGACATAATATTTTATGTACTGTGGGCGTCATATCCCTCCATGGATATAGGGAAACGAGTAGCTGAGATATTTTTGCTGTATATTCCCCAAATCGAAAAGAATTAATTTGAGTTTTGCTATTAATTGCCATTAAAACTACGTTAACCATTCTAAGCAACTCTTTGTCAAT
Organism: Cistogaster globosa; assembly: GCA_937654795.1. Taxonomy (NCBI): domain Eukaryota; kingdom Metazoa; phylum Arthropoda; class Insecta; order Diptera; family Tachinidae; genus Cistogaster; species Cistogaster globosa. The sequence continues at coordinate 42,095,686 of OW569405.1, forward strand.
TCCTGTTATGTTTGAAGTAGTTTCAAAATCCCCAAAAAATTTTCTTGCAGTATTTCCGTCGTTAGTGTTTCCTCCACTACAAAGAGGCTTATCAATTATTAACCCCGTTTGTACTCTAAACTCTTCTTGGATTCTACTTTTCTCAGAAGCTCTTAGAGCTTTTAGTTCATCATTGTTTTTTTTTTTTTTTTTTTTGTTATTAAATTTTCTGTCGTACTTCTGTATTTTAAGTCGTATGCAATATGCAGAAAATGCTCCAAAAATCTTATTCTAGCATGAAGGGGGGATATTCCGAAAGATAGAACTTCTTCGTTGACTACGTTGGTTTTTTTATCTGAGAATTCTGACTTCTTCTGATCACATATGGAACATTTCCAATAAGAAGATGTGTTAGTTATAGCGTTACTAACTTTTCCATCAATCATTGTTAAACTAAGTTGAAAGGATATGTTAACACAGTATTCTTTTATTTTTATTGATATTGGTTTCAATGATCTTATTTCGTCTTTGATATGCTCGACTAATTTTTTTGTCGTAGTATTTGATTCCTTTACATACTCAAAACAAATAGGCCTACAAAAATTTTTGGATCCTGGGGTTGTGTTTTTCCATATATCTTCAAATGTGTTTGCACGTACTAATGAAGATGCAACTAGTGAGTATGAACGAATTCTTAGTGGTACTAAGGATGCCATGAATATGCTCTTAAAATCTATTGTATGTTTTTGTTTGTACTCAGGAAGGGCTGATATTCCATCACATCCCCACTTACACATTAGTACTACATCGCAGTTTTTAACCTTTTCTAGTTGGTCAGTAGAAAAATCTGAAATAATCCGTGACGCCGTATTTTCTAGCAAAGAAGATAGTCCAATAGAAGCTTTCGTTTCATCAACTGTTATTGGAGATGGCATAATCGCTTTCTTTTTTTCTTGAATAGACTTATATGATGGTAATATTGCATGTCCTTTCTCAAGTAAAGCTTTTCTCAAAATTTGGTACTTATTTCGGCTTATTTTCATTTCCAACATCAGAGCAATAGCTTCTTCCTCCGTAAAATTTGACTGCGATGTCGGAGTAGGTATGCTGTTAACAATTCGTTTCAACCGTTTTGGAGATGCGCTGGGAAGAATATTGGCGATGTGCACTACCTCGGAAGGCTGATTTTCTTTTTTTTAGCAATTCTTTGAACGTATCGGAAACTTCATCTTTTGAAACTGAAGAAAGTTTTTCGGTTAACCTTTTTTTCTTAGACTTCGAACATAAGTCATCATAAGATTTGCAGGGAGCTCCACATAATGCGATGTAGGTTGAGAATTTCGCAACAGTATCCATCCAAGTAAGATACTTTACTTTAAACTTATTTTTGTTTCCGCGAACTGATTTCATTTTTTGATCAAATAATTTTAAAAATTTTTCCAGTTTTGCAGTACCAATGACATCAACTCTGCAGTTGTATGTAGCCTTAATAAATTTTTTCATGGCCTTAATTCTATCAAGTCCTTTTGTAGCATCAGTCCACAAAAAAGAACACAATGTCTCAAACTTCAATGTGATCGGCATGATGTTTTTTTTAAATATGATATCTATTGTATTTATGCAAATATTTATATGCGTGTACAGGTCATCCAAGAGTTGGGTACCTAAAGAAGCAAAGCAGCTAGCTAAAAATCAAAAAAGGCACTTAGGTAAGACATAATTAGTCATAGGTCATCCTAAAACGAACACCTGCACCATTATTTTTAACCCTTACATTTTTAACCCTTTTTCAGGTATAATTGTTTTTTTACACAATTTTTTACACAGGCATGAAAATTTTTACTTCCGTAAGATAAATGTATAAAAGTGAGATACATATTGAAACACTCATATTTAAGAACGCATAGTTTTGCACGTAAGAATGATATTGAGGCGAATCTTTTTTTATTTAATAGGAAAGTGCGTCATCTTTATTCACATGCATAAAAAAAATAAAAAAAATGGAACAAAATTTTAATATTCGTTGCTGAGCTCCGAAAATTTTGAAAAATTATGGTAAAAACGGTCCAATTTGAGAAAAGTAAAAATATTAAATATGCTATAAAACTTTTATTAATTAAGCAAATCAGATAAAATTTTCTGTGCATATGTAGTTTGTCAACTTAAATCAAACGGTAAAAAAATCTGCAACATTAAGCTAAAGGAAATCCCATAATTCCCAAAATAAAGAAGAAAAATCCCAAAATTGGAATTTTTTACTCTTTTGCCCATAAAGTCCACATATGGACTAGGGCTCACGAAATACTTTTTGAAACAATTTGGAGTATATATAGCTTTTTTATAGTATTCTTCTTTTTCCGATCCCAGCTTTGGGATTTTAGAAAATATGGGGTAAAGTCAAAATTTCGATGTAAAATAGGTCAAGTTGAAAGACTTACATCTTCTACAAGAATGATCAGTTTTATACGAAATTTGGTTTAAACGTACACACATATAGTTAGCTTCAACAAAAATAAAAAATTTTTATATAATCCTTAAGAAAATTTTTTTCTATCTAAAAAATTAGATTAGTGTCCCATTTTAAGCTAAAATACACAAAAATGCAATAATTTTGGATTTTTTAAATTGAAAATCGTATAATTTTTAAGCCAGAAAAGATATTACTATCAAATTTTTTTCCGAAAATCTTAAATTTTGTTTGCTATCTACGGTAAAAAAACTCAAACAAATTTGCTGCAAATTGTACCCAATATTTCGAAAAAACTGGACCAGGGTATGGAAAAAATCAAAAATTTTAATTTTAAAATGCTTATAACTCGATCATTTTTAAACATAAACATGCAGTTTAAAGCACCGTTTTGTAGGTATTTACGAGAGCTTTAAGACCATGTAAAATATTTAAAAATCAGACAAAAATTAAAGAAATGCCAAGCGTTAGAAAAATTTTCAGGAGCGAGGTGTCCAACTTTGAGACCACATAGCGCCATCCCTGGAAAGTGGAGGGTAACCACCTTCAAAACTTAAGCTCAAGTACTCCTCTACTATGCTCGTGCCAAATTTTGAATCAATCGACCTAGCCGTTTTCAAATGGCTGAATTATTTCCAAAATATTTTGATTCTGCCCCACTGTGCAATGTCAAAACAGCTTTCGTTTGTAGAGGTAACATTATATATATAATATTTATATTTAGATAATATTTTTCTTTAACAAAATTGAATTTATTGATTAGTTTTTTAAGTTTTGTAGGCTTTTTTGTTTTGTTTCAGATATCACATGTATACGACTAAATAATACATATGTATGTCCGAATTAAAAAATTAAATATAAAAGTAATATATAAGTTCAAGTTTTTTTCTTTATACAAAGTGTCTTAATGGTTGAAACGATTTCAATGTAATTTAAACTATACATAAAATCTAAAGATTCCTCGGGGAAAAGTTGGATAACGGAAAATTTATTTATAAGATAAATAAAAATAAATAATAAAATAAAAAATAAAAAGAGATCGAACATAACCTATTAGTTTCACAAATGCTTAGAAAGTCCCTGCCTGGTAACATAATCTAGTTTAAAAAATAGCTTTTTCAAATAATGTTTTAATAATATAATTTACTTCTATTATTTCAGAATTTTGTGTACAATCTATATCTCCTATTACTTTAGGAAACACAGCCTTGTTATAAAATTGGCTAGCTGTCTTTCTCCTAGATAGTTTTGCGATCGCTCTAGAAACTTGTTTTCAGCGCGGCTAGCTGTTGGTATTGATAACCCACAATTATCACCTATAACAATCAAGAAGCTGCCTGTGACAAAAAATCTCAACGCTTATAACACCATTTCGGTACAGGATAAGGAACGATTTTTATAAATCAATTAAAAATAATATATATGTCACACAGGTACATACAGGATCCTTACCCGGTTGTAGCAGATTTTATGTCATTTTTCACAAGATTTACAACATACCTTGATAATCTGTATATTTGTCTAAACTCCTCATCCGACAATAAAAAGTGATTACGGCGTTTATAAATTTTTTTCTCTTGGCATTTAATTTTTTATAATTATAAATATTAGAAAATATAGAAGTTGGTAAATATTTCTATTCATTTTTTGGTTGCGATTATTACTTTAACTGGAAAATGTTTGAGGATTAAATTTAACAACAACTTTTTTGTTAAATGTTGTCCGTTAACTGTTAATCATACATTGCGAAATTAATTTTTGGCTAACTGCCGGTTAAAGTTCCAATTAAGTTTTAATAGTACATTGTGAAAATGGCTGTTAAAGTGTTAAATAATGAATTTTAAATACAGCTACTCATACTTAATGTGGGACACACAGAATAAATTATGTTGATATGTTTGTAACGCAAAATAAATACCCTTAGTTAAATTTTCAGAACATTGGTTTATTATAGTTTATTTAATTAGAACAAAAACAAAAAAAAAAATCAGTCAATTGCATTAAAATATTGCAATATTTTCTATTATGTATTGCGATTCCTAAAATCGAGGCTTACAATTAATGTAGGACATTAAAATTTTCGTATTTTTATTTCTTGTTAAATAAATTTTCAATATTTAGTTGAATTTTCTTTGCTGACAAGCAGAGCTTGAAGACGTTGCGGTATACTTTCGATAATTTGTTTACAAAAATCGGGTTCAATATGGAGCTGCAAAACTATCGATGGCACTATCGATAGTATCGATAGTTTTGTTTTAAACGGACTATCGAAATTTTTTTCGATAGTAATACTATCGACAAAAAATGCTACTAAAAACAAAGTCAATAAAACGGTATGACGCGACTGTGAAATACAAATTGCACCATCCAAATTGCGTTGCATGTAAACCTTTTATAATAATGGTTATCATTATATATGTACTAACACTGTGGAGCAAAGTGAAGATAGTATTTTCAAATATTACTTTATTATCATTTACTGCGGCACTTTCCCTAATGTTTTCTTTTAAAATGTTTATATAATACTTTCGGTCCATAGTTACATTTATACAATGTATTTTTCCAACTCCAGCTGTTAATAAAGAACACCGTATCATAAGAGAACCACCACCATACTTGACTATTTTTTTAATGTTTTTGTCTAGAAATTCAATAGGGGTTTTCTTCAAGCGAATCTTTTTCATAGATTTATTTTTGGTTCGTCTGTAAAAATAATGTCAGGAGATAATTAAAGCATCGTAAAAATCGAAAAAACTTACAACAATAGCAGGCCTAAAGCCACGGCACGAATACCGGACGAACCTGCTGAACCTAAGGATATAATGGAGCTCATTCGGGGAGGAAATCCTGAACTACCAACCAGTGACTGGAAGGTAGCAAAGGTTTCTGAACCTGAGGGTGCATCCAGACGGATTGTTGTCCTGCTGAGTCGGGAACCGCTGGCGCCGCTTCGGGAGAGACGAGAAAGGATCTATTACGGTTTCGAAACGATCCTTCTTCGTGTCTATCGAGGCGACGACAGGGGTAACCTGACTCCGGAGGATGATGAACCTAATCCGGAAAATGTGGTGAACGAGGAGACTGCCAGTCTGATCTCCGAGGAAGGCACCCTATCAAACTCTGAGTTTGTGGGTGAATTCTTTGAGAGAATGGACGAGGCAGTTGACGAGGACGCCCTCTTGGATTCGGACCAAGATGACGCCAACGTCACAATCGTATCCGCAAACAGGGATGGTGAAGGTGACTCAAGTAAACCTTCACCACTCTAAAGCAGCTTCCGCTGCACTACTTCTCCGCATCTCAAAGAGAGGGGAGGAGGTCGTTTTAGCCCAGGAACCATGGCTCCATCGAGGCAGGGTTTGCGGGCTTTAAGCTGCTATATATGAATGGTCCAGGTAAGATCAGATCATGCATAGTGGCTAAGAGCATTTGAATATCTTCATTCTCTCTGATTACAGTGATGAAGATACGGTAGCAGCTGCCTGGGAGACAAATGGTGGTACAGTTATAGTAGTCTCCAGCTATATGGCGCATGAATGCGAAGCACCACCACCAATGTTTCGCAAGGTGGTCAATATGGCAGCCACACGGAACCTGCCGGTAGTTATTGGAGCAGATGCCAATGCACACCATGTTGTGTGGGGTAGCTCGGATTCCAATGCAAGGGGTGAGTCTCTTTTTGATTTCATTCTTTTATAATGTTTAAAATATTTATTATTGAAATGATCAAAACCTTGCTAAGTATTTTATGATGCTGCGCTTAGCCACAGCACGTTTTAATTCTTCTGAGCACTGTTGAGGGTTGTTGTTGAGTGCTTGGCTAGAATAGTGAGAATACTTTGTTTGTCAAAATTATTCTGATTCTTTATTTAATTTACTTACAGCTATTTATACAAAATTTCTTAATTCTACTTCTTTTAATAATCATGTGCTTGTGTATTGTTATTGATCTTACATCAGCATTTATTTACAATGTTTCATTTATGGGTCAATCGTAATATAATTCCCTTTAAACAATTGCTGTTACAATATGTGGGTTATTTTAATAATTATGTGCTTGTGTATTGTTATTGATCTTACATCAGCATTTATTTACAATGTTTCATTTATGGGTCAATCGTAATATAATTCCCTTTAAACAATTGCTGTTACAATATGTGGGTTATTTTGTTTACTTTTTGTGACAAATTTATTGCAATGCAAAATTCTAATGTTGAAATGTAGTTTGATAAACGTGACCAATATATTATAATGAATAGTGTGACCAATACACTACACCTCCGTCCTCAAGATTGAATTCATGAATAAATGAAATGAATTAAATCTTAAAAGAAATGTGTTATAATATGAAATTAATAAGTGTGTACAATATAATGTCTAGTGATATGTAGGGATAGTATATACTATGTGTTTTATAATAATGAAAATAAATTTAAAATTGTTTATAATTATTTTTAATAATATTAATTTGCTTATATTTTATTGATATTGCTAAGTTTTATACAATTTAAGTATATTATTATGAAAAATTTTATTCTTATTATCTATTTTTAACAATGAATTTACTCCTAATCTTTTTATAATTTCATATGGTCCCTTATATGGACTTTGATTCTTTTTTCTAGATACTAGTTTTATTAATACTAAGTCTCCTACTTTAAAAGTGCTTACATTTGTGTTTCTGTCATATACTTCTTTTGATTTCTGTTTAGCTATTTCTATTAATCTTTTAGCATTTTCTAATGACTTTTTTAGTCTTAATTTTATCTCATTAGCATAGTTTTCTATGTCATAACATATACTATTGTTTTGTATTTTGTCTGTTGGTAATGCTGCTAGTTTACCGTAAATCAATTCGTAAGGTGAATAGTTGGTGTCAATGTGTGGTGTCGTATTGTATGCGAATGTATAGTATGCTACCCACTTGTCCCATTCATAATCATTAACAAAATTTAACAAATATTCATTTAGTACACGATGATTACGTTCAATAGAACCTATTGATTGATGGTGATATGGTGCTGAAAATTTTTGATTAATATTTAATAAATTACAAGCTTCTTGTAACAATTCGTTATTAAATTCAGTTCCTCTATCAGATTTTAAATTCTTAAAACATCCATACTTTAAGATAAACTGTTCAACTAATGCTTTGACAATACTTTTAGCATCTTTATTTTCAATTGGGTGTGCTATTACATACTTTGTTAATTCGCACTGCATAGTTAGTATATATCTGTAGCCATTAGAAATTCTCAAGGGTCCAACAGTATCTATTTCTACTGTTTCAAAGCTAGTACTAGGATTCTCTGTTATAACCATCTCTTTCTTAATATGTTTAGTTTGCTTATTTCTCAAACACTTATCGCATTTATTAATATAATCTCTAACCATCTTTCTCATGTTTTTCCAAACGTAACGTTGTTTCAATTTTAGAATTGTTTTTCTTATACCAAAATGTCCTGATAATGGTGAGTTGTGGAATTCTTCTAGAATCTTCATTTGTGACTTTTTGTTCGTAATATGTTGCAAAGGTTTATATAATATTATGTTCAATTCTAACTTTCTATGTTTATTCGTTTTCAATAATTTCTGGTATACCTCATTATAAGTTTTATTCAAATATTCTTTTGATATGAGCTCAAAAATACTATCTTCGCAGGATAAAGCGAGATTTTTTATAATTTGCTTATGCATATAAATTATTAACTTCTCTAGTGACAAAACGTATTTTGCTAGATCTTCATTAACATTCATTACAAAGCTATTATTTTTATTTTCTATGGTACCATCCTTTGGTCCATCTTTCACATTTCTTATACCGGTTTTTATAATACTAAATTTCAATTCATGAATATTCTTTATATCTTGCAAGGATGTACATTCCCACATATGATTTTTATGTTGGCCTTGGGATATGTCATTCTTACTATTTATTTCCACATTTTCCGTATTTTCCTTTGCATTCTTTCCACGTGTTGTTACTAAAATTTTCGATGGTTTACTTTTGTCTTCTTCCATAGGTATCATATTCTTCAACATTTCAGAATCTAATTTGATTCTTGACAAAGCGTCTGCGTTCGTATTTATTTTTCCTTTTTTATATACAATTTCAAAATCATAATCTGACAAATCTATTCGTATTCTAGTCAATTTAGATGATGGATTCTTGTGTGAAAAAAGTGAAATAAGTGGTCTGTGATCCGTCACCACAATAAATTTTCTACCAAATAAATATGGTTTAAAAAATTCTATTCCCCAATGTATTGCAAGTAGTTCTTTTTCAATCACTGGTTTATTTAAATCATGTTTTCCTAAGGTTTTGCTTGCGTAAGAAATCGGCAAGTCTTCTCCTATATCTCCTTGCGATAGAACAGCTCCTAATGCAAAATTTGATGCGTCAGTAGTCAATATAAATGGTTGTTCAAAATCTGGATATCTTAGTATTGGTGCGCTAATTAATTTTGTCTTTAATAAGTTAAAAGCTTGTTGACAATTTTCAGTCCATTCAAATTGCTTTCCTTTTTTAGTTTGATCGTTCAGACATTTTGTGATTTCAGCAAAATTTTGTATAAAACGTCTATAATAATTACAAAATGCTACAAATCTTTTAATATCGTCCTTGTCCTTTGAAATTGGATATTGTTCTATTGCTTTATTTTTTGAAGGGTCTGTCCGCATAGATTGTCTTTCGTTATTTGGTGTCCTAAATAAATTACTTCTGATTTGAGAAATACACATTTTGCTGCATTCAATTTTAGGTTGTATCTCGATAAACGTTCGAATACTTTCACTAAGTTTTCATTGTGATGTTTTAAACTACATCCAAATACAATTATATCGTCAACGTATAAAAATGCTTTGGAATCTAAGCCACTGAGTGCTATTGTTAGCATTCTTTGGAAACTATTTGAATAAATTTTCAATCCAAATGGTAATCTTTTGAATTGATAATGTCCATTGTTAGTTGAAAATGCAGTCAATTGTCTTGAGTCCTCATCCAACTTTATCTGATGAAATGAGCTAGTCATGTCTAAAGTTGAAAAATATTTTGCTCTTCCAAGACGATCTAAAACATCTTCTAATCTTGTTAATGGAAATTTATCATTAACTATCTTTTTGTTAAGTTGTCGGAAATCCACAACTAATCTCCATTTTGCTTTTCCATTTTCGCTCTTTTTTGGCACTACTAGTAGTGGCGAATTGTATGCACTATTAGATGGTTCGATGATATCTTCATCCAATAATTTTTGTACTTGGTTATTAATCTCATCGTGTTGTGTATGTGGTAATCTATAATTCTTTATGTATACTGGTGTATTGTCTGAAACCTTTAAATTCTGTGTATAAAAATTATTAGAAGTCAGTGTCTCTCCTTCTAAATGAAAAATATCCTGATATTCCTTAAAGATCTGTATTAGTTCTGTTTTTGATTTTTCGTCCTTTACGTCAAATTTCAAAATATTAAGCAATTTTCTAAATCTGTCTTCATTGAAGTCTTTTTCCCTCGTGTGCGGTCTTTGTAATACAATATAATTTCGTAAGGGTTCTATTTCCAGATTAATGTCCTTTAGTACTACATCGCTATCTGTTGTATTTAATATCTTGACATGGTGATTTCCGTTTCCTGGTACTATTGTGTTGCTAATAAATATACCTGGTTGAATTTCTTTATTAAGAATAATGCTATCTTCACATATATCTAAGTTAATAGGATGAATACTCTCCGATCGTCTCTCTACCTTTATGCAGTAATTTTCATTTATCCATGATTTCATAGGTATGGTAATCTCTTCATTCCCTAAAGCAAGTGTTAAGGTAAATGTTTCATAATCAATCTTACACAAGAATTTTGAAAAGAAATCCCTTCCCAAAATTCCATCTGTTGGTATTGGAAAATCTTTGTCAATTATATGAAAGTTATGTTTTTCTTTGAAATTATTTATGGTGAATTTTAATTCTGATGTTCCAATTGATTTAATTTTTTCTGTAGTGATACCTGTAAAACTAGTCGATCTTTCCTTGTTTATGTCTATAGAATCTTCATTTAATTTGTTAATTTTACACAAAGAGATGTCTGCTCCTGTGTCTATCAGAAAAGTAAGTTTTGAATTCTTGCCTAAATCTAAGGTTATGAAATTGGTCATGTCATTTGATATCTGGAAAACATTATTTAATCTTATTATTGGTTCTCCGGATAGTGGGTTTGTACAGTTTCTTGACTCACATCCGGGGCCTGATAGTTTTCTTGTATACAGTGTATATTTCTTCGGTTATTTTGAAAATTATTACTGTTCTTATTATTGTTATTTCGATTATTTCTGTTATTATATCTATATGATCCATTGCTGTTGTTTCTATTATGATACGTATTTGGTCCATTTCTGGCGTCTGTGTAATTATTATGCCTATAATTGTTATTATTGTATGTTGGTTTATGATTACCATTATTGTTCCTTTTTGACCAATTGTTGTTATTTCGGTTTCTGTTGTTATAGTTAAAATTATTTGTTCTGTTACTATAATTGTTATTTGAATTTCTTAAATTATTTCTCCTATTATTCGCATTATTGTTAGAGAAATAAAGAACTTGTTCGGAGTTATTCGAGGATTCTTTTTCTAATTCTAAAGCCAATTGTAGTGCTTCATTGAGTTCTTTTGGTCGTGAGGCAAAAACTGTTGGTTTCAGTTCTCCTTTTAGACCATTTTTAAATACATTTAAGGCATGATTGTCATTTAGTTGTTTAATAGTTGTAGCCTGTAATTGATTGCAATTTTCTATGTCCTTAATTTGTAAATCGTTTAGTTCTGTTATTAACTCTAAGAGTTTTTCATGGTATGTGTTTACATTCATACTTTTTTGTGAAAAAGTGCTGAGAGTAGCCTGTACTTGAGCAACGGTTTTCTTCGATTTATATCTGTTGGATAGACGGCTTTTTAATTCATCAAATGTCGTTGGTGCAGATATACCCAACGATGTTCTTACCAAGTTTGATAACTTTACGTTATAAACAAAAGTTATTAGGATTTGCTTTTGAGATGTCTCTAAAGTACTGTTGATCAGTTCTACTATAGTGAGGAAAGAGTTTAATTCTTTGTAATTTCCATTGAACACTGGAATAATTTTTACAGCGGTTTCCAAACTAAAAGTTGCCATATTTGTTAAATTTTGGTTTTTAGAAGTTAGGGCTTGTTCAAAAAGTATTTTTGCTTTATTGTAAAATCTATTAAATTTTTCCATGTCTTCCTGAACGTTTTCTGTCTCTAATTTTATATCAGTTAATTTTAAAAATTCTTCTTTTAACAATTCTAGTTCTTCTAATCTACATAGTAAAGTCGCTTCATTGTATCCCCTAGCTCCTGCTTTTTTAAAGTTTTTAAGTAATGTTTCCAATCTATTTATAATTGTTTCCATTAGCAATATGCAAAAAAAAAATTTTCTTATTATATAACTATATACAATTATCATATAAATTATAAACTTTTTATTTTTATTTTATTTTAATCTTGTACTACAGCTTTCTTTTGTACATATTGCTTAAAATATCTATTTAATTTATATACTAGTATTGCTAAAGCCACCATGCAAAAGATGAAAAAGGCGTCTACTGTTATGGTCGTCCCGAAGTTCATTTTCTGCTCGTTATTGTTGTTGATATTTATCACCTCCTCTTGTTTGGATTTTTGGTTTCCCATTTAGTTCTTTGATTTTCATATACAGTTGCCTCTTTTGCTCTCCACTCGTTATTCCCATCAACCGCAATATTTCTTGTTTTTGTTTCTTTATTTGTTGGGTTTTTCCCCCTCTTTTTGTTTTTTTTTTTTTTTTTTGCTGTATGGGAACCTTTGGTTTTTGTGTCCTCCTTCTATATTCCTCAAGTGTTATGGGCTTTGGACCGGCGTTTTTTGGTGTTGGAATATATTCTGGATAGTTCTCAGTACTTCCTTCTGGCACGTACTTCTTGCTTATGTATTTTGAAAAGATAAGCTTTATCTCTTCTTTAGGTGGACTATCTTCCAGCGACATTCAGAATTAATACTGTTAACGTCCTTCAAATGTCCTTTAAGTGATAGGACAACTAGGCAGTTTTAGGATATTATTTAGGATATTAATTAAATTTTATTTGGCAGGATTAAAAATTTTTTTTTTTTTTTTTGGGTCCGTTTGGGCAGGATCGCCATATAATGTTTAAAATATTTATTATTGAAATGATCAAAACCTTGCTAAGTATTTTATGATGCTGCGCTTAGCCACAGCACGTTTTAATTCTTCTGAGCACTGTTGAGGGTGCTTGGCTAGAATAGTGAGAATACTTTGTTTGTCAAAATTATTCTGATTCTTTATTTAATTTACTTACAGCTATTTATACAAAATTTCTTAATTCTACTTCTTTTAATAATCATGTGCTTGTGTATTGTTATTGATCTTACATCAGCATTTATTTACAATGTTTCATTTATGGGTCAATCGTAATATAATTCCCTTTAAACAATTGCTGTTACAATATGTGGGTTATTTTGTTTACTTTTTGTGACAAATTTATTGCAATGCAAAATTCTAATGTTGAAATGTAGTTTGATAAACGTGACCAATATATTATAATGAATAGTGTGACCAATACACTACACTTTGTAAAAATTTAGACGTTGTAAACGTTGGGTCAGAGCCCACTTTTGTTGTAGCAAATAGAAGGGAGGTTCTTGACATTACGCTAGTTAGTGCTAAGCATTCAGATTTGATTAGGGCATGGAGGGTCTCTAGTGACTGCTCGTTCTCTGATCATAGGTATATTGAATTTAATGTGGTGATTCGGGTATATGGGGTTATTTCCCGACGGAACAGAAGGAAAACGGACTGGGAACGTCAACGCTCCCTTCTTTCTGGTTTTCTTTCGAGCCCACCGAAAACAGAAAATCGGCGGGACATTGAATCCGCGATGAATGCACTTACCAGTGCGTTTGAGCGCGCGACTTCGGAATCTTGCAGATTAAATATCTGCCGTGGAAAGAGCAAACCACGCTGGTGGAGCTCGGATATTGCGGAGGCACGAAAAGTCTCCCGTAGGCTCTTCAATGAGGCTAAAAGATCAGGAAACTGGTCTGCTTATAAATTCTCAGTGAATAGGTTCAAAAATATGGTAAGAAATGCGAAGCAAAAGTCTTGGAGATCCTTCTGCAGTGTAGTAGAGGGCTCCTCCGAGACGAGGAGACCTCGTAGGATTCTATCGGCAACGCCTATTGTCCCTGGTTTCATTAAGAAACCATGTGGCAATTGGACCTTGAGTGCACAGGAGACCCTTGAGGTTCTAATGGAAACTCACTTTCCGGGCTGCGCTCCCTTTAGTGGAGAAGACTCAGCCTCTCTTGACCACCGTGCATCAGTTCCCTTCCCTATAAATAGGGAGGGACTCATGTGGGCCTTGGGTAGTTTTAATCCGTTTAAATCAGCGGGGCCTGACGGCATTATACCGGCTGATTTGCAGCATAATGCGGAGATTGTTATACCATGGCTAATCCCGATATACACAGCATGTATCACATGGGCGTATATCCCTGAACCGTGGACTTTCTGCTCTGTGGTTTTCATTCCCAAGGGAGGGAAGACTTTACATACTGAACCGAAGGACTTTAGACCTATAAGTCTATCCTCCTTCCTTTTGAAAATTCTGGAACGGATAATTGACCTTCACTTGAGGAGGACAATTAATCCGGACCGACACTCCGCCTCTCAGCACGCGTATGTCAAGGGCAGATCTGTTGAGACGGCACTACACACGCTTGTGGGATGCATAGAGAAATCCCTAGAGCATAAGGAATATGCATTGGTTGCCTTTCTAGATATAGAAGGGGCCTTCAACAATGTGAAACCGGAGGCCATCAAAATGGCCCTGGAGGGACTGAACGTAAGTCGGTCGATTATAAACTTTGTATGGAATCTATTGACAAACAGGGTCATTACTTCCAGCATGGGGCTAGCTACCATATACAGGGTAGCTAAGCGTGGTACACCACAAGGGGGGGTATTATCTCCCCTTCTCTGGAACCTCGCCATGAATGCATTACTGACAGAAATGGACTGCAAGGGGTTCAGGACTGTGGCATATGCGGATGACGTAGCGGTTGCAGTGTCGGGAAAATATCCCGACACGCTATCGTAACGCCTACAATCGGCGCTGGGCTGCGTCAGTAGGTGGTGTACTGAGAGTGGGCTTAGCGCGAACGCTCGGAAAACGGAACTTGTGCTCTTCACGAGAAGAAACAATATTCCGGCCTTTCCGCTACCACTCTTTAATGGAGTGGAGCTTGGGTTGTCTGACAGAGCGAAGTATCTAGGTATTATCCTGGACTCGAAACTGTCATGGACCCCTAATGTCCGTTTTCGGGCGGATAGGGCCTCAGTGGCCTTGTATGTGTGTAGAAGGGCCACAGGCAAACACTGGGGTATTAATCCCAGGACGTCGCACTGGCTCTTTGACACGGTGATAAAACCTATATTGATGTATGGTGGACCGCACTGGGCAAACTGACGAACTGCAGTATATTGAACAAGATACTGCGCACCTCGGCCTTGATGGTCACTGGTGCAATACGCACCACCCCGTCGAGGGCCCTTTTTACAATGCTACACTGGCTACCGGTCGATCTCATGGCCAAGCAATTGGCCATAAACTCGGCGGTCAGACTAGATGCAGCGGCGGCGTGGAGGTCGGGAGACTTTGGACATGTGACCATCTTGGGCCATTCCTCGGTTATTCCCGACAACATCGATTACTGCACTCCCACCCCCATGTCTGACATTGATTTTGTGGTATCAACGTCAGGCACGTCGGGTATGTCTCGTGGGGATGTGCTTGATGTCTATACTGACGGGTGAAAGTCGGACACGGGGGTCGGGGGGGGGGGCTTCTTCATTCCTAGATTTCGGATCAGGATGAGGTTCAGGCTCAATGATCAATGTAGCGTGGTACAGGCTGAGATCTCAGCCATTAGAAGGGCGACTTGCTGGATGAGGTACCACAAGATATTCGGAGAGAATATCCGGATTTGTACTGACAGCAAGTCGGCGATTAACTCCCTATCAGGTGTCTATACGACATCCAGATTAGTTCGTGAATGCCGGACATCTCTCAACGAGATGGCGAGACATTCCAACCTGGAACTGTTTTGGGTGCCAGCTCATTCGGGCATACTCGGAAATATGGTTGCGGACGAACTTGCCAGACTTGGATCCCGGTTAGAAGACCGAGAAATAAATCCACTGGTGGGGGTCCCATTGAACTGCTGTAAGGCTTTACTTCGGCAGGAACTCTTTAGGGCTGCACAGTCTAGATGGCCTGAAGAGGTTGCCTGCAGGGTCTCGAGGACACTGTGGCCTCAGTATGATAGTGGGAGATCCGTAAGTCTACTGAGGTTTTCTCGGGGGCAGCTTGGCACACTGGTGGCTGTGCTGACAGGGCACTGCGTCATTGGTGCCCACGCTAGAAGACTGAATCTTCCTCATCATGACTACTGTAGGAGTTGTCAAGATGAGGAAGAGGAAGAAACGCTGGAGCATTTGCTCTGCCACTGTCCGGCTTTTTCTAGGAATAGTGCGGCTATTTTTGGCAGTCCGAGACTGCTGAATCTTGCAGACTTGTCTGTCTGCGATGTTGCTAGGATAAACTCGTTTATCCGGTCCTCGGGGTGGGTTGGATGTGGATCTTTTTGATGGTGCCGTAGGGACCTCAATCTGATCCCAACACATCCTGTTTCCAGGCAACACAATGGGACCTTTGGGACCCAAGTGAGTCGGTCTCTCTTTTTGCGCCGATGGCCAATGCAACCTAACCTAACCTAACCTACAACAATAGCACTTAGCTTTCACCAGAAATGACGCACCTTTATTTGCATTTTCTTGAGCGAAAGCGTATTTCAGTCTTTGATTTTTCTCTGATATTAATGGGTTTCGGCGGCAAGACCTTCATTGTAAATTATTTCTTTTAAAGATTCGGCAGACTGTTTCAGCACTAACATTTTTATATGATATAATTTTTTGTGTAAATTGCTGACAAAAGTGGATCGTTCCTGATTAGCTTCAAACAATACCGCTTATCACGGTCGGACAATCTGCACCTTTTGCATAATTTCGTTTTATTTCGGACACTATTATTAGTTGCTTTATGTTTTTTTTATAATATTAAACTCTGTATTTTTGTTTCTGTTTACTCTTTGTGCAATTTATTTAATAGTTTTGTGGGTTTTATAATTATGTATGACATGCCTTTCTTTAATTGAAGTTTGATTCTTTTGTACCATTTTTAAGAAAATAAAATTTTAAACAATTATTATTATTATTAATCAAAAACAAGTAAAGTGCTATATTCGGCTATGCCGATTCTTATATACCATTTACTATCTACATATGTAAATATAGTTTAGTAAGTAACTCAAACCATAAAAGCAAATATTGGGGTGACAGAGAATTAGAAAATTATAAATTTTGGTACTGCATATACATATACAATTTTAAATAAAAGTGACAGCCGAGGCAAACTTGATTTCAACACTAACACGGACGGATAGACGGACATCACCCAATCAACTTCACTATGTATAAGGATTCAGAATATATACACTTTATTGTGTCGGAAATGATATTGTAGATATCACACACGGAATGACAAACTTATATATGCTTATTTTCCACTTTTTGTGGTGAAGAGTATAAAAAATTAAACTGTCCCACTTTAAATGTGAGCATTGTGTTGCAATATAAATTAACAAAAATGCAAATATTTTCATATTCGCGCTATACAAAAACTAGTGCTTCGGATTTTAGAACCGCTTAGCTATAGTTTATAAAATTAAGGAAAATTGAATTGTTTTTTGGGTATATATTAAAAATATTGCTTGTAAAAGTCATCTCTTTTTGTTAAATCAATTCTCTTTAGGTAACTACAATAGTATTTTTTAATTTATTTTTCATTAATCTATATGTTTTGTTCGCTCTTTTGTTTATTTACTATGTTATTTTCTATTGAACTATATTTTGTTTCTTTGTTTTTTTATTGTATTCGAAAAATACACAATTGACATTTTTCCAAGAATCAAAAACTATCGATAGTATCGATGGTATCAAAAAATAGTATCGAAACTATCGAATGGCGCCACCGTCGATAGTTTTGCAGCTCTAGTTTAATATCGTACAGCTCTTCTGTTAGTGCTTCCTTTGTAACGATGAAAGTCAGGACCTTTGATTTGACCTTCACAACAACCTTATTATTATTATTAATTTTTATTATTATTAAGATTTAAAATGAATTGTATTTATTTTGTAAGATTTATTGTTGAATTTTTCGCTTATAAGTTATTATGAATTATATGAAACACATTTCTTTTCCCTATCATCTCTTATGTTAACAATACCATGAAGTAATTTAAGCTAAGCTGTAAATGAAACTTTTTTGTTTATTATTTGTTTCGGATTCGGTAAAGATTAGGTCGAGAGATGCATGTTGTCATCTGTGAGTCGCGAACATCTCTATCGAAAGCAGCCAGCAGTTAAGTAAACAAGGCATTACGGCTGTCACTTAGTTTGGAACATTTAATAGGCAGCAATTTATTAAAAGCTTTCGTGCATGGGTATGTAAAAATTTTCATATGACCAAATGGCAGATATATTTTTATCTCCTGATTTCTTTAACAGTTTCTTAATTGATGATCGTTTGTATAACAACTAATACGAAGATAGTGAAAATGTTGAGGACTTATTTGGTTTAAGAAGGAGCGATGACGATAAAAGTGATTCTTTAGGGCCCGACTGATCCGATGATGAAGGTGGTAAGGAATTTAAAAAAGAAATGAAAAAATCGTATAAAGATATCAAAAAAAAAAAAAACAAAGAAAAAAGAATTGGACGCAATAAATGAAAGTGATGTAAAAGTAATATGTTTGCAATCGTCTACGTTTTCATGTTACTAAAAATGTTTTTAAAAGGTACATATGTAATTGTGTCACGATCAAATTTTAGCTTGACAATGTTTTCTTCTGAACCTATGAAATACATAAAATATGATACACGAATAATTGTATTATTTTATATTTTTTATTATTACCTTTAGTTAACCTTCATCCAAAATTATATTTAAAACAATTTAGCATTTGAGTTAATGTTTTTATTGCAGTGTTATTTTTGTTTTTATTACAAAGTTATATATTTTATTTTACAATAATACAGTATTTACACAATAAAGACTAAGGTTTGTGTGTTTTTTTATTTTACATCACAATTTACATACTTTATTTACAACTAGCAGAAAAATGTGTTTTTAAACATTTATTGTATAGTTCTTTAAACGGTATTAAAAATTTTCCATCTATAAAAATAAAATGTGCTGACAACTGTTTTAGTACCATTTTACCGATAAAATTGAGTAACTTCACATTTGTATCTCCATTTTCTCTACGAACCATTGATGACCATAATCACTATCCTATGGAAAAAAATATTTTTTCATATAAACATATTTTGGTCGGCCAGGCGCAAGGATTTTCTTCTCAATGATATGACCAACACCGGCTTCACTTGCTAAAGATTTTTTGAGTAGCCGGCCTTTGGCCGGGTGGAAGGGTTTTCTCCTTTATGGTATGACCAACGCCGGCTTCGCTTAGTAAAGATTTTCTGCTAAATCTTTTTTCGTATAATATTGTCACTAAATTTAATTTATTTGATAAAGGAATTATGTTTGTATGAAGAAATCTTTTTTTTTCGTAGCCTGCTTTTTTATTTTTTTTTTATATTTTCTTTTCGATTGAATAGATATTAAAATTACCTTTCAAATGATATTGCCTCACTACACCACAAAATACTCGATATATACAATACGGTACATACAAACTTTGGAGGCCCGTAACTCCGAAACTAAGGGTCAGCCCCAAATTTTTCGTTCTTATATTTTTTGCTTAAAATTAAATTCTGCATCCTGTAGACAACTTTTTTATTTTTAAGCTGCTTGGGAAGATAAGAAGGTTCTCTTCTGGTGGACATTCCTTTATGCATCTTAAACACCTGAAATTTAAAAAGAAAAAGTTGACTTAATTAAACAGATAAATTTTAATTTTTGTATGTTGCATACTTACATGATGTTTGCCAATTGTAGTTAGCTTCCTGCACAATTAAAAAAAATAGAATTAGAAACACACTCAAATGTTAATATAAAAAGTACTAACGTTAACGATAAACACATTTGCTTTCTGCTACAAATAAAAAATATAAATTTCACTTATTTTTAATAATTTTATTAATTTAACAAAAAACCTACCTTTATTCTTGCCTGTAATTAAACGTTTAATATTTTCTTGCGCTAAAAATACAAATCAAAGTAAAGTCGATAGGTTGTCAAGAAAGAGACGCACAGAAAAACACAATTATAGCCGTCTCGTAAAATCTTTGTATACTCGGTGGCAAGCAGTGTTTGGTGAGGAATTGTATAATTCCCCAATTCATTTCTTGCTACCTGCGTCATCACTAATTGCACCATCGCTACCTGTTCCACCGCTGAGTGCGGCGCCTCTGAGTCAACGCCGTTTGTTTGGTATCTACCTGCGCCATCGCTACTTGCATCGTCGCTACCTGCACCATCGCTACTTATACCGTCGCTACCTGCGCCATTGCTATTGCGCCAGCACTACTTGCGCTATCACTATCTGCGCTGTCGCTGCTAGTTTGGTCGCTACCTGCGTCATCGCTAATTGCACCGTCGATACCTGCACCATCGGTACTTGAACCGTCGCTACCTGCGCCATCGTTATCTGCGCTGCCGCTGTCAGTTTGGTCGCTACCTGTGTCATCGCTAGTTGCGAAATCGCCATCTGCGCTGCCTGCATGTCCGCTACCCGTGCCGTTGCTGCCCGGTAGCCTCACTTTTTTCCTGTCACCACCTGCGCCACGCAACCCGCTAGCGTTACTGCCATTTAGTCACTAGGCGCGCCATAGCCGCCCGTTAGCGGAACTGTCAGTTTCGCTACCTGTGCCATTTTCCGCCAGCCCTATAGCCTGTTTTTTTTTTTGTTAACCGGCTGAGTCTCGTCGTTTTCGCTGACTGCTTTTACCGCAGCCCGCTTACTCAAGCCGATACTGTCATTGGTGGCTCCGTTCCCCACCGTTATTTAGCCTTCGCGGTAGCCTTAAGAATAAGAATAAAACGTGATTTGAACGACCCTGGACTCCGCTGCTGCTATCCCAGCAACCAGTGTAGAACGTGTCGTAACACCTTTAATACGGCAATAGTTTTTGGCCTCCGCTTAGCTACTCTTTTTAAATTCTGCCCAATATAAGACCCAATTTCATGCATTTCAAGGTTTATGTTTGGGATCACTGTTTTGGTAGAACACGAAGTTGTCTTTGATGCCTGGGCACTTTCCCTAAAGTTTTCTTCTATAATGTTTATATAATACTTTGATTTCATAATTCCATATCATAAGAGAACAACCACCATAATCTATTTTTTATGTTCTTGTCTAGAAATTCAGGACGAGGTTTTCTACTAGCGAATCTTTTTCTTACTGGTCCAAAGAGGTTTATTTTTGTTTCGTCTGTAAAATAGCCTAACTTATAACAATAGTACTTTCCTTTGACCAGAAATGACGCACCTTTATGTGCATGCTCTTGAGTGAAAACGAGTTTAGTTTTTGATTCAGTTTTGATTGATATAAATGACTCTCGGCCGCAGGACCTTCCATGTAAATTATTACTTCTAAGATTCGGCGGACTGTTCACCACTAAAACTAAAATTTTTTATTTCATGTAATTTGTTTTTTATGTCAAATACTGATAAAATTGGATCCTTCTTGATTAGCTTAAAACAATACAGCATATCACGGTCGGACAATTTTTACCTGTTTGCACAATTTCTTTTTTATTTTGGTCACTATTAGTAGCATCATATCGTTTTATAACAATAAACACTGTACTTTTGTTTCTGTTTACTATTTCTGCAATTTCTCTTATAATTTTGTGGTTTTTATAATTATATATCAAAATGTCTTTTTTCAATTGTAGTTTGATCCTTTTGTACCATTTTTCAGAAAATAAAATTTTAAACAATATGAAACATTATAAAACACAGATTTAAGGTCGAAATAATTGCTTTAATATGACATAGTCAAAAAAATTAAACTGTCCCATTTTGAATGTATCGGTAATCAAATTAAATATGCGGTTATTTTATTTTAAAAAAAATTCGGTGCTTATTTAATGGGCGATTTAAGTGTTAAAATACCTGAATAGTTTTATTTCAATTACTTTCAGGACTATCTGCGATTCGAACTTGTATGTTATAACTAGCAAAATAAACGAAAATACTTTTTATGTACTGATTACTCACGAAAAAGATGCCAAATGCATTTCATTTTTCCATTTTCACAGTATTCCTTCGTTCGTAAATGCAAACACCCAAATGAATAAAACAAAGAATACGCAACAGCTGATTAGCAGTGGCAGGGCAGAATAATCAAATTATGCGGCGCAGTGATGCTTTTACGCACAGGCCCGACATCACTAAAAGAAATACCATTTGTGGCCAAAATATTTATTGCTTTGTGTTATTTTTTTAATTAATAAATAGTCATTAGATGGAAATATCCATTAGATTAAAATATTCTTTAAGCGTCCGTTTCTTAATTCGTTCTATTTTTAATTGAATATTTTTTTAAGAAATTAGGCTGCTGGCATTTTTTTCAATTTTCTTCGGTCTTTTTATGTTTTGCACCCTCAAATCATATTTTTGTTTTTCGAACATAAGTTTGAAAAAAGCAAATCGCAAGAAAAACGCGTGAGTTTCAGAACATATAAAACAAAAGTTGGTGTTTTTGAAAACACATGCGAGTGTCAGAATATGCCTGTAAGATAAAGCAAATCCGAAAATTACAAAAATAAGTACAATAAAACCCAAAATTAGATGTTTTGCTCAAAAAACCTACATATAAACTAGGAGTCATTAAATACTTTCAGCAACAATTCGGAATATATATAGCTTACTTGTAGTAGTCTTCTTTTTCCGACCCCGAAAAAAAAAAAACTGACAAAGGGATACCGAAAAATCAAAAATTATAATTTAAAACCGCTTATGACTCGACTATTTTTAAACATAAACATATAGACTAATACTATGTTTCCATTGACTTAAAATCAACTAGTTTTGAGGAAAACACTTCGAAGTGTTTCCATTGAGCAAAACTGTTTTGTATATTCGAATTTGTGACATAACACTGACCCTTTTCTCCGTTAAAGAAAAACAACCCCTATTTTATTTTTTGTAAAAAATCGAGTGCGTGCTTTTGTTTGTTTTTGATTTTACACATACTTAATTATATGTTCTTTTAAACACAATTTTTGTACCATAAAGTTTATTTTTTTTTAAAACTTAAAATTAAATGTCACTTTTTCGATAAAAACATTCAATCTGAATAGATAACACGGAGCTAAACTTGAATATCCCAGACACAACACATTGTTGCAAAGACAAAATCAGTTCGAAAAAATAAATTTTCGACATGATTTGAAATAAATCAAGTGATTTAAGTGGTTTTGGTAGCATGAAAAATATATGGGAAATCAAGTAGGAAAACGCTTGATTTGTTTTAGACGAAATCATATAAATGGAAACGCACTATAAGGCATCATTTTGTAGGTACTCGTATTGACTACGCCATGTATAATTTTTAAAAATCTGGTAAAAATTTATGAAATGTCAAACGAGGCTCATTACTTTACAACCCTTAAAAAATTGGTCATAACCACTTTCAAAACACAAGCTCAGATACTCCTCTGCTGCACTCATGTCAAATTTTGGGTCAATTAGCCCAACCCTTTTCAAATGGCTGAGTTATTTAAAAAATATTTTGATTATGCCCCACTATAAATCGTAAGTGAGGATTAGCAAGAATCTATTACGTTTTTTTAATATTAACAGTTCAAAATGGTTAACTTACAAGATTTAATAAAATAAAAACCAAGGTACAATTATTTTACTACGTAATAGCGGCTCTACAACAAATACAACATTTGTAAAAACAACATGGCATTTTACTGTTGCTTTGTGAGTGGAAATGTCAAGAACAGAAAGAGAAAATAAAAGATAATTGCTCTAAAAACAAACCCTCTCTTTGTTCTGCTTATGCTTGTTGTTGGTGTTTTTTGAAATTCGTAAACAATAGTTGTAAAATACAGTATGTCAACAATGTCTTTACACACAAAATAAAATCTAGTTTTTTTCATGTTTATTATGTAAAAAGCTTCTTCCTTGATGAAATTTAAAACAAAAACAAGCACTAAATTTTTTCATGTCAAGAAACTCTTTACGCAATTGTTGATATTTTTTTTATAAAACTAAATGATTAAAATAGAAATACATTGAAAGTTTTTAGTATTTTAAATGGCCACCATTTGCATCTAAAGGGTCCGTCATCTAAAGTGTTTTTCTCAACTAATGCTTATTTTGTGAATGGTAACACTTGGCTCATGTTTGATTTGACAGATAATTAGTTTTATCCTTCCGCTGAACGAATATGTTTGTGCATAGACTTGAACAACGTTTGAAAATATTGCGACATTACTTTGAAAGTCATGGTGTGGAATGTGTGCGAAAATTCCTCACGGATTTTGGAAGAAGAGAAGCACCGTCAGCTCCGTATGTTTGTTATGAAAAAAGTGAAAGAAACTGGCATCCTCACCGATAAACCAAAGCGTGAAAAGCCAAAAACAATGCGTATACCCAGGAATATTGCTGCTGTGGCAGAACGTGTGCGTGAAGGGCCACCAATTCACCGACGTTCTAAACAATTGAACATTTCGGAGATATCATTGAAAAGAATTTTGCATAAAGATCTTAGTATGACGCCGTACAAAGTCCAATTGCTTCAGATATTTGGCGGACAATTTATCACGCATTGTAATCTATTCTTCATAGAATAGATTAACTTCTTTAAGTCGTAGTTGAATGGTATATTTTGCCACTCTTTTAAAATTGCTTTTTTTAAAGCAGTCATATTAGATGGCTGGCGTTTAGCAACCCTTTTTTTAATAAACCCACAAATTTTCAATAGGATTTAAATTCGCAATTGTAAAGCAACCATATCCGTACCACATGTGACTTATGTTTGGGATCGTTATCCTGATAAAATTTAAATACAGACTTATTCTCTCTTATAGCTCCAAATTTTTTAGCACTATTAACTAAATGCGTCTGCAAAATGCTTAAATATTGTCGCGCATCCATTGTTGTTTCTATGAAAGCCAAATCACCCACTCCTTTGCTGGATATGCACCCCCAAATCGTCACATTTTCCCAAATTTGACTGTAGGAATGATGTTGCGGTTTTCTAGCGATGTTGGGGGCTTTCGCCATACTCTATTAGGTACATAGTTGTAATACATCATTTTTGTCTCGTCGCAAAACATGACATCGTCCCAATAGTCTGTCGGATGCGAGATATTCGTAATGCCGAGGCCGAAGACGCTTCTCTATATTTTTTTTTAAGAGTAATGGTTTTTGACGTGCGACTCTTGATGAGTATTGGTTCTTAATTATAGCCTGTCAAGCTGTTTCATGGCAAACAACTATTCCGCAGTCTCCTTCAAGCTCCTTTGCAAGTGCTCTTGTAGAAATTTCTGTACAAGTTATCTAATAACTAGGCGCTCTGCTCGTTTATTTATTTTAGACTTAGGGCCACCTCCACACTTTAACTGCAATCTACCTTCGTTTTCAGCTCGATTAAGCACATTGTAAATGGTGTTTTGTGCTACAGAAAATCTCTGACAGGTTCTGAGTTAGTTGATTCACGTCGTACGATAATCTTTTGCCTGGCATTATTTACTTCAAAAATGACACGAGCATTAAAAATTTTTACCGTTAACAGACATAAAATATTAAGAAATATAACAACGTACGTGGTAGATAACGGTTAAAGTTGATCGTAAAGTAAGTGCAAAAAGAAAGAAAATGTGTTTTGTGTAGAGTTTCTTGACTTTAGAAAAATGGAGTAGTGTTTGTTTTTGGTTTAATTTTTGTGATGTTTTTGTAATAAATGAAAAAAACTTTATATTTCATAAAATAAAATGAGTTTTTTTTCCTGCAAAATATGAAAAAACTAAAATTTTTTATGCGTGTAGAGATAATGTACCTGGCAATATGTGTGTATGTATTTGTGAAAAATAAGAAAGCCACTGAAAATATTTTGAAATACAAACATATGCCACACGTTTTTGACAGATTAACAAGAGTTTACAAAAACAAAATACACGTAAAAGCTTATGCATTCACCTGGTATTATTGAGCCATGAGCTACAGTTTGTCAAATAAGTCTCAATATGAATGGTATCAAAAAAATCTTTGCATTTTTAGTTAAACAACAATGCGTACATTTTCTGGGAATTTTCGCTAAATAGATTTTTTATAACTGTCATCGCATGTGAAAGAAAAGGGTTGCAATGCGTTTATTTATAAAATAACTGTCTTACGTGCAATAAAAAATTGCAGCACAAACGAGTTTAAAATATATTACACAGTTGGTGTATTTTAGTTATTATAAAGAAAAATCAGCAAGGGAAATCATTGATATGTTGATTCTAAAAATTAGGAGTGTATATAACACCATATCCCGTGCTGAGAAGGAAGACTTGAATTAAGAGTCACAAGGCAGACCAAAAAAAGGGACGCCACGTATCGAAAGAAATATAATTAAAAATATTACTGATAAAACCGCAATCCAGCACAAGAATTTTAGCTCTTCAACTGAAAAATGGATGTGAGCTTAGTATTTCACATGAAACTATCCGAAATAAGCTACAAAAACTCAAATATTCTTATTCTATCTATGAAAAAACCTCTGCTCTCAGTGCAAAACGGTTAATACATATTTGCAACGGAATACATTTCACCTCCACCGGAGTACTGGGATGACACCATTTTCTGTGATGAGACGAAACTGATGTATTATCATGATGGACCCAAAAAGTTTGGAAAAATCTCTGACGGCATTAGAAAATAAAAATTAAATCCCAAAAGTAAAGTTTGGATACTGATTTATTATGGGGTTGTATATCTAGCAAAGGAGTTTGAGATATTAGGATTATGGATGAAATAATGACTAAAGAAATCTATCTTGATGATCAAAAAAAACTAATTGAGCTCCAGTATACAAAAATTCGGTTTTATTGAACCGGAAAATTCTAATAAGTTCAAATACTAACTGTATCAACATAATAATCCGACACATAAATCTTATTTATGTAGGTCTTGGTTTTTATACAACTGTACCAAAGTTATAGACACCCCCGCCCAAAGTGCAGATATAAATCCCATCGAAAATTTGTAGGTCCATCTTAAGAGAGTGGGAGAAAATGCCTGAAGAATATTTTATTTAACTTATTCATCTATTGCGCAGACGTTTGCAAGCAGTAATTGATACTCAATGTGGTCACACAAAATATTAGCAGCTTAAAACCCAGAAATTTAAATAACAAACAAATTTTGTTGCGTTTGCATACATTGAGACATTTGATTAGTTTTTTTAATGTTTATTAGAATACTTTTATTAAAATTGAACTTTAGAAAAATAATAAATAAAAATAACTTACTTAAATCAGAAATTAATGTTTCTTTTTTTTTTTTTTTTTTTGAAGTTTATTTTTTTTTTTACATAATGTGCAAGGATTGTTTTGACAATTTGTATGTAACAAATGCAACAGAATACTTTAAAAAATTTTATTGAAATTGCAGTTTATATACAATAGGAAAGCAATTTTCTTTATTTATATTAAAGCAGATGCATACTCAGATGGAAATTTAAACTGATGAGAATTAGATGACTTCACAGTAGGTAAAAGTCCCGCGTTCGGTATTATATTCCATGATAAATACAGCGTTACGTTTTTATTGTTCCTAAAAACGAAAAAATAAATAATTAAAAAAATTTTATACTTTGTTTTTAATTACAGTTTAACAATATCAAATGAAATTCTAAGTAAACAGCCCTCAGATGATGAGCCTTGATCGAAATACTGTCGTATTATAAGAAGTTTCCACAATTTGAGTTTTTTTTATGAAGCTAGTAGATACATAAAGAGTCGAAATGATAAGTGTTGCTTGCTTAACAATACAAATACAAAAAAGTTGGCAGTATTGAAAATAAGGTAAAATCAAAGGCAGAATTTCCCAATCTGAACATTAAAAAAAATAGAAATTATGAGCTGGTTTATGATAGCAAAACACTAGAGGGCGCGTTACTATATTTGTAAATACGAACAGATTTATACACAGATGAATATACAAATGTGTGTGTGGATGTACATAAGAAATGTTTTGGGAGAGAACTATTAATAGCTAGAAGAAACTAACATATAAAAACGTACATACATACAAATGAACAATAAACCAATTATGCCCTAAATTACGTTGTGGTTTAAAAACGATATATAATAATTTATTTAAATAAATTCTAAAACTTTGTGGATTATGAATTATCAAAAACGAAAAAAAAAATTCTGGCCAATAGCCCGAGATTTAAGCTGCCCCAAACAAATAACAGCATTTGAGGTACATATGAACTTTTACACCTGCTGGGGAAAAAAGGGGTGTTGTTTGGCGTACCAACGCACAGTATTTCGCTCGTAAGTGTAAAAGAAATCAATACAAACAGATCGAACGAAAATGATAAGCACATCATTTCGCTCGTAAGTGTAAAAGAAATCAATACAAACAGATCGAACGAAAATGATAAGCTTTATTTAATTGAATTTGATAGACGACACGTTTTTTGCATTGCCGGTTTTGCATCAATTTGATATAAATTTGCGAAGCTACTCCAATCACAACCAAGCTTTTTAATAAGGTCCATTCACACTATTTTACAAATCTTAAGATTTGCATTGGACTTTGTAACAAAGAAATCTAATGAGAATTTTTGCCATTGTGAAAAAAATCCATTTACATTTTGTTTCTACACTATCACACTTCAAGTAGAATAAAAATTTGCAGTAAACCATATGAAAGGAGAATTATTTTTTGGAGCTTTTACGCTCACACAATCATTTGCCATTCGAAAACTTTTTATTTTCTACTAAAGTGGTTCAGCATGAAGAGCTTTAAATTTTTCTCAGAAAAAAGATCTTGATAGCGTTTTTGTCTCTAAGAGCTCTTATATTTATAGCTCCGACGATACACATAATTTAGTGTCATACAGGATTTATGGCTTAAGCCACTTAATGGCATGCTCAGAAAAAGCTCCCTTGGTGGGTTCATTTAAGAGTCTTTTTTCAAAGTGCTCGTTTAATTATAGGCTGGGTTATGAGCAGCAAAACAACCCTGATAAAATAAAATATCATAGGCCACACGAGACGAATTTCCAATAATACAATAAATACAATAATCCAATAATGCAATAATACACACATCATACTTTTAAATGTTCTTTTTTTAATTTAATTTAATCATAGTCCTAAATAGTGTACTTTTCGACTTCGAAAAGTACCGTTTTCTTGGAAGTGCACTTTTAGTATACTGTAGACACGTTAAAGTATATTTTATAGGTAAAAGTCGGTTTTAAATTTAAAACCACCTGAAGTTGTTTTTAAATGACTTAGTTTTAACTTTATTAAGACAATTCTAATACATAAACTTGCAGCTTAATTTTATGTGTTGAAATTAATTCACTTTACAATTTGTATATCAACGTGAACAAATTTAATTAACTTTTTATTTTTCAAATTTAATTTACTTTTTATTTTTAACAAAAAAAGCTTGCAGATGATCAGAGATGGATAGTCTATTTAACTGTAGTTTGATACAAATTTTGGGCAACTCTTTATTTGATGTATCACCCTGTTAAAGTCGGTTCAACCTAATGTATACTTTATTTTTGACTATAGTATCAAAAAATTGAATAGCAAGTTTGAAAATTAAAGTACTTTCTAAACGAAACCGACTTTAGTTTGTTTCTATGATTATGGGCCATAGTGTTTAGAAAACTTTCTAAAAATCAAGGCGAATTAATTTTACCCGGTGGCATTGTTGCAGCAGCTAACTATTTTTTGCATAAATTTGTTATGTGTAGAGTAGCTGTCAAAAGCGTATCATTATATATTACAAAAGTTGTTTTTTTATATTCTTTAAATATACAATTTAAAAAGCAAAGCTTACTTAAAACATTCTTAGGTAAGAAAAAAGAGCAGTAATTATGTTTTGAAATTTACCATACAAGTGTATGGTGCCTGTTTTTTATTCTTATTTTTGTAGCGCGTTGCCATCTTACATGAATTCGCTTCACTAAAAATGAATTTGTATTATAGGATGTCAAATTCCTTTCTGTATTTTTGACATACACATTTCACACTTTTTAATAATACTTAGGTATTTGACAATCTCGGTACTCAGTATTATCGTGTGAAACGGGCTATATTAACAAAACATCTCCAAAAACATATTTCTATAAAAATTTCAAAATTGCATAACTCGGAAAATATGGGCGACCGCAAATCGCTGTCGCTCTGGGTACTTTTTTCTGACTGTAGAGGCTTCGTGAAACTAAATTTGTTACGTAATTTTTTTTAAGAAGAACTGTATTTTCTTAGTTATAATTTTTAATGTGTTACGAAAAGTAAAGTTCGGCAAATATGAATGAAAAATGATAGCTGGCAAATGTCCACCACGAACACGCTGACAAAGTTTTTAATCAGTTTTTGGCAACTCCGAAAAAACGACCCAATCGCGCCTCCAAACCACATAGCGCACCATACAATAATGCGTTGAGAATGTAAACACTCCTCAATAATCGCCCAAATGCAGTGGATTCTAATTATTTTAATGCGATTTTCAAGCGAAATTGAATTTATTGTAACAATTGCTAATGCATCTACTATGAATACGAGAAAAAAATGTATCTAAATATAAGCGTTTATACATTCTAATATATCGCACTTGATCAACAAGAGGCAAAATTTAAAAAATTTCAGTAGAGTCAAAAAACTGTTTGTGGCCACATTTTAACAGAATTTAAAAATTCAAATATATATATATTCAAATTCCATTTGAAAATATACATACTTTGTTTTTGTTTTAAATTTTACCAATCATTACAAAAAAAAATCAATTTTTTGAGATAACACCATTTTTTTGTAATTCATCGTTATTTTTTGGTATTATTTTGAATTATGACGCTTTATAAAAATTAATTTTTTTTTTCAACAAAAAGGTAGTAACTCGAAAAAATGAATTCTTATTTTACCTACGAGTATTCTTTATTAATTGAAAATGGTAACAATTATTATTTGTTTAAATTAAGTATCAATTAAATTTTTGTAATACACCTCATAAATGTGTTTTGGGATTATATTTTTTTTTACAAGTTCCTTAAGATCCTTTTTCTTATTTTTAGACAGGGGTAGCATTTCCGAATAAATAGAAGATAATCTGAATAATTGAAATTAATATAACATTAATATAAAGAAAATGATGATGTTGATTTATCATCTTTTATTACTATCTTAGTTATATTTGAATTTATGGATTTGTTATTACCATCTTAAAATAAGAGATGTTAACTCTCCTCCTTCTTAAAAAAAACGTCCCCGTTTTAAACTGTATATTGTCTCTGTCGGAGCTTGAGAAGTTCTATTTCATATAATTCGTCGATTTTTTTTCTTTGTGTTTCTATTTTTAATATTTTTGATATGAACGCTACGGTCTTGATCATTATAAATTACCTTTTTTATCCTTATCCGTACTTGTGTATTAAGGACTTTCACGTATCTTTTGTCTGCGACGGCTGCAAGAGCTGCTTTTTCGGTTTTATAAGCAATAAAGGCTGATGTGGCCCCGCTTTTCTTTTGAATATGTAGTTGATCAATTGCTCCGTATTTGGCAAATACTTCAATAATATTCATTCTAGTACATCGATAAGGTAAGTTGGTAACGTAAATAACTCTGTTGCAGGGTACAGTTTCGGGTATAGGTCCACTTTTAATTTAAGATGGTATTGTGGGCTCCTCTTTAGCAATGGCTACTTCTGAAGGAGCTTCATCATCATCGTCTTCAGTCACATCTTCTTCTTGTTCCTCGTCTTCCTCATCAACTTCTTCCTCACTGGCTTCTTCACCATCCTCTGCAATTTCTTCATCTTGTTCATTATCATCTTGATCGTCATTTTCATCACCTTCTTCCTGCTCTTCTTCATCGGAGGACTCTGCGACAACTGCTTCCTGAACTTTATTCGGATTATAATTTTTTGATGAAGGCATTCTATCCCTTTTTGTTAGTTGTTGCTCCCTTCTGAGTGGGTTGTATTGCTGCTGTGGAGAATATTGTGTTGAACGTCTAAATTGTTGCGAACTATCCACTCCATGGGTTCCTGCCGTGGTTGATGATTAAATTGAGCTTGTACATTGGGATTGTACCTCCTTCCATCTTCGTATCGTTGTGGTCCGAAGTTTGATTTTTGGTTGTATAATTGTGTTGTAGCCAGTGTGTCGAACTGCATATTTGCGTTGTCATGGTATATGGTGCTTGCGATTGCAAATGCAGTTTCTAGGTCCTTTGGATGATGGCTATATAATGCACCGCTTGTGTATTTACTGTTGAGTCCTGTGATGAATGTACGGACTGCTTCCTGATTTGCATATTCCGCCATGGATGCAGATCCCTTATCACCTGACATCAGTGCTTTGCTGATTTTGCTGTGGAATTCTGAGACTGTTTGTCCCTGTTTATGTTTCTTCATTTCCTCGAGAAGTACGTATAATGGTCGTTGATCTGCGTAAGTATAGTCAAGCTTGTTAATTATAGAATAAAAGTTCATCTTGGTGTTGTGGTTGATGAGGATGTCTGCTGCTTCTCCAACATTTTTTGAATGCAGTATCGTGAATGCTGTGTAGTAATTTGGGTGGTTGGAAAATTGTTTGATATTTTCCATGAATGTCCATGCCCTTTTCCGCTTCGAATGTTTTTAAATTTATCTGAGTTGCATCCTTTATATTTGGTGTGAAGTCTCTATGTTGTTCCTGCGTAGTGATTGTATGGGGAGATCGTTCCGCCTCCAGTGTATTTACCTTCAATTGAGTATTCTGTAGAGTTTGTGCGAGTACCTCTATTTGTGCTCGTAAAGCTGCGATATCTTGATTCATTGTGTCGTTGTCTTTTCCTATAGATCGTAGGGAATTGAATATTTTCTGCCGTTTCTGACGTTGGTCCAGCGTGTTAATTTCTCACTTTTTCAGAGATTGGTTTGATTTTCTTCAAAGCCGTGGAATTTTTATTTAAATATTTTGAATGTCAAGAATATTTGGCTGTAATCAAGAGTTTAGACCGGCTTCAGCCCCCAGTTAATTTCCAATTATAGAAAATGAGTAAAAAAATATATTTTCTTTTTTCTGCACCAAAAAATGTGCGTTTCTTTATTAAATATATTCTTAAGACTATCTATCCTATTTTTCTTAGCATCTATTTATATTAATAATTATGTTTAATGTTTCTTTGTCCTAACTCAAAATATGTTTTTCTTTGTTTAGGTT
Organism: Cistogaster globosa; assembly: GCA_937654795.1. NCBI lineage: Eukaryota > Metazoa > Arthropoda > Insecta > Diptera > Tachinidae > Cistogaster > Cistogaster globosa. Next base: position 42,128,673 of record OW569405.1, read on the forward strand.
ACTAGTACCTCTTTTATCAGTAAAACATGTTTTGAGTTATTTGTATTAAGTTAGAAAAGAAATAATGTGTTTCTTATCGTTACAATAGTTGTATTTATGATGTTTGTCTTATCGTTACAATAGTTGTATTTATGATGTTTGTCTTATCTCTAGCTTAGAATAAATATATTTGAGTTTATGGATTTATCATCTTTTATTACTATCTTAGTTATATTTGAATTTATGGATTTGTTATTACTATCTTAAAATAAGAGATGTTAACTCGCGCGCAAGTATTGGGACTCAATTTTTGGAATATCTTTTATAAATTGCCTTATTTCATCTTTGAGATCTGGGCTAATTATGCTTTCCACGATAATCAGATTCCACAAATTTATGTTAAAGTAGATTTACTAAAAACACGATATCATGTAAATTTTTTCATGAAAAGGGTCACAAAAAAATTCGAACAATTTTTTCATAAAAAGAGTCACATTTTGAATTAAAACTATAGAATAAAACAAATTTTATCAACAAAATAGTATCAACTCAAAATACAACCAAATATAAATAAAACAGTTTGATTATTTTAAACATAAATAAAGGCTCAAATCAAAATAATACATTTTTTATAAAAATATACGATTAATACCTATTTCAACTTTTGTATTAAGTTGAAATAATACCTTTTTGTTGAAATAAGGGTAATTACTACATTATAAAGTATATGGTCTCAAAATTTGTTTTCGAGATGAAAGAGTAAACGGAATACGTTGAAATTTTTACACTAGATAGATATTGATATTGTTAGCTGATTTCTTGAAAAAAGTGATATTAAAAAAATTTTGATCAAGTGCGATATCTAAAAAATAATTTATTTTCTAATTGTTTAAGCATTAGGTCAGATTTTGTAAATAAAAATATTTTTATTATTTTATTTTTTTAATATTTCGCCACACCGTTGGGTGGCATCTTCAGGAAACAGGAAACAAAATTATTAAACTAATTCAAATAATTTTCAAAAAACAAAGACAAAAAATTCAAAACTTTTAAAATATACAGTGAATCAATGAAGTTTAGACACATCATGATTTTCAGGAGTAATTGCTCAATTATCTTGGATCTGCTTAAATTGATAATATAATAATGATTCCGTATTAGAGATAGATGCGTTTATTTAAAATTTAACATAAAACATAATTTGTATCTTATTATTTTTACTATACAACGCTATAAATCTAAAAAACACAGTAATTCTATGTAAAAAAGTTTAGGCGCACAAATAAACATTTTCTGTTTATTCTTGGTTTTTGCGCGTCTAGTACTTGGTTGAACCTCGTTTAGCTTGGATAATAGCTTCTAATCGTCGACTCATACTTTTTACTAGGTAAGACGTTTCATCAGGAGTAATGTTTTCCTACTCTAAGCGAAACGCTGCTTTAAGCGATTCTTTGGATGTAATGTTATGTTTCCGTACCTTTTTCCAGTAGATGCCAAATATGCTCTATAGGATTCTTGTCGGGCGATTGCGGAGGGGTTTTTAACTGTTTGCAGTGGTATATAAGCCATTCCTGCACAAGATATGAAGAATGTTTTGGGTCATTATCTTTGTTTGTGTCTGCAATAATTTTTGCAGGCAAGGGCGAAAAAATAAAAACGTTAATAAAATAAACTTGCTTCCAAATATGAAGCGCTTTATTACAATGTTTTAAGTCGAATGACAAAATAAAAAAACACAATAACATAAATCAACCACCAAAATATGCGCACAAGCAAACATACATTGATACACACAAAATTATTTCTCAACAAGAGTATTAATATGTATGTTAAACAATGTGTATGCACAAATGTACATACATATATAAATACAGGCATTTAATTTAAATAGTAATCTCTTTGTTAAACTAATTGTATAAGAGATTGAGAAACGATTGCTTAGAGATTAAGTGTGTATGTTTATATGCAAATATTATGTATGTATGTACGCATGCTTGTTCGATTTACAGTTTAACTATTTTTAAAAGAAAGAAATGTAAAGAATTTCAAGGTTAAAAAAATTGAAGTTCAAGGCTAAACTATTTAATATAAAAAATATTTAAAGCAAAATCCAGGGACGTATCTGCTGTTAACAATTTTGTTGACACAAGAATTTCCCATCTAAGCCCAGCTTCACAACACCTGGAAATAAATTTTCTTTTAAAATATTTAAATAAGAGTGCTTGTCCATTTTATCATCTATAAAGACAAGACTTCCCACTCCAGATGCCGCCATGCACCCCCAGACCATAACATTGCCGCCACCGTGCTTAACAGTCTTAAGATTATTTTCTTAAAGCTCTTTGTTTGCTTTTCGCCAAATTTTTTGTGCACTATCTGCGCCAAAAATGTTAAACTTTGACTCATCGCTAAATATCACGCTGTTCCAGAAGGTTTGAGGCTGATTAATGTGGAGTTTTGCGAACTCTAACCACTTTTTCTTGTTGATATCGGAAAGACACGGTTTACTACGGGGAAATCTTCCGTGGTAGCCAGCTCTGTGCAGCGTATTTCTTATTGTTTGTGGATTAAAGTTTTCATTAAAGCTTTGACTCATTTCCTGGCACAATTTTACAGCCGAAATCTTTGGATTTTGAGCCACTGCAGCAACAATCATCCGCTTCTGGCGTGGTGTAAATTTTTTTGGGAGTCCACTTCTACTCTCACGCTCTAAATTGCTAGTTTTTTGATAATGTCTTATGATGTTTCTTACACTAGTATAGGGCCTCTGTACAATAACACCACTTTCGCAATAGGATTTTCCCTGAGCATGAAGATTTATAACAATTTTGCGAACATCTATGGAAATTTCTAAACGATTGCTCATTTTGCTGTTTTCGCCACGAATTAAATACGAAGAAAAACTTTTTTACATTTAAAGCTCGCCTACTGAGAATTTACCATGTGCAGAAACATTAATTTAAATAAACACGTGTATATTTACCGTTATACTAGCGATCAAAGTGCATAAATGCAGTATGTCTCTAAAATTTTTTTACTTAAGGTACGGTCAAATTAGTCAAATATTTGACCAAAAAAACGTAACCACTAATTTATAGAAAAAATATTTTCTCATTTTCAAATACTTAAAAGGAAATATAAGATCCTACTTATTACTAGAGGTATGATATCACACTTATTATATTTTAAATCTTCATTCGTAATGATATGTGTCAGGAAAGTTTGAATAAACATTTGTAAAGAATAGTGGTTACGATTTTTTGGTCAAATATTTGACTAATCTGACCGCACCTTTAGCCTTACTGTGTTTTTTAGGTTTTAAAGCCTTGTATACAAGATATAATAAAATAAGAATTATTTTTTGTGTTGATTAGTCAATAAACACATCTATCTTTAATACGGAATCATTATTATTTTATCAAGTTAAGCAGATCCAAGATAATTGAGCAATTACTCTTGAAAATCATGATGTGCCTAAACTTTATTGATTCACTGTACATGCAGTATGTCAATAATGTCTTTACACACAAAACAAAATCTATTTTTTTCATATTTCGAATGAAAAAAACGCTTTTTATTTTATGAAAGATAAGGTTTTTTATTTTTTATAATAATTTACACTATTTGTAAAAGTATAAAACAAAAACAAAAAACTCATTTTTTACAAAAACATCAAAAATTTAAAACAAAAACAAACATTTTTTGATGTCAAGAAACTCTACACAATTGTTGACATTTTTGTTAAAACTAAATAATAAAAAATCTTTAAAAAATTTTAGTATTTTGTATGGCAAGGGTGTGAAGATAAATACGTCAGTTATATACGTCCTACAAAAATGTTAAATACGTTCCACATAATGCTAACTGCGCTGATAAAATTACATGTACTTTAAAAAAACTTTTAAGCTATGAATAATTAAAATTATTAAAGAAAAAATAATTAAAAATTTTACAAAAACAAAAAAAAAAACATTGTTGGCTCCATTATACCCGTCGAACGTTTTTAGAGAAAAAAAACTAATAAAAAAGAGCATATTTTGAAGTTGACCAAGTGGGTATTTAGAGAAGACGTGAATTGGGTCACCAGCATAGTGGGAGTAGCTTAGGACTAGTAGATTCCAGCGGTGTGGAATCTACGTCTGACCTCAGCCCGATATCGGAGATATAAATTTTTGAAAATTTAGCTTTTAGAGAAAAATAATATGAAAAAAGAGCAATTTTTTAAGTGGACCAAGTGGGTATTTAGAGAAGACATGAATCGGGTCATCGGGTCCCACTATGCCGGTGACCCGATTCATGTCTTCTCTAAATACCCACTGGTCCACTTCAAAATATGCTCTTTTTTCATATTATTTTTCTCTAAAAGCAAGATTTTTCAAAAATTTATATCTCCGATACCGGGCTGAATCCAGACGTAGATTTTACACTGCTGGAATCTACTAGTCCTAAGCCACTCCCACTATGCCGGTCACCCGATTCATGTCTTCTCTAAATACCCACTTGGTCCACTTCAAAATATGCTCTTTTTTCATATTATTTTTCTCTAAAAGCAAATTTTTCAAAAATTTATATCTCCGATAACGGTCTAAATCCAGACGTAAATTTTACACTGCTGGAATCAGCTAGTCCTAGGCTACTCCCACAATGCCGGTGACCCGATTCATGTCTTCTCTAAATACCCACTTGGTCCACTTCAAAATATGCTCTTTCTTATTATTTTTCTCTGAAAGCAAAATTTTCAAAAATTTATATATCCGATATCGGGCTGAACCCAGACGTATATTTTACACGGCTGGAATCTACTAGTCCTAAGCTACTCCCACTATGCCGGTGACCCGATTCATGTCTTCTGTAAATACCCACTTGGTCCACTTCAAAATATGCTCTTTTTCATATTATTTTTCTCTAAAAGCAAAATTTTCAAAGATTTATATCTCCGATATCGGGCTGAATCCAGACGTAGATTCCACAATGCTGGAATCTACTAGTCCTAGGCTATTCCCACTATGCCGGTGACCCGATTCATGTCTTCTCTAAATACCCAATTGGTCCACTGCAAAATATGCTCTTTTTTCATATTATTTTTCTCTAAAAGCAAAATTTTCAAAAATTTATATCACCGATATCGGGCTGAATCCAGACGTAGAATTCATACTCCTGGAATCTACTAGTCCTAAGCTACTCCCACTATGCCGGTGACCCGATTCATGTCTTCTCCAAATACCCACTTGGTCCACTTCAAAATATGCTCTTTTTTCATATTATTTTTCTCTAAAAGCAAAATTTTTAAAAATTTGCATCTTCAATATCGGGCTGAATCCAGACGTAGATTTTACACTGCTGGAATCTACTAGTCCTAGGCTACTCCCACTATGCCTGTGACCCGATCCATGTCTTCTCTAATTACCCACTTGGTCCACTTCAAAATATGCTCTTTTTTCATATTATTTTTCTCTAAAAGCAAAATTTTCAAAAATGTATATCTCCTATGTCGGGCTGAATCCAGACGTAGATTCCACACTGCTGAAATCTACTAGTCCTGGGCTACTCCCGCTATGCCGGTGACCAGATTCATGTCTTCTCTAAATACCCACTTGGTCCACTTCAAAATATGCTCTTTTTTCATATTTTTCTCTAAAAGCAAAATTTTTAAAAAGTTATACCTCCGATATCGGGCTGAATCCAGACGTATATTTTACACGGCTGGAATCTACTAGTCCTAGGCTACTCCTACTATGCCGGTGACCGGAACAATGTTTTTTTTTTGTTTTTGTAAAATTTTTAATTATTTTTTTCTTTAATAATATTAATTAAAAGTTTTTTTAATGTACATATAACTTTATCAGCGCAGTTAGCATTATGTGAAACGTATTTAACATTTTTGTAGGACGTATTTAACTGACGTATTTATCTTCACACCCTTTTGTATGGCAACCGTTACTTCTTTAAGTCGTAGTTGGATGGTATATTTTGCCACTCTTCTAAAATTGATTTTTTTAAAACACTCATATTAGATGGCTGACTTTTAGCAACTCTTTTTTAAATAAACCCATAAGTTTTCGATAGGATTTAAATCCGGACTTTGAGCAGGTGTATCAATGACTTTGGCGTAATTGTTGTAACTTATGTTTGCGATCGTTATCTTGATAAAATTTAAATACAGACTTATTCTCTCTTATAAATCCAAATTTCTTAGCACTATTAACTAAATGAGTCTGAAAAATGCTTAAATATTGTCGCGCATCCATTGATGTTTCTATGAAAGCCAAATTACACACTCCTTTGCTAAATATGCACCCCAAATCGTCACAGAAATTTTTTCTAAATTTAACTGTAGGGGCTTTCACCATACTCTATTAAGCCCATCGTTGTAATACAACATCATTTTTGTCTCGTCGCAAAATATGACATCGTCCTAATAGTCTGCCGGATGCGAGATAATGGTTTTTTACGTGCAACTCTTGAAGAGTAATTCTTCTTAATTATAGCCTGTGAAACTGTTTCATGGCAAACAACTATTCCGCACTGTTCTTCAAGCTCCTTTGCAAGTGCTGTTGTAGAAATTTGAGGGTTCTGTACAAGTTTTATAATAATGAGGCGCGACGGGCAGTCATCTTGACGTGATGCAGAGGCTTAAGGGCAGTTATCCGTGTAGGCCGTGCTGGTAGGGATACCCATGCCAGAGGGGATCATGGTGAGTGCGAAACTAAGAACTGCCCCCCCCTCAGTGTCTGATAGCGTCTGTTTCCCCGATGGGGCGGCTATCAGCTACCCTGCACCGAATGTTTCCCCTTTCAATGAGACTAGGCATTCTGTCAGGGTACGTCCGTTTTTCTGGGTCAGCTAGATCCACGGTCCACTGTCCGAAATCCACGAAATCCCACCCCATGAAATGAAAAAGAAAACCAAATGCCCCAAGTATCCGGTCGGGGGCTTTATAATCTCCGGAGACCCTATTCCCGCGGTGGCGATTTAAGGCCGCGGTGAATCGAATGCTACTGAGGTCCAGGCTAGTCAGGTTGGAACGCCAGGCCTGACTGGTCTGCAAACTACTGGTGTCACAGGAAATGCAGGAGGAAACTCTGGGAAACCAGGGTCATCCAAATGCGCACAGACTGCACAAAATTGTGCACAAAAAGGCACCGAAGTGCCTCTGGATTTCACTCCAAGCACTTCCAAAGCAGCCAAGGTCCGTGCCAAGGCTAAAACCCCTGCTTCGGGCGCTGTAGAAACACAGCAAGGTTCATTTCGGGTTCCAATGTCTCACCTCCCCCCGCCAGTAAGGTAACTGCGAACAAGATTTCGGGTTCCCAAGCTGTGCCTTCAGCCGTAAAAGGCAAAACAGTTCCCCCACGTCACGCCCCACATGCCAGAAGGGCCTTTTTAAAACGGCGTGCTGCCGAGAAATGCGTGGATCAGTTAGGCAAAAAGCCATCTGAGTCTCTCACGAAGGAGGAATCTACCTCGTTAAAATGGGCAAGATTTTATCTAGCTGGCCTGCAAAAGCCCCCTTCTACATCTACGGATGGGCCTAAACGGCAAAGATCTGAGGAGGAGGCTAAAGCGCAGAGTCAGCAGCCCGCTACAAAGCGTCCAAAGCATAAATCTATGGACAGGAGCTTTAGTGAGGCTGCAAAGGGCAACCTGGTACGCGCCGTCATTGACAGAAATGACGCGGATAGTTCCATCTCCCATGCTAACTGGGAGGTGGTACGCAAGAAGTTGATGGGAGTGTTTTGGAGGGTCATTAAAGACAACCCAGGACCCTTTCCTCAATGCGATGATGCAGGTTGGTTTCGTGGACGTGTCAAACTCATGGCATGTTCAAACGAGCGTTCGGCTATGCTGTTAAAGCAGGCCGTCGCTCTTTTGGAAGGCCTATGGGAAGGAGCGAAGCTTGACGTGGTACCTCTTAAAGAGATACCCCGCAGGCCTAGAGCCACGACACGAATACCGGACGAACCTGCTGAACCTAAGGATATAATGGAGCTCATTCGGGGAGGAAATCCTGAACTACCACCAACCAGAGACTGGAAGGTAGTAAAGGTTTCTGAAACTGAGGGCGCATCCAGACGGATTGTTGTCCTGCTGAGTCAGGAATCGCTGGCGCCGCTTCGGGAGAGACGAGGAAGGATCTATTACGGTTTCGAAACGATCCTTCTTCGGACTCCGGAGGATGATGAGCCTACTCCGGAAAATGTGGTGAACGAGGAGACTGCCAGTCTGATCTCCGAGGAAGGCACCCTATTAAACTCTGAGTTTGTGGGGGAATTCTTTGAGTGAATGGACGAGGCAGTTGACGAGGACGCCCTCTTGGATTCGGACCAAGATGACGCCAACGTCACAATCGTATCCGCAAACAGGGATGGTGAAGGTGACTCAAGTAAACCTTCACCACTCTAAAGCAGCTTCCGCTGCACTACTTCTCCGCATCTCAAAGAGAGGGGAGGAGGTCGTTTTAGCCCAGGAACCATGGCTCCATCGAGGCAGGGTTTGCGGGCTTTAAGCTGCTATATATGAATGGTCCAGGTAAGATCAGATCATGCATAGTGGCTAAGAGCAATTTGAATATCTTCATTCTCTCTGATTACAGTGATGAAGATACGGTAGCAGCTGCCTGGGAGACAAATGGTGGTAGTTATAATAGTCTCCAGCTATATGGCGCATGAATGCGAAGCACCACCACCAATGTTTCGCAAGGTGGTCAAGATGGCAGCCACACGGAACCTGCCGGTTATTGTTGGAGCAGATGCCAATGCACACCATGATGTGTGGGGTAGCTCGGATTCCAATGCAAGGGGTGAGTCTCTTTTTGATTTCATTCTTTGTAATAATTTAGACGTTGTAAACGTTGGGTCAGAGCCCATTTTTGTTGTATCAAATAGAAGGGAGGTTCTTGACATTACGCTAGTTAGTGCTAAGCATTCAGATTTGATTAGGGCATGGACTGCTCGTTCTCTAATCATAGGTATATTGAATTTGATGTTGTGATTCGGGTATATGGGGTTATTCCCCGACGGAACAGAAGGAAAACGGACTAGGAATGTCAACGCTCCCTTCTTTCTGGTTTTCTTTCGAGCCTACCGAAAATAGAAAATCGGCGGGACATTGAATCCACGGTGAATGCACTAACCAGAGCGTTTGAGCGCGCGACTTCGGAATCTTGCAGATTAAATATCTGCCGTGGAAAGAGCAAACCACCCTGGTGGAGCTCGGATATTGCGGAGGCACGAAAAGTCTCCCGTAGGCTCTTCAATGAGGCTAAAAGATCAGGAAACTGGTCTGCTTATAAATCCTCAGTGAATAGGTTCAAGAATATGGTAAGAAATGCGAAGCAAAGGTCTTGGAGATCCTTCTGCAGTGGAGTAGAGGGCTCCTCCGAGACGAGCAGACTTCGTAGGATTCTATCGGCAACGCCCATTGTCCCTGGTTTCATTAAGAAACCATGTGGCAATTGGACCTTGAGTGCACAGGAGACCCTTGAGGTTCTCATGGAGACTCACTTTCCGGGCTGCGCTCCCTTTAGTGGAGAAGACTCAGCCTCTCTTGACTACCGTGCATCAGTTCCCTTCCCTATAAATAGGGAGGGACTCATGTGGGCCTTGGGTAGTTTTGACCCGTTTAAATCAGCGGGGCCCGACGGCATTATACCGGCTGATTTGCAGCATAATGCGGATATTGTTATACCATGGTTAATCCCGATATACACAGCATGTATCACATGAGCTTATATCCCTGAACCGTGGACTTTTTGCTCTGTAGTCTTTATTCCCAAGGGAGGGAAGACTTCGCATACTGAACCGAAGGACTTTAGACCTATAAGTCCTTTTGAAAACTCTGGAACGGATAATTGACCTTCACTTGAGGAGGACAATTAATCCGGACCGACTCTCCGCCTCTCAGCACGCGTACGTCAAGGGCAGATCTGTGGAGACGGCACTACACACGCTTGTGGGATGCATAGAGAAATCCCTAGAGCATAAGGAATATGCATTGGTTGCCTTTCTAGATATAGAAGGGGCCTTCAACAATGTGAAACCGGAGGCCATCACAATGGCCCTGGAGGGACTGAACGTAAGTCGGTCGATTATAAACTTTGTATGGAATCTATTGACAAATAGGGTCATTACTTCCAGCATGGGGCTAGCTACCATATACAGGGTAGCTAAGCGTGGTACACCACAAGGGGGGTATTATCTCCCCTTCTCTGGAACCTCGCCATGAATGCATTACTGAGAGAAATGGACTGCAAGGGGTTCAGGACGTTGGCATATGCGGATGACGTAGCAGTTGAAGTGTCGGGAAAATATCCCGACACGCTATCGCAACGTCTACAATCGGCGCTGGGCTGCGTCAGTAGGTGGTGTACTGAGAGTGGGCTTAGCGCGAACGCTCGGAAAACGGAACTTGTGCTCTTCACGAGAAGAAACAAGATTCCGGCCGTTCCGCTACCACTCCTTAATGGAGTGGAGCTTGGGTTGTCTGACAGAGCGAAGTATCTAGGTATTATCCTGGACTCGAAACTGTCATCGACCCCTAATGTCCGTTTTCGGGCGGATAGGGCCTCAGTGGCCTTGTATGTGTGTAGAAGGGCCATAGACAAACACTGGGGTATTAATCCCAGGACGTCGTACTGGCTCTTTGACACGGTGATAAAACCCATACTGACGTATGGGGTCCTCGTATGGTGGACCGCACTGGGCAAACTGACGAACTGCAGTATATTGAACAAGATACTGCGCACCTCGGCCTTAATGGTCACTGGTGCAATAGGCACCACCCCGTCGAGGGCCCTTTTTACAATGCTACACTGGCTACCGGTCGTTCTCGTGGCCAAACAAACTCGGCGGTCAGACTGGATGCAGCGGCGGCGTGGAGGTCGGGAGACTTTGGACATGCGACCATCTTGGGCCATTCCTCGGTTATTCCCGACATCGATTACTGCACTCCCACCCCCATGTCTGACATTAATTTTGTGGTGGCACGTCGAGTATGTCTCGTGGGGATGTGCTTGATGTCTATACTGACGGGTGAAAGTCGGACACGGGGGTCGGGAGGGGGGTGCGTCTTCATTCCTAGATTTCGGATCAGGATGAGGTTCAGGCTCAATGATCAATGTAGCGTGGTACAGGCTGAGATCTCAGCCATTAGAAGGGCGACTTGCTGGACGAGGTACCACAGGATATTCGGAGAGAATATCCAGATTTGTACTGACAGCAAGGCCGCGATTAACTCCCTATCAGGTGTCTATACGACATCCAGATTGGTTCGTGAATGCCGGACATCTCTCAACAAGATGGCGAGACATTCCAACCTGGAACTGTTTTGGGTGCCAGCTCATTCGGGCATACCCGGAAATATGGTTGCGGACGAACTCGCCAGACTTGGATCCCGGTTAGAAGACCGAGTAATAGATCCACTAGTGGGGGTCCCATTGAACTTCTGTAAGGCTTTACTTCGGCAGGAACTCTTTAGGGCTGCACAGTCTAGGTGGTCTGAAGAGGTTACCTGCAGGGTCTCGAGGACACTGTGGCCTCAGTACGATAGTGGGAGATCCGCAAGTCTACTGAGGTTTCCTCGGGGGCAGCTGGGCACACTGGTGGCTGTGCTGACAGGGCACTGCGTCATTGGTGCCCACGCTAGGAGACTGAATCTTCCTCATCATGACTACTGTAGGAGTTGTCAAGATGAGGAAGAGGAGGAAACGGTGGAGCATTTGTTCTGCCACTGTCCGGCTTTTTCTAGAGCGGCTATTTTTGGCAGTCCAAGACTGCTGAATCTTGCAGACTTGTCTGTCTGCGATTTTGCTAGGATAAACTCGTTTATCCGGTCCTCGGGGTGGTTTGGATGTGGATCTTTTTTGATGGTGCCGTAGGAACCTCAATCTGATCCCAACACATCCTGTTTCCAGGCAACACAATGGGACCTTTGGGATCCAAGTGAGTCGGTCTCTCTTTTGCGCCGATGGCCTGTGCAACCTAACCTAACCTATGCTCGTTTATTTATTTTAGGCTTAGGGCCACCTCCACACTTTAACTGTAATCTACCTTCGTTTTCAGCTCGATTAAGCACATTGTAAATGGTGTTTCGTGCTACAGAAAATCTCTGACAGTTCCTGGGCACTTGCACCCAATGGGTGGTTGTAGTAAATTAGCTGAATCTCGTCGTACGATTATCTTTTGCCTAGCATTATTTACTTCAAAAATAACACGAGCACTGAAAATTTTTATCGTCAACTAACATCAAATATTATAGAAATAGAACAAGGAACGAGATAGATAACGGTTAATTAAAGTTGATCGTAAAGTAAGTGCAAACAAGAAAGAAAATGTGTTTTGTGTAAAGAATTTCTTGTTTGTTTTTGTTTTAAATAACATATATTGTAAAAATTGCGTTTTTTTTATACTTTTACATATAGTGTAAATAATTATAACAAATCAAAAACTTTATATTTCATAAAATAAAAAACGTTTTTTTTTTCATACGAAATACGAAAGAACTAAAATTTTTTATGTGTGTAATGACATTATTGACATACTGTACATACTCATAAATTTTCAAAACTCAAAAAATACATTTAAATTTTAAATTTAAAAAATTAAAATATATTTAGGTTATGTTTGTTCTCTGGGTAGCTCTTGGCAATAAATGAATGCGCCTTTATGTTTTTAATTATTTGGTAATTAAATTATTTTATTTATTGCAGAACTAAAATAAAACTTAAACTAATCTGACTGACAATTGTTGAAATTTAATTATTTAATTCAATGCTAGTAGAAAAACGTGTGTTCGAATGAAAAGCACAAAGTAAAAGAAAAATTGTAGAAAAAAGGAATGCAATCCTAACTGTTCGCTTAAAAATGAACAACAACATGTGGCATTGATTCTTTCCTACAGTCATCGTTGAAAACACTTTGCGAATCTTGTTGACAACTTACATTGAGTTGATGTTGGTGCTGTAAAATGTTTTCGTCTGAACACTCGACAAAGGCTGGTTTTAGTCTGTCGATACTAATGTTTACACGTCGGTCTCTGATTTGTAGCGTAAAATATTTTGCTGTTCTTCACATTATGCAGTCCCGATACCGACTGGTTCCAAAAACAATAAATCTGAACAAAATACTTTATCTTCCGTTAACGATAACACAATGCCTCCTCCCTTAGTTGTGCCATCTTCGTCCGTAGTAAACAATACAAACAATATTTCTAATAATGATAATTCAAATGCCATCAAACCACTTGTCGTAATACCATCAAACAAAAAGTCTGTTTTTGTATCTCATCTGTTGATGATATTAAATATTACATCAAATCTAAACTTAACTTTGAAGCCGATATTTTAACTAGAAAGTCTGCTTACTCCCAGCCTAGAAGTATTACGTCCTTTAAAATTACAGTTCCGCTTGGTGTATATGAGCAAATCGTTAACCCTTATTTTTGGCCCGCAAATACTCTAGAGTTCGAGAATATGTATACAGAGAAAACCGGAGAATAGATAACATAATTTGCATTTCAACAAATTAAAAACAGCAATTCAAAAGTACAAATATCTGTTTTATATCAAAATGTTCGAGGATAAAACTCTAAATTATCCAAACTGTATGTAGAAAGTCTTGGTTTTACACAACATGCAACCACTTTAACTGAAACCTGGTTGAGCAAAAAAGTATTTAATGCTGAATTATTCTGTAATGATTATAACATCTCATAGCTATCTCTTCGCTATTTTCCTCGGAGAAAATTAAATTTGAAAATCAACATGGAATTAAATTTGTTTGCGTAGTGATGAAGGTTGGTCATAAAAATATTTATATAACATATTCCTACATCCCTCCATGTTCAATTGATCTATACTGAACATACAAAATCAATTCAAAAAGTATTAGTATTAATGCAATGGTGAGCTTATTTAATGTAACCATCTTTGGATATTTTAAGGACAGCGTTCCTATAGTCTTGGTCCAAAAATATTCTGGACCCCATAGAGTTCTAAACTGTTGGCTCGAATCAAAAACAAGAAAAATAAACTACAGAATTTACAAAACAACTGGTTTAGTAACAGATTATGAAAAATATTCTAGAGCTCGTGCTGAATACAACTTATTAGATACTGCATTATATAAGATATACTTAAACAACATGAAACTCATTTTTCAGAGAGAACCAACAAATTTTTATAAGCTCGTTAACTCAAAACGATTAGTAAGTGAATACCCAACTGTTATGAAACACTTAAATAACGATTCTGTCGACGATTTCGTCATAAGTAATATGTTTGCTGATTTTTTTGGTACCACTTACTCTAACGTTCAATACGATAACTCAATTATCCTTTTCCCATAACGCAAACCCAGCCAATTTCATTTTCACCTATACACACAGCCGATATCATGAACAATTTAAAAAATGTCAAGTCTTCATTTAGCTCTGATCCTTATGGTATTCCTAGCAGCCAATTAACTGTGCACATGCTTTGACAACGCTGTTAACTATTATGTTTAACATTTCACTTAAATAAGACTTTTTTTACCGATTTATGTAAAGAGTCTTACATTATTCCGTTATTTAAATCAGGAAATAAGTCAAGCATTGTGAACTACAAAGGAATTGATGAGAATGCTCAACAACAACAAATCTGCTACAACTTACAAGCGAAGTTATCCGAAGATTCACTATTGGTCAACACATAGATGTCATTTACACTGATTTTAGTAAAGCGTTCAACAAAGTTAAACATGTTTTATTATTAAAAAAAACTTCATTTATTGGATTTCACTAAAAACTGTTTGAACTGGATAAGCTCATATCTAACTGGCAGATACCAACGGGTGTGCTTCAAAACTTCAATATCTAAATATGTTATTGTAAAATCGGGTGTTCCTCAAGGTAGCCATCTTGATCCAATTTTATTTTCGCTTTTCATTAACCTACTGCTTTCAAATTTTCGTACGTTCTAATATACGCTGAAGATGTAAAAATTTTTCATAATTACAACAACTTTGACAACCACAATTCCCTTCAGCAGGATCTAGACAGCTTTTTTGTTTGGTGCACGATGCACTTAATGGGGTTAAGTTTAAATAAGTGCAAACATATGCACTTTTCCAGAAGAATTGATACATACAATCTGTTGTTTTATGAGGGTTATCAGTTGGAAATTGTTGTTTCGATCCTAGATTTGGGTATTTTATTAGATGTTAAATTAAACTTTATTCAACATATTGCTATGATATCGAATATAGCCCGTGGGGTACTTGCTTTCATCAAACGATTGACCAAGGAATTCACTGATATTCACATCACCAAGAAGCGTTATACAACTTTAATAAGGCCAATTTTAGAATATGGGTTATTTGTTTGGGACCCACAGTATATCGTGCATAGTAATAAAATTGAGTCTGCTCAAAAACAATTTCCGTTATTTTGCTTACAAAATATGTAACGAAATAATTTTTCCAATTTACCGTCATATAAAACCAGACTTGCTGAAATTGGGCTAACGTCTCTACAAAGCCGAAGAACTATGCTTAAAGTTACGTTTTTGTTTAATTTGATTACTGGAGAATTTTGTTCGGAGTTTCTTATGGGAAACTTATACTTCAACATTCCTGTACGTCCAACAAGAAATTTTAAACCAATTCACATTCAATTTGTTCGCCAAAATTATGCCAATGATGACCCCTTTAGAAGAATTTGTTGCGATTTTAACAATCTTTATAGTTTAATTGATTTTTCTTTAAATGTAAACATAATTAAACGCAATAAAATATTGTTTTTAAATATTTAATTTAAATGTAATCTTTGGTAATGTAATTTAACGTTTTAAATTGTAAAAAACCATATGTTTGTATATCAGTCTGTAAGGATTTTTTCCATAGACTCAGAATAAAAAAAATGGTGGAGAGCTTGTGTGTTCGTGAAAGTCTCTGGGAATTCGCAAATTTGTCCCATATAAGAGTTCTGCTGGAGAAGAGTTAATATCTGGTTTAAAAACGACGCGTAGGCCAAGTAAAATAGACGGTAGGCTGTGAATCCATTTTGTTGGATCGCTGCAGAGAATGACAGCTTTAAATACACGGTGCCACCTCTCTATGATGAGGTGTTGTACGAAAATGTGTCGCACCGGTTAGTGACGTTAGTTCAACAAATGATTCAAACAGTCTGCCCCGATCGGATGTAATCTTTGCGGGTACAACAAATCTTGCAATCCAGGCTTGTAATATTGATCTTGCAACAGTTTCGGCGGTCATGTCTTACAAAGGTATATCCTCGGGGCACCTGCTGAAACGAGCGATAATCGTTATGCAATAACAATAGCCATCGCATAATGGGAAGGAGCCTACAATGTCGATATTAATGTGCGCAAAACGTTTGCTGGGTGGTTCGCATTTTGCGGTTTGCGATTTCGTGTGGCGCAGCATTTTTGAACGCTGAAAAGCGATGCAGGTACGAACAAATTTTTTCCTTACTGACGGCCAAACAAATCGTGATGTTACCAATTTTGTTGTAGCTCGAACGCCAGGGTGAGCTAGTCCATGAACAATGGAAAGTATTTGCTTGCGAAACGACTTGGGTATATAGGGACGAACTTTGTTTGTCGAGATGTCACATACTAGCTTGCTCTTGCAGCCTGGAAAAGCAACATCTGTTAATTTAAGCGAATTAGAAAATTTACCTGACTTAATATTTTTGAGCTCGTCATATTTCTTTCGAGCTGTTGCGAATTTTCGTAATTTGGCTCAAGAATTGAATGCGGGAAAGTAGATCTGCGGATGAATTTTGTTCTCCTGCTATATGCCGAATATCAGTTGATAATTGCCCAATATAATCTAAGTAGCGAGCGCGACGTAGCAATGCTTTTTCGTGTTTTTGACTAAAAGCGTAGATAAAGGGGCGGTGATCGGTAACAATGTAGCTACTTCTGCCTTCCAACATATAGCGAAAATGGCACGTACCTTGGTATATTGCTGTCAATTCACGATCGTACATGCTATATTTCTTTTGTGCGCTTATTAATTTATTCGAATAAAATCCTAGGGGCTGAAGCTTGGCATTCACGCATTGATGGAGAGCAGCGCTGACTGCAAAATCCGAAGCATCGACGTACAGTGCTAATGTTGCGTTTTTTCCTGGACGTACCAACAGGGCAGCGTTGCTTAATTCCTCTTTGCATTTAGTGCAAGCAGTTTCAGCATTCGCTTTATTAGCTCTTGAAGTTTCGCTTGATTTTTCGAAGAGTTAGGTAAAAATAGTTTGTAAAAATTTAGTATTGCTACACGGTCTGGAAGTGGTTCTACGCCTTCAGCAGTTACGTGGTGGCCTAGGAAATTTATCTTCTTTTTGCCAAACTCGCATTTGTCTAAGTTAATAGCCAAATTATTGCTTCGTTGCCTTTTAAAAACTTCGATGAGATTCTTTCGGAGTTGTTCAGGTGTTGATGAGGCGACACAAATATCGTCAATGTAAGCAAATGCACAGTCCAAGTCTGCGCTGGGTTGCAGAGTCCAAGTGTCATAAGTCTGAACTCATAGAGTCGAAAAGGTGTTATTATGGCTGTTTTGACGATGTCATCGGCATGAACAGTCGATGAAAGGTCTTTATACATATTTTCATCCACAGATGATCTAGAAACTAGATCAGATGCTACAACTGATTCAATTAGATCAAACCTTAATAACCATAAACCTTGTATTTTGGTATCTTTAGAACTTAGTAAAGCATTTGATTGTATTGATCATTATTTTAGTTATCCAAAATAAAAAACAAATACAAATTCTCGTTGTCAGCTTGTAAGCTTATTTTCTCTTATCTCTGTGATAGATCACAATTTATTTCGTTAGATGGTACGACTTCTAGCATCTGTGCTGTGGCTTCAGGCGTACCACAAGGCTCTATTTTGGGACCCTTGCTTTTTATACTTTTTTTCAATGAATGTAATAAAATAATGTGTAATGATTTTTGCCAGTCCTTTGTTTATGCAGATGATGTGCAATTACTTCATTATAATAAACAATTTTCTTGTTCATTCGAAGAATCTATAAATAGACACTTTGGAACGATCTCAAATTCAAAGTCCTGTTCTTTATATATTGAGTGAGGATATTCAGTTTGTTGATCATTTGAAATGTTTAGGTGTTTATTTAGATCAGTATCTGTGTTTTGAGCGACATGTTAGCCACATTTCTAGCAAAGTTTTTTTGATGTTAAGACAATATTCCCTTACTTCTTATATGCCTGTAAATATTAAAAGATGTTAAGCATACGCATTGTTGATGTCTAATATAAACTACTGTTTGTAAGTTATTTCTGGCTCATCTATTGGTACTATGGATAGATTAAAGTGAATCTTCAGTCGAATTTTGAGATTTGTTTATAGTCTAAGGATACGTGATCATTTTAACACTTTTGCGGTTGACTTCATTGGTTGCACTTTTAATAATTATGTTCTTTTGCGTACTCTATTGTGTTTTTTTCAAAACTCTTAAGTATGGTATTCCTATTGATTTGTATAATAGGTTCAACATTCTATACGATTCACGTAACCTACAGATCGATATACCTCTAATTTGTTATGAGATTTTCCTGCAGTCTTTTCTTATCAGTGTTGAGAGAGTATGGAATAACTTGCCTTTTGAACTAAGATGTTTTTCTGATACCGTTTCTGTTTTCAAGAAAAAAATGTTAATGTACTTCAATCTCTAGTAGGAACACTTTATTTCTGTGTTTTTGTATTTAAACACTTTTTATTTAAATAAATTGAGATGATGTTGTTTGGTGGGGAACCTCATGTTAAGTACACTTATATAATTTTCTTTATCAAATATCTCTATTTTTTTGTTATCTGCAATAAATATATTATGTAATTAAAGGCCAACTATAATGTGCATATACTAGCTTATGCCAACTTATACAACTGTGCAAATACATATAAATCAAATGTGGTAAACTATAATGTACTTGAGAGAACTTTTCGTCAAGTTTCGTCAAATTACATTTGCTTAAGCAACGTACGAAACTGATCGTACATTCCGTACAGAAACAGCTGATTGCGCTTGGTGCATACATACATAAATT
The DNA here is from genome assembly GCA_937654795.1 of Cistogaster globosa. Classification (NCBI taxonomy): domain Eukaryota; kingdom Metazoa; phylum Arthropoda; class Insecta; order Diptera; family Tachinidae; genus Cistogaster; species Cistogaster globosa. The sequence goes on from OW569405.1 coordinate 42,147,726, forward strand.
AATAAAGAAAAAATTGCAATGAAGTGTGACAGTGAAAAAGAATTTTGTTTTAATTTTATAGAAAATGTAGAAAAAGAACTGTTTATATGAGAAAAGGACGCGTTTTATTATATAAATTCGCTAAAAATTTATTTTTTAATTGCTTTCAAATTAAGTCATGCACACCGTTGCATCTTTTGGTACTTTTGGCCAAAAATACACAAACAAGAGAAAAATTTGCCATTTTTTATCGAATTTTTTTTGAAAACTAGTGAAAGAAAATACATTTATTTAGATCAATGTTTCTAAATATATATAATATATTCTTTCAATGCCTTTTTCCTTACAAATTTTATTTATTTAAAAAAATATATTTTTGGAAAAGTACAATTTAAACATAAATGTGCAACTGTGGCAAATAAGTTTTTAAATTTATGTAAGTACATTGTAGCCACATAAAATTGTTTAAAGAATTACCTAAGCATTTGACAGGCTTTTCGTTGGGTTTTTGACATAAGCTCAAGCTAGTTTATGCACATTATAGTTGGGCCTTAATAATACCTTGTATTGGCGGCGACGCTTTGTTATTTAATAAAAATAAATAAAGATTTTGTGCGAAGACGACCTTCGACCGGGCACAAGGATTATTTCCTCTGTATAACCAACACCGGCTTCGCTTACTAGAGAGGTTTTGCATAACCGGCCTTCGGCCGTGCGCAAGGATTTCTCCTCTATGGTATGAACAACACCGACTTCGCTTACTCAAGGTTTCCTTAGCCGGGCGGAAGGGTTTTCTCCTCTTTGGTATGACTAAAACCGGCTTCGTTTAATAAAAATTTTCTGCTAAATCTTTTTTCGTATAATATTGTCACTAAACTTAATTTGATATAGGAATTATGTTTGTATGAAGAGCTTTTTTGGTCGTTACCTGCTTTTTTATTTTTAAAATATTTTTCTCTTCAACTGATACCCATATTGCCTCACCACACCACATAATACTCGATATATGCCATACTGTACATACAAATTTGGAGGCCCGTAAATCCGAAACTAAGGGTCAGCCCCAAATTTTCCATATTACATTTTTTGCTTATAATTAAATTTTACACCCTATAGACAACTTTTTTTAATTTTTAAGCTGCGTCCGTAAACTAGGTTTAAGCCTTATTTGATAAAGTTATGTTTATAAGCAAAACGTTTTCTGGTCATTACACAAGCTTTTATAATTTTATTACCCCTTTTTCTTTTCAATGAAAAAAGTATGGAAATTACTTTTCCTCTAATTGCGCCACAAAATACTTGATAATGTGAGCGTAAAAAAAGTAAACAGTTGATTTATCTGCATTAAAACTTTTATTACAGGAAAGATTTAAGTAGAAATTAAGGTGTTTAATAACAGATTAAGAGGCTTATAAAAATGGAGTTTAATTCAGTATTAACCAAAATTAAAAACTAAACAAAAACAAAAATAATTCACTTCATCTTAAAATACTGCTATTTTTATGCGTCAAAAAAAGCCCAGCAAGAAATGAGTGAGGGAAACTTATACATACACAATTATCTACTAACACATTTGCAATATTTTTATACTGAAACAGCGTTGCCGTTGTACGGCTTTTCGTATTAAATTTAAATGAATTTTTTGTTTGTTAATTAAATCGAAGTTTTTGCCCAAAATTGATTACCAAAGTTCAAAATATAACTTCTAAATAGTTTTGTTATTAAATATGTTTCAAAAAATCAAGCAAAATTTTTATTAATTTCTTGTAAAAGAAGTCACTGGTAAGGCTGTCTGCTACAGACATCACACGTATACGAATGTTAACATCAAGTTTTTCATTTTCCCTTTAAGAATGTGATAGAAACTTTGTTCTACGCAGTGATGGATATTTCCATCATCAGTGATTGTCATTTGATGGATCAAATGATGGTCACTGTTCTTGTAGGGAGTAAACAGTGGCGATATTCCCAGCAAGAAATGTGTGAGGGAAACTTATACATACACAATTATCTACTAACACACTTGCAATAATTTTATACTGAAACAGCGTTGCCGTTGTATGGCTTTTCGTATTAAATTGAAATGAATTTTTTGTTTGTTAATTAAATCTAAGTTTTTACTCAAACTTTATTAGCAAAGTTCAAAATAAAGCTTATAAAAATTTTGTAATTAAATCTGGTTCAAAAATCAAGCAAAATTTTCTTTATATTTTTTGTAAAAAAGTCACTGGTACCGCTGTTTGCTACAGACATCACACTTATACAAATGTTTACATCAAGTTTTTCATATTCCCTTTAAGAATGTGATAGAAACTTTGTTCTACGTAGTGATGGATATTTCCATCATCAGTGATTGTCATTTGATGGATCAAATGATGGTCACTGTTCTTGTAGGGTTGTTTGATTCTTTTTTTAATATTTTGGGGAAAAACCGTCAATTATTGAAAAAGCAGTTATTAATCTAGTAAAACGGTGTAGTAAATATATTTTTGAAGTTTTCTATTAGTTTTGTCAAAAAATAGTGCAAACATTACAAGTTTTAAAAAATGCATAAGCAAACGACCAATGAAACGAGAAAAATCATATTATATATGCATAAAAAAATAAATCCTTGCATGAAATAGGAGAAATTGTCGGAATGAACCACTGCACTATAAAAAAAATTATAAATATGTTAAGCATAACACAGTAGAGGATTTACCCCAGCCGGGACGACCAAAACGACTTACTGGCACAGAAGTACGAGCATTAGTTCGAGTAGTTAAGACAAATCCTGTGTCAAGGCTGTTCAAATAGCAAAATCTGGAAAATCAGTCAATGCCAGTACAGTTAGAAGGGAACTCCACAGAAATGGACTACATGGCAGAGTTCCTCAAAAAAGCCATACATTTCTAAAGTAAATCAACAGAAGCGCGTAGAATTCGCAAAAAAGTACAAAAACAAGGGTTTTGAGATCTGGAAAAACATATTATACACCGATAAGAGCAAATTCATAATATTTGGAATGAAGAAGCCTCCAAAAACGTGGCGTTCAAAGAATGAAGCTTTTGATGAAAGGTGTATTACAACTACCGTTAAACATGGTGGATGTTCGGTTATGGTCTGGGGCTGTATGGAGGCAATCTAGTGTTTATTGAGTCGACAATGAATAAAATGAATTACTTAAAAATTTTGAAAGAAAACGTTGCCCCCAGCGTTGAAAAATTAGAACTTTCTAACAACTGGGTCTTTCAACAAGATAACGACCCGAAAAATACAACGATAATTGGCAAGGAATAGTTGTTATACCGAACGCCTAAGACCTTAGATCACCCACCTCAGTCTCAAGACTTTAACCCTATCGAACATTTATGGGAGCACCTTGATAGAAAAATCAGACAAAGATCCATTTCCAACAAGGACGATTTGAAAAAGGCTTTAACAGAAGAATGGAACAAAATATCTCCAGACATAACAAGAAACCTAGTGGAATCAATGCCAAGAAGATTAAAAGCGGTGCTAGATGCAAATGGAAAACAAACCAAATACTAAAAATTAAGCTATTTTTAGTTTCTGTACCTAACTTGCCTATTTAATAGATTCTGTTTACTTTTTTGTGACGCATAAAAATAGCAGTACAGTGAATTATTTTTGTTTTTGTTTAGTTTTTAATTTTGGTTAATGCTGAATTAAACTCATATTTTATAAGCCTCTTAAACTATTTTTAAACATTTTAATTTCTACTTAAATCTTTCCTGTAATAAAAGCTTTAATGCAGATAAACCAACTGTTTACTTTTTTTTACGCTCACAGTATATGCCATATTAATTACATACAAACCTTGTAGGTCCGTAACTAAGGATCAGCCCTAAAAATTCCACTAACACCTTTTTTCTAAAATTGAATTTTACACCACGTAGACATTTTCGAAATGTGTCCGTGAACTAGAATTGATCAAACATTTTTTGACTTGTTTACCTTAATCCGTTTCCATCATCCCAAAAGTAATATTTTGTGTTCATATTTTTGAAATCTAATACAGCAACATCTCCTCTACGTATAATTTTGTCCCACAACACCACCTGGTTTAGTGCGTTATCTGATGTACTGTATTCAGCTGTTAAGAACAAAAACAACTGCTTTACATTCCAGTTAAAAAGGCTTGTTAAATTTGTTTCCAATTCAAAAGTTATAAATCCCAAATCATGCTTTTCACGCATAGCGCCATAATCCGGAACATGTTTGCTACAAGAAAAACGAAGCTTTTTTACAAACGTAGATACAAGCAAATTAACACACTCACACTAGTATCTTAGTAGTATTAATATTAGATTTAACTCGACAGTCAAAGAATACCGTAGATATAAAGCAGCAAAATGTTAAACATGCTAAAACGGACAATGCGTAAGCAATTGTAGCATTACCTCTTGTTAAAACTGTATGCATTTTAAGTAATAATTAAAATGACACGTATTCAGAGAAACAAGTCGTGCGGCTCAAAGCCGGCTGAAAGCCGCCGCCGGTTTTTTCTTAATTGTCGAGCCGCCGCTGAGTGGCGCGGGTTGTCACGGCTCAAAAATGTTAGCCGGAAATTTTCATACTTCAAATTTTTTTATTTTAATTTATTTTATTTATTTATATTTCACAATAATATACAAAGCCCTTAAGGGCCAATCAATATATATTACAGAGGAATTGACCGAGTGAATTATAAAATAAAAACTATATAAACTAAAGCCATAGGTTTTTTATTAAATAAAAAATGCAATTAATAGCTAGAAGCAGAGTTCAGAATTTTTCATTTATGAACACTCAATTTTAAACATTTTTGGTATTTTTCATAAATGAGCATTCTACGATTTGTTTTTTATTTTTCACGTTGATAAATGAGCATCAAAAAATTTTCTGCCTGCGATCACATATGAATTTGCCTATCTCTTTAATTTTTAAGTATTCATATATGAGAAAGTGAATAAGAAAAAATATCCCTATTATTCATACATGATAAGGGATGAATAATAGCGTTCTCATTAATGCTACTTTTCAAAAACGAATGGGTATTTTTTTCAGCATTGAAAAGTTTTCATTTATGAGAATTAAAAAACAGATTTATAAAATTTCTCATAACTGAGAAAAAAAAATTATTTCTTTTTGACGGTCATTAACGACCAACATAAAGTTGTCTGCCTACAATTACATATGAATGTGTGTATTAGCATTGATACAGGTAAGGATGAAAAACAAAGAAAATCCGTATTATGTAAAACAAATTTTTTTTAATTAAAAATATAAATGTATTACAAAAAGGCATTTATAACAAGCTAACGACACATTTCTATACATATTTTTTATACAAACATATTAATGTATATGTGCCTTTTTCCTTTTAGATTAAACAAATAAATAAATGTTAATAAACCAATTATGGAATTGTTTTTTCTTTTAAAATAACTTATATAAAAAACTTTTTAAAGTTCTAAATGGATCCGAAATAGTAAACTATGATAACTAAAAAGTAAAATTTGTTCTCCATATTACATTTTCCACGCCTGCAGTTGTGTTAAAAACAAATCAATTTAAAATGTACATGATTGAGAAGTGAACGCTCAATGAGAAATTTTTTGTACGGTCTTTTCACTTATGAAAAATTATCAAAATTTTAAATTCTCATAAATGAGCACTTCCGTGAAAAAAAAAATATTTTCTCATTTTTTCACTTTTGAATAGAAAGAAAAAAAATAAATCTACCCTCTCACTCGTTTTTGAAAAGAAGCAACAAAAATTAAATTTCTCACTGGTCTCTAATGTGTGAGAAGTGAGAGAGCATTTCGGTACTCTGGCTAGAACATATTGGCTCCCCAGCCAAATAGTTAATAGGAAAATAAAACTAATATAAATAAAGTCCCAAAGTAGTATCTGCGCTACCGAGAAAAGGTTAAAGATCGGAAAAACAAATGCTCATGTAAAAATACATATACATACATACATACATGTACAAATATATATCCGTATAATACACATACATATGTACACATTAGTACCGAATTGAGTAGTTGAAGTAAATAATTATTTCATCTAAAGGTCGCCTAACTCGGAAAGAGAAAAGTGCAGTAATAGTTTTAAACGGAAGGAATTATTAGAATGCTAAAAAACACGGAGATTAAGTGGTAAGAAGTTCCAAGAACGTGCAACTCTAATAACAAATGACCGATCAAAACAAGAATTTCTTATCCGTGGAATAATTATCTGTGGATTCCTAGTAGAACGTGAAAATTTGCACATTAAACAGATTCGGGAGGTTGTCCATATTGAATAACCCTGTAGAAAATTAGCAAAATCCGGCTTTTAACGAACTTCTCAAAGGAACATGACAAAAAGCGGAGAATGTATACAGAAATATGCATTCTTCTTCGAACGCTATAAACATAGCGTACTACTATATTGGCGATTCGTTTTATTCTAGATGAAATACCTACCGAAATCCCAGAAAAAACTTCAAGGCCATATAAAATATGCGGCATTAAGAGGGCAAAAGCCAATTGGTATTTAATATTACATGGTAAGTAAACTCCATTGGAGTAAATATATCGCAGGATTCCTAAAACACGATGTAAAACATGATCAACGTGGTATCCAAAGGTAAGCTTCTGATCGATGTATATACCTAAGCACTTAATGTGATCCACAAAACCAATACAACAACATGCAAAATATATATTTAGATCTGGACTAATTTATTCAGGGTTGCCAAAAACCATGGCTTTCGTTTTAGCAAAATTGACATGTAAGGAGTTTCTTGATGACCAACGTAAAAATCGTTGAAGACTGTAATTAATATTGGATTGTAATACATCAACATTATCACGATTACTGCTAAATAGAAGAAAAATGTCATCAGCGAACATGTAAGAACTGCAAATGCTAGTATCAATATAACCAGGGGGGTCATTAACGTACATTATAACGGAACTATTTCAGAATAACTACTATTCAAATCCACAAACTGAAATCTGCCATATAGATAAGAATATATTAACTTGCAAGCGGATTTCGAAAAACCGAAAAATTCACTCAATTTGGAAACCAGTATGGAGTAGCTAACAGAGTTATAAGCTTAAGACAAGTCAAGGGACACTAATGAAGTTAAAAAGTTTTTATTAGTATTTTCTCTAACAAGGTCAGTCAAATTAAGCAGCAAGGAAGTTGTACTATAACCTCGCCGAAAAGCATACTGGCACGGTGAAATTTTCGTAGTAGCAAAGGAAAGAATCTGGTTCTTCAATACATGTTCAACGATCTTGGAAACCGCCGGAAGAATAGAAATCGGTCTTAAATCGTCTAAGGTAGCAACGTTTTTACATTTAGGAATTGGAACAACACGGGAAATTTTCCAGGCGGAAGGGAACAACGATATGGTCAGAATAGAGTTAACTAGAAAAAGAGAAATTTGAGAAATATATGGAAAGATAATCTTAAGAAAATTTAAAGGTATAGCATCAGTCCGAAGAGATCTAGACTTATCTTTACACATCGCAAAACAAAGCTCCTTTTCAGGTATTGATCTAAAAGAGAATAACTCAATATCAGGTAAGTTATCTACACGAAAGTCATCATCCTCTTCTAGGTGCTCAACATTCACGAAATGATTATTTATCTCATTAGCACTCCAATTACATCTAAATATATTTTCATTAGAAAATCCACTTCTTTTCAAAACCTTCCATATAGCTGACGAATCAATCTCACTAAAGAGCCGAGCATAATATTTCTTTCTTTCTCGTCGAATTACTCGTTTGGCCTTATTACGATAGCGGCAAAAAACTCTCAAATTTTCATTAGAGTTATTAGACCGAAATGCATCATAAGCTAGATCTCTTAACGACGTAGCCAACAATATACGATTGGCTTTCATCCAATTATCCGCTCTATTCGAATATTTCTTCCTGACAATAGGAACAGATTTATATAGTCCCTGAATTAGGGAATTAAAAAGAAAACATTGGGAATCAATGTCTGAGGTTCTAAAAAAAGATTCAGAGTCGAAAGTGGATAAAATCGTAAAAAAATTACTCCAATCAATATTATTGAAGTCACGGTACTCAAATTATGTTGACAGTGAATCATACTTCAAGGAAAATAAAGTATCATGAGATATAGCAGGGCATTGTACTTGATCTGAAATCTTTATCATCGAGGAATCGCTTACTAACCAAAATTCCAATAAAGACGTAGATCCATGAGCTAGGTCAAAGTGTGTGGGCTTAGAATTGTGAAACAATGACAAGTTGCATCTGAAAAAGCAAGACCTCATAATATTAGACTTATTAACATCAAATAAATTGCAGTTAAATCGCCTACTAATATTATATTTGAATATTTCAGAAGCAAATCATAATAACTATTTTCAAAAGAAGCGATATCACCTGTAGCGAAATAAGCAACACCGAAAAAAGCTGTAGAATTGCCACTACAAAATTCGATGAAGACTGATTCAAAACCAGACTCCGAACATTCAAAACCTATATTGAATTTAATACCCACAGGCACAAAGATAGTCACACCACCTGCCCGCGAATGTAACCTATCCTTTCGGACCAAATTAAATCCAGGTATACGCATAGATCGAGTAGATATATATGGTTTTAACCAGGTCTCTGAAACTAAAAATATTTCAAATTTATCTGTAATTATATTTTTCAACTCGTCAAATTTACTGGAGTTAGAGGTAGGCCGAATACTTTGACAATTCATGTGTCCAATTTTTAACTGATTAGCATGTTTATTTAAGTCGATTGAAGAGCTACTACTCACAATGGGACCAATATTATCGCTAGGAATCACGACAGTAAAAAAATGAGTATGTGGCGGGAACCAAATGTATAAGACAATGATTATCAAATGCATTAAATTATGATTTTTAATCATTTCCGTAGTTATATACAGCTGTCTAAAGAAAAAATAATTTACTTAGAAATTAAAAATGTAATCAGTTACAAATGCTGAAACTCAGCTATCTTATATAAATGAGATAAAAAAAGTATCAAATACATCATATTAACTAAAAGTATGTTCACATGAGGCAACATCCCGCAAAAAAAAAGAAAACAAAAAAAACGTAGCCTCTAAAAATTCATAATTTCATTCATTTTCACAAAAATATTGGTTACGTTATTTTCGCTTAATGCTTTACAACGTTGCATAAAAAGAAAATAATAAATAAGTATGTTTATATACACATACTAGTTGCAGGATATCACGTTGTTGTATAGCTCCTCGCATTGTTGCATATTATATACATCCTCCTTGCCATCCAAGAAAGTCAGCTTGGCTAGTACCTTATCCGCATTCAGTATTTTGAATTTAGAGATACCTTTATTACGCTTCAATTTGAGGCACAAGGTATTTAGCTTAGAAGCAGCAGGCGAGAAGTGGTCCTTTAAAAATACCCGGCTTTCGATGTCGCCTCCAATCACATCCCTTAAATTCAACAATCTTTCTCTAAAATAAGCTTTCTTAAGTGCATCACGTAAGGCTACAGAGTTGAATTTAACCAAAATTTGCTTCTTGTTATTCATATAGCAAACGTAATTAATGTCATGTTCAGAGATATTAACTTTGAAAAATTTACACAAAGAAATAATGGTCGTGGTTAGGTTAACAAGACCGGCCGGCATGCCACTTAAAATAATATCTCCTCTGTAGAGTCTTCTATGAAGAACGTGATTTTCGACCTCTAAATGACTTATTTTTTTAGAAGTAGATATATCGACGTTATTTGTTTTATTCTTTGTAAGCAAGGATGTCTTCTTTCATGTGTTTGTTGGCAGATAGAATTTCATTTTTGAAATCAGATAAAATATTTGCTATGGAGTTCCTATAGGCATCACGGTCTTCAAGGTTCTTTGTAATAAAGTCATCTAAAGTAGTTTTAAAAGCACGAACTTCGTCCCGAAGGGATACATTTTCACGAGCATCAGTTTTGCATGTAGTACATGTGAATGAAAAAGATGCTTGTTTTTCAGCAAATAATGCAAGGTGCGCCTCCGAGATTTTAGCACAGGAAAGATGGAGCCATAGCTTGCAGATACAACACATAATGCTACCCTGCGTTTTTCCGATAGATTCATTACATAATCCACACTTATAAACTTTAGCAGAAGGCATGCTTAAGACAACAATTAATCAAGGCCTTCTTACGAAAAAAGAACCAAGTGCGAGCAACAACACCCAGCACAAGCAGCAAACTTCAGCAAGATTGTACAGCACAAAGAACAATGGAATTCTTAAAAATTTAATATTTCCAGTAACGACTAAGTATAAGCAGGCAATTTATTAATTTATTCTCACTTAAAATATACAAAAGCTTGTAGTAATTTATAATTTAGACAGCTGAGATAAACACGCGCTTCTATTCGGTCATAGCGTTGCCAGTATTTGAAGTATACTTAAATTACTTTCAGTCAAGATATATAATTAAAATTTGAAGCTGTTCTTTTAAATTGATTGTTAATAGAAATATATTTCTATAGAAAACAATTCATAACGTATTAAATGGATGTAAATAAAATAATTTAATTAATTTTAAATATCTTGCGTCTTTATTTGTAACATTTACTTCATCTAAAGCTTGTTTATTTTTATTTATATCTTTATTTATATCTTCTTCTTCCTAACACAATACACTAAAACTACCTAATAGTCGGCTTTAGCCGACTTACAGCCGCGGCCGACAATTTTTTGCTCAGCCGCCGCCGCCGAGTTTTTATCACGACTTCTTTCTCTGCACGTATTATACAAAATATGAAAGCCGTTTACATGATTCCAGAGACGGCATAAGCGGCGGCAGATAAGCCGCTTGGGCTGTGAAATTTCCGCCTCACCCACGTTTACATAACAGGGAGTCCACACCTGATGAATTTATATCTTGATGAAAGTCAAATTTATATCATGATGAAAATTCATCCTGTGTAGACTTCATTTATTAGTATTATATCATCGTTATGATATAATTATCAGAGCTCATAGACTAATAAATTCATCATGATATGAAAAGTCATTTTATATGTCATTTAATTTCTGACGTATAATTTTTTCAATAAAAATTTTAAATTATCTATACATTATTAAAAAGGTAAGCCAATTTTTATTATTTTTAATTGAATTGTTCTTATATAAAACTTTTTTTTCATTTTTTAGACAAAAAGAAGTAAATTAACATTTAGTTTCGCTGTAAAGAAGTGGGAAAAGAAAGTTTGAAAAATTTGGGCAAAGCAATAAAATTAATAAGTTTAACAAAAAAGGTAAGTTAATAGTTATGTATATGTACAAAAAGTGATAGTAAAAACAACCGGCCACAGAAGATACTGTGTGTGAAATCTTTTGTAGGCTATGCCGGTGTTTTAAAAATTGAAAATATGTATGTATGTACAATTGTAATTTTGACCTTATGATTTTCAGTTCAATTTTTGCATTATGGATTGGGGAGTGCAGGACGTTTTTAAAGTCATTGCCCTCTATAAGCAATTTCCGTGCCTGTGGGACTATAAATCTCCAGAGTATAAAAGAGTGGATTTAAAAAAAATGCATGGGGTGAAATTTCAAAAAACATGGGGAAAGATGAGGCTGATGTGAAAAAAAAATTAAAAACCTTCGAGGTGCCTATGTGTCCGAAAAAAAAAGGTTGCTGAATCCAAAAAGTCAGGCACATCAACTGATGACGTTTATCATCCTCATTTATTTTATTTTGACGAGCTAAGCTTTTTGGAAAATGTCGTTGTTTTACCAAAAACAACAAGCAATTTATCAGAAGTAAGTTTGTTGTTTTTAAATTTGCTTTATTTTAATGTTAGCCATAATATATTTTTTTCAGAATGTTCATACAAGTGATTTGATAGAGTTTAGCCCTAGTTTGCAATGCAGCTCAAATCTCGAAGATAGCCAAGAAAGTGCCTCTGACATTTCTTACATAGATGTAACACCATCTAGTTGCGGAAAATTTAATCAAGCGAAAAAAGCAAGAATCGAAAGGGACAAAAAATTTCATAGTACCCTAGATTCAATATTAAAAAGTGCCACTGAACAGAAAACAATATATTCAGCCTTTGCTAAATCGGTAGAACTGCAACTGTCGCAGTTGCCTCTTACTTTAGCAATAAACGCCATGGCTGAATTGCAGCAAGTTTTGGCAAATTATATTCAGAAAGGAAACCAAAACGACTTACTGCATACAGCTCTAACTGATGCTAATATATTGTAATATTAACAATTTTTTTCTAAATATACCTACATATCTTTAAAATAAAATATTTAAAATGAAATTTATGTATTATTTATCTTATATTCAGTGTTTGCTAGGTTTTTTTTCCGAAGACTTAATTTATAAGTATACATACATTATTACCTTAAGTTTCTTCTGAAAAAAAAGTTTTTGTTTGAACAAAAGCAATCTCTTTAATATTTTTTGATGGCCCTGAAAAGGGCCGATTGTTGCTTTTAAAAATTTGTTTTAATTTATTGTTACACTAACAGGATTCGCCACTTGTTTTTTTATTTTTCGCCATTGGAATGCTACATCTCCATCTGTAACAAGATATTTTGTTACATTTTCCCTCACTTCACTGGCAAATCTAATTGTATCATAGGCTTGCGGGGGAAGTGAAGTCATTGTCTGTGGTAGATTTGATGTAATTCCTTCCAATAGTTGAGGTTCCATCACATCTTTACATAAGTAATTATGTAAAATACAACATGTTTTCACCAACAAATCAGATGTTTCAATTTGTACCTCAATTGGCCTGTGGAAAATCCTAAATCTTGACGCAAGTCTTCCAAAGGCCATTTCAACTGGCATTCTGGCTCGGCTTAGCCTATAATTAAAAATTTCTTGTGGTGTTGACAATGCAGAATTGCGATTGTAAGCCTTCATTACATGACGAGCTAGCCCGAAAATATCATCTCCAATAAAAAAAAATGGGGTTTTGAATACTTGCCCTTTTAAAGGTCTGTCGCTTGGTATATTAAGCTTCCCCTCCTTCAAAGAGTTATAGAGCGTACAATTTTTAAAGATGACTGCATCTGAGGCTCTGCCATTTCCACCAACATCTATATACAAAAATCTACTATTTGCATCTACCACCGCAAACAAAACTAGACTAAAAAACCCTTTGTAGTTGAAAAAAATCAGATCCGGAATGAGGTGGAGCTTTTATTCTGATATGCTTGCCATCCATTGCTCCCAACGTATGTGGAAATTGCCACAATCGTTCAAAGCCCTCTCCCACAGCAATCCAATCATTTTCATTTGAGGGAAACTGTAAAAAATTTGAGTTAAAATTTTCTCAACGATTTAAATTATAAATCTTACTTGTAAATAGTCAGTTTGCAATGATTCAATGATTGCTCTCAACACTTCTGGTATGAACTGACTTATTGTTTTTCTTGAAATGCGAGTTAGAAATTCTAATGATCTAAACGAGTCTCCAGTAGCCAAATAACGCAGTGTAATTGCTAAACGAATTCGTGCGCTTATAGCATACCTCATTACTGTGTTTTGTTTTTCAATTTTATAATTGACCTACAAATCGCATTTTATTGAATTTTTGTTCTAAAAACTTGAAAAAATAAAAAGCACAACTCGCAATACTCTTCTGTACGGAGCATGAACTTACCAAATTAAGTATTTTCTCAAAATCGCTAACATTTAAACGGCAGAAGTTTCGGTACTCCTTCTCCTCCCACAAAATGTCCTTTAAAAGGTGTGCTTCCAAGCAATAAATTTCTCTTTTTGCCAAAAACGGGTTCACCCACATATTTCGGTTCCTTCCTAATTCTTCATCGGAAACTTCCATTAATGCACTTAGTTGCTTTAAAGCAACCAAAATACGCAGATTTTTTTTCTTCGCACTCATTATTTTCTAAAAAAAAAACAAACCGAAAATTCAAAAAAAAAAAAAAAACAACCACACAAAATTATTTTAACATATTACCTTCACAACGACTAATGAAAAATGATTCATCATAATATTAAATCATCAACGTCTACCCCTTTGAACTGATATTAATATAAATTTGACAGTTGTTCTGCCAGCGTTATATTAGGCATTATGATGAAAATTCGTCTCGTGTGGACATAGTGTAAGTAGGAGAAGATAAAAACTCTGAGAAAAGTACGCAAGAGAAGAAATCAAACTCTGAGAAACGGTAAACTTTTTCACAGAGTTGCAAAAAACGAAGTATTTTTTTCTTCATAACAAATATGGAAACAAAATTTGACAATAAATAAGCGTAATTAAATGTGGTTAAAATTCGTCAAATTTCAATAAATTGTAAAATAAAAAATTTAATTATGAAGCTTAAAGCTTGTAGAATCTGATTTTTCGGTTGCCACTTTCGACATTTTAGAAATAAATGAGCTATACAGACATTCAGTCATTAAGTGCAATGGTTTTTTAGTTATAAAATCCAAACTAACAGCCGCGCATCAAAATGCCTGACGCCAATCGATAGAAACTAAAAATACGATTCAAAGGCGGTCCCAACGTATTTTTGTCTTCTATTGATTCCGGGTAGTGGGGTATGTGAGCGCGAAACTGTTTTGGAGTAACGAACAAAATACTAGTTTAATATATTTTGACGATTTTTTCTAATTTTCGATAGTTTGCTGGTTAATAGCTTTATTCAGAAAGTTTTTCTGAAAATAAATTATATCACGTTCTGTTAGCATTTTTGTCCTCTATCGATTCCGGGTAGTGGGATATGTGCGCGCGAAACCGTTTTAGGGTAATGAACAAAATGCTATTTTAATAAATACCGACGATTTTTTCTAATTTTCGAAAGTTTGCTGTTTAATAACTTTTTTCAGAAAGTTTTTCGAAAAATAATTTTTATCATGTTTTATTTGTATTTTTGTCCTCTATTGATTCCGTATAGTGGGGTATGTGCGCGCGAAACCGGTTTGGAGTAATGAACAAAATACTAGTTTAATATATTTTGACGATTTTTTCTAATTTTCGAAAGTTTGCTGGTTAATAACTTTTTTCAGAAAAATTTTCAGAAAATAATTTTTACCACGTTTTATTCGCATATTTGTCCTCTATTGATTTCGGTTAGTGGGGTATGTGAGCATGAAACCGTTTTGGAGTAATGAACAAAATACTAGTTTAATATATTTTGACGATTTTTTCTAATTTTCGAAAGTTTGCTGGGTAATAACTTTGAAAGTTTTTCAGAAAATAAATTATATCACATTTTTTTCGTATTTTTGTCCTCTTTGTCCTCTATTGATTCTGGGTAGTGGGATATGTGGGCGCGAAACCGTTTTGAGTAATGAACAAAATACTAGTTTAATATATTTTGACGATTTTTTCTAATTTTCGAAAGTTTGCTTTTTAATAACTTTTTTCAGAAAGTTTTTCAAAAAATAATTTTTATCACGGTTTATTCGTACTTTTGTCCTCTATTGATTCCGGGAAGTGGGGTATGTGAGCGCAAAACCATTTTGGAGTAATGAACAAAATACTAGTTTAATATATTTGACGGTTTTTTCTAATTTTCGAAAGTTTGCTGTTTAATAACTTTTTTCAGAAAGTTTTTTCAGAAAATAAATTATATCACGTTTTGTTTGTATTTTTGTCCTCTATTAATTCCGGGTAGTGTGATACGTGCGCGCGAAACAGTTTTGGAGTTATTAGCAAAAAAGTGTATCAGAAGATTTTAACTAAATAATAATTTGTCTACCATATAGCTTATATATAATTAAAATCAATTAAGTGACAACCATTAAATTTGATTTTGCCACTTTAGACGCATCTAATTAAATTTTTTATTTAAAAAAACATTAACAAATTACTATGAAAAGTAATGTTAAATAATGTACAATGTTGCTCATAATTTGTTTTTATAGAGCTCGTTGTATCCATACATTATCAGAAGAAAAAGCAAGCTCACACGTATACGGAAAAAGTTCGCTCCATGCAACTCTGATAAAAATTTGCCAAAACAAGGAAAAAGTTTGCCAAAAAGTGTGTTTTCCTCTCGCCGATGAGAAAAGTTATACTTTTTTAACAGAGTTATATGAAAAAGAGGTGTGTGTATTTGTTGTTCATAACAAAAATTTAACAAAATTTTAAAAAATATAAGAGTTTTAGGAAGCGATCACAATTCGTCAATCTTTAAAGTATTGTAAAATAAAAATTTGAAGTAAAAAGCTCCAAGTTTGCAGAATCTGATTTTCAGATTGTCACATTCGCCATTTTAAAAATTATGGAGCTATTAAAAGCCGTGTATCGTAGCGAATAACGTCAGTCGATAGAGGTTAAAAATATAAATCGACCGTGGTATAGCTCGTTTCTTGAAAGACTGAACCAAAAATCTTTTAAGCTAGCAAACTTTTAAATTGTAAAAAAACGCTCAAAAATAAGTTAAGTTTTTCGTTTATATCTCGGAAAATATTTCGCGGCATATATACCGCTATACACGATCGAAATAGGATAAAAATACGAATCGATCGTGGTACAGATTGTTTCTTGGAAGACTGTACGAAAAAAGTTTTAAGCCAGCAAACTTTTCAATTGCACAAAAAAATGCTCAAAAATATAAGTTTAGTTTTTCACTTATATCTCGGAAACTATTTCGCATGCATATATACTGCTACATACGATCGAAAGGGAATAAAAAATACGAATTGACAGAAGGTACGATAAAAGTTATTAAGCGGAAAACTTTAAAAATTTTTAAAAATCTCTCTTTTTTTAACTTTAGTTTTTCGCTTATATCTCGAAAACTACTCCGCGTGTACATATACCGTTATACACGATCATACGATGATACAAGTACGTATCGATCGTGGTATAGTTTATTTCCTGAAAGACTATACGAAAACTGTTATTATGCGGCAACCTTTTTAAAATTTTAAAAAATCGCTGAAAATATAATTTTAGTTTTTCGCTTATATCTCGGAAACTATTTGGCGCGCACATATACCGCTATTTACGATCGAAAGAAGATAAAAATACAAATCGTCTTCATGAAAGACTGTAAAAAAAAAGTTATAAGCCAGCAAACTTTTCAATTGCAAAAAAAACGATCAAAAATATAAGTTAAGATTTTAACTTATACATCTGAAACTATTTTGCGTGCATATATACTGCTATATACGGCCGAAAGACTGCACGAATAAAGTTATAAGCCAGCAAACTTTACATTAAAAAAAAAAAAAAAAAAACACACTCAAAAAAATAAGTTATGTTAAATTCTTCAGAGTTCTCATACTAAAACTTTATTAAAAATTTATTTTTCTTTTATATAATAATTTCTTAATTTAAAAGCTTTTTTGTATGTGTACAATATGTAAAGCAAGCAAATTCGATTGCAGTATTTCTTCATATCGATTTTGCTTGTTCAGTTATTTGAATAACAAAAAATAAATTTCCTGTTGAACTCAAAAAGAAAGAATCAGATTTCTGAGAACAAATTGAAGTTAATCATTGATAAAAAATTGTTGTTAGATAAATTTTCTTTGTAGTCAAAAGAAAGAATCAAGTTTCAGAAAACAAATTGGAGCAAATGAAATTTCAATAAAACAAAGTAAGCAAAATGTCATTAAACTCAGTTTTGAGTTTTGTAATTGGCGATAATTGTGTTTATGTCTACGAGTGGTGGTTGTGGAAGTTCATATGTAACTCATCCCCACTTGGATAAAGGATTCGCCTGAATTCTTTCATTTGATTTTTACACTTATCGTACAATATTATAATGCAAGTTATTACTACTTCTACTATTTCAATTGGTGGTATACTGTACTGTACTATTTCCTCTGTTTTTTTTAAGTTTTGTATTGGTGTTAGATTTAAATCTTCCATTGTAAGTTTGGCGTAAAATGTAACATATGTAAATTTTGGAACAATTATTTCGTCTAAATACATTTTATTCTTGTTTGAAAATATTTCATTTAAAAGTTTCAATGAATAATTATTGTATTGTATTAAAAAATTTCCTTTTATGCATGTCCTACTAAATTTATTAATTCTCTTTTCTGTTTATTATTTGGTGTTATTGTCTTTATTTTACTTAATAGTACGTCTATCTCGTTATTTATGAATTCTATTTCATTTTTATTAAAATTGTTTAAATTTTCTATCATTAGAAAAATTATATTTGTTATTTCTTTTACATCTACGGGTATATATTGTAGGATTAAATCAGATTTTATTGGGATGCTGTCATTTTTGTTGTTAATTTTGCTGTTAATTTCTATATTGGTTTTCTTTATAGGGTGTATTGTAAAATTGGCTTTGGCTTGTATTGGATTAGGATTATCTGTAGTTTTGAAATTAAAGATATATATGTTATTGTTAAGTCGTTAGAGAGTTATAATCGTAAGGTGTAATATTTGGTGAACCTGCAATTTGTAAGGCCTTTTCATAATTGTTGTATGTACATTTTCTAAATTGTGCTTAACAAACTTTGGCTTTTCTTATGCCTTAAACTTTTGTATTTTTTTTATAAATTTGTTTTCCCTTCTTTCTATGTAAGATTCCCTATTGCGGTTTAGTTGTTGGATAGTATAATTTTTTTTTTTTTCTTAACTAGTCTACTTCTAAAAATTTTATGGTTTATGATACGATTTATAACGCCAAATGAAGTACATTCGAAAGTATTGTGTACTGTGTTATTGCAAAATTTTATGGCTTTTGTCATTTGAGTTATTATTACTTTTCTTCTAGGCTAAGTGTTCTAATTTTTTCAGTTAAAGTATTGTTAAGACGTTCAATATCAGAATTTCCGGTTTGACTATTTGGCTTGGTTGCATTAAATTCGATACCTTCTAGAGTTAAAAAATCCTTTAAATTTCTTGAGTTAAATTCGTTATCAAATACGAATTTTTAAATTGGTCCTTCTATTGCCAAAAATTCATTTATTTTGCTGATAACCGTTTGGTTGTTTCTATCTGGTAAGTGGAACCCTACAACATGTTCAAGGTACATCTATTTTACTAGGTAGTGTGGTCCGCCCAGCTGGTTTGTAGTTGGACACGTCAAAAGTTTATATTTTAAATTTTTTGTGTACAAATTAAAAAAAAAAACACTAACAACAAGCATATTTAAAACACAGAGCGCGTTTGTTTTTAAAGCAATTATCTTTTAATTTGTCTTTCTATTTTTGACATTTCCACTCACAAAGCAACAATAAAATGACATGTTGTTTTTACAAATGTTGTATTTGTTGTAGAGCCGCTGTTACCTAGTGAAATAAATGTACCTTGAGCATGTCAATGAAATTTATAAATAAGCGTTTACTATTTACATATGTGTGAATGTGAATGATTTCATTAACTGTAGTTGGCATTTCTGTGAAATGAAATTTCGGTTTGATTTTTTTGCGGTCGTATTTCCCTCCGGAACATATTTCGCAATTGTTGATAATTTTGCGTATTTTTATTTTAAGTTGCGGATGGTAGATTTTATGTTTTATCCCCTTATAAGTCGGAATAATTCCAGCATGCCTTACCTTGTAATTATGAAAGATTGATATGTGTTTCCTTAGTTCGTTTTCGTTTTTAATGTCGCTAGCGAAATGGTTACGTTTCACAAAATTTATTCTGTCAGTGTTTGAATGTAAGTTCACTAAAATTTGTTGTAATTTATAGAATTGATGGCCATTTAGTTCTGAGAATGTTGCGACTTTTCCTTTATTAATATATCTTCGGACTAAATTGATAACACTATTAGATTCAAGATCATTTTTATCAATAAAGATTCTTTTGTTACTGAAGATGGTTGTTATTTCTACCCCTCCGATTCTTGATACAATTGTATCAAGCATCGGAAATTAGTCATTGAAGTTTTTTGCTTCTTAGTGTAGAGTTTCATCGTCTTCTGATTGATTGCGTTACTATTACTTAGAGTTCCGAATACAATTTCTTCTTGATAATGGTCAGTGTGAACAGCAAGAGAGGCTTCTGACTCCTCTTAATGCTCTCCTACGTTTACATTCTTAATGCTTAGAATTTCGTTTAAATTCCGGAACAAATTTCCTGACCGCTGTATGGGTTAAATATCCAAACGGTGTTTTGTTGCCTTAAACAGCAGCAAAACGATTCTCAACATTAACCTTAGCTTTAAAGCGAATGAATTATGGCTGAATAATTTTTACTGTCAAAATCAATAATCTTCCAGGTATATGTGCACGCGGAATAGTTTCCGAAATATAAGGGAAAAACTTAATTATTAATTTTAGCGATTTCTTCAAATTAAAAAAGTTTGCCGCTTAATCACTTTCTTCATACAGTCTTTCAAAAAACAAGCTATACCACAATTGATTTGTATTTTTATGTTCTTTCGATCGTATATAGTAGTTTATGTGCACACGGAATAGCCTCCGAGATATAAGCGAAGAACTAAACTTATTAATTTAATTTTTTAAATTTTAAAAGTTTGCTGCTTAATACCTTGTTTCGTACAGTCTTTCAAGAAACAAATTATATTACGACTGATTCGTATTTTTATCCTCTACCGATCGTATATAGCGGTGTATATGCAAGCAGAACAGTATTCGAGGTATAAGCGAAAAACTAAAGTTATAAATTTGAGCGATTTTTAAAATTATAAAAGATTGCCGCTTAATAGCTTTTTTCGTACAGTCCCTTAAGAAACAAGCTATACCACGACCGATTCGTATTTTTATCCTTTGTCGATCGTATATAGCCGTATATGTGCACGCGAAATAGTTTTCGAGTTATGAATGAAAAATTACTCTAAATAGCCTGATGTGTAGCAATTATCAAAAGTGAGAGTTGCAAAATGTGATTCTACCATTTGTAGGCTATTAATTCTATCTTTTTGTATTAAAATTAAATTAACGAATTGTGATCTAGTTAAAAAATGATATAATTTATCTCAGTTTGCTTACATTTTTTTTTAAACAAGAAAGCACGTTGCACTAAATCACTCTCAAAAAAAAAAACATGATCACACGCATATGAAAAAGTACTTTCCTTGCAACTCTGATAAAAGTTTGCCAAAATAAAAAAAAATTCCCAAAAAGTTTGTTTTCTTCTCCTTGACCGTTTACATTTGACAAAAAATAATACGTATTAGTTGTAATAATTGCCGACAATTGCTGCTATTATGACCGTCTGTGATTATGAAAATTATTTATGAACAAGTAACCTCACATTCTCGAAGAAGTGCAAAAAGCTTTAGCGTTAGTTAAAGATTTCTCTCTTTAGATTTAAAAAAAAAATTCTTTATTTATTCCTTTAAAAAATGAATCTAAGCTACACTTATGTTTAATACTGATGTTCGATTGAGACTCGTGTTAAATTTAGACTGCTTTTATGTCTAAAAATAATCTTTTTATATAATGTTGAGTTTTAGTACCTGTTTGCTTAAACTAGGGTTAGTTATGAAAATGTACATTCTTTATCTTATATTTTATTAACATACACTTTTCTTGGGTTGTTTGTTTGTAAATTGTGATTACTAAAAATGTGTTTGATATTTTTTTATCTCTAGAATATGTTTACATTTGATATTTCCCTGAAATGAATGTCTTTGTCCTAAAGTGTTTGTATCTTTATTTCGATTACAATTTAGCATGTTATTACAAATAACCTTGGTTTTGTTTTATTACAAATAATCTTTGTTTTATTACAGCTAATGTTTGTGTCTTAAAGTATGTTTTGTAACTTTGTTTTAGTTTAACATGCTTGATCTTGCTTTAGCTTATGTTTGTATCTTTTTTTTTAACAACCTTCAGGTTGTAGTGTTCCTTAACTAGTTTCGTGAAAGAACAGGTTTAATTGTTGACCAGCCAAAGCCGGCTTTGGTAATTCTAACGATGGAAACACCGCTAAACGTTTTTTTTTTAATGTTGAAATATCAGCTGAAATAACGAAAGTAGACCTAACACTAATTAAAAAAATGCACACAATACTAATTTTTGTTTCATGTGGTCAGAAGATTGTTATGTATTACCATATGAGTAATAAGTATATGTTATCTACTGTATATGAAATCCACTGTACGAATACTCATCTTTCGTAAACGTTTTAATTGTCAAATAGATACATATTTTATTGAACATATTGTTTTTAAAATAGAGTCGTTATGTAACTACCAATCAAGAATGTTGTTTTTATGAAATACATAATATAATTTGGCGACGGAAAAACTGGAAAAGTAACCGTAGGAAAAAGGAATGATTTCACGGAATATGAAATGAGACTTCAACAATTTTTTATTGTAAATGATGTTGTCGAGGAAAAGAAAGTGGCATTCTTTATTACATATAAAGGAGCTGATGCTTATTCTGTGTTACGGAAGTTATTCTCTCCAGAGGATCCATGTAAAAAAGGTTATATAGATCTGGCTGGGGCACTTAAAAAATATTTTGAACCATTCATAAATGAAATTGCGGAGACTTATAAGTTTAATAAAGCGGAACAAGGAACAAAATCAATTAGGGAATTTATAATTGAATTAAAATCCTTGGGTCAAAAGTGTAATTTTGGAGATTTCTTGGATCGAGCATTACGCGATAAATTTGTATGCGGCGTATGTGATAGTCAACTAAGATCCAAATTTTTGAAAGAAGCAAAATTAACATTTAACACCGCGTGTGAAATAGCACTTAATTGGGAAATGGCAGAAGGTGAAACAAAGGAGATAAGTTCAAAGCAGGAGCATTATAATTCTTTTGCTGTAAGTCAAGGCCAAAGCAAATTAAACGGTCATGGGAAGAGGAATAGCTATTCAAATCAATCATTTTTTCGGTGTGGTAAAACAGGTCATGATGCTAATACCTGTATTTGTAGAAATTGGATATGTTTCAAATGTCAAAAGAAAGGGCATACTGCTAGGAGATGTGGGAAATGGAAAAATTAGTGTAAAAATGAAAATAAAGTAAATTGCGTTGAAGAAATTAGGGAGGCTATTAGCTTAAAGAGCATTGTAAGTGAAGTTGTTGAAGGCAATAAAATAAATTATGTTGCTTTTGGAGATGCAGAATGTGTAAAGCTGTTGGTAGATGGTGTGTTGTTAGAATTGGTGGTAGATACTGGAGCTTGCGTAACCGTAATTTCTGAAGCTAAGTATTTGTTGTATTTTTCTAAATTTAAGTTATGTTCTGTGGAAAAAAGTTTTTTCTGTAACTGGTAGCCATTTTAGATGCATTGGAAAATTTGAATCAATTGTAAGTAAGGCGAATTGTCAAAAAGAATTTATTTTAGAAGTCTATGTGATTGAATCGGAAAGGGATTTTAAAACACTCATGGGTAGAAGTTGGTTAAATGTATTGTATCCGAATCGGAGGCAATCGTTTAGTAATAAAATAAAAAATATATCCGACGTAAGTCAAAAGGAATTTTTAATTCAAATAAAAAGTAAATTTCAACTTTGACCTCGAATTCCTTAAAAAGTCCTCAATCAATTTTAATGTAATTGAAACTGAATCAAGCTGAACTAAATATCTATCCATTAAAAAAAAAAATTATTTCAATATTTTGATCGGTTCAAAAGTTACAGAATTTTGGCCAACGAAAAACGATTTTCAGCCACTGTGAAACGTTAGTTTTAGTTGGAGAAAGTTCCTTAAAAGTTCATCAAAATTTGTTTTTAGTAATGATAGATGGAAAAGTCTGCAACGCAATAACGGGTACAAATTCCAGGCAAAAGCGTTATGTATGTGGCGCTACAAGTAAGTGTTCAACTCAATTGACAGCATGCTTGTTAGGGAAGTTAGGACAGACACTCTAGACTTTGGGCTATCAGTACTACACGGGTGGATTAGATTTTTTGAATGCCTTCACTTATCGTATAAAATTCCAATTAAAGAAAGACAAACACGATCAGATGAGGACAAAAAAATTGTCGCTGAAACAAAACTACAAATTCAGAAAGAGTTAGTTAAAAATTTCTCTTTTTAGATTTAAAAAAAATTAATTTATTAAGCGGCTATGCGCTTTCTTTATTTATTCCTTAAAAAATGAATCTAAACTACACTTATGTTTAATACTGATGTACGATTGCCTCGAGTTAAATTTAGACTGCTTTTATGTCTAAAAATAATCTTTTTATATAATGTTGAGTTTTAGTACCTGTTTGCTTAAACTAGGGATAGTTATGAAAATGTACATTCTTTATCTTATTTTTATTAACATACCCTTTTCTTGGGTTGTTTGTTTGTAAATTGTGTTTACTAAATATGTGTTTGATATTTTCTTATCTCTAGAATATGTTTACATTTGATATTTCCCTGAAATGAATGTCTTTGTCCTAAAGTGTTTGTATCTTTATTTCGATTACAATTTAGCATGTTATTACAAATAGCCTTGGTTTTGTTTTATTACAAATAATCTTTGTTTTATTACAGCTAATGTTTGTGTCTTAAAGTATGTTTTGTATCTTTGTTTTAGTTTAACATGCTTGATCTTGCTTTAGCTTAAATTATGTTTGTATCTTTGTTTTAACAACCTTGAGGTTGTAGTGTTCCTTAACTCGTTTCTTTCTTTTTTTTAATTTCTAGTGTTATATGCAGGGAATTTTGGTAATTAAAATGTTATAATTCAAATATCATTTACTTAAAAGAATTATAATGAAATTTTCATCAGACGAAAAATCACTGCTTTCAAAATATTTAGGACAGTAACACCACGATTATATTAGGCAATGATGTCATGACAATAAAATAATACATATTAGTTGTCAATAATGCTGACAATTATCGCTTTAGTGTAGGCTTCCAGACAAAAAAAATTGTTTTAGCGCTTCTTCCTGGTTTTTTTCTATTTGTATTGTTATATACAGATAGAATTGTAATAATATAAATCAAATATCATTACTTAAAAATAATATAATTTAATTGTCGGTATACGTCGGATCACTGTGCGATTTACTGTCTTTAAAAAAGTCAATACAGTATTTAATAAAATTGAATAAGTGAACGCGGGTTGGTGAAAAACTTTGTCTGTAATCTTATTGTCATGACAGCATTGTGAAATGTAAACATGCTATTATTGTATTTTTTTTTATTGAAAGTAATTACTAGTTAGTATCAAGAAAATTTAATACTAGGTAGTCGCATGAGGACAAAAAACGCGTGCATTTTGCTTGTGTAAGTTTACGTGTATCCGTCAGCAAACAGTTACGAATAATTTAAAATACAGAGAAGAAAAAGAAATTTATTGAATATATGCAACATCAATTTATTTTTCCTTTGGCATATCGAACACAATTCCACTCCCGTACTCGTACTTTTTTTTGCAAGCCACACAAAATTCTTCACAAATATTTAAATACTTTTTATTAATGTACATACATAAATATGTTTATTTTGTTAAAAAAAAAATAAAAAGAATTTAAACAAATTTTTTAAAGAAACGTTTTCTTTTTTAATAATTTTTTCGTTTCTTTTGCTTTACGTTTTAACTGCACTTTTTGGACAAACGCACTCTTTTCACTCAACAGTTTATTTGCACGTTCACTATTTTATATACAAATGTATTATTTAAACTGAATTTTTTAAATTTTAAATTGTAAATTTTTTTATTTTTTTAAATGTCGCGTCAACAAAATATAAATAAATTTTTAAGTTGGTTCTGAAAAATTTATAAAGCGAATTTCATGACCTGAGTTATGAATTTTACTTTGCATTCAATTTGCCTTGGGTAGTATTTTATACGTATTATCACGGCGAATTGAACAGAAGACTGTATTAGCTACGGCGAAATTATGTCAAACTCTATACATAAGAAATCAGCGTCAATTTTTTTATATTTAGTTTGACACTTCCTGCAACGACGAAAATTAATGAATTCGCTACTGCCACCACCTGGTACATGGTTTCGCCTTGGTATTAGCTTTCACTCTTTTTTTTATTTTCGTAAAATCTTTTTGGCTGTCCAAAAGTCGACAATATGAGCATGTTTATTTATGAAAAATAATATATATTATAATATATATATATAAATATGGGATGTACCATAGATCGCTTCCACGTAGTGCATCCTGGGTAACGATAAATGATCTGTAAACCCCCCCTCAATCGGCATGACTTTTCTGTCCAACGAATTCTCTTTCCACTTTTAGCAAGTTTTTGGTTGATATGGGCTGGTGGTTATGGCTTCTGAACCTAGTATCACAAGAGAGAACGGCTCCAGTTTAAGGTCATAGTTATATCCGTCCCGTTAAAACCCTGGCAGGCGTCCTAGTGATTCGATACCCGTCACCGTTAAGACGGTGGTATTGGTTTGGTTGAGATATACTCCCAATTAGCACTGGTCTGGTCTGAGCACCTGTCCCCATGAAGGCTGGTGCCAACACTCGCATGGCCTCCCTTCTTGCATAGATAACCATGGAACCGTTTTAAGGTGGCTACATATACGGGTGAAGATAGCGGCTTTACAAAGGCCTACCCTAAAAGGGAGTCAACAGGATTAAAACGGCAAAGGCTAGCAATCCAAAAGCAACCTCCTTTGGCTGAGACTTCTATCTCCAGACCGCAGGTAACTGTAAAGACTTTGTTTTCTTTCTCAACATCTCGCACCAGCATCTCCAAAGGTTGCGTAGTGCCCTCTTCGAGCACCTCAATCACACCTGCTACAAAACAGAATGAAAGAGGTGCTACCCCGCACATCTGTCCAACTACTGCTGTGGAGGCATCGGCTAAGCCAGCTCAAACAGTTTGAGCCCCAGGACATTTTCCTCTTCTCGTGTACGCCTAAAAGCGTCGTATAGGACCAGAAGATCTGCCTTTCGGATCCTGCAAAAGCTCGGTGGGCTAGATCCGAACACTGTGTCTGAAAGGGACCAGACAAAACTTAAATAGGTAAAAAAATACTTAGAGACTCGCCCTCTACCCAATTTGACAACCCAGAAACGACAAAGACCAACTGAGTAAACCGCTACGACAGTCCCTCATTTACCCAAACGGCCCAAAACTTCTACCTTGAGGCCGATGTTCTCACATACGCTTAGCGAGATAGTTAAGTATAGCCTCGTACTAGCTATCATAGACTTTGGTAAAATTGATGTGACTATATCTCCAGATAACTGCAGGTTAGTCCAAGCGTATCTTCTATAATAACATAATTTCGGCCAAACCTGGCCCCTCTCCCTTATTTCGTGATTAGGGCTGGTATCAGGGGCATGTTGAATTGATTGCGTGTTCTGATCAATGCTCAGATGACTAATACAGTTAGGCAATTGACAGCTTCGGAGAAATCTGGTCGGGTGCTAAGCTTTCAGCTGTCCCCAAGGATCAGATTCCAAACCGTACAAGATCTTTCACCCGGATACCGGCTGATCCTTCCACTCCGGATGAAATTCTTGAACTTATCAATTTTAGCACCAAAGAGCTGCCTACGGCTGACTGGAAGGTCGTTAAAGTAAGCGAATCCAAAGGCCAATTCCGCGACGCTTTCATCCTCATTAACGATTAGTCTCTCGCCCCACTCAACGCCTGTGCGGGAGAGATCAACTGCGGGTTCGATTCGATCTTTCTCAAGATCTATAAAGGCGATAACACGGGGAAAAGTTATAAATCCCTTATTGGACCTTTCATACCAAACGCCTCCGTGGGACAAACTGAACACATGCAGACGGTCTCTGCCTCTACATGCGGTTCAGATATCGCATGACACAAGACGTATCATTCTTCATCCGGGTTTGCTGATAACTTTTCCGGCAAATGAGGCTCGGGCCCGAATATGTGGCAGAAAGCGAGGAGTCACTCTTGTCTAACGGGGGTGATTCCGACGCCACCTTTATGGACAATAATAATGATAATGAAGATTGTGAAATTAACTGTCATCATTCCATTGCTGGTTCAGCAGACCTTTTCCTTCGCCTGTCACCAAAAGAAGAGGATATTGTTTTGGTCCACGAACCATGGGTCGTCAATTATCGGGTTTCTTGACTATCTATGGACGGTTATAAAACTGTCTATGTCACAGGCCAAATAAGCCCAAAGCCGGCATTATTATAAAGTATAATAGTAACGCTCTTTTTCTCTGCAGATTCAGCGACAGGGACAGCGTTGCCGTAGCAGTGGAGACGGGCTCTAAGGATGTCTGGGTAGTCTCCTACGATCATGGGGATTCGCCACCACATGCCTTGCTAAAGCTTCTGGTTGCAGAGGCTAACAACCGTCAAATGTCGGTCATCAATGGGGCCAATTCCATATGTGGGGCAGCACGGACAATAATGAACGGTGTGAGTCACTATTTGATTTTATATTATCCTATGACTTAGGTATTGTCAATAGGGGAAAAGCGAGCCCACCTTCATCACTTAGAGAAGAAGAGAGGTCCTCGATCTTACCCTGACAAACGGTGGCTTGATATTGTCAGGAGTTGGAGTGTCTTTCAAGAGTGCTCCTTTTCTCACCACAGGTATTTAATTTACAATTTACATCTGGAATCAGTAGGTTCCAGAGATTCCCACCACTACATAAATAGGAAGCAAATTTACTGGAATATATTTCGATCTAAATTAGAGCTTGGCCTAAGGCTTGCTCGGTTTGAGATTAACGACCACTGCGATATTGATCGGGCGGTTGAATTCTAAACCTTGCAGGTCCGTTCTGCAGCAAAAACGGCCTACAATCCACAGAAGAATAGGGGTAAACCGAAACTCGCTTGGTGGAATACAGAGATCACAGAGTTACGCATTAATTTCACCTAAACCTGGGGCTTTATTATTTTTCAACGAAAACACATATGACTTGACTTCAATGGCATCAGTTAATACTATATTACTATCACTGAGCAGGGACTCATTGTTAAGCCAATCCACGTAATCTGCAACGCAAGTATCCATTGCTGATGGATTGTTTATTGTTATAGCGTGAGAACTAGCAAATGCATTAACAATTGCATTAGCTTTATCTGCACCCATTTTTAAAATGTCACCGTTTACATGCAGATCAAAAAGCAGTAAATTCTTACTTCCAAAACTTCTTAGAGCCGAGAGGCATCTTAGAAATAAATCTTGACCAAGACTTCTTTTTCATTCTGTTTATGTGGAAACTTATTAGTCTGTTCAACTGCTTTTAAATAATAATTAATTGATTTTTGTAGTTTGGATCTTAACCAGAGAACGACAATGGGTGATTGCAAAAACGTTCATATGAAATTTTCATCCTTAAAACAAGCCTTTATGTTCAAGCGATCAAACTTGTTCGAACCCACATAGTCGCTGTTGATTTTAATCCAATCAATTTGTTGGCTGTGTGATTTCAATATTGTATCGTCAAACTCAAATCAATTCTGGAGGTTGTTCATTTTATTCAACAATGATTGCTTTGATGGAAAATCAAACACAAATAGAACTGTTCATTCGGATCATCAGTTATTACATTGAAGTAGAATAAAAATCAAAAAGCAAAAACAAACGCATATGAGTTTATTCATGATTTTTCATTTACATATGTATGAGTGTAAATGATGACAGAAAGAAATAGTAATAAAAGTAAAACGATTTGACAGAAGCAAAGTAATATTTATTTATTAGACATATTTACAACTTATAATAAAATAAGAATATATTGATATTGATATATAAAAATATGTTATATTATTTAATTTTAAAAATTCTTAAAATATAAATTCAGAAATAGCAAACTGTCTACAGGTTTTGGTTCAAACCCATTTCTCCCCTTACCTATTACATTTTCAGCTAACGAAAAAGCTCGTTCAGCGGCTGCACTATATATTTATAATTTTGGATACAACTTTCCTTTAACGTCCACCAATTGACTACATTAAACTTACTGGTTATTTCAACATTTTTCTTATAACAACCGTCTATTTTTTCTGATGATGTCTTAGAAGTTCTCAATGTTGCTTTTTTAGATAAACTAAAGAAATAAACCATGTTTACTTTGACAAATTTGTGTAGCAGAATGTGAGCATGGAGTGGCAAGAAGATTTAAGGTTGGTGTGATGTTGAATTTATTCAATCTAATCTTTCAATTTGTGAAAGTCAAAATTGTTTGATATCACATAAATCGGATTGTTGCATATTTTAAGCTGGTAAGTACAAAACTAAATTTTCTACCTAAATTTTGTCAACATTATTAATAATTTTTGCTTTAATTGATGACATGACCGCCATATCTTTATTTGATTGATTTGATTTGAGTAACGCACAAAGGCAATGATTATATCTCACCTTCTTATAATAACTCTGGAGTGAGGCAAATTTATTTCACAAGCACAACAGGTACTTTTATGTGCCAGGGTCTGTCTTCATCAGCAGATTATTAAGTAATTTTTTTTTAATTTTGAACTTCATACAAAAATTTTTTTAATGCTAACTACTGCATTTCTAGGAATCCCTTCCTTTTTAGGTGTATCAAAAATACTGTTTTCCAACTAAAAACAATAACAATTTATGGGTTCATTTCTTATAGTAATAAAAGTTATTTGCATGCAGGCCATATTGTTAGGTATGACTTATTTACCTGCACTTAGAAAACTTGCTATTTTGGTTTTGTAAGACTTTTGTGTATGAAGTTTTTCCAACTATAAGAAATATGAATGTACTTTTGTTACTTGAGGTTTAAAAATGAGCATCATAAAAATTTGTTTTTTCCAAAAATGCTATCAAAAAATTTATTAGGCTTCTCAATGCATTTGGAAATTTTTTTTTTTAAGAAAATACCATAATAAAATCTAAATAAAATCAAAGCTTAATTTTTTGTTTGTAATATTACTAGCCCTATTTTTCTGCAATAATAGGAATATTAATGCCGTTTCTAAGCTTTGAAAACATATTTCTAAATACCTCGAAATACGAAATCTAAATGAACGCGGGCTTTCGTTTGTTTTAATCAAATAAACGTTTTCGACATATGCCAATCGTATCATAAGATGTATTTCAGCCTGCTTAAATTTAGATATTATTTCGATATCTTGTTTTTGAATAGCAATTTTTTATTACCGCTATTCGTCTTTGGTATGTTCTTCCATATAATCAACAAATAAGCGACGAAATATTTTTTAGAAAATTTCTTTAAATTTTTTTGATTAACTTAATAATTTAAAAAAACCTTTTGTATCTCTATCTCTATTTCTGTTATAAATTTAATAATTTTAATTTTATAAATCTTACTAAATTTGGACGCCATTTGTACACATACAAAATTATGCTCTGCTATTAAAAGACATAGTCTTATTCGTCAGGAAATAATAAATAAATCTAGATTTAATTAAAAATTTTATGTATGTAATTTATAGACCTAGATCCTCTTAAATATATAAAAAAAAAATTCCTAACAACCAAAAAAGCGAAAATAAGAAACAAATACAATTATAATCGGCAGGTGAATTAAATTCAATGAATACTGAATAAAATCAGTTGCGTTGAACAAAAACCAATTGCGTTGAATAAAGTCAGTTGCGTTGAATAAAGTCATACACACTGATTTTATTCAGTACACGCTGATTTTATTCAACACAAAGTTCATTTGCTCAAATGTGTGAGTAAAACTTGTTCGATCATATAGCACGCAACTGATTTTATTTAATGAAGAATTATGCTAAATGTTTAAGAGTTTCATTCTATGGTAAAATTAACAAAACAATCATTCTCGCAGTTTAAAGTGTGAACAAAACATGTTTGATTAGTTTACTCACTAGTGCACAAACGAAACGTTCAACAGTATGATGGTGATTTTATTCAACCTTGATTTTTTTTAATGAATATATGTGAGTGATTTTTTTTGTCTATGATTAAATCAAGAAAATAGTGATTTTTGCATTTGCCTGAATTTATTTGTATGCAGTATTAACATTTAAGATGTATTCGAGATTTCTTTGCCATGGATTTCTTTAACCAACTTAAATCAGATTAAATACCTGTTTGACAATAGTGCATAACTGGATTTGTGCCCTATCTATGCTAATAGGGTTATCATCGACATGGTCAATGTCGTGACGCCTAATCTCATTCTCTACCCAGTTTCTAATGACTAGCCAATCAGCTTGGTTATACAAGGGAACAGAAATTGCATTTAATTTAAAATGTCCATTGATAAAATATGAAATTGGAACATGGTCTGAATTTAAAATATTTAGATGGGACTCTAATGCCGAAAAGGTATACAGGAATTCGATAACAAAATGTCTAATGTAGAAGGTTGAACAGGTAAAACATTTTGACCAAACCTTGTGAATGAGTGTGGGTAATATATAAAATAATTAGATAAGATACAATGTTCAAAAAGTACTTTACCAGCAGAGTTGTTTGAAACACAGTTCAAATGGGTGTGATGGGCGTTTAAGTCGCCAAATATGAAAAAGTCTTTTGAGGTATTAGTTAGCAAATTTTAGTCAGATCTAAAGTTTCTAGTGTACATTGGGTTATACGCAGAAGTAAAAATAACTTATCGTCTATTTATCAAAACTTAAATAGAAATGTTCTCAATATTATGAGTTTTAATTTTAGGTAACAAATTATGATCTATATCACTTTTTACCGCTATGAGTACACCTCCGTAGGTAAGCCGGTCTTCTCTGTATATTTTGTAGCCAAGTTGAAGTTTATGATGCGGTTTTTAAAATGTTTCGTTGAGTGCACGAATATCAACATTTTTTTCATGGAGATCTAGTTCGAGCTGTGACACTGCTGAAGCTGTCGTTATGTCTTGAGCACTCCAGTGCATAGCATAAACATTTTGGGTATCTGTTGAATTATATGGCATGTATAAGCATTATACTCAATAGTCTTAATTTGTTAAACTTGTTTTGACATTTTTGCAGTGCATCAACCGCATCGAAGAATATTTTCAGTAGCCTTTCTTTCAGAGTAAGGTCTTTTGCTGTGTAAACTTGAATTACGTACCTTATCTTGATGTTCAAAACTCGATAACTGAAGAAAGTTTGCTTCATCAATGTTAAAACTTGTGTAAATTGGTCGTTTATTAGACGTTCCAGTTTTGGTCGGTACACGCTGACGTATTTCTAGATACTCCTCAGCCCTGTGGTTAACATTTCTCAGATTATTTTTAGTGCAGTTGTAACATTTGTACACAACACTTCCATCATGAGTGATTTTGTTTAATGCGCAAACAGAT
The DNA here is from genome assembly GCA_937654795.1 of Cistogaster globosa. NCBI lineage: Eukaryota > Metazoa > Arthropoda > Insecta > Diptera > Tachinidae > Cistogaster > Cistogaster globosa. The sequence continues at coordinate 42,180,756 of OW569405.1, forward strand.
AAATCGTGATTACTTGCAGACGCTGAGCATACGTTGACTGGGTTACAGTTTTTGGCACCATGACTATACATTTAACAATTGGCACATACAGCAGAAATATTACAAAAATATCTTATTTTTATTATTTCGTGTTTTAAACATGTTGTCTGTCGAACACGATTAAATATAAGGTGTCATCCTCATTAGACCGTTTGGTTGTAATTTCCTTTAGACTTATCGGCTTTATATTGTGCTTCTTAACAAACTTATCCTCTATTATTTCTGTTGACATCGAGCTAGACCAAATAAAACCATCTTGAAAATTTTGTTGCTTTTTACTTCGAGCGTGTAGAAATTTCTGTCTTTAAGAATTTTAAACGTTTTTTCGTAGCGAGACAACGAGTTGGATATTATTTTGGTTCCAACGGACATTCTATTAAACATATATTGCTGATCAATTTAACCAAACACAGTGGAAAAAATATGTCTAGAATCTACGAATATCGGTAGAACTATTTCCTTGATTGAAATTTATTCTTCTTCGCCAGATAACAAATGAAATCTGTTGTTTTTCGTGGTAGGCTCATCAGTCACCTTAGAAAACTTGTATTTGGGGCTATTGTCCCAGAACTTTTTCCTTTTCTGACTAATCATAGCCAAAAGAAAATCAAAAATTAAAAACAAAAGTTTTTTAGGTTGTTTATTAAAAATTATATTAAATTTTTCGCAATTATAAAATTTCACACGTTGTTTTCTAATTGAAACTTAACTTCACCACTAATGTCAATAAACATTGTTTAAATTTTTAAATGCCGAAATGAAAAATATAGGTTTGTGTGAATGTTTTTTTTTTACTTTTCATACATGAATATGAAAATGCCAAAAAGAAAATGTTTAATTTTTGCTTTAAAAAATTGATAAACTAATGGAAGAGTGTGAATGAAAACGATAATAATTAAAGCAATAAAGTACTCAGTATCATTGTATAGTGTATGGGTAACTATATGTTTTCCTTATTTGTTTAAATATGTACATTGTACATGTAAACACTCTTAATCAAACCATGTCTTCCTCAAAAGAGCTAAATTTGACCACAATCTAAAATAGAATTTGATTAAGATTCCTAAAATAACATCAACGAGATCAGAGCTTAAGCTAACAGTTTCCCTTTATCTGCTTAGACCTACTTTGCGTTTGTTATATTTTTGCTAGTAGCTTCATTTGATTTAAAGGTTTAACTCTAGGTAGAAAGTAAAAATGGGATAGAAAGTTAATTACATATCAGTCCGTTGCGCGGGAAATTGGACGATTCAACAAAACTGAAATCGGAAACTTAAAAAAGGTTTAAAATCATGGAAAGAAGCACAAAGCGTGGTAATGTAAAAATAAATTTATATGTATTTGTTAATGGTATGTATATATGTAAGTTATTACGTTCTACTGAATACACCTAATCACAACACACTTTACTAGAACAACAAACAAACAGATTAATTTCACAATATACTTTTACCTGGTTAATGTTCTACTTTATTTTTCTGCTGATTAACTTAAATTTTAATATGAAATTTATTGTACTTAAAATTTATTATTAAACCAAAAATATTGTAATTGCACATTTTACTAAGTTGATTGTGAAACGATACCATAGAATTAGGTCAATAAAAAGAATTGTAAAATTATTATTAAGCAAAAATATTGTATAAATATAAGAAATAAATCAATAAAATTTTAGAGTTACTATTATACTACAGCAACTACAACTTTCATTCCGCATAACTTATATATATAAATCCAAATTAAAAAAAATATTATTTCAGCGAAAATGTTTTTTTTTTTTGTTCCAGGATAAAGTATATTCCAAAACTTTTTGTTATGTTATTTCTTTATTGAAATGTTAGTAAGAATGATAAAAATATAAAAAAATAAATTATGGAATTTTTTTACGTTTTGATAAATTTTGTGTTTTTTTGTTTTTTAAATATTGTTGTACTTGTTTTGAATTTTTTAAAGTTTTGTTTATTTTTTTAAATTAATTTAAGTTTTATTCGCTTTAAACACTGCTTTTCCGTGTTCAAGGCAAATTGAATACTAGGTGGTCGTATGAACACAAAAACAAAAAAACGCGTATATTTTGTATGTGTAAATTTACGTATTCATGTCAGTAAACAGTGACGAAAAAGATAAAAAACAGAAAAGAAAAACAAATTTATTAAGCAAATGCTACTCATTACATTTTTCCGTTGGTGTCTTTCGGCATATCAAACAATGTTTCACTCCCGCCCTCGAACTTTTTTTGCATATCGCACAAATATTTTTTTCTTAAAAGTTCAAATATTTTTTATAAATGAATATTTTTTTAAACAAAAGTAAACAATTTTTAAAACTGTTTCTCAAAGATATATTTTCCTTTTTAATAATTTGTTTTATTTTATATTTTAACTGCACTTCTTAGACACACACACTCTTTTCACATAACGGTTTATTCACACATTCACTATTTTATGAAAAAATTTATTATTTAAAAATATATTTGCGACCTTAAAATTTTTTAATTTTTTTGTTTTTAATGGCGCGTCAACAAAATGTAAACAAATATTGAATTTAAGGTCAAATTATATAACACGCGTTGAGCGGTACATAAATTGTTAGAGTTGTTGTGTAATAAAAGAAGAACACTGTTTGATTTTATGTTTTATTAATTTTATTTATTTATTTAACCTGCAGGGTCCCGTAGGAATTTCAGGTTATGATCAATATTAATTTAATTTATTTATAACCTGTCTTTGAGTTAAACTGAAAAAAAGCAGCCGCTCTTCTTCTATTTTGGCATTAGTGTCATATTGAAATGAAAATTATTTTGATATCTGTACTCACAGGTCGATGGATTTATCATCTTGATGTTGATATAATATCCATCGTCTCTTTGCCAAAACATCAGCGGGTATTGCAATGCATCGTATGAACGGTGTGTTTCGGATATTCGTTGCAATTTCCCAGAGTCCCGACGTGTGATCCTAATATCGCGTGATTCCCGGTTTTCGCTAACAATCACAACTGCAACCTCATCTATTGCTGGAGCGTTAAATTGGCATTCGTGCGTTCATGCAGGTCGTTTATCCGCTCTGATCACGACTTTATAGTCATCAGTTGGCATGCGATCCATCGCAGTTTTAAATAAACGAACCAATGCATGACGTTCATGAAGCAGCTGCTGCAGATTGATTGTTTGGCGCTGATAAAGTTGATGTTCCACATTGCCCATGAAGTAGATTTGGAGGAATTTGTGTTGTGCGTCTTCAAGTGGTAGCAATGATCTAATTCAATGGTGAATTTGGCTTTGAATCTGTAGAGTCAATGACGAAATTAGATTCAAAATTGTTTGTACATCAAAATAAAATGATTGGTTAATTTATTACCTTGAATGTCGGATTGAATCCGCGTTCATGAATAGTATCTGCTCCAAATGAAGTCATTTGAAAGCATCCGTTATATTTGTGAGCGTTTGATAAAGCAAAGAACGAAATGGCTTTGTTGGCAAGGGCAATGGTGGTAATTTAATCTTACCACTGACACAACACAATCCAGATGTTTCACCAGCAAACTTTAATGCACCGCAATGGTTGCACACAACCTCCATTGGGCCAATTTGAACGGAAGGTTGAGAGCTGTAGTCAATTCTGCAATCGTAATGAAACGCTACTTAATTCAAATCAACACTTGAAGCAGTTCTTCTTATGCGTTGATTTAAATTATCACGTTGTTAAGGTTTTTGGTTTGCCCGACGATTTGTCATTACCAACTGAGCCTTTTCATTTGCCGCCTGTCTTTCTTCTTGGGTTTGTGATGCACGAAGTCGGGCCATACTAACACGGCGCTGTTCTCGTGCGATTTCTTGTTCATCCGTCGTCAATCGATAGGCGATATTTCGAACTCTATTTGCATTTCGGAATTGACGCGAAAGATTAGATTTTCTGTCTCGCGGCATTGTGAATCGCACTGAGAAATGAACACAAAACATGTGCTCAAATGTCATGTCCACACAAAATAAATAACTTTCATTGCAACTTACCGTTTGAAAATAGAATTCCACTCTAAAATTATTACTCTGAATGAAATAATCAGCGAATAACAATTGATTTTCAAAGTATTCCACCTTAAAATTACTTCTACAATCTGAAATTAACGTCTCTTTTCGCTGGTAATAGCAAATTCACACAAAAACGTTTCAAAACAATAAATGCATTTAAACAAATTTATTTACAATATCTGTCTTAAGCTGATAAAAATTTTATAAACCGTTATGTTTGTCAGAAGTTGATGCACATAGCGCCATCTACTGGCAATACCGGAACCAGCATTTGAAATAATGTTCGTTTTTATGGGTTCTTGAGTTAAGATGGCGTTGTAAAATCGCTCCATACAAAATGTATGGGGAAATTGATTTTCTTCCTAATTTTTTTTCGGAAAAATTTGCGGAATTTTTTTGGGTATTATCCTTTTTGGGTGGAGACCTAACCGAATTGGTACTCATCATCGAAATCGGTCTAGGTGTTCTTGAGTTATAAGCGTAGTAACTAACATCACTCTCTTTTATATATATATATATATATATATATATATATATATATATATATATATATATATATATATATATATATATATATATATATATATATATATATATATTTATTTATTTATTTATATTTTATCTATTTTAAGAATAGTTTTAACTAAATGTTTGTTGGGTAAAACACAAAAAGACCAAAACAAACACACAAAAATGGGATAATTGTATATAAGTACATGCTCCAATGTTCACGTTTAATGCTGAGAGTAGCACTTTTGAAAAAATGAAATCTTTTGTTTGTGGAATTTAAATTATTACATAAAAGCATTCTCGTCAGGTCAGTGACACAAACAATACCATATAAATATTAAAAAGCCAAAATAAATTCGAAAAGTGCTGTGAGTAATCAACAAAAAGAACAGAACAGAAGAATATATATATATATATATATATATATATATTTATATATATATATATAAAAAGTTGTTTGTTAATTTGAGATAATCCAAGTGAGATTTTGTAAAAATGTTTTTTGCAAGTGCAAACTTTCATATAGTTGGGCTCTGGCTATGTCGTGGTTCGGTAGGTCCTGCATAATGTCCAGATTGTGATGAAACTGTTTTATCACAATACCGATATTCTCCAGATCAATCACGTGGATGATATAGTCATACTTTTTTACCAGCTGTGTTCAAGTTTTTCATATAAAGTTGCGGGCGAATTTCAGGGCTGCTGAGCAGTGTCAGCAATTCGGCATATATGGGCTGAAAAAAGGAGGTTAATCAGATAATTAGCCGGACCACCCATGTATATTTCCAATTTATTTGGTATTAAGTAGGATTTTGATTTTCTTTTCCTACTTCATTACCGAGTTCTCCAAAGTTCTGATAGTTGGACAGATAGGATTGAAGACATAATTTTTTTTCTCGGTTTGTTAAAACTTTTATCGTGAACCTTTTTTTAAGTCGAGTAGCCCCGAAACAAAAAAAAAAATGTCATCGAATGGCCAACCTTTAGCCAGTAAGTGAGAAATTTAATTTTAAAAATTATTTTAATTTTCTTTTTTAGCCTATAATTTTTTTCTGACATTTTTAACACCTATTTATTAAATTCTTATTATCAGTTCCTTCAGATGACGTTTGTTGTATATTTTGTGTCATGCGTTTTACTTTTCCTTCATAAAAAAACCTTCTGTGGCCTTTTTTCATTTTAGTTCAGTTTGTTATTATTACTGTTGTCATACCTTTCGGTGAAGACCGTCGTCACTGGCTGTTTATTTAGTACGATTGGCGCCGCGTTTTGATTAGTACTGGTTAGATAGTGTAACGTGTTTGTTGCATAGATAGTGGTGGTTACAGGTAGTTTTGTCCGTTAGGATGGTGTCTATTTAAAAATGGTATTATGCAGGTAGATTGCCTGATATCTGTCATCTTTATTGAAGGTATATAATTTTAATATTTCTGTCTTTTATTATTAGGTAGGTAAGTCTGACCATCTGTGGGTGTTTTGCGTTTGTAAGTTTGTTTTAATAGTTTAGGTGGTGTAAAAATTGTGTCTGAGGTTGTATTTACCTGTTCGTTAATAATATCTCCGTTAAACGTTCGTGTTTTGTATATTTCCATGTTTTCAAGAATGTGCAGTCTTCGTCCTTTTTTACTAGGATGTATTAACGTCATACATTCATCTATTTCCCTTGGCTCGTGTTCATGTGTGTTAAGGTGTATTGCGAAGTTAGAGTCTTCTCTTTTCCGTTTATATGATCGTATGTGTTCTGTGAACCTTGTTTTTAATGTTCGTCCAGTTTGTCCTATGTATGTATGGTTGCAGGTGCAAGTAAGTCTGTATACTCCGCTGGTGTTAAATTTATCGGTTATTTCTGTTGATGTCTTGAGATTGTTGCGTAGAGTGTTGCTCGTCTTTAGTGCTGTCTGCAAACCTTCTTTTTGAAAAAGATTAGTTAGTCTATATATTTCTGGTCCTGTGTAAGTAAAAATGTGTCGTCGTGTTGTATCGATTGTGTCCTTGTTTTCTTTCTTCTTGTTTTTAGTGTTGTATTGTCTAAGTAGTTTGTGGATAGTAGTGCAGTTGTAACCGTTATTTTTAGCTATAGTGTAAATTGTGTCCAGTTCTTTGTTATATTTGTCTGGAGAAAGTGGGACTGTCTTAAGTCTGTTAATCATATGTCTAAATGCTGCGAGTTTATGTTGGGTGGGATGGTTTGAGGAACTGTGGATAGTTATGTCTGTTGTGGTTGGTTTTCTGTATATGTCAAAGTTTAATGAGTCAATTCCTCGTGTTATTGTTATGTCAAGATAATGTAAAGTTCCGTCTTTCTCTTTTTCCATTGTGTATGTGATTTTATTATGTATTGTGTTTAAATCCGTTAGAATTTCCTCTGCGTTGTCCCTTTCTAGGATGCATATTATGTCGTCTACGTATCTGTAATAATGAGTTATTTTATGTTTTTCCATTAGGGTTTTGACGTGCAGTTGTTCTAAATGTTGCATAAACATCTCTGTAAAAATTGCGGATGTCGGGTTTCCCATGCCGAGTCCATCAGGTAATTTATAAAAGTTATTGTTAAATCTAAAGTAGTTTTGTTTTAGTATCGTTTTTGCAATATCCATTATTTCGTTAATATATTGATTGTCGTATAAGTTGAAAAGCATGTTACGTAGAACTGTTAACGTTTCTTGTGTGGGTATTGATGTATATAAATCCTTAATGTCGTAGGAAACAAGTCTCGTATTTTCGGTAATTTTGATGTCCTTAAGTTTATTGATAAGGTCTTGTGTATTGTGCATTTATTATTATCTTTTACTGCCTTTTTCTTAGTTTGTTCACAATATTTACCTTTAGCTAAAATTGTATCTATGTTAGAACTAACTTCATCCATTATAGGCATATTACTATTTTTACGACATTTGTAGCAGTTTTGTGCTAATAAATAACTTTTCGGTGTAAATTTATCTTAGTTCTTTTAAAAAACTTTAGTGCAGGGTGCGTATTTAGACTTCAATTTAACATTTTTACCTTCCTTATGTGAACCTTTATTTTCTTTATTTTGTTGATATAATTATTTTTTGCTGAAAATTTCGATACTTTCTTATACTTTAATCTTATAGCCCTTCTGGTTTTTCCACCTTTTTTCACATATTCTCCTACCGTTATTTTTACTTATTTTTATTATATGTTTCTTCACGCTTTTTTTCATTTTATTATTTTTTGGTTTCTCCCCTTTCTGACTATATATTTTCATACTATTCATTTTTTCTCACGTTCGTTAAAATTTTTCCATAAAGGAAATATTATATGACCCTGTGGTCTTTTTCCTTCTTTCTATTTACTTATATATTTCATCCTTTATCGACCTCATATCCCACTGTCGTCCCGTTTCTAGGCAAAGAAGCAAGGTTCAGAAATTGGGTGGCTGATACAATTCGTAGCGTATTATACGTTTTTCTTTTACTACACCATTTTTCATTGAAATTGGGAAAATTCTAACTAAAATAGAAAATACTACACCATTTTTCATTTAAATTGAGAAAATTCCATATGAAATTTAGAAAATTCCAAATGAAAATGAGAATTTCATTTTGAAATTGAGAAAATTTCAACTGAAATTGAGAATTTAAATTTCAAATTAAGAAAATTCCAAATTAAATTGGGAATTTCATTTTGGAATTGAGAAAATTCCAAATGAAATTGCGAATTTTTTATTTTAAATTAAGAAAATTCTGAATGATTTTTAGAAAATTAAAAAAATATTAAGAAATATTTACTGTAAATTGTTAAAAAAATATTTTTAAATAAATAATAACATACATTGGTGCATCATTTATTATTCAACTGGATACCTGTAGGAGTTCTATCGAACCTGATGGCGCAAATGAATGCATCAAAAGACTTTTTTGATAATTGGGAAGAGTTAGGTAATTAATTATAAAAACGCTTACTGCCAGTCGTCTAGAACTCTGTTTTTACAACCCTCCAGCTGCGCTTTTACGATCGAGCCCTTACTCACCCATGCTTAACCCCATTAAAATTATTTGGTCAAATATAAAAAGTAAGGCAAAACAAAGTCTCATGTAGGAGAGCAGCGAAGAGGTGATCAATCTTTTAAAACATGTATAAAACAACTTGTAGATTGCAGTAGAGCTATACAACCAACCTACTCGGGATTTGATCGGTAATTCTACATAAATTTGTATTTTTTTTTTTAATTTTTAGGTTCTTATTTTAATAAATGTTCATTTGTTAATTTAACAAAAAAATTGTTAATTTATAATTAAATTTTTTTAATATAAAATTTAACTTCTCAATTTCATTTGGGAGTTTCCTAATTTAAAATGTAAATATCTCAATTTCAAATGGAAATTCTCAATTTCATTTGGAATTTTCTCAATTTCAAATTGAAATTCTCAATTTCATTTGGAATTTTCTTAATTTTAAATTGAAATTCTAATTTTCATTTGGAATTTTCTTAATTTCAAATGGATATTCTCATTTTTATTTGAAGTTTTCTCAATTTCAATGAAAAATGGTGTAATTTGAAATTAAAAAATTCAAAATGAAAATTAGAATTTCAATTTTAAATGCAGAAAATTCTAAATAAAATTGAAAATTTCAATTTGAAATTGAGAAAATTCCAAATGAAATCGAGAAGTTAAATTATATATAAAAAAATTTAATTATAAACTAACACTATTCTTATTAAATTAACAAATTAACATTTATTAAAATAATTAATACTTAAAAAAATAAATACAAATGTATGTAGAATTACTGACCAAATCCCGAGCTGGTTTGTTGTAAAGCTCTACTGCAATCTACAAGTTGTTTTATACATGTTTTAAAAGATTAATCACCTCTTCTAAAAAATATGTCTCTTCTTTCCTACATTAGGGAGCCTACATTCATCTTTGTTTTGCTTTAAATGGGGTTAAGCGCGGGTGAGTAAGGACTTGATCGTAAAAGCGCAGCTGGAGAAAGTTCCAGACTCCTCCCAACTATCAAAAAAGCCTTTTAACGCGTTCATTTGCGCCATCAGGTTCGATCGAACCCCTACAGTTAAATAATACATGATGCGCCAACGTATGTTATTATTTATTTAAAAATATTTTATAATAATTTACAGTAAATATTTCTTAATATTTTTTTTTTATTTTTTAAAAATCATTTGGAATTTTCTGAATTTGAAATACAAAATTTGCAATTTCATTTGGAATTTTCTCAATTTCAAAATGAAATTCGCAATTTCATTTGGAATTTTCTCATTTTCAAAATGAAATTCCCAATTACATTTAGAATTTTCTCAATTTTAAATTGAATTTCTCATTTTAATTTAGAATTTTTGAAATTTCATACTGAATTTTCTCAGTTTAAATGAAAAATGGTGTAGATGACCCCTTTGTTAAATTTCGCCTATTTGCTACTACCCTTTCATATTTTACTTCGAAATGTTTCTTCGCATACCCCATGGAACTTGCCGTCAGTTAAAATCGTATCGGGTTTTCGCACTAAGTTCAATGTTTCAGGTAAATTACCGATGGCGGTGTTGTAAAGTAACTAAATCGGTGTTTTATGAGTAAATTACTAATACTTCCGCTTAGGTCCTATGTAGCTTTAGTTTCGAGCCAAAATAACCAGAAAAAAACGGAGTAACTGATACTTCTTAAACTAAAGTAAAAAAATCCTTAAAAAATACCCTTTTTAATTATTCGCAAGCTAACCCCTGGCACCCTGCCACCTTTTATAATTTTTTGTTTTACTGGTTTTATCAAACCAGACAGGTGTGGGTACTCCCGTGATTTCATTGGGGCCCAACCATATAGGTAAAAATTTATTTTTTCGCGCGATTTCCGATGCGATGTATCCTGCCATCGTGCAGCAATTATTTCTGTTGCGGCTATAAAAAACCCTTCTAATACAAATACATACGCGCTTTCCGTCGATGCTTGCTTACTGCTAAATATTAACTCTTGTATTTCATTAAGGGTTTTGGCCTTTATACATTTTTCTCTGACAGCCAAACATAGGGCTTCTTTTGTCCCGAAATCCTTGTTGTGCAAATATGAGTAGCAGGTCGACTACACTACCTGCTTCCAAGAGTTTATCTTTCGCAATCATACAGCCTTCAATGAATACACTTGCTTCTGTCGTAAGCTCTGGGCTATCTGCACCGTAGAAAAATGGCACCATCTGTGATATATTTTTTTAAGTTCCCTACAAGACGTCAATTTGGTGGTTGAAATTTCTTCACTTATTCTGCTTGCAAATTTGTATTTCTCTTGGCGATGGTTACCGCCTCTTCAAAGTTTCCTGTGCCGATGCTACCAATGTATTAAATTCTTCAATTAATGTGCTATCTATCCTTTCTGTCCTCTTCAAATCGTCGAAACTTTCTTTGTAGTGTGCTAGTTTGCTAAATTTTTTTAGATGTCGTCTCTATTGCATAGTCTCTGCTCCCTGTCTTTTTTGCGTTTATTATGATGCGCCGAATTTTGGATATCAGGTCAATAGCCGTTGCTTTCTCCTCCATACGAATATCCTTATTATAAATCTCCTCTGCCTGCTCGTCAATAACTGTAGAGCAGCCGTCTACGTGTTCTATTGTTATTTTAGGTACTCTGCAAACCTCTTCTATCAATTCTTCACTTATTGATGGAGTGGGTGACTTAGTCTTGTGTATAAGTTCGAATTCACGCTTTGCATTTCTAAAGGCTATTTGTAATCTTTGTACGGTGTTTCTTAAATTCATTCTCACTCAACCCCTTTTGTCTATATTCTTCCACAAACGGTGCGTTTTCTTCTACTGCCTGCTCCAATAAACTATTCGTATAACTAACCTGTTCCCGTAACTTGCGACTCTGTTTTTCTAAAAGTCCCTTTGTGGCCTTCAAGTCTTCTATCCTTTTACTGAAATCTGCCGACTGGTTCTTATTCAGTTCTCCTATCAATTGTAGCACATAACCAACTTCCTCTAATTTTGATAGTTTCCGGTGCCTTATATTGTCCCTATGTCTTTCTGTAAATTCCTTGCCTTGTTTCAAACTATTCAAATATGTCCATTCGAGAACTTTTGATAGTAATTCATTTGTCCTTGATTTCGCATTATCCATTTACACACCTAAAAATTTCAAAAGCATACTTACCAGCACCAACAACATTTCCGCTATTCCATTCAAGAGTTAAATTTTTATAACGACGCACAATGTACTGATTACGAGTAAATCGCAACGTTTACTTCTTACAAACTTGATATTTGCTTTGCTTAATGTGGCTTAGGCCTGTGGCAGTTACTTTTCCATTCCACCACTTTATATTTTGGCAAGGATCCCGAAGGCATACTGGTATACAGATGCTTAATGACCCCTAGGACCTCACATCACAAGCAAAACAAATCGAATCAAAACATCTCCCAATGTGGTGCAGCTTACTAATAATTTCACCAATTCACACTTCTTTGAAGACACTAAAGAAGTACTGGTACACAGATGATAAATTACCCCTAATGCTTCACTCCCGTGTTTATTTGGTTTCCTAACTTTCGTTGCTATAAAATCATTTGCCTAAGTCGGAAGGGATTTAAAATCAACCAAAATTGTATTACCAAATTTAGTTCCTGGAGGGTCCCTTGGGAATCGTAGGATATATATTCTTTTATTATTGGGTGAGCCAAATGTTTGAGTTGTTGTGTAAAAAAGAACACTGTTTGATTTTATGTTCTATTAATTTTGTTTATTTATATAACCTGCAGGGTCCCGTAGGAATTTCAGTTTATGACCAATATTAATTTAATTTAATTATAACCTGCAGGGTTTCAACTTCTAATTTACAACTCCATCTCTTAACAATTCTTAATCACTATTTACGAGTATACTAAATTCTTAATGCTAAAATGCTGATTAAACAGAATCAGCATTTCTTAAAAATAAATAAAGTGCTGACTTGCCAAATTATATTTCATTAGTACATTAGTACATATTTATTAATTTTAGTTTACTTATAAATAAAGCTTAAAATTACGAGGGTGCCTCTCAACAAAATAAGTTTGCAACGTCTCTGAAGTTGTTTAGCTTTCAACTTTTCGCGCGTTATATGTAATTTTTTTCGTTTTTGTTATAAAATTAAATAAATAGGTTCATCTCAAATGGAGGAAAAATTATTTGTAGAGATAAAAAACATAAAATATTGTAGAATAAAAGAAGCAACGATTACAAAAATGAAAAGAAGCGTGCTGTAGCTTGAATTTTATGTAACTTGTAATGCTTAAAGCGTATAAATTACACAAAGCTTGCAACGCATTGATTCAACGCGTGTTATATACTTTCACCTTTACACGCTTCAAACTTTTCAAGTTACATTAAAAGCTTTATTAACATCAACTGTTAAAAAAATTTTTGACTTATGTTTTTGAAATGGAGAACATCGTAAGCTTGCACCAAGATTTTATTGAATTTTTTGAATTTATTGACTTTATATCAAGTGTAGTAAGTGCTTACAAACTACGAAGAAAGTGTAACAGAAGATTTTGGGTGTGAGAAATATACCTGGAAAGAGATGTTATGTCTGTGACGAAAATATTCTATTACAACTTTATTTGACAGAAGGGTATAACTCATTGAAGCGCTAAACGCGTGTTATATACTTTCACATTAAAGAATAAAAAGCTTGCAACGTATTGACGTATTCAACGCGTATTATGTACTTTTACCTTTAGTTCTGAAAAGTTTGTGAAACAAATTCGATCACCAGGGCTATAAAGTTTACCTAGTATACAATATGCCTGGTGTATTTATATTTTGTAAAAAAAAATTTAAAGATGTTTTTAAACGAAACGCCTTCTTTTTAATAAATTTCTTTCTTTGTTTGTTTTATTTTCTTTTTTAACTACACTTCTTGGACGCATACATACGGTTTATTCGCACATTAACTATTTCATCAGCAAATTATTTTAAAATATTGTTTTGATTTAAATATTTAATATTTTTTCATTTTTAAAATGGCCCGTCAAGAAATGTAAACTAATATTGACGTTGGTTATTTTGTTTTTTTACCCAAGGTACATTTATTTGACTAGGTAAAAGCGGCTTCAAAACAAATTCATCATTGCAAAAACAACATGGAATTTTATTGTTGCCTTGTGCGGGTAAATTTAAACAAATTGCTTTAAAAAAAAGTAGGAGAAGAAAACAAACTCTGAGAAACGTTTCTTTTAACAGAATTGTAAAATTAGGAGTATTTTTGTTGTTCATATCAAAAATGTAAACAAAATTATTATTATTTATTTATTAGTAGTATTATTTAATGCTTTTATATAACTTTACATGTTCTTTTACAAATTACATCAACTCTGATTCAGATTTTTTATAAAGGTTACAATTTTTCTTCTAAATAAATTTGAACTAATTTCATTCTTAATAATATTTGTCATCATGTGTATAGATTTAATCCTTTGTAAAACAGTGATCTTTGCATTGTGGTATTATCAGGTCGTTGTAGTCTAAAATCCGTAGCATTTCTTAAGTTGTGTGGTTGAATATCTCCAACGTATCTTAGTTGTTCTACTAAATAATCAGGCGCCTCCCCTATTTTCATTTTCTGAATAAAGTGAATTGTGTTCAATTCTAATCTCTGTTGTATATTAAGCCATTTGAGTGTATTCAACATCTATCCTATTGAGGTTAATCGATTGCATTTGAGTATTGTGCGCATAGCTCTATTTTGTATTTTTTGCATCCTTGATATCTGCAGTTCTGAACAACATGTATATAACACAGTACATCCAAATTCAAAATGTGGTTTAATCGTAGTATTATAAATGTTTATTTTTTATTTAAGAGAAGTAGCACTTCAGGCATTATTACCTATTTAGTTATTTTGGTAACCGTGCTACGTTCTTTAGGAAAGGGATAGATGAGAGATAAAATAGGTGGTGAAAGGAGAGAGATAGAGAGTTAGTTATTTTACTTCGCCGGCGAATATGCTATGAAGAAGTACCGACGAAGGAGACTGCAAGATTTTTTATGTTAATTCTGAATATGTATTTATACCATTAAACAGAAAAAACAATTTTTATTTTTTGATTGCCGCAGGAGTTGAACCCTGGGCAACCAGTTTTGTAGTCAACGTGCTTACCACTTCGACTACAGCAGCCTCTGTTATAATTGATATTTTGTTCCTAATACGTTTAAGAAACCCGGTTTTTTTTACCAATTTGCTTACATATGTATTCTATATGTTCTTTAAATTTTAAGTCCTTGTCTATCAGAAAATCCAGATATTTTATGTTATTAACTTTTTCTATTATTATGTCGTTGATTTTAAATGTTATATTAGTATTCGTATTTATTTCCATTATTTTGGTTTTGTTTTCGTTTAACTTTAATTTTTCATTTTCAACCGTTTCAGTTCGTACTTGACACTCTCACCGTACGGTAGTTTTTTAATAAAAGCGCTTTGCATAAGTAAAAATTAAACAACAAGTGTATCATACGTTTGTTTTTGTTGCTGCCTACTCTTGTTTTCGTTCGAATTCTCACACGTGGTAGACAATTAAAATAAGAACAAAAATATTTAAAACCAACCATGGCCCGCGGGGCCAAAACCAAATCTAGATATAAAAGTCATCCGGCAAAGAATAAGATGAACAAACAACTAACAAAACCGGGTAATATTTACTCCAACAACGCGTCCACCTCACGCAACAGATTCAGCTCTTTATCAGATCTCATTGATATGGACGTAGCTCCAGTATCAAATATATCGGTAGTCAAACAACATAAACCTCCACCGATAGTTGTTGAAGCTAACACACATTTCATCGATATTCAAAATTTATTAGGAAAGGAATGTATTTACAAGCGTACCTCTATTGGTACAAAGGTTTTCCCCCCTAATATCGAATTATACAACTGCTGTTTGCAAATTTTAAAAGAAAACAAAAAGGAGTTTCACTCTTTTAACTCTAAAGAAAATAGGTTGTACACAACATTTTTATACGGTTTACCCAAAGTTAACCCTGATGAAATCAAGGATGAATTAAAAAGTTACAACTTAATTCCTACTTATGTAACAGAGGTTAACACAAAATTTAGCTCAAATAACAACGCAGTTTATAAAGTGCAATTCACTCGAAAAACATTTAACCCAGATTCGTTAAAAAACGTAAGAACGATTTCCAATGTGATAATCTCGTGGAAAAAGTACAAGCAAAGAAATAACGATAAACCAACTCAATGTTGGAATTGTTTGATGTATGGTCACGGTAGAGAACACTGCCATCGTAAAGCTGCTTGCATGATTTGTGCTAGTGAACATCACACAAAAGATTGTCCATATAATACTACTGAAAAAAGGCCTGCAGTTTTTTCCTGTTTCAACTGTAAAAAACATGGTAAAGAGCGATTTGATCATTCTGCCAACGACGTTACTTGCCCTTTCCGTTCTCTGTACCTAGAAACAAGGGCAAGAGCCACTTCAAAAAATTCACAAAGAAATAATATAAGACAACATAGAGAGTATCAATATAACGTAACTGAATTCCCAAACATAAACAGAAATAATTCTAACAACATCAACAACAACTTCAATAATAACAACAGTAATAAACGCAATAACACATATGCCAATCAGCTGAAATCAAACAACAATCTCTTTAGCGTAGATGAGTTATTTGACATATTTAATACAGCTATGGAAGATCTTTGTAAGTGCACTTCAAAAGTTCAGCAAATTCAAGTGGTAATGTCTATGGTAAAATATGCATATGAATTACAGTAATACAAATGTTTTTAAAATGCTTCACTGGAATGCCAATGGTATTTCTAACTACTCTAAATTAAGGCAGTTCGAGTATTTATTAGAAAAGGAAAATGTTAAAATCGCATCGCTAAATGAAACATTTTTCAACGAATCTCACAAACCATATTTTAAAAATTTTTTTATTTACCGAAATGACAGAACTGATGGGGGTGGTGGAGTTGCTCTTTTAATTCATAAAACTGTTAAACATAAAAACCTCTCAGTGTCGAATACAAAATTTATTGAAAACATTTCTATTGAAATAATTGTTAACTGCAAACATGTTGTAATAACTTCATGTTACTCTCCACGTTATAATTCTTACTTTTCGAATGACATTTTAGAATTTACTTCAACTAATAAAGAATTCATAATATTTGGTGATCTAAATGCTAAGCATTCATCATGGAATTGCCCCACGGATAATACTGCGGGAAGGGTTCTTAGCAATTTACAACAAACGTGTAACTTTTTTTTTATTATACGTCCGATCCAACATGCTATCCACATCAACGAGGTCGAGAAGCTTCTACACTTGATATTGTTATTAGCAACACAACACTCAACTTTGGCCTAAACGCTTTGGATTATGAGATCCCATCTGATCATCGCCCTATTCTATACACAATCAAACGTTCCACTGTCAACACAGTTGATCCAAGTTATTTCAACTACAAACTTACAAATTGGAATTCCTTCAAAAATTATATTGATAACAAAATTACTCTTAACACTAATATATACAACTCAACAGAGACCATTAATGAAGAAATCAATAAATTTATTAAAATTATTTTGGAAGCAAGAGATTTTTCAACTCCAAAATTGTACCCAAGCAATAAACCTGTTTTACCTGAAAATATAATTAAATATATAAGATTAAGAAGGTCATTCAAAAAGAAAAGTCGTAGAGCCTCTAACGAATCCGAATCCCTTTTTTACGATCAATACTCTAAATTTTTAAACAAACTAATTGACAGAAATATAAATACTGAAAGAAATAGGAAATGGAACCAACTTCTTTCAAACCTTAAGCCGGGAGATAAATCTTTTTGGAGAATAAGCAGAAGCCTTCGAGGCAAAGGACAAAATAAAATCCCTCATTTAAGTATTGGCAATACAAAAATATTTTCGGACAGCGAGAAGGCAGAAGTACTTGCCAATACATTTGTCAAGGCTAATAATCTTACAGCACACTTCAAGCATTCTTTCGATCAATGTGTCAACTCAAAGGTAAACAACTTCAAGAACGAGCCTTCCTCATCTGAAAGTGTTAATCTCACATCACTTAGCGAAATTACAAGTTTGATATCATCTCTTAAGTCTTCCAAATCTCCCGGCTTCGATGATATACCCAACCTACTTCTGAAAAAGCTTACTAATAAAGCTTTTGAACTACTGGTTGTAATCTTTAATAGTTGCATCAAACTTAATTATTTTCCGTTTGTATTTAAAAATGCCAAAGTCATTGCGATACATAAGCCCAACAAACCTTAAAACAACCCTGGTAGCTACAGGCCAATCAGTTTATTAAGCAATATTGGAAAGCTCTTCGAAAAAATTATTCATACACGCCTTAGTGAATTTGCTACTGATAATTCTGTCATATCTAGTGAGCAATTTGGGTTCAAAAAAGAACATAGTACAACACATCAAATAAACAGAATCAAAAACAAAATAATTAAAAACAAACGTAACAAACGGTCTACAGGTATGATACTGTTAGACATTAAAAAAGCCTTCGATACTGTTTGGCATAATAGCCTCTTATTTAAACTTTTAAAAGCTAATGTTCCCAAATACATATGTAAACTTATTGCTGATTTTCTAAGTAACAGGAAGTTCATGGTTTCTGTTAATAATGTTAGCTCATCCCCAAAAATCATTTCTACTGGTCTTCCACAAGGCTCAGTACTATCTCCGTTACTATACTCTATATACACCTCGGACTTCACAGTCCCAACATACATGGAAACAGCGTATTATGCAGATGACACAGCTCTAATTACTTCGGGTAAGCTAACCAGTGCACTTCTAAAAAAAATGGAAAAAGGACTCTTAGCATGCAACAATTACTTTTACAAATGGAAAATCAAGATCAACCCCAACAAGACACAAGCCATAATATTCCCGTTCAATAAATCTCCCAAAAGACTTGCACAACGCCAACTTTTCTTTGGGAGCGATAACATCGATATTAGGGATGATGTAAAATATCTTGGCGTCATCTTAGACAAAAAGTTACTCTTCAAAAAACACATTGACCAAATGTGTCAAAAAGCCCTAAAATCGATGAAAGCTCTTTGGCCGCTATTAAATAGACGTTCCCACTTAAGCTTCAAAAATAAAAACCTCATCTATAAAAGTATTATTAGACCGTCACTAACTTATGCGTGCCCAATCTGGTACACAGCTGCTAATTGCCACCGAAAAAGATTGCAAATTATACAGAACAAATGTTTAAAAATAATAAACAACAAACATTGGAGATATCCTACATTCTTACTTCACAAAGAGACTAAATATACACAAATTTTTGAATTTATAACAAAGCTTAATAATAAGTATTGCGACAAAATTGAAAATTCTTCTTATCCATTGATAAGAGAATGCATTGAAACTACATAAAACCTCCTGAAAATTACCAAATTGAAAATAATAAGCTTATGGATGACTATTTTTAATAATAGTCATTCCATGAACATATGTAATTTTCCAATATTTGACTTTATTTTGTTATAAGTTCATATAAAGGTTTTCTCCCTGTTTTTTTTTTTCTCCTTTAAAATTATTTAAACAAATTTATATTTATTAATTTATTATAATTCCATTATATTAGTTGCTGTAATATCTAGATGATAAAATCTCAAAATGTACATATTCATGTAAATAAACTTGTAAATAAAGGATGTATAAAATAAAAAAATAAAAAAAATAAAAAATATTTTCAACCGTTTAATAATGTTATCCATATCATCTGATAAATTAGCGTGACATAGCTCCTCCGTTGCCGCTTCAGTAAAAATCAGCGTATTGTCTGCATATAAGAGAATTTCACATTTATTTAAAACTTGATCCCTGTGGTACTCCAAAGTCATTTATCGTAGTATTTGATAATGTGTCATTCACCTTCGTAAATTGTCTGCGATACGTTAAATATGACTCAAACCATTTCAATTCAGTATCTTGAATTCCATATTCATAAAGTTTTTGTAATAAAATATCTCTATCTATCGTTTCAAATGCTCTTTTAAAATCTAAAAAATTGCCATTACTTTGCTATTCTTCTTCATGAATTTCCATCTATTTATAACATAGTTTACTGCTGTTTCACATGAGTACTTTTTTCTGAAACTCGACTGATATTTTGAAAGTAGCTTGTGTTGTTCCATATAGCATTCTAGTTGATTTTTAACACTCATTTCAATAATTTTTTCAAAAGTTTTTAACATGTTTATTGGACGGTATTCTTCACATTTATCTGTATTTTTAACCTTTTCGATAGGTGTAATCATAGCTTCTTTCCAACTATCTGGGAATATTCCAGATTCTAGTGATTTCTTTATAATATTTAGCATAATAATTCCTATTGTATTCCAGTTATCTAAAATCATATATATTGTTACTCTATTGTAGTCAGGTTTTTTCTTAATATTCTTACATATTATTTTAAGTTCTTGTAAAGATATTGCACGAAATTTCAAATTTAAATTTATCACAGGTACTTTGTTTTCATATTGCACATAATCGATGGAGTTTCTAATTTCTTTAATGCTATTGACGAAATAATTATTTAAATTTTCGTCTATTTGAAAATTATCCTTATATTCTATTTCTTTAAATATCTCAGTTTTTATCATTCTTCTGGGTTTTCTTAATACTAGATCTTTTATTTTTTTCCACATTTCTTTCTGGTCTTGCACATTATTTATTTGATCATTTATATATTTATTTTTCTCCTTCTCGATTTTAACTTTGTAAGAATTTCTAAGTTTTTTTATAGTTATTCCACGCTTCATTGGTATTTTCGAGAATTGCAGATTGATATTTAAAGATCTTTTCCCTTTTCAACATTCTGAGATCATTATAAAACCATTTATTGTTTCTGTTTTTATTTATTTTTGTTTTGACACTGAATCTTCGTATAGTATTTTCAAAGACATTATCAAAATTGTAAACATTATCGTTAAGGTCGTTTTGTTCATCATATTGTAAAATTGCACTTATTTCATTAAAAAATCTAGTTTTATTGTATTCAAAAATACTTATTTCTCTAAAATGTTTTTCAATCTCTATATTTTCGCACCCGATAAAAATGTCTATTGATTCATGATCTGCTATTTTATTATTTATATTATTTTCCGCTGTAATCGATTCATTATTTGTTATTATATAGTCTAATAACGTTTTTGATCTTTGTGTTATTCTAGTATATTCGTTTATTACATGTTTAAGGCCATTATCATTAAGTATACTCTCTAATCTACTTGTATAAAAATCCTGATTCCAGTCAATATTAAAGTCTCCGGCTATTAAAATATCACAGTTTGTATTTCTTCCATAAATTCTTCAAAAGTATCACAGAATTCTGATTTTGAAGCACTTGGTGATCTATATATTATTACTATTATCATGGAAGTTTTCTCATACCTCGCCATGTATGCACTAATCCAGTATTTTGAGTCTTTAACATTGTCTTTTACTTTATTGACTTTCCAATGCTTTTTAAAATATATTACTACTCCACCGGATCTAGACGAATTTGACAATGTGCTGTAATGGTCGTATTGTTTTATTTAAATTTTACTTTCATCTATTTCTCTAGTTCGGTGTGTTTCAGTTAGTATTATGAACTCAGGTTTTTTAGATTTTGCTATTATTTCTAGTTGGTTAAAGTTATTAATTAAGCCTTGAATGTTGGTATATTTTCCATGTATCTTAGTTGATTGTTAGGTTGATAATCCCATCCTTTTCTTCTTTAAATTTAACTTATTTTGGTACACCGGACATTCGCGGTTGTTGGTGAGGTGATTTTCATTAAGTCCTAAATGTAATCTGTTGTTTTCTTTCATGCAGTTGACACATTTCAGTATTATTTCCTTAGTGCATTCTTTACTCTTATGGTTTCCATGTCATTTGTAGCATACATCATCACTCTTACAGTCCGCCGATTTATGGTTATATCCTTGACATTTAAAACATTGTATTACATTTGTACCATCGTACACCCTACATCTATCCCACCCAACATTAAGTTTTTATGCTGCTATTACTTTCGGATACGATTCATTGTCGATGTTCATTTTTGCATTAAATATTGTTCTATTATATCTTTTTGTTTCAAAAATTTTAACTACTTTTAATTCATTATTTTTAAATGTTCATTCTGTATTTTTAGTTTTTCAATTAGTTATTGATCAGGTAATTTAAAGTTTGAATCAGTTATAATAATTTGCATATTAATTTTTTTTGTACTTTTATTTCATAATCTGCACTTATTTCGCTTTGTATCGCTTCTTTAATTTTTTCACGTTCCTTGATATTCTCACTCTGGATCGCTAGTGTACCTTTTTTTCTGTTTTCCACATTTGTAATTTTAAAGTTTATTGGATCAACTTTTTTGTTTAGTTCAGCTTTGGTTTTTTCTACACTATGTTTTTCCTTTGGTTTAATAATTAAAGGGAAATTTTTCGACAGATCTGGCATCATCACATTACTAGCTAAAGTTTGTGCATATAACATTTTTGTTATTTTTGTATTTGTTTCTTTTATAACCTTTTTTATTTCGTTGTATATTTTTACATTGTTCTTTTCGATGTTATCACTCATATCTTTGTTTTTGTTTTCAACTTCCGTTATATTTCCATACAATTTTTTGACTTCTTGGACATTTTTTTCACATAGTGTTTGTATATTATCTATTTTTTTAAATCTTTCATCATACCGTCTTTCTATAGCTTCTAGTAATGCTTTAATTTCGTATTCATTTTTTTTTAATGCACTCTCAAAATCATTTTTGTATTCTAACAATGTTTGTCTGTTTTTGTTGACACTATCCTGAATCTCTATTATAACAAAGTCTACATTCTGGACATATT
This sequence comes from Cistogaster globosa, assembly GCA_937654795.1. Taxonomy (NCBI): domain Eukaryota; kingdom Metazoa; phylum Arthropoda; class Insecta; order Diptera; family Tachinidae; genus Cistogaster; species Cistogaster globosa. Next base: position 42,203,208 of record OW569405.1, read on the forward strand.
GCATGCAATCATAGCATACATATCTCACAAAGCCTTCCCCAGCAAATATTTTTTCCGAATAGTGGTCAATACCGGCACATTTTTTTGTATAATGGTACACTTGTTTACATATTCCATCACATCTAATGCCAATTTCACCTCTTATTCCTAGTTTGCATTTGCTGCATTCAGCCATTGCAAAGTGTTTTTTTAACACAATCTTTATTTTAGTTAATAAACTTTCTTTTTTTTTGATAATTTTTATTTTACTTGATAAAAATTTATTTATATTTTGTTTTTTTGTGATCCCTATAAATTTTTTTTAATTAATTATTATATTTTTTATTAATTTAATCAGAGCTTTTGGTTTTCTGCTTGTTTCTTTCTTTTCTTTTTTTGACAAAAAATAAAAGTTTTTAAAAGCGGTCACCATTCGTCAATTTTTTTTGTAAGCTTGCAGAATCAGATTTTCAGGTTGTGATTTTCACCATATTAAAAATAAAGGAGCTACACCTTAAACATGTAGTCATTAATTGTGATTTTTTTAGTTATAAAAACCAAACTATAAAAACTTACATCGATAGAGGCTTAAAATACGAATTGATCGTGGTAAAGCTCGTTTGAAGAAGACTGTACGAAAAAAGTTATAAGCCAGCAAACTTTTAAATGGTAAAAAAAATCGCTCAAAATTATAAGTCTAGTTTTTCGCTTATATATCTGAAACAATTCCGCGTGCACATATAGCACTATATGCGATCGAAAGAACATAAAAATGCAAATCGATCGTGGTATAGCTTGTTTTCTAAAAGACTGTACGAAATAAGTGATTAAGCGGCAAACTTTTTTAATTTAAAGAAATCGTTAAAATTAATAATTTAGTTTTTCGCCTATATCTCTATATCTATATCTCTATATAAAGCGTTAGTAAAAGCTTGTAATAGGCTTTTTACACTGACTAACATCTCGACGAAACGCATGGAAAATGTAGAAAATGTAAAATATTCGTTTACATTGACAATATCTAACATCTACCATCAACCCAGCTTTTAAAAACATAGTTTTAAGTAGTAAAAATAAGATTTCAAAAATAATTTCGAGGACTATTAATAATTGGTTTAATTGTGACAAACTCAGTTATTAATGCGATGGATTGAAATAATGAAAAACCATCCTGAGAGAAGAAGAGGAAGAAAAGTTTTTATGAACATTTATTTCAATAAATACTTATACTTTTAGGAGCCGCTAAGGAACATTTTGAGAGAAAGATATCCAAAATTTTGATTTTTTTTTTTAATTTTTAATTTACCGTTTTTAATTAAAAATGCCAATTTTTTTTCAATATATTAAAATGTACTATAATTTGTTTATATTTAAATATAAAACCAAAAACTTATGTGTGCCGAAATAATTGTAATTTTTCTAGTGATGACAATAAAATTATTAAAAGATGTAAGGTGGAATAAAATAAGAAAGGAACATCTTTTAAAGATGTTGAAAGATGTTGATTTTTAGCCCTGTGTATTTCTTACGGGCAGATTAACATCTTCGCAAATTGATGGTAGATGTTAGATGTTGATCAGTGTAAAAAGACTGCTAAAAATATTAATAACAATCGTGAATACTTCCATTTTGTCTTTCAAGGCGTGCGGTTGTGTTTTGTAATTAGGTTGTGTTTAATTTTTGCTGTGCGGCCATTTTTAATCGCAGTAACCTTGCCTTTTGTGAAAAAATTTATTTTCTTTTGCGTCCTTTTCTGGAAATTTTTTTTAACATAAAAGAAAAGGAAATTTTATTAATTAAAATATAAATTTAAAAAAAAAAGTTGATTTACTTTAGAATTTTTTTTTATTAAAATCAATTTTGTGTGTTGTGTGTTGAAAATCTAAGTCGTAACATTGGGTGAAGTGCTGGCCAAAATAATTTTTGCAATGGTGGACGCCAACCCGTCCCCTAGCTCTTTTAGTGCTAGTGAGAGTGAATTTGAGGAGTTTTTTCTGGAAAGATTGCCTCTAGTTCTGCTCGTGGCAAAAGAAATGTAACGGGTGACGTCTGTTAATAGTGAAAATGAATTGAACAAACATTGTATTAGTGTACAACATGTTAAATCTAATGTTATTACTTCCAATAATCAGGGTCAGCAATGCCTCTGAGAATGAGCAGCGTAGGAATATTTTATATTCTTCTGATCATCCTGGTGATTATTTAGTATTGGTTGATTCGTCAGGAGCTGACTCTGAAAATATTAAAATTAGGAATGCAATTTTTCTTATATAATAAAATTAGACACCTTAATATTGGTGGTATACTATTTATCAAAGAAATAGGTAAAACCTTATTTCGTATCAAATTCAACTCAGCATCTAATGCTAACCTTTTCGTTTTTATGGAACTAAGCAATATTGGTCTTAGACCATTTATACCAGAGTCCTTTGTTTATTCTTTTGGTGTTTTACGGGAAATCCCTTTGGAGCTTGATGACAGTTTCATTCAAGAAAACATAAAATCAGACATTCCTGTAGTTTCTGCAAAACGTTTTGTCAGAAAGGATGCAAGCACTGGTAGTAAAAATCCAACCTATTCGGTCAAGATTGGTTTCTTTTCTTCTGATATTCCGGAGTTCTATATTTTGGAATATTGTCAAGTTCTGGTACATTTATATTATCCTCCTGTTAGACAATGCTCTAACTGCGGAGGTCTTGGACACACAAAAAAAGGCTGCAGATCAAAAAAGAGGTGCCTTAACTGCGCTATGGCTGATTGCTCTGGGGCTTGTGCTCTCAAATGCATTCTATGTGGAGACACCATCCATAATAGCTCAAATAAAATTGAATGTCCGAAGTGGAAGCAAGAGGATGATTTGCGCAAAGTCATGACTCTTAAGAAACTCTCTAGAAGGGAAGTGTTAAATTCTTATGCTACAAACAGGTTTGATATTTTTAATGATTATGAAGGTAATTTTCCAGATCTCAATCAAAATCGTCCAGCACCTATTAAGAATAGAGATGCTGAAGTTAATAAAATTCTCACAGCTCGTAAATTCAGCAAGGTTGTCTTACGTAGGCCTCCAGCTCAGAAACCTAAACCAAATTTCTTTACATCTCAGCCGATAAATACAGACCCAATAACCCCCGTTATTTACAGAGGAAATGAAAAAGTACCTGAGTTTCAAAAAATTATGACTCAATTTACATCCTTCATTCGTAACTATTTCGCCAAGGATGGCAACCCTTCAGCCATTCGTGTCCTTGAGGGCTTCAGTGCACAACTTTTTGCTTCATTTACCAATATCAATACTAAAGAGGCAGCTTCCTTGGATAACTCCTAAATCATATGTTTATATCATGAAGATTATACAGTACAATATTCAAAGTTTTGTTTCCAATAAATCTAATCTAGAATTCTATCTTAATCATTATAATATTAATATTTGTCTCTTATCTGAAATTTTCAATATTGACGATACAAATTCCAATTATAATCTTTTTAAATATAGGATTTATCATAAATTTCGGGATGGGCGGGACGGTGGTGTTGCCATTTGCATAAAAAATAATATTCGGGCTAAACGAATTTCCTATTCAACTGTCGAGGAAATAATTATTGTAAGAACCTTAAATCTGAATCCCAACTTTACATTTGTCTCCATATATTTTAGACAGGATGTTTCTATCATTACCTTCCGTAATGAACTGACTCATCTTCTAGCCTTTCTTGAGAATATGGATAATGTTATTCTTGCTGGTGGTTTTAATGCCCGTCACACTTTTTTGGGCGATCGTGTCGATCTTCCTAGGGGCAATGCGGTCTTGAATATCATAAATAGCTCTAACTTTCTATGTCTGAATGATGGATCCTCTACATTTCTTCCTAATCTTAGAATGGACAATGGAACTGTTCTTGATTTAAGCTCTACAAACTCTATGCTGAGTATTTCTGGGGAAACGTTGCCTGTTTTTATTGGAGGCTCACATCACCTCTCTGTGCTCAAGCACTGTCATCACGAAACCCATTAATTTCATTTCTAAGAAAGTCCTCAACCGGAACCTCGAAAAATTAGTTTTGCCCAGTGACCCAAAAGTAATATCTGACCTTTTTAATATGGAAATTTCTAAGGCCTCATATCCTATAGTTACGACCAAACGTACACCTAAAGTCTGGTGGAATGAGCAACTTACAGTGTTATTTCGTAAATATGTAGCGGCTCGTAAAAGAGCAAGGCAATACCCTTCTCCCGACAACTTAGAAAGTGCCATTATTGCTTATGACGACTGGAAGAACTCTGTACGAAGAGCGAAGAGTCAGAATTACAAGGCTAGAATTAATGAACTAAGTTGGTGTTCCAACACTAAAGAAGCTTGGCGTTTTGTAAAAAATGTAAGAGGTCGAAATCCTCCCTCTGCCTGGAATGATGATAATAATCTTCTTTTTCTGCAATATTTAAGCGATCAGGTACCTAATAATGTCCCTATTGACTCTGTCAGGCTATCAACTAGCCCACCCAGGGTTTTTTCTTTTACTCAGTTAATGAGTATTCGAAATGCTAAACGTGCTCCGTCTGCTGGTGGGAGTGATCGTGTCACATATCGCATGATTCAGTATCTGTCTACTGAATTAAAACAGCTCTTTTAGCTGTTTTAAATCATAAATAAACTTATTTTTAGCTTAGAGAGTCCTTTTTTATTTTATAGAAATTGCAAATATTTTTTTTATTTATTTTTCAATATTTCGGTACTCCTTTGTGTACCATCTTCAGGAATTAAATTGTTTTTACATGTATATAAAAAATTTTTGAACAAAAAACAAAATTTGAAAACATGAAAAAACTTTTTTCATAATGAAGTTAAAAGAAAAATTTTCTAAGTCATATCAACAAAAAACAAATATACACACATATATGAAAAAAACAAAAAACTTAACTAATGTTTTTGTGTTCGTCCATGTATAAACAAATAATTATGTAATTTTATGTATTAAATATCTATATATATGTGCAACATTGTCAGTATCAGCTTTAAAATTAATTCTTTTTGTCATTGGTGTATTAACTATATGTAGCATTTCTAAAATATAACGTCTCTTATAATTCTTTTCAATATTTATAACTGAAGCATTTTCAAAGTTTGGATAGTGACCTAATTCAGAACAGTGGGAAGATAATGCTGTTCTTTGTGAATTAACATATCTTAAGTCAGACTTATGTCCTGCTATTCTTGTTTTAAGCTTATTCTTGGTTGTTCCTATATATACTTTACTACAATTCTCCTGATCGTTTCCTTTACACGGTACTCTGTAGACTACATTAGAAATGTCAAATTTATTAATTTTATCCTTAGTCCTACTAAATAACCGATTCAATGTGTTATCTGTCCTATAGGCCATATTATATTTATTCTTATCAAAGATATTAGATTTTCTTAAACGTTCGGAAAAACCTGGTACATAAGTTAAAGATTTGTAAATTTTAGGTTCCATAACGTTTCTTATGTTAATATTATTACTATTTCTAAATTTTTTAATTAATTTATAAGTAAGTCTCTTAGGAAAGCTATTATCATATAGAATTTTCTTAATCTTTTCTTTATTCTTTAAGTGAAATTCCTTATCACTAATTGTTAAGACTCTATCTATCAAATTTTTAGCTGTATTAATAATTACACTTTTGTTATGTTTAGAAAAATAGTTAATAATTCTACCTGATGCTGTCGGTTTTTGATACCAGTCCATTAACAATTTATTTCCCTGTCTTATCAATAAAGTATCTAAGTAAGAAAGTTTGGAATCGATTTCCTTCTCCATCGTAAATTTTATATCATCATTGAATGAATTAAATATTGTGAACATATCATCAATTGCACTTTCTGAAATAATGCAAAATAAATCATCTACGTACTTAGTAATTACTTTCGGCTTTATGATAAGCTTTTCTATACACGAATCCATTAGTCTCTCCATAACAATATCAGCGATAATAGGAGATGCTGGAGATCCCATCGGAAGTCCCTGTTTTTGAACATATGTTCTCTTTTTAAACCGAAAATATCTATTATCCTCAATACAAAATTTTAGAATTCGTAAAAATAAACATTTTTCAATCTTGGTATGTTGTCTAATTATATCCCATTTTTCATTAATGGTGTCAATTGCTAAATCAACTGGTATGCTAGGAAACAGGGATATAACATCTAAAGAAACCAATTTTTCATTATTTTCAATTTTAAGATTCTTTATCTTATTTTTGAACTCTAAAGAATTTCTAACATTATATTTAGAAAATTGAGTTATTTTTTTCAAAATATTTGTAACAAATTTACATAATTCATATGAAGGTGAGTTTACAAAAGAACAAATTGGTCTCAAGGGAAAATCTGGTTTATGGATCTTTGGAAGTCCATATAACCTAGGAGCATTAGCTATATTAGTCTTAAGTTTCTTTTTTCAAGAATAGTAATAATTTGTTTTTTAAAAAGTTCATCTACTAAATCATTGTTTGTCTTTTGTAATTTACTAGTTGGATCCTTATTAACTAATTGATATTTACTAGTATCTTCTAAAATGGTATTAATTCGAATATTGTAGTCTTGTTTTGTTAAAGCTACTGTTGTGTTACCTTTATCTGCTTTAACAATAAGGATGTCCCTATTTCTTCTTATAAAAATCTCCGTTTTTTTAACTTTATCTAATATGAACTTATCTCTATCGGTTAATCTCATTCTGTTAAAATGATTATCTATAATTAAAGATAACTTTGTTCTAGCTACATCCTGTTCCTCCTTATTTTCTAATGTTTGTACAAAATCTTCTCCTTCAGTTATCATTTTTACACCAGGAAAATCGTTCTTTGTATAGGGAAGTGCATGCTTGGGTCCTAATGAGAGAATAGATTTTACTTCTAACGGAATGTCTAAATTGGTTTTATTGACAAACCAATTATCATTAAATTTAATACCTAACTCTTTTTCTTGTAAAACTTGAAGACAACTAAATTTTTTAATATGTATTTTCCTAACTTTTTCCTCAAAAGAAGCTGCCATTATATCTTCAAACTTTAAAAAATCTTCTATCTCAGCTTCCGTAAAATACTTAGTTAAGTTTCTTTTTATCAACAACAACTCACTTTGAAAATGCTCCAATATTTGATGATTATCTCTGATGGATAGTTTCAGAATTTTGTTATTTAAATCGCTTATATATGTACGAATCTTACTTTTAATTCCAACCGAACTTCTTACTTTAAAAATATTTGAAATATCTCTTGTCGAATTTTTAATAAAATTTGGAATGATTCCCGAATTTCTACATCTTATAAGAAACGTTATAGTAGATTTTAGTTTTAAAATTTTGTCCCTCACCGTCTTAAATCTATTAATAAATCGTCTTGTTGCGTTGTTTCTTTTAATTACAAAATAGTTTCTTCTTAATAATTCTTGGTTGTTTTGAAAATTTTGATAATAGAAATGCTGATTATATTGAAAGTTTTGATGTTGATAAAAATCCTGATTGTTTATAAAATTTTGATGTAGGTGAAAATCTTGATTATGATGATAATTCCTATGAAATTGAAAGCCTTCATGATGTTGCAAGTCTTGATTGTACAAAAAATTTTGGTTATGTTGAAAATGGAAATTTTGATGATCTTGATTTTCTTGATTAATTAAAAAGTATTGGTTGTCTTGAAAATTCTGCCTTGTTTGGATGTATATCGTTCTTGAGCTCATCTTTTTGAATTAAAGTAACAATTTTTTTGACTCTTTTTTTATTAATAAATAAACTTATTTTTAGCTTAGAGAGTCCTTTTTTATTTTATAGAAATTGCAAATTTTTTTTTTATTTATTTTTCAATATTTCGGTACTACTTTGTGTACCATCTTCAGGAATTAAATTGTTTTTACATGTATATAAAAAATGTTTGAACAAAAAACAAAATTTGAAAACATGAAAAAACTTTTTTCATAATGAAGTTAAAAGAAAAATTTTCTAAGTCATATCAACAAAAAAACAAATATACATACATATATGAAAAAAACAAAAAACTTAACTAATGTTTTTGTGTTCGTCCATGTATAAACAAATAATTATGTAATTTTATGTATTAAATATCTATATATATGTGCAACATTGTCAGTATCAGCTTTAAAATTAATTCTTTTTGTCATTGGTGTATTAACTATATGTAGCATTTCTAAAATATAACGTCTCTTATAATTCTTTTCAATATTTATAACTGAAGCATTTTCAAAGTTTGGATAGTGACCTAATTCAGAACAGTGGGAAGATAATGCTGTTCTTTGTGAATTAACATATCTTAAGTCAGACTTATGTCCTGCTATTCTTGTTTTAAGCTTATTCTTGGTTGTTCCTATATATACTTTACTACAATTCTCCTGATCGTTTCCTTTACACGGTACTCTGTAGACTACATTAGAAATGTCAAATTTATTAATTTTATCCTTAGTCCTACTAAATAACCGATTCAATGTGTTATCTGTCCTATAGGCCATATTATATTTATTCTTATCAAAGATATTAGATTTTCTTAAACGTTCGGAAAAACCTGGTACATAAGTTAAAGATTTGTAAATTTTAGGTTCCATAACGTTTCTTATGTTAATATTATTACTATTTCTAAATTTATTAATTAATTTATAAGTAAGTCTCTTAGGAAAGCTATTATCATATAGAATTTTCTTAATCTTTTCTTTATTCTTTAAGTGAAATTCCTTAACACTAATTGTTATGACTCTATCTATCAAATTTTTAGCTGTATTAATAATTACACTTTTGTTATGTTTAGAAAAATAGTTAATAATTCTACCTGATGCTGTCGGTTTTTGATACCAGTCCATTAACAATTTATTTCCCTGTCTTATCAATAAAGTATCTAAGTACGAAAGTTTGGAATCGATTTCCTTCTCCATCGTAAATTTTATATCATCATTGAATGAATTAAATATTGTGAACATATCATCAATTGCACTTTCTGAAATAATGCAAAATAAATCATCTACGTACTTAGTAATTACTTTCGGCTTTATGATAAGCTTTTCTATACACGAATCCATTAGTCTCTCCATAACAATATCATTCAATGATGATATAAAATTTACGATGGAGAAGGAAATCGATTCCAAACTTTCTTACTTCGATACTTTATTGATAAGACAGGGAAATAAATTGTTAATGGACTGGTATCAAAAACCGACAGCATCAGGTAGAATTATTAACTATTTTTCTAAACATAACAAAAGTGTAATTATTAATACAGCTAAAAATTTGATAGATAGAGTCTTAACAATTAGTGATAAGGAATTTCACTTAAAGAATAAAGAAAAGATTAAGAAAATTCTATATGATAATAGCTTTCCTAAGAGACTTACTTATAAATTAATTAATAAATTTAGAAATAGTAATAATATTAACATAAGAAACGTTATGGAACCTAAAATTTACAAATCTTTAACTTATGTACCAGGTTTTTCCGAACGTTTAAGAAAATCTAATATCTTTGATAAGAATAAATATAATATGGCCTATAGGACAGATAACACATTGAATCGGTTATTTAGTAGGACTAAGGATAAAATTAATAAATTTGACATTTCTAATGTAGTCTACAGAGTACCGTGTAAAGGAAACGATCAGGAGAATTGTAGTAAAGTATATATAGGAACAACCAAGAATAAGCTTAAAACAAGAATAGCAGGACATAAGTCTGACTTAAGATATGTTAATTCACAAAGAACAGCATTATCTTCCCACTGTTCTGAATTAGGTCACTATCCAAACTTTGAAAATGCTTCAGTTATAAATATTGAAAAGAATTATAAGAGACGTTATATTTTAGAAATGCTACATATAGTTAATACACCAATGACAAAAAGAATTAATTTTAAAGCTGATACTGACAATGTTGCACATATATATAGATATTTAATACATAAAATTACATAATTATTTGTTTATACATGGACGAACACAAAAACATTAGTTAAATTTTTTGTTTTTTTCATATATGTATGTATATTTGTTTTTTTGTTGATATGACTTAGAAAATTTTTCTTTTAACTTCATTATGAAAAAAGTTTTTTCATGTTTTCAAATTTTGTTTTTTGTTCAAAAATTTTTTATATACATGTAAAAACAATTTAATTCCTGAAGATGGTACACAAAGGAGTACCGAAATATTGAAAAGTAAATAAAAAAAATATTTGCAATTTCTATAAAATAAAAAAGGACTCTCTAAGCTAAAAATAAGTTTATTTATTAATAAAAAAAGAGTCAAAAAAATTGTTACTTTGTTTTAAATCATTATTATGTCTCTTGCAGCATACACCCCTTATGGAGGAAAATCAAAATAGTTCCCATCCTTAAAAGGAACAAGCCTCTCGAAGACTTTAGGAATTTTAGACCAATTGCACTCATTTCAGTTTTCATTAAATTAAATAATCTCATGGTCAAAGAACGTATTATAGAACATGCTGAGACTTAAGCTTTTACCTTCCCGCTCCTATGCGTATAGAAAAATATGTCGTCCTCCACATGCCTTAATGAATTTATGTTTAGAGTTTCCTTGCTATAATCAAGTGGTTTCAATATAGTAATAGCTTCAGTTGACATTAGTAGTGCATATGACTGTGTCAATGTTGCCCTTCTGAGGGACATTTTAAGCAACATGAGTTTCTCTAATGAAATTATTGACTGGGTAATATGTTTTTTATCTGATCGTCAACTCTGTCTTGGAAACAATTCTATTCGTGTGTTTAATGGCATTCCCCATGGTAGTTGTCTAAGTCCAATTCTTTTTAATTTGTATACTGCTTCTTTGCATGAAATAGAGGATTCGTATACTTACCTATTTCAATATGCAGATGATTTTATCTTGATGTCTTACCACACCCTTTTTGACTCTGCTGTTGAAAACTTAAAGTCTAAGCTTAACTGTTTTGCATCTCTTTGCAATGGACTTAATTTGTCAATTAGTGTCACTAAATCTAAAACCATGTTCTTTGGTACAGCTCCCTCTAAAAAGATTTCCATTGCTGTAGATAGAAATCCCATTGAAATGACTAGATCTGTCAAGTTTCTGGGAATGACCATTAAAAACACACTCTCTATTGGTGATCAATATCAACGAGTTATAAAAGAAGCAACCCCTGATGTAAGTCTTCTGAAAAGACTGACAACAATTAGAGCTGGACTTATACCGAATGTTGCTCTGAAATTTTATAGAAGTTTTGTTAGGAGTAAATTAGAATATGCGAGAGCTGTTACGCCACATGCCCCTAACTATGTTAATCTCAAAATCAGAACTTTTCAAAATGCTAGCATCCGGCGATGCCTTGGACTTAATCCTTCCACACGTGTTCATACCATATACATACTGGCAAATGAACTTTCCCCTGACTTGAGAGCAGTTTTTTTAGCAGCTAAGGAGATCCTTAAAATTGCCCTTTTCCACCTTAATCTACTACAGGAAATAAAGCTTTCTATTTTTGATAAGGTTGCTCCTATCATTCCCCATAAATTGTCCAGTAAAATTAAATTCAAGAGAAAATTTATATCTGGTAAAACAGATGGTACCCCTCTTGAGTACATCAGAGCTCATTACTACTCAGAAGTTGATGAATATATTGCAAATGGGTATATACCTCTCGCCACTGATGCTTCCATATCAGGCTTCACTACTGGTTGTGCTGTTTATCATATTATAAAAGATCGCTTCTACCTTTTTAAATTTCCGCACAATTTTGCTTCACTTACTGTTGAACTTCTTGCTATTAAAAAGACGATAAATATTGCCATTGATAGCAACATAGACCGTTTGGTCTATGTCTTGTTCTTCATCAGCTGAATTCGCTCAATTATTTAGTTCATGACATTCATTCTTTAGTTGATTCGTCATCTATCCTGGACGTTCATATTGTCTGGGTACCTGCGCATATAGGAGTTACTTTCAATGAGAAAGTTGATCATATGGCCAAACGGGCTATTGATATAGGTATTTTTGAAGAGGCATTGCTGACATATACTGAGGCGGTAAAGGAATTTAAAAATAAACTGAAAAATCAATGGAAAGAGCAGTTTGCTGATCAGTCAAGCACAAAAGGTGCTTTCTTTTTTTTCACTATTTTCAGACATACCAACAAAACCATGGTTCTTGCATACAAATTTAGATGTGGTCAGTATTAAGATAATCAATCGTCTTCTCACTGGCCACGCTTATGACCATGTTTATTTACATATGATTGGCAGGAAGGATACCAATCTATGTCCTTCTTGTAATACGGTCGCTTATTCTGAACATGTTATCTTTTAATGCCAGGAATACACTTCTGTTCGGCAGAAACATCCTGTTATTGGTGAATTTACAGACTTATTTTCCTTGCTTAACACACACAACATTGATATTTTTGCTAAACTCGCGAATTCATGAGGCCAAATTGGCTGATTTGCTACAATAACATTTACCCACGTTTTAATTTTGAAGACTTTCACTGGAAGTGAGCATTTTTCAATGCCCACCGTTTAAACAAATTTTGGATTAGAACAATTGTCTATACTTCGATAACCCATTACAATACCACTTTCAGGATTTCTCACTTCCTATATAAATATATAGGTCGATGTGCAGTTCCTGGAGAAGTTTTATGAATATTTAAAAACTTGTGGGATATCCTGACGCTGTGGTTTTGTACCTTGCCATCTACTAATTCAGATTTCAAAAAAAAAAAAAAAATAACAATCGTGAAAGGTAAATTTATTCTCTATTAATTGGTACTTGCCGATATACTATGCTACGAACAGTTTAGATCTAATATTTAACAAAAAATTTGTATAATTTTAAAATATTTCTTAAATTTTAAAGAGATATAACTTCTGAACGTAAGTATTTACTAAGTACTAACGAAAATAATCTGTAATAATACGACAACGTATTTTTGTTCTATATCGATTGATACAAATTGCTAAGTGACATGATTTTTACTGAAGATTTTATAACTCAAAAACTCTCTCGATCAATGACAAAATATCTTACGTGTAGCACCCCTCTTTTTAGAATGGCAAAACTGACAACCACAAAATCTGACTCTGCAGCCTTACAGTTTCTAAATTATATCTTTTGTTTTGAAATGCATTAAAAATTGACGAATTCTCGGAGCATTTAAGAAAGCAAAATTTTTTAAGAGCTTACTTACATTTTTATACCCTTCATCACAAAAAGTGGAAAAAGGGTATATATGTATATTAATTTGTCATTCCGCGTGTAATTACTTCAATATTTTTTTCCGTTCCCACAAAGTATATATATTTTGAATCCTTATGCATAGCGAAGTTGGTTGAGCGATGTCCGAATGTCCGTACGTGTAAGTCTTAAAATCAAGTTTGTAAAGGCACTAGATCAGCTAGAAAGAAAAAAATAAATATGTCAATCAATCAGACATAGTGTCGAAAGAGGTGCTATTGGAAATCAGCATGATTGGTTTAAGTTCTTCGAGGCAGTAGGCACCAAAACACCACGCCTACCTCTAATTTTTTCGTGTCACTTGGAACAATAAAGTAGCTCCAATCAAAAAAATAATTATATGCGGCAATAGATAATTAAAAAAGGGAAAAAATTAGCGCTCGCGCATATATTCCGAGTTACGAGTCTCTGAAATTTTAAATGTTTATTCTTTTGAAGAAATCTTTAAGGATATATTAAAATTTGTTAAAAATGCTTAACCCATTCAGAGCCGATGGCATTTTTATGTAAAATTATATATATGTAGTACTTTATTTTTTTATCCTTCATTACAAAAAGTGAAAAAAGGGAAAAACAAAGTTCTTCATTCGTTTGTAGTTTCTACAATATCCATTTCTGACCCCATATTTTACTAGTTGCGGGCCTCTGAAATTTTCAAATTTTTTTAAATATCAATATGAATATCATTTTAAAGGTTTTGAAGAGAATACATAAATTTTTAAAAATGCTTACCGATGACATTTTTATGTAAAATTTTATATAGAACAATTAACTAAAAACAATTAATTTCACAAAAATATTTGTTTTTACGTAAATTTCACGAAAAATTCAAAATTTTTTTCCTTTACTTGCAATAAAAAATTTGAAATTTCATTTTAAACCGAAAATACACAAAAGAAATAAACACTATCAACAATTTAACAGTTTTCTAAAAAACGTATATTCGCAAAAAAACACATTTACACTATTGAGTAATTTTTTAATATTATAATTGTACAAGTAAAGATAAAAACCAAATAACTAAAATCTTCAGAATATTCCTTTCAGCTAACGTTCATCTTACTGAGAGCCTTGCCTTTCGCGTTTATATATCAATAAATTCTTTAATGAAGAAGAGTGCAAAGCAGACGCCAAGGTTATATGTACATAAACAACTCTACTACACCCCAAATATCTTGATTGTGGAATATCAAAGATTACCAAAAATTGGATTTACTTCACTAAACTAGATTTAAATAGATGGTGAAGGGTATAAAAGATTCGGCATAGCCGAATATAGCACTCTTACTTGTTTCATGTATGTTTGTACAAACACTATGACCGACACCGCTTGTTACTTATAGCTTCGTGTATTTCAGTAAGCCAAAATTTGCTGCGGAACATTTTCCGAATGCAAGTTTTCCAGGAACATATCCACACATCTTCTGAAAGGTATTTTCATTCTCTGTTAATTGGTGCTATTGACTATTAACTGTAAATAGTTCAAAGCTTTTCATCCATTTTTGAAATTTTTCGCGATTTGTGAAAGTTTGTTGCCTAATAAACTTTACAATACAGTCTTTCAAAAAATAAGCTATACTACGCTCGATTCGTGTTTTTATCCTCTTTCGATCGTATATAGCGGTATAGTTTATGAGATATAAGCGAAAAACTAAACTTATTAATTTCAGCGATTTTTTTACATAATAAAAGGTTGCCGCTTAATAACTTTTTTACTACAGTCTTTCAGAAAATAAGCTACACCACGATCGGTTCGCCAAAAGATGATAAAAATATCTTTAGGTCGTATGTAGCGGTATATGTGCACGCAGAATAGTTTCCGAGATATAAGCGAAGAACTAAACTTATTAATTTTTTTAAATTTAAAAAGTTTGCTGCTTAATAACTTTTTTCGTGCAGCCTTTTAGGAAAGGCTATACAACGATCGATTTGTATTTTTATCCTCTTTCGATCGTATATAGCGGTATGTGTGCACGCGGAATAGTTTCCGAGATATAAGCAAAAAACTAAACTTATTAATTTTAGCGATTTTTTCAAATTTGAAAAGTTTGCCGCTTAATAACTTTTTTCGTACAGTCTTTCAGAAAACAAGCTATACCACAATCGATTCGTATATTTATTCTCTTTCGATCGTATATAGCAATATATGTGCTCGCGGAATAGTTTCCGAGATATAAGCAAAAAACTAAACTTATTTATTTCAGCGGTTTTCTCAAATTTATAAAGTTTGCCGCTTAATAAATTTTTTCGTACAGTCTTTCAGAAAAAAACTATACCACGATCGATTTGTATTTTTATCCTCTTTCGATCGTATGTAGCAGTATATGTGCACGCGGAATAGTTTCCCAGATAAAAGCAAAAAATTACTAATTTCAGCGATTTTTTTAATTCTGAAAAGTTTGCCGCTTAATACTTTTTTTCGTACAGTCTTTCAGAAAACAGACCATACCACGATCGATTCGTATTTTTATCCTCTTTCGACTGTATATAGCGGTATATGTGCACGCGGAATAGTTTCCGAGATATAAGCAAAAAACTAAACTTATTAATTTTAGCGATTTTCTCAAATTTGAAAAGTTTGCCGCTTAATAACTTTTTTCGTACAGTCTTTCAGAAAAAAACTATACCACGATCGATTTGTATTTTTATCCTCTTTCGATCATATATAGCGGTATATATGTACGCGGAATAGCTTCCGAGATATAAGCAAAAAACTATAATTACTAATTTCAGCGATTTTTTTAATTTTGAAAAGTTTGCCGCTTAATACTTTTTTTCGTACAGTCTTTCAGAAAACAAACTATACCACGATCGAATCGTATTTTTATCCTTTTCGATCATATACAGCGGTATATGTGCACGCGGAATAGTTTCTGAAATATAGACGAAAAACTAGTCTTATTAATTTCAGCGATTTTTTTTAAATTTTAAAAGTTTGCCGCTTAATAGCTTTTTTCGTACAGCCTTTCAGAAAACAAGCTATACGACGATCGATTCGTATTTTTGTCCTCTTTCGATCCTATATAGCGGTATATGTGCATGCGGAATAGTTTTCGAGATATAAGTGAAAAGCTTAAGTTAAAAATTTTAGCGATTTTTTAATATTTTAAAAGTTTCCGGCTTAATAACTTTTTTCGTACAGTCCTTTAATAAACAAGTTATACTACGATCGATTCGTACTTTTATTCTCTTTCGATCCTATATAGCGATATATATGCACGCGGAATAGTTTTCGAGTTATAAATGAAAAATTGCTCTAAACAGCTTGATATTAGCACCTTTATTTCTTAATTATCAAAAGTGACAGTTGTAAATTTGATTCTATCATCTGTGAGCTTTTAATTCTAATTTTTTTGCATTGAAATTCAAATTAAATTACAGAATTGTGACTTGTAAAAAAAATGCTGTATTTTGTCTCACAGCCATACCTAAATTAGCGCGTAAGACTCGACGCAAAATAACCCATGGCTTTTACGTTGAAATGACATACCTAAATAAAAGTGCAACTTTTTGTTGTGAACAGTAATGTTTAATTATCATTTTTAATAAAACCCTATAAAAAGAGATGCAAAACAGTGATAAAAACGGTATATAAACCCGATAAAAGCTAATATGTCATTACTGTATCTCTAAATACTACAAAAAATATGTAAACAACAGTAACTTTCATGCACTGTCAAAATTGGATTTTCCAATTGCTAAGCGTTGACGCCGTGCTATTTAGGGATGCTTCATACATTTTGTATGTACATGAGAAATTTTGACGCAAGAGAAGAAAACAACAGGGTTGCAAAAAACTGAGTATTTTTGTTGAGCATAACAAAAACGTAAACAATATTTGACAAAAATAAGCGTTTTTAAAAGCGATCACAACTCGTTAATTTTTAATGGATTGAAAAATAAAAACTTGAAATAAAAAGCTCTTAGCTTGCAGAATCAGATTTTTCGGTTGTCACTTTCGCCATTTTAGAAATACATGAGTTATACCTAAAACATTTAGTCATCAAATGTAATGGTTTCTTAGTTACAAGATCTAAACTAAGAGCCATGCATCACAGCGACTAACGCCAATCGGTAGAGGCTAAAAATATGAGTAAAACGTGGTCCCAATTGTTTTGTAAGAAACTTTCTGGAATAAGTTATAGGGTAGCAAACTTTAGAAAATTAAAAAAAAAACATTTATCATATATCAAATTAGTTTTTCATTCAATACTCAAAAAATATTTCGCCCGCACATATCGCACCACGCGCGGTCGATATAGGACCAAAATACGAATCAAACGTGGTCCACATTATTTTCTAAAAAACTTTCTGAAAAAAGTTATAGGGTAGCAAACTTTAGAAAATTAAAAAAAAACCATTTATAATATATCAAATTAGTTTTTCATTTATTACTCCAAAATGAGATCGCGCGCACACATCCCACTACCCAGAATCGATAGGGGATAAAAATACGAATAAAACCTGGTACAAGTTGTTTTCTGTAAAACTTTCTGAAAAAAATTATTAAACAGCAAACTTTGAAAAATTAGTAAAAGTCGACAAAATATTTTAAACTAGTATTTCGTTCATTACTCCAAAACGAGATCGCGCGCACATATCCCACTACCCAGAATCGGTAGGGGACAAAAATACGAATAAAACGTGGTATTATTTTTCGAAAAACTTTCTGCTTTCCGTATAAAGCATTGAAAGTTATTTTAATGTTATATAAAATAAAAACTCTATAATTATTTATTTTTTCAGTGTATGGTGAGTTCATTGGTTTCAATTCCGTTCATTAAAGTTTAGGTCTGGCAGTGTAGATCATTGAGGTAAATGTCTTTTCCTTCTGGAATTTGCTTTTTAAATACTCTACTACAAGCATTAACAGCGTGCGTGTCCACAAGTTATTATAATTAATTTATGGAGGGATTAAAATATTTTAGCGACTTACAAAAGACAATATTTCGGTAAGGAACATATCTAATTTTCCTTAAATTATAATTAGTTTCGATTAAATATAATTTTCTCTTTTAGTTTATATGAACTACGGCAAAACGGTGTACGCACCTTGATTGGCGGTTCCTTGTACATATTTCAAATTAAAAAAGAAACATCTGCACGAGCAAATTTGAAAAGTTTGCCGCTTAATAACTTTTTTCGTACAGTCTTTCAGAAAACAAACTATACCACGATCGATTCGTAATTTTATCCTCTTTCGATTATATATAGCAGTATATGTGCACGCGGAATAGTTTCCGAGATATAAGCAAAAAACTAAACTTATTAATTTCAGCGATTTTTTAATTTTGAAAAGTTTGCCGGTTAATAACTTTTTTCGTACAGTCTTTCAGAAAACAAACTAACCACGATCGATTCGTATTTTTATCCTCTTTCGATCGTATATAGCAGTATATGTGCACGCAGAATAGTTTCTGAGATATAAGCAAAAAACTAAACTTATTAATTTAAGCGATTTTTTTCATTTTGGAAAGTTTGCCGCTTAATAACTTTTTTCGTACAGTCTTTCAGAAAACAAACTATACCAAGATTGATTCGTATTTTTATCCTCTTTCGATAGTTTATAGCAGTATATGTGCACGCGGAATAGTTTTCGAGATATAAGCAAAAACTAAACTTATTAATTTCAGCGATTTTTTTTATTTTGTAAAGTTTGCCGCTTAATAACCTTTTTCATACAGTCTTTTAGAAAACAAACTATACCACGATCGATTCGTATTTTTATCCTCTTTAGATCGTATAGAGATGTATATGTGCACGCGGAATAGTTTCCGAGATATAAGCAAAAAACTAAACTTATTAATTTCAGCTATTTTTTTAATTTTGAAAAGTTTACCGCTTAATAGCTTTTTTCGTACAGCCTTTCAGAAAACAAGCTATACCACGATCGATTTGTATTTTTATCCTCTTTCTATCGTATATAGCAGTATATGTGCACGCGGAATAGTTTCTGAGATATAAGCAAAAAACTAAACTTATTAATTTCAGCGATTTTTTTAATTTTGAAAAGTTTGCCGCTTAATAACTTTTTTCGTACAGTCTTTCAGAAAACACACTATACCACGATCGATTCGTATATAGCAGTATATGTGCAAGCGGAATAGTTTCCGAGATAGAAGCAAAAAACTTAAATTATCAATTTCAGTGATTTTCTCAAATTTGAAAAGTTTGCCGCTTAATAACTTTTTTCGTACAGTCTTTTGGAAAACAAACTACACCAAGATCGATTCGCATTTTTATCCTCTTTCGATCGTATATAGCAGTATATGTGCACGCGGAATAGTTTCCGAGATATAAGCAAAAAACTAAACTTATTAATTTCAGCGATTTTTTAATTTTGAAAAGTTTGCCGCTTAATAATTTTTTTCGTACAGTCTTTTGGAAAACAAACTAACCACGATCGATTCGTATTTTTATCCTCTTTCGATCGTATATAGCAGTATATTTGCACGCAGAATAGTTTCTGAGATATAAGCAAAAAACTAAACTTATTAATTTCAGCGATTTTTTTAATTTTGAAAAGTTTGCCGCTTAATAACTTTTTTCGTACAGTCTTTCAAAAAACACACTATACCACGATCGATTCGTATATAGCAGTATATGTGCAAGCGGAATAGTTTCCGAGATAGAAGCAAAAAACTTAAATTATCAATTTCAGTGATTTTCTCAAATTTGAAAAGTTTGCCGCTTAATAACTTTTTTCGTACAGTCTCTTGGAAAACAAACTACACCAAGATCGATTCGCATTTTTATCCTCTTTCGATCGTATATAGCAGTATATGTGCACGCGGAATAGTTTCCGAGATATAAGCAAAAAACTAAACTTATTAATTTTAGCGATTTTTTAATTTTGAAAAGTTTGCCGCTTAATAATTTTTTTCGTACAGTCTTTTGGAAAACAAACTAACCACGATCGATTCGTATTTTTATCCTCTTTCGATCGTATAAAGCAGTATATGTGCACGCAGAATAGTTTCTGAGATATAAGCAAAAAACTAAACTTATTAATTTCAGCGGTTTTCTCAAATTTATAAAGTTTGCCGCTTTATAACTTTTTTCGTACAGTCTTTTAGAAAACAAGCTATACCACGATCGATTCGCATTTTTATCCTCTTTCGATCGTATATAGCAGTATATGTGCACACGGAATAGTTTCCGAGATATAAGCAAAAAACTAAAATGATCATTTTCAGCGATTTTCTCAAATTTGAAAAGTTTGCCGCTTAATAACTTTTTTCATATAGTATCTCAGAATACAAACTATACCACGATCGATTCGTATTTTTATCCTCTTTCGATCGTAGATAGCAGTATATGTGCACACGGAATAGTTTCCGAGATACAAGCAAAAAACTAAAATGATCATTTTCAGGGATTTTCTTAAATTTGAAAAGTTTGCCGCTTAATAACTTTTTTCGTACAGTCTCTCAGAAAACAAACTATACCACGATCGATTCGTATTTTTATCCTCTTTCGAGCGCATATAGCTGTATATGTCCACGCGGAATAGTTTCGGAGATATAAGCAAGAAACTTAACTCATATTTTTGAGCGATTTTTTTTTACCATTTTAAAGTTTGCTGGCTTATAACTTTTTTCGTACAGTCTTGCAAGAAACGATATATATATATATATATATATATATATATATATATATATATATATATATATATATATATATATATATATATATAAACGATATATACCACGATAGATTCGTACTTTAAGCCTCTATCGATTGGCGTCAGCCGCTACGATGCAAGGCTTTTAGTTTTGTTTCTATAACTAAAAAACCATCGCAATTAATGACTACATGCGAATTCGTTCTGGAGTAATGAACAAGATACTAATTTAATATATTTTAACGTGTTTTTTATAATTTTCCAAATTTTGCTACCCTATAACTTTTTCCACAAAGTTTTTTAGAAAGCAACCAAAACCACTTTTGATTCGTATTTTTGTCCTCTATCGATTGCAGGTAGCGCGATATGTGCGCGCGAGTTTGTTTTGGAGTAATGAACAAAATACTAATTTAATATATTTTAACGTGTTTTTTATAATTTTCCAAAGTTTGCTACCCTATAACTTTTTCCACAAAGTTTTTTAGAAAGCAACCAAAACCACGTTTGATTTGTATTTTTGTCCTCTATCGATTGCTGGTAGCGCGATATTTGCGCGCGAATTCGTTTTGTAGTAATGAGCAAATTACTAATTTAATATATTTTAACGTGTTTTTTTTAATTTTCCAGTTTGCTACCCTACAACTTTTTCCAGAAAGTTTTTTAGAAAACAGCAAAGACCACGTTTGATTTGTATTTTTGTCCTCTATCAATTGCAGGTAGCGCGATATGTGCGCGCGAATTCGTTCTAGAGTAATGAACAAAATACTAATTAATTATATTTTAAGGTGTTTTTTATAATTTTCCAAAGTTCGCTACCCTACAACTTTTTCCAGCATGTTTCTTAGAAAGCAACCAAGACCACTTTTGATTCGTATTTTTGTCTTCTATCGATTGCATTCAGCGCGATATGTGCGCGCGAATTCGTTTTGGAGTAATGAACAAAATACTAATTTAATGTATTTTAAAGTGTTTTTTATAATTTTCCTACAACTTTTTCCAGAAAGTTATTTAGAAAACAACCAAGACCACATTTGATTTGTCATTTTTTCGTCTATCGACTGTGGGTAGTGCGATATGTGCGCGCGAAATGGTTTTCGAGAAATTAATGAAAAACTAATTTTATATATTTTACAAATTTTTTTCAAATTTTTTAAACTTTGTTTCCCTATAACTTTTTCCAGAAAGTTTTTTAGAAAAAAATTGGGACCCGCCTTTGATTCGTTTTTTTAGTCTCTATCGATTGGCGTCAGGTGTTTTGATGCGCGGCTCTTAGTTTGGATTTTATAACTAAGAAACCATTGCACTTAATGACTGAATATCTTAGGTATAGCTCATTTATTTCTAAAATGTCGAAAGTGACAACCGAAAAATCAGATTCTACAAGCTTCAAGCTTGCTAATTCAATTTTTTATTTTACAATTCATTAAAATTTTACGAATTGTACCCGCATTTAATTACGCTTATTTTTTGTCAAATTTTGTTTACATATTTGTAATGAACAACAATATTAATCCGTTTTTTGCAACTCTGTTAAAAAAGTTTGCCGTTTCTCAGAGTTTGATTTCTTCTCTTGCGTTATTGGGGTACACTAATTGTGTTTAATTGTAAAAACGGAATTAAAGTTTGTGATTTGAATTTTAATAAACATTGTAAGTTCACCTTAAAAAATAATAAATAATTTTTAATATATCAATGCATGCATAAATATGTGTGATTTCATATATGTATAAAGGCTTAACTTCCAAGATCAGAACCTTAAAAGATTGTGTGGTGAATAGAAAATTAGATTGTTAAAAAATAAATTTGATTTATGTACTTGTTTTCTTAGCTATGTGCGTCTAAATGTTAAATATAAAGTGATGTTTTCTTCAAAACCTCTAAAGGCGGAACAAATCTCGTTTACGGACGCAGCTTATAAATAAAAAATTTGTCTATAATGTGTAAAATTTATTTTTAAGCAAGAAATGTGAAATGGAAAATTTAAGGCTGACCCTTAGTTTCGGAGATAAGCGCCTTCAAAGTTTGTATGTACAGTATGGCATATATCCAGTAGTTTGTGGTGAAATGAGGAAATATGGGTATCATTTGATAGGTAAATTCAATATCT
The DNA here is from genome assembly GCA_937654795.1 of Cistogaster globosa. Lineage (NCBI taxonomy): Eukaryota > Metazoa > Arthropoda > Insecta > Diptera > Tachinidae > Cistogaster > Cistogaster globosa. Next base: position 42,226,158 of record OW569405.1, read on the forward strand.
ATTCAATTAAAAAGGAAAATAGTAAAAAAATAACAAAAGACATGTAAAAACCAAATAAAATTTTTTTGTATATACCTAAACATATCTTGATTTGGCGGGCGCACGGATTGTCTCCTCTATATTACGACCAACACCGGCTTCTCTTAATAAAGATTTTCTGCTAAATCTTTTTTCGTATAATATTGCCACTAAACTTAATTTATTTGATATAGGCATTATGTTTGTACTAAAAGAAAGATTTTTTGGTCGTTACCTGTTTTTTTTAATTTTTTCGTTTTCCTCACTCCACCACAAAATACTCGGTATATGCCGTACTGTACATACAAACTTTGAAGGCTCGTAACTCCGTAACTAAGGGTCAGCCCCAAATTTTCCATTTTTACCTTTTTTGCTTAAAATTAAGCATTACACTATGTAGACAACTTTTTTTATTTTTAAGCTGCGTCTGTAAACTAGATTTAAGCCAAAAGCTCTCTAATATTATTTATATCTAATTCATTATATATAATTGTATGTTTGGAAAGGCAAACAAATTAATATGAACATAGGTAACTAGTTTATTGACTCAGCTTAAAAATAAAAAAAATTGTAAGTAAAAAATATTTTATAGTAAAATAAGGTAATTTGAAATTATAATAATCTGAAATGTCTTGGCGTCATTGTTGTTTTAGGACTCGATTTTGAAAGTCATATAAATGCTATATCTAGTCAAATTACGTTCACACTAAGGAGTATATGCCTTGGGGCCTTACATGCCTAAGCATATAAGATTTCGCTTGTCCCATGCTTTACTTATGTCTAAAATTAACTATTGCTTAGAAGTTTTTTCTGGATCAAAACTATTAACATTGACTATCTTAAAAGATCGCCAGGAGAATTGTGCGTTATACATTCAACATTCGTGCTTTTGAGCATGATCGTGTTAATGAACTTGTTCCACAATTTTTATGTTGTAAATTTCATGATTAAATGGCTGAGATTATTACTTTACTTTTATAAAGTAATAAAATCAAGGCAACCCATCCCATGCCTCTTCTAAATTTTTTTCGTTTTTTAAATTCTCGCAATATACAAATTCATATACCTCGAATATTTCTCTCTATTTTTGAATGTTCATTTATAATTAGAGTAAGCCGCATTTGGAATAAACTGCCCTTAGGTAATTTTCGTACTCTATTTCAGCATATAAAAGAATTTAAAAGGTTTTCTGCGCACGTATAATGTTTCTGGCATGTAAGGATATTCTCGATTTCCTTAATATTCCTTACTGTAATATTTGTTTGGCTGGGGAGGCTTTTAAATAGTTTATTATTATTTTATAATAATGATAATATTAGATAATAATCATAAATAATAATTTTATCTTGTAAGTTGATAAATTACACTATAAATACCTGTATTTTGGCCTTGGAGTCTTTCTATGTATTGCAAATAAATAAATGAATAAATAAATAAATAAATAATTAAATAAATAATTTGGGAACTTAAATCTAGTTTACGGACGCAGCTCAAAATTAAAAGCTGTGTACAGGGTGTAAAATGCAATTTTTAACAAAAAATGTAAAGTGAAATTTTTGAGGCTGGCCCTTAGTTTTCGAGTTAAAGACCTCTTAAGTTTGTATGTATAGTATGGAATATATAGGGTATGGCGGAATGAGACAATATGAGTGTCTATTTAATAGAAAAAGGAAAAAGTACAAATAAAATAAATTCAGGTAAAGAACAAAAATAGCTTTTTTTATATAAACATTACTACCTAGGTACATCAAATAAATTAAGTTTAGCGGCTATGCAGGGAATCTTTAGTAAGCGCCGATGTTGCTTATACCTCAGAGGAAAAATCCTTTGCGCCCGGCCGAATCTTTATCTTTAGTGAGCAAAGCCGGTATTTGTTATACGACAGAGGAGAAAATCTTTGTGCTAGACCCTGGAAAACTAGATTAGTTTTTTAAAAGTTACATTCTTCATTTTTGTGTTGAACTGCATTAGTAATAAATAGTAGTTTTATTTAAAAAAACTTTCAATTTCCATGTAATGATTGTTTTTTTTTTCCTTTCTTAGATATTCTACTGAATTATGTTATTTTCATTAGTTCTAACAAACATTGCAATATTTCTTTTAAAGACATTAGTATTTCTTTCTATTTTAACATAATTTGGGAGCAAATTGTATAATTTTAAGGCCTTGAAGAAAAGCGATCTCTGCATTGCTGTTGATGTCACCTTTTGTAGTCTAAAATTTTCTGCGTTTCTCAAACAATATGGCTGAACTTCTCGAACGTACATCAATTGATCAACTAAATAGTCTGGAGCATTTCCAACCTTCATTTTATTAACGAAATTAAGTGTTTTAAACTCTAGTCTTTGTTGTATGTTCAACCATTGAAGTGTGTCAAGCATCAGTCTTGTAGGCGTAAACCTGTTGCATTTTAATATGGAACGCATAGCTTTGTTTTGAAGTTTCTGTAGTCTATCCAATTGTGTTTTTGTGCAGCAAGAGTATAAAATTGTCGATCCAAATTCGAAGTGTGGTTTAATCATAGTATTGTAAATATTTACTGCTGTAATTATCGATACTTTGTTCCGCATTCTTCTAAGAAATCCAATTTTTTTGCCAATTTTTTTGCATATATATTCCACGTGTTGCCCAAGTTTTAAGTCCTTGTCGATTATAAACCCGAGATATTTGATTTGCCTAACTTTTTCAATTATTTCATTATTTATTTTTAACATTATGTTATTGTTCATGTTTATTTCCATCAATTTAGTTTTACTTTCATTTAACTTTAGTTTATTTTCTTTCAACCATTTGTTTATGCTGTTGATATCATGCATAATATTATCCATACATTGTATTTCGGTATCCTCTTCAGTATATATTAGAGTGTCATCAGCATACAAAACTACCTCGCATTTATCTATAATATTCGGCATATCATTAATATATATTATGAAAAGTAATGCTCCTAAAATTGAACCCTGCGGAACACCAAATTCGTTTTCAATTTCTTCGGATTTAACACTGTTTACCTTTGTTATTTGCTTCCGATTTTTTAAATAAGATTTGAACCACTCTAATTCATTTTCTCTGATGCCATACATATAAAGTTTATTAATCAATAAATCTCTATCTATAGTCTCAAATGCTCTTTTAAGGTCCAAAAAAACTGCCATTATTTTCTTATTAGCATCTCTATACTTCCATTTATTAATAACATAGTTAACTGCGGTTTCGCATGAGTATTTTTTGCGAAAACCAGATTGGTATTTATATATCAAGTTATGTTGTTCCATATATTTTTCTAATTGTTCTTTGACAATTTTCTCTATAATTTTTTCACAAGTTTTCAAGGTATTTACTGGCCTGAATTCTTCACATTTGATTGTTTTTGACACTTTTTCTATTGGTGTTACCATTGAATATTTCCAACTTTCAGGAAATATGCCAGTTTGGAGAGATTTATTTATAGCTTGTAGCATCTTTTTACCAATAATGTTCCAGTTGTCCAAGATTATTTTAACTGATACTTTATTAAAGTCTGGCTTGTCCTTTAAACACTTACAAATGCTTTTAAGTTCCATTATAGTTATAGTTTGAAATTTAAATCTAGAATATATCACAGGCATTTTAATTGTATATTGCACTTTTTCAATTGAATCTCTTATTGATTTAATACTCTTAACAAAATAATTATTAAATTGGTTAGCGATTTCATAATTATCTTTATACTCTATATCATTAAATATCACATTTTTTATCACATTAGATTTTTTCTTAAGGACTAAGTCTTTTATTTCTTTCCACATTTGTTTCTGGTCTTTAGCATTATTTATTTTTTCATTAACATATTTATTTTTTCCACTTTCAATCTTTTTTTTGTATTTATTCCGTATTATCTTATAGTTATTCCATGCACATTTCGTGTTTTCAGATTTTGCAATTAGGTATTTTGTAATTTTTTCTCTCTTGAGTATTCTAATTTCATTACTAAACCAATTGTTAATATCATTCTTGACATCAATAATTTTCTTGTTTGTGAACTTTTTAATTGTGTTCTCAAGACATGCATCAATTATATTCACGATTTCATTCACATTATCGCTGTCATTATACTCTGCTATTTTATTAAGTTCTCTATTGAATATATTTTTGTTGTATTTGAAAATATCAACTGTTTTTTTTATAACACTCTTTTGATTTTCATTTATGCATTTAATTTCTATGTCTATTGCTTCATGGTCTGTTATTTTATTTTCATTGTTTACGCTTGCTGTTACGTTGGCGTTATTTGTTATTACATAGTCTATTATAGTCTTTGAATTTTGCGTGATTCTGGTGTAATCTTTTACTGTTTGTTTCATTCCGTTATCATTTAAAATACTTTCCAATCTGCCGCTAAACATATTAATTTGATCAACTCTTTTCCTTTTAACTTAAATAGGTTTTAAAATTACCTTTCCAATGATACCCATATTGTCCCATTCCACCATGGAATACTTGATATATTCCTTATTTTACATACAAACTTTGGAGGTCCCTAACTCCGAAACTAATCGTCAGCCCTAAGTTTATCACTACATTTTTTGCTTAGGATTGCATTTTACAACCCTTAGACACCTTTTTTATTTTTAAAGCTGCGTACGTAAACTAAATAGAATAAAATTGTTAATTAAGAGATCTATTAATTATAAATCAAAAGAAAAAATTGAATAAACGTAAAAAATTTATGAGGGACAAGCGCTTTTTCTATTAACATAGGCCTTGCCAGGCGCAAAGATTTTTCCCCTATGGTGCTACTAACACTACGCAATAATCAACTCTGGCTTCGCTTACCATAGATTTCCAGCAAGGATCGTTGCATTATCAAAAATAAATTTTCTACATCATATTAATTTTTTTTACGCTGGAAACTATGTAAGTTTTTACCAGAGCTCAGAAAGTACACACATCGTTCGCACAATGTTCTGTTCAGAAGTAATTAACACATATTTTCTTTTTATAACAATTATGTGTGTCTGTAAATTTTGAAATATGCCGAACACATCCATGATTATTTTTCGTTAAATATTTATTTGTGTACACGAACACGGCAAAAAACGTACATGAAAGATAGAGAAGTTTGAGTGTTCTTTATTCAAGGTTAGTGTACGGAAAAAATGTACATGAAAAAATTTACATAGCTCGAGTACGCACGGTAAAAAGTACATGTACGAAAGACAACAAATTATCAATAAGCGCTCGGAAAAACCTATTTAATGTAAATAAAAACAATTATTTAATTTAGTAAAAATTATATTTTAAAAAATATAATAATTTATTTACTGTAATAATTTATTAATCGTTATATAATGTTAAAAATAAATGAGAAAATTTTAGTACGTTAAAAACGAAAGTAAAGACTCTGCTATTCGATACAAACTACTTTTAAAAACGACCTTAAAGGACGATCATTTCTGCAACAGTTGTATCCATTAATATTAACAGCACTAGTAAATACATCAGCACCTAACCACGTTTCACTTATACCAATCAAATCTAACCTACTGCCCACAAAAATATTTTTAATTTCAATAAATTTTGTTGAATTTGGCTTTAAATTAAAACACCAATATTAAAATGAATACAATTAAGGCTACGTTTTTCATTTCCGTCATTAATAAACTGGGACCGTAAAAAAGAACTATCTGTAGTGACTAAACCTAAATTATTATTAAAATCCATGATATTTTAATATGATATTACTAACACCAGAGGAATAAAAGATATTGATTGAAAATAAATACATAAAAAATTTAAGATTAAAAATAAAATAACTTGTCGAAACTCAGCTTGTATATAATGCTTAAGGTTCAATTAAACCCGCCACACATAATGCCATAGCCGTAACCATGGTCAAAACCGCAAATAGTGGTGTCATAACTACAAAGTTTAAATTAAAATTTATCAATGCAATGCAGCGAAAATGAGAAATAACACAAACAGGTAATAACTAAGTTCAATAGTCAACTGTATATGGTTATGGTAAAAAGAATAAAAATTTAATTGATATTTATGGTTACGATCAAGGCAATGGTATGTCACCATCAATCAAACACACTGTTTCCCATAAGGTTGGTTTGAACAGCTGTTACGGTTATGGCACGTCCAATTGTTTCTTTACTGGTAATAACAGAAAATAAATGTAAATACTTCAGAAATTTGATTGCATACTTTTGATAAGATTAATTATTATTGTGATTTTTAATAAAAATATAAAAAAGAAAGATTGAATTACGAATAAGAAAATTTTTTAATCCAGTATCCACTCGATTGTCACATCCATTAACCGAGGCATAATAACATCCCATTCAACAAATCTGAACATTGTTAAATTCCTAACTTTTTAGTTGTTCCGTTAAGAAAAGTTACTTTAACAGCTGGAACATCAGTATTTATAAACAAATATTTTTTAATTTTCTTTTAAGCATGTAGTTTTCTGCACACAAACATTAATTAAGCCCCTGCCGGAATGTGGTGATCATCAATATAAACTCTATTATTCAAATTCCCACTTGTCACATCCTTGACTTTAATATGATTTGACAATTTAATAAAATTACTCATTGAATCACGAATATATACCGAATTAAATTTAAGTAGTATAGATCTTCGCTTCGCAAAATATGTGCAATGCTGTATATCTGCATCCTCAACATGTACACGGCACAAAGAAGCAATTTTTTTTAACAGGTTCCCTTAAATGTTGGATACTTGTTGGTAAACCAGTAATAATAATGTCAGCTCTATTAAGCCTTCGCTGAAGAATGTTGTTTTTTGTTTCCATACATCAATTTTCTCATGAGAGCTTTTATCAATTTCCTTTAAAACAGAGTAGCAATGTGTTGTGTCAGACTTTATAATTTCTAATTCAGATCTTACATTTGCGCCCTCAGGCGTATTTTTGCTGTGAAAGCTTTGAATTAAATTATTACATTCCTCTTTTATTTGTTCTAAATGACCTTGAAACTGCTCACGCAGACTTCTTGTACTCACACAGTTTTTCCTCTATTGATGTTACGAGTTTCTGTACTTCATTTTGAAAGCTAAATATTGCATCCCTTGCATATATATTTTAGGTTAAATATTTAAGTAACATTTTGTGTTCTTCCTGGGGTAATTCACCACACTCTAAATGGAAGCATTCATTGCAATTTGTGCAATTCACGCTAGGATTTTGCGTTTAAATGTTTTTGTTGAAGGTGCCATTATTAAAATTGTGTATGAATCTATTTACCTATGTACATATATAATTTTCTCTTGTTAATGGTGAAGTTGTGACAATTTCTTTGGTGCAATTTTCCTTTATAAACTTTAAATTTCCACACTACAGTTTAAAATTTAGTCAAAAGTTCATTTATTTATTTTTTTTAATTTAATCTTTGACACTACGAAAAATAATTTTATCTTTTCATGTTCGATGATGCCGGACTTTTTGTGACATATTGCATATCTTCTATAGTATCTCTTATGTCGCTTTTATTTATAAAAAACTTGTTAAATTGATAAGCAATTTGGTAACTGTCATTAAATTATATATTATTAAATATAACAGATTGTATCTCATTTCGTTTTGTATTAAGAATTAATTCTTTAATAGTTTTTCACATATGTTTTTAATTGTTTGAGATGTTTATTTTGTTACAAATGTACTTGTTTTTCTCGTTAATTATTTTGTTCTTGTATTTGTTTCTCACTGATTTAGAAATACTCCATGCTAAATTTGTATTCACTGTCTTTGCTAATTGGTACTTACGAATTTTTTTCTTGCTTTATAAAATTTAGTTTGCGGTTAAACCAACGGGTTTTGTAATTATTTATTACTTTAATTTTCTTTGTAAATTTTTCAATTGTTCCTTCAATGCATGCATCAAAAAACTTCATATCATTATTTAGATTATTATTTTCACTTATACTTATTGATATTTATAAGTGATATTTATTATATTTAAAAATGTCGTACAATATTTGATCTCTATTGCTACTTTCTATATTTATATCAATTGTTTCATGATCCGAAATTTTGTGATTATTAATAATATTAACGGATATTTTGCTATTGTTTGTTACAACGAAATCGATTATAATTCTTGTGTTTTCTGTTATTCTTGTGTAAATATGTACTATCTGTTTTATTCCATTATCGTTAAAAATGCTTACTAGTTTTTGTTTATAAAATCCATTTCCGGACCAATCTATGTTAAAATCTTCGGTTATTACTAGTTATATTCACTAAGTTCTTCGATGGCTTTTTTTGAGTTGATCACAAAACTCAGCTTCACTGGAAGATGGTGACCTATAAACTGCTGTTAATATGAAATAGTTATTTTTACTTTTCATAGTGCGTGCACTTATCCAGTATTTTAAAGTATCCATTATTTCAAATATTTTTGTAACTTTCCAATTTTTTTCTTAATAAATTATTACACCTCCGGTCCTTGCAGATTCTGACATTGTTATTATTTGTCTATATCCTTTTAATGCGATTTCTGCTTCATCTATGTAGCTCGTAAGGTGAGTTTCCGAAAGCACTAAAATCAGGTTGTTCATCTTCTTTTTTTATTTTTATTTATTTATTTAAGGAGTATTAAATACTTTAAAAATGAAAATACTGTTACAAATATTACATTGAAATAACAATACAATATAAAAAAAAAAATTACATTAATAAGTTCTATTCTTAACAAAATTAAGTATGTATTTTCTAAAATATTTTAAATTTGTTTCCGTTTTAACGTTTTCAGGTAGCATGTTGTATAAGTTTAGTCCCTTGAAAAACAGAGATCTTTGCATTATTGTTGTTGTGGCCCTTGGTAGTCTAAAGTTGTTTGCATATCTTAGATTATACGGTTGTATTTCGCCAACATAGTTTAAGTGATCGGTAAGATATTCTGGTGCATTTCCTAATTTCATTTTTTGGATAAAATATAGTGGATTCATTTCAAGTCGTTGATTTATATTTAACCATTTCAGTGTATCAAGCATATTGTAAATTGGTGTGTAGATATTACATTTCAAAATTGTTCGTAGAGCTTTGTTTTAAAGTTTCTGCAGGTGTTCTATTTGGGTTATTGTGCAACAAGTGTGTAAAACAGTGGAACCAAACTCAAAATGCGGTTTCAATATAGTGTTGTACACATTAATAGCTGTTGGTATTGATAATTTTTTACGTACACGTTTAAAGAATCCAATTTTATTGCCAATTTTTTTACAAATAAATTCTATATGTTCCTTAAATGTCAATTTATTATCTATAATAAATCCCAGGTACTTTATTTGATTTACTTTTTCTATAGTCTGATTGTTTATCACAAATTGTGTCTCATCATTCATGTTTATTTGTAAAAGTTTAGTTTTGCTTTCGTTTAATTTAAGCTTATTCATTTTCAACCATACATTTATATTGCTTATTTCATTAATCATACTTTCCCGACATTCCATATCGCTATTTCCCTCTGTAAAGATTAGTGTGTCATCAGCATATAAAACAATTTCGCTTTTATTAAGAACATTTTTGATATCGTTTATATATATTATAAAGAGTAGTGCTCATAAAATTGATCCTTGTGGTACTCCGTATTCATTATTTATATATTCTGATTTTACGTTACATATTTTCACCAACTGCTTTCTATTCGTAAGATAAGAGTCAAACCCTTTTAATTATTTCCCTTGAACTCCATACATATACAACTTTTGCAGTAAAATATTTCTATCTATTGTCTCAAAAGCTCTTTTAAAGTCTAAAAATATAGCCATTATTTTTTTATCTTTTTCTTTATATTTCCATCTATTGATCACATAATTCACTGTAGTTTCACAAGAATAAATTTTTCTATAACCGGATTGGTATTTGGATAATAAACAGTGTTGTTCAAAATATTCCTGTAATTGTTGTTTAACAACTTTTTCTAAAATTTTTTCGCATGTTTTTAGTGTATTGATCGGTCGAAACTCCTCACATTTATTAGTTTTTGCGACTTTTTCTATTGGTGTAATTGATGCTATCTTCCAGTTTTCAGGAAATATACAAGTCTCTAGTGATCTATTTATTACATTTAATATTATGTTTCCAACATTGTCCCAGTTATCCAATATTATATTTGGAGATACCCTGCTAAAATCAGGTTTGTTTTTCATATGTTTACAAATTACTTTAAGTTCTTGTAGATTTATTGCACGAAAATTAAATTTACAGTGTATTACCGGTATTCGATTTACATATTGCACATATTCGATGGATTTTTTTATTTGCTTTTATACTTTCAACGAAAAATATGTTAAATTGATTAGCAATTTTGTTTTTTTCAGTTTGTTCTATTTGATTAAATATCACAGATTGTATAATATTATGGCTTTTATCGAGAACTATGTCTTTAATTTCTTTCCACATTTGTCTCTGATCTTTTGCTCTATTTATTTTATTGTTGATATAGTCACTTTTTTCTTTTTCAATTTGAATTTTATAAAAGTTTCTTATAATTTTATAGTTATCCCATGCTTCTGTTGTATTTTCTAATTTTGCTAATAAGTATTTGGTAATTTTTTCCCGTTTTAGTAGCTTTAATTCTCTGTTAAACCAATTGTTAACATTACTTTTTTCAGTAATTTCTTTAGTATTAGTAAATATTTTCACAGTATTTTCAATGCATGCGTCAATATTATCAGCTATTTCATTTACACTTTCATTCGAATTATATACTAAAACTCGATTTAATTCCCTTCTGAACAAATTCTTATTATATTTAAAAAACTCTACTTCCCTTTTTCTAACTTCTCCATTCTCTTTTTGTTTAATAATTATATCGATTGCCTCGTGATCAGATATTTTGTTTTCATTATTATTCTTCACAGATATGTAGCTATCATTTGTTATTACATAGTCTATTAATGTTTTGCTATTTTCATTAACTCTCGTGAAATTCGTAACAATTTGTCTAAGACCATTATCATTTAGAGCTGCATTTATTCTTCTTTTGTATGTACCATCTTTACTCCAGTCAATGTTAAAATCTCCTGCTATTAGTATTTTATGATTGGCTTCCGAAATATTCTCTATCGCCTCTTCAAATGCTTCGCAAAACTCAATTTCTCTACAGCTTGGTGATCTATAGACAGCCATAATTGTATATAGTTTATTTCTGTATTTTGCTTCATAAGCACAAATCCAATATTTCCATTCAACAACCTTTTCGTATAAATAATTAACTTTCCATGAATTTCTAAAATATAATATAATACCTCCAGTTCGTGTTGAGTTTGAATAAGAGACATAGTGGTTATACTCCTGCAGTTGATACTCCTGTTCATATACATCACTTGTTAAATGAGTTTCAGAAAGTATTATAAATTCTGGTTTTTTTGTAGCAGCAATTATTTCTATTTGATTAAAATTATTGATCAGACCTTGAGAATTTGTATACATGCCATTTATTTGTTTTAATTGTTATATCTTAAATCCGATTCTTTTCATCTTTATATTTAACTTATTTTTATACACCGGACATTACTAATTGTGCTGTGGTTTTCGTCAAGCCCCAAATTAAATCTTTCATTTGATCTTGCACAATTTATACATTTTAAAATAATATTCTTGTTACATTCTCTTGGATTGTGATTTCCATGACATTTATAGCATATCTCGTTATTCCTACATTCGCTTGCCTTGTGATTAAAACCTTTGCATTTGTGACACATCATTATATCTGTCCCATCGAACACTCTGCATTTCTCCCATCCAACATTTATCTTTATCTTTTGGGCTGTTAATATTTTTGAATAAGAATCTGTATCAATCAATATTTTCACATTATGTGTAATTTTACCAAATTTTTTAAATTCATAAAATCGAATTGGTTTGATGTCACTGTCCTTTAGAAAATCATTTTGTTTTTTAATTTTTCCAACTATTTCATTTCCACCATATTTAAAAGTCATGTCTGTTATTACGACACTCATCATGTAATTAATAGGCACCGATATATCATATTCTTCACCTATTTCAACTTGTAATGCGTTTTTTATTTTTTCCCTTTCATCACAGTTTTCAGTCTGAATAACCATCATTCCATTATTTCTATTTTCGATATTAGTAATTTTTAAATTAACTGGATCAACCTTATTGTTTAAATCTTCTTTTGTTTTTTCTATGTTTTGCTATGATTTAGGTTTTACTAATAGCGGCACTTGTTTTTTCAGTTCTGGCAACACTTGCCCTTTTTTTTACTGCATCAACATATGACAGTTTTTGTTTATCACTCGTTTCTTTAAGAACCTTTTTAATTTCACCACACAGTTTTACATTGTTGTTCTCAATTGTGTTGCATATTTCTTCGTTCTTATTTTGGTATTCACCAACAGTCCAACAGAGTTTTTTAAATTCATCAACACTCTGTTCACATATTTTTTGTGCTTTATCTATTCTCTTAATCCTTTCTTCATATCATTTTTCAATAGCTTCAAGAAGTTGTTTAATTTCATTTTCGTTTTGTTTCAGTGACAATTCAAATTCATGTTTATATTCAATTAAGTGTTGTTTGTTTTTGTATACTCCATCTTGAATGTTTTTTAATACCAAATCAACATTATGAATATATTGAACACAGTCTTCACACATAAACCGCACAAAATTATTTGAATCAAAAATCTTTGCCGAGTATTGATCAATTCCCGCGCATCTATTTGTACAGTGGTAAACTTTATTGCACACTCCTGCACAGCTAATGCCAGATTCACCACGTATCGCGCTTTTGCATTTATGACACTCAGCCATAGCTGATGCCTTAATATGTATTTTTTACCAAATCAATATTATATTTTATCTTTCTTTGAGTAAAATATCGCGATATTTAAACTTATTAATGTCTTTTTGTCAAGTTTATATTTTATTTTTCACTTTACACTTAAATTTTTCTTTATTTTTTAATAGCTCTCTTTTTACACAACCGTTTCGTTTCAGACGCTCTCTTCTGTCATAACTTCAACTTGATTATAATTATTAACTAATCCTTGCACGTTTGTGTAAATACCACGAATTATATTTATTGATTGTTTAAAATTTCTTCCAATATTTCTTTGTTTAGTGCTCAGTTTATTCCGATAAACAGGACACTCACGGCTTAACGTGTGGTGATTTTTATTTAGTCCTAGGTTAAGCTTTTTATTTATTCTTATGCAAATAATAAATTTTTTAATTATTTCCTGATCACATTCTTGGTGTTTATGGTTTCCATGACATTTTATACACACTTTTTGGTTTCTACACTCTTTAGAAAAATGGTTATAACCTCTGCATGTAAAGCATTGTATTATCTCAGTTCCGTCGAATATTTTGCATTTTTCCAATCCAATACTAATTTATCTGCTTCCATTACCTTTTTATATGATTCACCATCAATATATATCTTTGCTTTTATTTTATAATGAAACAACCACTAGATCAGTTTTAGAATAAAAATAAAAATATTGTTTATTATTTTTTATTTTTTTCTTTCAATATTTTGCCACACCGTTGGGTGGCATCTGTAGGAAACAGGAAATAATATTATTAAACAAATTGTATGCTTTTCAAAAACAAAAACATTAGTTCAATAAAAAAAATTTGTCAAATTAACTCAAAAATTTTTAAAAAAACATAGACAAAAAATTCAAACATTTTAAAATATACATACTCTTAAACTTTCAATACTCAAAAAACACACACTCAAATTTTAAATTTCAAAAAATAAAAAATACATAAAACATTATACAAATACAAACACATAAATTTACTTAATGAAAATGTTACAAACAACTAAGTTAAGATACATTATAATGTTCACTATTTTTTATACACTAAATGTCTGTAACACTGTGCAACATTATAAGTATCAGCCTTAAAATTTATTCTTTTTGTTGTTGGCACTTTAATTATTTGTAACATCTCTAACATATACCGACGTTTATAATTATTTTCTATATTTAAAACTGATGCATTTTCAAAATTAGGAAGATGATTTAATCTGGCACAATGGGAAGATAATGCAGTTTTTTTGTGAATTATTAATGTCTCTATATCTCTGATCAGACTTATGTCCAGCTATTCTAGAAAAGTTTGTCATTTTTAAGCATAATCGTACTCAAAACGTTTTGACGTACGACCATTATTTGTGTTGTTAACAGTGACTTGAAAAAATTAATATAGAAAAAAATGGAATTAACTCGTGAACATTTTCGTGCCATCATTTTTCACAACTTTCGACGTGGATTATCACGACAAGAGTGCATTGATGAACTTAAATCTTTATATGGCGATAAAGCACCATCCTATAGCACTGTGAAAAATTGGTATAATGAATTTAATCGTGACTGAAGCTCGCTCAAAGACGATTTTCGTGAAGGTCGTCCAAAAACGGCTGTTGTGCCAGAGAACATACCGAGAGATAGAGACATCCTTGGACATTTCTTCCACCAGCATACATTCGATACTGCATGAACACCTGGCCGTAAAAAAGGTTTGTTCTCGTTGGATCCCGCACAATTTGAAAGTCGATCAAAAAAAGGCTCGTGTCGATTGGTGCAAAGAAATTTTGCAAAAATACGATTGCGGTGCTTCAAAAGACGTTTATAAGATCGTCACAGGTGACGAATCATGGATCTATGCGTATGAGCCCAAAACGGAACAACAATCGACCGTGTGGGTCTTCAAAGACGAGCAAAATCCAACGAAAGTTGTTCGTGGAAGAAGCACTTCGAAGCAAATGGTCGCCTGTTTCTTCGGCAAAACTGGTCATGTTGCGACTGTTCCGCTTGAGCAACGCAGGACGCTTACTTCTGAGTGGTACACTACAATTTGTTTGCCTGAAGTCATCGGAGAAATTCGAAAAACCAACAAGAGAACACGAATCATTGTTCACCATGCCTTTCTTTATAACGTTTTTCTATGGCCTCTAATAATTTTTTAATTTCACTTTCATTTTCTTTTAACACTGCTTTAAATTCACTTTTATATTCTAATAAGTTTTGTTTGTTTTTGTCGACTTTATATTGGATGTCTTTTAACACAAGATCAACATTATGTATGAATTGTATGCAGTCATCACAAATAAATCTCACATAATTCTTGTTCCCGATAATTCCAATCGAATATTGGTCAAGACCCCGGAGAATTTTGCTGCACTATGGTAATTTTTTTTACATACACCTTCACATTGGATGCCTGTCTTACCCTAATTGTTGTTCTGCATTTACTGCATTCAGCAGGCATTGCAGACAAAATTTAAAAATCTTTGAATCACGATTTAGATTTTTATATAACTTTATTTTCAATGTATTGTACGTAATTTATTTTATTACAAGGCCTGTTTGTTTTTATTTTTAAACAATAATTTAAACAGTGTTTAACTTCTGAACAAGAAATTTTTATTCATAACAATGTTTATAAATAATGTTTAGACAATGAACAAACAGTAACTAACTCTTGTTTTTCAATTGTCAAATTGAATATTTTTTGATATTTGTATTTTCATAAATTTTTTTTTTTTTACTAAAATAGTGAAAGAAAATATATTTTATTGAAATGGATACGCTGGATACACTAGATGTGTTGGATACTTTCAATGTTACCCAAAATAGAAGAAGGCCTTCAAGAAAATTTTATAAAAAGAGGAAAAATCCTATATCTATAATAACGAAGAGTTCCGCATACGTTATCGGTTTTCGAAGGAAAGTTTTAAAAAATTGATAGGTTTGGTTAAGGCTGACTTGAAAGGCAAAAGAAATGGTGGTAGAATTTCGGCTACTATCCAAGTTCTTTCTGCTCTTAGATGTTGGGGTAGAAATCAAATTCAAGATGATTGTTCTGACACCTACGGTTTTAGCCAATCGTCTATGAGTAAATTATGTGAAAGAGTGGCTAGAGATTATGCAAGATTAGTAAAAAAATTTGTAAAAATGCCAATTGGTACAGAAGAGCAACCATGGCAAATTTTGAAAAAATTGCCGGATTAAAAAGGTATTAGGAGCAATAGATTGTACCCACTTGGTATACAAGGAGTCAAAGGAGACGACGCACAACTATATGTAAACCGAAAAGGTTACTTTTCTTTTAGTGTGCAGGTAAATTTTAAAACTTTCTAATAAGTTATAAACTGATTTTTTTATTGTAAAGGTTGTTTGCGATGCTTCTCTAAAAATAAATATTATTGTAGCTTGTTGGAAAGGTATCACCCATGACTCAAGAATTTTCAATGAAAGTAAAATCAAGGAAAAATTTGAAAATGGGTGCTTCTTTGGTAGGCTTCTTGGTGATGCTGGGTATAAATAACCCTAGAGATCAAAAGGAAGAGTTATATAATAAAGCCCATATAAAAACAAGAAACTGTGTTGAAAGAGTCTTTGGATTGTGGAAGAGCCGTTTTCGAATCCTACTAGAAAAAATGCGTCTCTCAAAGAAAAATGCCAAAATACTGATGGTAGCAGACGACTTCAATAACATAATTTTAATGACTTCGATGTTTTGTTAATGATATTACATATACAAAATTCAGTTGATTACCTTGAGGAAATACAACAACAAATACCAGCTAATCAAAACGAGGATACAGATCATTCTATTTCTGCTCTGTATATATTCAACTTTATTTTTAAAAAAATAAATTAGTTTGTTTATTACTTCTTTACTTTTATTTATTTTTATACCCCAGTTCAACATAAATAGGCAGATGGCTGTCCGTCTAGCTAGATGGACGATTAGCGTTAAGAAATTCTGTTCTAATGAATTCTGTTGTAATGTATTTATTTTATAAAAGTTGGAACAAAGTACATAATTTAAAAAAGTTAATTAAAGAATCCCTCTTTGAGGCGTTCTATTTCCAGTTTAATTTTCTCCATTTTTGCCGCATGTTCTTCCTTTAACTGTGTGATCTGAAGTTCCAGTATCTTCTTTTTGAATTCATTAATTTGTCTTTCCTCATGCATTTTATTTTTTAGTTGCTGTATTTCCATTTCTTTTTGCTGGACACTTATTTCTAGCAACTTTATTCTTTTCCCAGTTTCGTCGCCTTTTTCTTTTATTTTTCTATTTAAATCTGGTTTCTTTTCCTCTCCAACGTGGGCCACAGCTTCATTACTTGACAATTTCAAAAAGTAAAAAAAAAGTATTTTTCGATATCACTTTCCTCAGACTTTTGACTTACATTTGTCTGAGAATCATCCTTTTGCTTTAAAATATCTTGAGAGTTAGAATTGCTATCAAATTCATTGGTGTCATGCTCAAATTGATGTGGAATACGTGATATTAACTCTTCTTCAAAACTGCTTAGAGGCTCTGGTGATGGCCCTCCACCTGTTTGTTTTCTTTGTCTTAAAAAAGCAGAATTTTTTGATTTCGCTATAAGTTTTATTCTTCGCCATTGTGACTGTATTTGATCCAGAGTTCTTTCAGTTTTTGAAGACGTATTGAAGAGGGTAGAAATAGTATTCCATGCATCTTTTTTCTTTTTGTTAGTGTTTGAATCTATTTTACTGTTTTCAACTACTTCTGGTTGCTCCATGACCAATTTTGATAAAATATCCTATAAATATGTACTACGTTTTAACATATGTAAATTTAAACGAAATGTAAATTTAATTCTTACTTTTTCATCCTGCTCCCAATTAGAAGACCTTTTAAAAGATTTCCTTTCCTTTTTTTCCATTTTATTTTGAAAAATTTTGCAAAATGTTTATTCTAATTATGCTTCGGCTTTGTTAAGGTCCTCAAATTTAATAAATTACACAACCTCAAAAACAAATATGACACTAAAACAACTAATATAATAAAGAGGTTTTCAAAGCTAAACAAACAAATGGCTAATTTAAAATCTTCAACAACTTTTCTCATTAAATGCAAGAAAATTGGACTAATACCTGGATTCATCTTTAAGACTACAAAAAACATAAACAATATTTTCTTGGAAAACGGTAATGTAACATATGATCTGGACAAAACGTTACAAAGACACCTTTACAATTTTTATAATATAATTCTAAGATTATTAATACAACATAAACATAAACAAATACATAAGAATCAGAAAACGATAAATAGTTTAAGAGAGATTATAGTTAATAAGTTAAGAGAAAATGACAGTAAGACTCTTATATTAAGTGAACAGACAATTTACGAAAATATAAAAAACAAAAACAATATGAGACAAAAAAGGAAATTGGAAAATTTACGTGAAGAAGAAATGAAGAAAATTAACATGAAGTTCAACAAAGATTGGTTTGTTAATACAACTGAAAAAATAATACCTTCCAACATTAAATGGCTATTATTTCTTGGACCTAAATTTGCACTTCCATTTACTAAGGCTACTCTTCCATTGTTTCGTAGCATAACTGGCGGGGAACAATGTATACAAACCATAAGGGATAAAGAGAAACAAGAAACAGCTAGAATTAAGTTCGTGACATTATTGGAAGATCATAAGCGGAGAATCAAAATAGATGCAAGAGACTCACTAATATTGAATACCGTGGTTCAAACTGAAAAATACTTAAGAAATAACAAGGATTTAATCATATTGAAATCGGATAAAGGTAATAAGACTGTTGCAATGAATAAAAAAGACTATGTGTTAAAAATGAAGAGTATTATAGACGACATGTGCTCATACAGACGACTAAAGAGAGATCCTACTTCAAGCCTACAAAATAAGAATAATGCTCTAGTTGAAAAATTGTTTAACCTAAATCTCATAAACAAATTTGAGAAAAATAAACGTACAACAAAGATAGCTGTCCCACCTAGAATATATGGATTACCGAAAATTCATAAAGAGAATATACCACTACGACCAATCTGCTCATTGATAGAATCACCTTCAAACGGACTAAGCAAATATATAACAAACATATTATCAAACTTGACAATAAACTCAGCATATAATATAAGTAACGCAAAAGAATTAAGATCTAGGATAGACAATATTCGAATTGAAGATGACGAGATACTGGTATCCTTTGACGTTATCTCATTATTTCCCAGTATTCCGGTTAACTTAGCGTTGAACACAATTGAAAGTAAATGGGAAATATTACAAAAACACACAAAAATTCCAAAACTGCTATTTATGGAGATGGTAAGGTTTTGCATAAGAGATTGCAGGTACTTCAGATTTAATGGAATATTTTATGACCAGAAGAAGGGTATGCCAATGGGATCTCCAATATCACCAGTTATAGCAGATATAGTTATGGAGGAATTATTGAATACAGTTTTAGGAAAAATGAACACAAAACCAAGAATGATGACAAAATATGTGGACGACCTATTTGGAATTTTAAAAATTGATCGAGTTGACGAAACATTAATGAATTTAAATACATTTAATAAACAACTACAATTTACACTGGAGAAAGAAACTAATAACACACTACCCTACCTTGACGCATTAATAATTAGAGATAAAAACTAGATCGTGATTGACTGGCACCAAAAACCCATGGCATCTGAAAGACTCATAAATTTCTATTCAAAACACCCTAGGAATATAATTATAAACACGGCAACGAATTTTATAAAACGAGTATTAAATATTAGTAACTCAAAATTCCACGAAAAAAATAAGAAGATAATTAGAAATATACTGAGTCAAAATAGTTACCCACTTCAGACAATAAATAAATAAATTGATTATGTGACTAAAAATAAAAATCATAACACATCAGCTCAAAATCGAGACCAAGAAAGATCAACGAAAATTTATAAATCAACAGATTATATACCCGGATTATCGGACAGATTAAAACGTTCGGACATTTATGATAAAGAAAAATATACACTAGCGATGAAACCAATAAATACGACAAATAAACTTTTTACCAGTACAAAATGTAAATTAGACAAAATGGATAAATCTAATTTAGTATATGAAATAAAATGCAATGGTGACTGATATATGTAAACATTTAGGTAATTGTAAATTTGTTTGTTATGTTGTGAAAAAATTGTTTTATTACATTTGTATTTATTGTCTTAGTTTTAAAATTCCCTGAAGATGACCAACAAAGTTGGTCGAAATATTGGACAATAAATTATTAAAAAAAACAATCAAAAGAGTTTTTTTTTTTGTAATTTATTAAATTTGAGGACCTTAACAAAGCCGAAGCATAATTAGAATAAACATTTACACACCAAGGTCTACAATTTTTACAACACAATTTTGTAAAATAATAAAATTCAAGTGACAGTTGAAATGTGGTGAAAAACAAAACCAGGGTTATTTAATAAAAATCAGAGTTGATAGAAAGAAATACAGGGATGTTTGAATTTTGTTTAGTCAGAATTTAAAATAGTGTTATGAATAAACTTCCGAACAACTAATGAACTAGCATAAAATACATTTTAGTTGTACACTCGATATGAGTGGTATACAACGATTGTTCAATTTTTTGTTATGAATACCGCCGTAAATATTTTCATAAATAAAAACTTTTCAACGCTGAAAAAATACCTATTCGTTTATGAAAAGCAGCATTAATGAGAAAGATATTATTCATCCCTTATCATGTATGAATAATAGAGATGTTTTTTGTTATTCAGTTTTTTATATATGAATTCTTAAAAACGAAACAGACAGGGACATTGATGTGTGATCGCAGGCAGAAAATTTTATGATGCTCGTTTATCAACGTGAAAATAAAAAAAAAAAAAAATCGTAGAAATCTCGTTTATGAAAAATATCAAAAATGTTTAAAATTGAATGCTCATAAATGAGAAGATCTGAACTCTGTAGAGAAATGAGCTTCCAATAATTAAAATTGAACCAGTAGTTTGCCCACTACCAAAAAATGAGTTAATAATTTCGGAAGTTTGTTCTAAAAGGCACTGGGTCACGTTTTTTTAATATGGATCATATATCAAATTAAAAAGAGGAACATTACCATTAATTTGATGCATAGATCGTATGGTAAGTATTGGTCGTTTAGGTTTCACGGCCAAGTGTTCCGCCAAACAAGCAAATAATCGTACTTTTCGTAACTTTCACAACCGAGTGACACGTGTTTACGCACTCCGATCCTATTAATTTTTCGGATATCTAATTTTCTGCATAGATTGAACAATTTAGAGGGACGATGAAATACCGACTTTTTTAACTGTATGGTTAGTGGCCACCCAAGTGTAGATAGCCTGTCTGTCTTTCCGTCTATCTGTGTGTGTTCGCATCACGTAAAAACTTCTAAATGAATAAAATTTTGTTAGAAGGTCCCTTAGAACCTTGGTTCAAATATAGAATGCTTTTTTATGCAAATGTAAAGCTTAGAAAACTGCGATTTATAAACTTCCCAAATATCCAACGGATTTTTGTTCAGTCTTTCAACAGGAGTCCTGAAATAAACTGAAAATTCGTCATACAATATATCTTCACTGTCATACACGTTCTGTATACAATTTGTCATTTCGATGCATCGAAAGTAAACGTCGATGTTTTCCGATTGTTTAGAGAAATAAAACACCGGATTATATCGATGTTTTGACACAATACATCGAGTGTTTTTAAAACATCGATGTTTTTTTTTTTGCCCATCCCTAATGCAACCCTTTATAATAACGTGTTGGAATATTAGAAACAAAATTGTCAACACAGTTGAAAATTAAGCCAGCTTGCCGAATTGGTGCTTGCTTTACCTGCAACCACATTCTTGACAAAATTAAGATCTGAGTATTAAAAAAGTCTATTTCTAAAATATTAATAACAAAATTAAACTTTGACTTGCTCGACTGCTTAAACCTTAAAGTAGAAAACAGTGAGTAACAAGAGTTTAATTTTATCCCAAACACAGTAATTCACATACATAAAATTAAATAATTTTAACATTGTTTTCGTGGTAACTACTATATTTTTTTAAATAATTTTTTTAAATTAAAAAAACAATTGTTTTCATTTGCATGTAATAAGTTTTTCTGATCGCTAATGGATAATTAATTGACTATCGTACATGTATTAATATTAAAAATTGTAAATGCATTCATTATATTTTTTATTTAAAATTTTTGCAAATTTTTATTTAATTTAATATAATTTTCAAACTACAGCTGCTTATTTTATATAAGTGTAGACAAAAAATATATTTTAAGTCGTTTAAATTAAAAAGCCAATTTGACGAAGAATCGAACTGTAACTGCTGTGTTCATAAAATATTAAAATAGGTTTAAAATGTATTTTATGAAAAATTCAGTTAATATTCAGATGTAAAACAAGCGTTTAGCCTAGGACTTATGGAACACATCTCTTTTTATTGCAAATCGAAAGTTATGGAAGAATATTTAAGATGTTTAAAATAGATTATCATTAAAGTTATTAAGCACTGTTAAGAGTATCTTAAACCAGGTTAAAGATTCTTAGCTGTCTTCTCACGATTCGGGTGATGCAGAAGAATAAGCTTGTTTGTCTTCTACATAAAGCCGACTTCTTTATGCTATTTATTCAGTTTAAATGATTTGTAAATCTAATGTAAAGTTAAATTATGGAAATGTATATGTTAGTTAAATTTAAGCGTTATTTATTATTAAAGTGAAGGCACGTGAATTTTGAAAAAACATACCTACATTTACTATAATCAGAGCTATGTGCAGATAATATAAGAATATATAGTTTATAACTACAAATCTCTATAATTCCAGACTAATTGCTTCTAACAGGATTACTTGTCATCGGTAGAAGTAAGAAAAATTTTGTTTAAGTCTAGTCTAGCATAGCATTTCAAAATAAAAACAAAACTAAAGTTCCTTTCGGTGCAAGAAAAAGGATGAGTGAAAAACTTAGAAGCAACTCCTATTTTTCGAGTTATATATCCCCAAAATTACGTAAGGTATTATTATATAAGGTATTTTACCAAGCCAAATATATATTTATTTCGAAAAAAAAGTTATCTATTGTTGACTAGGAAATTTTTGTTGTAAAAAGAAATTTTTTTATTTTATTATTTATCCACCTTATACAAAAATCTAGCCTTAAGGCCATAAGCGGTCTTACAATACCATTATGTTAACAACATCATAAAAAAATTTATTGTTACAATCTATGTTAAAAAAATACATATAATAGCATACAATGAAACATACTCGACAATAGATATTTGCACCCAAAAAAACCACAGAAACAAAATCCAAGCAAAGGGGAAAAAACAGGGCAATTAAAAAATCTCAACAAAGCCGGCAAGTTTTTAAAATCCTTTGCTACTCTGACGTAGAATGAACGCTATAGTAAGGAAGTCAACATCTGTATAATTAGCTGCTTATTTCTCTGCGACCTACCAAACTTAAATTATTCAACTAACTACATTTGAGTATTAAGCTTAAATGTTTTATAGGAGTATATCAGATTTCTAAATTTAAAAAAATCAGCAAAAGACATACCTAAAAACTGTATAATATTAGATGAGAAATGTTGTCGCACTCTTAGTGAGTACAGATATCTGATGACTTTTTTGAAAGCCAGTTTGTTTTATCCTCTTCAAAATATAGCCTATAGTGCCCGAATACACTTCCATTGCATATAGGAAATAGAGACATAACTAAAGCGTGTATAATCCTTCTTTTTATATGGAACGGTAATACTAAGTCTAGGCTATGTAACTTGCGCAAAGACTTTCAAAGTTCAACTTCCTGCCAATAATAAGACCAAGGGACTTTAGTTTATCAACAAATTCAACTCGAATATCATTCAACACTACAGAAAAGTGCTCAAAACTATTGACCACAAAAATCATAGCCTTAATCTTTGAAGCATTAACTACAAGTCCAATATTAGACATCCAATCTTGCAACAGACCAACGGTATGGTTGATTACGCTTAGCTGGACATCTGGAAAATCCAGACTTCCTTTAAATAATAATTGTACATCATCAGCAAAAGCAAATGGTTGATACAAGCTACCAGATATGGTTGCAAAAAGATCATTAAAAAATAAAATAAAAAGCAAAGGCCCAAGCACAGATCCTTGTGGTACTCCACTTAAAACTGGTAGCAACTCTGATTTACAGCCATGATAACCTACAAACTGATTTCTATCTTCAAGATAAGAGGACATCAATCTGCACGCCGATTTAGATAATCCATAAATTCTGTACAGCTTGTTAATCAGAATGGAATGACTAACCCTATCAAATGCTTTATATAAGTCCAGTGAAAGCAAAATACAAACATTCCCTTTATATATGTTACTCCTTATATTATCAGTAAGAGCAATTAGCAAAGAGGTTGCACCTCTACTGCATATAAACCCTGACTGACAATCATGCAATTGATTTCTGCTCTCAATATGTTTTATCAGCTGCAATTAAATAAGGTGTTCAACTATCAAATCGGACGGAAATCTTCCATACCAAGCGCTCCACTGCTTTTTTAATCGGAACAATTTTAGCAGATTTCCACATCAAGGGGAAACAAGAAGTTGTGAATATACTATTTACCAAATGCTACAAATAATTACTAATAAACGACATTAGCAGTCTAATAAAAATAAGAGTAAAGCCATCATTTCAATATGTTTTTGACTTAACTAATTTAAAGGCACCAAACATTCATGTAGTTCTACAGAACGAAAAGAAAAACCTTCAGAAGGAATGTTAGAAATATCGAATGTACACCCATTGATTGTAGATTGGTTTGAAGAAAAAAATTTGTTTACTACATTAGGATCAAGAGCATCCAAGTTATTAACGTCGCCTCCAACACCATTTCTATTCAATTTTTCCAAATTTCCTTATTACTCCTGTTTTCAAAAATATGTTCATGCGCAATATCTTTAAATTTCCCAGCGACTGTCTTTACTTTATTTCTGTTTTTACAAAATATCTTCCAATTGTCGCTTGTAGTGTTACGCAAATAGGTTCTGTATGCATTATTCCTAAGTGAAATTTGAAATCTGATTTCTGGAGCATCGAATCAGCTATCTCCACAAGTTTTTTTTAGCAAAGCTCTTCAAAGGCTCAACAGAATTTATATATTTATGTTCAAAGTTCTTAACTGTTCATCAACGCTGCTTGTTGAAGTACATACTGGCAATTTCATACTCTGACATCTTTGCACATATTGATTCTGAAGTGACTGAATTATAATCGTAATATTGATAATATTGTTCACTAAGCAATTTGGACATTGAAATTAATTCGGTTTAACCACCTGATTAGGCAAAGAAACGAGAAAACAATCCAATAAAGACGTAGAGCAATATTGTACATCGAAATGAGTTGTGCACATTAAAGACAGCTGAATCAAATAAATTATTGTTGAAATCGGTAAAAACAAATGGAATTTCCCTAACGATCACATGAGCATATGTATGTATGTAAGTATCAAGTTGCAAAACAAAAACCATATAAGTTTAGTTAATCATGGTGATGCCAGACTTCAATTAAATTTTTTTTAATGTTAACATAATTTGCAGAGACTCTATTTAAAATCAATACTTATGAAAAAATGTATAAAAGAAAATTTGTTACAAAACATTTAATTTCAATGTTATTTTATATCTTTATGAATATGAACTCCAGTTTTTAAAAAACTTACTTTTTTAATGTTTCCGATTTCGGAAGATAAAGAAAAACTGTAACCCACCAGGGCCTTTAAAATCTGTTACGTGGAATGGAACAATTTTTACGTAAAATTTTTAATCTTTGGTCCATTCTAAAGCGAAGTAGTAGAAATATACCAAAATTTATGTAAAAACTTTAATAATAAATAACTAGAAAAATATGCGTTCCGTTAAAAATTGCATTTCATTATTAATAATATTTGTAATTTTCCGTTATTTTTTCCGGAACTTAATTATTTAACTTAATACTAAGCAACATTGATGATACAGCTGTTATTTGCCTCTGTTTTTTCCAACAAAAAATTTTGTAAGAACAATTGTTTATTTGAGTCAAATATTTGCCGTCGAGTGGTCACATTATTCAGTTATTTATATTGTTTTAAAGATAACATTTCGTTTGTTTGGGTAAATTTTCTTATACCAATTGGAGGTTAAATAATAATGTGTGAATAATATTACCCTGTTTATGATGACATTTTAGACGACCGCGATAAGTTAAAACGATCTGACAGATCACTGAAACTACAGGCCTCATGATCAGCGGTCCATAAGAACACAAGAATATGTAAACTTCCCGACAATCTTTTATCAGGTAGAAGATTTTTATAAAAATTCGATTACCGAAATCTTAAGGCGAAGTTTACATACAAAGATCTTGTGATTCTGAAATGTTTACGAAATTCTGCATCTGTAATGCATCTCATGAAAGCAGTTTTTTTATAGAATTAGGAGGCACTCTTTCGTTTTTACATATCATATGATTGGAATAAACGTCCCCATGATAATTATATTAAGAAAAACATTGCGTCTGTCTACATTACTATGAGCACTTGCACCTAAAATTAATATATATTAATTTCTATTATACAAATCATAAATAGAAGTTTGCCAT
Source organism: Cistogaster globosa (assembly GCA_937654795.1). Lineage (NCBI taxonomy): Eukaryota > Metazoa > Arthropoda > Insecta > Diptera > Tachinidae > Cistogaster > Cistogaster globosa. The sequence continues at coordinate 42,252,649 of OW569405.1, forward strand.
ATGTTCCAATGCCTGGCTCAAGCAGTGTCATTTCTTCACAGGCAGATGTTGAGTCAGTTGTTTGAGAAGCAAACACATTTTCACCGAAGAACTTTTTATATGTTCAAAAATAAATTAAAAAATTAAAATACATGTTTATCCACGATTATTTTTGACAAATTTGCTTTATCCTTATTAGGTAATTTTTGTTCTTTACGATTTCTTAATTTTTACAATTTTAATTTTATGTTATACAGAGTTTTATTAGTTTTTTTTTTTTTTCTTTTAATACCATATACAATTTGTAAATAAAGAAAAGTTTATTAATATTTAGTTTCTATTTATGTGACAATTTTAAATCAACTTTTCTTCTTTTAAGTAATTTTATTGTATACTTTTTGTTCACTTATTTTTGTTTGTTTACTTTTTGAATCATATGCTTAAACTTTTTACTAAATTTTACTGGCAAAAATTTGGCCAGTAAAAACTTGTAAATAATCAGTCAACAACTGTCAGTTTACTCTCTCAATCTGTGTACTTATTTGCTGGATTTTGGGTAAACGAATGCGATTCAATAAATCCAGTAAAAAATAGTAAAAACTTTTTGGGTACGCGAACGCAGCTAATTATGTTCACAGGGAAAAAGTATTTTATTGTTGTTACTATCTTCGACTCAAAATGTAGAATACCGATATGTTTATGAAAAATGTTGATAACGACAACTGTGATGCCACATTGTCGTTTTTGTTTCGTTTTCAAACCACATCGCCAACGGGAATAGGGCTGAATATGACATTAAAGTCTAAATGTGCTAATGTTTCTTGTAGTTTACAATGTTTGAATAATTGTTTTATGGATCATGTTATAAGTCGGTGTTATTTTTAAAGCTTACAGAGAGATTCTGAAAGCTGAGTAAAGGTGCTTTTGATTTTTCATAAGGACGATTCGGAAGACCAACCATATAAGTAATTGCAAAAAAAGATTATTGATAGAAGCAGGGATTTTGTTGCTGATACTACGGAGAGCGTGTTGCAGTTGAATTTATATATATATATTTTTTTTGGATTAGATTCGACTCAGTGTATTTTATGCGGTCTTTCAAGTTATATTTTCTATTAAAAATAAAAGTGAAGGAACAGGCGATAACTGTGTTTATACATGTTCCTTTCCGGCAAATATGTAAGTGTTTGCATTTGCTTAGAGAAAATTAAGCTCCTGAGTAGCTGCACCAGCGATATATAACGTTAATCGAAAGTCAATATTTATGGTTTGGGATTTGTCTCTGCTCAGATTTTATATTATATAAAAGTCATCAGCATAAGCATAGAACTTATATTTGTTAAATGAAAAAAGTTGATTACTTTATTATAGGAAGTTAGAAGTAATATAACTGAAAGTGGGGAGATACCATTGAACAACGAGAAAATTTTTGAGTAATTAATAATAACCTTAGTTCTGATTTTTTTTTTCGCTGGTAAAAAGTTTTTAAAGTATCTGATGTTATTAGGTCTTTAACTCCATTCTATTAATTGAAGAATAATAGTGTGTATACCGATTTTATCAAGTGATGAACCACTAAAGGCGATTTTCTATAATTTTGTCAAGAATTTTTGATATGCAATTATATTTGATAAGTAATATTTTAGATGTGTTTTATCTGGATTAGGTCCTTATATCGGGGAATAAGGGTAAGGTTATTATTGACGGAACTATTAATAGTACGTATAGTGATTGTGATATGCGGAGACGACTTAATATTTTTATACTACGCCATGTTTTTTTTTTTAGTTGGTGATTCTAAATTTAAATTTCTCCGTTTAGTCTTGCCACCTATCTATCATAATTCGCTTTAGAATGTGCCAAAAACAATTTTTTTTTCTTTTTTAAGTTTACTAAGATGGTTTTTGCCCCAAGGTACTCAGTTTGCTTTCGAGGGGTTGATTTGGGTAATTGAGATGTTGATGCTTTGCAGTAATTATTTTTTCTTCGATCTGCGAAATTCCAAAAACCACCAGCAACCCCCCAGCAAGACTAAGAAGCAACTCGGCCATGCAAACCATTTATAGAGAATGTTGCGAATCGCAAAAATACGAATATTGTAACCGATATTTATGTTGAAGGCCTCGGTAATTTTGGTCCATTTTGGGCTTTTGATAATAGATGTGGTCGGAATATTTTTTTCGATTTGTCATGTGTAGAAATATGTCTAAAAAGATTATTTTAAACCTTCGCGTAAGGTAAAATCTGAATAATAATCTTTAAATGTGTATAACCTAAGACAACAAATGAACACTCACATGTCGGAGCAAAACTTGTACTTAGGTTTTGTTTTCGCTTTAATGTTTTCTTTACTGTTTGTAATTAATTAAATTGTAATAAGATATTTTAGTTTTTTATTTTCATTTTTTATCCTTCACCAAAAAATGTAAAAATCTACATCTAAGTTTGTCATTCTGTTTGTAATTTGCGCCCCATAAAGTATATATATTCTGAGTCGTTATGCACAACGAAGTCGATTGATGTCGATGTCCGTCTGTCCGTCCTTGTTAGCGTTGAAATCAACTTTTCCAAGGCACTAAATAGGTTAGGTCAGACAGGCGGCCGTGTTGCCACAGCCCACTTGGGTCTACTGATTGGTCCTTTTGTGTTACCTGCTGTTAGAAGGGAGAAAGAAGAAGAAACAGAGAGAGGAGATTAGGACAGTGATTAGGGATGAACAGATTAGAAGGGCAAAAAGAAGAAAGAGAGAAGAAAGGACCGCGGGTCCGAGAATACGGAAAAGGCCCGAGAAAAATGCAGAGAAGAATCCGCTAAGTGAGACCAGTCGACCAAAGTGTGCGCTCATCCCCTGAATGAGTCGCGGAGTTCGGTTGTGGGCCGGTAAACCACCCACTGTAACTTAAAAAGTAACTAATACTACCTGGACCCATTAACGATATATCAGAAAGGCCCTCATAGTACCGCTGCCCAAGATATCTCAGCCGTGTATACCCCGGCCCAGGGCATTGACAGAGGAGGTATTCCACCGTCTTCTTCTTCCGCCCTGACAACTTCTGCAGATATCGTTAATTGGGATACCCATTCTCCTAGCATGGGTCCCGAATAGACAGTGCCCAATGACCACTGCCACTAAGTCACGTAGTCGAACCCTCGGTAGCTGCAATAGTGCAGCCGCCGTTCCCCGATCCAAAGAGGGCCAGGTTGTTCTAGCGGTCGAACATGTCGACTTGTTAGACCATCTGGTCTGGGCCAGTTCGTAGATAGCAGCGTCGATGCGCCGTTCGCAAGCAGAGAGGAGTATGCCACGGAAAATGTCTATGTCACCCTCGTCAAGCATTGTCCCTCTCTTCGCCAGTTCATCGGCAACGAGGTTGCCCAAAGCGGTCCCAATTCCCCTCTCCCACTTTAGGGTAACTGTCGAAACCTCTGCCATCCCGTTAAGGGATGTCTTGCATTTAAAAACAAGTTCAGATAAGGTGAACACACCTTTGAGGGATGTAATTGTGGCTTTACTGTCGGTACAGATGAAAATATCCCTGTTGGATATGTTATAGTACCTCAACCAGCTTACCGCCTTTCTAATAGCAGATATTTCCGCCTGTAAATCATCATTATCCCAAATTCCTCAATATATACCCCACCCCCAAATCTCGTCCCTCTATTGGAGCCATCCGTGTATACACAGAGTGCTCGAGATGGAAGAGAGTGGCCCTCCGTCAGGTCAAAGAGAAAACTCCTTATAAGGGAAGGTTCTAGGGTGTGGTAATCCACAGGATCAGGAATAACATCCGTGATCCGTAGTACGCTAGCATGTCCTCATGATTTATGGTTCCATGCGCCTATAACATTTAGTCTGACTGCCGTCCTCAGCGCCACCCTCTTGGTCTGAAGATCCACGGGCAGCCAGTTAAGCATGGCGAAAAGCGCCTTTGTGGGTGTTGTTCGAATGGCCCCAGTCATTAAGATCGCCACACAGTGGCTGAAAATCGTTTTTCGTTGGCCAAAATTCTGTAACTTTTGAACCGATCAAAATATTGAAATAATTTTTTTTTAATGGATAGATATTTAGTTGAGTTTGATTCAGTTTCAATTACATTAAAATTGATTGAGGACTTTTTAAGGAATTCGAGGTCAAAGTTGAACATTTAAATTTTTTTAACTTTCAGAGTGAAATATGGGTTTATTCTGTGTGTAACATAGTAAAATATCCCTCTAAGATCCAAAAAAGTATATATATTCTTGATCAGTGATGAAATCTAAGACGATATAGCTATGTCCGTCTGTCCATACGTCCGTCCGTCCATTCGCCTGTCTGTATGAACACGATTCAGTCTAAACGAAAAGAGCTAGACCCTTGAAATTTGGTACATATATATCTTGAAGGATAGGGCAGGCTAAGTTGGTAAATGGGCCAAGTCCGACCAGGGGGAAAAAAATTCCCCTAAGAAGAACTAAACCAACCCCTAAAAAACTACACATTTTTACAAGTTTTTTTTGTAAATTTGTTAAGCAAATGAAACATTTTTATGTCTAAGAAGGTTTAAGGTCTTTACCCTGGAGCCAGAAAATCATAAAAATTTATTTTTGGACCCCGCCCCCTTTTTGTGGGCGTTTATATTGCATATTATATGAAAAATAGTGTCAATAATTAACAAATTGTATTACCTAAGCCTAGATTGCATAAAAAATTAATTTTTAAGCTTTCATGACGAATGGAAAATGTACTCGGATCTTCTGCGCTACCTTCACCTCACCCCCCCAAAAAAAAAGTTTTTTTTTTTTTGGTTAAGCAACAAGAACATATAATTTGATCTTCTACGCTACCTTAACCTCACCACCCCCTTACCCCTCCATCATCCTATATAGTTGGAAGGTGTTTAAGATTCGACTCGGTCGAATATAACGTTTTAACTAATTTTGTACTACCGTACTTAAAGAATAATGAAAGGCAATTATAATTTTTATTCGTTTGACTTAAATATTAATTGCAAATATTCCATATTTTGTTCTGTGCTATTTCTGTTCTTTAGCAGTTTTTTGGCTTCTTCATCTAAATCCCGTTGGTCCACTTTCCATTGATTTCGAATACTGGATATGAACGGATCTGACGTTGCCAATAATATATTAAATAGATCTTCATTTGTTGAATTCCGTGAAATTTTCCTAGTATTGTGCTCTCTATAAAATATGTAATGCTTGTTCCTTTTTTCCTGAGCCTCCTCTGATAGATCTCCAAGTGGCACCAAATGATATTTAATGACATCTTCACCATGATAAAGGATTTTGTGAACTGTTGCTGACATATTTCTCCATGGGTAGTTAGTTGTATATATTTTTGCAGTTTCCTTAGCATAATCTCCAAATTTTCTACAGTCAATTTCTTCATTGCACGCAAGTACTTCTAGTATTATTTTAAAATAAGAAAATAAGGTTAAAATCCACTCCTGTTATTTCAGATGCTGTTTCTGGATCTGAAAAGAATCTTCTTGCGGTATTGCCATCATTTGTATTGCCTGACCCTTGTTTTGGCTGATCTATAATCAGTCCACGTTTGCGATATTCATCTTGAACATGTTTCTTTTTTGAACTTCTTAACTTTTTGTTGGTCTCGTTGTTTCTTATTGATCCTGAAGACCCGAAATCCAAATCATAACTGATTTTTAGTATGTGTTCCATAAGTCGTATTCTTGCGTGTAGTGGTGATAATCCAAATTCATATGCATCGGTATTATCTAATGATTTTGCTGGGACTTGGTTTAATTGGGTTGATGTTGCTTGGCATATAATGCAGCTGGATGCAGCCTTCGTGTTAGTCAAATCCTGACCCACTTTTCCATCTATCATTGTCAGGACTAACTGGTAGCTTACTTCAATTTGCTGCTGTTGTAATTTGGGCCTTGATATCACTAATTTCTTTATTAATAACATCATTTGTTTCTTTTTTGAATTGAAATTTGATTGGCCTGCAGTATTTCGTAGAAGATGGTGTCTCATTTTTCCAAATATCCATTGTTTGCGTTGTACTAGTCGAAGGCTCTGAATCTTCCAAAATATTTTTCAATCGCAATGGTACAAATGATACCATGAACATATCTGAGTCAGAAATATTTTCACATACAGCTTGTTTATATTGTTTTTGTCCCGAAAAACCATCACATCCCCATTTACAAAAAAGAATTAACTTTGTGTTTCCGTATTTCTTCAACTCATTTCCTGTTATTGATTGCAGCAAGCGTTCGGCTGTGTGATTAAGTAGAGATTGTAGTTGTACCTCTGCCGAAATTTGTGTGATTGTAATAGTGTCCTTTGATGGCAAACAGTCCATTTTAACAGCGGTTATGTGATGATATGCTGGATATATATTTGAGCCTTTTTCAATCGCACGCTATCTGAGTTTAATATATTGCTGTTTTGTTAATTTCAAATCCAGAAATAATGCTAATGCCTCCTCATTTGTGTACTGTATTGCATCATTCGGAGTTGGTATACTTTTAAGAATCCGTTTTGTTCTCGGTGGACTAGCTTTAACAACTTTTTCTATGATATCCACTTTTGTAAATTGGTTCTGTGATCGTAATTGATATAGGAAAGATTCTTTTATATTTGTAGAACCAAAGGCATCGTTAATATCTTTAAGCTTCCGCCTCTTAGATCTATCGCTGCAGTTGTCCACTAATGATTTGCGTGGTCTTCCAGCCTTATCTTGCTTTGCTGTTTCTGCAGCGATAGTAAGTTGACCTTCTAACCACTTTGCACTTTTTATATAAAATTTTTGTTTACTGTACATAACTTCTTTGTAGCTTTTGTTTAGTGCTTTGACGAAATTATATACTTGCTCTTGCATTTTGGTGCTACACGAATTTAAGTTTAATTTTTTTTTTTTTACGTAACTAAGAACATCTTCCTGATTTTTGTTTCTAAAACACACTTCGGCCAGTTCTTTATAACTAAAGCTCTTCATTTTCTTCTGAATATTTTTATTTGCGTTTGTTATGTTTTATCCGTACACTTAAAAGATTAAGTTATTACTGAGTAATCCCTTAACGAATCCGTACTTTTATAAATTTTTAGATACATGTTCTTCACACACTGATCTTTAATTTCATAGCAGGTAGCGCTTAAATTGAACAAAACTGCACTCATGCGTCAATGTGGGGTTGTTTTTTAACTTTAGTGGTTTAATGTCGCAATTATTGTTATAAAATTGTTAATGACTTTGGATGACCCTAACATTTGATAACAGGTAAATTTAGAAAGAGATCATATGCTTCCTGTAGAGCCCATTGTGATAATTTTATTACTTATTTTTTGCTGATCAAAACAAAGCCATTAAACCCTTTCGAAGGTATTATATTTATTTTTTTTAGTTATACGTAGCCTAAGCTAAAAAAAAAATTAACTTTTAGGCAAAAAAATGAAAATTTAATACACCATTGTATATGAATTTTTTTCGAGTAATTTCATTAAAATGAAAAAAGTGTTCTACAGGCGGCTCGTGGCGGGTGCTAAAGTATATATAGCCTTAAAGAGGACACTTTCACCTTTCTCGTGGTTGTATACGTTTCTTGTTCCTTTTTGTTCCCTAGAAGTTCTATTCCACTAAAGTTTAAATTTGAGGAAAATATAGTAGTTTCATAAATATTTCATAACGCCCCTAATATTAAACGCTAGAGCTGTGCCTACTTACAACAACTAAAGACAATAATCCTACCAAAATTATAAAAAAAACCGCAGACCATTATCGATGATAGCTTGCGAGTAGTAACCATTTAATTTTGGTAAAAAACCAAAGAAAAACACCTTTTTCTGAAATTAAAAAAAAAGTTGAGTTTGACAGCATGCCACGCCCACAATTATCAATATTTTAACATAATTTTTTGGCTACCTTAATTTGGATATATTAACTACAAAATGACGTAAAAAGTTTAAAAATCGGTGACAAAAAAAAATTTACTTTTGGCCAACAAAAAACGATTTTCAGCCACTGTGCGCCTGTTCAAACGCACAAAGCACTGGGTTTTATTAGCGTTAAATTGAACCCTGTTCGCCAGGCCTCATTCGGAAATTACCAAAAGGTCGCGATTTATGGTATCGTCCACGTGCTTTCTCATAGCCCCAATTTCTTGAAGGCTTGGTCTATTGCGCAACGAAAATGAATGGCATACGCTACTGTCATCTGCAAAAGAATAGAGAGGGTTGGAAGTCTGACGTAGAATGTCATTAAGAAAAATAAGAAATAGGGTAGGGGAAGGGACGGCACCTTACGGTACCTCTGAATTTACTTGAACTCGTTTTATGAGATCCCATCTATAACAACTCGTATAGTGCGATCTCTGATAAAGCTCGATATAAGAGTGAAGCTATTACCGACACCAAAAGCAATAAATTTTAATGTGAATTCACCATGCCACACTTTATCAAACGCCATGGAAATATCTAAAGCCACCACCTTACTGTTGCCGAAATGGTGAATAAATTGACACCATACCTTTAAACATCAAAAATTTTGCACCCATTCCACTTACTGCGTACTTTGAACAATGGGTTCAAAACATGAAAGATGAAAAAGAAACAACAAGATTAAAAATTAGAAATAGAAACATTTATACGAGGGCTGCTATATATATTTCTGGCCTGGCAACACTGAGTGCTGCCAAGTGCAATCTGACATTTCCATTGGAAAGTTTGTCATTTTTAAGCATAATCGTACTCAAAGCGTTTTGACGTACGACCATCCTATAGCACTGTGAAAAATTGGTATAATGAATTTAATCGTGGCCGAAGCTCGCTCAAAGACGAATTCCGTGAAGGTCGTTTAAAAACGGCTGTTGTGCCAGAGAACATTGATGCCGTGCGTGAACTCATAATGCAAGATCGACATGCGACATACCGAGAGATAGAGTCATCCTTGGACATTTCTTCCACCAGCATACATTCGATACTGCATGAACCACCTGGCCGTAAAAAAGGTTTGTTTTCGTTGGAACCCGCACAATTTGAAAGTCGCTCAAAAAAAGGCTCGTGTCGATTGGTGCAAAGAAATGTTGCAAAAATACGATTGCGGTGCTTTAAAAGACGTTTATAAGATCGTCACAGATGACGAATCATGGATCTATGCGTATGAGCCCGAAACGAAACAACAATCGACCGTGTGGGTCTTCAAAGACGAGCAAACTCCAACGAAAGTTTTTCATGGAAGAAGCACTTCGAAGCAAATGGTCGCCTGTTTCTTTGTCAAAACTGGTCATGTGGCGAATGTTCCGCTTGAGCGACGTAGGACGGTCACTTCTGAGTGGTACACTACAATTTGTTTGCCTGAAGTCATCGGAGAAATTCGAAAAACCAACAAGAGAAGACGAATCATTGTTCACTATGACAATGCGAGTTTTCACACATCGGCTCAAACCAGAGCGTTTTTGACCGGCCAAAACGTCGAATTAATGGGTCATCCGCCGTACAGCCCTAACTTGGCACCTAATGACTTCTTCTTGTTTCCGCACATCAAGAAAAAAATGCGTGGTCAACGATTTTCGTCGCCAAAAGAAGCTGTTGAAGTGTTCAAAAACCATGTTTTAGAGGTGTCTCAATCGGAGTGGAAAAAGTGTTTCGACAACTTGTTTGAGCGCATGCAAAAGTGTATAAATCATGCTGGAGAATACTTTGAAAAACAATAAAACCATTTTTGATTATAAATATTCGCATTTCACTATTAGGCCAGAAATATATAGAGCAGCCGTCGTATACAATGCATACGAGGAAACAAGTAAACTTATTAAAAAGCACAAAGAAAACATTATTACAACCACCTCTGAAAAAGGCAACAAAACTGTTGTAATGTATAGAGACGTCTAAAAAAACAAAATCAAACAACTATTAGAAGACAACAGAAATAAGAGAAAATTCAACTCTAAATCTTCAAAAGAAAAACATTTTACTAATAACTGCTATTTAAAGAAGGCAACATAACAAAATTAGAAACATTTGTAATGATTCCACATTTAGTAGCGGCACTAGAACTATTTGGCTTTCTCCAAATTCGCAAAGAAAATATGGTTTATAGCGTTACTTTTTAATAAACTTTTACTTTTTAATAAATAATAATTTAAATACTTAGTTTAATGCTTAAAAATATAATGAACAAGTTAGAAACACTCAAACAGTACACTACAATAACGAAACAAAGTTTCTAAAAATTCTTTAATTCGTTTTACGCGAAAACGTATGATAACAAACTTTAATATCAATTACATAGTATGCCTATGGAAAATCCGTTATCGCCACCAAGTATAGATACCGTACTGTACATATTACTTGACGATGTAATTGATAAATTAAAAAAAAACATAGATATAAAATTTATAACAAAATATGTAGATGACTTATTTGCAATAATACAAAAATCGGACAAGGAAATAATATTCCCCCTTTCTGTTTGGCGTCGTCAACATCGTCGTCGATTTTGAGGCAACATCAATTTAACACAACATCAATGCTAATTTGGTGTTCACTAACAGTCTAATGACGACATTGACTGTTTATTGGTAATATAAATAAGTAAAACACACATATCTAATATTTGTGTCAGTTGATTCCATTTGTTTTATACGTAGCCTAAGCTAAAAAAAAATTAACTTTTAGGCAAAAAAATGAAAATTTAATACACCATTGTATATGAATTTTTTTCGAGTAATTTCATTAAAATGAAAAAAGTGTTCTACAGGCGGCTCGTGGCGGGTGCTAAAGTATATATAGCCTTAAAGAGGACACTTTCACCTTTCTCGTGGTTGTATACGTTTCTTGTTCCTTTTTGTTCCCTAGAAGTTCTATTCCACTAAAGTTTAAATTTGAGGAAAATATAGTAGTTTCATAAATATTTCATAACGCCCCTAATATTAAACGCTAGAGCTGTGCCTACTTACAACAACTAAAGACAATAATCCTACCAAAATTATAAAAAAAACCGCAGATCATTATCGATGATAGCTTGCGAGTAGTAACCATTTAATTTTGGTAAAAAACCAAAGAAAAACACCTTTTTCTGAAATTAAAAAAAAAGTTGAGTTTGACAGCATGCCACGCCCACAATTATCAATATTTTAACATAATTTTTTGGCTACCTTAATTTGGATATATTAACTACAAAATGACGTAAAAAGTTTAAAAATCGGTGACAAAAAAAAATTTACTTTTGGCCAACAAAAAACGATTTTCAGCCACTGTGCGCCTGTGCAAACGCACAAAGCACTGGGTTTTATTAGCGTTAAATTGAACCCTGTTCGCCAGGCCTCATTCGGAAATTACCAAAAGGTCGCGATTTATGGTATCGTCCACGTGCTTTCTCATAGCCCCAATTTCCTGAAGGCTTGGTCTATTGCGCAACGAAAATGAATGGCATACGCTACTGTCATCTGCAAAAGAATAGAGAGGGTTGGAAGTCTGACGTAGAATGTCATTAAGAAAAATAAGAAATAGGGTAGGGGAAGGGACGGCACCTTACGGTACCTCTGAATTTACTTGAACTCGTTTTATGAGATCCCATCTATAACAACTCGTATAGTGCGATCTCTGATAAAGCTCGATATAAGAGTGAAGCTATTACCGACACCAAAAGCAATAAATTTTAATGTGAATTCACCATGCCACACTTTATCAAACGCCATGGAAATATCTAAAGCCACCACCTTACTGTTGCCGAAATGGTGAATAAATTGACACCATACCTTTAAACATCAAAAATTTTGCACCCATTCCACTTACTGCGTACTTTGAACAATGGGTTCAAAACATGAAAGATGAAAAAGAAACAACAAGATTAAAAATTAGAAATAGAAACATTTATACGAGGGCTGCTATATATATTTCTGGCCTGGCAACACTGAGTGCTGCCAAGTGCAATCTGACATTTCCATTGGAAAGTTTGTCATTTTTAAGCATAATCGTACTCAAAGCGTTTTGACGTACGACCATTATTTGTGTTGTTTACAGTGACTTGAAAAAATTAATATAGAAAAAAATGGAATTAACTCGTGAACATTTTCGTGCCATCATTTTTCACAACTTTCGACGTAGATTATCACGACAAGAGTGCATTGATGAACTTAAACCTTTGTATGGCGATGAAACACCATCCTATAGCACTGTGAAAAATTGGTATAATGAATTTAATCGTGGCCGAAGCTCGCTCAAAGACGAATTCCGTGAAGGTCGTTTAAAAACGGCTGTTGTGCCAGAGAACATTGATGCCGTGCGTGAACTCATAATGCAAGATCGACATGCGACATACCGAGAGATAGAGTCATCCTTGGACATTTCTTCCACCAGCATACATTCGATACTGCATGAACCACCTGGCCGTAAAAAAGGTTTGTTTTCGTTGGAACCCGCACAATTTGAAAGTCGCTCAAAAAAAGGCTCGTGTCGATTGGTGCAAAGAAATGTTGCAAAAATACGATTGCGGTGCTTTAAAAGACGTTTATAAGATCGTCACAGATGACGAATCATGGATCTATGCGTATGAGCCCGAAACGAAACAACAATCGACCGTGTGGGTCTTCAAAGACGAGCAAACTCCAACGAAAGTTTTTCATGGAAGAAGCACTTCGAAGCAAATGGTCGCCTGTTTCTTTGTCAAAACTGGTCATGTGGCGAATGTTCCGCTTGAGCGACGTAGGACGGTCACTTCTGAGTGGTACACTACAATTTGTTTGCCTGAAGTCATCGGAGAAATTCGAAAAACCAACAAGAGAAGACGAATCATTGTTCACTATGACAATGCGAGTTTTCACACATCGGCTCAAACCAGAGCGTTTTTGACCGGCCAAAACGTCGAATTAATGGGTCATCCGCCGTACAGCCCTAACTTGGCACCTAATGACTTCTTCTTGTTTCCGCACATCAAGAAAAAAATGCGTGGTCAACGATTTTCGTCGCCAAAAGAAGCTGTTGAAGTGTTCAAAAACCATGTTTTAGAGGTGTCTCAATCGGAGTGGAAAAAGTGTTTCGACAACTTGTTTGAGCGCATGCAAAAGTGTATAAATCATGCTGGAGAATACTTTGAAAAACAATAAAACCATTTTTGATTATAAATATTCGCATTTCACTATTAGGCCAGAAATATATAGAGCAGCCGTCGTATACAATGCATACGAGGAAACAAGTAAACTTATTAAAAAGCACAAAGAAAACATTATTACAACCACCTCTGAAAAAGGCAACAAAACTGTTGTAATGTATAGAGACGTCTAAAAAAACAAAATCAAACAACTATTAGAAGACAACAGAAATAAGAGAAAATTCAACTCTAAATCTTCAAAAGAAAAACATTTTACTAATAACTGCTATTTAAAGAAGGCAACATAACAAAATTAGAAACATTTGTAATGATTCCACATTTAGTAGCGGCACTAGAACTATTTGGCTTTCTCCAAATTCGCAAAGAAAATATGGTTTATAGCGTTACTTTTTAATAAACTTTTACTTTTTAATAAATAATAATTTAAATACTTAGTTTAATGCTTAAAAATATAATGAACAAGTTAGAAACACTCAAACAGTACACTACAATAACGAAACAAAGTTTCTAAAAATTCTTTAATTCGTTTTACGCGAAAACGTATGATAACAAACTTTAATATCAATTACATAGTATGCCTATGGAAAATCCGTTATCGCCACCAAGTATAGATACCGTACTGTACATATTACTTGACGATGTAATTGATAAATTAAAAAAAACATAGATATAAAATTTATAACAAAATATGTAGATGACTTATTTGCAATAATACAAAAATCGGACAAGGAAATAATATTCCCCCTTTCTGTTTGGCGTCGTCAACATCGTCGTCGATTTTGAGGCAACATCAATTTAACACAACATCAATGCTAATTTGGTGTTCACTAACAGTCTAATGACGACATTGACTGTTTATTGGTAATATAAATAAGTAAAACACACATATCTAATATTTGTGTCAGTTGATTCCATTTGTTTTATGTTGTGTTAAAAAAGAGCTGTGAAAATTTTAAATTTACAATAAAAAAAAAAATATAATTTTGTAAAACATGCGAATTTTTAATTTATTTTTTTTATTAATTATTCAAAGTCCAATTTAAATTATTATTGAATTAAAAATAAGTAATTCCTTCTACAATGTTGACAAAGTAATAGTCAATTAAATTTAAAAAACATAGATTTATTTTCATGTTACTAGATTTTTAATTAAATATCCCCTGAAGAAGTTGGAAAACAATAAACAAAACGTTCGAAAAAACATATATAAGAATGGTTTGATTTTAATGTACAAGGAGACAAACAAGAAATTTTCTCAAAATAATAAACTTTTATTTCTTTTTAAATAAGTCATCAACGAGGTTTCTTAGATTTTTAATGAATTTGCTATAGTAGTTAATTGAACTAAGTAACGAAGTTACTTTAGATATGCTTTGTGGATTTTTGTACTTTTGGTCGACTGAAATTTTCGCTGGGTCCGGTCTAATACCAGTTTTGATTATAATCTGCCCGAGATATTTATTTTCACTTTTGAAGAAACTGCATTTTTTAAATTTTAGTGGCAACCCAAAATTTTGAAGTTTTTTTAAAAGCAACTTACGTTTAGTTTTGTCTTCTGATATTGTCTTACTTGCAAGCATGATGTTATCATCCGTATCAATTGTAATGCATCCGTAATTTATTGTAAAGCTCCTGGAGCTGATTTAGTGCCAGGTGTAAGCTGTTGTCATCTACTTCGACTGGGAGGTAAGCGTGTGGTAAATCCGGATGGCTAAAGATAATGCAGTTTTTTCCAATAAAGCGGTTTTTGATGCGCTGGGCGTTTGCAGTGTTTTTACTGAAGACGTTGACGTGGATTTGTTGTGCCATTTGCTAAAGAGAAATTTTCCCCCAGGTGCAGATTGCCCTGAGCGCTATTTCCAACCTGACACTGCTACCGGCACGTCATCTGCGTAGGCGACAGTCTTAAAGCACATGGAATCTAGTTCCAGAAGCAGTCTATTAATCGCGACATTGCACAACAGCGGAGACAAAACTCCGCCCTGTGGTGTGCCCTTACCGCCATCCTAGTGAGTGCATGTTATTATCCTGCAATCCAGCAGGGGCGTTACGAACCCGATTATCAACTGGTCGCTCCAAGCTCTCTGAGAGCCTGAGTGATCGCAGTCGGGTCGATATTGTTGAAGGCCCCTTTATGTCCATGAAGGCTACCATGGTGTAGTTCTTATGTTCGAGTGAGTTCTCTATATAAGCCACAAGCGAATGTAAAGACGTCTCAACTGATCTGCCCCTTGTGTAGGCATGTTAAGATAAAGAAAGGAGGCTTTTATCGATTTTCAACCACATGTGGATTTCGATAAGTCTTTTTAGTGTCTTGAGCAGAAAGGACGTCAGACAGATCGGTCTGAAGTCCTTCGGCCATTTGTGCGATATCAGTTGTACAGTTGTAAGAGCCATGGGGTAACCAGATCCAAATTATTCTGAAGATCGGCCGGAGTAATCCCATCCGGGCCCGGAGACTTGAATAGATGGAAAGTCTTAATGGCCCAGTGTCGTCTAACCGTATCTATTTGTAAAGAATTTTCCACACTGTCTATCCCTATAGGTTCATATTGCATTTCCATTCTTGAGTGACAACCCGGGAAATGTGTATCCAACAGGGCCTCCAGTGAATTTTGTGCACTGATTTTCCAAGTGCCCTCAGCTTTCCGAATTTACCCCTGGATTGACGGATGCTTTGCAAGTGTTTTACACAGCCTGCTCGTCTCTGAACAGCCCACCATCCCACTAATGAAGGCCCTCCAGGATCTGCGCTTTGCATTTCTTACTTGATTTTTAAACCTGTTCAAGGAAGTCTTGTAGAGTGACCAGTTTTCCGTCCTCTTTGTTTCATTGAAGAGTTTGCGGCAAGCCCTACGAGACTCGGCTCTGCAGATTTTGCGTTGCACAGATGGTTTGCAAGACCCTTCGATTGCATTCTTAAAAACGCTGGTAAGATTGCTCACGGCATCTTCAATATACCCCTTGTCCCTGAAGACCATGACGATCCATAAGGATCGTGTTCTGGTCCTCCCTGTTCGCCTTGCTCCTGTTAACATAAACGGCAGTATAGTGCCCCTTCCGTTCACAATAGAAAAGACAACGTAACGATGATCAGAAAAGGAACAGTCCTTGGAGACTTTCCAATCCTATATCAAGAACGCATGGTGTGCATCAACAAGCGTGATGTCTAACGCCTCCTGCCTGTTTGATACTACGAAAGTTTGTTCTGAACGCCTATTCGCTACTACTAGATTATAATGTAACATAAAATCAATAATACATTCACCCCTGTCGTTGGTGTCGGAACTACCCCAGATGTGATGGTGCGAATTTGCATCGGCGCCTATGATTATAGGTGTGTCCTTCGCCCTCGCTGCTCTAATCATCCTCCTGATCAATGAAGCAGGTGAAGGACCCATCTGGTCGTACGGCATATAGGTGGAAGAAATCCATATCGCGGATTCCTTTGCCTCCCATGCCACTGTCACCGAATCTTCATCACTGTAATCAGATAAAATTAAGATATTTAGGTGACTTTTCGCCAAAATATAGGATCTAATCTTTCTATTATTATCTGAAGTTGCGACATACAGTAATTTGTAGCCTTTTAAATTGAGTCTACATATTTCGCCTTTGTTTAACCACGGTCCTTGAACCAATACGATGTTTTCGCCTTGTTCTGCTAGACGAAGGATTAATGCAGCAGTCGCTGCTTTAGAGTGGTGGAGGTTGATCTGGATCACCCTCACCATCTTTTTGGTCCGGATCATAAATGACGGTGACGTAAACGTCGTCTGGATCGGAATCCAGAAGAGCGTCTTCGTCCTCCGCAACGTCCAGGCGCTCAAAGAGCTCTTCAACCAGACAAGAGTCTAATTGGGAGCCCTCTGTCGCCACCGTGTCAGCGGGTTCATTTATGTCTGAAATAGCTTCCACCGGTTCACTCATGTTTGAACTGGCTTCCAACGGTTCGTGGCTGACAACCACGTCCTTGTTTTGCGACACCTCCAATTGGTCGCTGGAGTTTAAGGGTTGGGTTTGTAATCAACTCGTTAGATGCTAAGCTTGACACTTTCAAAACCACTTTCGAAGTGGTGACAACGATTCGTTGTTAAGGACTAAAACCGTCTTTCTTAGCAATCCCTCCGGTTCGGAGACCTTCACCACCTTCCAGTTGCTGGTCGCCAGATCAGAATTTCCTCTCTGGATGATTGCAAGAATGGTCGCATGGTCGTGTGGTTCCCTCGGTATAATCGCGATGGATCTCGGTCTTCAAGGTATAACGCTGACCGGGAGCGCATCTTATCTCGCGCCGGGCCACACTTCCCCGAGGGACGTGAAATTTAAATACGCCAATCGATCAGATATAGTTTCTAAAATTTTGCTATTGATAATCAGCAAGATCGGCTTATGTCCTTCGAGGCTGTGGGCCAAGCAATGTTAGTAACTCTAATCAAAAAACAAATGCATGGAGCGATAGAAAATTAAAAAATAAAAGTTTGAAAGTTTATTATAAGTTTGAGTAGAATACTATTCATATTGGAATTAAATGATTGGTTCTAAATTGTTAATAAATAATAAATCTAGAACCTTAATTCAAATGTTGAACACATTTGTTCTGTAAAAATATATAATTTTCTAGAAAAAATAGAGATACAACGCACCCAATTTTATCAGTTTAATAGTACTAAAACAGTTTTCAACACATGTTATTTTTGTAGATAAACAATTTTAAACCCTGTTTACAGACATTGAAAACAATTAGAAATGAAAGCGGACGAAGTCGTGGACACTGCTAGTATCTAGTAATTATTTATCATAGTTTCGAAGCCTCCTTATGTCAATCAAACTATTTTACAAAATAATAAAGCCTGATAAACAAATAAAATTAAATAAACGTATAATAGAATTTTTTCACCATATTAATGGAATTGTTTTTAATAAAATAAAAGAAGAAAAGGCAAACCAAAAAACTAAAGTCAAGGAAAGTCGAATTTAAGTTCGTTTAATTTTTATTTCCGACCTATATATTTCTTCCTTTCTTATGCTTCTTTCTAATTTTTACCTCTTCTTTTCGATATCAATATTTCTTGTGTATGAGTTCCATTGAAAATAATGAGACTTAATTTCTTATTAACCTGGTCTGGTTATTACTGAGGTTTTGAAGCATTTTATGACATTTTGATTTGAAACTCAGTTACAATAAGATGTATTAGCTTATCTCAGTATACACTGGTGGACTGATTTAGCAAAGAAATTCTTATTGCAGTCGATGGCGGTGTCGTTAATGTAATAGTTCTACTACTTTCTCATGTAAATAGTAATAGGCCGCAGGTAGAACTATAGTATGGGACTGAAACTGCAGCAGGTTTTATATACTTTGAGTCCCAGGCGTCCTATAATATAAACAAATTTTAGACAATCTGATAAACTAGCTTAACATCTTTATTTATGGTAAAAAATCTATATATAATAACAGATGCCTCCAGGTTAGATATGCTTATAATATCGTATTTTCTTATCTGTTTTTATATTGGATTGCGATCAGGGTCTTGGGGAGCGTTTATAAGGATATGAGAAGTACTGTAGATAATCCACAGTTTAACCGTACAAGCAGTATATTTTGTATCATTGTCCTGTTGGAAATAAAGTCTGTCAACATCTTAGTTTTTCTGCACTTCTACGTAAATGGTTTTTCAAATAGATTATGAGTAAGTCGTAGAGAACATACACCACCATACCAGTGCTTTTTTCCACACACGATGATTTCCTTCAGAGCCACATATATTTTATTCTGGCTCGGCTCGTGCCAATGACGTTACGTTAAAGATTCTTAGCAGGCACTCGATGGCCGTGTGGCAATACTAGTGTTATCAGACCATTCAAAGGTGTTCAATGTACTCTTCATACCTTAGTGGGTGACAACAGCGGATAGAGATCAATTCGTCGCTAATTTATTGCAGTGTTAAACTATCTACCAGATTGTTTTTTACACAGCAATATTGGATTGTATGCCCCCGGGGGTACTAAGAGTCTGGCTGAACTAACCAAGGTTCAGACAAAGTGCTCTCAGGGTATAAGAGGAACTAGTTCCCCGGTGTGCAGACACCAAATCTTAATAGACAAGTTAGGTACTTGTCGAAGCACTGACCAGTGTCCTTAAAGAGACTGGAGCCACGGGAACCGGTAGCCCATACAATGAACCGCCCATCTCTTTAATTGGTTATTGTTGAGGTGTCTTCTGGGTACATGTGGTGGCTGTTGGTTAAGGTCGATGTCTGAAGGGAAGGTGCGGTGCTTTTCTGAATGTGCTGTTGCATTGTATTTCAAACATCATACATACGTTAATATTGTATATACATGATGTTCTACAATACATCCATACATATAACAAAACTTCAACCGGGTCATTTCTGTACATAAAAAATTATTTAAAATTTTTAATGTTGGTGTAGGTAGTAATCAATATGGAATACAAAATACTTATTTTTGGAATTTTTGTCTGTCTGTCTGTCTTCGTCTGTTTGTGTGAAGTGGTCCCTTAGAACCTTGATTCAAATATAGAATATAGAAATTCCCAATAATAGAAAAATCTGCAGGGAGGTACCCAAATTTAAGACCATATACCTCCACGCCTGGGAAATTCATGGTACCCAGCTTTAAAACTTAGAACTTTGGTTTAAATATAAAACACTTTGTTTTGAAAAATAAGTTATTTCGTAGAGAAACTAGAGATACACATGTGAAAGCAGCCAATTTTAATGGTATAATGGTACTTAAACAGTTGTCAGCACATTTTAATTTTATAAATGAAAAATTAAGAACTATACAACAAATGTTTAAAAACACATTTTTCTAAATTTAATTTAAAGAGTCGTGGGCACTGTTAGTTAGCAATAAAGGGGAAAACTTTGAATAAAAGGTATATAAGCAGTAAAAAGGAGTATCGCGAGCCAAAAAGAAAAAAGTTATTGCATAAAAGAATACAACCCATCATTGAAACATCACAAGTCTACGTTAACAACCAGAAAACAGAAATAGGACACAAAGCGAAAAGCTTAGGAATGATATTCAATAATAAGTTAACCTGGGTACGTATGGTTCTGGAAAAACATTTTCTATTTTTTCTTAAATTGTGATACAAAAAATAAATATAGACTTAAAACAGTATTTACCAGTATTTTTATATATAGATATTTGTACTGAAACTGTATGAAAATAATGAACACCTTTACTCTTACGCAAAGAAAAATTTGGTATGCAGTTTTGCAATTTAATGAAAATAAAAATATTGATATTTCTACACCCTCATTACCTGTATATCCGATTCACTTTAATAACCTTCTAAAAATTAAGCTAAAACAACTGATATATCATATGTTATTTATTACCCTGGCTAGACATGTGTACTACAAACATTGGTAGTTACTTTGATTCCACTGTTTGCTTAATTGTTATAAATAGTTTAAAACCATTTTTGTCACAAACTAAACTTATATTTGCTAGTTACAATATTACCAAACTTAAATTATATGCTTTTACTATTTATAGTTTTGTTGTAGAAGTTGCTTATATTTTGCTATTTTAGTATCACTCTTACTAAGAATACGGTATATAAATAATAATAAATAAATATGTACTTGCTAGTAAACCATCGGACTAAACGGTTGTTCTCATTATAACACTAAGGATAATTTTAACATTCATATACATTTTAAAAGGCTAGTAAATTTTACTACTTTTAAAAAATTCCAAAAATAGGTGGTTTGTATTCCATATCGATTACAATCTAAACCAACATTCAAATTTTCCAAAAATATTTGTATTTGTTTATGAAAATATGAGTTTCTAATACAAGACATTAAATCTTATAAATTAGAGTATTAGAATCAGACAAGTTACATAAGAGTTTTCAATAAAAAAAAAACGCAAAAGTAGGAAAAAATTAACAAAAATAATTAACAATACTGCGAGACAGTTTTATATATTAACAATTTGTCTCTGGAACCAACTCTCCCCTATTTTGCAGAACACAAACAACGCAATTAAATTTAAAATTTTACTTTTGCAAACGTTTCGAGATTAACTGTTACTCTGTTCAACTTAAAAATCTGTTCAACTTAAAATCCTTACACACACAAACGAATATATATATATATATATATATATATATATATATATATATATATATATATATATACCAGCTCTCCCCAGAGACGAATTGTTAATATATAAAACCGTCTCGCGGATGCCGTATCATTATGCAAAATTGAACGCCCAGCGGTAAGGTATTAGGCTTGTTTGTAAATATAATTTTATGTAGCAGGACGAGGTTTTTAACTTTTAGATAGTTATTTAGTGTGAATTTAAAATTCAAGTGGAATACTGAGATATGTGATCGAATTTTTTTTAAACCATAAACGTCACGTTTAATGTTATTAAATGTTGTTTTGAGTTTTAACGTGTCTTTCGAATTACAGCCATAAAAAACCTCCGATGAATAAAATAGAGTTGGTAGAATTTAGGTCTTCTCAAGTAGTCTTATTTTTAACGGTGTAAAGTACTGAGTAGCCATAAGCTCCTTAGCCTACTATATACTCTGCCACATGCGTGATTACTATGATCATACCTAGTTAAAGTACTATTAAAGATAACACCAAGGTTTCTTACAGAGCTTACTAATAATAAGAATATTTCAATATCAGATACGATTTTTACTGCTTTTTTACAAATTATTAAGCATTTGGTTTTTTTAGGGTTAAGACGCAGGCCTTTTGCTGATGTCCAAAGAAAAATTCTATTTAGAACAGCATTCAGATTATTGAGTTTATTGTTAATGAGATAAATTTATATGTCATCAGCATGCATTTGTACATAGGAACGTTTGAGTTGTTGTGGTAAATCATTTGCATACAGTGAGAACAATAAAGGTCCAAGTATGAAGCCTTGCGGAACAATGTGCAGAAATGATCCCGTTACTGTTTTATTACATGTAAGAAGATTAACCGTGCCCACAACTTCGTCTGCGTATCGTTTGTGTTTTTTGATATTTATTGTAGAGTTCCGTAAACGGCGTTTAAAATTTTCCATCTCCAAAAATAAAATGTGCTGACACTGTTTTAGCACCATTATAACGGTAAAGTTGTGTGCTTTCACATAAAAAAGACATAAATTCCAACCCAAAATACTTTGTCATATCATCTACAGATCCTAAGTACAGGCTATTTGATATTAGCCCATTTGTACTAAAAAAGGATTGAATCTATAAATCCTGAAATTAACTCGATCTCTCTCGTAGTGCACGTGTTGCTGATAAATTTCTCAAAACAAAACTGTTGGGCTTATGCTCATGCTCAGTCTCATTCAAATTTCACTCTTCCTTAAACTCTGTAAAAGGCGTCCAATATGGACCCTGTCTTAAAAATGTCTCCGAAAATAAATTATTAAGGAAGCAAAGCACGGTCACCAACCGGGAAAATGGTTTTAACGTTTAACCTTTATCGGCTTTCCCGGGTTATCGACGTGGCATGGTACAAGGGCAAAGTAGACTTCTACTTTCCTAACCCCATGCTATGTAAAATCTGCCAGAAGCTCGGATACACAATAAAACGATGCAAAGGTAACCCCACTTGTCCACAATGCAGCTTGCATCCACACGAAAAAGAAAATTGTTCACGTACGTTATGCAGTTGTCGTTCAGGCGAACACTCGTCGACACACAAGGAATGTCCAAAATACATTCAAATGAAGGAAATACCTAAAATAAAAACGAAAAATAATTGCAGCATAGAAGAAGATTGCCGAAAGTGCCTAGCCATTTATCCATTACCAAAAAATCCCAAAAAACACAACAATAGCCTCAGGACCAACTACGAACCAAGTAAAAACCATTAACCAACAATTGAAAAGAAATAATCAACAAAAGACCCCAACACAGCTACAAATAAAACTAATCATCTTAATATTCAATCATTTACACCAAAACAAAACATAAATACCATACCAACAAACTCTTATAAACCATCCACATCGAAACTAACTGAAACCGAAATAAATACATAAATGGAAACAGGTGACAAGCCAATAAACAAAGCAAATAACGTAAAATCTACAATAAACACTGAAGATATCTTCACAAACAACCTATTCATTTTCAATCACCAATATCCAATTTAACTCAGCAATTTCTTAACACTAATTCATAATTTATTCCAATAGAATCTCTTGATGATGTTTCTATGGAACAATCAGATACGCAACTGCCAACAATTCCTTAGAGTTTTTAATTTTTCTCCTACTCAAATTACAATAACTAAGCAAAAAATCTTTATTTCAACGCAATGGGCTTCGCGAAATTCAATGGAATATTAAAGGCTTTATCAATAATTATAGTGATCTGCAAATAATACTGAGAGAATTTGAATCTAGTGCTATATGTCTACAAGAAACCCACTGTCCTTTTAGCTTGAATCCAATACTTCCCAAAAACTATAACGTATACTTTCTCAATTCAACACTTAACCTCACCGCAAAACAAGGCGTCGTAATTTTAGTAAAATCCAACATTCCCTAAACAATTACGCATCAACACCAGCTACCAAGCGATTGCAATCGAAATCTAAATCACTCCCAATATCAAATTTATTATTCTTTCTATTTATATACCACCAAACAAAAAAATTTATGAAAGGAACTGTCTACATTATTTTCCTCCTTTCAAATCTCGTAATAGTCAATGATAACTTCAAATGCTGGAACAAAATCTGGGGATCGTTAACTAACAATGTTAGGGGTCTTATCCTAAAGAAAGCAATTGATATTTTAAATTTATGCATCTTGAATGACGGCGCCCTCACCAATCATCAACTTATGGAACCCTTACGCACATTGATATATCCTTTTGCAGTATTTCCTTACTTCCTTTTAATTGTTCGGTCTTTAATGAATTACACAATAACGATCACTTTCCAATACGCATTTCTATGAATATTTTGGAAAATAGCAGCATTCCCCTAAAATCAGGAAAATACCTTTACCATCGCGCGGATTGAAAGAATTATTCCCAAAAACCAGAACTAGACATTCTCAACAAATCCTTTTCTAAAACTTGCAATCGAGACGCAGCTCTTTTTATTAAAGCTATACGCACACTGCAGCAAATAAACATATCAAACAAACAAGGAATTCACCCCACATCCCAAAAAGAACAATTCCGTGTTGGAACGACTTACTTTCCCATTTACGTAACTAAAAAGTGATTTTATGGCAAACCTTTAAAGCCAACCCAATACAAGTAAATCTTACTCCTTACAGGAAAAACAACGCCAAGCTTCGCCAAAAACAAAAAAAGCAAAAAAGAAAGTCTTGAAAATTTTTCAAAGACAATTCACAGAACCATGCTAATCTTTGACATCTGTAAAAAAATTAATCGTATCACCCTGAGAACTCAAGCTTCTACAATAAAAGTCATAATTAACCAGGACGAAGTCTTAACTGCCCCTGTGTCAATCGCTAACACCTGGTAAAACATCGTCAGAATACGCATCAGGTAAAATTTTTTCGCATTTTTTTAACTTAAGAAAAGAATTATAAAACTCAACATCGATTAATTACACCACAGATAAAACGGCATTATTTTTGGAAGAATCAATAACAATGATAACTCTCCAGTTGTCTTAAAAGAGGTAAAGGTAAGAGGTAGTGTAGACCGCGTGAACTATCAGATGATCAAAACCTTAAGCTATACTTCCAAACAGAAATTGCTAGAGCAACATCACACAAAACTGAAAACTCGCAATAGTAATACCAATTCCAAAAACGAAAAATTTTGATGCTTTCCGCTCTATATCGCTACTTCTTTGCATCTCGAAAATTTTGGAACGAATTATTGCTGCCAGATTGTTATGGTTTCTGGAAAGAAACAATCTTATCGCTAAAGAACAGGTCGCCTTAGAGGCTGCTGTAGTCGAAGTGGTAAACACGTTGACTACAAACCTGGTTGTTCAGGGTTCAAATCCTGCGGCAACCAAAATACAAAAAATGTTTTTTTCTGTTTAATGGTATAAATACATATTCAGAATGAACAAAAAACGTGCAGTCTCCTTCGTCGGTACTTTCTCATAGCAGATTCGCCGGCAAAGTAAAATAAAAAACTCTCTCTCCTTTCACCACCTGTCTTATCACTCATCTATCCCTTTCCTAAAGAATGTAGCACGGTTACAAAAAATAACTAAATAGGTTTTAATGCCTGAAGTGCTACTTCTCTTTAAAAAAAAAAAAAAAAAAAAAAAACTGCGTTTTGACAACTACATATCAAGAGCACTCTCCGCGAAAAACCACGTGACAACTTTATCGATTGATTTCGAAAAAACGTTTGACAGAGTCAGCTTACACGTCATTTTAGGTGTTCTAAAATCTTGGGAAAGTGCCGAAATGTATTTAATTTTGTAAAATCCTTTCTTACAAATATAAACTTTAAGGTAAGAATTAAGGGTCACCTGTTAAAAACTTTCGTTTTAAATAATGAAATCCCACAGAGATCATCCCTACCGGTAATGCTATTTCAAATAGCATTTAACCAAATTAAATTTGAAAAACATACCGAATGTTGACTACTGTTTATACGCAGATGACCTATACATTCTATGCAAAAGAAACATTAATATCGAAACGTCAAACATCTTATCAAAATCTCTCGGCGCAAATATCTCATTGCAAAAAGCAAACAAAAATCCATATTTGCAGAAAACGTAATTGTGATTCAGAAAACTGTAAAAAAACTATAGCGGAATTACAAATAATACTCAAAAGCACACTGTGTTAACTTAAAAAACTCACTTTTAGCTAGAGCAAATACAATGCGCTATTTATCTTCGAAAAGTTCAGTACATATCAACACGCTGATGTACTTAACAAAAACTTTAATACTGAGCAAAATTGATTACGATTTGTTTCTGTACGGAAATAGTCACAAATCAACAATAAACGTCATAAAATCAATGTGCCACAAAGCTGCTCGCTCAGCAGTTTATGCCTACAGAACCACAACAGTTGTCAATATTCTTAACAAAGCAGGCCTGCTATCCATGAAGGGAGATTCTTGAAAGTGAAAGAAAGAATACATCTCTGCTCTAAGACCTTAGCGGATCAAATATGCAATTGCCCTAAGCTTAGATCTCGCAAGAAAATCGGAAATTCCCATTAAAATAACAAAGAAAACAATTGTCAAGCCCTAACGAGAAAAAAAAGAATTTACTGGGTTCCTTGTCATACAGGAATCATTGGCATCGAAAATGCAGACATGGCAGCACGGTACGTCTCGCATGCACCCATCCAACGACACAATTGAAAAAAGAGATCTGCCCCGATATAATACAAATTTAATAAAAGAGATGGTCAATGATAACCAAATAAAACATATTCACTACGTTATCATAAACTCAACGGATGTCACCAAAAACAAAATAAAAATATTTTTCAGACTTCGACTCGGCAACACAATATTGTCCCACAACTTCATCATAAAAAACAACACCGGACCCATATGTGCTACCTGCAACTGCTACATAACCGTAAACGACCTGCTCACTGAATGCACTTCTCTAAACAAAGTAAGAATCAAACACTTTAACAACACCCCAGCATATATCATATACAATACCCATCAACAGAAAAATCAACAGTACTTACAATTTCATAAGGGAAACAAAACTCTTAGTATAAGTTATTATACCACATTGTAGGAATTACGAGCGAGCAGCTATGCGCGCTAAACTTTATTTAATGTTTGAATTTATTTATAAGATTAGTCTAATAAATAATAAAATAAATATAATTATTTTCGGCTTCTCATTTCTACAAAACAAATCAAGTTGTGGACTTGCAGCTTCGTGCGGTAGTACATGCTGCTTACATGGGATTTTTAAGCCATCAATACGGCTTGATGGTCCACTGCGAAAATATATGTTTCTTCATCACGGTCTTTAAAATTTTTATTTCTGGCTTTTTTCCTTTTTTCTGGCGAAAATTGTATTCTTCGTGTTATACATGTCCGACTGAAAATCGTAGAAAGAGGATAAATATTTCTTTTGACTCTTTCATCTTTTGAATCTTTCATCGTCTGTGATCTGTACGCTCCTTATATTAATATTCATTCCATTCTATTTGCATTTATTTCATATCGCACACCTTCTGATAACTGCCGGTATAGCCACAAATGCAAGAACAAATGCATGTGACGATTTGCAGAGAAAACAAAGAAGAAAAGCTTTAGGTTGTGTGTGGACTTCGTCTATCCAAGTAAATAATGATTGACTATAAATGTTCCTTGTATTCTTTGTTAAAAACTACCTGGTTTAACATTTGATGTTTACGGTGCAAACAATCTAAGGTAGATTGGTGCGAAGAATGCTGATGACGAATGTAGCGATCCCGAAAATGTATGTTGGTGTCTAATTTTTCTTGTTTTCTTCGTAAAATCTCCGTAGGCATTCATAAATAATTTTTGACTCTTAAAAAATATAAGAAATTAAAATAAAAATGAACATGAACATGAGCACAAATTAATTAATTCATTTATTATATTATGGAATGTTTTAAATAAAAATTTTAATTGGCTTCTATAATTTTATGTTCTTTATTATATTTCTTAACAAATTTGTATCTACAAGTGGTCGAAAATAAAAGAAAAAGAAATGAGTTTTTCGAATTTTAAATTTGAAACATTATGTAAAGATAATTTCGATACATGGACAATTCAAGCTGATGCATTACCTATAAAAAGTAAGGGATGAAAACATGTGAATGGAACGTTTCCAAAACCCGAAGGCCCTCCACAAGATGTAAGATCATGGAAATCTGAAAACGGGAAAGGAAAAGCTGATTTAGTATTATCAATTTCTACGAATAAGTTGATGCAAATCAAGAACTGCAAGGCATTCAAGGATGTGTGGGACAAATTACATAGCATTTACCAATCAAAGGGACCCGCAAGAAAAGCAATCCTTTAAAAAATGAAGAAATCGTGATGACATAGAGAACACATAAGAACATTTTTTGACATTGTGGATAAAATAAACGAAATGGAGTTAGAGATTATGGATGATTTACTAACAATTTTACTTTTATATAGCGTTCCTGATAAACACGAGCCATCCTTGTTGCAATCAAAACTCAAGAAAAACTACCAAGTCCTGAAGTATTAAAAATAAAACTTTTAGAAGAATATAAAGCCTGTAAAAGGAATTTTTGTTAGGAATCATCAGATGCAATGGTAGCAAGGAAATGAATAAAAAAATTTTTAAACCAAAAGAAAATCAACACAACAAAAGTGAGAAATATAAATTTACATGTTGCAGCTGTGGAAAAATAGGACACAAAGCAAAAGGCTGTTAAGCGAACAAATGAAATGAAAGAAATATTCCTCAAGAAACAACTATAAATGCTGAAATTGCATTCCACTTTAATGAAGAACGCGATAGTTGGTGTCTTGACTCTGGAGCATCATCACACACGTGTTTAGACAAAATTTAATTTCGTATAATGAAATCTTCGTCTACGGAAGTGTTACATTTAGCAAATGAGTATTCAACGAAAATTGATGGAAATGGAACCGTAAAAATTAAAACTAAATCGATCATGGATTTCAGGTAAAGTTTAATAACAAAGAAGCAATTGTAAAAAATCCAAGAAATGGCGAAAAGGTAATGACAGCGAAAAGAAGTCAAAATTTATATTATGTTGAAGAAGTATCAGAAAATTGTAAAACAGCACAGGCATCACGTCTTCAAGAATGGCATGAACGTTATGGACACCTAAGTAAAAACGATTTAAAAGATTTATTACGAAAACAAAAAGTAAATGGAATAAATTTCAATCCCAATGAAAAATTAAAAACTTTTTGAAGTTTAGATAACGGGAAAACAAACCCAGAAACTTTTTGAAAAATCGATCTCAAAATCTTCAAAACTACTACAACTAATACATATAGACGTTTGCGGCCCCATGAGAGTAAATTCTATAGGTGATTCAAGATACTTTTTAACTGTTATTGATGACAAAGAAGAAGCAGAAGAAGAAGAGTGAAGTATTTAAAAAATTTAAAGAATACAAAAGTTTAGTTAAAAAGAAAACGGGTCAGAAAATAAAAACTAATCGATCCGATAATGGAACTGAATATACTAACAATGAATTTAAAATTTTTTTAAAGAAGGAAGGAATAAAACATGAATTAACTGTTGAGTGGCCGAAAGGAAAAACCGTACGCTGGTTGAAATGTCTAGATGTTTGATGCTACAATCAGGTTTAAGTCCAAGTTTTTGGGAACAAGCTATTCTAACTGCCAATCATATTCGAATAGATGTCCTTCAAGAAATCTTAATGGTGAAACTCCTTTTAAACTATTGCTTAGAAAAATTCCAGCAGTAAGTTATTTTAAAAAATGTTGCACGGTAGCTTGTATGCTTATAAAATCAAGAAAACAGCAAATTCGAACCAAAGGCAAAAAAATTTATATTTGTGGGATTTTCAATAAAACCGAAGGCTTATATATTGTGGGATATAACTGAAAGAAAAATTTTATGTTCAAGAGATGTAAATTTTACTAATTCTTATCAGTAAGCAAGTAATTATTCCAATTTCTTACACAATGAAACTGATCTAATGGAAAATGAATATATTGAATTAATTTTTATTCCTAAAGATAAAATTAATATGCAGTCTAACGATATGATAAAACGGCGATGACTGAAACTGAAAGCTAAAAAAGTAATTTTAGATGATTTAATGCGATGAAACTGAAAATAAAAATTTCGGTAATAAGATAGAAGAGCGCTCTCTTTAAACGCAAAAAAGCCTTTATGGACCAGAGGCTAATGAGTGGAAAAAGCCATGAAGTCTGATATTAATGCGTTATTGAGAAACAAAAACTGGCAAATAATAAAATTGTAGATTGCAAATGAGTACTACGAAAGCAGTAAAAGGCAGATGGAACAATAGAACGTTACAGCGCTAGACTTGTAGCAAAGGAATTTACACAAATAGAAGGCATAGATTTTTCTGAAATTTTTTCTCCTGTTGCGAGAATTAATTATATATACCAACTTGATTTTGTGACCGCATACTTATACGGCACCATAGAAGAAACAATATACGTGAAAATTCCAGAACAAACAGAAATGCTTTTAGATGATAATGAACAGAAAAAATACAAGGGAAAAGCTTGTTTATTGAATAAAGCATTGTGTGGGCTAAAGCAGTCTGAAAGATAATGGTACCGAAAATTAGATGAAAAATTACAACAATTAAAGTTTAAGCCATTGAATTCAGACAATTGCGTATATATGCTAAAAAAAAAGAAGTGACACAACTTTAATTGCGATTTACGTTGATGATTTAATAGTAGCAACAAACAACAAATGTAAATATGGAGAACAAGCGAAGTCATTTAAGATGAAGGATCTCAGACAATTAAATTTTTGTTTGGGTATTGAATTTAAACAAGATCCAAATACAAAAGAAATTAAAATGTGTCACACCTTAATTATATAAAAAGCATTTTAAAAAATTTATCATGGAAAATTGCAAACCCGCAAGAACACCATTTAACACAGGGATAAAACTTTCAAAATAAATGTGTTCGACAAAGGAAGCAAAAATAGAAGCAGAAAAGTTATCATACCAAAACTTAGTTGGTTCTTTAATATACTTGGCCGTTTCAACAAGACCAGACATTCCACATATAGAAGTATACTAAGTCGATACAACACTAATTATGTAAAGGAACATTGGGTTGCTGCAAAAACATTGGCTTACATTATAAAGCAACAAATGAAGAATTGACAGGATGATGACACAGATTAGGGAGCTAATATAGACGACAGGAGATCTTTGACGGGGTATGTATTAAAATAAGTTAACGCAGCTATAAGTTGGATTCCAGAAAACAATGGATAATGGCAATGTTATCCATCGAAGCGGAATATATGTCACTTTCAGAATCCACAAAGGAAGCAATCCATTTGAGAAGATTTTTAGAGGAAATATTAGGTAATCAAAGTTCAACTATAATTACAATGACAATCAAGGTGCTGGACTTTTATGCAAGAATCCAATATTTCACAAGAGGATAAAACATATGGATATCCGCCATCATTTTGTTAGAGAAATTGTCGCCAGCGGAAATGTCAAAATAGAATATGTTTTCACTTCGTAAATGCCTGCTGATTTTTGAACAAAAGGATTACAAATTACAAAACATAATAAATGCAAAACTTTGGCGAATATTGTTTGTTTTTATTTAAAGTTACTTTTGTAACAAAATTAAGAAATAAACAATTCCATTGGGTTTAATAACAAAAAATCATTAAATGTAGCCCAATATGAAATAAAAGTTTAAAATGTTTTATGAGTTCTATATTAATTTTATAAATATTCCTCCATCCTGCTTTGACATGTTTTCGTTTTGGCAGTAACATCTAGAAAATGTAAGTCCAGCGATTAAAGTATATTCATAGCCTCTGAATCACCTTGTCATTTCAAAAACGCTATAATATGCTGCGTTTTCGCCAGAGCGTCTTTATATGTAAGGATGTTGTTTTTCGCATCTTGATGATCTGAAGATTCAATTTCCTCTGTTGAGCCATCAGAGATTTTTTGAATTTCAGAAATTTGTTCTTGCAATGGTACGCGTAAATCCAAAAGTGATCTCTCAATAAATCATCGATCTGATAAGAATCTTTTAAGCATTGCTCACTGACCCCTGCAATACATATTTTCTCCATTTTGGCTAGATTTAATGGCAAATCATCCTCACGCTGAAAATCAACATCAAATGATGTCGGACATTCATGGTTGTGAAATGTTAACCATGCCTTACGAAAACAGTTCTGAACTATTTCAGAAGTAACTTGGTGCCATGCACTTTTAGCAAAATAAACTGAGTCCAATACTTTTACACGTTTAACTAAATCATAGGCGGTGTTAGAAGTTTTAATGCTTGCTAGTAAGTGCTTCAGTATCAATGTTCTGTAACTATGATCAATCAATTAATTGGCTAATCGAAGTACAATTAGAAGGCAAAAAATGTATTGATGTTTTTTGGGTGCAATGCCGCATTGTCCAAAAAAAGTAAAATTTGGCTATTTTGTTCTTCTTTTATTCAATTTTTAAAAGCTCTTGGTTTAGATGCCTTTTAATAACAAACAGCTTTTATTTGCCTCCAGCCATGTTCTTACAGTGCAATATTATTATTCTTTCCTCAGACAATTTTTGTCCCATACATTCTTGATTTCTTAAAGTCATGGTCTTGTTTTGTAATGCCCTGAAATAAAGAGCAGTTTCGTCAGCATTGTAAATATTTCTTGATATGAAACCTTTTATTAGAAAAGGTAGTTTCTCCATGAATGCTGATACATCGTCAGGATTAACAGAGTCGGCTTCGTCAGATAACGCCGCTTTGAACGAGGCATTTAAAGTGTTGTTACCCAAGGATTCAGCTATTTCTTTAGCTTTGCTTTGTATCAATGGACCTAAATAGAAAAGTATAATTATTTGAACAAAACATATAAGTCAATCACAATCCACTTAGTAAATTTATGATAAAATAATTCGTTTTGCTGTAAATTTGTAACGTACTGAATTATATTAATTCCTTCATTGCGTGCTGTAAAAAACCATTCGTAGGACAACTGATCAATTGTCAACCCTTTAAATTATATTGGATTTTAATATCTCTTTATATTGGATTTTAATATCTCTTTTCCTTATAACTTCAGAAGCTTGAGTTTTACTAATGCTTCAATCACTTCTATTTTTTGGTTAATAGTTAATACAGTCCTCTTTTTATCCATTTTAAAAAGTCCCGCCTGCACTAATGTGTATAAGCGAATAAACAATGCTTTCCAAAGTACAAAAAGCAAACGCACATCGATTGTTATTCGGGGAATCCCCTAAATCGCGTAAGTAATGACATAGATTACAAGTTGTTGGTCAAATAGGTGTATACACCATACGTACGCACCACAAATATTGCAAGAATTAGTGTTGTCAACTCATCGAAGCAGAAGCTAAAATTATAGAAAAAACGTTAGATTGAATGCAAAAAAATATTTAATATACTCACATTTAACAATGTTACGTGATGTAGTAAATTTGATAAACCGTGCCCTGTTGTTAAAGCGAACAAATTAAAAGAGTCTTGGCAAGCTTATTTGGAAATTATGACTTGAAAAATTCGGAAAAAATAAGCTTAATGTCCGTCCAAGAGAATTTTTATATCTAGCGGATGTCCGCGTCCGCTCATGAGAAGCGTCCTTTCAAGGAAAAGCAACTGCAATGCTTTTCTTATGGAGCGCTGCCGGGAACTGGCAACAATGTCCGACTAATGGGGGTGTCCGCTTATGGGAAGTGTCCGTTAAGGGAGATTCCAGTGTATTAACAAATAATTTAAGTAAAGTATTATTTCAGGGGTAGTGTTGTATATTCATGAATTTAATACTTTACATAATAATAACTTGTTCCAATCATATATAGAGTATGCCTTGCGTATTTTGTAATTTAAAATATTTTACGTATGAAAGTTTATATAATTTTCTTTGCATTTGGAAAATAAAGTCGTACAATAATATGTGTGAATAAAATAATTAGTGCTTTTTTACCTATGACTTCACCTTATTAGATTTGCATTACACGGCAGTTTTGTAAAGGAAAATGTCAAACTTAGCTTTATATATATTTAATTCGGTTTTGGTTTTCATTGGCTTTTTTGTTTCTATACATATACAGTATTTAGTTTTTATATATTTCACTATCCTATTGAAAAAAAACGCTTTTTATTTTATGGAATATAAAGTTTTTTTATTTATTATAATTATTTATACTATTTTTAAATGTATAAAAAAACGCAAAAACAAAACAAAAAATTAAAATAAAAACAAAGACTACTCCATTTTTACTTTACGATCAACTTAACTAACCATTATCTATCACATACAGTGGCGAGCAAAAGTGTATGAATGTTCCTTAGCTTGTCAAATACTGCTCAATGTTTTTTTGTAATAAAATAAAACAAGATAATTTTATTATTATTTTATTGTTTATTTATTACATTTTATCAAAAAAGAACAACATAAAAAATATTTTATTATTTAATGTTTTTTTAACGCATAATAAAAAATATCTCAATTCGAACACTTTTGCATGCTATAATTGACATTATTTTAGCTGAGTCTGTTTTGTTTGTTTTGTTTTGTTTTACCGTTATTTTTGATAACGTTCTCTGATACATTCTTTCTTGTTTTTTAAAAAAAAAAGTTTAGTGCGATTTAAGACACGTGGCTGTTAATTTATTATAATTTCCTATATTAATTTCATAATTTAAAAAAATGAGGAAAATAAGTGCGCAGTTGGAAAATAGTATAAAAAATTTAACCTAGCAAGGTTATTCTTGCAGACAATTAGCTAAATCTTTGAACTTGGCGCATAGTACTGTCCAATCTGTTCGTAAAAGGCTTAATTCGGCTTTCAAATGTACAGCAAATAGACGTCCAATATTACTTACAGACACCGATGCTGACATATTAAAAGACTGATGAGAAATAAAGATACAAAAACACTAAAATTAGCAGCTAAAGCAATAAATAAAAATGCAAGTGAATGAACTGTTAGAAGAGCATTGCGCAGAATTGGACTAGTCTCTGCATTCAAGCAGAAAAAACCGGCTTTGTCCAACAAGAATGTGAAAGCACGTCTACAATTTTGTAAAGAATATGGAAGCTAAACTGTGGATGACGGAAGCGTGTTATTTGGTCAGACGATACTAAAATTAATCGCTTTCAGTGAGATGGAAAAGAATATTATTGGCATCGTCTACATGAAAATTTTCAACCGCATCAAGTTAAACGAACAGTCGAGCATGGTGGTGATGATTTATTGGTGTGGGGTTGCTTCACATGGTGGAACGTTGGTCCTTTAGTTAAAATAGAAGAAATAATGAAAAAGGAAGATTATTTATGTATTCTTCAGTCGAACTTGTCAGATTTTGTGGAGAAACCCCCATACCCCGAGGACAATATATGCTGTCAACATAGATGCAGATCCAAAGCATACGGCCAAAATCGTGAAAGATTGGCTTTTGCAACAAAAATTTCAATTGGTAAAATGGCCACAACAGAGACCGGATCTAAAACCAATTGAAAATTTGTGGGAACTTTTAAAGAGAAGATTAGCAGAATATGAAAGATCTCCAAAAAACATGGATGAACTTTGGCAAAGAATTCAAGATGAATGGAAGAATATCTCGGACAAAACTCTTCATTATCTGGTAGAAAGTATACCTAAGCGTATTCAAAGTGTGAAAAAGAATAAAGGATTGTGGACAAAATATTAGAAATATATTAACAGGTCCATATAATTAGGTAAGTGCATAAGTGTTCGAATTGAGTTATTTTTTCTTTGCGTTAAAAGAAACATGAAATAATAAAATATTTATTATGTTATTGTTTTCTGATAAAATGTAATATATGAACAATAAAATAAAAATAAAATTATCTTGTTTTATTTTATTACAAAAAAATATTGAGCAGTGTTTGACAAACTAATCAACATTTAAACCTTTTGCTCGCCACTGTACGTTGTTATACTTCTGTAATATTTTATGTCAGTTGACGACAAAAATGATCAGTGCTCGTGTCATTTTTAAAATTATTGCGAGTAAATAATGCCAGGCAATAGATTATCGTACGACGTGATTCAACTGATAATTTTACAAATAAAAATATGCAATTGTTTGTGCAAACAGTTGGCATAACATTTATTCCTTCTTTATCTTCAGAAATTGAAAACCAACTGTATTGCTTTTATTTTTAATACGCCATACGTCTGCATTAAGAGTCGGCATATAACCAACCTAACGCAAAAGGAAATATAAGAAAAAATAAGAACGTGGTTTTTTTATTGTTAAAGCCTTAACATTTTTGTATAGGCTTATAAAATAACTCTCATGTTGTTTTTAATAGAAAAATGTTTTTGGGTTTTTTTTTAGAAATTTGGATAAAGGTTTCCTGATGAGCTGGATTGAACAACCGGCGAAATACGTATAGATACCTGCTTTTCCAACCAACAAATAAAATGCATTTTTATTTGAGGATATTATGGGATATTAGCATACTATAATAAATAATATTATGAAAACTCCCTAAATAGTTTTACAAATAAAAAAAAATTATTTTCATAAAATAAAAAGCATTTTTTCATACGAAATATGAAAAAACTAAAATTTTATGTGTGTAAAGACATTATTGACATACTGTATTTACTCACATAAATATTTTACTTATGTAATATATGATTTTTTAAAAATTTATAAACATTTTATTGAATACTATATGAAGCAAATTAAAACTTTAATTCAGGTTTTTTTGAACTTAATCTATTTTAAATGTTTGCAATTTTTAAATAATATCAAGTACATAGTTATTTTAGGTCACAGATGTATTTTGCTTTTTTAATTTTCCTAATATGGTGTTATCTCAGAAGCCAAAATGATGACAATAATATTTTGTGTAGAATCCATAATTTCTTACGTTTGGGCATTGATCCCACGAAATTTCAAATAATCGTTTTAAGGTGGCTTTAGATGAAATGTTGTGCTCTCGAACTTTTCAATCAAGATAATCCTAATCATTTTAATAAGATTTATGTCTGGAATCTGGTGGTGGAAAATTTTTGGTGTTGTATAAAATCAATAGTTTGGCGTCTAAGGCTGTATGTATCAGGTTATTATCATGTTGAAAATTATATGCATTGCTATGAAGCCCCAGTTTTTCAGCACTGTTAAGAAGATTAAATTGAAAAATACACATTCTTCTAGCACCCCGTGTTTTGTTAATAGCAAAAACAAAAAAATACCTGAAAAAAGAAAAAGAAATTTATGGTAAGTGAATGTAGGTAAACTATTTTGAGAGTAGCTCTATATAAATTGGAATTGAAAATTGAAATGATATAGAAAAAGTCATTCTAGTAAAATATTTTTTTTGTATTGGGCTTAAACTGATTCGATCGCTTTTCATGTGAGAGCAACATTTTCAAGCCGCGTTTTGATTACTACTTAAAGGGACCGGAAATGGATATTGGGTATTTTTCGACCTGTGGTGATGGGTATAAAAACATACATACATATAATAAAACTAAGATATGTTGATTTGTAGATACTACCCACTAGGTAGTTTTCGATATGGAATAAAAAACACTTATTTTTGGAATTTTGTCTGTCTGTGTTCGCGTCATGTGAAAACTGCTGGGTGGATTTGACTAAAATTTTGTGAGGAGGTCACTAAGAACCTATGCTCAAATATATAAAACTTTTTATTCATAAAAATATATCAATTCGTAGAGCTACAAATGTTAAAGCACTTAATTTTACCGGTATAATGGTACTAAAGTAGTTGTGAGCACATTTTATTTTTATAGATGGAAAGTTTTTAACATTTTTTACAGAACTTTACAATAAATATTTTCGAAAACACATTTTTCTAATTTTAAATTTTAAGAATACTGAAAATGAGAGGCTGTAAATATAAAGAAAATAAATTTTAAATTAAAAAGAAATAAAACTCTTCAAAAATATTCGTTGTTCATCGACATAAAAATTAGAAATAAACCTATCGCAGAGTTCGTTACGCACGTCGAATTTTGTCAACGTATGGATTGTGTTTATTTTCATGTACACAAATGTATTTTAATTTTTTCGATGAATATTCGCAATGAAAAATTCGTCGCTTGTCTCAAATGTGTTTGCTGCATAGTTGTCATGTTTTTAAATTAAGTTTTTTATCACCTTCATAATTTTGATTGTTTTGGAAGTGCTGTTATTATCAAAATTTGTTCCTCATTAATATTAATATACCGTGTTTACTTTTTTTTAAGATGGATTTCTATGAGAATAAAGAGCACGTTATTAGCAGTGATGAATATAGTGATGGTGACGACGACGATGAAGCCATTATGAACGATGTAGTAAAAGCACATCAGAGTTTAAGATCTCGAGACTATTCCGAACAAAACAAACAGCCTGAATTGAGAATTCATCAAAAACAAAAGCAGTTGAGCTCACTGATAAGAAGAAACAAATTTTGTGTTATACACAAAAACAAATCTATAAAATGGTAATTATTGAATGATTTTATTTTACTTAAGATGACTCATGTTGTGCAAAAGAAAGTACAATATTTTTTTTATAAAGATTTTAAAGATAAGTTTAGTTTTTAAAACATTGAAAACTGCATGATGATTATAAGTAATATAATGAAATAAATTAGTTCTCTGGTGCTTAAGTTTTTGCTTAGCCACACACTTTGAAAAGTTCTTTTTAATTTTTATTTTATTAAAAAAATTCAAACTGTTTGCATTGGCTTATTGAACATATTGTTGCGAAGATGCTTAAAGTTATAAAAAGAAGTGATAATAATTGTCACCAAGAAAGTGAAACGAAATGGACTATCGAGTCTGTTCATTAAGCGAAAAGTTTCTACGAAAACTTCTTGTTCATAAAACAAAAACAACTAATACAAAGCGAAAAATAAACAGCATAGCAGAAGGAGGAAGAAGTTCTAGTACATTCAACAACTTCTTAACATTGATTATATAAAAGCAAAGGCCGTATAGGCTGATTTATTCTATTTGTTAACGTCATCTAGTGAAGATCTCGTAGTACAACTGTATCGTCCGTTACGAAAGTGATAAAGTTTCCATCGTATATTTTTCTGTATTAATCACGAAAAAATAATTGTCTAGTAAAATTCTGTAAATTAACTAAAGTAGTAAAATGTGCGTGTAATTATTTTGCAATAAAGGAACACTATTAATTTAACGTAACAACTGGTGTCAGAGTGTGATTGCAAATAATAAATAAATTCTAATGAAATTTGACAAGCTATAAGTTGAGTAGCTAAACATGGAGCTGAGTAGGATAGACCTGCCGACAGTGGGCAATAAAGCGGAATTGCAAAAGGGGTTAATAGTTGAATTCAATCAGCATGGTATCGATATTGGTACGTTCATACGAATTCGGAGAAAAAGAAGAGATTGAAGTATGTAACCCAGCGACAAAACGCTTTATGGATTTGAGTTCAACGTTTGCCGCTATAATGAAGAAAATAGAAGAAAACAACCAGAAGCAGGTCAATCAAATGAAGAAACAGAGCGATCCAGATGTGAAAAAGGCTATTTGTGATTTGCAGAACACATCTCGTACGTGCTAACACAGGAAACCGCGAAAGTAATCTCGAAGCCACAGGTAGGTGTACAAGGTGCGATGTCTTCGGACCGATGCTTATAACCACGGCGACAAAGGAGATGATCAAACAAAAGAGGAGCTTTGATTATAGTGCTGTGCATAATTAAGGCGGGAAACACAATAATTCTGATGCGCTTTCAAGACGCACGTGCAATGGAGAGTGCAAGCACTGCACAAATAACGAGAAAAAGGCTTACCCAAATTGGTTCAAGCGTTGATTGGTCGAAGGTCTAGAAAGACGACCCAATTTTGGCAAAAATTTTATTGGCTAAGCAAAATAGCAGAAGACCGAACTATAATGAAATATCGGCAGAAGCCGTCTAGCAAAATCGTACTGTGCTGAGTGGAATAATCTGAAAGTGGAAGATGGCTGCCGATATCGATCTTGGAAAAGAACAGATGGCAAAACCACAATAAACTTAATTGTCGTACCACCTTCTTATAGAATCAAGGTTACGAGGAAATTCTATAATGGTCCCAGCTGGGGTCATATGAGATATTACTTGGTGGGCTGCCGAAAATTCGTAGCCGACAGAATAGCTAATTGCGAACAGTGCATTGCGGCCAAGAGTCCTGCACAAAAAAAAAATGCCGTGGCAAGCTTCAATACAACTCAGGTGCCCCTTTTGAGCGGTAAGCCATTGATATCACAGGTCCATTCCCGGTTAGTTACGCTGGAAACCAATATGTACTAATGGTAATGATTTATATAAGCAAATTGCATACACCATTCCAAACCAAGAAACCAAGACAGTAGTGAATGCTCTTGTAAACAATTGGCTGCGCCGGTATGGTGTTCCCCTGGAATTGCATTCAATGCAGGGACGAAATTTTAAATCCTCGTATTTAAAGATATGTGCGACGTATATCGTATCAAGAAGACGAGAACGATACCGCTACAGCCGCAGTGTGATGGCATGGCGGAAAGATTAAAGCGCACGACCTTTGAGGCCAATTGACAGGTTTATTTCTCGCCAAATTTTAATTTCAATAAATCGATGCTTGCGGTCGCCTATGTCACGTAGAGCCATCTTGTTGAAACCACATTTCGTCCGGATCAATGTCATCTTTATTTGCAAACAAAAACCATTAATCAGGGTGCGGTAACAATCTCCATTCACCGTAACGTAAGGTCCGGCCTCATTTTTAAAGACATAAGATCCGATGATTCCACCAGCGTGTAAACCACACTAAACGGGGCATCTTTCTAGCCGTTAAGCCAAAAGTAAGCCTCATCGCTGAACACAATTTGGCGATAAAACAACGGGTTAGTTTCTAACTGCTCTAGAGCCCAATCGGCGAAAGAACGACGCACATAATGGTCTTGTGGCTTTAACTACTGCACTAGCTGGATCTTATGTGGGCTTAGGCCCACAGAGGCAAAATTTTTTCGTAGTGGACGGAAAGAGCACCCATTCCTGCGATCGACGACGAATAGATAAATTTTGATCTTCTTCCACACTTTCGTTTACAGCAGCGATATTTTCTTCAGTACGCACATTCCTCCGATGCGTTAGTGTTATTCCAACCTCTGGAGAGTATGTGGTACGAAATCTATCCATAGTTCGAGATATGGATTGCTCAGACGGATATTTTGTTCACCATAAAAATCACGAAGTCGTCTTCAGGTGGCTTGAATTGATAACTGATTTTCAATGTAAACTTAAATGATCTGGTAGGGTTGTTTAAGCGTGAGTCTATTCACAATGATTCGCCAGAGTTTACTGAAAATAATAACAAAACATTTTTCATCAAAATTTAATTTTAAGTATTATTTTTATAATTTAATGTTCCTTCAGGCTTAAAAACCACCCGATATTAATCGAGAAGCGAACACGGAGGGATTTACTAAAGGACAAATGGTTCTACTTTTTAGCCCACAACGAAAGAAAGGGCTGTTCCCTAACCAGCAAACCCACGGGGAGAGATCGTACAAGCTGATCAAGAAATTGAGTAACGTGGTTTACCGGATACAGAGATACTATAATCCCAGGTCAAAAATTAAAGTGGTTGACTTGGAATGACTGGTCGAATATGGCCGAGGCAATTTTTCATCCCGAAAAGGCATAAGTGGGCGGCAGTGTTGCGAAGATTCTTTATTGAAGTCATAAAATGAAGTAATAATAATTGTCACCAAGAAAGTGAAACGAAATGGCCTATTGTGGCTGTTCACAAAGCAAGAAGTTTCTACATAAACTTCTTGATCACAAAACAAAAACAACAAACACAAAGCGAAAAATTAACAAACACAGTACACAACCACACAAACACCTGCATTGCATAACAATTAAACTAAATTGACTACACAGCATGTATAGTAAATGCGAAATAAAGAAATATTGTACTGCAAAGCAGAAGAAAGAAGTTCTAGTATATTCAAGAACCCCTTATAATTGGCTTTATAAAAGCAACGGCCTTACAGGCCGAATTGTTATTGTTAACGACATCTAGTGATAAGTTATAAAGTATTGTATTTTTGTGTATTAGCCGCGAATAAGTAAATAATCGTCTAATTAAATTGTGTAATTAAATAATAAATAAATTAAACGTTTATAAAAATAAATAAACGTAACAATATTCAAATAACAAAACTACAATGAAAGTGCAGCACATGAGCTTAAATTTGTGCAAAATTTTCTTACATCAATGGACTTGCTCATGAGCTATTACGCGTTTGCGCACGTACACACAATCATTGGCGTACATATATGTTTTTTATCTTCATTTGAATCAAAGTTGCCAGATTTCAGTTTATTAAGTTAGGTTTATCAAATAATATAAGTTAGTAAAAATACTGGCCCATAATCATAGTCAAACACTAAAGTCGATTCTTTTTAAAAGCGACTTTAAATTTATAAGCTGTTAATAAAATGTTTACTACTATAGTCAGAAATTAATCATATTTTAAGTTGAACCCACTTTAAGTGGGTGTCACATAAAATGTGGCAAATGTTTTCATACAAAAAAACAAAATTTGTCAAAATATAACAATGTGGCAACTTTTATCAGCTGACAATAAAAAAAGCGCATTTAAAATTTTGTGTTTACCTTTTTTGCAGAAAAAATAGAGCAAAAAATACTTTAAGATAAAAAATATGGAAAAGGTAAGTTCTACATTGTGTTAAATGTGTTAAATATGAACATATATTAATATTGTTATCCAATAACTGCATTATAAATTATTTACAGGAACAGAAGAAAACAAGAGAAAGGGAGGCAAATTGGAGCACCAGTGAAAAAGAATTTTTGAGGGAGTGCATTAATATGCACCTAGAGATTGTTGAACATAAGGGCAACGATACCTCATTCATCAGTATTTTGTAAGGAAAACATTTGTTGAAATTTGTGCACAAAAATAAAATTTTTTGATTCTTTGAAAATTTTAATACGTCGAAATCAGCTGTTTATGTATTTTAAATTATTTAAAAACAACTTCAGGTGGTTTTAAATTAGAAACATACTTTAGCGTTTAAAGTATACTTTTACCTGTCTATAGTATACCAAAAGTACACTTTTAATAAAAATATACTTTAGAACTCTTAAAGTCGACTTTATTTTTGACTATGATTATGGGCCAATGTTGTTAGTAATAATTTTATTTAAATATCGTATAAGAAGAATGAACGTTATATACCGATTAGAATAATAAATGTTTTCAATAGTAGGCATAACATTTGCGAATTCGTTTTGATATAGTCGTTAACTTGCATTATGTTTGTTGCTTCTATGTAAATTATTAAAAACATTCTTATCAGGACAACTTCGTGATAATCTAACGGATCTCTTTTTTAAAGCAGGTAGATAATTGCTTTTTTGTTGTACAGATTTGGCTGCTTTTTACAAGCAAAAACAAACATATACTTACAAAAAAATTGGCAATTTTTGATTAGAAATATTGATACGTTTATAAAGTAGTGTGGAATAAAACGACAATAATTAAAGCAATAAAGTACTCAATATCATTGTATATTGTACCTTTAAGCAATTTAACGTTTTAACCTGGCAACTCCTATTACCATTGTGTAGTTAGTGCCTTTAAAAACCTATTATTAATTAACCCGAAAATCAAATATAGTTTTCTCTTTATATATCTTAAATGCAAAAAAAGAACGTTTTTAGGAAAAATATTTTATCATAATTTAACGAATGAAAAACTTACTGATTGCAAATTTTGAGAAAAAGGTATCATAAGACATTAGTACATTTGCCATCAAACAAATTATTCCAATTAACATTCTAGAATTTAATGCATCAAGATCACATATATTGCAATCCTATTTTATACAAGTTGAGTTATTAGAATATATAAGAAATTAAGAACATTCCTAGCTGCGGTCAATATAATAGCCCACGGACAAATTTATAATGACTCCGTTTACATCTTTAACCTGTTGGGCAGATTCAACTCAAAACAAAATAATAAATTCTTTGATGTTATTGGTTTATTATCGTAAGAAAATTATTGTTTTTTTAAACAGTTTTAATTAATATAAACAAAAAACTAAAAAACTACACAGTTAATATAATAGCACTTCAGTTTATTTTTAACGAAAAGAGTGGTATATCTTAAAATAAATCAAAAGTTTTATTTAGATATCTTGTAGATAAATTAATTGTATGGTTTCAATGCTTTGCCACGTACCCTTTGTTTTCTATTACCGCGGCACAACGACTTCCCATGGAATCCACTATGTGCTGTCAACTTTGATGCAACTCCAAATTTTCTGCACAGCTTCCTAGAGCCCTTCAACGCTTGTTAGTTTCATTGTAGATACACACTTCTTTATGTCCGTCCTCAGATTTTCGATAGGTTTTAAATCTGGGGACTATGCAGGGCACTTCATTTCATTGATAAGCCATTTTTTTCAATGTTGCTGGTGTATTTGTGGTCATTGTCTTGCTGAAAGGACCAGCGGCATTTTGTAGGAAGCAAAAGGGCAGCATAATTTCATCAAGGATTTTTACATAAACCGATGAATCCATAACGGTTTTGATCCAATATATATGACCAACACCTTGATACGAAAATTAACCCCATACCATAATACTATGACCTCCATGTTTACTAGTTTTTAATGTAAATTGTGGCTTCTATTCGCTGCTAGGTGGCCTACGGACAAAACTTCTAGAACCTTTTCCACCAAAAAGAAAAATTATGGATTCGTCAGTTCATAGCACATTTCTTCTATTTTCGTTTGACCAATAAGATGTGCTTTATCAAAAGATATCCGTCTCGCAACATGCT
Source organism: Cistogaster globosa (assembly GCA_937654795.1). Classification (NCBI taxonomy): domain Eukaryota; kingdom Metazoa; phylum Arthropoda; class Insecta; order Diptera; family Tachinidae; genus Cistogaster; species Cistogaster globosa. The sequence goes on from OW569405.1 coordinate 42,297,217, forward strand.
TAGAGGAAAGAAGCGGCACTTTTCGAGAACTACAAGCATTGAGGCTATTATCTCATGTCCGTGGCTTATAGTTCTCAAGCTTGCCGGCATATCTAACGTCTTTTTGAGTTTCGTAGCTGTCATAAAGGGATTTGTTTGTCGTCCGTACTAACCGTTTTACTAATAAGGGTGACAGAACTCGCTTCCTACCACGTTATTCAACCTTTTGCTCATATCTTATGACATTTATTACCATTTTATTGGAACAGCCAAGCAATTCTCTTATTTGGGAATACAATTTACCCTCGGACGCAAGCTTTTTATTAGTTCACTTTTTTCCGGCGAACATTAATATACAGTTATTATAAAACTATTACACGATTTTATAGAAAGTATATTAAACACTTTTTATTACCTTCGTTTTCACAAAATTTTTGGAAAACAAATTTAAAAAAGCCTATTTGTGCTATTTTAATAACTGCACGAAATGTTAATTGTTGACAAAAGATCTTTTATAACTGATTAACAGTTGTGAAATTTGACAAACTCAAGAAAAAAAAATAATAATATAATAAATACGTGAAATTTGTACACCCTCCAATCAGAATATTTCAACTGGTGCTATTATATAGACCGGCACTGTACTTCTAAAATTAAGGCATTATGGTGAACATTTACTGAAGAAAATGGATCCAAACATTCATAAGCTTTTGTTTTAAAAATGGATTAAACAAAAATCAAATCTAACACTATTTAATTTAATGTAAATAGAGTTAACTTGAAAAAGTTCAATTTCATAAAATGAATCTATTATATTTATTTCAAAGTAAATGCATTGAAAATTTTTTTTCCCGTTACGCTCTAGCCAAGCTATGTCCTTAAAATAAAAGTCCACAATGACTAAAAATTGTGCATTTGGACTCATTTTCTCACGAACTATTAGGCGGTATGTAAGAAACACAAAGGCAAATAGGATTATTAGCTGATCAAGCAAATCATCAACAATAACATAGAAACAAGCAGAGGATTTTAATTTTTTCCTCACCGCCTTTAAAATACCACCACTTCGTCCAAGACCAGTTCTCGTGTACGATCTATCTTTTTGGTACACATAATAAAGATTTAAATCAAAATACTCTCGGCATCTTAATATTCATAATTAAGCCATGTTTCACCAATTACAAAAACATCTTAGCAACATTGCGAAGAAATCTCAAATAAAGTTTTGCTTTTAGTGCACATACCAGAAACAACTTGAAACTAAGTTTTTAGCATAGATGCGCAATCTAAATTTTTTAACTCCAATGATTTTCTTAAAAAAAAAAAAAAATAAATAAAACAAACCTGGTGTGACACCAATTTTAAAGTTCACGTGCTTTAAAGTTTTTTCATCAACATCTTTTTTAACTAACCTTGTACATTCAAGATTTTGTTTATTAACAAGAATGTTTTCTTGTAATAAAGTTTATTATTTGATGGGAACTGATGGTTTAAACAAAGAAATATGCAAATATTTTTTTTTTAAAACTGCATCAAAATCCTCACCAACAGCAACAACACAATTTCTACGTTTGCGTCTACTCACAGTTGTCCATTTAGCATGCTAATTATACTTATACTTATTTGAACTAAGCATAGAAGCAGTAGGATTTAATGTAAGAGAAAAAGCATATCATAACGCATATTTGAAGTACCAGCAACAAAACCTGCATTCGACCTTGTGTATGCTTTCTGTGTTATAAGTGAAAGCAACTGGTTTATGTTATTATTTACAATATCCAAATTTATTGAAATTTTATTGACCTCCGTTTTTAATTCTTATACGTCTATCCTATATGATGAGATAATTGTATTTTTTAATTGTATTTTTTAATTCGGTTGACAAGGAGGAAATAGGAAAATCCATTGCTATTCAATCCAAATTTTTATTTTCTTTGAGTAAGTGAACTTTTTTATCACTCTTTTTTGCACAAAAAATGTGAATTTTTGCTTTACATATATAAACACGTTCTTATGTTTAAGCTGTGGCTAATCGACTGTGATATAAAATAGTTCAATTTGAAGAACGTACATCTTCAATAGGAAATTTGGCTTAAACGGAAACCTATATCATAAGCATAAACAAAATTAAAATGCTTGTACATTAAATAAGAAACAAATTTTCTATCAAAAACATAAGATTGATTGCTCGTTTTAGCCTAAAATACTAAAATAATTTTGTATTTTTTAAACTGAAAATCGTCTAAATTTGAAACAAGAAAAGATATAATTTAAATTTTTTTTTTCAAATTATTTTAAATTTTTCTCACTAACAGTAATAAAAACTAAAATAAAAATTATTAAAACTTGGCCCAATATTTTGAAAAACTTGCCGAGGTTATCGTAAAATTAATAATTAAAATTTTAAAATGCCTATAAATCGATGATATTGAAACAAAGATTGCAGATAGAAGTACCTCTAAGATCATGTATAATTAAAATCAGACAATAATTAAATAAATACCAAGAATTAGAAAAATTTACAGGTGTGAGGTAACCAACTTTGAGACCACATAGAGTCATACTTGGAAAGTGCACGTTACCCAGCTTCAGAACTTAAGCTTAGGCACTCCTTTACCATGCTCGTGTTTGAAAATGGCTAAGTTATTTCTTAAATATGTTAATGCTTCCCCACTGTGCAATAGTTTTAAAATTTTAGGCATTTAAATAAAATTTTGCTGAGACAAAGCAAATGTGTTTCTGAGCTGCGAGTGGTCGCCCCCTAGGATGAAGGGGGTCTTCTGGGTAGGCCCCCAAATTTGAATACCTTGGGATATAATTTAATGGAAACGTCACAAAATATTTATTTTTAACACCAATGTTAAGATTTTTTTTATTCAAAATTATCTTGAATATATCTATAAACAAGTAAGAGTGGTATATTCAGCTATGCTGAATTTTATATACTGTTGACACTTATGTCAACACATAAGTTTTTTAAATTTATATTTTTTGTTGGAACCCCTTTTTTTGGTAAAATAAGTTGAATGAACCTTTATTTTTATTTTGTCTACAATTAATGCATTCTTGCTGATTCAACATAACTAAACATTTAAAATAAGTTAAATGAACCTTTATTTTTATTTTGTCTACAATTAATGCATAATTGCTGATTTAACATATGTAACTAAACACTTATTATTAAGTTAAATGAACTGTGCATTTTATTTATTTTTGCTTATTAATTAATTAATTAAACATTTTTTGTTTGTAACATATTTCATATTATTGCTTGTTATACACTATTTGCAAAATTAAAATGTATATAAGCAAAAAAATTGTGCAGAAAGAAGTCAATAAAAATCGACAATCAATCAATAGATCACGTCTTTTCATTTTTTTTATAAATAAAGAATCACGGTTCAAGTGCCGGCGGCTCAATAGTATTATCAAAACTACAAGAGTGACGGTTCAAGTGCCGGCGGCTCACAATAGTGTTAATACATCAAGTATTAACATTTGGTGACCTCGACGTGATCTTTGTCAATTTTTAGGACCAAAATCACATAAAAAAGGACTAGCGAAAAATGGACTTTGAGGCGCTAGTACGCATCCAGAGCCAACTGGGGAACCACATCGAAACGTTGGCAAGGAACTTCACAAAGGGTCCCAAGGATCGTAAAACCCCAGCATATTTTGCAAGAAGACTGAAAACATTAATGGAGCTAGCTGAGGAGTTCCACAAAAACCATGAGATTATCATTGTGATGAAGGACAAGCCCCTCGAGAATGACTACCTGGTGGCAGACTATTACAACCAAATAACACAAATCATAATCAAATATACCAAATTGTTTGAGCAGGGATCAATGCTGCTATTTAATCTAGGCGACGAGGTACATGCGTCACGTAAACGTAAATCTTATTGTTCAAGCAGCCGCGGACATCAACTGAAATTCGAAAAATCCTTCGGAATCAGCGAGCTTTGATGAAAGCACTCATCCGAAATAATGATGAAGTTTTTTTTAGAACGCCATCAGGAACATCACTCATCATATTACAACATCAAAGGAAGTATCATTGAAAAATACATGGCGGACCTTGCAAACAATAATGCAGCTTTATGGGCATCAACAGAGGATGACCAAATCGAACTTGAACTTGAAGAAAGGGCAGAAGCAGCCATGATTGAACTTCAACAACATATGCATTTGGATCCACCAATCCCACCACACCGGACTGCCGAACCAGGGGACATCGATGTAGTACTTCCAAAAATCGCATTGCCAATTTTTGATGAAAATTACCAACGATGGATGGAATTCAAGGACATCTTTTCAGAACTTGTCCACAACAACCATAAGCGAAACAAAAAAATTGCACTATTTAACAACTTCGTTGCAAGGAGAGCCTAAAAATCTCATCAAACACTTGCCTGCAACAGGAATAAATTACGCTGCTGCCTGGTCACTTATCAGTAGCAGTGTCCATTTTACTAAACAAGTTACTGTCTCAGCCATCCATCAAACGGGAGTCTGCACCATCGTTGAAATCACGCCACGTTTTACCAAAGAATGCATTCAGGGTCTTAAAGCGCAATAAATACAAGTACAGCATTGGGATGTTATTCTAGTCCATATTTTGCAACATAAAATGGATGAAGAACCCCAAACAGCATTCGAACAAAGTCTAACGGATAATAGGCGTCTGATCGGGATTGATGAGCTACTAAGGTTTTTGGAGCGAAGATTTCAATCTTTGGAGACGCGAGTAAAAGGTGACAGGGCAACAACACGTACAACCGCAGCAGCAAAATGTAAAATATGTGAAGGAGAGGCACATAGAATTTACGTGTGCAAAAAATTCATTAGTGCTGAATGAAATCAAAGGTGAAAGTGGGTTAGAGACTTGCAGCTCTGTGTAAACTGTCTAGAAGCAGGGCATCGAGTAAACGAATGCATGAAAACTCACAACACATTACTTCACAGTGCCAAGTCTAACACATTGCACAGCAAAGCCACTTTCCCAGACAAGTCAATTCCTCAGCCATCAACTCCTTCACACAATCAAACAGGTACAAAAATTAGCCTACTAACAAATCACACGAATAAGGACCCCCATTACGTGTTACTTGGAACTGTTCACATACAACTAACATCTAAAACTGGTCAAAACATCGTATGCCGTGCCATCTTGAACTCTGGGTCACTAGTGAATCTAATCACGGAACGTTTGTGGAAAAGGCTTGACGGCAGAGCCAGAAAAATGTCCCTAAATGTGGAAGGCATTGGATTTAACAAAACGAAGATGCTCCATCAGGCAAGCATTCAGTTCAAATCAACAACGAATGATTATGTTGCAGAAGTAGATGATCACATTTTGCCAAAAATTGTATCCGATGAGCCAGTTCATAGCCTTAACATAGAAGGCTGGGGAGATCCGCAAAATATTCGATTGGCGCACCCAGAATTCAATAATCCAGGTCGAATCGTTTGCTTACTTGGAGCGGACAAATAAGATTGGCTGGCGGAAAATCTCCCAGTCCTACAAAACACCGTCCTTGGGTGGGTAGCAGCTGGTAAGGTTGAATCATCGGATCCGAAACATGTAGTCTGCGGAATATGTACGACAAAGGAGTTGGAAGCAGCAGTTTCTCAATTCTGGGAAGCTGGGGAAGCACCAGACAAACAAACAAAGCTCACTGAAGACGAACTGCGTTGTGAATCACACTTTATTCAAACACCACTCCGAGCAGAAGATGGTCGATTCATCGTAAGGCTGCCATTGAAAAACCATCCAACAATGTTGGCAGAATCAAAGGGAATAGCATACAAAAGATTCAGCTCAATTGAAAGACGCTTAAAAGGCAATCCTACGCTGAAGGATCAATATGTTTCATTCATGAGAGAGTATGAATTGCTAGGTCACATGACAAAAATAGATTCTGACAAAATTAGCTCTCCATATTATTTCATACCCCATCATTGCGTTCTCCGACCAGAAAGTTCATCAACCAAATTAAGAGTCGTTTTTGATGCATCAGCACACAATTCATCGGGGGCGTCTCTGAACGACATAATGCACAACGGTCCTACTGTTCAGAGTGAACTTTTTTCAATATTGGTACGTTTTAGAATGCACAAGTATACGTTTAAAACTGATATTGAAATAATGTACCGGCAGATATGGGTTAATCAGGTAGATCGAAACCTACAACTAATCCTGTGGAGAGAAAACAAGGATCAACCAATAAACATATACCAATTAAACACAGTAACATACGGCACTAGAGCTGCTCCATATCTGGCAACACGCTATCTAGTAAAACTTGCAGATGATACCCATATGGAGCATCATCTCTTCGAAAAGATTTTTATGTTGATGATGGCCTGATAGGAGCCGATTCAATTCCTGAAGCTTTAATAATTTAACAACAATTAATAACTATTTTAGGCAAATCTGGAATGAAACTCAAAAAATGGTGTTCAAATTACAAGGCTGTATTAAGTGAAATAGCAGCGGGAGATCAAGAAGTTAATCTCAACTTTGATTCCAAAGAAATGCAATCAACCAAAACTTTAGGACTCTTATGGCTTCCAAAGTCGGATGTACTTTGCATAAGGGTGAATAGTCAAGAACATAAACATGTAACAAAGCGAACCATGAGCTCCGACTTGGCCCACATATATGATCCTCTGGGGCTACTTGGCCCAGTATTAGTAACTGGAAAAATTCAACTGCAGAATACATGGCAATCAAAACTTGAGTGGGACGACCAGCTTCCTACAGAAATAGCAAAGGAATGGTCAGGTTATAAGGAAGATCTAGTATCTTCGGACAACATCTCATTTCCGAAATATATATTCTGCAATCGAGATGCAAATATTGAAATACATGCTTTTTCAGATGCATCAGAAAGAGCTTATGGTGCTGCAGTGTATATCCGAACAGTAAAAAAGGACAAAACAGTAATGGTCAATCTTTTATGTTCAAAATCACGCGTAACACCTATAAAATTACAAACAATACCACACCTTGAACTATGCGCAGCACTTTTGGCAGCTGAGTTGATGGCAAGAGTCAAAGCTGATATGGGCGTAGAAAATAAGAAATCATTTTGCTGGACAGACTCCCAAATCGTGCTTTCCTGGCTACATAATCAACAGGTAAATTACCAGCATATGATGCTCATCGCGTTTTAAAAATTCTTCGGGTAACAATTTTACAACAATGGCAACATGTGCCGTCAAAACAAAATCCTGCGGATATCTTATCAAGGGGCATAAAAACCCCGTGAGTTGTCATCATTTACTATGTGGCTCTACGGGCCATTATTCCTCTATCAACCTAAGACGTTATGGCCAAAATTCACTAAACTAGAATCAACAAGTGATAAAAAGTACACAGCAACTGTTCTATCAACCCAAGGTGCAGCCGAAGAAAACGCATTGGTTTACACAATGCCATCAAAAAAATCTCGACCAGAACATACACAGCTTTCGCCTCTGAAACTTGACGCAGCACTTGAGATAATTGTACGTCAAATACAAGCATCCGACTCATCAGAGATAAATTTGTACCCAAAACAAATTCCTATAGCTTATTAACTCCGTTTTTGGACGAAGATGCTATAATTAAAGTGGGCGGACGTTTAAGTTCCTCAACACAGTAGTTCGATGCTACTCATCAAATGATGCTGCCGAGCAATGATCCGCTTGTAAAACTCCTTGTGGAAAAAATACACAAGGAACTTTATCATAGTGGATCGCAAGCATTACTTGCGCAAATAAGACAGCGATTTTGCCCCTTTAAAGGGAAAAGCAATGCAATAGCATTCGTCCAACGGTGCGTACGATGCACAAGAGCAAAGCCGAACATGTATACTCAAATAATGGGAGATCTTGCGAAACATTGGGTTGCGTTGACGTACAGTCCGAAATTCCTAAATGTGGCTTATAAATTAGATGGCAACTTGGCTCACAACTCAAGCACAATTTCTGGGAACGATGAAGTAAAGAATACCTTAAAGAGCTAGAACAGCGACGCAAATGAAAAGGCCCAATCAGTGATATTCAACAAGGTACTATGGTAGTAATTAAAGAAGACAACATTCCAGTTCTACAATGGCCTCTTGCGAGAATAATTAAGGTTTATAAGGGAGATGATGGTTTAGTGAGAGTGCGCGATGTAATGACAAAAAGGGGAATATTTAAACGTCCGATCCACAAATTGGCTCCTCTATTTCATGAAACTTCCGAAGAGCAGAAATTCCAATTGGATGAAACATCAAACTCAGCATCATTACCACCAACAAGCAAAAGTAAAGCATCCAGGTCAATTACCGCCACAGAAACTCCAACAAAACGTTCACGTTTAAACTCAACATTGCTGCTCTTCATCTTGGCATTATTCTTTATCCCAATAGTTCTTGGAAACTAAATAAACATAACAAAGTTAAAAAACAAGCCTGGTATTTATTTTGAACACATAATCCTTGTAAAACTCATGTCTGTTAACTGGAAGATGATAGTCTACTTTGATCTCGAACCATATCAACATCAAATAAACATTTTAAGTGACGGGACAAAGATGCTTCAAGGTCTGTGTTAAACCACGATAAGCAACACGACATGAAAAATGTTGCTAAACTATTTCGAGCACGTCAGGGATGACTTACAGGCAGACTTTGAACTATTCTCTAATAAAAAAAAGAAGTTGGAAATATCGCTTACTCACTCTTTGGCGTTTTAGACTCAAATTATGAAGCCCAAATGTCAACGACAATTAAGAAGCTAACAAAAAATGACGAGTACTTAGAAAGGCTTCTAAATAACCAAGCTTCAGTTATCGACTCTACTATCAACATTATCAAGAAAACTCAACTAGACGTGCAAGCTAAATTTGAAGAAATCGGCAATATGCTCCATAATGTCAAGGTTGAACAACAAATGGTCATGCTTTTAACGCAGCTGCGTATATATGTATAGTCACTAATAGTGTACAACGAATTCGCTCCGCAATTAAGGATGTACTTGTTGATAGCCACTACGACAAAATTAACCCTCTTTTGCTCACTCCTCAACAGCTCAATGAAGAAATCAAGAAAATAAGGGGTTATTTGCCAGTACACCTTCAGTTATCAATTCATCAAAACAACTTACTCGAAGTATACAAGCTTATCAAAGTCAACGGGATTATTGCTCAAGACCACGTAATATTCAGCATCGTTCTACCTCTTACTCAACCACAAGACATTAACCAAATTTACTGACATAACCTTACACGACGAATTCTTTCCAATGTCCCAACATGAGGTTGACGCTTGTTTGGGTTTGAGCGATAATGATCTTATTTGCCCAAATATACCAGCAACATATCAAGCAACACGTTATCCTATGGTCCATAAATGCGAACTAGATTTACTGAATGACCAACCCAAACCAAGATGTAATTTTCAACAACTGGAAGACACTACTATATGGCAGCATCTATACCATTCAAACCAATATATGTTCGCTACAACAGATACAATAAAATTGAATGCAGTATGCGGCAACGATATTCTACACATTACATTAGAAGGCAGTGGTTTAGTTACTTTGCGTCCAGAGTGCGTCTTTAAAAATGATCTTATTACGATACAAGGCCGTCAACAAATTAATACTTCATTACAAACATCACCTACTCTCTTCAAACCCGCAATTGGTTGGACAAAACAATACGCCAGTATGAACGTCAGCACAAAGGAATTCAAACCCTCAATACATGATTTTGAAGCAATGCAACAAGAGTTAGCTGAAATTTTTAACGTCACACTCCCTGCTAACGAAATCAATCTTACTACACATGGACTACTTATCGGATACATAGCTAGTGCATTATTCTTAGTAACCATTGTCATTTTCGTCTTCAAATATAAAAAGTTCAAAAATAATTTCAATCCATCTCCTCAAGAACAAACTACCGAATGTTAACAAGACCAAACGGCAGTTATCATAGACTTGTTACATACATGAAGATAGTCAACAAATTATCGACCACTGGTCAACATGGGGGATAATGTTGACACTTATGTCATCACATTAGTTTTTTAAATTTACATTTTTTGTTTGAACCCCTTTTTTTGTAAAATAAGTTAAATGAACCTTTATTTTTATTTTGTCTACAATTAATGCATTCTTGCTGATTCAACATATGTAACTGAACACTTATTATTAAGGTCAATGAACTTTGCATTTTATTTATTCTTACTTATTAATTATTTAATTAAACATTTTTTGTTTGTAACATATTTCATATTATTGCTTGTTATACACTATTTGCAAAATTAAAATGTATATAAGCAAGAAAATTTGTGCAGAAAGAAGTCAATAAAAATTGACAATCAATCAATAGATCACGTCTTTTCATTTTTTTGATAAAATTAAGAATCACGGTTCAAGTGCCGGCGGCTCAATAGTATTATCAAAACTACAAGAGTCACGGTTCAAGTGCCGGCGGCTCACAATAGTGTAAATACATCAAGTATTAACATTTACTTTTCACCATCTATGTAAATTTAGTTTATGAACTAGTTCTTATCAAAAAAGCAAATATTGCGGTGACAGAATTAAAAAAATAAGAAAATAAATTGAGTACTTTTTGCATATAATTTTACCTTAAAATGTCATCGGCTCTTAATGGGTTAGGCATTTTTAAAAAATTTTAGTATTTCGTTAAAGATCTCTTCAAAAGCTTAAAAAATTTTACTCATATTAATATTTTAAAAAATTAAAAAGTTCAGAGGGCCGTAACTCGGAAAATGTGGGCGAGCGCCAATTTTTTACTTGCTGTTTATTTTTTTAAATTTCTATTGCCTCATATATTTGTTTTTTTTATTGGAGTCATTTTACTTTTTTGTTCCAAATGATATGGAAAAATTAGAGGCGGGCGTGGTGTTTAGCCCAATACCTCGAGGGACATGGACCGATCTTGCTGATTTTCAATAGCAACTCTTTTGCAATATGTCTGATCGATTGGCGTGTATAAATTTTCTCTAGTTCATTTCGTTGATTTAAATGTTTTCAAAAAAGTTGATTTCAACACTAACACGATCGGATACACGTACATCGACTTCGCTATGCACAAGGACTCAGAATATATATACTTCACGGGGTTGGAAATGGATATTGTAGAAATTGGAAACGGAATGACAAACTTAGTTATATCCTTTTTCCACTTTTTGTGGTGAAGGGTATAAAAATTTGCTTACATGCGCAGACTACTTCTTTAAGTTTAGGAGAAAATTGGCCTACAGTTTTTTATACCCTTCAATACAAAAAGTGGAAAAGTGGTATATCTTAGTTTTTCATTTCGTTTATTAATTCTACAATATCTATATCCGCCCTTTTAAAGTAAATATGTATGTTAAGAATCTTCGCCTTGTGCTTTCTTCCAAGCACTTGTTGCTCAAAGAAATGGGAAGATTACTTAAATGTTTTTAAACTAATGATTTTCTTACAGGCACATAAACCTGAAGAATTTTGATTTTTAGGTAAGACCTCTCAAGCACTTGAACCTAGAGGTAAATTATTTTCGTTGGCGCAACAACAGCAATTGAACCGTGTTGCTTGCTCTTAATTAAAAAATACCGTTTCTTTCAGAGAGAGTTATTTTATTTTGAATTTTCTTAGTCTTATATACTAGTTTTATCAAAGAAATATGATTAAATTGCATATTTCTTGTAGCAACAAAACCAATATCAAACAAACAAATTTGCGATAATAAAAATATATTAATATAGTGCAAGTGTGTCATATTAAATTACAATTGTAGGAAATAATATAGTAAAAATATATTGTAATAAAAAATGTATGAATTTAGGACAAGTATGCAATATTAAATTACAATTGCAGGAAGTAATAAGCTAAAATAATTTGCAATTGAAGTGTATTAATTTAGGCCAAGTGTGCTAGTTTATTGAACTTAAATAATTTAATAAATAATACAAATTATTAATTTTGGCCAATTGTACTAAAGTTTATTGAACTTAAATAAGTTGATAAATAATAAAAAATGTATTAATTTAGGTTGAAGTTTATTAAACTTAATTTAATAATATAAATTCATTAAATAATGCTCGTGCATTAACATCCTTCCCCCGTTGAGTGCAGTTCAAAATATTTCTTGCTGTAGGGCTATTGTCGAAGGTTGTGTTGGTTGTTATAAGTGAACAGAGAAGCCCAAGTCTAGTTGTTTTTTGTGAGGTGCTGGAATTGGAGTTGACCGTTGTTTGCGCTTTTGTTTTAATAGTAAATATATGACAATGCTAAAGGCAACTATTAAGGATGTATACCCAACTATCATGTGGTGATAGTTGTGAGCTTCAAATTTGTTTGTGAGTCTTAATATTTCTTGGGCTGCTAATGATTTTTGTAGAGCTGTAAACTTATTTACTTGGGAAATATATTGATTCGCATCCTCTTTTGGTAACAATGGTTTAATGCGTTCTTCGTGTCGGTGTTGGGTGAGTTCCCAGAAGCTGGTATATGATTTTTCAATTTTGCTGGATATCAGGTTTTGTCCACGCAACGTCGTGAATTTATATTTAAAAGTGCACTCTGGTTTCAATATAAGCAAGCCAGATCCTTCAAGTGTGAATTGTGTGATTTCCGTTTTGCATAGTGCTGTTGCCTGAGACGGACTTGAAACTGAATATATCCATTTGTGTTGATCAAATCCAGTCTTCTTTATCTTTCATTTGCTGTACTGGGTAGTCTGATTGGGTGTTGTTGTGAAATAAATTAAGTTCGCAGGCACATGTTGATGAGCCATCCTGATGCCTTATTTAGCCTTTAGGGCACAGATACATATCTTTTTTTATGAGTGAACATAAGCTGAGGTCAGATTTGCTAATGGTAAAGTATTGACTGAGAGCAGTGTTGATGATCAAAAGTGGTGCACATAGTCGTATTGCTACTAATATGTCATTAATTCACGTTGACACTGGAATAATGTTAAATATTTTATACCGTTCACGTTGAACTAGTGGTAGTGTAATACTTAAAACTACTATATTGTCCTTTAACCTTCATGAGCTTGCATAGCTGTAACTTATTTTCCTGGCTTACATGCAGTTCCAGTGATTCGCTGAGATGCATTTTGATTTTCCTTACTTCTTGCTGTAATTGATGAGGAGTCAAGAGCAGTGGACTTATTAGACCATGGTGAGTGTTTGTTAAAATATCAAGTATTGATAATTGTGTCTGTTGAAGCTTCGCTGCTGTAATTGTTTGTTGTATGCACAACGACAGAAAAAAACGGTAAATCTTTTCTTGCTGCCGTTCGTCGTTTATCATATTGCGTACTTGTACAATTTGGAGATCAGTTTGATCGAATTTTTTCTTTATTGATTCTTGATCTAATCTCATTATGTTTATTGTAACGTCAATGATTGAGGTCTGATTTTTTAAGAGGACGAGAAGATGTTCTTCGTTTTCCTTAACTTGAGAAATTGTACCAGCAATGTCTTTGGCGTATTCGGAGTCCAATATACCAAAAAGTGAATGGGCGATATTTACAACTAGATCTATTGCTGCTCTATTTTTAATCCGCCCAGACAACAGAGTGCTGTCTAAATTTAATTCAGCTTCTGTGTGTTCAAAATGCTTGACCAGGCTTGTGCATGTAGTTTTGTCCTGCATTTGCTTGCATAGATCGTTTAACGCTTGTGTTCCTTGCGAAAAAATTGCCTCTTCAGTCCAAAATTCTTTTAAGTCGCAGTAAACCAATAATTGCCATTCTGTAGTTGAAATTTTGGCGGATCCAATTCGTTCAAAATGCATGCCCAGACGATTTTATTATGTGTTTGTGCCCCTAATACCAGTGGCATTAATATGATCGCCATCATAATAGTGAATTTGTTTTGGCTCATCGATATTCTTCTCAGTTTTTTATCACCTTCCGGGTTTTCATTCTGATGAATGCTTGTGCTAATCAAGTCGTCTTGTTGAGGGATTTCATCATCTTCTGAATTATTAATTGGTAATAGTGCCAGCCTAGAAATAGGTCTTCTGCAAACTCGAATGAAGCCATTATCGCCCTTATGTGTTTTTAGAATTCTTCCTAGAGTCCACTGTAAAGGAATTGTGTTGTCCTTCTTTATTATTACCATATCTCCTGATTTAATGTTATCCTATTGTTTGTTCCATTTGTGTCTGTGTTGGAGTTCTTTTGACCAACGCCTCCAAAATTCTGATTTTAAGTGTGTTACTAACTTCCATCTAGTGAGAAGATTCTTTCGGTTTTCGGTGTCTGCTACGTCAATTTGGGAGTTGAGTGGTGCTCCTATGAGAAAGTGGCCAGAGGTTAATGCCGCCAAATCGTTCGGATTATCTGACATCGGACTTATGTTTCGGGAATTAAGAATTCCTTCAATTTCTATGTCCACTGTGTCAAGTTCCTCATATGTTGGTGATGCTGTTGATACACTTCGTACAAGGTGATGTTTGGCCGATTTTACTGCCGCCTCCCATAAGCCTCCGAAATGAGGTGCCCTTGGTGGTATAAAATGAAAAATGATGGCTCGAGGTGTACATTCTTTATTTATTTTTTCGCTAGCTAAATCTCCGTATACTGCCTCTGACAACTCTGCCAGTTGATTTTTGGCTCCAACAAAGTTGGTAGCATTGTCACAGTATAAGTTTTTGCAATGGCCTCTTCGGCTTATGAATCTTTTTAATGCCCCTATGAATGCGTCTATTGTTAAACAGCTAACTACTTCTAGATGCACTGCTCTGGTAGTAAAACAGAAGAATACTGCGATGTAGGCCTTCTGAAGCATCTTTCCTCTGATCTTATAGTGGACCCAAAACGGACCACAAAAATCAACTCCAGAGTTAATGAAGGGTCGAGCTGGAACGATTCTTGTAGATGGCAGATTTCCCATAATTTGAGTAAGAAATTTTGGTTTAGCCATTGACTTTTCCTTGATTGGCCAGTATTTTTGTCTTGTTTGTGATAAGAGTGCCTGAGGACCACAATGACGGTTTTCCTCATGTACCATCTGCATCAGCCATTTGGATCTCGGGTCATTATAAGGGATAAGCATTGGATGCTTAGTGTCATACGGAAGCTCTGATGCTTCTAATTTTCCTCCCACTCTGATGATGCCGTTTGAGTCAAAAAATGGAATAAGGTTATAATATGGGGCTATTTTTGCTTACTTGTTTGTATCTTATTAGGTCTTTAAGTTTTTCGTCAAAATCTGAGTGTTGCATTGCCCGTACAAATAAAGTAAGAGCTTGTTCTAGTTCTGGAACTGATAATGATAGCTTGGATTGTTGATTGCCACATCTTGTATTGTTGATAAATCTCACAATGTAGCTAACTACTCGTTGTACAGTTCTGAATGAGCCATTATGTTTTATGTTGTAGATCACACTATCTGTAGAATCACTCGCTGTTGATGCTACTGCGAAGGCATGAGTTTGTATGTTTGATGTGACATGTCCTTTGAAGATATGTCGCTTGATTGTTAGGTCTTTGATGTGTTCTAAAGGTACGGTCACATTTGGCAAACATTTGCCTCAAATTTGTTTTTTCTTGTTTACCCTAAATTTTTTGAAAACAATACAAAATTTGTTTTGTGGTCACACTACGCACATTTATTTGCCTATTTTTGTTTGTTCAAACGGTTAAAAAATAATGACAAATAAAAAATAGGCAAACATGTTTGATGTGCGGTCACACTTAAATATATATTTGCCTTAAAAATATATTTGATCAAACTGTAGAAAAACATAAATTTATTTGCCTTGAAACTATTAGAGATGGGATGTCTTCATTGGCATTTCATTTCTTCATCATTATTACGAAATAACTGCAAAGAAAATATTTAAAATATTATTAAATTGTAAAAAAACTAATAACAAATGGTAAGAAATGATTATGTGCAGTACAATATAGGTTGAAAACAAACAAACAATAACCATTTGAGATCGAAACAAAAATAAACAAATGAAGGAAAATCTATCCTATCTAGGCAAACTTTATGCGCTTCCTTTTTAAAGTACCAAATTAAGCTTTAATTTTTTTCTTATACTATACACGAAAAGTAAATTTCCAGATTTTGATATAAAAAGAAAATATCCACTGCTGATGGCAATAAACTATAAAAACTATTCAAGTAATGGAGGCTGGCATTATATATATATATATATATATATATATATATATATATATATATATATATATATATATATATATACATGTATAATGTATACAGATTACAATCAAAATAATTATTGTACATAATGGCAATATTAGAAGAAAATTTATCTTGAATAACTCCCACGTATGAAAGTCACAAGTAAACAAAGCCATGCAAAAATGTGAAATTTATCATCTTTTATGCTATAAAGAAGCACTAATAGTTATTCTCAGGGAAGAGAACAATAAAAGGAAAAACCTAAATAGAAATTAGATTCCACTTCTAAATAAAAATTTGTATTATGCATTCATTACATCTTTTTAGTTAAAATTTCTACAAATTCTTATTTAATTTAATATATTTTCAATCTACAGCTGTTGATTTGTTTATTTTATATAAGTGTAGACAAATAATATTTTTTAAGTCGCTTAAATAAAAAGACAAAAGAATCAAACTGTAACTGCCGTGTTCATTAAATACTAAAATAGTTTTAAAATGTATTTTATGACAAATTTGCAATGTTTTTTTATGAATATGGCAGTATATATACAACATTTTAATTGGGACAATTTCCAATTTCGGAAGATAGAAGAAAAACACTTGAATCTCACCGGGGTTTTTAAAAACTGTTGCGTAATTACTTACAATTAAACGCATTTATATCTATTAATGAAAAATTCAGTTCACATTCAGGTGTAAAGCAAGTCCTAAGACTTATGGAACACATCTCTTTTTATTGCAAATCGAAAATTTTGGAAGAGTAATTTAGGTGTTTAAAATGGATTATTACTAAAGTTATAAAGCACTGTTAAGAGTGTTGTGGACTAGGTTATGGATTCTTAGCTTTGTTCCCACGCATCGGGTGATACTTGTTTTTTCTGCATACAGCCGACTTTTTTGGCTCTTTATGCAGTTTGAAAGATTTGTAAATTTAATTTAAAGTTGAATTATTGGAATGTATAATTTAGGTTAGTTAAATTTAAGCGTGTTAAATTCTAGGTTATGCAATGTAAACTAATCGATATTGTTCATTAAAGTCAAAGCACGTGGCTGGTCTTATTTAATCTCATTAATAAGAATTTTAAAACAACATAAATACATTTATCTATAATCAGAGCTTTGTGTTCAGAAGTATAACAACACACACAGCCCAATCATAAATTTTCTCACGGAATTTCTTTCTCACGGGAAAACATATTCTCGAGATAAAATTCCTCCAATTATAAATTCCCTGGGAACAAAACATTTGAAGGGAGCTATTTTGCTTTTTTACATATAATTTCTCTTTCATAATACCTACTTTTTTACCCGAAATTTTTTCACTTTCCGCAAGCAATAAAAAGGGAACGTAGTTTCTGTTCTCTATAATTTCCGAACTTATAGCAGGATTACTTGTCATAGGTAGAAGTAAGGAAAATTTTGTTTAAGTCTAGTCTAACATAACATTCCAAAATAAAAACAAGAGTTACTTTTGGAACTCTTTTTTTCGAGTAATATATCCCCAAAATTTTATATATTATATATAATAGAGGATATTATAGCAAGCGTAATATATGTTTCGAAAATAAATTATCTATTTTCGACCAGGAAATTTTTGTTGTAAAATAAACTTTTTTTAAATGTTAAAGTAATATGCAGGGACCAATATTTATCAAAAATTTTATATAAGATAATTTGTTACAAAATATTTTTCAAAGTTATTTTAATTTTTTTATGAATATGGCGAAATTTAAATTGGGACATAAAGTCCTCCAGTTTTAAAAAAACTAATTTCATTAATTAATATATGTAATGTCCTCCAGTTTTAAAAAAAACTATTTTTTTAATATTTAATTTCCTATTTCGGTAGATAAAAAATAAACTGTTTGTATCTCACCGGGATTTTTAAAACTTTAACGTGGAATGAAACATTTTTTTTACGTAAAATTTTGAAACCGTGGTCCATTCTAAAGCGAAAATGTCGAAATATACCAAATTATATATAAAAACTTGAATTATATATAACTAGAAAAATATGCGTTTTCTATAAGTTTTCATTTACCTTTTCTTTTAAAAATTGCATTTCATTATTACTATTATTTGTAATTTTGCGCGATTTTTCCCGAAACTTAATTATTTAGTTTAAATACTTAGCAATATTGATGATACAGCTGTTGTTTGCTTGTGTTTTTTCTTACAAATATTTTATAAGAACAAATATTTGTTTGCCTAAAAATGAGTCACATTAGAAGCATTTTTGTTTGCTGGAAAATAATTTTATTTGCCCGAAATCAGCTGTGGTGTTGTTTGCTCCTAATAAATATTTTGTGATCAGACTACGGCAAGCAAATATTTGACGATTTCGGGCAAATGTTTGTCAAGTGTGACCGTACCTTAACTCTTGTCTGAATGTAACCCAAGTTGCATGAAGATTTTTTGGCAGTGCCTTATCCCAGTCTAACTTTTTCTGCCAGAGTTCTTAGATGAATATTTTGGTGGTAACTACAATCGGTGACAGTAGTCGAACAAACTAGCTAAATCTGAGCTAACTGTGCGTTTTGTGACGTTGACATACTTTTACACATAGTTTGTCATGTTGTGGCATCCATGTTAAGCCCAAAGTTTTCACGATATGGTTGTTCTCTCCATCAAAGTCAAAATTAACTTCTTGTTGTTTTTCGGCGACATTTTGAAGTAGTTTTGGATGATTTGCTGCCCATTTTTGTAATTCAAGACCATGCTGATGCAATATGTATTGTAGTTCTGACTGAATTGCTAGAACAGTGCGCAAGTCATCCCCTCCGCCAATACCGTCATCTACATAGAAGTTTTTGAGTAAAAATTGAGCTCCATGTGGGTATCGTATCATGTTTGTCTTAGCAATTTGTTCTAAGCATTTTGTAGCTAGATAAGGTGCAGATCCCGTTCCTTATGTGACTGTATTTAGTTTATAATACTTTATTGGCTTAGTGGGATCTTCTCTCCAGATAGTTATTTGAAAGTTCCTATCATGCACCCATTACTATTTGCCGGTACATTTTTTTATGTCGGTTGTGAAGACAAATCGTGGACACCGAAAGCGTAGTAGAATAGAAAACAATTCAATCTGTACTATGGGTCCTGTATACATCATGTCGTTCAACGAAGCTCCGTTAGTCGTTTTAGTTGAAGCATCAAAAACTACTCGTAATTTTGTTGTTAAACTGTCAGGTCTAAGTACACAGTGGTGAGGAATAAAGTAATTTGGTGTTTGTATAGAGTTTATGTCTATTTCGGCCATATGCTCCAATGCTTCGTATTCTTTCATGAAATTTATATATTGGGTTTTAATGTCTGGAGCCTTTGATAATCGCCTTTCTAATGATAGAAATCTGGTAAAAGCTACGCCATGCGATACGCCAAGAGTGTTTGAGCTAGTGCAGAACGGAATTTTGACCACGAATCTTCCATTTTTGTCAATAGTGTGAGTTTGCAAAAAATGGTTTTCACATTGTCTTTCAGCCACCGAAAGACATCTGTCAGATGTGCTGATAGTTTCCAGTTCCCAGAGCCGAGCAATAGCCTTTTCCAAATTAACTTCGTCATCAGTACATATTCCGCATGCTGCACTTGATAATTCATGTCCTCCAATTCTCCTAGAAATTACCCAGCCAAGTAGAGAATTTATTTAAAATGGGCAAATCGTTGCCTAGTTGAATCTGCCCACTTGACAGTAGTTGATGATGAAATTCTGCCCCAAGTAGAACATCTATTTTGTCAGGACGATTGAATTGTGGGTCTGCTAGCATAATGTTCTTCGGAATTGGCCAATGATCTATATTGATAACTTGTGATGGTTGAGGTGAAATTATGTGCGGAAGGACCGCTGCTTCAAGCCGTACGGTATAATTATAGATTCTTGAATGTAATGCTACGTTGACTCGGCGTTTTACCCTAGTGTCACTAAAAGCGATGCCACTTATGGAGATTGATGTTGGTTTAGTTGATATATTGAGACGTTTTACTAGACGTTCGCTGACAAAGTTCAGTTAGGATCCTGAATCGAGAAGTGCTCTGCATTGTATCTCCTTCTCATTAGCTCGTATTTTTATCATTGCTGTGCTCAGAAGGACATAGCTGGATCTTTTGGATTGGTTGCCTTGCAGATCTTTGTTTGAAATGTTTGTTGCTGGGTTATTGCTTTGATTTGAGCTCTCCAAGTGCAGAAATGTGTTATGCTTTTTGTTGCATTTTTTGCAACCCCTTGACATACAGGCTTAAGAATTGTGACCGGGCTTTAAACAATTCACACAGTATCTGTGTTTTTGAATGAATTGTAGTCTCGCTGAGGTCGACAACTGAAGAAATTTGGTAGATGCGAACAACGGATGATTTCCATTTTTCCACATAACACATGAATTATTGACTTGCTTTGTGGTGATGGAAGTACACACCCTTGATTTTGAATGCGGTGATTTTTTAGAAAACGCTTCCATTGATTGGAAATTTCTTTCTAAGAATTCCAGAAACTCTGTGATAGTCGGAACCTCTCGAGGATTCTTCAGTGCTTGCTCGTACCGGAGACGCGTTGCTTGGTTCAATTTCTTGAGGAGTAGGTAGCATAATATTGGATCCCATGATTCGTATCCACCTGAAACGCTAAAAGACACTCCTTAGTTCTGTCATGGAGCGACTTGTAGTTGTCAGTATAGCCTTTAATTGGGGTGTCTACTAGCTCTTGCACAAGCTTGTTGACCAATAATCTTTTGTTGTTATATCGGTCCACCACCATGGTCCATGCAGCGTCAAAATTTTCTTCAGTGGCAGCAAAGTGCTTTATCAAATTTGCTGCTTCTCCTACTAAAGCTCTAAACAAATAGACGACAGCAGGCAGCAGACAGCAAACTGTCAAAAATAAAATACATGTGTTTATATGAAAACGATTATTTTGACGACATCACAGCAGTACGACTACACGACAGCATTTGCTGCTGCTGCCAACTTATTTTCTATTTTGACGGGCAGCAATAAACAAATATGGTATTGCCATTATACATATAAATTGGAAAAATAAGAACAAAAACTTTTTTTAATACTAAACATAAAAGAACGTTACAAAAATACAATAAGATAATAAACTTATGTGTTTTTATAGATTTAGTGATATTATTTCATTTTGTTTTTCAAAAACTTTAATTTTATTCATTTTACAATATATATGCGGCATCCCTGAAATTTTAATTGCCAAAATACACAACTGTTCATTTTTAATTTCATAGTATTGTGTTTTTCGTTTTAGTTAATTTTTGTCATATTTTATTTCATTTTTCGTTTTAAGATAATGGTAAAGTACCTATTTGTTTGATTTTCTGTTGTTATTTTTAATACGTTTGTAAAATTTTGCAGAGGAATAGTATGGACATGTTAGCTGGTTATTATGATGTTGCTGTCTTCAAAATAATTATGAAGCTGACTTCAAAGCAGCATTTGAAATTGGCAGCATTTGAAGCCGTGAAGTTGTGAAGTCTGCTGTCGTTTATGTGTTTAGAGCTTAACTGTGTTTTTAAATACCACATTTTTTGAATTTTAGGCATTGAGCGCTTTATCACCAGAGATAAGAATATATCATAAAATTCTTGCCACTTGAGGTGATTTCCATCGAATTTTGGTAGTGCGACTTTTGGCATAGGCAAGGACTCTGAATCAGTTACATTATGCTGGGACTGTTCAATTGCGCCCACTGTATTGATTACCTTTCGAGGCTTAGTCTCGAGTTGTATAAATCGCACGGAGTCGTACTCTAATTGCTCTGGGTTGTCATAGAGCTCAAATATTTGGAAATTTATGGCTTCGATGCCTTGCCATTTGTTTAATGCGATGTTTCGGTTCTGATGAGTATATTCGTCATTGAGTAACCGTTATAAAGAAGACATCACTATCGCTTGTCGACGTTTGAGTTTTATAAACTCATTAGCCTCAGCTGCTAACACATCACAGCCCTCTTTTGGCGGAATTTTGTGTGAAGTTGACTTTACCTTCATTATAGATTTTTCGAAGATGACTTTATATTGTTCGACAACCTTCTGTATTGCGGAATAATAATCTTCCGTGAAGTAGCGGTGATCTAGAGGTTTGTCATCAATTAGCCGAATCAGGTTGTCATTTGTCTCGAACGCCATCCATTCTTCGTCTAGTCTACGCAATCTCTCCTTTCTGGCTTGGCAATCCTTCTTGTAGTTTCTAATGATTGTTTCGATGTCCTCCCCAAGCGCCTTTTGCCTTTGAGTCAGTTCTTCGAATGACACCATTGTGGATGATATTAAGCTGGCTATCACTGCTGCTAGTAGTTCCACTCGAATAATGTGTTGCTCAACTGTGGATATGCAGAATACTGCGGACTCAACGAATTTAGACGTCGTGCTCTTGTAACAGGATCACGTCTGGGTCACCAAAAATGTTAAGAATCTTCGCCTTGGGCTTTCTTTCAAGCACTTCTCGCTTAAAGAAATGGAAAGATTACTTAAATGTTTTTAAACTAATGATTTTCTTACAGGCACATAAACCTGAAGAATTTTGGTTTTTGTGTATGACCTCTCAAGCACTTGAACCTGGAGGTAAATTATTTTCGTTGGCGCAACAACAGCATTTGAACCGTGTTGCTTGCTCTTAATTAAAAAAAGACCGTTTTTTTCAGAGAGAGAGTTGTTTTGTTTTGAACTTTCTTAGTCTTATATACTAGTTTTATCAATATGAT
Organism: Cistogaster globosa; assembly: GCA_937654795.1. Taxonomy (NCBI): domain Eukaryota; kingdom Metazoa; phylum Arthropoda; class Insecta; order Diptera; family Tachinidae; genus Cistogaster; species Cistogaster globosa. Next base: position 42,320,076 of record OW569405.1, read on the forward strand.
TAAATTGCATATTTCTTGTAGCAACAAAACTAATATCAAACATAAACAAATTTGCGATAATAAAAATATATTAATATAGGGCAAGTGTGTCATATAAAATTACAATTGTAGGAAATATTTTTTTTTTAAAGAGAAGTAGCATTTCAGGCAATAATGCCTATTTAGTTACTTTTGAAACCGTGCTACATTCTTTAGGAAAGGGATAGATGAAGGATAAGACAGGCGGTGAAAAGAGAAAGATAGATATAGCCATTTTATTAGTAATTTTACTTCGCCGGCGAATATGCTATGAAGAAGTACCGACGAAGGTGGCTGCATGTTTAATGCTCATTCTGATTATGTATTTATACCATTAAACAAAAAAAAAAAACATTTTTATGTTTTGGTTCGCGCAGGGATTGAACCCTGGCCAGCCATGTTTGTAGTCAGCGTGTTTACCACTTTAACAAAAATATATTGTAATAAAAAATGTATGAATTTAGGACAAGTATGCAATATTAAATTACAATTGTAGGAAGTAACAAGCTAAAATTATTTGCAATTGAAGTGTATTAATTTAGGCCAAGTGTGCTAATTTATTGAACTTAAATAATTCAATAAATAATAAAAATGATTAATTTAGGCCAATTGTGCTAAAGTTTATTGAACTTAAATAATTTAATAAATAATAAAAAAAGGTATTAATTTAGGTTGAAGTTTATTAAACCTAATTAAATAATAATGATTTAATAAATAATGCTCGTGCATTGACAATGAATATTCAGACTTCTTGTGCATATCATATCAATGTGTAGTAGCGCGTTTAAAAAGTTACAAGCTTCTGAATTGAGAAAATGTAAAATTACAGTTTATTCATGATTTTTCCCAAAAAAAACTAATTAAAACTATAAAAAAATAAATAAAGAGGTTTGAAAAAATATTTTTAAATGTTAAAATAAATACGTAACAGTAATTAGAAAAGTAAAACATATAAACCAGAGTTCAATAATTCAATACAAAATCTACTAGGTGTAGAAATTTCTTCTAAAAACACAAACAACTTTAAATCTGGTTCTCAGTTCAATCCCGGCGTATGAATAGAAATAAAAAAGAAAGCTTATGCATACCCCAGGAGCAAAGTAAATAAATATTGAATTGATAATAATTGTGATATGCATTCGTGTTGTGTGGTCAGTCCTAACTATGGTTTCATATCCCGGGCAAAACCCAAGAAACACACATTAATATAATAAATAGTTTTTAATACAATATAAAATGTGTAACTTAAGAAAAACATAATCCCACTAAAAAAGGAAATAAGAAAAACTTATTCAAAATTAAAACTACATAATTGCTGAAATAAATTTTGAATCAACTAAATCAAAGCTTAACCGTCCATGGCTGCAATAAAATACGTAGCTTCAGCGCATTGGTCTGTTAGATAAGGTTTACAGAATTCACTATTGAGTACTGGATGTGACAATAAACCTGACTTCCCTTCAAGCTTGTAACGGTTAAGGATAAGCGTTTTGAAAAGTTCACGAAGCAAACTGATCGTTTATATAATTACGTAAACAAGCAGATTTATAAGAGAATGTTTTTAATTTTATAATAATCAAAATTGTAAAAGAATGTCCATAAAACATTAATGTTATATGAACATTCTTGTGAAAAAGGGAGGTGTAGCCTGATTACATCATTTTATGATTGCATTATTTAACCTCACCTAAATGTATCATGATTACATTATTTTATTTCCCACATAAATGCATTCGTATGACAAATTAAAATGTTTATGAAATATTGATATTACACTTATGCTACTTATGCAATTGAGGAGCCACAAAACTAAATATTTGTGTAAGTTATAAAATGTAAAAAATAATGAAATCTTTCTTAAACCGTTTGTAACCGATTGTAAAACCGTGAGACTAGCTCTCTACTATTTCTTCTCATTATTAGTATGTAAGCATTTTAAAATTTTAAATAAAGAAGAATTATAATTGAATTTATAAATGCGCCTGTGTCTTTCATTTTATTGAAAATATATTTCATAATAAATTTTTTTACTTTTGCGTAAGGCATGTTGGTCTTAACTCCGATAGCAAATTTTATTTTAATGAAAACCTTACTAAGGCGAATTTCAAAATATTTCGTGCTTCTGTTCGCCTCAAAAAGCAAAGAATCATACACAGTGCTTTTACAATGCGTGGATTTGTTTACGTTAAGAGAACTATTTTCAATTATAACATTCTGCAAATTGATGAGATAAGTCAGTTAAACAATTTTTAACCTGATATTGTTAACGATCCGGCTATACCTACAAATTCCATGGAACACACCAAAAATTTATTTCTAGCCCTTTAATTATCTTTGTCGGCATTTGCTATCAACCACTATTTATCTAATTTTTCTAAAATTATTATAATTTACTTTAACAAATCCTGTTATGTGTACGTTACTTTTACTTATATTAAAATAATTTTAACGAATACTAATGAGCAATTTAACTAATAGCGGAGCTCGTTTTAAGGATGGACTGGCATGGACATAGTTTGTGTATCCGAAACAGGGTTTAAACATGAATTCACTGATTTATCGGTTTCTTTATCGGGGTATAATATTATTCGGTTTTATAGAAACAACTACGGTGGTGTGTCAATTTATGTGAGAAAAGGCATTGCGGCTAAAATAATTAGTTAATCTTTAGATTCTAATGGTGACGAAATTGGCACACGAGGGAGTATTTGTTTCTCGAGATTAGTTGCAAGGGTAGAAAATTATTATTGGGCTGTATCTATTGGCGAAATAATTCAAACGATGTTTCAATATTTTTCAGACTTTCGCTGTTGCTTATGAAGACGTCATAATTGCAGTTAATTTAAACTCAAATGTCATAACTGATTCTTACCTAACAGACAATGTGCAACCTCTTGGACTTGAATTACCAAATACAACTATTGCTACGCATTGTACGACGTGCAGCTTTATTTTAGTTGTAAAATTAGATCAGTCGACCAATAAATACATGCCTTCACAGAACAGGATCCCATTTCGAAAGATCTTTCGCTGCTACCTGCTTCTGGGTTAAACACTGATTTCATGTTTAGGCGCTTAGAAGATAGTTTAGTTTAAATAATGATGATAGAAAGGCTTGCAGCCAGTTATGTATTTAAACTTTATTATTGACTCCAAGTTTTTCAGCGCTGTAGTTAGAGTCGTTTTGCATTTATTTTTATTTTTTATGTTATTTAATGAATTTTTATTTTTATACTAGAACCGTTTTGAATTCTGCATTACAATTATGACACCAAACTAATTTTTTGTATAAATAAATTAAAATACTTTGAACTTTTATTAACTACATTATTAAAATATCTTTTTTTTTCTTTTACTGTTGTTTTAAACTAACTTAAATTAAGGCGATCTCTTTTTACACTTGGTTTCTTGTTTAAAATGTTCATCACAATCCGTGCTTAAAGCTCTTTTCTTTTGTGCGAACAAATCTCTTGCGGTTTATTGCTTTCCGTTTTGGTCATAAAGTTTCTCACATCTCAAATGCAGTCATTTTTTTAGATTTACATTTTATGTGTTTTCACGATTAATTAAAACATCATGTAAGGATTTTCGGCTGCCTGGTTTGCGTTGAGGGTTGCCCGTTCCCAATAAGATTTGAAGGCGACACGATTGCGTGCTGATCTTTTGCGAGAATTTGGTTATTTGCTGGGATGCTATAAATAAAACAATTTTGACAGGGTTTTAATAAGAGTAGAGATTTTTTTTTTTAGCAATTATTCGTTTATTTTTTTACCTGTGCTTATTCCACTAATTGTGCAGGAAAAAGAAATTGACCCTGGTACAATCGCTGCAAGAGAAGTAGTTGTTACCGCCACTAATGGGCTATAACGGTTGTAAGCTTTACGCCGTAAAATGAACTAGGTACATCTCTCGATACTTTGCTCTGTTTATCCATATACAGATGGATTGGTTGAATTAATATCTCATTATACTTAATTGTTAATTCCGAGAAAACCGGGTTTTTTAGATCTCAAAAATAGCCCGAAAGCGGACAATTTCTCAAGATTGTGCGAAAATATTTTCACGTGTTTAAGCTGTTGCTAACTGCACTAAAAAGAATTTTAACATTAGTGTTAATATTAACCAACAATTTAAACAAAGTTTGTTAAATAAAGTTTTCTTTTTTACAACATTAACTCTTTGTTTACAATCTCAGTGTATGCCAAGAGCCTGGAAGTATTCTCCGTCAACAGTAGTCAATCAGCCTACAGGAGGTTTTATCTTTTGTGCCTTTACAAACGAATTATTTAAAACTTTCTTAAAAAGGAGATCAACTACTAGAAGTATTTAATATTAACTTTCTAGCGAAAAATTGACTCTACCCACAAATTTTCTGAAATTCACAAATTTGATTCTGAGTCGAATATTCAAATAAACTTGTTTGTGGTATTGATGACAATGTTTAATGGTAGTTTTATATAGCAAAACGAAGTTAAAAAGTTTTATGTTAATAAATCCTGTTATTTCAGCAACCACAGCACACACAAAAAAATTATTTTACTTGTCAAAGGGACTGCATTATCCTAAAGATAATTCATATAATAAACAAAAATAAATAAATAAATAAATAAGTAAATAAATAAATAAATAAATAAAAAAAACATGTCACGAGAAAAAAAATCACCACATAACCGTTAATTCGATTATAAAAAAATTTTCACAACACAAAATAAATTATTGTGAATGAAAAGGAAACAATAGATAAAAATTAGAACACTGTTCTTATTTTTTGACCGAAGAATGATTCTGCAGGAGTTTTTGCGTTTGGTGATTTTGGATTAGCAGTTGGTCTGTTAGCTTCTAAAAATGTTTGAAGCGGTACTCCCTTCCTTCTCGATTAGGCTGTTATTTCTTTAAGCAGGTGTAAGGGATCTTGGTATGTGATAAATTGCTTTCATGCTATTGTCAGCAAATGTATGATATGTAACTGCACCAGACCATGAGAAGAGGCGTCTGCGCAACATGTGTCGGTAATTCTGGACTATAGTGAGTAATAACAAGTCTGCGGTTAGAATTAAATTAATTTATTTTCCTTCTAGCAAAAGAAGGAATTAACAACAACATGAATAGTTTTTTCAACAACATAAAAGAAATTTATGATACCAACACATGCAGGTTATTAAAAAAATACAGCAGAGAAATAGAGAGATTTGCAAGAAAGATCGAACGAGTAAATTATTTACAACTCTGGAGAAAAATGAGTATGATCCCTACACACATAAGAAACAGACAGTACACAAGCTCTTTTAAAACTTATTTAAAAACTAAAAGGAGCAAAAACTCAAGCAAAAAAAAAATAGAAATAAACTTACATATAAAGCTACTAAATATAAAATAAGAGACACACATGCAAACACAGCATCAATAAAAAGAGAGATACACAATATTGAAAAACAGATGAAAAAAACACTTAACGAAACAAAACTTACAAGCTTTAAAAAGACACAAGTTGATTTGAACTTTGCTCGTTGAAAATGGCAGGAAAGACCTCTGCAGAAAGTTTATTTCACATAAGAACTGTTCGGCTAAAAAACGAATTTTCTCTGTAATGCGTAGTGCGATTCACTAGCCAATCGACTACAAAGGAATGCGCTCTTGATGCAGAGCGCGATGCGCGTACGAAATTACGGTTTTCAGGAACAAGTTCCCTGATTTCATAAGAGCACATTCCATAACGATAAAACAGTGAAACACATCCCACATTACGCCGATGCTCCAGTGAGTCAATAGAGCTGCATACCCTACTGTCACCCCTCTCTCCTGCACGCGGTCGAGTTACATGAGAGTTATATTCCATTTTCCGTCTGATAAAGGTGACATAGATAGCAAGGAGATCAGATGGAGTGAAGTATTTCTTACACCGTTTCAGAATACCTGGGCATTTTAAAGCATCTTTTGTGACATGAAAAATATGCTTGTTTCAACGAACATAGTATAATAACAGATGAGGTATCATATTCAGCCGTACGCCTGTGCAAACGCACAAAGCACTGGATTTTACTAGCGGTAAATTGAACCCTGTTCGCCAGGCCTCATTCGGAAATTACCAAAAGGTCGCGATTTATGGTATCGTCCACGTGCTTTCTCATAGCCCCAATTTCCTGAAGGCTTGGTCTATTGCGCAACGAAAATGAATGGCATACGCTACTGTCATCTGCAAAAGAATAGAGAGGGTTGGAAGTCTGACGTAGAATGTCATTAAGAAAAATAAGAAATAGGGTAGAGGAAGGGACGGCACCCTGCGGTACCTCTGAATTTACTTAAACTCGTTTTATGAGATCCCATCTATAACAACTCGTATAGTGCGATCTCTGATAAAGCTCGATATAAGAGTGAAGCTATTACCGACACCAAAAGCAATAAATTTTAATGTGAGAAATATATAAATGGTGAATAAATTGACACCATACCTTTAAACAAAAAAAAATTTTGCACCCATTCCACTTACTGCGTACTTTGAACAATGGGTTCAAAACATGAAAGATGAAAAATAAACAACAAGATTAAAAATTGGAAATAGAAACATTTGTACGAGGGCTGCTATATATATTTCTGGCCTGGCAACACTGAGTGCTGCCAAGTGCAATCTGACATTTCCATTGGAAAGTTTGTCATTTTTAAGCATAATCGTACTCAAAACGTTTTGACGTACGACCATTATTTGTGTTGTTTACAGTGACTTGAAAAAATTAATATAGAAAAAAATGGAATTAACTCGTGAACATTTTCGTGCCATCATTTTTCACAACTTTCGACGTGGATTATCACGACAAGAGTGCATTGATGAACTTAAATCTTTGTATGGCTATGAAGCACCATCCTATAGCACTGTGAAAAATTGGTATAATGAATTTAATCTTGGCCGAAGCTCGCTCAAAGACGAATTCCGTGAAGGTCGTTTAAAAACGGCTGTTGTGCCAGAGAACATTGATGCCGTGCGTGAACTCATAATGCAAGATCGACATGCGACATACCGAGAGATAGAGTCATCCTTGGACATTTCTTCCACCAGCATACATTCGATACTGCATGAACACCTGGCCGTAAAAAAGGTTTGTTCTCGTTGGAACCCGCACAATTTGAGAGTCGCTCAAAAAAAGGCTCGTGTCGATTGGTGCAAAGAAATGTTGCAAAAATACGATTGCGGTGCTTTAAAAGACGTTTATAAGATCGTCACAGGTGACGAATCATGGATCTTTGCGTATGAGCCCGAAACGAAACAACAATCGACCGTGTGGGTCTTCAAAGACGAGCAAAATCCAACGAAAGTTTTTCGTGGAAGAAGCACTTCAAAGCAAATGGTCGCCTTTTTCTTCGGCAAAACTGGTCATGTGGCGAATGTTCCGCTTGAGCAACGTAGGACGGTCACTTCTGAGTGGTACACTACAATTTGTTTGCCTGAAGTCATCGGAGAAATTCGAAAAACCAACAAGAGAAGACGAATCATTGTTCACCATGACAATGCGAGCTCTCACACATCGGCTCAAACCAGAGCGTTTTTGACCGGCCAAAACGTCGAATTAATGGGTCATCCGCCGTACAGCCCTAACTTGGCACCTAATGACTTCTTCTTGTTTCCGCACATCAAGAAAAAAATGCGTGGTCAACGATTTTCGTCGCCAAAAGAAGCTGTTGAAGTGTTCAAATACCATGTTTTAGAGATGTCTCAATTGGAGTGGAAAAGGTGTTTCGACAACTTGTTTGAGCGCATGCAAAAGTGTATAAATCATGCTGGAGAATACTTTGAAAAACAACAAAACCATTTTTGATTATATTATATTATAGAGCAGCCGTCGTATACATTGCATACGAGGAAAGAAGTAAACTTATTAAAAAGCACAAAGAAAACATTATTACAACCACCTCTGAAAAAGGCAACAAAACTGTTGTAATGTATAGAGACGTCTAAAAAAACAAAATCAAACAACTATTAGAAGACAACAGAAATAAGAGAAAATTCAACTCTAAATCTTCAAAAGAAAAACATTTTACTAATAACAGCTATTTAAAAAAGGCAACATAACAAAATTAGAAACATTTTTAATGATTCCACATTTAGTAGCGGGACTAGAACTATTTGGCTTTCTCCAAATTCGCAAAGAAAATATGGTTTATAGCGTTACTTTTTAATAAATTACCAATTTAAATACTTAGTTTAATGCTTAAAAATATAATGAACAAGTTAGAAACACTCAAACAGTACACTACAATAACGAAACAAAGTTCCTAAAAATTCTTTAATTCGTTTTACGCGAAAACGTATGATAACAAACTTTAATATCAATTACATAGTATGCCTATGGAAAATCCGTTATCGCCAACAAGTGTAGATACCGTACTGTACATATTACTTGACGATGTAATTGATAAATTAAAAAAAAAACATAGATATAAAATTTATAACAAAATATGTAGATGACTTATTTGCAATAATACAAAAATCGGACAAGGAAATAATATTCCCCCTTTCTGTTTGGCGTCGTCAACATCGTCGTCGATTTTGAGACAACACCAATTTAACACAACATCAATGCTAATTTGGTGTTCACTAACAGTCTAATGACGACATTGACTGTTTATCGGTAATATAAATAAGTAAAACACATATCTAATATTTGTGTCAGTTGATTCCATTTGTTTTATATTGTGTTAAAATTTTAAATTTACAATAAAAAAAAAAATAATAATTTTGTAAAACATGCAAAACTATTAAAAACAATTAATTTTTCTAAGGGCCATTATTGCTTGGTATGATTTTTTTGCTTGATAAAGAGCTTTGCATTAATAAAACATTCAATTTTTGTTGATGGATAAAAAATAAGTAAAGTTTTTATAAAGCAAATCCATTTATCATTCCGACAAAATCCTGCATTTAATTAACGGGAAGTTGTAATAATGGCGCTAACGGTCATTTTTTCACTTGTCCACTCTTGCTTGAAATTCTCTAGCAAGGAATATATTCTTTTTAACTCTTTTATTAATTTTTTAAATTAGCAGGGGTAAGTAATTTTAGTTTTTCTTATTCCCTGTATTCTTATTTATGATTTTTATATATATCGCTGTATGCCTTCTATGCTTTTTAAATTTTCCTATGCACACAACACAACACCAAAAATGACGACGACAAACTAAACGGCAACATCAAGCGTTCTTAGAAAATACCAAACATATGTCGACAGTCATCGATTAATGACAATATTGAAAACGGGAATTACCGATTTACAACAAACGAAGAAAAACGACTTCGGATGATTAAAAGCACTAAACGCATACCACAACTAAATACAAATTACCATAGAGAATGCAAAAGAAAATAAAATACCATATTTAGACAAACTCATAATTAAGGATAAGGGAAAGATAAAAACAAATAGGTACACAAAACCCATATGATTAAAAAAAATTCGCAAATAAGTGACAAAATATATGAGAAAAATATCATCGATAACATTAAAAAATTACTGGCACTGAATATTTATTTTAAACAATTAGTTATAACGCTTAGCGGTAAAGAACATGACGGGGAAACAACTTGCAAAACTGACTGGAGCATAAACATTAGTATTATGATGAGAGAAAAAGCAACAACAATAGCGTACAAATTAAACACAACACTGAGGCATCTTTTTACAAACAAATAAAACAAAACATGACAAACTAAAAACTGATAATGTTGTTTAGGGTATCCAATGAATTAAAGTTTTTTTTAAACAGAAGTCGAATACTTGGGTCACATTATCAAGCATAACAAAATTTCGACATATCCAGAAAAACTAGAAACAATAGAGAAATATCCTTTACCAGAAACACTAAAAGGTCTTAGAGGATTTTAAGGTATGACAGGCTATTATAGAAAATTTATACAAGGTTATGCCAGCATAGCTGAGCCCCTTACAGTTCACCTACGAAGAAGGAAGAAATAGAATTGCCAAAACAAAAATCAATTTAGACGAAGCTGCCATACAAGCATTTAAAAAACTAAAAAAATGTTTAAAAGAGCAGGTTGAACTATTCCAACCAAATTATGATAATCCATTTGAACTAACTACTGATGCATCCAACACAGCTATTGGAGCTGTACTTAGCCAAATGAAAAAACCAATATTTTTTCTTAGCAGAACACTAAGTAAAACAATAATTTGGGCAATAGAAAAACTTCAGAAATATATTTACGGTACAACGGATCTCACTATTTATACTGATCACCAATCTTTAACTCACTTTATATCTGAGAAAAACCCGAGACCAAACTTAAAACGGTGGAAGGCAATAATGGAAGACTTTATCTAGACAACAAGTAAATACCTCATTCATTGACACAACGCATTCAGACAAGAGTTCGTACATAGTACAAATTAAACAAGTAGCACGACCACTTAATGCATACGCCATTCAAATTGAGCTTGTACCAAACAAAAGACTTAATTAGACAAGAACACGTACGGTATTCGCACACAAGGTTAGATATACAGTAAATTTCACTAATGAAGAAAACTTAATTATAGAATTAAAAAAGATAAAAGATCCCAATAAAGTAACAGCAATACACACTTCAAGAGAAAACATCTACGTATTTAACCCCATTTTAACAAACACATTTAGCGGAAAAAAATTAACAAACCGAAATAATAAAAAAGTAATCTTGAAATACCTCTGGACCGTTAAGGGTTTAAAGTTTGTCGTCAGACGTTTTGAGTTTTGTTCAGAAAAAAAAACAGTAAGTTTTTCTATTTTTTCACAAGCCTCGTCGCCACTTTTGTTGTACGTTTATATTGGAAGAAAAGACGATTTAATTACACTATGATACAAATGTTAAAAAAATATATTCAGGGGCTCTCATACGCCAATTCTGTTTTGTTGGAGTCCATGGAAAACGAAAATAGGTTTGGTTTTTTAAGTCACTTCGAAAAGTGATTTTATAACGATAAATGTGAAGAAAAACGCGTTTTATTAGATTTTATGTTTTAAATGGGCATAACTTCTTTTTTTTACAACGGATTTCTATTATTTTTTCAATTTTTAGAAGGTGCAAATATTCTCTTTCAAAAATAAAAAAAAACGCATAAAAAAACAAAAAAGTTTTTTCACCGGGTTCTAGGCTGCTTATGAGATACCAAACAATGTATTTATTTGTTACTATGGCTTTCAGAAATGGGTAATAACAATAAAATCGGTTAAAAAATGGATGTCTTATACATTTTTTGTGTTTCAACTTTTGGGTTTTTTATTTAAAAATAACATGTATTTCTTTGCTTTTTATAAACTTCGCTGTCAGTATCACGCTTTAAAGACCAGCAGTAGTTAGATTAGAGCATGCTGATTTTATTTTTTCCTATATAACGCTGTTTAATTTTAGATATTTCCTGGTGAAATCTTTCACCTTGCTCATCACTCATCCGTCCTAAATTTAATGGAAATCTTTTCAAATGAGCATGCAGATAGTGTAGTTTTATTGACATTTTGCAACCCATTGAATGGTAGGCAGAAAGCATATTATTTACTATCTGCTCACAATTTTCACTTTTTGTGTTTCCAAGAAAATTTTCGCACACTGAGACAAAACAATTCCATGCATTTTTTTCTTAAAGATTCATTTGTTGTATTAAATTGTCATCTTTTACCAATTTTCGTATTTGGGGCCAATAAAGATACCTGTTGATTACACACAAATAAGTTTTTATTATACATGCGTTCATAATATATTTTTCACCTTCTGTTAATTTTCGGCTCGTAATTCGGGGAAAAATCTGTTCAAGGTATTTGAATGCAGGTCCATTTGTATCAAGGGCTTTCACGAATTGCTTTATTAAGCCCAACTTTATGTGCAACGGAGGTAAAATAATGTCTGTTGGATTTACTAACGTGATATCTATACTATTTTTTTTACCAATAATAGCTGTTGTACGTGGTTTCCAGTCTATCTGTATATAATGCTTAGAAGAATCTCGGCTGTCCCATTCACAAAAATAGCAGGGATACTTTGTGTTACCACCTTGCAAGCCAGTCAAAAAAATTAGACGCAATTAGCCACTTGTGCGTAGTATAAACTGTGGCATTTAGTATAAGAGACACACTATCAAGCGTTTCTTTGATGTTTGTAGCGTAAGCCAACGGTACTGAAGGGAGCAATCCATCGTTATGCAAAAGCACTGCCTTTAAACCTTGAAATAGAAGATAAACATATATAAGTAAAATAAAAGGAACTATATAAAAAGTACTTATATTACTTTTTGTTGAACCATCAATAAATAATCTCCAATTTTGAGGAGCATGACTATATCCAAGTTGTTCAAACAATTTATTCACATCATTGCAGTAAGCCAAATCACTAGTTTCATTGCTTTCGTTGAATAGTGATCCAAACAAACTGGTTTCCTCGGTCCTGCGAAATGTAATGTTAACATTTTCTTGCAAATAGTTCCACTGTTTAAGTTTTGAACCTAAAAGTTCGGTTTGTCTTTCCGACAATTCTAAATCCCTAACTAGATCATGGAATTCGCCTTGGGACATAAAGTGTTGGCTTTTAAATTCCCTTTCGGAAGGAGCATATTCTGATTGGGGGCTTACAACATGGCTTGGAGATGACTTAAACTCAGTTAAATCTGGTGATATTCTTTCTGGAACAACGTCGGTTTTCTGACGCGATACAGTCTTAATTACACTATCAACATTTGCGTATTTCATATTTTGTCTTATTTTAAAATAATATCCTCTTGGTTTCGTTAAACAGAAATAGCAATTATTTGGCCTATGCACACGTAGTGGAAGCCAGTTTACCGGTTTGAGAAATGGCAATACAAAAGAGCCATCTGGACAATTTTTCCAGGATCTTAGTGTTGCGTAACAAGCCGAACAACAAACCGATGGTATAGACCATTTTCCCTGTTCTAAGGGACGACTAAAATATTCTTCATAAAGGGGAATAATATGCTTATTTACCGACACATATATTTTATGTCGTTTATCCACAAACAATCCACATATAAGACAAAAATTGATCCTTTTGCTACACATTTTTATGTTAACTTTAATAATAACACTTTGTATTAGTTCACTTATTAAGTATATTTGCACCAAAATCAGTCCGATGGTTATTGTTCACTTACAAAAATTAAACTGTGCCATTTTCGCAACTGCAGTCTTTTATACCAATTTTTTTGTACTATTGTAGGCAGTATTGGTCTTTACCTGTTGAACTCATTAGTTAAAAAATTAACATTTTTTGTAAGTCATAAAAAAAGAAAAGTTTAGAATGTGTGTTTTTTAAGTCGCACCTAAACAGGTAAAATGGCTTAATTAGTATGCTATTTTTACTGTATGAAATGCTCTTTTTTAAACACTCCCCTTTCTGTACTCAAACAGGTACAATGGACATCAATGGGTTAATTAGAATTTGTTTTTAGGCTAAATCTTATTGTGGTTGGTGGGTCATCCATTTTTTAACCGATTTTATTGTTGTTACCCATTTCTGAAAGCTAATTAATTATACTTTCTCATTATAATAAAAGAATATATTGTTTGGTATCTCATAAGCAGCCTAGAGCCCGGTGAAAAAGCTTTTTGTTTTTTAATGAGTTTTTTATACATTCCAACCACTGTGACTTAGCCATTTGTCAATCGATTTTAAAAATATACATCTTGTTTAAAAGATAATACTCACACCTTCTAAAAATTGAAAAAAAAAAATAATAGAAATCTGTTGTAAAACAAGAAGTTATGCCTGTTTAAATCTGAAAATATAAGAATACGCGTTTTTCTCTACATTTACCGTTATAAAACCACTTTTCGAAGTGACCTAAAAAAACCAAAGGTATTTTCGTTTTCCATTGACTCCAACAAAACAAAATTGGTATATGAGAACCCCTGAATAATTTTGTGCTTCACAGTGTTATTATTACTAAATATTAACTTTTGTTTCACTGAAAAATAATAAATGATTGTTCGGAAAGACTAACGGTAAAAAATCGTGTGCAAGTTGTTAAAACTATCGTATTTTTGTAGTAGATGTAGCAAATAAGGTGTTATCTCTAACAATTAAAAAGCCTTTTTTAAATCAATAAAAGTATATTTTTTGTTAGTCGACTTTTAATGTTGATATCTCAAATTAAAGCCTTAATTATAATGTGTTTTATACCAAAATTTTTATTACATTTTTTCTTAGTTAAGTTTTTGTTGGCGTGTAGCCCGAGTTGTTTTCATCCCTAAAGCGGGAAAAACATCTCCTATTAAACCCAAGGACTTTAGGCCCATAAGCCTGACGTCCTTCTTACTCAAAACGCTGGAAAGGATTCTTGATCTTCAGATCAGGAACTCCATAAAACCCGCGCTTATTTCTAGCTCGCAGCATGCCTACACGAAAGGGAAATCTGTGGAAACAGCGCTGCACGTGTTAATATCCGATGTTGAAAAGTCCCTTTCAAATAAGGAATTTACGCTTGCAGTGTTTCTTGACATAGAAGGAGCTTTCAATAACGTCTGCCCCAATGCCGTTATAAAGGCCCTCTTGGATCTCGATCTTGATGCAAATCTGGTGGGATTCATTGCGCAACTACTGACGACACGTATTATCACGTCCACTTTGGGAAATGATCACTTTGAAAGGGTAGTGAAAAGAGGCACTCCACAAGGTGGCGTATTGTCCCTCTCGTCTGGAATCGGGCAGTCAACACGCTGCTACGGCGACTGGACCAAACGGTTAATAGGGTGATAGCTTATGCTGATGACATTGCTATCGCAGTCTCTGGGAAGTACCTGACAACACTCACAGAACGGGTGAACTATTCGTTCAATGTTCTGTCTCAATGGTGCTGCGATTTTGATCTTGCTGTCAACCCCGGCAAAACGGGGGTTATGCTCTTCACACGGAGATACAAGATCCCGATTTTTACTGCACCTAGGCTGCATAACATTGTGCTCAGTGTAAGCAAAAGTGTGAAATACCTTGGGGTGATACTTGACCCCAAACTTCAATGGAAGGCAAACATTGCCGAAAGAGCTCGGAAGGCGACCTGTGCGCTCTATCTCTGTCAGAGAGCTCTAGGACCAAAATGGGGCCTTCAGCCTCGGATCATCTTCTGGCTCTATAAGGCAGTTATAGAGCCAAATATTCTCTATGGAGCTGTGTTTTGGTGGCCCGCTCTTGAGAACGGTCAACCAAAAGCCTCTTGATAAAGTCAGGAGATTAGCCGCCATTTTGATTACTGGGGCTCTTCGAACTACTTCGACAAAGGCTCTGTATGCTCTTCTCCACTGGTTACCCACCAAACTTCTGGTATTGCAACATACTAAATGCTGTGCAGCCAGACTTAATGTCCTCTCACGCAGGCTCAGGCTGGACATAGGGCACTCTAAGATTATCGATCGGGATGTGCCACTGCCATCAATGGTGGACTACATCTCTTCTACTCCCGCTCTGGACCACGGGTTTCAGATCCATATTCCTAATAGAGAGATATGGGTCCGTAACGAAGTGGTTGTGAGTGGTACTGTTGACATCTACACCGATGGCTCGAAACTGGACGACAGAGTCGGTTGCGGAATCTTCTCCAATAGTCTTGGACTAAGACTCTCCCTTAGACTCCCTGACTACTGTAGTGTCTTTCAAGCCGAGGTAATGGCCATTCTGAAAACATCCGAAATAGCGCTTAGGGACGATCTTTCTGGTCCTGCCATTCGGATATTTTTGAACAGTCAGGCGGCAATCAGGACGCTTGCTGGTGCATACAGTACATCTAAGCTAGTCCTTAGTTGTCGCTCATTACTAAACACTTTATCGGAGCGATCACAGATTGACCTGTTTTGGGTCCCTGGTCACAGGAATATCCAGGGTAACTGTGAGGCCGATGATCTTGCTAAACGGGGCACATTACTTCCTAACGTCTCCCCGCTACAAGACGTTGGAATTCCTCTGGCAACGGTGAAAATGGCCATAAAGAACCACTACCTAAATTTGGCTCGCAAATTATGGGTAGAGGAAAGTTCCTGTTGTGTCTCCAGACAACTGTGGACTACTTTGGACCTCAAGCGGACCAGGCAGCTGCTCAGACTGGACAGAAAATCCATAAGTATCACGGTCTCGGTACTTACTGGACACTGTCTAATCGCCAGGCATGCTGAAAGACTTGGTCTGCCTTTTAATGATTTCTGTCGCAGCTGTGGCTCGGAGGATGAGGAAGAGACCGTACTGCACCTCCTGTGCCACTGCCCATCCCTGGCTCGAAGAAGACTACGAATTCTGGGCTCTCCTTTCTCTGGAGCTGTTACGGAGTTATCAATTTACTCTATAGGGGACATAGCGAAGTTCATCCGTGAATCCTCATGGCTCTCGGCTGGGTAAAGGGAGTCATGCCGCCTTCTTTGTGGTATCACAACGGGCCATTCGTTTGTGCTCAAGTGAGCTTCATCGCGAGAGGCTGCCACTCCCAACTAACTAACTAACTAAGTTTTCGAGTTGATAATTTTCCTTAGATTTTCAAAATACGAAGGAAGATGTCCTTATATGCCAAGGTCTTTTGATTCTGTATGTGAAGTCTTCCCTTCTTTCCAATGTTAGAGACGGTATCTAAATGTATGCGGTATTATAAGCTCCGCATTGTGAAAACTATTAGCTGGTAAAATAGCGTCGATTAATCACATCAAAGTTTTGCGGAAACCAGTTATATCTTTCATTATTTTGCGACAAATATTTTTGTGTGAATTATATTTCCCTACATAGGAATGCAGTCTAGATAATAATCGACCCTTAAAATTTCATACACTTACAAAGTTTGTTTTCTTCAGTAAAAAGTTACCAAAGTATTGAGAAGTTTACGCTTCCGAAGTCCTCAGCTTAAATGTGCTTATTGTGTAAGGCGAAAACGTACGTGTAACCATGTTTATTTAACAGCAAGCGGTAAGCTTGCTCCAGAAAATTCATTACATATTGGTAATGTCTAAGTTGTTCCAATTTAACAAATTTTAAAAAAAAATTTTAATTAATATTGGAAATGAAAAAAAAAAGAAATTAAGTTTAAATGTATATTTACTATTAATATTATTATTAAAATACACAATTTTTTTAATCTACATAAGAGTTCCACTTTTTATCCTATTAATTTTATTTTTTTAAATAAATTTTAGGCTGAATAATAAAAGGCAAAGAGAACGATATAAGAAACGTATTTATTTTAACTCAAAAAAAGCTGCTATTGCCCAAATAACTTCAGCCGCTGTATCTTCTCTTAAACAAGAAGAATTACAAAACTATAAATCTAAGGATCACAACCATTACAACGTACACATATATGATAATGCCTGCACCGAAGATGACAACAATCTTAATAATATAGAAATCCTTGGCGAAAAGGAAGAAATGTTGAAGATACCAACATTAAACACATTTAACTATAGCACTAAAATATCGAATATCCAATCCAAGAAGGAAAGTGAAAAACTTGCCATAGAGGACGAAACTAATAAAAGTAGACATATTAACAAATTAGGGCCAACTATTGAAAAGGTAAATGAAAATAGTGGGACGCACTTAAAAATTCTACCAAAAATTTTTATATTCAATATAAATGAACTACAATGATGATATATGTTTTTAATCTAAATAACACTAAGCCCATATGGTAAGTATGTTTGGAGTTTTTTATAATTCTTTTAATATGTGCCCACATGTTTCGTGATTCTTCTTTGTCCTGTTAATCTTTTTAAATATTGAAAGTTTAATTATGATATGAGTTGTTTGTAGCAATGCAATTTAAGGCTAAAAAAGTGCACCATAACTCAATCCAATAATTTTGTATTGAATTTTGATAAAAAATAAATTTTTTGCCAACAAGCACTGAAGAAACTCTCAAAGTTAAGTTTCTTCAGTGCTCGTTTTTCCCACCCCTATCTTGACCCATTCAAAGACATACACCTAATAGATGCACATGAGTATATTGTATTCGTCTTAATTAAAGTGACTTTGTAACAATTCATAATGATTTACTTTTCAATTAAATTATTAGTTCATCTGTTTTGATATTATAACAAATAAATTACTTTGGCTCAAGTTCCTTCAATTTTATTTTACTTTCTAAATAGTGGTTTTCAAAGAACATTATATACTACGTTTATGCACACGTCTTATTCACAAATAAAAATATTGTGAATAGAAAATTTTCCCGCATAAACGTGAATTAATTTTTTATTTGTGAATAGCTTACTGACAAAATTAATTCATGATTAACTTCACTATTTGCAAATAAGGTGTAAAATGCTGCCACATTTTTTATGTTTAAGTGTTTTTGCCTGTTAGTCTTTAAAATTTTTTTAGAAAGTAACATTTTGGGGGAAAAAATTATTGCTTGAAAACAAAAAATTTTTCATAATTAATTTTTAAATACAAAAAATTGAGCGAAAAGTAATTTGGATGATATAATTACGAAATGCTCAAATGATTTTTTTTGACATTTTACCAAATAAATATAAAATTGATGTTCGGTACCAATAAAATGTCAAAAATTCTTGCCGTATAAACAGTGATTTATATAATTTGAAATAATTTATATTTGCAAATAGAGTACCTATAAACTTACGTACGTACTATTTGAGGTACAAAGTACTGTATGTTTTATTACAGATGTGAAACAATAATGTCAGTGAATAATACCGTATTTTAGTTGTCCTTGAAGTTATATAAAATGAATGTTATATTTTTCATTCTAAAAGCATCACAAATGATTTTCCTCTGAAAATTTTATTTTATAATGAAACAAGCACTAGGTCAGTTTTAGAATAAAAATAAAAATATTGTTTATTATTTTTTATTTTTTCTTTCAATATTTCGCCACACCGTTGGGTGGCATCTTCAGGAAACAGGAAATAATATTAAACAAATTATATGATTTTCACAAACAAAAACATTAGTTCAATTGAAAAAAATTTGTCAAATCAACTCAAAAAATTTTCAAAAAACAAAGACAAACAATTCAAACAGTTTAAAATATACATACTCATAAACTTTCAATACTCAAAAAACACATGTATATTTTAAAATGTTTGAATTTTTTGTCTTCGTTTTTTGAAATTTTTTTGAGGTAATTTGACAATTTTTTTTTCAATTGAACTAATGTTTTTGTTTGTGAAAAGCATACAATTTGTTTAATAATATTATTTCCTGTTTCCTGAAGATGCCACCCAACGGTGTGGCGAAATATTGAAAGAAAAAAATAAAAAATAATAAACAATATTTTTATTTAAAACTGACCTAGTGCTTGTTTCATTATAAAATAAAATTAAATATAATAAAAGGTCAAAAAACATTAACGTTTAATTCCTCTAAAAATATTAAAAAAGCAGATCTTTAAATATATCCTTAAAATAACTCAATGCAATATAGAGTAGTAAGCCTATAAAAATAATGTTGATATTTTATTAAATAAATATCTCCCGGAAAACCACCGTTTTCATACGTCGAATTCTAGGATTAACATGTTTGCAACAATTTATACTTAAATTATTTTACTTCAACAATTAACCAAAATAGGCAATATTAAAAAAAAAAGTATTGCTGTTTAATTGAATGTTAAATAGTCAATGTGCCGTTATTAATCAGAGTGGCGACTATACCTATTGTTAATATTACATTTGAGCATTTACTGTTTCGTGTTAGTCGTCAGATATAAGCCTGTTCCTCCGTCTCTGCGATCATTTATATCCTTTGAAGTGAGTTTCAATGAGCTATTTTAACACCAAGAATTTTAAATTGTTTTCAGGTTAAGTATTTTTTTACATTCAAGGATTTTGCCAAAAATACAATTTATTATTAAAGATTCTAATAGACTAAATTCTGTTTATTGGACCTTATAGATCTTTAAAATCAGATATTATTAAGATCGGCTTAGATGCATAAAATTGCACGTTTGTTCTCTCCTCTAATGCCCTCTTTTATTTCGTTTTTTTTTTTCAAAACAAACATAGCATACTCTAAATCCAAAAGAAATATCTAACTACGTTTAAAATTTGAAAGCAAAATCGGTATAGCCGTTAAGCCCCTTTTTCTCTCATTTAGGTGCTATCTCTCGAAAAAGATAAGTATTGGTTCGAATTTCATTAAAATCGATAAGCAGAGGTTCATACGCGTAAAAATAACCGCTTTCCCCTTTTCTCCCCTACTGGTCCCGTTTAATAATAAAAATAACTACCTACCTGTGTTTCAGATCTTATTAAAGTTTGAAAACTTTTCGTGTGTAAATGTGCTCGAAATTTCTTAGGAAATGGTGAAATGAATTTGGTCAAAAAGTATTGAAATAAATTAAGTAAACTTAAGCGAGAAGCACAAAACATGTGGACACATCGTTCCAATAAGAGAGACAAAATGCCATTAGTAAGTTTTAGCTTAATATGCCATTTAGAATGACCGAATGTCACATGACATGTCTCTTGGAATGAACTAACTTCACATAAGCCATCTACAGACCATTGCTAACAAATCCTAGTTGAACTCGCTCGACCCAATTCCGCAGTTGGTGGTGACATCAAAGTGTACAATTCTTTTCATATATATAAGAAGATTATTATTTAGTAAAAAACAGTTCAAATAAAATGTAATTTGAAAATATATACATACTAGCAGTGCCATTGACTTCGTCCGCGTGTCAGCTATTATTTTCTCAAAATTAATCTATAAAATAAAATGTGCTGACAACTGTTTTAGTACTATTATACCAATAAAATCAGGTGACTTCACATTTGTATCTCTATTTTCTCTACGAAATAACTTATTTTTCAAAACAAAGTGTTTTATATTTAAAGCAAAGTTCTAAGTTTTGAAGCTGGGGTACCATAATTTTCCACGCGTGGCGGTATATGGTCTTAAATTTGGGTACCTCCCTGCATATGTTTTCTTATATTGGGAATTTCCATAAATTTTGTCTGATTGTTATAGCTTCAATCTGCAAATTACATTTTAAAATGATCGGGTTATAAGCATTTTAAAATTAATATTTTGGTATCTTTCATCGTAGTTATGCAGGATTCTAAAACTTTTTTAAAAGATTTGAATATCATACCTTTTCTGATCTAAAAAATAGTCGATTTTTAATTAAAAAATCCAAGATGATTTTTTTTTCTATTTTAATCTAAAAAGGGCCATCATTTTTTATATAAAAAAAATTCTTAGCAATATATACAAAAAGCCCGATTCTCTGCACTTGATAAGTTCACGACATTGAATATTTATCAACTTTTGAATATTTATCAAGATTTGGTATTCTACTACAAAAAATTAAAGATTTTTAGTTGATAATTTGTGAAAGTCTTATTTGGTATTAATAACTCTATTTTATTGTGTGTGTGTGTATTCAAATTCGGTAAACAGTGCACGCTTCATGTAAATATTAACATAAAGGATTCTTTTTTTAAATACATCCATAAATTTACGTATTCTTTTAGAAAAATGGAAGAAAAAATAATTGTGTTAATGCTGATATTTAAGACAAAGAAAATGCGAAAAAAGAAGGCGTAGGAATGACTTACAAAGATTACGTGACTCAAGCAATCTTTTGAAGTTGTTGGAGGCAAAATTTACAAAAAATTTCGCCTTAGTCATGTTCTTGCTCGGCAACAAATTGCAGATTTGCAGCCTCATGACGCCAAAAAAACATCATTACCATTAACAGTTCGAGTTTTGGCAACGCTCCACTTTTTTGGCCAGCCACGGACCATACCAGAAATGCGTTGGGAATAACTGCAATTTGCCATTAAGTCAGCCGTCAATATCTTGATCTTGGAGATATATATCACAACTCATTGTAAAGGTAAAAAGTGCTAAGATTTCATTTCCAAACTCCGCAGAAGAGATAAAATGCCACAAAAATAAATCTAATAAGTCATATGCTGTAGTATTGAAAAACGTTTTACAGATTTTTCAAGTGGTACGGCATAAAAAGTGTGATAGGCGCAATTGATTGCACGTACGTTGCAATCATTGCACCCCCCTCAAACAACCCAGAGCTACCACTTACTATCAATATACTTTACAGCCAATTAATTTATAAAAATACTTAGCTGGTGTATCCATATTTTTGCTTCATGCCAATAATTTGATAACAATAATCAAAATCAGGTGTCAATAGAAATTTACCACACTAGTGAATTTCAAAAGCTTTTTATTTATCAATGTTGCCACAGAATACCAACTGTAATTTTGGTTGATAAAAATCTTGACAAAATATATTGATAAAAAATTCACAGAATCTTGTGTAAGGGACTTTATGGGTAAAAGGGTAAGAAATCCAATTATTGGATTCTTTTGGTCCTTATTTTGGGAATTGTGGTTATTTCATATTTATGTAAATTTCCTAATTTTTTTTTCTTTTTCTAAAATAATTATTTATTTTCTATTTAATTAACCTGGCATATAATGATTAATGTGTAAGAAATAAAGTAAATCTTTAATAACCGTTTGAAAATACAGCATCGGAAGATAACTGTAGTCTAAATAAATGTCTTTATTTTGTGTCTTCTTAGAACCGAATAATTTAATGCACTTGAAATCGCTGTTTTTTGGGCTCCTATTTTTAATTATCCGAAGAGAAAGAATATTTGTCTCTATCTTCACATCTACCATGACATAATACTTTATGTACTGTGGACGTCAAATCGCTCCATGGATATATGGAGACGAGTAGCTGAGATATTTTTGCTCTATATTTTTTTAATATGAAAAGAAAAATGTAAGTTTTGATATTAAACTACGTTAACCATTCTAAGCAACTCCTTGTTGATGTTTTTTTTTTTTTTACTAAATTTTCTGTTTAATTTCTGCATATTAAGTCGTATGTAGTATATAGAAAATGCTCCAAACATCGGGGAGAGAAGGGGAGAGATTCCGAAAGATAGAACTTCTTCGTTGTCCACATTTTCTTTTTATCTGAGATTTCAGACTTTTTCTTAACACATATGGAAATTTTGCAAAAAGAAGATGTGTCAATTATAGCATTGCTAAGTTTGTTATCAATCCAAAACCAAAATCGATAGGATATGTTAATACAATATTATTTTGTTTTTATGGATACTGGTTCTTATAAGATTGACTTATGTGCAGGAACATACTCAAAACAAATTGGCCTGCAAAAATGTTTGGAGCCTAGGATTGTGTTTTTCATGCATCTTCAAATCTGTTTTCACGTGCTGATGAAGATGCAACCAGTGAGCGTGAGCGAAATCATAGTGGTACTAAGGATGCCATAAATACGTTCTTGAAATCTTTTTTTATTATTTTGTTTGTGCTCAGAAAGAGCTGATATAAAAAGTAAGAGCTTTTCTCTAAGTTTGGTTGTGTGTTAGGAAGAATATTTGCAATTCGTACTACGTCGGCAGGCAGATTTTCTTTTTTGTTGTAGCAATTCTTTAATTGTATCGGCAATTTAATCTTTTGAAACTGAAGAAAGTTTTTCGGTCAACCTTTTTTTCTTGGATTAAAAAAATTTATCTTAAGATTTGCAGAGAGCTCAACCTAACTTAGTAAAAAAATCCTTTAATTTTTTTGATTAAATAATTTTGAAAATCTTTGTAGTATCAGTCAAAAAAGAACACAATAACTAACTCAAACATCAATGATGTTTTTCAGTTATGAAAAATGGCTGCTGAACTCCGAAAACTTCGAAAAATTATGATAAAAACGGCCCAATAAAATAAATAAATAAAATAAAATTTTCTGTTCATGTGTAGTTGTTAAACTTAAATAAAATGGGAAAAATTGGGTAAATTAAGATAAAGAAAACCACACAATTCTAATATAAGGACCAAAATCACAAATAAGATTTTTTTTCGCCCATTAGGTCCACATTCGGACTAGGGAACATGAAATACTTTCATCAGCTATTCGAAGTAGATGTAGCTTTATTAAAGCAGTCTTCGTTTTCCGAATCCAGCTTTGTGATTTTAGAACATATAGGCTAAAGTCAAAATTTCGATGTAAAATAGATCAAATTAAAGGATCTGGATTATCAATTTTTTACGAAATTTGGTTCAGACATACGCACATATTGTATACTTTTTTATTTAAAAAAAACTGATAAATCTGACCATAAAAGACAGAACTGATGCCTATATGTTGTAAACTAAAGCACAAAAAAAAGTGAATTTAAAAAAGTAAAAAGTTGACGGCAGCTTAATTTTTGCTACAAAGTTAGTAACCGTACGCGTTGATGTTTTTTTGTTTTGTTAATGAATAATATCAATATAGTTTTTATTTGATCTTTTTATTAGTTATATTTTATTTAATAAATAATTATTACATAACACGTTGCCAACTACTCCTAGTAGTATATAGCAGAACATAATGCAATTAAGTAAAGTTTTAGCTACGAACGGAATTATGAATACACTATACAAGTCAAGAATAGAATAAATACGAAGCCCAAAGTCTTTGGATGTTGCTCCAGTACCAACGGTAATTAGAAAGGAGTGAAGATTTACTTAGTATTCAATACCATTCCCGATTACTGGATGGAATGGTATTGGAAGAGTGTTTTTACATGATAAAATGAATTATGTAGATCTCCCTTCCATTTATGTGATTCCTAAAAAGCGTGGCAACATAAATGAAACAAAAGTTTAAGTATATACTAAAATTAATTTTCGCAAAGTAGTTACGGATTATAATTTAGTAAAAATGTTTTTATTTTTACTAATTATATAGCGGTAAAAGCCTTCAAGTTGTTTTTTAATTGTGAAGTTGTGAGTGACTGTTCTAACTTTTTTCAGTTGAGTTTGAGCATAGAGATATCAAACTATTTATAACCTTAAGTATTTAATGCATTGATAAATAGTAATTGAAGAATCACATAAACGTTCAGGACTGCAAAAAATTAGGGTCTTTTGTAAACTGCCTGATGTGATAAACTCAAAGATTAGCAAACGCATCTCCAGCAAGCAGCTACCACAACAGATACAAGACACTATTTTCTGTTAGTTAATTAAAGATTAGAAAATTAAAGATAAAAAAACAAAGGTTAAACAAGCAGCATTTGTGATTAAAACTATGACTACAAAATACACTCTTGAAAGTAAAATCAACTCCGATTTTGTACGTAGATACCAGAACAATTGAGAATTTCGTACAGTACGTAAACAATTTCACCATGGGTTGCAAGCAGTACTTAATAAGCCATGAACTGCCCTAAATATTATTTTCGGAACGCCAACATAAAAGGGCACTTAAATACTTTCTTGAGAATTAACAAATCGCGAAAGGTTAATTTTAGAAACTTATTTAACCCAAAGCTCATATAAACTAAATGGATACATATGTTTTTTATGATATAAAGAACTATCGTTCTGTGTTCTGTTAAGTTTCAGCGATATTTATGAAATCATTGCTTATGTGAGCTCTTTAAAAAAATATCTTTAGCCTTCAAATGGCTGCCCGGAAGAATTTCAGCTACTGCGTTTTATGGCAGCTGGTTATTACATAGCATCATTCCGAAAGGTTCCGCTTTTGAAATGGGTTTGAGTATGATCTCGAGTGGACAATCAAAGCAACCTAGCAAGAAAGAAATAATAGGTTCAACCTAAAATGAACTGATTCAGTTTAGGGGAAAACGCATGATTTTAATATAGATTGTCATTGGCAATCATGGGTTCACGTTAACAAAACGGCTTGGCATTTAAATGAACACTTAAAACTAATAAAAATTCGATGATTAGGAGACTTATAATTAAATTGTTTTTTTTTTGTTTGTTTTTATAATGAACTTTCATGAGTTTAAAAGTTTTAACTTTACTTATTAAAACCGCATTATAGAGAATGAGTGCAAGAGAAATACCCATGATTTTTGAACTACTTAATTTTTTTCTAGGAACATAAAGGCCTAATGTTAAAAAAAAAATACTGGATATAATTGGTTTTGACTTTTTAAGAAGTATTAACAGTTAAATTTGAAGCTTTATAAAAATTATCTTAAAAATCTAAGCACTAATATCGTTGAGCAAGAAGGAAAATGCGAACAAGATTTATGTTTTAGATGTCGAACGTTTGTTTGCAGATCTCTTCAACTGCAAAAGTGCTGGAGGTCCTTGATAATATTCCACATTGCGATTAATTGCTATGGCGTGCATGCAGAAGTATGTTGACCAGAGAGCTACATCAAGGATAACTCAAACATTGCTAAAAAGTGAAGTATGTTTCAAACATGCATTGTAGATCATTTGTCTAATGTTCAAAATTATTGGTTTGATTGTTTCGATTGACTATACATAAAAACTTAAAGTTTTGCAGTTCTCTGGTATCGATAAACTACAAATATAGAAAAAATGACACAGAAAAAGGAAATTTACTTGTTGAACACTTAAAATTGGTATCTACCACGAACATATCGACCGAAACAGCTGATACAGCTATAAACTTTGTAGCACCAATCGCGCTCATATTTACACTGCGAGTAAATGATTTTTTTATAGAGATGTCTAAAGTTTCAGTAAATTTATATTTTCAATGCCGTTCCTTGCCTTAAGTAGTAGTTCCCTGCAGAGGGAATATTTCATTGGATTCCATCATACTATTTAAAATATCACAAAGGTAGAAATAAACATGTGAAAACATGTTTAAAAACGAAACAGCGGAAAAAGCAAGCTTATGTACGAGGGCTGCTCTATATATTTCTGGCCTAATAGTGAAAATGCGAATATTTATAACCAAAAATGGTTTTATTGTTTTTCAAAGTATTCTCCAGCATGATTTATACACATTTGCATGCGCGCAAACCAGTTGTCGAAGCACTTTTTCCACTCTGATTGAGACACCTCTAAAAAATGGTTTTTGAACACTTCAACAGCTTCTTCTGGCGACGAAAATCGTTGACCACGCATTTTTTTCTTGATGTGCGGAAAAAAGAAGAAGTCATTAGGTGCCAAGTAGGGGCTGTACGGCGGATGACCCATTAATTCGACGTTTTGGCCGGTCAAAAACGCTCTGGTTTGAGCCGATGTGTGAGAGCTCGCATTGTCATGGTGAACAATGATTCGTCTTCTCTTGTTGGTTTTTCGAATTTCTCCGATGACTTCAGGCAAACAAATTGTTGTGTACCACTCAGAAGTGACCGTCCTACGTTGCTCAAGCGGAACAGTCGCAACATGACCAGTTTTGCGGAAGAAACAGGCGACCATTTGCTTCGAAGTGCTTCTTTCACGAACAACTTTCGTTGGATTTTGCACGGTCGATTGTTGTTTCGTTTCGGGCTCATACGCATAGATCCATGATTCGTCACCTGTGATGATCTTATGAACGTCTTTTGAAGCACCGCAATCGTATTTTTGCAACATTACTTTGCACCAATCGACACGAGCCTTTTTTTGAGCGACTTTCTAATTGTGCGGGATCCAACGAGAACAAACCTTTTTTACGGCCAGGTGTTCATGCAGTATCGAATGTATGCTGGTGGAAGAAATGTCCAAGGATGTCTCTATCTCTCGGTTTGTCGCATGTCGATCTTGCATTATGAGTTCACGAACGGCATCAATGTTCTCTGGCACAACAGCCGTTTTTGGACGACCTTTACGGAATTCGTCTTTGAGCGAGCTTCGCCCACGATTAAATTCATTATACCAATTTTTCACAGTGCTATAGGATGGTGCTTCATCGCCATACAAAGATTTGAGTTCATCAATGCACTCTTGTCGTGATAATCCACGTCGAAAGTTGTGAAGAATGATCGCACGAAAATGGTCACAAGTTAATTCCATTTTTTTCTATATTAATTTTTTCAAGTCACTGTAAACAACACAAACAATGGTCGTACGTCAAAACGTTTTGAGTACGGTTATGCTTAAAAATGACAAACTTTCTAATGAAAATGTCAGATTGCACCTGGCAGCACTCAGTGTTGCCACGCCAGAAATATATATAGCAGCCCTCGTAATATGTTGATTCAAGAATTTGTTATTCTTAACTCAGAATGCATTGATAACAAGCTTAGTAATTATTTTTCCGATATAAACTAAAATATTTATTCTTAAATGTATTTTTTATCTTATATTGATTAATATATGCATATTATGTATTTTATTTTACTCAAAAAATGCTTATACTGTCACTCACAGTTTATTTAAAGCAGTCATGGGATTTAAAATAAAATCAAATATTTGGGGTGTTATTGTATACACAAAAAAGAAGGGCTTGTTAAAATCTGGTTGAAATAATTCGACTTGTGCTTGTAACATATCTTTAATTTTCTCTATCGCTTCGAATGCTGGTTTATCTAGATTAATTAATACTTTTGTGCTTTGCTTTTTGTTTACACCGCCATTGTCTCCGCGTAAGAATGTAGTAAGGGGTTTTACTATTGAAGCGAAGTTTTGTACAAATTTCCTATAATAACTACCTAGTCCTAAAAATGACCTTAATTCTTTTAAATTTTTAGGTATTGGGTAATCCTTTATTGTTTGGATCTTACTAGGATCTACAGTTATTTTATTGTGTTTGATTACGTGACCAAGATATTCTACTGAGTCTTGGAAAAAATGTGATTTCTCGTCAGAAATTTTCATATTTGCATTGTGTAATGCGTTTATTAATATTCGAATGTGCTCCATGTGTTCTTCAGGCGAAGAAGAATATATAAGCACGTTGTCGATATAAACGTAAGCGAACTTACCAATATATGGGCGCAGAATATCATCTATACATCGCTGAAATATAGAAGGTGCGTTCTTTAAGCCGAATGGCATTCTAAGAAATTCGTATTTTGTTCCATTCACACTGAATGCAGTCTTTTCTCTGGCTGATTTTTTTTATCAAGATTTGGTGAAATCCTGACTCTAACCCTTCTTTTCAATTATTATATTATTATAATCTTTTAATATACGTACATGTAAATACATGCATAAAATTCTCACTTTATTACAGTTTTATACGCATGTATATTCGTATAAACACATTTTAATTATAAATTTTCTTTTAAGTACATCATGCTTTACAAATTACTTTTTTTTTTGCTTTGCTTAAGTACAACTGTTATCCACTTTACACAAACACATTAAATTTTTCAAAAATTTGGGGTCCCTGAAACCGTACACAGTGAAAATGGTCAACAATTTCTTTCAACATTATTTAAAGAAAGGTTTGAAACATATAATATAACGCATATGAAAACTGCTTTTTATTTGCCACAGTCGAACGCGGCTGAACACCACCGAGACTGGTGTCTGTTTTTGGCTGAAATAGAGTGTGCCCTATGAACTTCTGTTCACGCTGCTACCGGCATTAGCAGCACTGCACTTTTCGGTTAATATATATTCTCTAATGGCGCAGACTATAGACTTGCGCGAAACTACAATCAATGACTGATCATGAGATAGTGAATTTAGAGAGAAAAAACAGGTTGGAAATAATCCGAGAATTAATTAGAAGTAATCTAAAGAACGCATATAAACGAATTGCACAAAGGTTTAACAAAAAAGCAAGGTTAAGTTAAATTTAGTCCAGGTCAGGAGGTGTATAGGAAGAATTTTGTTTTGTCCGATTTTAAAAATAACTTAAATGCTAAGTTTTGTCGAAAGTACCTGAAATATCGAATAGTGAAACCGATCTGCAACAATATGTATGATCTGGAGTCACTCCAGGGAAAGCCCATTAGTATCTATCATGCGAAGGATTTAAAGTTCTGAAAATAAGTGCTATAAAAAAATCTGTGATATTTTGTTTTTGGCTAACGCTATAATAAAATAGGGAGTAGAGTGCAATATAGATTTAGATTTGTGTTCCGTACTCGTACCAATTATTATGAATATTGTTTTTAATTATACTATCTGTGATTATACAACTTTTTTAATATATAGTTTCTAATTTTTGTTGATTTTATTTATTTATTTAATTATTTTTTGTTATTGAACTTCTTTTTAATCCATCCTGTATAGTTCAATATTAAATCGAATTAATTTAAATTAAATTTAAAGGTTTTAGCAGCAACGGATGTATAAGAAGCCAAGAATAATCAGAATTTTTGCAGAAATAAATTGCATGGAGATATAAATGTTTTTTTTTTTTTTTTTAATAAAACAAATTTACTTGCAATTCACATTTGAAGGAATGAGCATAAATTATATGGTATCTCACAATTCAGTTTTTTTATTGTCATACATAGATATGTGGTATCATACGTGGGAGTAGTTAACTGCTTAAGATAATTCACTTCCCATTTCAATAGTGCTTTCCTAAATTGTAGTGTTATATATGAGAACAATGTTGCGCTTTTGCGCATTCATTATGCCAATTCCATGATATGCCAAAAGATTAAGTTATTCAAATATTGGATATGTTATTTTTGTTTGCCATACTTACTGTTGAACCCACCTTGTTAATATTTTTATGAACATTGATAGGAAAAGTTGGTAACATAAAAATGGTAGACTTAGAAGGTTCATATCTAGTAGTAAGTCCCATCTCTGTGGTAGTTTCAGTTTCTTTAAACCCAGCAAACAAAAACTCCATTAATTTTTAGTTCAATTGTTGATAAATAATTAAATTCGCATTTTTGCTGGATGAATACTATACATGTATTCATATACAGTGGAGTACATATGCTAAGGTACAATATTGTTTAATTTTTTATTATATTTGTTTGTTTTTTTTTTTTTTTGTTTCTCTATAACTTCCACACCTGCCCGGTAAGAACTCAACAGGACAATGTGTGATTCTACTTAGAACCACGGTAGAGCTTAATATTGACACGAGTCACAAATTTTTGACCAAAAATAGTTATTTTATGCGACGCACTTAAGACTTCCGACGCGATTCAAAAAGGGGGGTTGACTTACCTTAGTGCCCGGCTAGAGACTCGACAGTGCGTGGGAGTTCCCCACGTTTTGTGTTAAGGAGCTCACCTGTAAGCGAGCCACTAGAGGCTGGCTCTGTTGCTGGCGGACGGACAGTGATCATGTTTACTGTAGATTAGGTATGTGGCTGTGTAGGCTTTGCTGTTTTGTTTTTTGATGACTACGATTTGTTTTTTTTTTTTTTTTTTGAATGAATGTTTTAGGTTAATTGAGTTTTTTAATTATTACAATTTTTTTTTGTAAGAAAATGTTTTTTATATTGCTTTGTTTGTTTAATTTATTTTAATTTTTTTGTATTTAAAAGTACATAATTAAGTGTGAAATCAATTAGTACAATAAGTGCCTAATTTCAAAATTAGTTTTTAAGTGATATTATATATATAGTACTCGTTTTTTCTTCTTGCCCAATAGACCTGGTTCGGTAAAACCGGAAGATTTTAGAGCTCCTTTAGGTAGGGATCGTAGCGAGTGACATTGTTAGCATAAATAAAATAACTTTTTGAACTTAGGCATTTTTTATTACTTTTCTTATTTCTGTTAATTAATATTTTTTATTTGATTTTATTTTAAAACCAGTTTTAAATATATATTTTAGGGTATTGTGTTATTGTTAGTTTTTTAGTTTCTTATTTTATTTCCGGTGCGTTTTATTATTTATTATTTATTTATTATTATTATTTATTTTATTATTATTAAAACTGAGTTTTGTGCTTAGGCATTTGTATAATATTTTTTTTTTGAGGTTGGCCTGAAGTTCTCGAAGTGTGTATGTGTAGATTAGGGGACCCATAAACTTTTGGATGGAGCAGGTGTCCTAGGTCGGGCGGGCAAGTGGGGAACACCATCACCTTGTTCTGCCTCTTAAGTGTTTCCCTCTGTGTTTTTTTAAGTTCGTAGTTTTTTTTTGTAAATCTTTTTTATTTGTCTCTGGGCTGTAGCTGTGGGTTGGCACCTGTCCTGGTGGTGCTGACGAGGTAGTTGGCATCACAGCTGCTGTGCCAATTGAGGCACGTAACATGATACAACAACTTAACCACTAAAAGAGAATAAAGTAAAATTTTACTTTGTAGTTTGTTTTGTTTTGATTTTTGATAAAAAAGGCAGAAAAGTATTGCTATGTGGATTGAGAAATACTTAAAAATGTAAACTTTCAAACTCATTATTAAAGATTATATAAATATGTATTTCTGTTTCAATTTTTTACTTATTTCTTCCGGACTTGCAAGTGGCGGCCTTAATTTTGTCCCTTAGTGTTTTCGAAGCATTTCTTTTTATTATAATTTGTGTGTCTTACATCTGGTATATTAGATATTTTACAATTACACAGGAGGCTAGTTGATTGCATTTCTTATTTTGTTCAATATTAGTTTGAAAAGCGTTTGAAAAATTGGCACAAAATTTTCCATTTTTGCATACCTTAGCAATATGTCCATACTGGAGGCAATTTTTGCATTTCAGCGGTAACGGGATGTAAGATAACCTATTTTTCACTTTTTCATATCCAATTGATAAGTCTCTTGGCAAGGTGTTAGAAGTTAAACGTTTTGTTAAACAATATAGTGTGCGATAAGTCTATAACAAAAAAGGTTTGAAAGCATTTCTTCAGCTTCTTAAAGTCTTTACAGACTGTCATTTGATAACATTTTTTAAAACACCTGCTCTAATATCTATACATATAATAAAACAGAAACGGGGTAATTTCTGTATATGAAATATTTAAAAAAAAATTTTTTATTGGTGTAGTTAGTAATTGATATGAATTACAAACACATATTTTTTTAATTTTTGTCTGTTTTTTGTATTCGATCACGTCAAAACTGCTGCATGGATTTTAATAAAATTTTGTGGTGAGGTTCCTTAGACCTTGGTTCTAACACAGAATACTTTTTGTTTTGAAAAATAAGTTATTTTGTAGAGAAAATAGAGATACAAATGTAAAAGCACCCAATTTTACCGGTATAATAGTACTGAAACAGTTGGCAGAACATTTTATATTTGTAGATGGAAAATTTTTAACACTGTTTACAAAAAATTAAAAAAAAAATTTTTTCTAAATTTGGATTTTAATAAAATTAGAAATGGCTCAAGGACAGAGTCGAGGGCATTGCATAAAGTAATAAAATACGCGCATCTCTAACTACTTTGATAGCAACGTTTTTTCTAGCCATCAGGAAGTAGAAATATAATAACTCATCGCCATTATTGCTTGGTTTCAGAATAGCAGCTTTTCATATATTCTTCTCGTCTTTGGAACAGTCTTCTACTACATCAACAAAAAAATAACAACGCTAATAGCATTAAGTCATTCTTATTTAAATATCAATAACTTAATGCTAATTATTTTATTTTTTATTTTGTTTTTATTCTTAATTTTTTGTTGTAATTTTTGTTTTGATTTTGTTATTGTTGTGTTTATTCGAGGGCTGCTATATATTTCTGGCCTGGCAACACTGAGTGCTGCTAAGTGCAATCTAACATTTCCATTGGAAAGTTTGTCATTTTTAAGCATAATTGTACTCAAAACGTTTTGACGTACGACCATTTTTTGTGTTGTTTACAGTGACTTGAAAAAATTAATATAGAAAAACATGGAATTAACTCGTGAACATTTTCGTGCCATCATTTTTCACAACTTTCGACGTGGATTATCACGACAAGAGTGCATTGATGAACTTAAATCTTTGTATGGCGATGACGCACCATCCTATAGCACTGTAAAAAATTGGTATAATGAATTTAATCGTGGCCTAAGCTTGCTCAAAAACGAATTCCGTGAAGGTCGTCCAAAAACGGCTGTTGTGCCAGAGAACATTGATGCCGTGCGTGAACTCATAATGCAAGATCGACATGCGACATACCGAGAGATAGAGACATCCTTGGATATTTGTTCCACCAGCATACATTCGATACTGCATAAACATCTGGCCGTAAAAAAGGTTTGTTCTCGTTGGATCCCGCACAGGTTGAAAGTCGCTCAAAAAAAGGCTCGTGTCGATTGATGCAAAGAAATGTTGCAAAAATACGATTGCGGTGCTTCAAAAGACGTTCATAAGATCATCACAGGTGACGAATCATGGATCTATGCGTATGAGCCCGAAACGAAACAACAATCGACCGTGTGGGTCTTCAAAAACGATCAAAATCCAACGAAAGTTGTTCGTGGAAGAAGCACTTCGAAGCAAATGGTCGCCTGTTTCTTCGGCAAAACTGGTCATGTTGCGACTGTTCCGCTTGAGCAACGTAGGACGGTCACTTCTGAGTGGTACACAACAATTTGTTTGCCTGAAGTCATCGGAGAAATTCGAAAAACCAACAAGAGAAGACAATTCATTGTTCACCACGACAATGCGAGCTCTCACACATCAGCTCAAACCAGAGCGTTATTGACCGGCCAAAACGTCGAATTAATGGGTCATCCGCCGTACAGCCTTGACTTGGCACCTAATGACTTCTTCTTGTTTCCGCACATCAAGAAAAAAATGCTTGGTCAACGATTTTCGTCGCCAGAAGAAGCTGTTGAAGTGTTCAAAAACCATGTTTTAGAGGTGTATCAATCGGAAAGGAAAAAGTGCTTCGACAACTGGTTTGAGCGCATACAAAAGTGTATAAATCATGCTGGAGAATACTTTGATAAACAATAAAACCATTTTTGATTATAAATATTCACATTTTCACTATTAGGCCAGAAATATATAGAGCAGCCCTCGTATTTTTTTATTCTCTTTTGAAATTAAGTATTTGTACTAGAAACCATTTGTTACGTTTTGCGTTCCGGTATTATAAATATAAGACTAAAGGTACGGTCAGATTTGTCAAATATTTGCTAAAAATTTTTTTGCTCGTATTTGCTCGAAAATGTGTCAAAACAATACGAATTTTGTTTTGTGGTCACACTAGACACATTTGTTTGCTTTATTTTGTTTCTCCAAACACACGTAAAATAGCTGCAAATAATTATTTAGCAAAACATGTTTGCTCTGTGTTCACACTTAAAAAATATTTTGTTAAAAAAAATATTTGATTAAACTGTTAAAAAACAAAAATCTATTTTACCCAAAAATACACATTTGTATACTGACAAATTTATAAAAGATAGATATCGGGATATGTGAAGAATTTCTTTTATTAAGCTGTGGAGCAGCATCAGTTCTCTTTTTAGAAGAGGATTTGAGGAAAAATAAGGAAAGCCAATGGATACGGGACTGGATTCGACGTCGAGAGGAGGAAAGGTGTTGCGTTAAATTATTACTGGAGCTGCGATCAGAAACTCTAGAGCTGTACAAAAATTTTCTACGAATGAGTTCTAGTGATTTTGATCATTTGGTAAGTACTAATAAGATAAATAAATATTCTAACAAAATGCCTTTCAATCCCTTTATAGCTGCAATTAGTGACACCATTAATAACTAAACAGACTACAAAACTTCGAGAGCCAATTTCCCCTTCTGAGCGTTTGGTAGTAACACTCCGGTACTTGGCGACTGGCGAGAGTTTTCGATCTCTGCAGTACGTATTTCGAATCCCTCACAATACTATTTCGGGAATAATTCCCGATACATGTGAGGCCATTTATAAAGTTTTTCAGTTACACTATTTAAAGGTAAAAATAATTATATTTAGTTGTTTACTCTTCATATTTCGTGATTTTGTTTTAGATGCCATCAAGAGAAGAGGAGTGGGAAAAAATTTTTGAGTCATTTTTAAAAATGTGGGATTTTCCCAATTGTATTGGTTCCTTGGATGGGAAACATGTAGTTATGACTGCTCCACCACATTCTGGAAGCATTTATTATAACTATAAAGGTTAATGTTGTTGTCGACTTTAGTTTCTTTTAGCGAATTTTTTAAGTTTTATTATTTTGTAGGAACACACAGCATTGTTCTAATGGCTATAGCCGATGCAACATACAAGTTTCTGTACATCGATGTTGGGTCAAATGGCCGCATATCTGATGGTGAAGTTTTTCGCAAAACCTATTTTAATCAAGCGCTAACAAGCAAAAAACTTAATTTGCCTACGCCAAAACCATTACTGCTGAGAACTTCACCCGTTCCATATGTTTTAGTTGCTGACGATGCCTTCGCATTAACACCAAACATCTTAAAGCCGTTTAGTGCACGCAACTTAAACGCCGCGCCGTACAAAGAGTTTTTAATTATAGATTGTCACGAGCCAGAAGAGTGATTGAAAATGCGTTTGGTATAATATCTGCACGATTTCGAGTAATGCGCAGCCCAATTAAACTTAAACCGTCCAAAACAAGGCAAATAACACTTGCGTGTTGCGCACTGCACAACTATTTGTTGACTCGAAAAAGTTCTGTGTACTTTAATCCAAATCTTGTTGACCTACAGCAGACGGCGTTTTGATTCCCGGTGAATGGCGCAGTGATCAGAGTGTACAAAATCTTTCTAACCTTCAACCACACCGTTCATACGTAAGCCAAGATACTTCAAATATTAGAGAAGAATTTTCCCAATACTTCGTAGAGGAAGGCGAAGTGCCTTTTCAATATAAAAATATATAAAAGCTTATAATTAACTAAAGCTAACAGCACATAAACATAAAAAAACGAACAAATCAACAACCAACCAATAAAAACTTTATTGAAAAAAAAAAAAAAACAAAACAAAAAACATTTATTTCAATTAACAACAGAAAAATATCTTCGAATTTAAAATATAACATCTTAAATGTTTTATAATGTAAGTATCAGAGACCTGCAACTTGTATGATCGAGCCGTCTTATTCACAGTAGTTAAATTTTAAGAACAACACGAACAAGTATTACATCAATTTAATACTTGTTGCTTTTTATACACAAACACAAAATGCAGCAACAAGTGTAAATCATTTTCAACATTTGACTCGAACAGATTTGTATTGAAACAAAAAAGTCTCGTTAACAAGAAGTTATTTTTTTGCACAACGTCTTTATTGTACATGATCTGATTGGAGTTTTACCCAAAACAATCGAGCCACTTGAAAGTAAAAAAGCGCTATGCAGAAAAATATAAAAACAATAAGAAAAACCATCATATTTGCACATGTACTATGCACATAAATGTAAAAATATAATTTTTGCTCCAAATATAAATAATGAAATGCAAAGTATATAATTTGTTTTTTTTTAATTTTCAGACTTTATTTTCTAAAAAAATTATTTATGTAAATTATATTAACTAAAAAAAGTAACATTTTAATGAATGGTTGCATACAATTTGTTGTCGACGAGGTGTAGCTTGTCGTTGTGTTGATGGTTCTACAATCGGGTGTAATGAATTTTCGGATGCTAAAAAATATGTACATATATAACATTTTAAAAAGTATATATACTTATGATTTTACACTTACAGTTGTTATCACCATCTTCTAAAACTAAATTCGAGATTGTTTGCTGAGTTTGACAATCTTCAGCCCGCCCTACAAAGCTCATGCTTTTGTAGAACTTCCATTTCGTTGCATCTACTACACCCTGGCCTGATTTTGTTTTGGATCTAGCTGCATAGCTTCGATATTGAATTCTCAAATTAATCCATTTGGCGGTAAGGTCAGCTGGAGCAAACTTGGATTCAAAATGTTCGGCAATATCTCTCCAAGCAAGGTCTCTTAGGGTTTTGTTGTGGTAGCCATGTTCCGCTGCATCCCATAAACATTTATGCACTTCAATTAATGAAATCAGTTTAAAGACTTCTTCATCCTGCCATTCTATAGCAACTTTTTGTTTTTTGATTGAAGCAACATCCCCATCACTTTCCATTTTCTATGAGTAAATTCATATTTACGTTTGTACTATTAATTAGCTAATTATTAAAATGTTTACTTACGTTTGTTTAAGTATTGTAATATGTATGTTATATTAAAATACTTATATCAAGTAATTTTTTTTATTCTTATAAACTTATAAATTAAAGTGCTTATGTTCTGCAAACGAGCAACAGCTGTTTCTTTGATATAAGTGTAGTCAAGTGTCTTGTTTAACAAGAGTCGCTTGAAACGATTTTTAAATTTATTTAATTTTTTTTTTTAGTTTTTATATAAAGAATTTTATACTATACATACAGTTCGTTTTGATGGTGAGTTCATTGATTTGCGCCGTAAACGCTAAATGACAAACACCATATAAAAAGAAATTATACGTATTTTTTTATATATAGACTTTGTCATTTAGCATTTACGCCGAAATCAATGAATTTGCCATCGAGAGGACCTGTATCATTGCGAAATAATACAAGGTGTTCGCGATAGCGAATATGTGTAATTTTTTTTATATGTTAATTTACTTTAAGCGTGCTTGATTCCTTCAAATATAAATATTTTATGATATTTTCATGACATATTTATTATTTAAAACTGCAAAATGAAATGTATTACTGCGGGCAAAGCATATCATGAAAAATTTATACTACACAAAAATAATTTTTTTTTGTGACATTAATAAAGTTAATTGGTTTTGATGGCATTAAAAAAATTACTTCGTTTATAAGGAAGTTGATATATTACCAGGTAAGTAAAAATACATGAATTCGCCCTTAGGTATATACATATATAACTTGTGTAAATCTGGGCGATTTTAAGGCGCTTCCTTTTCAAAGTACTAAATCTAGTTTTGTTTTCAAAGTGCTGATATATAAATTTAATGATAAAAACACGAAAATATGCTTTCCTACCATCTTTTTTATGCGTTTTTTTTTTAATAAAAATTGGATTTTATTATGAAGTTTTATTTTTAATTTCTTCTACTGTATTAAGTTCTTTTTTAACATACATGTACATATATTATAATTTTAAACTTTTAGCTATTTTTACCGAAACTTAATAACTTAGTTTAAGTACTATGCAACATTGAATAATACAGCTGTTATTTGCCTCTATTTGTTCTTACAAAGGCTTTGTAAGAAGAAATATTTATTTGTCTAAAAATGATTTAAATATTTGCCGTTGAGTGGTCACACTATGTTCACATTAGAAGCATTTTTGTTTGCTGGAAAATAATTTTATTTGCCCGAAATCCGCTGTTATGTTGTTTGCTTATAATAAGTATTTTCTGGTCAGACCACTGCAAACAAATATTTGATGATTTCAAGCAAATGTTTGTCAAATGTAACCGTACCTTAAGTCTTGTTGTACAGGAAATAAATAAATATCTATGTATGTATGTTTATGTTATTATAACATAAACTTTCTTGACACGAAAAAAAGATTTTATAGATGTGAAAATATGATAGAATCGTGAATTTTCTACAGCCTGGTACTCTGTTCAGCTTTTCATGCGGAATGCTGTGAAACTACATACATAAAAAAAAATTGTTTATAAAAATCATGAATATTATGTTGCTGAAGTAGTACTCTATTTTATTGTGGAAAACTATATGAAATGTTTCAAGCAACATTTTATGAAAGCTTTGGAATAAAGCAAATAGGCATTATTTCATGCGGATTTTTCAAAAAACAAATCCAAATCGCGATATAGACACTTCGTTTTGAATGTTAAGTTTTCCACATGAAATAATCAATGTTGCTTAACAATTTACAAAGCAAAAATAATATAGTGAACACCTTTCACAAAAAACCAAATTTTTTTTTATTATATTTTTAGGAAAAAGAAATTTTAGCGAAAAGACCAAGATCAACAAGCCTTTCAGCCTTAAGTGAAAGTTTCGAAGGTGATGTAAAGCGCAACGAGAAAAAAAAAAGATCTGTGTCTCCACAATTCTACAAAAGTATAAATGATATGTTTTCAAAATTCGATAAAATTGCAACAAATTATATAGATACTGTTGCAGGTTCTTCACTATCAGATGTGGAAGACATGATAAAAACCTTGTCAAAAGAAATAGACATATTGAATGAAATCCTTCAGTCTAAGGAAATGGAATGGAACCGTTTGCTGCATTTAAAAATGGTAAAAGAAGAAATTCACTCCCGCTTAAGCAAAAAGTGGCATATTCTTCAGTTAAAGGACAGTTTTTCAAGAAAACCAAATCAAGACATCTTATTGGAATTAAAAGAGTTGGAGTTTTCTTTATCAGAGAAAAAAACGACTGAAGTTAACCAATCTTCGATAACAATAAAAAAGCTTATAGAGAATAGGGCCAATATGAATTCTGAGGATCTAAAGAGAGAAAAGAATAATACAAGTCGTCTACATAGGTAAAGAAAATTTATATTAAGTTAAAGCTTTTTACTAATCGCTAAATTTGCCATATTATTAAATCATGTAACGTATTTAGTCTTTTAGTCTCCCAGAATATGCTACACTCGGTTCAACCTGCTCTCAGTAACGGCGGTAAAACAAGCATGGAATTAAAACGCTTTAACCACTTAGACGATGTAAAACTCATTTCGAATAAAGGTCGACAAGGGGAAGTGAGAGATGTAAAGGGTTTAATCGCTGATTTTAGACAAAAAAATCCAGAAGTATTACCACGAGTTGGTAAGCGAATAAAGTCAACCGAATCATACGCTCATCAAGTCTGTAGTATTCCATTATCTGTATGTTTAAAAAGTATTGCAAATAAAGTTAAATTTTTATTTTATTAAAGGAAAAAACGTCAATTGAGCAATATTTCACGAGAGACCAACGAGCTGAAATTCACCCTTTGAAAAATTCTCTGCACGAAATTTTTATTACTCCGATAGCAGGTTCTCAAAGAATATCTAGTGAAATTGAATACGTCAAAGCAATGGTATATGCAAAATTAAAATAACTTTATATAATACAGATTATATAAATTTTTATTTCTTTTTAGAGTAATCCTAATGTTCATTCAGAAAACAACTTTTTGGAGTGCCACAAAAAAGCACATTTCGACAGAAAATGGCCGAAAAACATGCAATATCCACTTTGCCAAGAATGTAAAAGTAAAGAGTCTCGTTTTGTTTGTGCTGGTTGTGGAAACCAATGGTATTGCAGTAAAAAATGTCAGGTAGTTTGTTGTTAACATTTATTAAAAAAATGTTTTAACTAATTGAAATGCTTTATTTCAGATATCGGCTTGGGATAAACATTCCGAGCTATGTACGGAATAACTATATGATTATGTTATTTACAATTACATGAAATAAACTGTTTGAAAGTCAAAAATAACTATTTTAAAAATACAAGTATATTAGAGGTTATCCTAATGAAAATACCATATTTTGATCAAAATTAAATTTATTTAATAAACTTAGTTGTTTTGCTTAGTGCATCTAAACATTTGAGTAACAAAATTGGACATACTCAATAAAAGCAGTTACCGCTTCAACTAACGCTTTTATAAGGTCCCCTTCGGAAGCGTTAGGGTAAACTATTTGCTTCAGTAAATCACTTACGTGAAATCAGTGAACATGTTCGGAAAAAATTCTCAAAACTTGCCTGACAATAATTATGGGTAGCTGACCAGCATTGAAGAACTACGTCGGTAATGGCATAAGTCTTTTTGACGGAAGGTTCTTAAGATTTCTCCCAAAGTTTTTTAGTTTGTTACCAAAAGAATTTCATGTATAACTAATTATCTTCTGTACAACATCACTTATTTGATATATTATTAGACCGGCCGGGTATTGTTTTTTTAGGTGTTTACTATTATGACTTTTAATATTGTAATTATAAGAGCTACCTTTCAAAATTGCCAACTCCGTGTTATACCTTAAGTT
The DNA here is from genome assembly GCA_937654795.1 of Cistogaster globosa. Classification (NCBI taxonomy): domain Eukaryota; kingdom Metazoa; phylum Arthropoda; class Insecta; order Diptera; family Tachinidae; genus Cistogaster; species Cistogaster globosa. Next base: position 42,361,582 of record OW569405.1, read on the forward strand.
TTTTTATAATAAATAGATGACAGAAACTATCAAATACCCCTTTGATACCAACGATTATATTTATGTTAATCTACTTTAACTGTGCTTGATCCCTTCAAATATAAGCAAATATTTCATAATAGATACTCTCGCGAAACATTTTATTACTTAAAACCACAATATGAAATTTATTACTACGGGGAAAGCGTATGCATATGGCCATTTCAATACTGCTCACAAAGCTCATAAGTAGATTCTACCCAAGTTTTGTATGGAAAATGTAAGAGTTTCAAATTAAAAGCCAAATAGATTAAATAAAAACTAGAGCGTATCAATAGAACAAAAAGACATTAAAGCTCAAAAATCCTTTATACAGAAAACACAGTAACCATAGAGTAGCTTTTTTATTTCATTTTTCTACATAAGGGGTCCATGAAAACCATTTATCCATGTAAGATATTCAACGAAAAAATAAAATTGTAAAAATTTTTAAAAATAAACAAATGTGCACATGCAATTGCATCAATATGAAAAATTATTGTTTGGAATCATTTTTATTAATCTACTTGAAATGTGCTTGATTCCTTCAAATATAACAAAAAAAAAACATGAATGGTTTATAATGGAAACCTTTTCAGCAATAAGGCGATAACTTTGGCAGAATAATGTGATAAAATTGCTTCTTGTTTTAGATATGGGAAAAATCATAATTTCAAAATCTTCAAGCGCGAAGGTTGTGAGCAAAGAGCATCATCAACAAGAGCATCTTTTACTATAGGTCTGTTAAGTGACTTTACTAGCAAAAATTAGCAACGAGAGAGTAAAACAAATATTTTCAAAATTATTATAAATATATTATTGTGGCTTTTGGAATGATATGTCAGACGTAAAAACTGTACGGTTTGACCACTAGAGTGCAAAAATGTATTAAACAAAACCCACTAAAAGACAGCAAACTGGTAACCACATGGAAAAAAAACTCTTAGTGTCCAAATAGGAAATATATGTACACAATTTTTTTGCAGTTAGTCTTAAGAAAAACTCTTATTGTAATTTAGATCTAAAAGTATTGTTGCAAATATGCTTTATTAAGGTCATAAAAAGAAGCCTGGCGCAATAATACCAGGTGAATGCATTACCTTTTACATGTGGTTTGTTTTCGTAAAACCTACTTCGAGCTGTCAAAAACGTCTGATATTTATGTGTATGTATTCCAATATACTTTTAGTGGCTTTCTTATTTTTCACAAATACACACATTACTAGACGTTTTTGACAGCTTGAATTAATTTTTACAAAAACAAATACACGCAAAAGCTAAAACATATGATGAACACATGATCTGATGCAGTCACCTGTTTGATGCGCCTTGGCCAGAAGTTTCTACAAAAACTTCTTGATTTGTAATCAAACAATTAACAAGAAGCAATGAAAATAAACGCAACACACAACTACACAAGCAGCTACGTTGCATAACAACTAATAAAAATACACAGCATGTATAAAAAATTCAAAATAATTATGGAAGGTTCTCGCATCAAATAACAATCATCATGTGTCTAAAATAATAAATGCGTATTAAAGAATATTCTACTAACAGATGAAGGAAGTTCTAGCATATTCAAGAACCGCTTTGATATTTGGTATATAAAAGCAACGGCCATACAGGCTAATTCATTCTTAGTGTAAACGTCAACCAGCAAAGATCTTGTAGTAAACAGTGGTAAAGTAGCCATCGCGTATTTTTGTGTACTAATCGCGAATAAGTAAAAATGCGTCTAATTAAAGTGTTATTTAATTAAAGTAGTAATTAAACTGTGTGTATTAAGTTTGAAATAAAAAAACTCAATAAAATAAACGTAAAATAAAAGTTTTAACTTAACAACTGGTGTCAGAAGTGAAATTGCAAATAATAAATAAATCACAATGAAATTTTACCACCTATAAGTTGACCAGTTAAAAATGGAGCTGAGTAATTGGATCTGCCGACAGCGGGCAACAAAGCATAATTACAAAAGCAGTTGATAGATGAAATCAAAAAGCAAGGTATTGAAATTGGGACATACGAATTCGGAGAAAAAGAAGAACAAGAAGAGATTGAAGTATGTACCCCAGAAGAAAGTAGAAGAATATAACTTAAAGCAGAGCAACCAGATGATGACGAAAATAACCAGAAGCAGAGCGATCAGATAATGAAGAAAACCAGAAGCAGGACAACCAAATAAAGAAAATGGAAGAAAACCAGAAGCTTCAAGAAGCAATACTAAAAAGCTCGGTTCTAAATGGAGAACGGCTTTAAGCGGAGGTGAACTAGAAATTTCAAGAAATATCTGAAGTTTTCCGTAAACGAGTGGATGGCGTAGAGCTGAGAGTTAGCGAGTTTAACGAAATTTTGCCCGGCGTATATAGAAAAGTGGACGAAGAATTACATGAACTTAAAGTGCAAATAGCCGAACTTCAAATTCGAGAGTGACTGGTGAGAGTAATCCCTGAGCATGCTAGCAAGATAAATAGTCTCAGCTTTGACGGCAGCGCAACTTTTAATGTTTTTAAGTTCCAATTCGAAACAGTAGCCAACAAGAATAGATGGCACAATGATCAAAAAGCTATAGAGCTTATTTTTTTAAAGAGAAGTAGCACTTAAGGCAATAATGCCTATTTAGTTATTTTCGTAACCGTGATGCATACTTTAAGGAAAAGGATAGATGAGAGATAAGACAGGTGGTGAAAAGAGAAAGATAGATATAGCCATTTTATTAGTTATCCTTTTTCGCCGGCGAATATGCTATGAAGAAGTACCGACGAAGGAGGCTGCATGTTTAATGTTAATTCTGAAATATGTATTAATACCATTAAACAAAAATTTTTTATTTTTGGTTGCCATAGGGATTGAACCCTGGTCAACAAAGTTTGTAGTCATCGTGTTTACCACTTTGACTACAGCAGCCTCATTTTGACCTTAAAGGGCGCAGTAGCAGAGATACTCGAAAGCTTACCAGCCGGATGTAGAAATAATGAGGACATAATGGATATCTTACGACGTAAGTACGGAGGTGAGCACAAAAGAGACCTCGGCAGAACGGACTTAAGAGGCAGGGTTCAAAAGAAGAACAAGACGCCTAAAGATTTCGCCATGGAAATTTAACGTTTGGTGCAGCTGACCCAGGCGAACATCATTCATTTCTGGATCAGTTTAAGCTTGAGGCATTTGTGAATGGCATACGCGATCCAGATGTAAAATATGCTGTTTGTGCTATGCAAAAATCAACCTTTGCAGAAACCATCTCGTATGCGCTAGAACAGGAGACTGCAAAAGTCTTGAGACTAATTGTTACAAAATAAGCGAGATAAAAGAGATGATAAATGATGAAGGAGGAAAGGAGTAAGTGTCATGCCAAATCCTTTAACTGCGGTAAAGTCGGTCACCTCCAGCGCAACTGGAGATCTGCAAAGAAAAGATCAAGACCTGCTTCGCCAGCGAGGCACAACAAGCGGGCGAAGAACACCAAATCGCTCGAGTTACCGTTAAACTAAATCGAGCTTGCGCTAAGGGCCAAGTGGTAACTCCCACAGCCGATGGCCCCATAATATCGATTTCCATTGTGCAACAGAAAAGTAGCAATCTAACTGTTTGCGGTCTTATCAACGGCAGAAATCAAGTTCTTACCATAGATACGGGAGCGTCACAGTCCTTAATAAGGCCCGATTTAGTGAAAGAAACAGTGGAACCATTAAAAAATTGTACGAATGCGCACCGCTACTGGGGATTCAGCACTGTCTATGGAAGAGCCAGGTTATAACTGACTATCGCTAACATCAGCGCCGAACATGTATTTGTTGTCGCAGACATAGTAGATGAAGTTATTATCGGCACAGACTTTACGGTAGCTCACGGTATTAATCTGCACATAGGAGAACAAATAATGATTTGGCGCAATGTCGAGATACCTCTAGATGTTGGTTATGAGAGCAGGATCGCAGTAAGGAAGCTATTTCCGTTGAGCGCCTGAAATGACCACCTCAGGCTGAAACTATATTATGGACACGTGTGGAGGCAGATTGTGTGGATAACTGGTTGTTGGTGGTAGAACCAACAGAAGTAAAAGACGACATTTTAACAGGTAAAGCCCTTGTGAAAATCTGCGACGATGGAAGAGTTCCTGTGAGTACTTAATGTGTCCAATAGCGAAAAGACTATTAACCGAAATTTTAAGATGGGTCGATGTGAGCCAGCAGAAGCCATAATCAATTATGCGGCAAATTCAGTATGCTCCGAAATAACAGGCAGAGAACGTAATTTACTATCAAAACAGGTGCAATAATGTGTGGCAGAACTAACATCTTCTGACAGAAACAAAGCAAAGCAATTGCTGAGAAAACATGCATCCGTCATCGCCCTAAATAATAAAAGCCAAGGTAGAACGGCAGTTGTGTAACATGAAATTAACACTGACGAAGCGAGGCCTATAAAACAAGCACCTAGAAGTGATCCCCCAGCAAAGCGAAACGACGTCAAGGAACTTGTCAGCGAAATAGAACGGAACGGAGTCACTGAGCCATCCTCGAGTCCGTGGAGTTCGCCAGTTTTAGTAAAGAAGAAAGACGGCAATACCAGGTTTTGTTATGACTACAGGAAGCTCAATGACGTCACCAAAAAAGACAGTTCTCCGTTGCATTGAATTGACGATACCTTAGACACGTTGGCCGGAACAAAATGGTTCTCTACCTTTGACTTACAGAGTGGCTATTGGCAAGTAAAGATAGCCGATAAGAAAAAGGAGAAAACTGCCTTTAGCGCGAGTGATAATTAATGGCAGTTCAAGGTGATGTCATTTGGGCTTTGTAATGCTCCAGCTACTTTCGAGCGTTTAATGGAACGTGTGCTTAAGGGTCTCAATTGGAAGGCGAGCTTAGTGTATATGGATGTCGTAATCGTGATGGAGAAAACTTTTAACGAATATCTCAAAAACCTGGAATAAGTATTTAAGCGATAGCGGCTGCAGGATTAAATTAAGTGTTAAGAAATGTGCTTTGTTCCAAAAGGAGGCCGAATATTTTGGGCTTCGTGTCACAGCTGATGGTGTATCAACTGATGAAGACAAAGTACTGGCAAATAAGTCCTGGCCTCGCCCACAAAATCTTCATGAGCTGCGTAGTTTTCTGGAGCTTTGCACATACTATAGGAGATTTCTGCCAAACTTTGCTCAAGTGGATGCTAGCATGCATGAGTTGAGCTAGAAGTCGCAGCCTCACTACTGGAGTGAAACAGCGGAGGAAGCGTTCCAGTACTCAAGAAATAGCTGGACAGAAATTCATATTGGACACGGATGCAGGCAGCTATAGAATAGGAGCAGTGCTTTTTCAGGAGATTAATGGAACAGAAAAGGTCATTGGATACTACATTATGATACTCTCGAAGCCTTAAAGGAACTACTGCGTTACACGACGGAAGCTTTTGGCAGCTCTGGAGTGTGTTAAACATTACCTTAAATGGTTAACATTTCATCTTAAGGACGGGCCACTCCGCACTATGTTGGTTGATGCAGGTCGCATGCTGGTTTAAACGTCTGCAGAGCGATGACTTTAGTATTGTGCATAGACGGCCATGCAATGTGGAGTACCAACACTGCACAAACGTCGAAAAAAAGAGTGAGAGTGCATCATTGACGTGCGGCTTACCCAAATTGGGTCAAGCGAAGACTAGTCGAAGGCCCAGAATGAGGACCTAATTTTAACAAAAATATTAACTAAGTAAAATAAGACCGAACCATAATGAAATATCGGCAGAAAGCCGCCTAGCAAAATCGTACTGGGATGAGTGGTATAGCCTGAAAGTGGTAGATGGTCGCTTATATCGATCATGGGAAAGTACAGATGGCAAAACCACAACGGACTCAATTGTTGTGCCAATTTCTAAAAGAAATTAAGTAATGTAGCAGTTCCATAATGGTCATAGCGGGGGTCATATGGGTATTACAAAAACACTGGAAAAGATAAAGCAACGATTTTACTGGGTAGGCTGCCGGCAATTCGTAGCCGATGGGATAGCAAATTGCGTGGTAAGCTTCAGCAGTATAACGCAGGTGCCCCCTTTGTGCGGATAGTTATTGATATAGCAGATCAATTCAGTGATGCTGGAAACCGATATGTACTAGTGGTTATAGATTATTTTACCAAATAGCCTGAAGTGTATGCCATTCCAAACCAAGAGTGCAAAACAGTAGTGGACGCTCTTGTTAACAATTGGGTGTGCCGATACGGTGTTCCACTAAAACTGCATTCACACCAGGGACGAAATTTTGAATCGGCCATATTCAAAGAGATGAGTGACGTATCAATAAACCGACATTCTAATGGTATGGTAGAAAGATTTAATTGTACCCCAGAGGAGTATCTCAGAAAAGTGATCAGTGCACACCAGAAGGGTTGGAATGAGCTAGCCTATCGTTCAGCTGTACATGATTCAATCTCACGTAGTCCAGCAAAAGTCTTGTTTGGGACAGAACTAAAACTGTCAGCAGATTTAGAATTTGTTTCTTAACCGGGAGACCTGCAGACGAAGACAATGGAAATGTTCCTCAAGCGAAAGAAAATCTATATGAGCAGCGAAAAAATGAAAGCCAGGTATGATCGAGAAGCAAACACGGAAGGAGGAAGTTCTACATAATCAAGAACCGCCTTAACATTGGGTGTATAAAACCGATGGCCCTACAGGCTGATTCATTCATAGTGTAAACGTCAACCAATGAAGATCTGGTGGTAATCAGTGGTAAAGTTGCCGTTGCTTATTTTTGTGTACTAATCGCAAATATGTAAATCAATTGTGTGTAATAAATTTGCAATAAAAGTACTCAATAAAATAAACGTTTATAAGTTTAAATAAACGTAACAGTATTAAAATTGAAGTTAGTCTAAGCTTCATAAATGTGTATAACTTTATGATTGTACATAGGAATAAAACTATTCTTATAAAAAATGTACCGAAAAAAGTACATTGCATTGAATGTTTCATTACTGGCTTGTTCACTTTTAATTCTTAAAAAACAAAATACACTTGCAAAGCTAGATGCAAGGTACATTTTATTTACTAGGTATCGTCCTCCGTCCAGGTGGTTTGTATTTGCTTTTTGTCAAAAGTTATTTATATTTTACATGTTTTGAAATTCGCACGAAACTTTCACTTCATATTTTTCAAGGCATTGTTGTTATAAATTTATTTTTAACATTGAAAAATATGATGCGAAAATTTCGTTGGTAATATTAAAAATTCTTACAAAATCCTGAATTTTTAGCAGATTCTTTTAAATTTTTGTTAGATGTTACATTATCAATTTCCCATTAATAACACACAAATTTCTTTTACTGGTCTACCTTCGTCTTTTACAGGAGGCCGGAAATTACAATATAAGATCTCTTGATTTGGTTTTCTCCACACGTAAATGCGTCAGCAAAAACAGGTTAAAACTTGTTCCCATTAGTGAATTGAACTTTTTTTTAATTTCTTTAGTTTGCTGACCAGTAGCTTTCTATCAGCGGGTCTTTTTTAATATGCCGAAAAATATACCGGTTATCTGAGTCAGAAAATATTCTTTTTTATTAATTTGTTTTCGACGGATTTTTATAATTAGAAGCGTTAAACAAAATTGTGGACCGTAGATTGACTTCTATTGACTAATTCTCCAAAAGCTTTTACAGTTTTCCTATTTTAAAATTCTTTATAACCAATTTTCTTCATTATTTTTTAGTAGGTATATGTATATGAGGAGCCGCAGACATACATATACATACGTATTAAATAATTAAATTAAAACGAAAATAATATCCAACTCGTAATCTCACTTCGAAAAACTGCTTAAAATTCCTTAATCCTTAATTAAGTTTGGCATACATTTTTAAAAACTGGAAATTTTTTTGGAAAAGACCATATCATGGTAAAAAGGCCCCCTATCTAATGCACCAAATTTCAATGTATGGTCGCGGTGCTAAGACTGTACCTAGGCGACGTGTGTTCGGCGTGAGCAGATAACCACGATTTCTCTACTTGCACATTAAACAAAAGCACTCAAAGTGAAAGAGTGTAGTTTATAAGTGTTACAACTACACTTAAAAGAATCAGAAATGTTAACCATAGGGCTGATGACCTAAAGTATCTTTGTTGCAAAGGCTAGCTAGAAACAAGCCAACGTTCAAAAGGCAAAGACTGAAAAGTCTAGTAAGAGACGAAGCTAGCCAGACTTCAACCCTTGCGGCAATCAAAAATTGAAAATGTTTTTTATGTTTAATGGTATAAATACATATCAAAATAAACATTAGAACGTGCAGTTTCCTTCGTCGGTACTTCTTAATAGCATATTCGCCGGCAAAGTAAAATAGCTGACCTATCTTTCTCCTTTCATCACCTGTCTTATCTCTCATCTATCACTTTCCTAAAGAATGTAGCGCGGTTTCAAAAATAACTAAAAAAAAGTAAGCATTTTCTTCGTAATCCAAAACATTATTTCCAATTTTAACAACGGAGCCGATGGGCTCATTTCCATGTAATTTTCATTCTTCAAAGCTATAATCATTTTTAAATCAGTTTGAATATAATTATTAGAATTTTTTTTGCAATAATATATATTCCATCTGTGTAGCTTAGATCGCCCATTTTAACAAATTTTAGTTTATAGAGTCAATTTCAAATTTATTAATTTCGTCTGAAGTCAGTATACTTTGGTGAAAAATATGGTTTTTAGTGCATGCTTTGTTATCTTGTATACATATGTTTTATCTTGTCTTTTAGGTATTCAAGTTTAAACATTTGGTCAGCATACAGAAGTCTTCGAATATTTCATTGTGTCTTTTTTAAATAGTCTAATGTTCCTTTAATATTTTCTCTATCCTCTTCTATGGTAGACTTCAATGTTTAATAAATTCATTAAAACGCGTGCTTACATAGATCTGTTTATTTACTGATTTTATAATATTTTGACTATTTTTATCAATCACATCTAAGTGTTCCAGTATTTACTGGCGGTCGTCCTCGTCCATAACACCAACTATCTACGTGTAAGCAAGACCCTACACATTAACTAACCCATTTTTTCCCTATGTTCCATTTGTGTAATTAATTTCAATTTGGATCTTACTTTTCTAATCTCTGTCTGAATCATTACTCTATTGTACAAATCTAAATTTTTTATATTTTCGACTTGATCTACTATATTATTTATTTCTCTATTAAATGTAAAATTATGGAAGTTGATTGACCACCTCAACCTTCTTAAGCTTTATCTGGGCATATCCCAACTGTTCCGCAATTGGATTAATCTGAAGTATGTCGTGAACTTGGGTTATAAGCATCATCATTTTAATTATAAAAGCTTGGATCTGCAAATTTAAAAGTTGGTTTTAAAATTGGGTTAATAAATATTTTCCAAATTGCGCTTAATGAATATTGATTCTTCTTTCTGCCTTACGCTCTTATAATTTTTTATGAATCCTATTTTCCTTCTTCTTGTGTAGGATATCCAATTGCGGTTAAGTTTCTAGATAATGTATTTTTTATTTTCTACCCTACTTAAATCTGTTCATGATTTATTAAACCATTCAGAACGTCAAATGGGGTACATTTTATAGTGCTACCGAGTTATTGTACAATTTTATGGCTTTTGTCATTTGTGTAGTTATTTACCTTTTTGCTGTAGGTTGAGTGTCTTAATTTTTAGTCAGGGTATTGTTAAGACGTTAAATATTAGAATTACCGGTATGACTAATTGGTTTGGTGAAATTCAATTACCTCCCGTAACAAAAAATCTCTTATATTTTTTTAAATTAAATTCGGTGTTAAAAAACAAACTTTTTAACAGGTTCTTTTATGTATTGCTAAAAATTAATTTATTTTGCTTATGTTTTGGTCTGGCAAATATGAACTATGACATGTTTGTCAATGAAAATAACAAATTACGGCATTTTGTTTACAATATGCACAATTTCGTTAAGTGAAGTTGGTGTTTGTGTTATGTTAAATTTTGGTTTGATTGAATTGCGGTCATACTTTCCATTAGAACATAGTTCGCAATTATTAATAATTTCGTGTATCTTTGTTTTGAGTTGTGGATGATGCATTAAATGTTTTATCCCCTAATTCGTCGATATGATTCCTACTTCGTTTTCATGAAAAAGTGAGATCTGTTTTCTGAGTTCATTTTTGTGTTAAATGTCCCCAGGAAAATATTGCAACTTTTTCTTTACCTTTGGACTATATTAATAACATTATCGGTGTCAAGGTCATGTATATCTGCAAAAAGTTGTTTCTTATTAAAAAATCATTTTCATTTCGATTTCCCTAATTTTAGTTAAAATTATTTGGTATTAAAATTAATCATAATTGTATCAAGAATCAGAATGTGATCGTTAAATTTTTCTTGTGAATGTACAATTACCTTCATCAGTGTGGACCACTAAAGATTGATTGCTCGTTGTCCGCTCCTACATTAATACTCTTGATCTTAAATATTTCGTTCAAAGTAATCCCAAATTTTCGGAATCATATTTGTTTATTTTATTTCTTGTGATTTATTCGACTGAGGAAGTCGGCTATTTTATTTTCTTTTCCCGCAATATAATAAATTTGTGCATCGTATTCTATTCTTTTTCGCTAGAAGAGCATTTTCCTTTATTATCATATAATGTATGCGGCGCAAATGAATTGGATGACCTTCCTTAGTTAGAACGGCGTCAAGTGAGTAATTACTGGCGTCAGTAATAAGCTTAAAGCGCTTGTAAAAATTGCAGGATTTGTTATAATAAGTAGCAAAGATCTTTTATGTTAACTTAAGAACGTTATCATAGAGAAAGCTTTTAGAATAATTTTTAATGACTTTTCGAAAAAATCCAGTAATTCCCAAAAATAACTATTTTGTTTTTTTGCATCATCGGTAGTTTTAATTTCTGAATGACCTCAATTTTCGCTGAAATGTCCTGGTGCATTATCAAGAACAAACGACATCTTTATAAATTTATAGTGGCCTTAAGGCGTAAGAAATTCAGTCTTCTCATGCATCAAAATTTGATGAAAACTTTTTGCAAGATCAATGGAAGAAAAATATTGGTTCTTCCAAACTTATCAAAAAATTATTATTTATTGTATTTTCATTAAACCGAATTGTAAATTATTTTTTAGTACCACCCATAAAGAACTATTATAGGCTGAATTGCTTTTCTTAATAATATTTTGTTTCAGTATTTCTTATATCTGTTGCTGTATTTCTCTTTTATGTACCTGAGGACATCTTTAAATATTTGAATATATTCGCTCTGTGGTTGTCCTCGTTTCATATTTAATTGTATGTGTAATAGAGAGCTGATCACCTTCTTTATAAAATAATTCATTTCAATCACTATAGTTTTACAAGTATTCTTCCGACTTCAAATGTGTCAAATTAAAATTTCTCGAATCGGTGTATTCAAGTGTACAATTATATTGGTTATTGTTGCCTACTACGGCAAGGAATTTATTCTCTACATCGATCTAAACTTTAAGAGCGATGAGAAAATTTTTATTAATTGTGGCTGAATAATTTTTACTATTGAAATATATAACCTTTTAAGAGAAGGTATCTGAGATATTAAATTCTCTAGGTATTGGGATGATAATTTAATGTGTAACTTGATTTATTACGTTTCAAGGCGAATTAATTTTACTAGGTTGCATCGTTGCGGCAGCTGACAATTTTTTGTTTAATTTTGTAATGTGTAAAATAGCTGTAAAAAGTGAATCATTTTATATCACAAAATTTATTTTTTTTATTATTCTTTAAAAAAGAATTGTAAGAAGAGTTTTAAATCAATTTAAAAAACGAATCTTAGTAAAAACGTTATTGAAAAGGGTAAGAAAAAAGTGTAGTAATTATTTGTGTTCTAAAGTTTATCATACACTTAAGTGCCTGTTTTTCTTTTTATTGTTGTAGCCGCGCTGCCACCTTATGTGAATTCGCCTTGTTACGTTTCAAGTTTTGTACCAAAGTGATAATAATTTCATGTTTTTGCCGTAAACCACCAAGGGAATTTGACTTAATTATACTTGTTTTGGACTCTGTATAAATGAGACATTTATTTTCGACTACCAATTGTTACAACTACTATTGGTAATTTTGTTCCATCGGTTCTGATTCCTAGTTTGGCGTTGTTGTCCATTATTGCAAGAATTTATAGTTTGGTTGAGTCTAATTTTTTTGAAAAATTGTTTGGAGTCGATTGGTTATTACGTTTTTACTGTTAATTGTGTCTTGTCTATAATATTTAGAGTATTGATACTAAAATAATTTCTATTATAACTTCCGCTTGGAAATTATGATTTGGCTTCTATTTTTGCCAATTGTAATTTTGCTTCCCATTATATTTGACATTATTCCAATGATTGAGTACAATGTTTGGTTCAAAATTGTGCCACTTTCTTTTGATGTGACTGCCTGTATTAAAGTTTTACGTAAAGCTGTTTACGTGCATAGTGCGAACGTCTGTTGATTACTCTTCAGCTGACGTTTCTACACATTATTCGCTAAATTATTGGCGCATAATTGTTGTGTATTTTGTTTGTACGTACAAATTAAAAGAAACAACACAAAAAAAAAAATAAAATAAATAAAATTTATTTTTTGTGTTTTGTTTCTTATTTTCGAGGAAATATTTTTAGAGAAATATTTTATTTTATTTTTTTATTTTATCTTGTCTATAATATTTAGAGTATTGATCTAAAATTATTTCTATTATAATTTCCGCTTGGAAATTATGATTTGGCTTCTATTTTTGCCAATTGTAATTTTGCTTCCCATTATATTTAACATTATTCCAATGATTGAGTACAATGTTTGGTTCAAAATTGTGCCACTTTCTTTTGATGTGACTGCCTGTATTAAAGTTTTACGTAAAGCTGTTTACGTGCATAGTGCGAACGTCTGTTGATTACTCTTCAGCTGACGTTTCTACACATTATTCGCTAAATTATTGGCGCATAATTGTTGTGTATTTTGTTTGTACGTACAAATTAAAAGAAACAACACTAAACAAAAAAAGAAAATAAATAAAAATTATTTTTTGTGTTTTGTTTTTTATTTTCGAAGAAATATTTTTAAAGAAATATCTTATTTTTTTTCTAACCGGATTTGAACCAGCGACCGATCTAGTAATTGTCTTCTGTTTATTTTGAGAACTATTTCATGGACGATGACCCTAGTGTCATCTAGTAATTTTAGCATTTTTTATTCTGCCATATTCTCATGTTTACCTATATTGGTACATATATTTTTTCTATTAATGTATCTAGAAGATCTCTGTCAACATTTTCTGGTTTATATATACTAGGTTTTAATCGATCGCTTAAATATATCTCAATTATCTCATGTTTATTTTTTTTTAAACTTCAAATAAATCATTTATATTTCTTTTTCCTTTTTCGTCAAAACTTCTGTAAAACCTTGGCTTTAATCTCCTCCCTAACACTCTGCAGCTCCTTTAATTTTTTTTACCATCATTACCTAGGTTCTCTTCGTTTCCAATTAAGCCCATGCAAAATTTTGCAAGGGCAGACCGAGAGGTTTGCCTCAACGGCCTGTATAAATGGTATTGGGATATGTTTTTCATCAACAGGCTTTAGTCATCGGAACTGCGCAATGATGCCTTTGGTCGTCATGTTAAAATTAAACTGATGCTGTTGTTCTTTCTGTTGTTGTACTTGATGTTGTATTTGTTGCTATCGCTGATTGTTTTGTTGAATAATTGTTTGCTCTTGTTGTCGCAACATCGCTTTTATCTCACAAATTCCCTGTTTTTTCAGGTAAAAGTTACGATTTTTATCAAATGTGTCCTTACGGTTCATAACCTTTGTTTTTACTTTATTATTAAAACTAGCAGTAACCACAACTTCGTCTGCGTAACATTTCGCATTTAATTAAAATTTAGAAAAATATATTTTTAAACATTTGTTGCAGAGTTCTGTAAACAGTATTAAAAATTTTCCATCTACAAAAATTAAATATACTGACAACTGTTTCAGTGTCATTATACCGGTAAAGTTAGGTGCTTTCACATTTGTTTCTCTAGTTTTTTTTACGAAATTTAATATTTTTACGAAAAAAAAAGGATTCTCACAAAATTTTATTCAAATCCATTCAGCAGTTTTTACGAGATGCGAACACAAACAGACAAACAATATTTCTATTACACTCTACTCCAACATTTAACCTTTCAAAAAATATTGTATTTACAAAAATGATCCCGTTACTGTTTTATAATACGTATAGATTATTATTATTGAAATTTCAAATTTAATGTTTTTACGACTGCGCAATTACATATGTATGAAATAAAATAATCTTTTCTTTTTTTTCTTAAAAGCTTACTGAAGCTAAGCAACGCAAAGAATTTTCGCCGACGCTGCTGGGTAGTATGGGAATGAAAATTTAAATGTTACTTGAAACTTCAAAGTTTATCTACACTTTTCCAGCAGTTATTATTGGTTTTAAAGTATATTAAAAAGAGACTAGAGGTTTCGGACGTAACACGCTATTCCAGTTACGTATGATCTCTCAAAAAAAAAAAAAAAAAAAAAAAAGAAAAAAAAAACACAACAAAAGAAAAAAACAAAAAAAATTTAATAAAAAAATATGTATATTAAAGGGTTTCATAAATAAAGTAACTTGGTTTTAAAAGACACTTAAAATTATTATTTGTGCTTAGCAGAAATTTTACATCTCTTAAAATGACCTTAAATTGTTCCTAAAAACTTGCAAAGCATCGCCATCTCCGATTGTCCCCCTACGATCATTGCTGCAAATAATATAACCGAAACGACAAACCACATTTGATGATATTTTGTTTCTCAACCAATTCCCACAACACCACACAAATTATCAGCAAGAACAATTTTTAATTCATCAAGCTTTTTTATGAACCACTTAAAGCAAAACTTTCAAGATTGATATGACCAATTTTTAGCTACTTTCCACAGTTACGCAATTGAGATTTAAAAAAGAAGTAAAGATAAAAAAATGATAATAAAAGCAAAATGAGTTACCAATAAGGCAGCAATATTAATAACGTAAGAGTAAATGTAATGTAATAATGTAAAAGTAAATAAATTTGAAAAAATCATAAAAATGTAATTAAAAAAAAAATTATGGTTAAAAGCCAGAATAGCAACACATTTTTCCAAACTTAAAATCTTTAGTGCTCCATCACTTAATACAGACTGCCTTCTCCCTTTTCTCTTCTTCCCTTTTCATTTCATTTCTTACAAAAGGCAATTAAATACTGTGTTGCCTGCATTAGTTGGTCATTGAGAAAAACGTTTGTAGTGGTATTTCCACACGCTGTAACTTTTAATATAATATTGTTTTTGTTTTTTAAATAGTTAACCATTATCAAATCTCGATACTTACTTAATTAAACTTTACAAGCATAGATTTTCTTTCATTAAAATATGTAAATTGCATATTGGGATAGAATCAAAATATTTTCGAAATAACAGAGCCATTTGGAAACGACTTGGCCTATTTATACAAAACATCAGCACAGCCTCTTAATTTTTTAAATTATACATGATCTTAAAGGCCTTGTCCTACAAAATAGTACTTTAATCTACAGGTTTGCATGTTAAAATGATCGAGTAATTAGCATTTTTAATCTAAAATTTTTGGATGCCCTGGTCTAGTCTTTTTAAAATATTGGATAAAATTCTTAGCAATTTTTTATTTTTATTTTTAATCTTAGCGAAAATATTTTCTAAGTAAATTTTAAGCTTATTTGCACAATCAAGAATATTGTCGCGGAATTTCTTTCTCACTGAAAAATTTTTTCTCGAGAAAAGATTCCTCCAAATTTGAATTCCTTGGGAACAAAAAAAAAAAACTAAAAACGTGGCATCTCGGTAATTTAAAAAGAGCTGTTTTGCTTATTTACCATGATACAAAAATAGAAGGTAGTTCCACTTTCTCTTTTTGTCACCATATTAATGTTTTGACGTTTGCGGGAATTATGAAAATTTGTGCTACCATATAATTTTCTAAGATCCCGTTTTTTTTGTTTTGTTTTCTTTTTTCGTTTTATATGAGATTTTAAAAGAAAAAAAAAAAAATACATAATATAAAAGTCACACATATTTTTTTATTTATCACCAGTTTAAGGAACAACAAGAAACCAAAAAACTTTGGAAGCAAATAAATCTTTTGAATTAAATGGAATATGATGCTCTTGAAAACTTTTCAGGATAAATTATTTCTAAAATGGGTTTGAAGGAATATAGTTTCAAACCTGTTAGGAAAAATATCAAAGTTATGCAAACATATGTATGCGTTCTTAATAAGCCAAACAAGAAATTTATGGAAGAAACAGATAAAAACTAAATTTAACATTTCTTTAAGGTAATGGAAGTGATTTAAATACTGGTCGCAACTATAAGCAAAATTTATTATGCAATTTAAATTCAACGTAAGAAAGACAGAAAAAATTTTTGTTTCGTTTTCACTTTTTAAACAGAAAAATAAAAATTTTATTTTTACAAAAATTTGCTTTGAATTACAGTTTGCTTTATATACTTATAATTATTATGATTGCACAATTGTATTTTTGGTTCTTATTTCCCATACATTTTTCATGCCATCAAAACCACTTAAATCGCTTGATTTATTTAAAATTATGTCGAAAATGTATTTTTGCGAATTTTGGGTTTGTGTAGTTGCAACACTGTGTTGTGTCTGGGATATTCAAGTTTATCTCCGTGTTATTTATTAAGATTAGATGTTTTTATCGAAAAGTAACATTTAATTTAAAATTTTTAAAAATATTTACTTTTTGTGTAAAAGCAAAAACAAATAAAAGCACGAACTCGATTTTTTACAATAATAAAATAGGGGTTGCTTTTCTTTAACGGAGAAAAGTGTCAGTGTTACATCACAAATTTGAATATTCAAAACAGTTTTGCACAATGGAAACACTTCGAAGTCAATGGAAAAATAGTATAGTTGTCTTTAAAATTAAAGGGATTTACTTCTGTTTAGTCTTATATATGAGCTAAGATACATTTGAGTTTTATAATTATTTGGTTAGATAGATATTTTTTAAATATTTCCGAAATAATTTTCTTCTTATTTATGTTTGTGGTAAGGCAAATTTTTTTGTTTACAAAAAATATATTTCAAAATATTCCCGCAAACGCAAAAAATTTTTGAAGTGGAACTACCTTCTATTTTTATATCATATTATTTACATTAAATTTCTTCTTATTAATTTATAATACCTTCTTTTTTCCCTCGAATTTTTTCACTTTCCGCAGTCAATAAAAAAAGGGAACAAATTTATATTAGAAAAAAAGTGAAAAATCTCGCACGGAATTATTGTCTATGATTAGGCTGTATGTTTTCAGACTTAAAAATTACACGGTTTTTAACTTAAAAATTCCAAAATTATTGCATTTTGTGTATGTAAGGCTAAAAAGAGCAATCAATCTTATTTTTTTGATAGAAAACATTTTCTTAAGGAATATATAATTTTGTTTGTTTCTGTTTGCACCAATTTTCGTATAAAATTGATTATCCGTATAAAAGATGGAGGTCCATCAATTTGATCTATTTTACATCGAAATTTCGACTTTATCCTATATGATTTAAATCCTATGGATCGGAAAAAGAACACTACTATAAAAAAGCTATATATACTCTTAATTGTTGCTAAAAGTATTTCATGAGCCCTAGTCCATATGTAGACTTTATTAGCAAAAGTATAAAAAATTCCAATTTTGAGATTTTTGCCCTTAGTTTAGTGATTGTTTCTTTTTAATTTTAGTTGATCAACTATGCATGCCCAGAAAATTGTATTTAAATTGCTTTATTTATGAAAATTATTTTGCATATTTTTTCTTCTATCAAGTGTTTTTATTCTATCATCCGAAATTGGAAATTGCCCCAATTAAAATGTTGTATATATACTGCCATATTCATAAAAAAACATTGCAAATTTGTCATAAAATACATTTTAAAACTATTTTAGTATTTTATGAACACGGCAGTAACAGTTTGATTTTTCGTCAAATTAGCTTTTTAATTTAAACGACCCAAAATATATTGTTTGTCTACACTTATATAAAATAAACAGCTGTAGTTGAAAATTATATTAAATTAAATAACAATTTTTGTAGAAATTTAAACTAAAAACAAGTAATGAATACATATTACAGTTTTTTTTTAGTAAAAAGTATACATTCTACATGTGTGTATATATATATAATGCCAGCCTCCATTACCTGACTAATTTTTACAGTTTATTACCATAAGCGGTGGATATTTTCTTTTTATATCAAAATCTGGAATTTTCTTTTCGTGTAAAGTATAAGAAAAGAATCACAGCTTAATTTGGGACTTTAAAAAGGAAGCGGATAAAATTTGCCTGGATAGATTTTCCTTCATTTGTTTATTTTTTTTTCTGATCTCAAATGGTTATTGTTTGTTTATTTTCAACTTATATTGTACTGCACATTAAAACTTAAAAGGAGCAATCATTTTTTACCATTTGTTATTAGTTTTTTAACAATTCAATAATATTTTGCAATTATTTCGTAATAATGCTGAAGAAATTAAATGCCAATGAAGACATCCCATCTGTAATAGTTTCAAGGCAAACAAATTTATGTTTTTTTTTTACAGTTTGATCAAATATATTTTTAAGGCAAATATTTATTTAAATGTGACCGCACATCAAACATGTTTGCCCATATTTTATTTGTCTTTATTTTATAACTGTTTGAACAAACAAAAATAGGCAAATAAATGTGCGTAGTGTGACCACAAAACAAATTTTGTATTGGTTTCAAAAAATTTAGGGCAAACAAGAGCAAACAAATTTGAGGCAAATGTTTGCTAAATGTGACCGTACCTTTACGCATACTTGTATTAAAAACAAAACCAAAATATAAAAGTTGCTTAAGTTTTAAATATAAATATCTGAAAGAAATGCTTGTTCGCATGTTGAGAAACCGGCAGTAGTGTTTCGTATTCCTTATCGATTACTATCTACACAAAACCCATTAAAAAAATATCTTATATACAGAAATTACCCCGTTACAGTTTAACTATACATATGTATGTTTAGATTTCTATAAAACATGTCTAAAGGAAAAAGCAAATCCTTTAGTTCTTATTTTTAGAAGGTGAAGAAACCTCAGAACTAAACTAACATTTTCTAATTGATGATGTTGCGGCTTAAAGATTTCCAGCACAATATAAATCAAATATTATATACCTATACAAAAAAAAAAAAAAAAACACAAACTTAAGAACACACACAACAGGCTATTTGTATCAAATTGTGTATGAGCATTATAAAAGCTGGCCAATAAATAGCTGCTTATAGTTCATGTTGTTGTTGCCCATTTAAGGGTGGGTTGAAATAAACACACAATTATCTGTTTCTGTTTTTGTTCATTGTTTGCTTTTTTTTTTGTTGCCCATATAGTTAGATTTTAAGTTACGTTTTCTTTAATATTAGTAAATTATTATTTTCCTAATTTTTCTTTTTACACTCCAATACGTGCTTACTTATCTCACTTATCTACTTTGTTTTGACTTGTTTTGTTTTTGTTAGCTGTAGCTATGTTTATTTTACATATTACGCCATAAACAGTTGTTAATACGGTATTGTTAGTGTATTAGTAGTAAACTTAATGTATGCTGGCAACTTCAATACCAGGGCTGCATTTTTCATTTATAATCGTAAAAACTGATCAAGTGGAACTGTTTATTTTAAATAATTATATTTATGAATGAAAACGAGCAATCGTTCTGAAATGATGATCGCCTGGTAGATGAAAATCCGAAAGTAAACAAGCATTAACGTATAGGTCGCCAAAGTAGACAAGGAGATAGAATATAGAGTAAATGCAATATGTTCAAATGCAGTCAGTTTTTTTTACTTTTAAAAACCGAATGTTTTAGAATTAAATTAAGAAAGTTTTAGGCTAAAGACCACAAAAAAAAGCAAGATGGCGAGTTAAAGCAATGCAGAAAGAATATTCTTGAAAAAATGAAAGAAAGAAAAAAATATGGACGAGGCGGGAATGGATTAGAAAAAAAAAAATGGAACGACTTGGAAAAATTGGAAAAGGCTGTAGCAAAGTGGAAAACTAAAAAGTTTCATTAGTTCAGAAGTGTCTTGTGTTTCAAAGTGTAAAAAAACCACAGTGACTTTGTATGAATATTTTATATCACAATTGTGAAAAAAAAGAACATAAAATCAAGCAGGATTTTTAAACAGCTAAAGGATAACTAAGATCATTTTTTTTAATAAGTAAAAAAAAAATAACTCAATATTAAATAGTTATCCTGAAAAAATATCCTAGCAAAATATCCTAGCAGGAAGTGCATAACTTTGCAAATTATATAATAAAAAAAACGTAAGATTATTGTAAAGATAAGTTGAGCAGAAATTAAAATTTATTAAAATTTTCGGCTGGCTACAAAATCTGCGTAGGGTAGTGAATGTTATGTCCTGGAGTAAGAGGAATAGTCAGAAGTTTTATCAGGACATAGAGGACATCATACAAGCTAAATACCCATAGATAGCCAGGTAACAATTTTTGTTTAAATTATCTAAAAAAAGACACTTCAAAAGAGCCTAGAGAAATGAAGTTTTAAAAGGCACATTAAAAATTAAAAATCAATTTTATTGAACTAACAGATAAAGTACAAAAATTAAAAAAAAGAAAAAAAAATAGTTAAAAAAAAAGAAGAAATAATTAATCTAAAATTTTAAAGCCTGCTAAATTTTATTCGAGTATTAAGTTGATTATTGATTTATTTAAATATATATTTGTATGTTTGTTCTTATTAATTTTTATTTTTTTACACGCATTTTATTATATTTTTATATAAATTTTATTTTGTTATTCGCCGGTTAATTTATAAAAAAGTAACGCCTAAAAGCAGATTAGAAAAATTTTAGCTTTTGTTTCTTTTGTTTTTTATTTGATTTATGCTTCTATTTTCCCTTTTTTCAGATAAATTTTTGTTTAGTCAAAGGAAATAGTTCAATTAGTATTTGAAAAAAATCGGTATTTTTATTTTTACTAGTCGCAGGGAGCTCCTTTAGGTTAGGTTTAAAGTGGTAGGCATCTGAAATAATTTTTTTTGAACTAATAGGGTAGGCGGCAAAATATAAGATATACTTATGTATATATTTGTTTTAATATTATACATCAATGATTGATTAAAAAAAAAAAACAAAAGCTTATTAGAATAAAGTTACATATTTAAATTATTTTTATTGTTGAAAATTTGAATTTTTTTAATATAAATTTTGTTGTTATAGATATTATATGTTTAGGATTAAATTTCAATTTTGCTTGTTTTATATAAAAATATTAAATTTTAAATGGTTTAATTTTAAGGATATTTTATTTAATAAAGCTATGACTTATAACGTTTAAAAGAAAAAAATTAAAAATGATGTGTTGACCGTAATTGAACTAGGTAATGGCATGAAGGTGAGTTAAAGCTGGAGAAGGGAATTTGATGGTATAAGGGGTCACAAAGCTGAAGTATAAGGATTTTTTTTGTGACACGGTTGGGAGGGCAAAACGGGATAAGAAAAAGAGGTGTTTTGTTTCTGTGGTATGCGATTGTTTTCGTTTTTTTTTAAATTTAGTTTTTTTATGGACAGCGTACCCAGTGGGAGGTTTGGAACCTGCTGAGAGGTGCTCGCCGTAGAAATTAGGGTTGCATGAGCTAGCTGGGAAACCCACTAGTCCCTACGGCTGTTACAAAAATGGCGCCCAAAGAAATAGACCAATAGAAGTTTGAATATAGCCCCACGAAGCACTCGCTAAATCAGTGTTAAAAACATAAATATAACCCTTGAGTGAATTTGAGCCGTTTAAAGGAAGTACTGTTTGTATTGATGTTTTGAACTTTTGATAGGCGAGGTCTTCGACCAGTTCTATGGCAAGAGAGTTCAATATCTTAGAAAATTTTATTTTAATTGTCTAATTGTATTGCGTCACTTACTTTTTGTTAATTTTTCGTTTATTTTGTTTAGTTTTGTTGAGATTTTGAAAACTTTTGAACCGATCAAAACATTGAAATAATTTTTTTTTTTTAATGGATAGATATTTAGTTCAGCTTGATTCAGTTTCAATTACATTAAAATTGATTGAGGACTTTTTAAGGAATTCGAGGTCAAAGTTGAACATTTTAATTTTTTTAACTTTCAGAGTGAAATATGGGTTTATTCTGTGTGTAACATAATAAAATATCCCTCTAAGATCCAAAAAAGTATATATATTCTTGATCAGTGATGAAATCTAAGACGATATAGCTATGTCCGTCTGTCCATACGTCCGTCCGTCCATCCGGCCGTCCGTCCATTCGCCTGTCTGTATGAACACGATTCAGTCTAAACGAAAAGAGCTAGACCCTTGAAATTTGGTACATATATATCTTGAAGGATAGGGCAGGCTAAGTTCGTAAATGGGCCAAGTCGGACCAGGGGGAAAAAAATTCCCCTAAGAAGAACTAAACCAACCCCTGAAAAACTACACATTTTTACAAGTTTTTTTTTTTTTTTTTTAAATTTATTTTCATCTATTGGGTTTAACCCTTACATATTACATTAAGAATAATAATTTAAATAAGAGCAAACTAAATTTACAGTAAAAAAGAATGTATAATAAAGAATATAAATTATAAAATCATGTAAATTCCTCTTGAACCACGTGCGACAAAATTCTTCGAAAGACAGCATATCCAACACTAAAATCTATTCGATTACACACCGAATTACAAAAAGTAATGCACCTAGCCATCGGTTCGTTTTGTCCATAATTTGTTCTATGATAGGTAGTTTCAAATAAATATTTGCCTCTCAAAGACCGGCAAGGAGCATGAAACGGGAGTATTTTTTGTAAATTTGTTAAGCAAATAAAACATTTGTATGTCAAAGAAGGTTCAAGGTCTTTACCCTGGAGCCAGAAAATCATAAAAATTTATTTTTGGACCCCGCCCCTTTTTGTGGGGGTTTATATAGCATATTATATGAAAAATAGTGTCAATAATTAACAAATTGTATTACCTAAGCCTAGATTGCATAAAAAATTAATTTTTAAGCTTTTTTTTTGGTTAAGCAACAAGAAAATATAATTTGATCTTCTACGCTACCTTAACCTCACCACCCCCTTACCCCTCCATTATCCTATATAGTTGGAAGGTATTTAAAATTCGACTCGGTCGAATATAACGTTTTAACTTATTTTTTACTAATACAATGTTTTCCGTACTTAAAGAATAATGAAAAGCAATTATAATTTTTATTCGTTTGACTTAAATATTAATTTCAAATATTCCATATTTTGTTCTGTGCTATTTCTGTTCTTTAGCAGTTTTTTGGCTTCTTCATCTAAATCTCGATGGTCCACTTTCCATTGATTTCGAATACTGGATATGAACGGATCTGACGTTGCCAATAATATATTAAAAAGATCTTCATATGTTGAATTTCGTGAAATTTTCCTAGTATTGTGCTCTCTATAAAATATGTAATCCTTGTTCCTTTTTTCCTGAGCCTCCTCTGATAGATTTCCAAGTGGCACCAAATTATATTTAATGACATCTTCACCATGATAAAGGATTTTGTGAACTGTTGCAGACATATTTCTCCATGGGTAGTTAGTTGTATATATTTTTGCAGTTTCCTTAGCATAATCTCCAAATTTTCTACAGTCAATTTCTTCATTGCACGCAAGTACTTCTAGTATTATTTTAAATCTAAAAATAAGGTTAAAAGCCACTCCTGTTATTTCAGATGCTGTTTCTGGATCTGAAAAAAATCTTCTTGCGGTATTGCCATCATTTGTATTGCCTGACCCTTGTTTTGGCTGCATTGCATCATTCGGAGTTGGTATACTTTTAAGAATCCGTTTTTTTCTCGGTGGACTGGCTTTAACAACTTTTTCAATGATATCCACTTTTGTTAATTGGTTCTGTGATCGTAATTGATGTAGGAAAGATTATTTTATGTTTGTAGAACCAAAGGCATCGTTAATATCTTTAAGCTTCCGCCTCTTAGATCTATCGCTGCAATTGTCCACTAATGATTTACGTGGTCTTCCAGCCTTATTTTCCTTTGCTGTTTCTGCAGCGACAGTAAGTTGACCTTCTAACCACTTTACACTTTTTATATAAAATTTTTGTTTACTGTACATAACTTCTTTGTAGCGTTTTTTTAGTGCTTTGACGAAACTATATAATTGCTCTTGCATTTTGGTGCTACACGAATTTAAGTTTAATTTTATTTTAACGTAACTAAGAACATCTTCCTGATTTTTGTTTCTTAAAAACACTTCGGCCAGTTCTTTATAACTGAAGCTCTCCATTTTCTTCTGAATATTTTTATTTGCGTTTGTTATGTTTTATCCGTACACTTAAAAGATTAAGTTATTACTGAGTAATCCCTTAACGAATCCGTACTTTTATACGTTTTTAGATACATGTTCTTCACACACTGATCTTTAATTTCATAGCAGGTAGCGCTTAAATTGAACAAAACTGCACTCATGCGTCAATATGGGGTTGTTTTTTAATTTTAGTGGTTTAATGTCGCAATTATTGTTATAAAATTGTTTATGACTTTGGTTAACCCTAACATTTGATAACAGGTAAATTTAGAAAGAGATCATATGCTTCCTGTAGAGCCCATTGTGATAATTTTATTACTTATTTTTTGCTGATCAAAACAAAGCCATTAAACCCTTTCGAAGGTATTATATTTATTTTTTTTAGTTATACGTAGCCTAAACTAAAAAAATAAACTTTTAGGCAAAAAAATGAAAATTTAATACACCATTGTATATGAATTTTTTTCGAGTAAAATGAAAAAAGTGTTCTACAGGCGGCTCGTGGCGGGTGCAAAAGTATATATAGCCTTAAAGAGGACACTTTCACCTTTCTCGTGGTTGTATACGTTTCTTGTTCCCTTTTGTTCCCTAGAAATTCTATTCCACTAAAGTTTAAATTTGAGGAAAATATAGTAGTTGCTGTGCCTTCTTACAACAACTAAAGACAATAATCCTACCAACATTATAAAAAAAACCGCAGACCATTATCGATGATAGCTTGCGAGTAGTAACCATTTATATTTGGTAAAAAACCAAAGAAAAACACCTTTTTCTGAAATTAAAAAAAAAAAGTTGAGTTTGACAGCACTTATCAATATTTTAACATAATTTTTTGGCTACCTTAATTTGGATATATTAACTACAAAATGACGTAAAAATTTTAAAAATCGGTGACAAAAAAAAAAATTACTTTTGGCCAACGAAAAACGATTTTCAGCCACTGTGCGCCTGTGAAGAAGTTTTACTTCGAACACACAGGGACTGTAGTACCGAGGGTCATTAGGGAAATTCTCATAACTCATGACTTAGTTAATTGTCACGAATTATGACCGTATAAGGAGGACCCGTACAGTTTTTCTATTTAGAGATTGATTTCACATAACAATTACTCCCAGTTATGATGATCATTCCTCCAACCGCTTTATTACCTACGTGCCAAACCCGCGAAGATAGAGTATTGAAAGTGAAAGAGTTTTATAGAAAATTAGTTTAATTCAATAATATAATAAATATTTTAATTTTTATTATTATTACTATTATTTCTATTATTATTATTATTATTATTATTATTATTATTATTATTATTATTATTATTATTATTATTATATTTATTATTTATTACTTATTATTATTATTATTATTATTATTATTATTATTATTATTATATTTATTATTTATTACTTATTATTATTATTATTATTATTATTATTATTATTATTATTATTTTTATTATTTATTACTTTTTTAATATTATTTCTATTTAGTTAGAATAATTTTTAATCCATTTATTTGTATTTTTTTAATGTTGCTCGCATTGTTTTGTTTTCGTTTAGTATTTTTTTCGTAAAGTCTGAGATTTCTGCTAGTATTTTTTTTTTTTTTGAGTTTTTTGTTTTCTTTGTGAGTCCTGCTTTTAGCCTAGAGAAAAGATTTTAAAATTTTAGTGTGTATGATATGTCAAGTAGCCCGCCTAATAGAGATTCAAGAAAAAGAAATAGAGCAGTTCAATTCGATTTAAACAGATCAACGCCTTTTCTTTTGGAAAATCCTATAAATCGAATACGCCTAATAGAAAACCTAGTTTAGTTAGAAATTTAGAGATGGAAGAGGCCTCAGGTTTTTCTAATGCTCAGTTTATAGATAAGTCACAGACGATCAACACAAATAAAGCTCCTAACAGCAATGTTTCCCAAGAAGAACTAAACACTCGTAGATTAGAGCGAGCCAGGGAAATTGAAAAAGCTCAGCAATTTGAAAGAGCCCAACAGGCTGCTCAATTCCAAGAAATGATAAGACAGATAGCGGAATTAACAGCATCTATAGGAAAATAAAGTCGGGTAATGCAACACACGCAATTAGAAAATAAAAAACTACGGGATGAAGTAATACCAAACCTAGTTAAAATTAGCACTAATCACCCTATGAGTACTTCTCCTAGGAGTTCAGCCAACTCTTCGAGAGCGTCGATAGAAAACGTTGAAGGTGCAAACCCAACTAAAAGTTATCATAAGATGAGGATCGACAAATGGGGTCTTGAATTCGATGGCAACACGAACAAACTAGCTGTGGAAGATTTTGTATTTCGCGTAGAGCGACTCCAGCGACAGTATGGTGTTTCGTGGGACGAGGTGCTAGATAATTTTCATTTGTTCGTCAGAGGCATAGCCGAAAAGTGGTATTGGTTATTTATACAGACAAACTATGTCACAGAGTGGTCCATCTTAAAAGACGCTCTATTAAAACAATACCAATCCACTAGGTCCAGTTTCGAGCTCATGAGTGACATGGTTGAGAGAAGGTAGCAACCCGGCAAAGGTCTTGATGCTTTTTTCTTTGCCATGACACAAATGAGATCGAAATTAAATGTAGCCGTCTCTGAAAAAGAAATGATTAAAAAGAATTTGAGAGATGATATAAGAAATAAAGTTTATCCAACTGCTGTTGATACGGTAGAAGAATTACGCCAGGAGTGGCAGAAAAGGTATTTGGTCGTAAAGCCTCATTAAATTTGCAAACAACTGTCCCTGTGAATCGCTACACCAGGCAAGTAAATGAAATATTTGAGAAGCCAGTTGATGGTTTAACAGAATCTGCCAAACAGCTCGGCAGATTCTGTATAGAGATAAAAAAGGCGACCCTCGTGCTTTTGCACAAATAACCATTGAAAATATTAGCATTAAAGGTTTGTTAGACATAGGCGCATCAATAAGTCTGCTAGGTAAAGGATGTAGAAAATTATTAGAAAAATTAGAACTTGATTTTGAACCAGTATATTCTATAGTATCGACTGCTGCAGGAAAAGAACACAGATTGCTAGACAAATTGAATTTAAAAATTTCTTTTAAAGATGAAGCTCGGAATGTTCTATTTTACTTGTGTCCGGACTTGGAACAGGAGGCTTATCACGGAGTGGACTTTTTGAAAGCGTTTGATTTAGCTCCTGAAGTATTTAAGACAGAAGAAATAAACGTGGAAAAAATACAGGAAGATTTTCAAGTAGAAGATCATAAATCTAAGCCTAAAATATTAACTACCGAACAACAAAACAGTTTAGAAAAGGTTATAGAGTTGTTTCCGGCATTTGAAAAAGAAGGTTTAGGTTGCACTTCTCTTGAAAGCATTTAATTAAGTTAGTAGAAGGTTCAGTTCCTTTGAGGAACGTCATTACCCCTTATCACCTGCTATGCAAGAAATAGTTTATAAAGAAATTGATACAATGCTTGCCTTAAAAGTAATTAAAGAAAGCGAAAGCCGCTGGTCCAATAGGACAACAGGTGTTAGGAAGCCAGGTAAAAATAGATTCTGCCTTGACGCAAGAAAGCTTAACAAAATAGCTATTAAAAATGCTTATCCACTACAAAACATAGAGGGGATTTTAAGTAGAATCGATGAAACATTTTTTGTAAGTAGCATCGATTTAAAATTTGCTTTCTGGCAGATAGAGCTAGAAGAAGAGTGTAAGCCGTACACAGCTTTTACTGTTACCGGCCGACCACTCTACCATTTTCATGCCATTCGGTCTCTGCAATGCGGCCCAACGACTTTGCAGACTGATGGATATAGTTATACCACAGAGGCTTAAGGATAACTTATTTATCTACTTAGATGATCTCTTAGTTATCTCTAACAACTTCGGAAAACATTTGAAAATATTGCAAGAAGTAGCGTCGTGTTTAAGGCATGCTAATTTGACAATAGGCCTTAAAAAGTCAAAATTTTGCTTCGAAGAATTAAGATACCTTGGTTTCATAATTGGCGGAGGAAGTCTGAAGACAGACCCAGAAAAGGTTCGAGCTATCAGGGAAATAAGAGAAGCGAAATCGTGAAGTACGTAGCTCTCTCGGAACAACAGGATGGTATCGGCGATTCATTAAAGATTTTGCGTCCATAGCTGCCCCTTTAACTGATAGGCTCAAGAAAACGAAAAAGTTTGTGATGACTTCAGAAGCGATTGAAGCCTTTGAAAACCTAAAAAAAAGCCTTCACCTCAGCTCCAGTACTTAGACATCCAGAGTTTTCTAAGAGATTTTTAATACAATGCGATGCTAGCGATTATGGAATTGGTGCAGTCCTGTTTCAGCATAACGATCAGAACGAAGAACATCCAATAGCTTTTTACAGTCAAAATCTAAACAACTGTCAAAAAAATTACAGTGTCACTGAAAGGGAGTGTCTGGCAGCTGTTATGGCAGTGAAAAGGTTTCGACCCTATGTCGAGATGACGCCGTTTACGACAGTCACTGACCACGCGAGTCTGAAGTGGCTTATGTCTTTCAAGGACTTAACAGGAAGACTGGTGAGGTGGTCCCTTCAGTTACAGGCATTTGACTTCGATATACAGCACAGAAAAGGGTCTGAAAACAAGAATGCCAGAAGATGAAGCAAACGTAAACGAGCTAGTGTTAGATGACTTGTTTGATTTCGAAACTGTCGAATTTCAGAGCAACGATTATCTAGACTTGATAAAACATATAAAAGATAATAATGAAAGTTTGCCAGATTTAAAGGTTAAAGATGAACTTGTGTTCAAAAGAGTTAATTTTGACAGAGGTGATGAATCCAAAAGTCAATGGAAAATGTGGATTCCGCCGAATATAACCCAGCCCATCATAGAAAAAGCACACACCAGTAAAACAGCAGCTCACGGTGTACAGTGGCTGAAAATCGTTTTTCGTTGGCCAAAAGTAAATTTTTTTTTGTCACCGATTTTTAAAATTTTTACGTCATTTTGTAGTTAATATATCCAAATTAAGGTAGCCAAAAAATTATGTTAAAATATTGATAATTGTGGGCGTGGCATGCTGTCAAACTCAACTTTGTTTTTAATTTCAGAAAAAGGTGTTTTTCTTTGGTTTTTTACCAAAATTAAATGGTTACTACTCGCAAGCTACCATCGATAATGGTCTGCGGTTTTTTTTATAATGTTGGTAGGATTATTGTATTTAGTTGTTGTAAGTAGGCACAGCTCTAACGTTTAATATTAGGGGCGTTATGAAATATTTATGAAACTACTATATTTTCCTCAAATTTAAACTTTAGTGGAATAGAACTTCTAGGGAACAAAAGGGAACAAGAAACGTATACAACCACGAGAAAGGTGAAAGTGTCCTCTTTAAGGCTATATATACTTTTGCACCCGCCACGAGCCGCCTGTAGAACACTTTTTTCATTGTAATGAAATTACTCGAAAAAAATTCATATACAATGGTGTATTAAATTTTCATTTTTTTTTTTTGCCTAAAAGTTTATTTTTTTAGTTTAGGCTACGTATAACTAAAAAATAAATATAATACCTTCGAAAGGGTTTAATGGCTTTGTTTTGATCAGCAAAAAATAAGTAATAAAATTATCACAATGGGCTCTACAGAGCATATGATCTCTTTCTAAATTTACCTGTTATCAAATGTTAGGGTCAACCAAAGTCAT
This sequence comes from Cistogaster globosa, assembly GCA_937654795.1. Lineage (NCBI taxonomy): Eukaryota > Metazoa > Arthropoda > Insecta > Diptera > Tachinidae > Cistogaster > Cistogaster globosa. The sequence goes on from OW569405.1 coordinate 42,391,621, forward strand.
AAACAATTTTATAACAATAATTGCGACATTAAACCACTAAAGTTAAAAAACAACCCCATATTGACGCATGAGTGCAGTTTTGTTCAATTTAAGCGCTACCTGCTATGAAATTAAAGATCAGTGTGTGAAGAACATGTATCTAAAAATTTATAAAGGTACGGATTCGTTAAGGGATTACTCAGTAATAACTTAATCCTTTAAGTGTACGGATAAAACATAACAAACGCAAATAAAAATATTCAGAAGAAAATGGAGAGCTTCAGTTATAAAGAACTGGCCGAAGTGTATTTTAAAAACAAAAATCAGGAAGATGTTCTTAGTTACGTTAAAATAAAATTAAACTTAAATTCGTGTAGCACCGAAATGCAAGAGCAATTATATAATTTCGTCAAAGCACTAAAAAAAACGCTACAAAGAAGTTATGTCCAGTAAACAAAAATTTGATATAAAAAGTGCAAAGTGGTTAGTAGGTCAACTTACTGTCGCTGCAGAAACAGCAAAGCAAGATAAGGCTGGAAGACCACGCAAATCATTAGTGGACAACTGCACCGATAGATCTAAGAGGCGGAAGCTTAAAGATATTAACGATGCCTTTGGTTCTACAAATATAAAAGAATCTTTCCTACATCAATTACGATCACAGAACCAATTTACAAAAGTGGATATAATTGAAAACGTTGTTAAAGCTAGTCCACCGAGAACTAAACGGATTCTTAAAAGTATACCAACTCCGAATGATGCAATACAGTACACAAATGAGGAGGCATTAGCATTATTTCTAGATTTGAAATTAACAAAACAGCAATATATTAAACTCAGATAGCGTGCGATTGAAAAAAGCTCAAATATATATCCAGCATATCATCACATAACCGCTGCTAAAATGGACTGTTTGCCTTCAAAGGACACTATTACAATCACACAAATTTCGGCAGAGGTACAACTACAATATATATTCATGGTATCTTTTGTACCATTGCGATTGAAAAAGATTTTGGAAGATTCAGAGCCTTCGACTAGTACAACGCAAACAATGGATATTTGGAAAAATGAGACACCATCTTCTACGAAATACTGCAGGCCAATCAAATTTCAATTCAAAAAAGAAACAAATAATGTTATTAATAAAGAAATTAGTGATATCAAGGCCCAAATTACAACACTACAGCCATTACAATTACAGTTAGATGGGCAGCAAATTGAAGTAAGCTACCAGTTAGTCCTGACAATGATAGATGGAAAAGTGGGTCAGGCTTTGATTAACACGAAGGCTGCATCCAGCTGCATTATATGCCAAGCAACATCAACCCAATTAAACCAAGTCCCAGCAAAATCATTAGATAATACCGATGCAAATGAATTTGGATTATCACCACTACACGCAAGAATACGACTTACGGAACAGATACTAAAAATCAGTTATGATTTGGATTTCGGGTCTTCAGGATCAATAAGAAACAACGAGACCAACAAAGAGTTAAGAAGTTCAAAAAAGAAACATGTTCAAGATGAATATCGCAAACGTGGCCTGATTATAGATCAGCCAAAACAAGAGTCAGGCAATACAAATGATGGCAATACCGCAAGAAGATTCTTTTCAGATCCAGAAACAGCATCTGAAATAGCAGGAGTGGATTTTAACCTTATTTTTAGATTTAAAATAATACTAGAAGTACTTGCGTGCAATGAAGAAATTGACTGTAGAAAATTTGGAGATTATGCTAAGGAAACTGCAAAAATATATACAACTAACTACCCATGGAGAAATATGTCTGCAACAGTTCACAAAATTCTTTATCATGGTGAAGATGTCATTAAATATCATTTGGTGCCACTTGGAGATCTATCAGAGGAGGCTCAGGAAAAAAGGAACAAGGATTACATATTTTATAGAGACCACAATACTAGGAAAATTTCACGGAATTCAACAAATGAAGATCTATTTAATATATTATTGGCAACGTCAGATCCGTTCATATCCAGTATTCGAAATCAATGGAAAGTGGACCATCGGGATTTAGATGAAGAAGCCAAAAAACTGCTAAAGAACAGAAATAGCACAGAACAAAATATGGAATATTTGCAATTAATATTTAAGTCAAACGAATAAAAATTATAATTGCCTTTCATTATTCTTTAAGTATGGAAAACATTGTATTAGTAAAAAATAAGTTAAAACGTTATATTCGACCGAGTCGAATCTTAAATACCTTCCAACTATATAGGATGATGGAGGGGTAAGGGGGTGGTGAGGTTAAGGTAGCGTAGAAGATCAAATTATATTTTCTTGTTGCTTAACCAAAAAAAAATTTTTTTTTTGAGGTGAAGGTAGCGCAGAAGATCCGAGTACATTTTCCATTCATCATGAAAGCTTAAAAATTAATTTTATATGCAATCTAGGCTTAGGTAATACAATTTGTTAAATATTGACACTATTTTTCATATAATATACTATATAAACGCCCACAAAAAGGGGGCGGGGTCCAAAAATAAATTTTTATGATTTTCTGGCTCCAGGGTAAAGACCTTGAACCATCTTTGACATAAAAATGTTTCATTTGCTTAACAAATTTACAAAAAAAACTTGTAAAAATTTGTAGTTTTTCAGGGGTTGGTTTAGTTCTTCTTAGGGGAATTTTTTTCCCCCTGGTAAATGGGCCAAGCATTTACGAACTTAGCCTGCCCTATCCTTCAAGATATATATGTACCAAATTTCAAGGGTCTAGCTCTTTTCGTTTAGACTGAATCGTGTTCATACAGACAGGCGAATGGACGGACGGCCGGATGGACGGACGGACGTATGGACAGGCGGACATAGCTATATCGTCTAAGATTTCATCACTAATCAAAAATATATATACTTTTTTGGATCTTAGAGGGATATTTTACTATGTTACACACAGAATAAACCCATATTTCACTCTGAAAGTTAAAAAAATGTTTAACTTTGACCTCGAATTCCTTAAAAAATCCTCAATCAATTTTAATGTAATTGAAACTGAATCAAGCTGAACTAAATATCTATCCATTAAAAAAAAAATTATTTCAATATTTTGATCGGTTCAAAATTTACAGAATTTTGGCCAACGAAAAACGATTTTCAGCCACTGTGCGCCGGAGATATTGAATTCCTAAGCAATGTGTCTTTTTTGAATGTTTCTGCATTCATTCCTATATAATTAAAAAAGAGGATGTATCTGAAGAAAGCTCTTTCATTAGAAATATAAACAAGACTCGTTTCTCTCTGTAGTAAATTCTAAATTATGTTAATATTTCCAATATCGCTTTAATCTAACGTTTCAACTGCTTATTCAGTTGGATTAAATTTTCTTGAATTATTTCTTCTATCGTTAAATCACACATTTTAATTTTTTTAACCACAGACACTTTAGATTCAACTTTTATTATTTTATTGTTATACAGTTAGTTACAGTCAAATTGGTCCAATTAAAGTCATTTACTTTAACTTGTAAAAACAACAACAAATTAATACAAGCTCAAAAAAAGTTTATATTAGTTGGTTTAATTTATTTTAATAAAGCATAAATAAAAAATTAGTTAATCCATTTATATTTGACATAAGAACTAAGATTAAGCAAAAGAAAGAAAATGGTCCACTTAAGTTTAAGTTAAATAATTCAACTGAAAACCGATCTTTTATATTTTATAGGATATCCTTTTTGAAGAATTATCGGCTTCAGACGATTTGCAGTAGATTTCACTAGTTTTCTTCTATATTCCGCGGTAATTTTATTCCATTCTTCTATAAGGGCAGCTTTTAGGTCATTTTTGTTCGAAACTCCATGTTTTCGGCCCTTAACTTCGAGTTTCTACCACAAATTTTCAATGACATTTAGGTCCGGTGATTGCGGAGGCATTTTTATTACTCTGGTACAATTATACAGAAGCTATTCTTTAACAATTCCAGCTGTGTGTTTCGGATCATTATCCTGATAAAAATGAAAGGTGTCACCTATTCCTAATTTTCCGCACTTTTTCTTAAACTTGTTTTTAAAATGTTTAAATATTGTTTTTTTCCATAATCCCTTTAACAAAGTGGAGTTCACCAACACCAGCAGCAGAACATGAACCCCAAGCCATCACAAGACCACCGCTGTTGGGCGCAGATTCTTTCGATTCATATCTTGATTGCGTTCTCTCTAAACGTTTACTCTTTCATCTGACCCAAAAAGGTTATTTTTGCTCTTATCCGTAAATAAGACTTTCTGTCAGAATGAAAAATCTTTCCAAGCATAGCTGTGAGCAAACTGCAATCGAATTTTTTATTCTTCGCACTTACAAATGACTTTTTATGCGCTATTCTGCAATTTAGTCCATTCTTACGCAGCACTCTTTAAATCGTTTCAGCGTTACAGCTAAAACTGAAGTGTTTTTAAACCATATTCCGCAGTTTCGGAGCACTCAGTATTGGATTTATTTTTATTTGATTGACTATCCACCTTTCATAACGTTTGCTGACTAATTTTTGGTTTATCTATAACTAGATCTTCGTTTTTAAAATGGTGGATGATTTTAACAATATGAGATTTTGTCTTTGAGCGATTTGTCTTTGATTTATTCCACTTTTATAGTGTTCAATATTTAAATATCGAAGCTCAACCCATGTGGCGACCCATCTTAAAATTTTTCAATAATTAATTGAAGGAATCGATTTAAACTTTGTTAGTTTTAATAAATGAGAGTAAGCAACAGAAAAAGAAATAAAGCAAAAATGAAAATGTACTGTTATTTATAGATGTTTTACAGTTTGGACCATTTTCACTGTGACCTTAATTTTATACTAATTTTGTTTATTATTTATTTATGTCCAAAATGTTATATATTTTTTTTATAAATTTTTTCTTAAACAAAATAAAATAACTAACTTAGTAAAAAATTTTTTTGGTCCAATTGGTTTTATAAACTTTTTTACATCCTAATACATTTTATAGCAGGTGGACCAATTTGACTGTGACGAACTGTAGATTGTGACATGTGGCCGTAGAACACACACGTATAAATTTTGTTGTTCGGTATTTGTTTGACGGAATTTTTTTTAATCTGGCACTACAAAGAACTCGCTTATAAAGCAAGCAGAGCCATACTTCTGCTGGCCTATTATCTTGCAAATGTTGGTGGAGGTTTGGGCTGCTTTTGTAGCAAATGGCGAAATGGACTTTTCAACTGAAAGTCGACTTCTTTCTGGTGATCTTTCTAGTACTGTAGTGCTAGACATTGAAATGTTCATTACCACTTTAATTACTATCTATCGTTTCGTTATTACTACCGCCGCACTGTGACACATTTGGCGCGAAGGCGGTCAAAAATCTGTAACTTTTGATTGCGGTTTCTTCTGTTTGTTAGATGAGATTTTTAACTCTAATTTAATTTGATAAGAAGCATAAAGTCGGTCGACAAAAAAAAGTTTCGAATGGTTTAATAGTCATTACCATTATTAACTGAAGTTGAGTGTAAAAGACAAGTGTTAAAACATTAAACAAAATTTTTTATACGTATGTCCTATTCTTATTGTTACAAATTATAATTATTAATTTTGGCCGCGGTAATATATTTTAGCTTAAAAGCAACAAAGGTTAAAGGTTAGTTTTTTTAAACATACTTTTGAAATTAAAAATTTAAAATTTTTAAAACGTGAAAAAATCCTATTTTTGTTTTGTTTTATTTTTAAATATTTATAACAATTTATAAAATAAATATTAATTAATTTACATAAATACGTATACTTTCAAATCTAAGAGCTACTATACGTTAAGCAATTTAAGTAAAAATTTCTTCTAAATAGCTTGATTTTTATCTTCTAAAAGGAGGTTATCCTCTTCTAATTTGACGGGAGTTGTTCTCCATTTTTGTCGAATTTTGGATATATATAGATCTAAGGTACACAACGAAATGGTGATAAGGTCTTTATTAGTACAACGTCTAGACATTTTTCTTGTGCTATGTTCTCGAAAGAATCTAGTCTTTCATTCTTGTTTCTTGCGCTTCTTCAGACAGATCTCCTATTGGTAGCAAATTATCTTGAATAATTTGTTCCCCAATATACAAAATTTTATGAACCATTGAAGACATATATCTTCAAGAGTATTTTTCATTGTTGCTGTTTTATTGGCGTAATCATATAATTTTTTTTGCATTTATCTTTCTGCTGCATGCTAAAACTTGTAATATGATTTTTAATCCTCTTAATAACTCATAATAGATAGATGCTGCAATTTTTGGATCGGAAAAAATCTTCTTGCAGTATTTTCATCATTCGAATTTTTTTCTCCTTATTTAGGTTGGGCGATTATAAGGCCTAGCTAAAGATATCTTTCTTGAAATTGTTCTATTTTCTTTCGTTTTCTGCAAAAATAAACAGGTACTAAGAATAATCAGTTACAGATCATCCCATCCAGTGTGTGCATGGGATGTACAAAATTTTGTAATTCAATTAAGCAAGGAATTAGATTAGATTACATTACTTACTTATGTGATAATAAAACTTACATTTGAATAAATGCCATAATAAACATGTGCATTCACGTATTTTATTTAAAAATTCATTTTTAATTATTTCATTATTATGGATTCATAATTCTTTATGATCTGATTGTTTTATGATATATTTGCCATTACCAACTCTCATGGGTAACCAAAATTTCATTGAACATTTAGATTTTGCAAATGTGATAGGTACAACATAGTGCATTTGTATATAACTAGATTCCATCGCAAAGGTTATAAACGCCATCTTTCAAGGAGATGTGAACAAAATTTGGCCATAACTCTGTATTAAAAAGTTAAAATAATTCTGCAGAAAAAAATATTTTAAAAAATTTCCTGTGTATTCATAATTTTTGTACAAAATACCTGACCTTTGGCCAGAAAAATTGCTCTGGTGCACAAGGTCGCTACCTGGCGCACATATAGTGGGGTATAGTTGTGCAAGAGAGGTTTTAGGCTATATCACAGAGAAATATCTTTTTGATGTGGTTTGACGGAAGGGAGTTATGCTCTGTTAAGCACGAGATTTTTCAGAAATTTTGACTTGTTTTAAAACAAAAAAATATAACGATTTCTAAAAAAAAACGTAACGACTTGATTTTGCTAGTACTGATAACTAACAAACTGCATAATGAAAGAAAATTTATTTTGATATGATATCCTTTAAAACAAAAAAAGTTGTTGTAATTTGAAATTTAAAATTTACTAAAAAATGTTTCATAACAAAATATTCAAAAAGTTAATTTTTGGTCACCCTGTTCAGTGTGTTGTAGTTGGAACAGAGTTCTAAATTTTTGCCTCTCGAGGTTAACTGGTATTTACTTTCACATGATTAAGGAAACACAAAGATCGGTAACCACAAAAAATGATTTTTGGCCGCCTTCTCAATATATGTGCCACTGTGCGCCGGCGTTACGCTCACATAACTACAAACATATTAGAAAATTATAATAGAGTATAAGAATTGTAACGAATTGATTAAAAATTAACTTGCTATACGTTGACGGAAAAAACATTTTAAAAGACTTTTCTCGTTTACAGCGTTATATTGGATATATACTTATGTATGTGTAACCAATTAATAAAAAAAGTAAAAATGTTTATTTTTGGTTTAGAAATATTTTTGAATCTTTTTTTTTTAGCAAGTTAGCAGGAGCTGCTTTAAGTCTTGCTCTAAATTTCAGATTGATTTGTTTTTAAAATTAGTTCAGCTTATATACTACTTATGAGTAGATTCTAGATTTTATTTTCACATGTTTTCATTAATACTGTGGGAATATTTTTAAGAATTTAAATGTAATTAGATTTCCCTTAAAATTATTTATTATTTCCCACAGCGGCGAGTATTTTGGTGTAACCTAATATGCATGGCTAATTTAAATAAAATAGTCTTTAAGTGTGTCACACACACACGGCAATAAAATCATTGTCACTTCAAGAGGTGTAAAGGCGGCAGTGTTTTTAAAACAATTCACATGCGTTTGCCAGCCTTCGTTGATAAGTTTTAAGGTGACACATGATACTCTTTTATCTATTTAATGAATGCCTTTAAAATAATAAAATCTTTCATGTTGATGTGGTTTAAAAGAATTAAATCATATTATGCTACATATGTTTCTTTTATTAAATCACTAAATCATGGTTTAAATTTATAAATGTTTATTTTATTGAGTTCTTTTATTGCAAAATAAATAAAAACAATTTATTTTCTACTTTATTTAAGTAACACTTTAATTAGACGATTATTTACTTATTCCCAATTAGTACAAAAAAAAAAATACGCGATGGCAACTTCACCACTGTTTTATTTGTTTTACCACAAGATCTTCACTGGTTGACGTTCTCACTAAGAATGAATCAGCATGTATGGCCGTTGCTTTTAAATACCCAATGTTAAGGCTCTTGAATATACCAGAGCTTGCTCCATCTGTTGATAGAATATTTCTTTACTACGCATTTATTATTTGAGACACATCATGATTGTTATTTGTTTCCAGAACCTTCCATTATTATTTTGAACTTATTTATACATGCTGTCTATTTTTACTAGTCGTTATGTAGGTGTTTGTGTAGTTATGTGTTGGGTTTATTTTTATTGCTTTATGTTAGTTGTTTTTGTTTTGTTATTAAAAAGCTTTTGTAGAAACTTCTGGCGTTGTAAACATACACAATGCGACATTTCGTTTGACTTTGTTGGTGACAATTTTTATTATTTCTTTTTATGACCTGAATAAAGCATCTCCGCAACAATGCCGCCCACTTAAGCCTTTTCGTTTCGAATAGGATTTAACATTACATTTACTATATTTGGCCAGTCGTTCCAGGTGAACAACTTTCATTTTTGACCTCGGATTATCGTATCTGTGTATTCAGTAAACCACGTCATTCAATTTCTTGATCACCTTGTATGGTCCGTCCCAGTGAGCTTGCAGCTTAGGAGACTGTCCTTTCTTGCGTTGTGGGTTATATAGTAGAACCATTTGTCCTTCAGTAAATCTCTCCGTGTTTGCTGCTCGATCATATCTGGCTTTCATTTTATCGCTAGACATTTTAATGCGATAACGGACAAACTCATAAATCTCATGCAGGTGATCTTGTGCTTGAGGAACATTTCCATTGTCTTCGTCTGCAGGTCCCGGTTTAATACCAAATTCTGAATCTGCTGGCAGTTTTAGTTCTGTCCCGAACAAGATTTTTGCTGGACTACGTGAGGTCGAATCATGTACAGCTGACCGATAAGCTAGTAGAAACTTTGGTATATGCTCATCCCAATCCCTCCGGTGTGCACTGACCACTTTTCTGAGATAGTCCTCTAGGGTACGATTAAATATTTCTACTATGCCATCAGACTGTGGATGTAGCGGTGTCGTTCTCGTCTTTTTGATACCATATACGTCATACATCTCTTTGCATATGGCCGATTCAAAATTTCATCCCTGGTCTGAAACTGCTTCATTACCTCACTCCTTTTAGAAGTAGGTACGACAGTTAAGTCAGTTGTGGTTTTGCCATCTGTGCTTTCCCAAGATCGGTATAAGCAGCCATCTACCACTTTCAGGCTATTCCACTCAGCCCATTACGATTTTGCTAGGCGGCTTTCTGCCGATATTTCATTATGGTTCGGTCTTCTGTTATTTTGCTTAGCCAATATAATTTTTGCCAAAATTGGGTCCTCATTCTGTTCCTTCGACCAGACTTCGCTTGAAACAATTTGGGTAAGCCAAACGTCAATGATGCACTCCTTTTTTTCGACATTTGTGCAGTGCTTGCACTCTACATTGCATGGCCGTCTTAAAAGGGCATCAGCGTTGTTGTCATCTTCCGCCTTTTCTATGTTCAGTACTAAAGTCATAGCTTTGCAAACGTTCAACCTAGCGTGCGAGCTGCCCTTCGGAGTGGTCCGTCCTTAAGATGAAATGTTAACTGTTGTGTATCAGCATGAGTTCAAAACATGACTAAACTTTATTATTTCATTGTGTTTTTTTCTTCTATTACATTCTTTCTTAAATCTTTGTTATGTATGAAAAGATGCCAGATCATTATATTATTTAATTCCTAATTTCGATATGTAACACGCTCTCCGTTAAGCTTGTAAATAAAAAAAATGCTTATAATGTAAAAATGTAAGACGTGCAAACGATTTTTGCAATCTTATAGTAGAGAAATTTCAATTATAAAATAATCCAATATTTAAGGTCTTAATAACAAAAATAATACTATGAAATAGATCTAATAAAAAATTGTTATTGAAAAGAAAATATACAAAGGATGTTCAGTCAATTTAAGATATATTAACTACCTTCCCCTTACGGCGTGGTCTTAACTCTCTAGAAACCCCACTTGATGTTGATTCACTTGTATTTGGTTTAACTTCAACCTCTTTTTGTACATTGGTATCCATATCTCGTTCTACTTCATGATCACGAATTTGGTCTAAATGACGTCTGATTTCCCGGTTGTTGTGGGCTACAATGCAAGAATAAGAACGAGGACCAAGTTGTTTCTTGATAGTGGCCTGAGACCAACTTGGTTTACTTGGGTTTCGGTAATCTCGAATTAAAACATTTTGTCCACTTGAAAATTTAACATTTCGAACATTGAGAACACTTTTTGCTTGATTTTCTAAGATTTTGTCTCGTATTAAGTTAAATTACTAAAACGAGTTTTCAACGGTCTTCCAAAAAATAGTTTGGCTGGAGACTCGCCAGTGGTACAGTGTTGGGAATTTCTATAATCAATTAAAAACCTGTTCAGTGCAATGTCAATTGTACAATTTTTGTCTGCTTTTAAAATTGAAATAATTGATTTTTTTTAAATTTTGACAAAACTCTCTGCCTGGCCATTGGATGGCCAGGTGAAGTAAATATATGTTTTATATTGTTCATCTTTAAAAAGTTAACAAATTCATCCGATGTGAATTGCCTACCATTATCACTCACTAATACATCAACTAAACCATATCTAGAAAAAAGCTCTCTCATTTTTGAGATGGTGAAGGCCGATGTGACTTCCTTCGTTTTAAAGTCTTCAACAAACTTTGAAAAGGAGTCAATTACCACAAATAAATAATGTTTATTAATTAGGCCCGCGAAATCTATGTGAATGCGACTCCACACTAAGTATGGCGAGCTTTTCTCAGGGGAAGAAAGTGACTGTTGGCAAGAATCGCATGATTTAATCATATGTTCAATGTCTGTATCTAACCCTGGCCACCACACATATGATCTGGCTAATGACTTTGTTTTCACTACGCCGAGGTGGGCCTCATGTAAATGTTGTAGAATGGTGTTGCGTAACTTAAATGGTACAACAACACGATAGCCCCATAAAATGCAACCATATTCAACTGAAAGTTCACCGTTTTTATTACGACAGGGAGTAAAATTCTCATGCTTCAAACCTTCAAGAGTACCCATTAATATCGATTCACTCAACTTTGACAATATTGGATCTCGCTTCGTCTCTCGAGCAATATTCCTAAAATTAATGTTTATTTGGTTGTCAGATTCGACAAAGTTTATGTAATTCTTTTCCTCACATCCCTTGGTGCTGCAAGTTGAGGCATTCGAGACAGTCCATCAGCATTGTTTAAATCTCCTTTCACGTGCTGAACGGTATAATCAAACCCTAATAACACTAACGCCCACCTTTGCATACGTGCAAATGCCATTATGGCTAACCCTTTATGCTCACCAAAAAGGGAGGTCAATGGCTTATGATCGGTTTTCAAAATAAACTTATTTCCAAATAAATACTGTCTCAATTTCGTAACACAAAAGATTATGGCCAGCGCCTCCTTTTCCAAAGTACTATAATTTCTTTCACTTCTAGATAATGCTCTGGAAACAAATGCAATTGGTTTAAGAGCACCATCAATTTGGTGCGCAAGACCTCCAGCAACAGCTTTGTCACAAGCATCAGTTGTCAAAACAATTGTTAATTGGGGATTGAAATGAACCAGTACTTGGTCAGATGTAATATCCGATTTGATATTGTTGTACGAGTCCTGGAACTCTTTAGACCAGTAAAACTTTTTATCTTTACGTAATAATTCATACAATAGAATCATTTTCTGTGCAAAATTATTAATGAATTTTGAATAATAATTTACCATTCCAATAAAAGCTCTGACTTCAGAGATGTCATTGGGAATGGGAGCATTCAAAACAATAGTAATACGCGTTTCATCTTTACTCAATCCATTTTTGTCTATTGAAAATCCTAAATAGGAATTTTTTGGCTCAAAGAATTTGCACTTGTCTTAATTTAATTTTAAGCCAGCTGATTTTAGCTTGTATAAAACCATTTTTAAAGTGCATAAATGTCCCTGTAAAGTTTTGCCTGTAACTGTTATGTCGTCTTGATATACTACAACATTCGATATCCCTCGCAGTAAATTTTCCATGGTTTTTTGAAAAATAGCCGCCGCTATTTTAATACCAAAAGGTAGGCGCTTTACTTTAAAAATACCGATGTGTGTACTCCATGAGCACAATAATTGTAATTTTTCATCTAACAGTAATTGGTTATATGCGTTTGACAAATCTAGTTTTGTAAACAATTCCCCACCTTGTAAAGAAGCGAATATTTCCTCTATACGAGGAAGAGGGTATTTAAAATCAATTAAATATTTATTTAAAGTGACCTTGTAGTCACTACATATTCTCAGGTCCCCATTTGGCTTTAAAATAGGCACAAGTGGAGTTCCCCAGTCTAAATTATCTACTTGTTCGAGAATTCCTTGTTCTACCATCATGCGTAGCTTATTTTCAACTTGAGCCCTCCAAGCTTGAGGTACTGGACGGGGCTTAAAAAATATGGGCTTAGCTCCGTAATGAATATCTAATGAAATCTTATTTATGTTATATGAGCCGATACCATAATCGAAGACTGTTGAAAATTCGTTTTTAATATAATCAACAATAGGAGAGAAATCATTTACATTGTTGACGGTACTTACTAGCCTTAGCTCAAAATTAAATGATCTCAAAAACGTTCAGCCTAATAATGGTGGACTATTTGTATCAGTAACAACAACCGTTAAATTTTTTGAACTGCCCTCGTACGTTATTTCTGCATCGTACTCACCAATAAGAGGAATTCTCTGACCGTTGTAATTAACGTATGGTACTTTACACTCTCGAAGAAGTCTATTTACTTTGTTTTCTTTGTAAAACTTATGTGATAACAACGTACAAGGTGCTCCTGTAACACAAGCTGCATTCAATTTTATACCATCAATTGCGACTGGAAGAGAGTACACACCACACGGAGATTTATTTGTGATACTAAAAACAGAATAATCAAAAACATTATTAACTGCGAAGTCACTGTCTGAATCAGATACGTAGTTGACACATTCTTCTCTTTTTTCGCGACAGACCGATGCCAAATGTCCAATTTTTTTGCATGAAAAACACTTGCTCTCTTTAAATTTACAAGCAGCTGAGCTGTGATTACACCAACCACAATGTGTACATGATTTTTTTATTCTGCTGCTGTTCTTGCGACTGTTGTTGTTCCCTTTGCTTCCGTTATGTTTTTTTTTGACGGCTGCTTACATAACTCACATTAATATCTTCATCGGTTGCTTTATTGGTTAATTTTGTTTCCATAATCATAGCTTTTCTTAATGCCTGATTAACGGTTAGAGTTTGGTCTTCTTCGCATATTCTTTCGAAGATTTTTGCTGGCAGGCCAACTAAAAAACGATCCAATATCATGATATCTAAATGTTCTGCAAATTTGCAATTTAGAGCTAACTTTTTCACCCGAGCATACCATTCACTCACAGTCTCCCCATCCTGACTTTTAGCTATATGAAATTTCTTTCTTTCATTATATATTATTGTGGGAGCTGTAAAATGCGTTTCCAAAATTTCACAAAGCTCTTTAAAACTTCTTTTAGCTGGAGGATGTGGATCGCATAAACTGTGTAAAAGTGAATATATTTCAGCTCCAATTGATTTAAGAAGAATTGCTTTTTTCGTATTTTCTTCGGTACACTTTATTTCACAGAAATGAATTTCTAACTGTTCATTCCAAATTTTCCAGTTTGTTTTTGAAATAAATTCTGGAATTCCAGAAGTTTGCAAAATTGTCGTCGCCATTTATGTTGTGTATCAGCATGAGTTCAAAACATGACTAAACTTTATTATTTCATTGTGTTTTTTTCTTCTATTACATTCTTTCTTAAATCTATGTTATGTATGAAAAGATGCCAGATCATTATATTATTTAATTCCTAATTTCGATATCTAACATTAACCATATAAGTACTTGTGGTAATGTTTAACATACTCTAGCACTGCCAAAAGCTCCCGTCGTTTAACGCAGTAGTTTCTTTCGGGCTTCGAGAGTACACTGCTGTAGTAGCCAATGACCTTTTCTGTTATATTAGTCTCCTGAGAAAGTACTCCTCCTATTCTATAGCCGCTTGCATCCGTGTCCAATATGAATTGCTGTCCAGCTATTGGATAGGCGAGGACTGGTGCCATTCACGAAAGTTTCTTGAGCTTCTGCAACGCTTTTTCCGCTGCTTCACTCCGGTGGTACGGTTGCGGCTTTCTGGTCAACTCATGCAAGCTAGCAGTCTTTTGAGCAAAGTTCGGTACAAATCTCCTGCAGTATGTGCAAAGCCCCAGGAAACTACACCGCTCAGAAGATTTTGTTGACGAGGCCAGGTCCTTACTGCCAGTACTTTGTCTTCATCAGTTGATATGCCCTCAGCTGTTACACGATGCCCCAGGTATTTTACCTCCTTTTGAAACAAGGCACATTTTTTAACACTTAATTTTACTCCTGCAGCTGTTATACGCTTAAATACTTCATACAGGTTTTTGAGGTGTTCGTCAAAAGTTTTCCGCATCACGATTATGTCATCCAGATACACTAAGCACGTTTTTCAGTTGAGACCCTTAAGTTCACGTTCCATTAAACGCTCCAAAGTAGCTGGAGCGTTGCAAAGCCCAAATGGCATCACCTTGAACTGCCATAAACCACCACTCGCGATTTCTCCTTGTCTTTATCGGCTATCTCTACTTGCCAATAGCCGCTCTGCAAGTCCAAGGTAGAGAACCATTTTGTTCCGCCCAACGTGTCTAAGGTATCGTCAATTCTAGGCAACGGATAACTGTCTTTCTTGGTGACGTCATTGAGCTTCCTGTAGTCAACGCAAAACCTAGTACTGTCGTCTTTCTTCTTCACTAAAACTACTGGCGAACTCCACGGACTCGAGGATGGCTATATGACTCCGTTCCGCTCCATTTCGCTGACAAGTTCCTTGACCTCGTTTCGCTTTGCTAGGGGAACACTTCTCGGTGCTTGTTTTATAGGCCTCGCTTCGCCAGTATTAATTTTATGTTTCACAACTGCCGTTCTACCTTAGTTTTTATTACTTAGGGCGAAGACGGAGGCATGTTTTCGCAACAACTGCTTTGCTTTGTTTCTGTCCGAAGATGTTAGTTCTGCCACCCATTTTTGCACCTGTTCTGCTAGTAAATCTCTTTCTCTGGCTAGTAATTTGGGGCATACTGTATTCACCGCACAATTTATTATGGCTTCAGCTGGCTCACATCGACCTATCTCATAATTTCTGTTTATGGTATTTTCGCATTTTGTTCCATCCAACGTATCGTCAATTCTAGGCAAAGGATAACTGTCTTTCTTGGTGACATCATTGAGCTTCCTGTAGTCAACACAAAACCTGGTACTGCCGTCTTTCTTCTTTACTAAAACTACTGGTGTACTCCACGGACTCGAGGATGACTCAACGACTCCGTTCCGTCCCATTTCGCTAACAAGTTCCTCGACCTTGTTTCGCTTTGCTAGGGGAACACTTCTCGGTGCTTGTTTTATAGGCCTTGCTTCGCCAATATTAATTTCATGTTTCACAACTGCCGTTCTATTTTGGCTTTTATTACTTAGGCCAAAGACGGAGGCATGTTTTCTCAAAAACTGCTTTGTTTTGTTTCTATCAGAAGATGTTAGTTCTGCCACCCATTTATGCACCTGTTCTGCTAGCAAATCTCTTTCTCTGGCTGGTAATTTGGGGCACACTGTATTCACCGCCCAATTGATTATGGCTTCAGCTGGCTTACATCGCTATTGGACAGATTAAGTACTCTCATAGGAACTCTTCGATCGTCGTAGGTTTTCGCAAGGGCTTCAGCTATTAAAATGTCGTCTTTTACTTCTGTTGGTTCTGTCATCCACAACCGGTTATCCACACAATCTGCCTCCACACATGCCCATACAATAATTTCCGCCTGAGGTGGTAATTTCTGCCGTTCAATGGCAAACAGCTTCCTTACTGCTGCACAATTAAAATTGAGATTATGGGGCCATCGGTTGTGGGAGCTAGAACTTGCCCCTTAGCGCTAGCTTGATTTAGTTAACGGTGACTCGAGCGATTTTGTATTGCAAGCCTGCTTATTGTCCCTTGCTGGCGAAACAGATCTTGATCTTTTCTCTGTAGATCTGCAGTTGCGCTGGAGGTGGCCAACTTTTCTGCATTTGGCACGAGACTTACCCCTTTCCTCTTCCATTATTTGTTTGACAATATCTTTTATCTCGCTCCTTTTGTCGCCGTGGTTATAATCATCAGTCTCAAGACATCGCACCTTGTACACCGGTGGCTTCGAAATGACTTTTGCGGTGTCCTGTGCTAGCGCGTACGAGATAATTTCTGCATTGCACAAATCGCATATTTAACATCTGGATCTCGTATACTATTCACAAATGCTTCAATTTTAAACTGATCGAGAAACAGATGATGTTCGCCTGGGTAAGTCAGCTGCACAAAACGTTCAATTTTCATGGCGAAATCTTGAAGCGTCTCGTTCGCCTTTTGTACCCTGCCTCGTAACTCCATTTAATAAAGTTCACTTTTATGCTCACCTCCGTACTTATGTTGTAAGGCATCCATTATATCCTCATAATTGTTTCTACATCGGGCTGGTAAGCTTTCGAGTATCTCTGCTGCTGCTCCCTTTAAGGCCAAAATAAGCTCTATAGCTTTTTCATCATTGTCCCATCTATTCTTGTTGGCCACTGCTTCGAACTGGAGCTTAAAGGTGCGCTGCCGTCAAAGCTCGGACTATTTATCTTGCTAGCATGCTCAGAGATAACGGCCCCTCTCGGATTTTAAAGTTCGTCCATTTGCATCTCTGAGTTATGTAATTCCTCGTTTACTTTTCTTTATAAGCCACTGACTCTCATATCCACGACGTCCACTCGTTTACTGAAGGCTTCTGAAATTTCTTTAAATTTCTCGTTTATCTTCGCTAAAAGCCTTTTCCCGTTGGCATTAGAGGTTTCTTGTATTGCTCTGATGCTGTTTTTAAATGATTCTTGAAGCTTCTGGTTGTTTTCTTTTATCTTCTTCACTTCTTTTCTTCAATTTTCTTCATTTGGCTCTCCTTAATCCGGTTGTTTTCTTATATTTTATTCATTATTGCTGAGAACATAGAATTCAAGTCCATAACGCTGATTACTGCTGCGGCACATACTTCAATTTCTTCTCCTTTTTCGCCGAATTCGTATGTCCCAATATCAATACCTTGCTGCTTGAATTCGTCTATCAAGCGCTTTTGTAATTCCGTTCTGTTGCCCACTGGTGGCAGATCCAATTTACTCAGCTCCATTTTTAGCTGCTCAACTTTAAGCTCGTCAAATTTCATTGTGACTTATTTATTATTTGCAATTACACTTCTGACACCAATTGTTGCGTTTATTTAAATTTATAAAAGTTTATTTTATTGAGTTCTTTTATTGCAAAATAAATAAACGCAATTTATTTACTACTTTATTGAGACGATTATTTACTTATTTGCAATTAATACAAAAAATACGCGATGGCAACTTTACCACTGTTTTATTTGTTTTACCACAAGATCTTCACTGGTTAACGTTTTCACTAAGAATGAATCAGCATTTATGGCCGTTGCTTTTAAATACCCAGAACTTGCTCCATCTCTTGGTAGAATATTTCTTTAATACGCTTTTATTATTCGAGACACATGATGAGTATTATTTGATTCCAGAACCTTCCATTATTATTTAGAATTTATTTATACATGCTGTCTATTTTTATTAGTCGTTATGTAGGTGTTTGTGTAGTTGCGTGTTCCATTTATTTTTATTGCTTTATGTTAGTTGTTTTTGTTTTGTGATTAAGAAGTTTTTGTAGGAACTTCTGGCGTTGTAAACATACACATTAGGTCATTTCGTTTTACTTTGTTGGTGACAATTATTTATATTTCTTTTTATGACCTAAATAAAGCATCTTCGCAACAATATGGCTTATAGAAAACTGTTCTTTCTAAATACTTTGGAAACGTAATTAATTTGATGTAGAATAGTTCTTCATGAATTTATCAGTTGTATGAAAATTCATCAGTTTCCTATATACGGTAAAATAATTCTTATAGAACAATTTTTATCAAAATTAAAGCCTAGAACTTGTTTCGAATATATGAAAATTGTTGCGTAATATTAAATATTTCACCTGGTGTCAGGAATTGGAATAATTTAACGTTTTTATTGCTTTTAGGAACACTACACTTTCTTACAGTTATAAATAAATGCTTCTAAAGTTAACTATTTTCATTAATTTTCTTTAAACAATTTGCTTACTATTTTGATTTATTGACAGCTCCAAATTTTGTGACATAAAAAACGCACAATGAAATAGATGTAAGCTCTGTTCAGTAACTAAAAAGTTTTAGTAATTGTTAGTAGAAGGTATAAACGTACCCGAAAAATTTCCGATGATAGAGTAAAAAAGGAGCGTAAAAACGAGAGATTCAAAATATTCGTTGCAATTTTAGCTAACTTATTTAGTCAAACAGCTGTTATTACTTTTATGTATAAGAAAATTTGTTTAACATACGTATGTCTGAAAAAAGAGTCTTTAGTACATTGCAGAAAACGCAAGTATTTGACTACTAAACAACTTTAAAATAACTGAAATTAGTTGTAGTTGATGCATTTTCGATGATGGAAATTAACCAGTGATGAAACATTCAATGCAATTTACTAATTTTGGTATAAGTTTAGTAATTGTAATAATTTACTTTAATCGTGTCTGATTCCTTCAAATATAAATATGAAACATTTATTATTTAAAACTAGAAAATGAAATGTATTACTGCGGGGAAAACATATCCTTATGGACATTTTGCTACTGCTCATATAGCTCATTAGTGGATTTTACCCAAATTTTGTATTCAAAACTAGAAATTCTTATATCTGATTTATTGATTAAATGAGAACTACATTGGGGCAACAAAGCAAAAAGACAATAAAAACTCAACAGGTTTTATATACAAAAAAACAGCAAACATTCAGTAACTATTTTTCTTTTTTCTTTCATTTTTTTAGTAATTATAATTAAAAGAATATTTAAATTTTTACATATATATGTACAAAAATAAAAATTCATACACATGAATTATGTTGCGGTTATTTGCAATATAATTATTTTCGCATTTAAATCAAAATAAAAATGTTTGTTAGAACTAACTGTTTAAAAATATATTAATGATGCGCTTAAACCTCGGAAGCGCTTTTAAAAATTAAAATAATAATAATAATAATAATAATAATAATAAAAATAATTTAAAATATTTTATGTACATATTTTTGCTATCTGATTACTTAGTGTATTTCTATTTATTCCCTGTGGTTATTGTTTAATATGTTGGTTTGTTGTTTTATATATTTTTTCACTCTGGTCATTTACTTTAAAAATGATTCTATTTAATGGCAGCAAAGATTTTAAATCTTACACATTATATCTAACTCCACAACAATTTATTTGCTATTTTTTACTATTATAGCCTTCATTATTTTTTTATTTAGAAGAATAAGTTTAAAATTTTGTGCTTTATTCTCTCCTTGCTAGTTTTTGCTAGATTTGTTGTCTTACTCATAGAATTGATGAAATATTTCCCGACAGATTTCAATTTTTTTCACAATATTTTTTTTTTGCATTTTTCATATATATTAGTTTACGGAAAAGTGAACAAATTACCATTCTTTAAGCAAAATTGTTCATCTGGCCTCGCAACATATTCTGCAAAACATAAAAAACACTTAATTTGCTGCACGTTTTAGTGGCTTGTTTTCCGTCTTTCTTAAGTCAGAAAAAGTGTGTCCAGAATACGGTTTTTACACGTGTATATTCAAATTAGTATTTTGGCAGCTAGATGCATAATAATATTTAAAAACTATAATTTAGAAACATCTTTATAAGCATCTATTAAAATATATGAAATTTATTTATTTACTTCAATTGTGCTTGATTCCTTTAAATATTAATATTTCAATAAATTCGCATGAAATATTTATTATTAAAGAAATGTACTGCTCATATGGCTCATCAGTGGATCTTACCTTAATTTTGTATTCAAAACTAAGGAGTCTTATATCAAACGTCAAATGGATTAAATGAGAACTGCATTGAATCAACAAAGTAAATGTACAAAAAAAAAAAAAAAATTCAGTAGCCATTGTGTAACTATTTTAATTTTTTTTTCAAGCACAATTTAAGTAAATTAATATAAAGAAAATTCCAAATAATAAATTTTCATTATTAAACTTTCAAAATATCGCGGTAATTATCCCGATTTTTAAAGTTTAATTAATTTAATACAATATTCCCGTAATAACACTTTATTTATTAATTTGCAAGTACCTGCGAATAAAACAAAAATAAATTATCGCAGTGTTTTGTGATGTTTTATTTGTTGCTTTAATTTTATTTTTCATCATTATTCAACTGTAAAAAATAGCCGAAAAAAAGTCAGCCGTATACAATGGATAAAGAAAAATAAGATCATTGTTGGTTATTGTTGTTTTTGTTTAAACTTTGACTTATGTCTTTACTTTATTGTTTGGACAAAAATCTTTAGTTTATTTTAAATGTTAATTAGAAGTATCCTGCAGAGCTAAGCAAGCGATAGCGAAATGGCCATCGAAACATACTTTCATCATCAATATATAATATTGGTTAGGGCGAAATTTGAAAGTGTATTTAATTTAATATTCTCATAATAACATTTTAATTAATAAATTTTCATACATATGAAGTTTGGCACAAAGTTTTTGCATACATAGGTAAACACGACTAAATGTGGCTTGAGGTTTTTCATGTATTCATTAACTAAAACGACGCTATGAGAGAATTTTTATTTTTGTTAGTTTTATCTTATCAGGCTATGATTTATTAAAAAGATAAAAAAAATTCCACCTTATTAAATACCAGTTGTTAATGAACAGTTGTTGGGTTGATTCGTTTTATACGGAAGTATGAAGGTTTTGTTTAGTTAAAAGTATAAGTTTATATAGAGACTTACGAATTTTATATATGATATTTTTAAAAAAGTTTAATAGATTACAATTGTATTAAATAAACCTAAAGTTGCTTTCTTAAAATAAACTTGTTTTGTAAATTAAACCATAATTTTAATGAAATGAAAGATTTTGTTGTTGTGATAACTGTTAAATTTTTGATATTACAAGTTTTACTGTGTCGGTGTAATTCAACGAACAACGCTAAAAACAAAACTTTTAAATTAAATATTTATCAAGAAAAAGAGTACGTATATATATACAAAGATAACTTTGTAAATTAATAAATAATATATTAAAATAAAAAGTCAAGAAGATTAATTGTTTGTATTATAGTATGCTTAAACTTCCCGAATGTTTGTTAATGAAGTAAAAATATGTACATTCTGAATAATATGGTTTTAAAAATTTGCTGTTTTAAATATCTGCGTCAGATTGCACAGGTTTTTTTACACTTTATATATCATACAAAATTTACTGAAAAAAATATGTTTTAGTTTGTGCAGGCAAAAAGCATGGGGATATTTAATATATTAATAATGTAGCAATAAACCTTCAGTTTCTTAACCAAAAAAAATTGAAAGTGAAACGCGAAGTTTTTTGGATTTTAATATTATATTTATAGACGGCTTGACTATCAAAAACTAAACTTTGCACACCAAGAGCAGAGGAGCATACGGGCCTAAGTTTAAGTTTGAACTCTCCAGATCTTGCAAGAGCAAATATATAGGGTTTCAAAGTAGGGCACGACGTAATAAAATCAAATGGTAGGCCTTCAGATGGTAAGTACAACCGTAAAATTGACATTTGTCACCGCGCCTGCCTGTAATTTTTCCATATCATATAGAACAATGAAGTAAAAAACAAGTAAGAGTGCTATATTCAGCTATATCAAAATCTTATATACCTTTCAACATTTATCTAAATCAAGTTTAGTAAAGTAAATCCGAACAAAAAACAAATATAGAGGTGGGTTAAGCATTTTTAGTATTTACTTAAAGATCTCTTGAAAAGCTTTAAAATGATACCCATATTGATATTTTAAAGTCGGAAAATATGGGCGACCGACACTTTTTCACTTGATGTTTTTTTCTTATTCTCCAATTCTCTATCGCCTTACATATTTATTTTTTTGGTTAGAGTTACCTCATGTTTCAAATTATATAGAGGTAGATGTGGTATATTGCCCGCTGGACTGATCGTGCTGATTCCCAATAGCATCTCTTTCGCACTATGTCTGATCAATTGGCGTATTTAAATTTTTTCTCGCTGATTTTGTGCCTCTGCAAACTTCATTTCAACACTAGCACGGACAGGCAGACGGACATCGCTCAATCGAAAATCATATTGAGGACAGTTTGCAGTAGAATATGTGAATAATTAGTTTCTAACAATCTCTTTTAGCATACAAAGTGCATTTTATTTTGCTGGTGTCTTTATAATTGATCATAATTAACAACGAACTTAAATCAGATATGAAAAGTAATGTGTCACTTATAAACAATAGTTCAAATAAAAGACAATTTAAAAATGAGGTAGGAGCACGTCAAGTAAAACTTTAACACATAAAAATAAATATATGTATATTACAAAACAAATTAATTTTTTTTTAATAAGAGTGACATATTTGTTTGTGCCGACTCATATATGTATATCCTTAATTGTAGGAAACGAAGGTTTGTTGCCGTAATATAAAAAATGAATATAATGGTGTTTTGGTACTTAAGTTCTTTGGTCATTCCCGCTTATTCCATTAAGCCACATCCTTAAGTCCAGTACCCCGCCGGTGCTCCTGCGGGTCTTTTAATGTCAAAACAAAGCAAATTAACTAATCTTCACCATTCCAGGCTTTTACTTTCATAATTTTTAATTTCACTCGTATATTTTTATTACAAACAAAAGAGAGTGCTATATTCGGCTACGCCAAATCTTATATACCCTTCACCATATATATAAAACCACACGTACCATACTGCAGATTTCTCATCGAATAGTTTAAATTAAAATTGGCATAAGAAATTATTTCCTACTATTTGCTAATGCTTTTTTTATATTCCATTTACCATAAATGTAAATCTAGTTTAGTGAAGTAACTCAAACCAAATAAGAAAAAGTGCTATATTCGGCTATTCCGTATCTTATATATCCTTTACCATGTATGTAAATCTATTATAGTAAAGAACTCCAATAAAAAAAAAAGAAACAAAAAAAAAAAACAAATACTGGAATGATAGAGAATTAAAAAAATGGGAAAAAATCAAGCACTACATATAGTTTTACATAAAAATGTCACCAGCTCTTAATGGGTTAATCATTTTTAAAAATTTTAACATTTTTTTGAAAGATCTCTTCAAAAGCTTTTAAATTATATCCGTTTTGGTGTCTTGAAAATATGGTTTAAGATCGCACTTTTCTATAAAGTAGTTCGAAAAATAGGTGTGAGTGCCATTTTTTCCCTTAATTTTTTCCTTATTTTTCAATTGTTACACGGACCGATTTTGCTGATTTTTCAATAGCTTCAATTTTTGAAAGTACATATGTTAGATCGATTTGCGTATTTAAATATTGTCGAGCTCATCTAGTACCTTGGAAAAGTTGATTTCAGCACTAAAACGGACGGACAAACGAACATCACTCAATCGACTTCGCTATGCTTGAGGAGAGAATATATACACTTTAGAGGGTCAGAAATGGAAACGGGATCCCTTCATTACATTTAATATTCTTTAGTCTTCAATATCCTGTTGTTGATATTGTAATTTGATAATTTTTATATTTTAAATCCCTTAAAACCAGTTAAATTGCATTGATTTTGATTTCCCATAATCCTTATTTGGATCATATTTAAAAATGCACCTTACCTCACGTACCGATTAATTTTAAATTGTTTATAAAGTATGATTTGAATCTTAATACCAAGAGTTTTAACTTGAATTTGAGTATTCGTGCCTCGACATTACTGGTATTTATAAAACGTTATTTTAATCATGTTATATTGCAATTTGTAATTTTTTCTGGCTATAATATAGTCAGAAATAATCGTTTAAGTTTGTTCAAGGCTTAATTTTTATTTTATAGATAGTGAGAATCATTGTTGTCAAGGTGTTAGGAAATATCGGTTTAATGTTGTTGGTGTTGTTATCTATCAAACATTTTTTCGATGTTACTCATATATCGTCACAATGGGGGACTTTAATTGCAATCTATTTGCAGTAAAATCTACTGACTTAAATTTTTTTAACTTCTAGGTGTGGACTCAATAACAGTACTTTGCCATTTTGTTTGTAGTCAGCTGAATTTGGGTTTTTTTCGATTATAGTTTTATTATCATTTGTATCGGCTTGAAATAAATTAAACCTTAATTAAAAAATAGTTTAAGAAAATTTAAAGACTATAATCGTCGAAATCCGTCTAACGTAAACTGGAAATAATACTGCAAACTACGAAACAAGACCAAAACTATCATAAGAAAAATACGTGGGGATTTTTTAAAACGTCTACTCTCCTGTGTGGAATTCTCATATATTGAAAAAATTCATCAGATTGGTTTGGTTTTGACGACCATGATTGTGAGGTTGATGTTGAATATATGACCAATAGCTTTGTAATAAACTTGATACTAAATTAATACCATTAGGATTGCTGTTAACTTCTGTTGGATAGTACAAGATTACCCTAAAATTCTTAAAAATTTAATTTTCTTTGATATCTAGACATCTCTGCTTCTTTATTAGCGTCATAATTACAACGTAAGAGCCCTAACTCTGAATTCAGGATACTGTCCCTATAACTTTTTCGATTTAAAAAATGTGGCTCTGTGATTGCTGTCCATTGCTTTTGGAGTACCAAAACTTCTTTACTCATTTTTCTTATTAGTTCTTTAAATAAGGTATCTCTTTTTTATTGAAAAGCAAAGAAATAAATTTGATTATTTCAAATCGACATGCAACCACTGTTGCCAGAAATGCAGATTTATCTGCAATTTGCAGATTTTAGCCTCTCAAATCTCCAAACACCAGATTTAAAGATTTTTGGTGTAAGATCGCACATTTTTTAGCATCTAAGTATATATGTGGCAACTTCTATTATGCGCACTTTAGCTTATGTGCAAAACGCGTCTTGAAACGCACATTGAAAGAGCTCGCCAAACGTGCAAAATAAAAAATAAACAGCTAGTTACAACGGTTTTCACCAAAAGGTATGACAACAGCATTCCCTCTATTGTTAAAAAAAAAAATCAATTTAGTTACGTAGTTGGATATAAAAGAGTTTCAAAGCAATTTAGAATACTGAAAGTGAAATCGCTAGGCGTAATGAGTTCAAATTTAATAATTAATGGTGACACAAATTCAGTTTGTGACTTAGCTTAAAATTTTCCAAGATTTTTTAAAGAAAATAAAAAACAGAACTTGGACTCGGAGTTTAGAGATTTAAAACTATTTATTATAAAATATTAAATAAATTAAAAAAATTAATAAGACGTTCTTGTTCTGATTATGCTTTATAACTTTTTCAGCGATCGTTCAAAGCATAATAATTTTACCCCATTCATCGCAATCGCTTGGATTTGCTGAAACATAATTTTGTTTTTTTACAACATTCTTATATGTAAATATTCGTATATATTATGTAGAAATAGTAATTTTTATATTTTTCGTTAATAAAATGCTTAAAAAGGAAAAATTCATTTGAAGATTTATTGCAGATTTTTAAAATAAGGCAAATTTTTTTCGAGAAATATTGTTAGATTTCGCAGATTTTCTTACTTACTTTCATGATTGTTTTCACTTACTAGATAACAATTGTTACTAAGAGCTAATTATGACATTCGTATCAATAGCCATCTTGATTCAATGCAAAATTGGATGCATCAAATTTATTTTGAAATAAACTTTTCCAAAACAAAAGCTAACATCAAAGCAAAAATAATTACCTGCCGCTATTTTAATGCTCAACCTGTTGACTATGTAGATTCACTAAGGTGTAACTATTAATCAATACTATACATTTGACAAACATTTAAATACACTGTGAACTAAGGTTGGATTTATATTGAGACTGGGGAGTCATTAATAAACGTTATACATTTGTATTACAACCATTTCTTATTCTTGTGTTTTTTTTTCAAATGCAAATGATCGTACAATACATGCATTATTTGCCATGACGGCATTTTTTCAAATTTCTTTATTGAATCTCCAATTAAAACTTAACAAGGGCGGTGCTTCAAAATCTATTTTGGAGTTACTCGCCGCGTACAGTAGGGTATTCACCTCTATTGACTCACTGGAGTAATGTGGGGTGTGTTTCACTGTTTTATCGTTACTATAACGGAATGTGCTCTTATGAAATTAGGGAACTCGTTCCTGAAAATCGTAATTTCAAACGAGCAACGCGCTCTGCATGAAGAGCGCATTCCTTTGTGGTCGATTGGCCAGTGAATCGCACTACGCATTACAGAGAAAATTCGTTTTTTATTCGAACATTTCGTATGTGGAATAAACTCCCTGCAGAGGTCTTTCCTGCCACTTTCAATGTGCAAAGATTCAAATTAAATGACCACAAGCACTACTCCCACAACCTAATTTCCTAGTTCTGGCACAATGCATTGCACATAAGTAGGGTCATCTCCTGAGCGCTGGTCCTAATTAAAAAATTGTACGATTCTTTTATCAGTGCTAGACACAGACTAATTTTGCATACTTGTTGCTAATTTTTTCTACATTTTTTTTATGTTCAACCAAGGAAACGATATCCCTTTTTCTTAGCTGGGTGCAATTAGAGTCATTAAAGGTATTTTGTGCTGACGGGCTTAGATTTTAACTTTGCTATATGAGATTTTGCACATTTCGCAATTTTTGCTGTAACCAAATGCACGTTAAAGTCACTGTGAATGTTAAAATTTTTTATATACCAGAGGGTCTCAGTAATCATCCGCAGTTTTTTGTTTTTTGTCCTTTGAAGTTTTTAAAAATTTGATACGGAGACAGTGCTTTACTTCTGGATTCAATAGCATCATATGGGTTTAAGGATTGAATAATAAGGAGTCCAGTTTTAAAGCTGAAATTCTACGAAACAGCCGGTAAAACTAAACTTCCTTTAATTTCATTAATGCCAATTTTGCTTCTATTTTGCTTTTTAACGTCAAACTTCTATCAAGATATATGCTGAGGTATTTGACTTCTGTTGAGGTATGATTTGGTTATGAGCATGCAAATATTTGTAACCAATGAAATTTTCCATTCTGCAGGGTAGTAATCAAGGTGCGGACTACATTTAAACTTAGAATAATAATTTTGATTGCAACCTACAGCAGCTCTACAAGCATATAATTGGTGGTTTTGTTACAGGAGCCCTTGGTATTTAAATCGGAAATTAATTTCTTAATTTCTCGATGATTAAACCTAAAGCGTACTTTTTCTTCAGCATTTACGGCTGACAACACAGGAGCAAAAGAAGCTTAAGAATTAAATAAACTTTTTGCGTACCGTTTCTTTCCCACCCTCCTGGTCTTCTCAAACTTCTGCCTGCACGCCACAGCAAATAGTTTAATTGTGGGGTTTCGTCAAGTATTCCAATGTATTTTTTGAGAAATGCAATCTTTCTAGATCCTATGCATTTTCCCAACCGCTTCGTTATTTCTTTTGTATTTTTAAGTTGCGGAAATCTGTGTATTAACCCCTTTCTTCGAGCTCTTTTCTTCTCACGTAAGAGGCGTACGACATCTACATAATAAATTTTATTTTACCTATAACGTCGTCCAATTTGCGTTATCTAATTTCCTGGTTGAGTTAGTTTCCTGTTTTCTTTTTTATTAGCCGATGTAGTTCTTTTTTTAAGGCATTAAGTATTCAGCTTATTAAAGATTCACGAAGAATTTTTCTATGGATTGCTGTATGATCTCTTTATAAAAAGTTGAATGCAGCATTATGGATGGAATGTCTGTTACTTTAAACCTTAACTTTTAGGTGATTATAGGTGACAGGAATTGTTTCCCTTTTTCCTTTTGTCTTGCAAATCTTTTTATGCCTGCTCTTATTTTACTTTTTTTTTTAGAAATTTCTTTACTTCTCTTTGAAGCAAAAATCGTTTTTCAGAAATCATGTTTCTAACAGTCCACCCTAAATACGAGCGTAAGACGTTATTTAACTGTCAAAAATTCTCATGCTCATACAAAATGTATGAGACCAACCCAAATAGCGCGACGCTAACGTTGGACAATTGAAAAATCCAATTTTGACTGCGCGTAAAAGGTGAAGTTGGCTACAAAAGAAGTGTTGTTATTGTTTTTTTTTTGTTGTGGTATATACAAAAGTATTTCCAACAGTGATGACATTACAGCTACTTTAAGGTCAATTTCGCGATTTTATCTCTCTTAATTATTTTAATTTTGTGGTTTTTAGCAAATAAGATAAGTAAACAATACTGTTCGTTTCACAACGTTGGCGCTTTTATTTAAGTTACTCATTACAGCGTAAAACTAGCCGCTAAATTACGTCGTGCCTAACGCCCGTATTTAGGGTGGACTGTAAGTTCTTTTTTACAAGGTATTGAAGTAAACGTTTTCTATTACGCTGCTAATTAAAAAAATGCCTTTAAGTTGTTTTTAGCTTTCGATCAAACCTCTTATTACGTTTTAAGTTATTTCATACATTCTTATAAAACACCGTTCTCTTTTCAACTAGGAAAAAAATTGGTCGGTCGAAACAAAATAATGAAATATTTATATTGAGTGACTTATTAATTTGTACTTGCAACTTTCTCTTTTCATTAACGAATGGTAATCTCTTTCGTCACGCACAACTCTTTTCAAAGGATCAATTGCCATGCTTATATAGATATGTGACTAAAGATGTCACTAAAGAAAAAAAAACTATTTTTCAATTGTAAAGAACAAGTAGTTATCACATATTGTCACAAAGTAAAAGTTTTACTTTAATAAGGTACGTGCAGCAAAAGTAACATGACGGGATTGATTCTAAGTACTATATCAAAGTTTAAAATTTAGAAAAGCAAATAGCTTGATAAATTTAAGAAAAATTTTAAATGTAGATATTTCTGTTCTGTTCTGTTTTTTTTTGTTTTTTTTTTTTTACTTTAGTTTAATATAAATAAAAAATAAAGAATTTTCAATATTATAAAAAATTAATTTATTTGTTGGTTGGAAAAGCCAGCTCGTCCGAAAACCTTTATCAAAATTTTTAGAAAAGCCATAAACATTTTTCTTTAAGCATAAAAACTTCAAAAACAACATGAGAGTTATTTAAGAAGCCCATGTAATAATTTTAAGGCTTTTACAAAAATTACCAACAAACAAACCACGTTTTTATTTTTTTTAAACTGCTGCATTAGGTTGGGTATATGGCGACTCTTAATCCAGACGTAAGGGGTATTATAAAATTAAACCAACAGTTATTTTTTTATTTCCCCAGAGAAAGAAAAGTTAAACTCATGTCTACAGTTTGCACAAGCTATTGAATATTTTTTCTTGTAAAATTATTTTGGGAATTTTTATATTATGCTAATGTCTTACTATATTTTCAAATAAAAATGCAATTTATTTGTTGGTTAGAAAAGCAGGTATCTATATGTATTTCGCCAGTTGCTTAAGCCAGCTAGTCATAAAACCTTTATCCAAGTTTTTATAAAATTTAGAATAAAGTTAACTATTATTTAAACAATGCCTTGCAGCAGTTACAGTCTTAGAGATTTCTATGGACTGAAAGAAATAATTTAACTAATTTTTGATCATTAAAAAGATTCAGTGGGTCATTACAGACCCCTGTTGCTTTATTATAAATGGGTGAGCCATAATGGATCCTTTTGTGGTCAATAACCAGTTTAAAAGAAAATTCTAATACAGCGAAACGCACGAGATAACCCATTCAATAATTGTGTATTAGGCAATCGGAAAATCTGGACTGCTCTGAATTCTGCCCTTTATTATTGGTCGCATTACTTAATGATCCAACACAAACGCAACACTGCCCGAATGATGAAAATTCGGTTCAGCTAGTTGGAGGCCCTGAAACAGTTCCAAAATGAAATCAACTACGGATACGGGCGGAGTCTTAACACCATTAATTTTGTGCAAACAGGTAGTGACAAGAATTCGCTTGGACGTATCAAGAATAGATTCTAGTTCAATCCGACAGTATTGACCATTATTAACCTCAAATACTGGTATTTTAAGCTTATTGACAAAATCTTTACATATATAGCAATGTTGACAGCAGGCATATATGAGAAATTTTTACCGAAGCGTAAGCGAAAAAGAAACGGCTTGGCGCAATGGGTTATGAACTAGAAACGACGATTTGATACGATTTCTTCCTCTAGCTGTAGTCGTTTTATGCTCGTGAAGCAAATAATTGTGGTTTTGTTTCTAATGCTTGCAAGTTGCCACACTTTTGCAATACGACCGCACGAAAAACAACGAAAACAAATATTGTGTACTGTCACTATACGAAGGTTGCGTCCCAGCCTCATGTCCCGGAATTTGTAACAAAATCGAGGAGGGCTTTTTTTGGCACAAATTGAACATTTCAACGCCTTTACGTTACAATCAGTTATGAAATGGTAGGGCTTAAGTCTGCCATTAACCTAAGCTACAGCCTTCAAAGTGAAGTCTTCCTTCCCACCGACGGTTGGATTATCTTGAGGCGGTACCATGATAGCGACATCGACTTAAAAATGACGGCTTCGCTGCCAATACGGAACACGCAACCTTCTCTTCTATAATCATAGAACTAGCTTATATATCGACAGGATTGTTGGTTTTCATCGTTTCCTCATAATCCATTAAACCATCAACGAAGAACGCGGCTTGAAAGGATGGGGTTGTGGAATTCATTAACTGGGAAAACGAAAGGTTATTATTTGAAATTAATAAAAAATTCATAATTCAATCAAAATAAAAATTTTGGTTATAGGACGATAAATTATACCATTTTGACTACGAATATCGGCAATGCGAACATGACCGTCAGTGACAGTACAGACTCTTACTGTAATGCCTTATGTCCATTTGTAGCGTTTGTGTAGCCCTACGAGATATTCTGCTATTTGTTACAAAACTGAGAGCTTTCATCTTGCGATAGCGGTAAACTATACTAATCGCAAAGATTGTGGGTTCTAGGGGAGCACTTAGTACGCCAGGATTATCAGGCATGGAACATAAAGGGCAAGGATTTAAACAAGCCTCTATTCTAGCCAAAATCGTAGATAATTCTTAAAAGGTGAAGGAAGCTTGTACCTCCTTTCTGAAATGAAGCTTGAGACTTCGAACATCAGCTTCCAAATGAGTGCCATGTAAGGCGAACCTGCCATTCTCTTGGAGTTTCATTCGAAGTGCCAACAAAATTTGTATCATTGCCGAAAATATGGTTTGAGGACATTCTCTTCTGGAAATAACCAATTGAAAGTCGCTAAAAATTTGTCAATGGATAAATTGGATGCAGGGCCGCTTTCGTAGAAAAGCATGCTCGCTATCGTAAAGTTTTTATTTAACTGCATGAAAATTGTTTTTCAATTATACAAAGTTTGCATCGACAAATAACAGAGCGGACTAATGTTCGTAATCGAGGTATCCAATACTCACATCGGTAGATTCGTAACATTAATTGATTCTCGCCATGAATTTTAAGTAAATGTATAAACTCTGCCATTACCTTCGTAAGCCAAGTTGGCCGTGCCACCACAGTTCTCTTTTTGATAAAGTGAGCGGGTCTACCCCCGTTTAACCAACTACTGTTCTAAGTATTTTGCTGAATATGACAAACTTTATTCGCAACAAAAGTGGTCCATGAATAAGCTAAGCTAACACAGCTTTTGATTCTGTCCAACAATAAATACGTGTGATGCAATTTCGGTGATGATAACTTTTACAGTTCCAATGCCAAAACTGCTCCGCACAACTCTAGACGAGGTAAAGAAACATGTTTAGGAGGTGCGACCTCTATCCTAGGATGAGAAATGAACATTTTTCTCTTCACTTTGTGTCTCACTTCGGTTATAAATTATCCCCGCGTATGTTTTTTCAGAAGCATATGAAAATACATGCATTTTAACAGCTGATGATTAATGAAAAACTTTAATAGAAGAAGATGTGAGTGAATCATCTCAGCCGATTTTAACTAGCCAAATACGTTGCATGAGTTGAGTTGAACTTACACAGTCAAATCACATTTTCAGTGCTTTTGTTTTGCCTTTTGACAACAATATGTACTAATGATATTGCTTGCAGTGTTAACTCTCTAACATTGAGTGCTATTAAGAATCTTTTTTTATGTGCTATTAGCGAAAGATACTGAAAATTTCTTACCGTTGTTTGATTGCTTTGTCGGCAGTTCTATTGTAAACAAAAATCTTTAAACATCTATTTATAGAAAGCAGAAATTGAATTAAATTTTATTGAAAAATAATAATTATTTTAATTTTATTATCTATAATACCTAATACTTGATAAACTACATGATGTATGATGATGACATGATAGTGTACATAAGTACCTAACAAAAATATATCTTTTGCAAAAGAGTTTTATAGCAAATTCAGAAGAGTTTTAAATATGTTGTAAGTGCAGGTAAAAAATGTATAGCAAATTTTTAGAAATAAATAGAATAAAATACTGTAGTATACTGTACATAAATACCTAACAAAAATATATAATTTTGCCAAAGAGTTTTATAATAAATTCAGAAAAGCTTTAAATATATTGTAAGTGCAGGTAAAAAATTTTTAGAAAATGTCTAAAAATTTGCTTATACCTTGGTTTGGAAACAATTTAATTTTATTGTAAAGCGTTTACAATACATATGCGTATTATTTAGAAGGAAAATATTTTTTTGCTTCTCTTTTAGGCAAAGCGGTTCACGTACTTAATTGTTTACAATATGTTATTATGAAAATAAACAAGTAAGAATGCTGTATTTGGCTATGCCGAATCTCATACGAGTATACCCTTCACCATGCAGTTAAATCTAGTTTAGTGAATTAACTCCAATCAACAAAAAAAAAAAAATCATGGGATTACAGAGAATTAAAAACAAGAAAAAAATATATAATTTCCATACAAATGTCACCGACTTTTAATGGGTTAATTATTTTTTAATATAATTTTTTTAGCATTCCCTGAAAGATCTCTTTAAAAGCTTTAAACTGATTACCATATTGTTGTCTTAAAAAATATGGTGCATACGGAAAATATGTGTGAGCGCCAATTTTTTCACTTGATGCTTTTTTCTTACTTTTTAATTTCTATCGCCCATATAATTACTTTTTTTCTTGGATTTACTTCATTGTTCCAAGTGATATGGAAAAATTAGACGCAGGCGTGAAGGTTTGACCGCTGCCTTAAAGGACATGGACCGATTTTGCTGATTTGAAACAGCAAAATTTGCGATCGGCGTATTAAAATTTTCTCTGGATCATCTAGTGCTTTGGCAAAGTTGATTTTAACACTAACACGGACGGACATCGTTTAATCGATTAAGTTATATGTAAGGACTCCGAATATATATACTCTAAAAACAAAATGAAAAACCAAGATTTACCTTTTTTCCACTTTATGTGATAAAGATTAAAAAAATAGCCTCTAAATTTTATGTTTCACAGATTTGGGTTTTTGACAGTTTTTGGAGCCATAAAAGACCCAAAAATGTTCTTGCGAACCTCATCAAGAATTTTTCTAGGTATACGTCGGCGTCAAGCAAAATATCTACTGGCCTGCTTTTGTAAAAATTCGCATCCGCCAACCATATATTAGGTAATTCACCCTTAATTAGGGATGGACAAAAAACATCGATGTTTTAAAAACACTTGATGTATTGTGTCGAAACATCGATAAAATCCGATGTTTTTTTTACTCCTAAACAATCGGAACAATCGATGTTTTCTTTCGATGCATCGAAATGACAAATTGTATACAGAACGTGTAGATTGATATATAAACGTATTCATAGAAATTGGAAAAGCAATAACATTGAAGATATGTAGTCTGTTGAACTTTCAGTTTATTTGAGGACTCTTGTTGGAAGACTAAACGAAAATCCATTGGATATTTCGAAATATTATAAATCGTAGCTTCCTAAACTTTACAAGATCGCTTTTAAATATCTTACAATGGTGGGAACATCGGTTCCGTCTGAAAGACTTGGTAAACTTTTATTTCTATTGGAAAAAAGTATTGGGAGATGTAAAATAAGCTTAAGATTTTTCGAAAATATAATAATAATATATAAAAAAACATCAAAACTTCAATAATATATAATTAAAAAAAAACAATCGATGTTTAGAAAACATCGATGTATTTTATAAATAACGATGCATTATCGATGTATGTTTGCGTAACATCGTATGGTAAAAAAAACAAAGATGTTTTTTTACCGTGTCCATCCCTACCCCAAATAGCCGAAGGACAAATAAACGAAGAACAACAAAATCGATGGATTTTGTGGTCTGACTTGTGTGCGGCTAACCTAATAATGCATAAGCTTTTGTTTTTTTGTGTTCACTTAAACGTTATTTAAGATTTAATCACAGCCGTTTTTTATTTTTTAACTTTATATTGCACGTTTAACAATGTTTGTTGCTATGAAATTTGAAAAACTGTTATCTTTTAATATTTGTACAATTTTTCTAATATTTACTCTGTGATAGCATGTATCACTTATCAGCAGTAAACTCTTGTGATTTAAGTAAAAGTTAATAATACATAAGGTTTTTTGTACCAACCTATCGTCAAACTATCTGCCTTTCATACTAAAAGTGCGTCTAAATAGGAAAATTTTTATTTTTATGCCTATTCCTTCGTAAATTGAATGTGTCAATTAACTATTTAGAGCTTTAGGTATTTCTTTCACATTGTTGCTTATTACGATTTTGGTCTTAATAATCTTGGTTGCTTTATTAATAATTGGCTGTTATTGATTAATTTCATTTGTAAACTCAATAGCTAAAACAAAACGCATGCAAAAAAATTGGGTGTTTTAACTTCGTATCCTTCTCTTGTTTTACCCTTCACCACAAAAAGTGAAAAAGGGTATACCTAAGCTTGCTACTCCGTTTGTAATTTCTACACTATACATTTCCGACCTTACAAATTATATACATTCTGAGTCCTTATGCACAGCGAAGTCGATTGTGCAATGCCAGTCTGTCCGTCCATGCTAGTGTTGAAATCAACTTTGCAGGGCACTAGATGAGCTCGAGAAAACTTAAATACTCCAATTGATCAGACATAGTCTCGAAAGAGGTGATACTGAAAATCAGCAAGATCGGTCCGTGCCCTTCGAAGCAGTGGGCCTAACACCACGCCAATTTTTCCATATGATTTGGAACAATGAAGTAACTCCAATCAAAAAAACAAAAATATTGAGCGATCGAGTGTTAAGAAATAAGAAAAAAACATCAAGTGAAAAAATTGGTGTTTGCATATGTATGCCCAGTTATGGGACTTTAAAATTTGCATAAAAAAGTTCGATTGCCAATATGTTCAATTTGTATATTTAAAAGCTTTTGAAGAGATCTTTCAGGAAATACAATAATTTTTTAAGAATTTTTAAGTCATTAAGAGCCGATGAAAATTTAAGTAACACAATAGTGTAAATGTGTTTTTTTTGCGAATATAGGGTTTTTTAGAAAACTTTTAAGTTGGTTACTCATTTTTGTGCATTTTCGGTTTTACACAAAATTTTAAATTTTTTATTGCAAGTACAATTTTTTGGAAACAGTTTTGGTGAAGAATAATGACTCAATAGTGTAAATATGTTTTTTTTTTTTTTTTGTGAATATAAGGTTTGAAGAAAGCTTTTAAATTGTTGATAGTGTTTGGTTAGTTTTTGTGCATTTTCGGTTTTAAATGAAATATCAAATTTTTTATTGCAAGTAAAAGGTTTCATCATAAATTTAAATGAAAAAAAGTAAGAGATATTTATAGCCACATGTATGTATATATATATATATATATATATATATATATATAGAAAAATGAATTGATATTTTTTTTTTAAGAGAAGTAGCACTTCAGGCATTAAAACCTATTTAGTTTCTTTTCGTAACCATGCTACATTCTTTAGGAAAGGGATAGATGAGAGATAAGACAGGTGGTGAACGGAAAAAGATAGATAGTTAGATGAATGAAGTTGAGTTGCTTATGTATCACCTTGCTCTGCACTCTCCTTCATTAAAGAATATGTTAATATATAATCGCGAAAGGCAAGAATCTTAGTAAGCTGAACATTCGCTGAAAGAAATATTCTGAAGATGTCAGATATTTTGTTTTCAGCTTGACTTGTAAAATTATAATATAAACAAGTAAGAGTGCTATATTCGGCTATGCCGAATCTTATATACCTTTCACTATCTATGTAAATATAGTTTAGTGAAGTAACTCCAAACAAAAACGCAAATAATGGGTTGACAGAATTAAAAAATAAAAAAATTTTGGTACTGCATGTACATAATTTTACATAAAAGTGACATCGGCTCTTAACGGTTTAAGCATTTTTAAAAATTTCAGTATTTTCTTAAAGACCTCTTCAAAAGCTTTTAAATGATACCCATATTGATATAAAAAAAAATTGAAAACTTCAAAGCCCCCTAACTCGAAAAATATGGGCGAGCGCCAATTTTTTCACTTAATGTTTTTTTCTGTTTTTTTAATTCTCTATGGTCCCATACATATATTTTTCGATTCGAGTTACTAAATTTTTTCAAATGACATGAAAAAATTAGTGGTAGGCGTGGTGACATGCCTGCTGCCTCGAAGGACATTGACCATACAGGATTTCAACACTAACACGGACGGACAGATGGACAGACGGACATCGCTCAATCGACTTCGCTATGCATTAGGATTCAGAATGCATATTCTTTATGGGGATGGAAGTGGATATTGTAGAAATTACACACGGAATGACAAACTTTTATGTACCCTTTTTCCACATTTTGTGGTGAAGGATATAAAAAGGACTCAAAAGGGTAAATGGGTTTTTTTTGCGAATATGGTTTTTTAGACAACTTTTAAATTGTTGATAGTGGTTAGTTATTTTTTGTGCACTTTCGGTTTTAAATAGAATTTAAAATTTGTAAAAATTTTATGCAAAAATTTAAATTTTTGGTAAAAATTACTCAATAATGTGAACATAAATTTTTTTTTTTTTGCGAATATGGTGTTTTCAGAACGCTTTTTAATTGGATAGTGGTTAGTTATTTTGTGTGCATTTTCGGTTTTAAATGGAATTTCGAATTTTTTATTGCAAGTAGATTTAAAATTTAAAATTTTTGGTAAAATTTACGTGAAAAAAATATTTTGGTAAAATTTTAATCGTTTAGTTTAGAGCTTTTTTAGTAGAATTTTCAGTTTTTTGGTGAAATGTTCTATATAAAATTTTACATAAAAATGTAATCGGCTCTTAATGGGTAAAGCATTTTTAAAAAGTTTAAGTATTTTTTGAAATATCTCTTCAAAACCTTTAAAATGATATCCATATTGATATTTTAAAAAAAATTTAAAATTTCAGAGCTCTGTAACTCGGAAAATATGGGCAAGCGCCAGTTTTTTCACTTGATGTTTTTTTCTTATTTTTAATTCTCTAACGCCATATATATTTATTTTTTGATTGGAGTTACTTTATTGTTTTAAATGACATGAAGAAATTAGGGGTAGGCGTGGTGTTTTGCCTGCTGCCTCGAAAAACATGGACCGATCCTGCTGATTTGCAATAGCACCTCTGTCGACACTGTGTCTGATCGAATGACATGCTTATTTTTTTCTACCACATCTAGTGCCACGGCAAACTTTATTTTAACACTAACACGGACGGACAGACGGACATCGTTCAATCGACTTCGATATGCATAAGAAGTCACAATAGATATACTTTATGGGGTCGGAAATGGATATTATAGAAATTACGCAAGGAATGAAAAACTTACTTTTACACTTTTAATGGTGAAGGGTATAAAAACATATTTAGAAAAAATAATTCTTTTATTAATTTCTAATGGGATAGATATTTAAGTGTAAATCAACTACTCAAATTTTTGGAGAGTCATGCTTAAAGCATTTACAATCAACCGCAAAAAATGAGAATAATCACAAGAGATTTCAAAAATAAAATAAATCGCATTGGTAAAAATTTGTTTGTTGTAAATGACCTAAAAAACCTAAGAGGAAAAAAATGTTTCATTCAGTGCAAAAATAATTCTTAATTACGCTCTTGTCGTCCAAAAAAGCTTATGTTTGTTTTTGTAAATAATAAATGCAATAATAATGAAAAAAAAAATGTAACAAGTGCCAATACTGTAACAGGCATAAACTACTAAGAGCGCTATATTTGGCTATGTCGAATCTTATATACTCTTCACCATGCATGTAAATCTAGTTTATTGAATTAACTCAAAAAAAAAAAAAAAAAGTAAAAAAATATATTGGGATGGCAGAGAATAAAAAATAAGAAAAAAATTAAAAGTTTACATAAAAATTTCACCGGCTCTCAATAGCTAAAGCATTTAAAAAAAATTGGATTTCCTAATTGGGTTACAAATTTTTAAAGAATTTTAGCATTTTTTGAAAGCTTTTAAATGATACCCATATCGATATCTTGAAATATATAGTACATAATCGTACTTTTTTATGAAAAGTTCAGAAATTTTTCCCAAATAATATGGAAAAATTAGAAGCAGGCGTGGCTTACAGTTATGCGACAAACCCTTAGTACTTTGTCAAGAAGCTCGCATCATAACCCACTGCTTCGAATGACATGGATCGATTTTGCTGAATGTTTTTTTGTTTGTTTAAAAAGAGAAGTACCACTTCGAGCAATGATACCTATTTATTTATTTTCGTAACTGTGCTATATTCTTCACGAAAGGGATAGGTGAAAGGAAAGAAAGGTGGTAAATTGAGAAAGATAGATACAGCCATTTTATTACTTATTTTACTTCGCCGGCGAATATGCTATAAAGAAGAAGTACCGACGAAGGAGGCTGCCTATTTAATGTTAATTATAAAAATGAATTTATTACCTTTATTATTATTATTATTATTTGTATTTTATTATTTTTTTTTTTTTTATTGACGCAATGGTTGAACCCTGGCCAACCAGGTTTTTAGACAACGTGCTTACCACCTGCCTTAAATACATTACCATTTAAATTATTTATTATTATTAACACTTTTTATAATACACTAATAGCCATTTTACACTGAACAACATCTAACATCTACCATCAATTTGCGAAGATGTTAACATCTTCCCATAAAAAATACACAGGGCTAAAAATAAACATCTTTAAGAGACGTTCTGATTTTGTTCCACTTTACATCTTTTGATAATTTTAGTGTTATCACTAGAAAAATTACAGTAATATTAATATTCTGGTGGCATCACTGATAAAATGGCGTTAAAAATATAAATAAATATTTTAAAACGAAAATGAGCGGCACACGTAAGTTTTTATTTTTAAATTTAAATGTAAATAAAGTTGGTACTATTTAGAAATTTACAAAGAAATTTTCCTTGGGTTGCTGTGTGATCACTTTAAAAACAGGTAGATGGAATGTCTGGCACTTTAAAGCTGTTTATAGGTTTTATGTAGAACTGTTCAATGTTGCCTTTTAATAAGTTTTTTATTGTAATTTTCGTTTGTTTATAACATGGACAAAAATTTTTCTTTGAGTGAAGTTCTCAAAGACTGGACCTTCTTTGATGTTTCTCTTTTCCAAAGAGGTTGTGAGGGAAGTAGATTAAAAATAGAGCATCTAGAGAATGGTTATTCTTTTTGTTTTTTAAAGCTCTTTATACCTTCTTTTATTTTAGAACCTTAACTTTCAAACAAAAATCGTTTTTTCAGAAATTACGTTTTTAAGTTCTTTTTTACAAGGTATTTAGATAGGTGTTTTTGATTGCGCTGCCAAATAAAAAAATACCTTTTGGTTATTTTTAGCTTTCGGTCAAATCTCTTCGTTTTAGGTTAGGTTAGGTTGCACAGGCCATCTGCCTTACAGCAGTTCAATGGGACCCCCACCAGCGGATCTATTACTCGGTCTTCTAACCGGGATCCAAGTCTGGCAAGTTCGTCCGCAACCATATTTCCGGGTATGCCCGAATGAGCTGGCACCCAAAACAGTTCCAGGTTGGAATGTCTCGCCATATCGTTGAGAGATGTCCGGCATTCACGAACCAATCTGGATGTCGTATAGACACCTGATAGGGAGTTAATCGCCGCCTTGCTGTCAGTACAAATCCGGATGTTCTCTCCGAATATCCTGTGGTACCTCATCCAGCAAGTCGCCCTTCTAATGGCTGAGATCTCAGCCTGTACCACGCTACATTGATCATTGAGACTGAACCTCATCCTGATCCGAAATCTAGGAATGAAGACGCCCCCCCCCGACCTCCGTGTCCGACTTTGACCCGTCAGTATAGACATCAAGCACATCCCCACGAGACATACTCGACGTGCCTGACGTTGATACCACAAAATCAATGTCAGAAATGGGGGTGGGAGTGCAGTAATCGATGTTGTCGGGAATAACCGAGGAATGGCCCAAGATGGTCGCATGTCCAAAGTCTCCCGACCTCCACGCCGCCGCTGCATCCAGTCTGACCGCCAAGCTTATGGCCAATTGCTTGGCCATGAGATCGACCGGTAGCCAGTGTAGCATTGTAAAAAGGGCCCTCGACGGGGTGGTGCGTATTGCACCGGTGACCATCAAGACCGAGGTGCGCAGTATCTTGTTCAATATACTGCAGTTCGTCAGTTTGCCCAGTGCGGTCCACCATACGAGGACCCCATACATCAGTATGGGTTTTATTACCGTGTCAAAGAGCCAGTATGACGTCCTGGGATTAATACCCCAGTGTTTGCCTATGGCCCTTCTACACACATTCAAGGCCACTGAGGCCCTATCCGCCCGCAAACGGACATTAGGGGTCCATGACAGTTTCGAGTCCAGGATAATACCTAGATACTTCGCTCTGTCAGACAACCCAAGCTCCACTCCATTAAGGAGTGGTAGCGGAAAGGCCGGAATCTTGTTTCTTCTCGTGAAGAGCACAAGTTCCGTTTTCCGAGCGTTCGCGCTAAGCCCACTCTCAGTACACCACCTACTGACGCAGCCCAGCGCCGATTGTAGGCGTTACGATAGCGTGTCGGGATATTTTCCCGACACTGCAACCGCTACGTCATCCGCATATGCCACAGTCCTGAACCCCTTGCAGTCCATTTCTGTCAGTAATGCATTCATGGCGAGGTTCCAGAGAAGGGGAGATAATACCCCCCCTTGTGGTGTACCACGCTTAGCTACCCTGTATATGGTAGCTAGCCCCATGTGGGAAGTAATGACCCTATTTGTCAATAGATTCCATACAAAGTTTATAATCGACCGACTTACGTTCAGTCCCTCCAGGGCCATTTTGATGGCCTCCGGTTGCACATTGCTGAAGGCCCATTCTATATCGAGAAAGGCAACTAATGCATATTCCTTATGCTCTAGGGATTTCTCTATGCATCCCACAAGCGTGTGTAGTGCCGTCTCAACAGATCTGCCCTTGATATACGCGTGCTGAGAGGCGGAGAGTCGGTCCGGATTAATTGTCCTCCTCAAGTGAAGGTCAATTATCCGTTCCAGAGTTTTCAAAAGGAAGGAGGATAGACTTATAGGTCTAAGGTCCTTCGGTTCAGTATGCGAAGTCTTCCCTCCCTTGGGAATGAAGACTACAGAGCAGAAAGTCCACGGTTCAGGGATATATGCCTCTTTCGTTTTAAATTATGTCTTACATTCTTGTAATATACCGTCTATTTTACAATTACGATAAAGTTGTTGGTTGATCGAAAGTGATAGGTGAAATTGAATTAAATATATAGGTATTAAGTGACTTATTAATTTGTTCTTGCAACTATCTCTTCTTATTAACTAATGGTTATCTCTTTTGTCATGTATAAATTTTTTTATAAGATTAATTGCCATACATAATATAGATACATAAACATAGATGTTACTATAGTCAAAAAATTAAAAATGCAATTGTTTTTCTTTTTAAGGTATTTGTAGTGAAAGTAACGTGACAAAAATGATCCTAAGTACCATATAAAAGTAGAAAGATAAATTTAAGAAAATATTTTAAATATAAATATTTTTGTTCCGTTTTTTTTTTCAGCCTATATTTTTGTTTTAAATAACTATTTTGAATAAAAGTAATAAATTTAATTGGACTATTAGTATTTTTTAGACAATAAAGCGATTGTTTAATTTAATGCTGCCTCCAGGTTAAACTGCTTGAGAGGACATTAATCAAATATAAATTTTGAAGGCTACAAGTGCTTGGCACTTTATTGTTTTCACAAGGTGTATTAATTTTTATAAGGTGGAAGCCCGACAAAGATTATTATTTCGATTTTCTTTGCGTATTCTTAACCTTAATTTGCGCGTAAAGTGCAACGTAATCTGGCTCGTAGCTTTTGTACTAAAATGTCTCACCTGAATAAAATCATCAACTTTGTATCTTGAAAGTTAATGTTATAAAATCTACTATATAGAAATAAAAAAGAGATAAAACTGCTAGATTGCCCTGAAAAAACTATATTGTTTTTTCTTTTAAAAGTGATAGGAGAAAACAAAGAAGCAACTAACTTTTTTAACCTTTGATATGTAAATCAAAATTTTTGACACATAGATTGAGCTTTAGGCGCTTATTTGAGTTTGACTATAAATATTCAACAGTGTTACCAGAAAAATTGATTGTAGAGTTAAAAAATAGTTTACTCTTTTGAAAATTCTTTAATTTATTTTGAGATTATATAAAATTTTTATATTAAGTCGTTTTTGAAAATTTTATTTTTATAATTGGAGAATTTATATGTATATATATATATATATATATATATATATATTTTGATGATTCATATTTATATATATATATATATATTTCAAGAATCATCAAAATTCAGCGAATAATACTCATTATTTATTGGGATAAAGAATAGCTAAAGCTTCAAATCCAAATTGGAAAAACTTCTGTTTTTTATTCATCATTAAATTCCTAACCAGAAGAAGTGAAGATTCATTTCTTTTTATGAAATGGAAGCTGCTTTAAGTATTTTAATACCACAACATTCAGACATTTATAAGTTTCTTAGTAGATACGACTATTCTTTTTCATTAGATTTTATTATTATTAATATTAGCTATTTATTATTTATTTGCTAACTAACTTTTTTTTTAATTTTCGCTAATTAACATTTCAATATGATATTGTTCGGAAAATGATGCAATCATCTCATTCTGTGAATAATCCAATTCAAACACAACAAAATTTATAAAGATGTGTAGAGTTGAAAAACGAATTAATGTCGTACCTTCTACTTTTAATCCAAACTATCCTACAGCTTTATAAAATTTCATCCCTCAGGCAAACATTAAAATTTCTGCAACTTCAGTTAAGCTGCCACAATTGTAGACTAGCATGGTTTATTCATGTGGAAATGCAAATTACAACTAAAGGTATCACACAAAATAAGACAAAGTATGAATAAATTGTTACTGCATTACCTTAAGATGTTAATATTACAATTAATTAAAAGACACTCAATGAGTGAAAAAAAGAAGCTAGATAAATTATTTTCTGACTCTGAAATCGGGATCAGAAGCCATCTGAATTCTATCGTTCTTTAAACTTACTAGCTGGATCTTATTTTAGTACTGTTATTTTAAAGAAAATTTGGATGAGAAAATTGCCCAAAAGTTTGAATATTGCATTAACTGGTTCAAATTTTACCGACATTAATGGACTAATTAAATTAGCTGATAAGTTATGGGAAGTTCTTCATAACACTGAGATAAATAATTTGAATAAATATTCTCCAGATTTGTGAAAGCAACTCTAATCGGGAAAGGATGATAGAAGG
The DNA here is from genome assembly GCA_937654795.1 of Cistogaster globosa. Lineage (NCBI taxonomy): Eukaryota > Metazoa > Arthropoda > Insecta > Diptera > Tachinidae > Cistogaster > Cistogaster globosa. The sequence continues at coordinate 42,435,892 of OW569405.1, forward strand.
TCTTACAATTACAGCAGCAAAGATAGTTGAAGGTTTTTAAACACTTTCCGTTGAAGTATCATCAATTAAAAGACAAATGAATGATGACTTTTATAGATCGCGTTTTAACCTATTTAACAGGAGCAGGTCAAGATCTCGGAGCACATTTCAAAAGAGAAGTTGGTTATGTAAATTTCATTACAGGCTTGGAAGTCGTGCTAGAACTTGTGAACAGCCTTGTTCCTATTCTGAACAAAATGATTCTTCAAAAAATTAGGTTATTCCATTGTTGAGGCTACTAACAATGAAAACAGGAATTCTGATTGACAGCGGTAATGACATATCTGTCTTGCCGGCCTCAAAATTTAAAGCGTATAAAGGCATTTCTGATAAAAGGTTGACAGCTGCGAATGTTATTTCTATATCAAATTTTGGTAAAAAGTTGCTGAATGTCGACTTAGGGTTACGTCGAGAATTTCCGTTTTTTTTTGTGATTGCTAATATAGATAAACCAATAATAGGTGCTGGTTTTCTTTATAAGTATGGTCTATTGTTTGATATTAAGAACAAGTCGCTCATAGACCCGTTAACAAAAATGTCGGTTCATGCTTTTTTATGTTATTGTAAGACATCTCTTCCAAAAAAATTTTAAGCAGAAGATCAGTAGACAAATTTTTTGAGACAATTTTTTTCGTTATTGTCCGAATCTGATTTTTCTAAACCAGTCAAACATAAAACTATTCATAAATTACAGACTAGAGGTGTAGTAATGAAAAGTAATTTTCTTCACGAAGGATATTATTCGCGGTATCCTACCGACTGCGCCAGTTAGATAACTAGTTGTGAAAAGGAAAACAACGAGATTTTTTGTTGTCAGTTTGAAAGTGAAACTCTTTCTGTGCTTTATTCTTCAAAATCATATACTTAAATAGTGATGGGTTTACAAAGAAAACATAATAGTTTATAATACAATATTGCTCAATCGAAGTTCTACATTATTTTATAAAGAATTACAATTTTGCTTATTGCTAGATTTTCATACCCTTGCTTAAATCGTAAACATTCATTTAAGTGAGAAAAGTCCAAAATATGTGAAACTCTCACAATACTTCCATGTTTTTTATATGCCTCCCAAATGATTTTTCTTTCAACTGAAGTTGATGTTGGTTTTTTTCCATTGCGATTTCGACCACAAATGTTCTTAAAATTAACTTAAATTTGTCAATATGTACCTACAATATTTCCTCTAATAGAATGTAAATATACCTTGCAAAAATAAAGTGACCTAATTGGGTGAGCACACGCACAATGACCTTTTCCAATATTATCAAGTACAATCGCGGTAAGAACGTTCTTCTTAAAAAATAAACTATGAATGCAAATGCTAAATTAACAGTACTTCCCAATAAAAATTTATCACAGTGGACAAAAATGTAAATAAGATTTCCTTAAAGAATACCCAAATATAGATATTTTTGACTTAATTATATGAGCACAAGTGTACATTTTTTAATTTTTAAAAAATTATATCATTAGCTAAAACTAAAAACCACGTGACTTACAGTAATTCAAAATTGTTTTATTGATTGCAGGGAATATATTTTCTTTTCAAACAAATTCAATAGCAAGACAAATTTGGAATCTTCTGTAACATGGTTTTTAATTCAGCTGACGATATAAAAACATCTTTGCGAATAACATACAAATAAATTTAAAGCGAATCAAAACCATGTGGACGCAAGGCGAATTCATTAACATTCGTTGAACTCCATAAAAAATTATACATATTTTTTATATATATACAGTGAATCAATAAAGTTTAGGCACATCATGATTTTCAAGAGTAATTGCTCAATTATCTTGGATCCGCTTAACTTGATAAAATAATAATGATTCCGTATTGAAGATAGATGTGTTTATTGACTACTCAACACAAAAAATAATTCTTATTTTATTATATCTTATATACAGGTAAATTTACAGGTGTTTATTTAAATTCATGTTTCTGCACATAGTAAATTCTCAATAGGCGAGCTTTAAATGTAAAAAAGTTTTTCTTCGTATTTAATTCGTGGCAAAAACAGCAAAATGAGCAATCGTTCAGAAATTTTCATAGATGTTCGTAAAATTATTATAAATCTTCATGCGCAGGGAAAATTCTATCGCGAAATTTGTGTTATTGTACAGAGGCCCTATACTAGTGTAAGAAAAATCATAAATCATTATGAAAAAAAACTAGCAATTTAGAACGTGAGAGTAGAAGTGGACGCCCAAAAAAATTTACACCACGCCAGGAGCGGATGATTGTTGCTGCAGTGGCTCAAAATCCAAAGATTTCTGCTGTAAAATTGTGCCAGGAAATGAAGCAAAGTTTCAATGACAACTTTAATCCACAAACAATAAGAAATACGCTGCACAGAGCTGGCTATCACGGAAGATTTCCCCGTCGTAAACCGTGTCTTTCCGATATCAACAAGAAAAAGAGGTTAGAGTTCGCAAAACTCCACATTAATCATCCTCAAACCTTCTGGAACAGCGTGATATTTAGCGATGAGTCAAAGTTTAACATTTTTGGCTCAGATGGTCCACAAAAAATTTGGCGAAAAGCAAACAAAGAGCTTTAAGAAAATAATCTTAAGACTGTTAAGCACGGTGGCGGCAATGTTATGGTCTGGGGGTGCATGGCGGCATCTGGAATGGGAAGTCTTGTCTTTATAGATGATAAAATTGACAAGCACTCTTATTTAAATATTTTAAAAGATAATTTATTTCCAAGTGTTGTGAAGCTGGGCTTAGATGGGAAATTCTTGTTTCAACAAAATTGTTAACAGCAGATACGTCCCTGGATTTTGCTTTAAATATTTTTTATATTAAATTGTTTAGCCTTGAACTTCAATTTTTTTTAACCTTGAAATTCTTTACATTTCTTTCTTTTAAAAATAGTTAAACTGTAAATCGAACAAGCATGCGTCATACATACATAATATTTGCATATAAACATACACACTTAATCTCTAAGCAATCGTTTCTCAATCTATTATACAATTAGTTTAACAAAGAGATTACTATTTAAATTAAATGCATGTATTTATATATGTATGTACATTTGTGCATACACATTGGTTAACATACATATTAATACTCTTGTTGAGAAATAATTTTGTGTGTATCAATGTATGTTTGCTTGTGCGCATATTTTGGTGGTTGATTTATGTTGTTGGTTTTTTTTATTTTGTCATTCGACTTAAAACATTGTAATAAAGCGCTTTATATTTGGAAGCAAGTTTATTTTATTAAAGTTTTTATTTTTTCGCCCTTGCCTGCAAAAATTATTGCAGACACAAACAAAGATAATGACCCAAAACATTCTTCATATCTTGTGCAGGAATGGCTAATATACCACTGCAAACAGTTGAAAACCGCTCCGCAATCGCCCGACACGATTCCTATAGAGCATATTTGGCATCTACTGGAAAAAAAGATACGGAAACATAACATTACATCCAAAGAATCGCTTAAAGCAGCGCTTCGCTTAGAGTGGGAAAACATTACTCCTGATGAAAGATCTAACTAGTAAAAAGTATGAGTCGACGATTAGAAGCAATTATTCAAGCTAAAGGAGGTTCAACCAAGTACTAGACGCGCAAGAACCAAGAATAAACAGAAAATTTTCATTTGTGTGCCTAAACTTTTTTTACATAGACTTACTTTGTTTTTTAGTTTTATAGCGTTGTATAGTAAAAATAATAAGATATGAATTATGTTAAATCGTAAATAAACACATCTATCTTTAATACGAAATCATTATTATTTTATCAAGTTAAGCAGATCCAAGATAATTGAGCAATTACTCTTGCAAATCATGATGTGCCTAAACTTTATTGAATCACTGTATATGGAGTTTGGCATTTCTGGTGTTGGCGATAATTAATGAATTCGCCATTGCAACCACTAATATTGAGTCGTCTTGTTAATAAATATTTTTTGGATTATTAGCAAAGCGAAATAAAATACTTTTATAAAATAATTTAATAACCAATTATGCAATTCGATTATGATTAAGGTTGTTCTAAAATAGATTGAGAAAATATATCAAGGCGAATAAATTACCAGGTGGCAGCGTAGGCGAATTCAGTATTTTTTGCTGGTATACACGACTGTCAAACTCCATATATAAAAAATATAAACAAATTTTTTATATACCGAGTTTGACAGTGGTGTACGCCAGCAAAAAATACTGAATTCCCATATGCTGCCACCTGGTAATCCATTCGCCTTGAAATATATTTTGTGTTATATAATAATACATGAATAAATTCGTACGTTCAAGTTCGTCGTAATATTCTTCAACTCTTTTATCTATATTTTTCGATTTAAACTTATCATAATTGTGCCAGCAACTTCAAACTTATAACCGCAGATTTTTTAAATATATAAATGTGACTTTATTCTGATAAATTATTCCAACATTTTATACTGTATCTTATTCCTTAGTTTGGTTTTTCTTTTTTGGTTCATGCACAAAAATATTCTTTTTACGAATGAATCACTTATTGGCAAAATTAAGAGACTGAACGCAGAAAACACGTCTTAAGAAAGAAATAATTTCAAGCATAATTTTTGTATACATAAGCTATTCGCCAAAAGCCAAAAAATGCTTTGGCTATGGAATTTGTCGTGTTCAATTTTAATCCAATGGATTTCGTATGTGATTAATGCAACTTCTGAGTCCATGAATGTTATTTAAATGCTTTAAACGGAATCAAATTTATATATTGGAAATTAGGTCAATATTATCAGCTTGAAATAATACGTTTATCGCATTTACTTCATTTATAATTAGACTTTTTAGAATTGTTATTAAGCTAAGCCGACAAATATTATGTTATTTCATCATTGGTATTTGAAATGTTTATTTTGAAATTCGCGTAAGTCCCTTTAAAAAAATAAAATAAACAAATTTAAATGTTAAGAGCTGCTACGATGGAACAAATCTAGTTTACGGGCACCGGTCCGGAGTGCAAAATCCAATTTCAAGCAAAAAATGTAAAGTGAAAAATTGGCGGCAACCCTTAGTTTCGGAGTTACGGACCTCCGAAGTTTTTGTATCTAATAGGGCATATATCGAGTATTCGATGGTAGAATGGAACAATATGGGTATCATTGGAAAGGGAATTCAAAGGCCTATTTAATGAAGAATTAAAAAAAAATAATAAAAAAATCTGGTAAGAAAAAACATTTTTTCTTTTACAAAATAAATTAAATTATTCGGAATACTTCATGAACAAAGTTTTTAAAAGTGTAAATTGTAATTTTAAGTAAAAAATATAAATCGGTAATATCTGGGGAAACCCTTTGTTTGCGCAAAGATTATTCCCACTATGGTTTTGCCAACAGTGGCTTCGCTGTCTTAAGGGTTCCTGTGGTCTTCGTTCGGACGAAAGTATTTACTCCACAGTGGTATAACCAATAGACGGACTTCAGCCGGACGAAAGGATTTTCTTCTCTATACTATAACCAACAGCGTCTTCGCTTTTTAAAGGTTTCGTGTGTAGCCGGCCTTCGGCCGGACGAAAAATTTTCTCCTCTATGATATAACCAACAGCGGCTTCGCTTTCTAAAGGTTTCCTGCGTAGTCGGCCTTCAGCCGGGTGCAAAGATTTTCTCCTCTAAGGTATAACCAACACCGGCTTCGCGTTCTAAAGGTTTCCTTCATAGCCAATATATTAAAATAATGGCAAAACACAATAGCATTTGAAAAATAGTTTTAATCGCCTTTGCAATGCTACTCATATTGTCTCATTCCACCATAAAATACTCGAAGTTCGTAACTCAGAAAAAAACGGGTTCCTCAGATATTACCAGTTTACATTTTTTACTTAAAATTACATTTTACACCTTTATAAAACTTTTTCCATGAAGTATTCCGAATAACTTAATTTATTTTGATAAATCAATTAAAATTTTTCTTTTTCGGCTTTGGTTCATTTTTAATTTAACTTTTATTAAGAAAAATTATTTTTCAAATGTACGCGGACATTTTCCAAACAAAACTAGAAAAATTAGACGCTGGCAGAATGTAATGCTGCTTTTTCAGGACCGCCAAATCCATCTTCAGCATTCTTTGCATCCAACACCTTGATTTGCATATACTGTAAATATCATCCATTTAACCAACTAATCAATGTTAATTTGGTTGGACGAAATTCACACACAACTCAAAGCATTTTTTTGTTGTCTTCTCTACAACACGGCTTGTAGATTTGTTGCAATTTTGTACTACACCGTCGGTATAGTCACGAAATGCAAATTTTATTTTTAATAATTCATACTTGTTTTTTCTCACAACATTATAGATGCTGTTCCAGTATCATATCAACTGTTGATGGGTTAGGTATAAATGTTAATGCGCTGTGCCTTGCGTGTTTTTAAATTTATTTTAATTTTAGTCCCAGCCAGGGGTTGAACCGGTGATCATCATAAATCAATTAAAATTTTATTTTTTCGGCTTTGGTTCATTTTTAATTTAACTTTTATTAAGAAAAATTATTTTTCAAATGTACGCGGACGTTTTCCAAAGAAAACAAGAAAAATTAGACGCTGGCAGAATGTAATGCTGCATTTTCAGGACCGCCAAATCCATCTTCAGCATTCTTTGCATCCAACACCTTGATTTGCGTATACTGTAAATATCATCCATTTAACCAACTAATCAATGTTAATTTGGTTGGACGAAATTCACACACAACTCAAAGCATTTTTTTGTTGTCTGCTCTACAACACGTCTTGTACATTTGTTGCAATTTTGTACTACACCGTCGGTATAGTCACGAAATGCAAATTTTATTTTTAATCATTCATACTTGTTTTTTCTCACAACATTATAGTTATTGTTCCAGTATCATATCAACTGTTGATGAGTTAGGTATAAATGTTAATGCGCTGTGCCTTGCGTGTTTTTAAAATTATTTTAATTTTAGTTCCAGCCTAAATAAAATCAATGTTGATTATTGTTGTTTTTGCTTAAACCCAGATTTTTGTCTTTACTTTATTGTTTGGACAAAAATCTTTAGTTTATTTAAAATGTAAGTGAGAAGTTTCCTAAAGACCTAAGTGAGCGGTAGCGAAATGGCCATCGAAACGTGCTCTCGCCTTCAATAGTCAATATCGGTGATTTTAATAATTCGGTCGGGATGATCAGCACGATTTTTTAAAGTCAAAATATTTTCATGATTCATAGAATTTTTTGTCATGATTCTTTAATATGGTAACTCCACTAAAAAAATAAACAATTCAAAACATAAAATTTAATGCCAAACAAGTAATAATAATTAAAAAGCTGAGAATAAAGAGCCCCAAAAGCCCTCCTCACGAATTTTTGTCCCCAAGCTTGTGTTGAAAATCCTAACATTGGGAGAAATCCCGTTATCTGGCTGCCTTTTTTTCTTTTTATTGTTGTAGAGACGCACTGTGGTTTCCCCCATAGGCCAACAATAAAAAAGTTATTTTTTCTTAAGCTTTATTGCACAAAATTTATTGATAACACTCTAAATTTTATGAATTTAACAAATTTTGTAGTTTTTTTGGCGAGATTTATTATTTGTGTCCATTGAAAGTGAAGGTATGTTTACATTGCATATATTGTGGTTGCATAGTCATAAAAGAAAACTTAAGTTTATCAAAAAAGTTGTTAGCGATATTGTGGCAGAAGTTTCCAAAAACCCTACAAACATTAAATTTTTACTTATTTTCTACCAAATTAAATAATAAAAGCTACAAAAATACGAGCCCATAAAAATTCGCTAAAGAATACTTTTTTGACCTTTTTAAAACACACATTTTTCAAAAACTTCTTTTTTTACACGTAGACTTTGTGATATGTCCCTCATCTGCCCACAATGCCTTATGCATAAAATTGTAGGTTTTTTATCCCTCTTTATATTAAAAAATATTGTGGTCGCGGATTTTTGCATATGGGTGTGATTTACATAGTCATCCGACGAAAAATAGTGAATCGCATTTTGTTTTGTACTATTTCTTTTTAAGAATATGAGTAAAGAGAAATTAGTTTTTTTAATTGTTGTTATTTTAAACTTTATATTGCAATTTCATGGTATTTGATTTACAGTTATGAATAGAGAGAAATCTATGACATTGAAAAATGCCTCGTTACGAATTCGGACTGTGACCATTACATGCTAACATACGATTTTTTGAGTACTTCATTCACTTATCGTGCAAATTAGAGCTAAAAAATTAAAGACCAGCAAGAACGAAAAGCCATGTGTTTTGAAGAGAAAACAATTTATTACACAACGATTTTGGGCCGAAATGGGACTTTTGGTAGATAGGCCATAAGCTAGTGGTTGCGGAAGTTCGCATGACGGCAACACGTCGCGGAGAGTTTTTCAAAATGTAGACCTTTCATTAAAAATAAAAGGAATCGATAAGGATATTTTGCAAAGATGTGCCACAATTCTCCAAGCTATAAGTTCTGGATTTCAAACTGATGCCGAAAAGTTTGAGGAATATGCTGTAGAGACAGCAAGAAAACTTGAGTATCCTCCATCGGTTCACAAAATTCTTATCCATGGAGCTGAGGTAATCAAGCATGCATTAGTGTCAATAGGTGAATTATCGGAGGAAGCAGCTGAAGCGAAAAACAAGGATATAAAACAGTTTAGATTGCAACATACACGAAAATATTGCGCATAGCTACAAATACAGATCTTTTAAATCGCCCGAAAGTTACCAATAAAGAAAAGAAATAGTTTAAGTCAAGGAATTTTAAATTTTCTTAATATTTGATATATATTACTACCATTTTACCTTATTACCTTATACTACTTAATAATACCCTATATTGCATTATTTAACTTTGTTTAACTTTTTAATTTATTTTTTTTTTCAGTATATATTTCGAATGTATTAAAATGAAATAAAAATTTAGAAAAATTGTTTAAAACAACATTTTCATATTATCGTAATATACTCTATTTCAAACATTTTTAAAATAGATCTATAAGCCAATTAACCCTTAAAAGATCAAATGCTTACTGTGGCTACAGTTGTTAATATTTTTTTCAAAAAATTTGCCAACTTTAAGTTCTTCGGGCATGAAATGAAGACCATAGCTTTTTTCAGTTTTGGAAAAACTGATTTTTGACCGCTTTTCCATATAACGGAAACCACTGTTCGACGATGCCATCTCTTATTAATTGGCTTTGCTAACTATTATTTCACTGTATATAAATATAAATAAAGTGGTCTTATTTTGCTAACATTTCATATTTCATTTGTTATTAGCTTTTGTCTTATTTTAATTTGATTTACTTTATTGTACATTAAACTTCTTAGTTTGCTTATGTTTTAATATTTGATGATTAATTTTTTCTTAACTGTAAATATTATTTTATTGTACACTAAATATTTTACTTTTGAATATTTAAACGTTTACCGTTATTATTCACGGGGCTGTCTAATTCTTCGTGGATTATGAAGCCAACAACTGAGGATTTAAAATATCGCTTACGTATTTTAAGCATTTATTTGAACTCCGATAAATTTTACAGGAGCCTATAAATTTTGCTTCAAAATTGGCTATGTTTGGATAGAGCTAAAGGGAGGCCCGTTATGATTTTTGGCCTAATTTTTCATTTATAAGCATTTGCTGTAGGTTTTCTGTAAAATGGTTTGAAAAAATTTTTAATATCGAAGTAGGTTTCAATTTTATAACAAAAAAGAAAGAATACTACCTTTTTAGGAAAAATCCTGAAAAACGGTATTTTTTCAATTACCCAGTTTAGAGGCTTGTAATTTTAGCGAAAAGCGCTACCAAACCACAAATATATGGCAAATGTCTTAAAGTTATAATCCAATCATTAATTAATACACCACGCCAAAAAAACTAAGGTGATAATTAATTAACAAAAAAAAAAACACCTATTTTTTTCAGAAATGTTGAAATTTCAACGAAGATGTTTGAGTTAGATGATTTTCCAACGGATTGTTCTCAAAGACAAAAATACAAAACACCCTTCATACATACACATTCCCGTTTAAAAAAATGTTGTCCGATTGGTGAGAGTTTAACCATGAGCGAGGATAATCACAGCGGAGCAATGTGCGCTTCAGGGAATATCCAGTTAAGACTAAATTTCGTTAATATAACATTGTATGATAACTGTATTGAAGATATGCAGGACGAATTTACTCTGCCGTTAGAAATTGGAAATCCATGCAATACGTACGTCTGTTTTCAAAATTTAAATTTTAAACGTAACCTGCATATTTTTACTTATTTACAGATCAATTATATACAACGATATAGACGACTTATTTTTTATTGTACAAGATGGATCGTTACTCGTAATGGACTTATATGCAAATGATACATTCGCCTTGTACAACAATTACTGCATAGATGTTAACAACATATCTGGCATAACATATGCAATCGTTTGTATAACATCTGTAGAATTATATATAAGCCGCAGTCAAATAGTTGTTGTAGGCATTCTCATGTTAATTTCTATTCCATTCCTTTTATTGGTTGCTTACGTGCACTTATGTATAAAAGAATTGCGATCTTTACACGGCATTATACTGAGTTGCATGACAATTTGTTTAGCAATTGGATATTTATTCTACTCTCTTGCTCATTTATTAGAATTGTATGATCGGATTACAGCTTACGCTGTACAATTTTTTTTGTTATCATATTATTTTTGGTTCTTCTGTTTATGCTGCAATAATCTTATTAATACTTGGTAAGTAAAGAAAATTACAAATAATTTTTAGAGTAATTTAAATTCATTGTAGTATATTAGCCACAAATCAAAAATAATAAAAAAAAAACATGAAACGTATTAAATGCTTACTGACTAGATTTATTAAGAACATGTTAATTGTATTTTCTTTCTTAATAATAAATTACATTAGGATCGTGCATAATCAATATTTTACACTCATAAAGATATAGATGTATGTATATTGAAGTTGTACTAATTTTTATTTTATTTTCTTCGAAACTTTTACTCACAAGTATTTCTAACATTATAGAAGTAGTATATATATATATATATATATATATATATATATATATATATATATATATATATATGAATACACACATATGTATTTTTTCAAATAACAGGTTAAGTTAATATGAAATACACTTGTCAACTTATTGTTACTCTTACTAACGTTAACCAAATATTGCCTAGATAAATGAATAAATACAGGTATATGTATGCAAAAAGATAATACTACGATTATTTTGGTGAACTTTAGGAAGTGTTGTCCCAGCAATATTTATCAAGAATCTAGTTTATTAATTCAAACGACAATTACATCACAGTACTGATGAATGAAAAACAACAAATGAGTGTAATAGTTTATAGAAATACAAAAAACTATTATGTTTTGAAGCAATTAAACAGAGAAATTCCTTCAGTAGAAGTTTAAACAGTACGCATTTAACCCTAGAGAGATAACCTACGTCTGAGAGACGTATGCCTTTTTATTTTTTCGCTCTCCCTCTCTCGAATGTTTTTGCAACACGTTGCTGCTTTTGTTTTTCTCAGTCGTCTAAAGTAGCTTGCCGGTGGTGGTTATTTTGTCGTGGTAAGTTTGATACTCTTTGAGCTTTGGCGGTCGCATACGTCTCGGAGACGTATGGTAAGCTTTTGTGTGACTTTTACTCTCAATTTGAATAAACTTTGTTTTGATCGTGATTTCGTTTTTTCATTAGTTAAACCAAGAACAATGGCCCGAAATCGGTGCTTAAATGACACAGAAATAATAACGTATTTGCAAGATTTATCGGACGATTCGGAATCATCTGATGGCAGTGAAACAGAAAATGAATTATTTGAAGATGATGTTCAGAGCGATGTCGAAGATGAGGTAATGGCCAATGAAGATCTTGATGTCAACACAGCTTTATTGCAGGACCAATTAACAGGATCTTCCAATTGTGTTTCTTCTTCAGATAGACGTACTTTATTTATTTATTTATTTATATATAGTTCATTTCCTGCACAACAAGACTAAGTCTTATAATTACAGTACAGGATTTTGTATGTGTGCAAATGAGATCCTAATATAATAAAATTAACAAAATCAAAATTAAAATTAAAATTACATAAAAATTATTAAATTAATGACGAAAATAGAGACATAAAAATATTTTGTAATTTAGTTAATAAAAAAATTAAAAAGGAAATTCCTAAAAGATATTGCGTTGTTGTTTTTTTGTTGTTTATATGGAAGAGCATTCCAAAGACGAATAGCAGTAATAAAAAATTGCCATTCGGAAACAAGGCATCGAAATTTTGGAAGAATAATTCTTTTCCCCCGTGCTGACCTAGCAAATCTTATTTTCTCAAATAAATAGTTCGGTTCTCCAGTATAAATCAATTTGTGGAAGAACAAGAGGACTCTGATCTTAAGAAAACTTCTAAAAGTAACTCCAAAGAGGGTCTTTGAGTACGCAGAAATCTGGTCACGTTTTTTCAGTCCATGAATATATCTTATGATGTTGTTATATAAGACATCAAGTTTCATCTCACTTATGCAGTCACAATTAGAAAACAACTCACATCCGTATGTAAGGCGTGGTAGTAAATAAGTTTTTGCAAGTAGAATTCTTACATTTAGAGGTGTAAAGTATTGCACGGACCATAAGGTCCTTAGTTTGACGTAAATTTGTCCAACCAGTTTGTTAATATGGTTTGCCCAAGTTAAGTTGCTGTTGAACACTATCCCTAGGTTTTTTGCCGTATGGACAATATCAATTTTGTTGTTGTCTATTATGATATCATCTTCTATAAGGGGATTGATTGTTTTCCTGTGAATCAGAAGGCATTTAGATTTCTGTGGATTCAAGCATAGTCCATTTTGAGATGCCCATCGACGTATACTGTTGAGGTCAGAATTTAGTTTTTCAATATTCTCCTTAATTGAGGATACTGGACTACTTAAGTGTAACTGAACATCATCTGCGTACATATGGACATTACAGTACGATAAATGCTGCGGCAAGTCATTAGCGTATAACGAAAACAATATTGGTCCCAAAATTGAACCTTGGGGAACACCTTTAGATAGTAACAAGGGACTAGATGCCTTGTTATTTACAAATACTGACTGAATTCTATCAGTGAGATATGACGATATGAGTTTTATGGATGTAAAGGAGAATTTGAACAGAGTCCTAAGCTTAGACAACAGTATTTGGTGGTTAACTGTATCAAAAGCCTTGGAGTGATCCAGTAGAACCAAAAAGTTTATTTTACCATCATCAAGTTCTCGCCGTATATTCTCCGCGACATCAATAAGAGTGGTTATGCAACTGTGTTTAAGGCGAAAACCCGATTGTCTATCAGATAGCAAATGATTACAATAAATATATGAGCTTATTTGGTGGTGCAACAACCTTTCTAAGACCTTGGACAAAAAGCCCAGAATAGCGATTGGACGATACCCGCCGTCTGATTTTGGAATTGGAATTATTTTAGCATACTTCCACTTCTCTGGAAAATAACTTTTAGTAATTATGGTGTTGAATAGATGGGTAATATATGGTAAAAGAACTGGTAAAATAGCTCTAATAAATTTGGGATGAACGTTATCATATCCTACAGCATTGGATTTTGTTTGAGTGAAACTATTAAAAACATCAACCTGGCTGACGCACGAAAACTTGAAAAAACCTTGATTAAACGCATTGATGTCATCGGTGTAAAAGGGGTTATTAACAACAACTTTTGCATCTGTTATAGTTACCGTTGAAGTACAAGCAAACATATTATTAAGACTGTCAGCATCAATAGATGGATTTGTATTAGATACAGACACACCAATTCCAATGTCCCTAATAGTTTTCCAAGTCCGCTTAGATTCAAGGGCAGAGCCAAATTGCCGAGAATAATAAATGGACTTTGCAATTTTTATTTGTTTATTGGCTTCCCTCCTTGCGAAGCGATATTCGGACTTTAGAAACTCCATCTTAAAACGTTTCCAACGTGAGTATGCTAAGTCCCTCCGTTTAATTGCATGTAGAATAGTACCGTTGAACCACGGGTTATTTTTAGGTTTTATATATTTTGTTTTCAAGGGTACTGTTTCATCATACAATTGTAATATATTACTTTCTAAAAAGGATAGTTGTTCATCTACAGAAAGCATGTGATAAATATTGCTCCAATTTATTTGTAAAACGTTTTGGTTCAGCAGACTGTAATTCAAGTTTTTGAAATCTCGAAAGGAGTAGGATTGCTCCCTTTGTTCTGTCACAAAATCATATGCAGCAAATATTAAATCATGACTGGAAAAACAGGAAGCTGAAGTTTGATCGTAGAGCTGAACTTTTGATATATTTCCTACGAAAATAAGATCTAAAAGCGTGTTATTAGTTTTAGTGAAATGGGTTGCTATAGTGGTATTGGTAGGTGTAAGTCCTATCGATTCCATGCTGTCTTTGAAAGATGTTTCCGTTAGAATGTTGGAATTAAAGTCCCCAGCTAGTATTATATCACTGTAAGGCATAATTAAAGTTTCAGTTTTTGTTATAAAATTAGAAAACACAATAGAGCTGTTAGGTCTATACACACAACCCAGCAACATCTTTCTTCCGAAGGATGAAACTTCAACGAATATATGTTCAATAATGTCGGATTGTTCCGATTTACAGCAGACTTTACAAGTAATATTGTCTTTGACATATATTGCTACACCGCCACCACCTCTAGCTAATCTATCAGATCTAAACACCTTGTACCCACGTAGAGAGATGATACCATTTGGTATAGATTCGTTAAGCCAAGTCTCAGAAACGCAAATAGCATCCATGTTCGAACTCTCAAATATGAATCTAAATTCATCAATTTTAGGCTTTAAACTTTGGGCATTTATGTGGCAAATTTGAAAACCTTGTTTTTGTTTAGCGAGGATTTTCACCATACTACTCGTCACATCATTGGAATTAGCTCTTAGTATAATACTGTTGGGCATTTAAATAAAATAAAAAATCCAATGAAAATACAGAAAAGAAAACGCAATATGTTTTAGGAGTTAAATAAAAAATAATAATTTTTGAAAAAGACGAATTTAATTTTAATATATAAATCTTATTAAAAATTTTATAAAAAGCATAATTAAAAATAAAGTATTTAACGTAGAGCTGTGTTATTGAACTGCGAAGTACCGGGGGCAATACCATTGGATCTGGTAGACTCATCTCTAACGCAGCGAAAAAATCTATTTAGCGCGTCTAAGTTTTCTACACAGAAAGGTTTATCCGTACTCAGTCGTTTAACATACACGATGCCATGAAAAGAATAAGCAGATTGTAGAACTTTTTGTTTCTTAAGAGCAACTGCTTCTCTAAAAATTTTGTAGTTCCCATTTGTTAAATTTTCATGCACATAAAAATATTGGTTTTTTTCATCAGGCTGAAAACCCAGCACAGATAACATTAACTTTTTATTCTCCTTTCTAATTACATTTATTGCTTTTAAGACAGTGTTTTTGTCATAAGGAGTCATAAGCCTAGCAATAATAACACCGTCAGGAGAGTTTTCCTTGTTTTTGTTGTTTTTGTTTTGTAAGCGATGAATAAACTGCACTGGTGGAGTGGTAATTTTAATAATTCTACAAATGGTATCGAATAAAGAAGGCAAGTTTTCATCAACACAAAAAGGAATTCTACTTATACGCAAATCACATGCAACTATGGAATTAGAATGTTTTAGCGATTGAATTTGTAACTTTCTAATTTCATTTTTGAGGCCCATAATTTCGCCCGTAACTGTTTCAAGTTTTGTAACTCTATCAGTGACTTGACTTATTTCTACTCTTATTTCACAAAATCTTTTTTCAATCTCGCTTAAGAGACGACTCTCTGCTTCCTTAACTGTAGATTTTATATCTGCTGCAAGTTGAGCTTCCCCTTCTTTTAAAAGAGCAGAAAAGTTTAAAATTTGTTGATTTAAGCACTCCGTTTGTTTTGACATTTTTTTATCCAAAAGTCGCCACAAATTCAAAACCCGATCATCATCAAACTCTGTAGGGAGTTCCAATTTACTTAAATCGACGTCAACTGGAGTTTTTTTAGAAGATTGGCGCGTATTCATTATAAAAAAGCAGAGAAAAAAGCTTTAAAAGAGTTTCTGTTTATTCTGGTGGTGTATTATGTAGTTTAAGAATTTTATATTGTGTTAAAGTTAGCAAAGGGAAAATAAATAGGTATAATTTAATAATTTTCAATTTGATATAATTTGATTCAAAATGTTGTATGTTTTGTTTTAATAATTTTCAATTTGAAATATTTTGATTCAAAATGTTGTATGTCTGTTTTGTTTTATTCAAGATTTCAATTTAAATATTAAAGATTCTCTTTAGTTCATTATATTATTTTAAAATGTACATATAATTTTGTTTTGCATGTACTCCCTATGTTGTTGTAATGGGTGTTGTTGTATAGATCGTACTTGTTGATCACTGATCACTCTGTTGTATGTTTGTAGATGTACGTACAATTTAAAAAACAGGTTTTGAGTATAAATTATTTAGTTTGATTTTGTT
The DNA here is from genome assembly GCA_937654795.1 of Cistogaster globosa. Lineage (NCBI taxonomy): Eukaryota > Metazoa > Arthropoda > Insecta > Diptera > Tachinidae > Cistogaster > Cistogaster globosa. The sequence continues at coordinate 42,452,458 of OW569405.1, forward strand.
TGTTTTTTTTTTTTTTATTGATTTTTATCTCTTTAGATTTTAGTATTTAAGAGTTATTAAATATGCATACACTTTCTGCTTTATTTATTTACTTTGTTTTTTTTTTTTTTTATTTTAGTAGTTCTTATATTAGTGATTCTGTGTTTATGTTTTTAACTAAAGAGTTTGAATTTTTATTGGTTTTGTACATAAGCTAAAAACTTTTAATATTAAAAATGTTCTAGCGATTTAGCTGGACTTAAAGTTATTATTTATTCCGATATAAAACTTTGCAATTAAATTGATATTTTAAATGCTATTACAGTACACTTATAGCAGCAACCAAAAAACACGTCCGCTTACTTCAAACTCGTGAAAAAATTTCTTACGTTTTCTGAACCTACTATTAGAAGCAAAAGTAAGTACTGCTGGACAACGTCGAAAGGTAAAAACGCTGGCAGAGTTTCTTTATCCAACATTGTTCGAACGGCAAGAGGTCCTACTAGACAATGTAAATCATTGCTTGAGCCCCTTTCCTGCCTCAATGCATTTTTTATCGATGAAATTATTTTGGAAATTGTAAAATGGACAAATGTGAAAATATCCATGAAGCGTAAAGATGGAATGATGAAAGCAACTTATAGGGATACAAGTGAACTTGAGCTCCGCGCTCTGATTGGAATTCTCGCTTTGACAGCTGCATTAAAAGATAACCATCTGACAACCGATGAACTATTTGATAATACATACAGTGGAACGCTATATACTTCGGCTATGAGTCGCGAAAGGTTTAAATTTTTGATTCGATGCCTGTGAATGGATGACAAAGCGTTGCGACCTTCTCTTCAACCTAATGACCGGTTTTTGCCTGTCAGGAAAGTGTGGGATATGTTCATTGAACTATGTCAAACCAATTACACACCGGGGTCGCATACCACAATTGACGAGCAGTTGCTGGGTTTTCGTGTCCGTTGTCCATTTAAGATGTACATTCCCAATAAACCGAACAAATATGGGATCAAAATTGTAATGATTTGCGACAGTGCCACAAAATATATGTTCAATGCAATTCCATACCTAGGGAAATCGAGTAATACTAACAACGTCACTGTGGGGGATAAAGGGGGGTTGCTTCCACGTAGATGTGGGCGGGGTCGTCCCACAGAGTTGTGGGGAAAAATACTTAAGACTTACCCGTGATACTGGAGATGTGAGTGGTGTCTTCTGCTGGCTGCTCCTCTTTATCTTCTGTATCTTGTTGAAAGGATTCTGATGTTCTGGTTCTTGAACTGTTTCCTTTATAGTGCTTCTAGTTGTATTTGTTGTTGTTTTCTCTAGTGATGATGATGTTGTTGGTATCGAGATGGTGATATTTGCACCACAATTATCCTTTATTTTATTCTATATTTTGGACACACTGGCCAAGTAGGGTTTTGCATGAATAACACAATATGGTTTGTTTTTTGTTTTATGGTTTTGATTGAAACTTAATTCGAGCTTTATTTATAAAAATTTTTAAGGGAAAATATACGTGGTATTAAACACGACTGCAATAACACTTTAAAAAAAAAGAACCTTTTTTCTTTAAGAAAATAACTTTAGCGCACTAAAAAAAGAATCACTTCACAGATTTATTTAAATTAAATTGTACTTTCTACAAATGCTGAACTGACCACTGCACACGTCTACACTGCTGAACTGATTAACGTCGAAGAAAAAAAATTGCGCATTCTTTTGCCCTTTTTTTGTTTTATGTTTCTCTCTTTTTTTTTATTACACAGATGCAAAAAAAAAAAGGAAGAAGAGTGTTTACAACGCAGTCTGCGTTGACGCTTAAACATCCCGCCCCCCTTGCAGGACTGCAACTTAGAGTATAAAAAGTTGTATATAAATTCTAATTCAATAAGTCAAAAAGATAGAGTATCTGAGGGTGTAATACAAGTATAAATTCAATAAATTCAATAAAGTTCAATAAATGTATAAGTTCAATAAATGCATAAGTTCAATAAATGTATAAGTGCAATAAATGTATAATATAAAAGTGATGGCTAGTCGTTGGTGGCACCTAGAGGCCAAACTTTCCCACTAAGACCCATCCCAAAGCTGTATCTTGTGCAAGAGGCAATGCGAGGCTGCCTGGTTGAAGACCACTTCTGATAAGATCCGGATATACATCGGCTCCCAGGATGACGTTGGCGGTGTTATTACCATAGAAGTCTGGGTCTGCCAGACGGAGATTAGCGTAGTGTTGAGCTACTCGGCTGTCCAGCGGTTTTCTGGCTTGGTAGAGGGGTAGTTTGTCATCAACTCTGGCGGTGACGGTAAACGTGGTTGCTCCCTCAAAACGTGAACGAAAAGACATTTTGTACCACTTCTTGTTGTCGATCAGTTCAACGGGGAGGTGATATCGGTCGACGATGAAGGCGGCGATAGCACTTTCGGTGGCACACGGGTTTAACAGACCACGGACTTGCACCCATTGCTTGTTTAGGCGTATTTGCATAATGACGGTAGGTATCAACGTAGCGTTACCAGTACCGCTTGAACAACGTATCTTGGAGGGGCGATGGAGAAGTGTGTGATGCTTACCCCTGCAGATTTTACAACATTCAGCACTGCGACACTTATTAGTCCGGTGCGAGTGAGCTAAGCAATTTTCGCAATATAGATGGCGTCGTACCGTTTTTTCTCGTGCGGAAACAGACATGCTGATAAACTTTTTACATTTTCGCAATGGGTGATCCTTTTGGCACAGGCGGCAGTCATAGGTGGATTTTAAACGAATGATAACCCGTTGGCGCTCAATCTGGGAAGCGCTTCTACGTGGTGAACGCCGCATAATGACTAAAAAAGAAAAGAACGGAATAAAGGCAAAGATTAGTTGTCATTGCGATTCGGGGTAGGGGAGCCACACTAATTTAACGATGGGGCGCATGATGACACCCGTAGCGGTGCGGATGTCAGCTGTGTGGACCTTGCTGTCCGGGCCGTGATAGACTTTATCAATGCGACCGAGACGCCATTGGTGTGGGGGTAAACTGTCTTGTCGCACGACGACAAGATCTCCGATCGCGAAGTCTCGCTGTGGGTATTTCCATTTGGTCCGCTTATGAAGTTCCATAAGATACTCGTTTTTCCATCGACGGGCGAGGTGATGATGTAATATTTTTAGTTTCTGCCAGCGATTGACATAACTTAACGAGTGATCGGAGAGATTGGGTTCGGGGGGTGACAATATGGGGGTGCCTATGAGGAAGTGACCGGGGGTTATTGCGCATAAGTTGGTGGGGTCGTTGGTCACTGGACTCAAGGGCCGTGAATTCAGACATGCTTCTATGCGGGTTAGCATGGTGCTAAATTCTTCATACGTGAAGTGTTGGCTGTGGCAAATTCTTTTAAAATGGGCCTTAAAACTTTTAACTCCGGCCTCCCACAGGCCGCCCATATGGGGTGCACCTGGGGAGATGAAGTGCCATTCTAACGGGGAGAAGCTGTTTTGAGCTAGTACACCTTTACGTACGAGTGCGAGGAATTGTTGGGCATCTTGTTGTAGGATGTTAGAGGCGCCAACAAACGCAGTGCCATTATCGGAATACATGGCATGGGGCGTTCCTCGTCTACTGAAAAATCTGGCGAAGGCTGCTAAAAAGGTTTGCGTAGATATGTCTCCAGTGGCTTCCAGGTGGATGGCTTTAGTGGCGAAGCAGACGAAGATAGCGACGTAACCTTTGGTGATTTTGCAACCGCGGCCCACGTAGGATTTTATCTCGAAGGGCCCGGCGAAATCCACTCCAGTGTCGTAGAATGGGCGGGTGAGCGTAACTCGTTCGGGGGGTAATGCAGCCATCATCTGCTGGCTGAGCGCACCTTTATGTCTGACGCATATTACACATTTAGAAATAGTTGATTTAATTAGATTTTTAAGACGAGGTACGTAATAATGACATCGCATAAGGCGGTGTAAAAGCGCATTTTGGCCATGTATGGAGTATATGTGTAGCCATTTGAGGAAAAATTGAGTATAACGAGCGTGATAGGGTAACAAAATAGGGTAGCGCTCATTATAGCTAAGAGTGGGGGAGTTTGCCAATCGGCCATTAATTCTCATGATTCCTTTAGAATCGAGAAAGGGGTTAAGAGTTAATAATGTACTTTTACGGGATATCGGGCGATTATTGCATAATTCTTTATGCTCCTCTGCAAAATGAAGTTTTTGACTCGAAATGATTAAACATGATTTAACGAGATTGATTTCATCTGAGGTGAGATCGTTAGAGTTGAATTTCTGATGATTTTTCAAGCGATGATAAAAACGAAATACGTAACTAATAACTCGTAACGCTTTCGGCAAATCCGAAAAAGTATGGAGAAGGTCTTCATATTTTACCGTTGTAGAGTGCACACAAAGCGGTCTGGACTCTTCGTCCGTTGAGAAGTTTTCAGTGCATGACGGCCATTCAGCGTGTGGAAGTCTTAACCAAGAGGGACCTTGCCACCAGAGCGTATTCGCCGCCAATTGTGAGACGGTAAGGCCGCGAGAGGCCAGGTCAGCTGGATTGTTCTTCGTATCCACATGCGACCATGGTTCGATTCCGACCTTTTCGATTATGGAGGTGACGCGGTTTTCAACGAATGTTTTCCATCGGTTAGGGGGACCTCGCAACCACGCTAAGACGATCGTGGAATCCGTCCACAAGAAAATTTTGTAATTTTTCAAATTGAGTTGAGCTGGTATTGTGTCCATCATTGTAGCCAACAATTCAGCACCACAAAGTTCTTTTCGCGGTATCGAAACAAATTTTACCGGCGCTACCTTGGTTTTTGCTACTAAAAGGTGTGTTGAGACAAAACCTTGGTTCTCAGACCGCAGGTACAGAGTAGCGGCATAGGCCTTTTCAGAGGCGTCGCAGAAACCGTGTAGTTCGGTGTTGTATGAGGGGTCAAAATCAACAAAACGGGGTATTCGAATTTGTTCGATGTGTACATAATCGTCAAGAAAATTATGCCAGTTTTCTAATGTAGGGGGGTGTAAATCTTCATCCCAGTCTGTTTCGTCCTTCCAGATTTGTTGCATTATGATTTTAGCCACAATTATTTTGGGTGATAGCCAGCCCGCGGGGTCAAATAATTTGGCTATTTCTGAAAGTACAGACCTTTTTGTGACTGCCTTACGATCGGGGTGAGATTTCAATTTAAAGTAGAAATAATCGTTTCCAGCGTTCCAGCGCAGTCCAAGCGTTTAAGTGATGCTGGAATCAGAAAGGGTCAAAAATTCTTCATCTAGTAGATAATGCGAGGGTAAATCATTGAGTAGAAGATTGTTATTCGCCGTCCATTTACGTAACGTAAACCCAGCTGACTCAAGCACGTTGCGGAGTTGATTTCTGCATTCTAAGCTGGCCGTAAGAGTATGGGAGCCAGCCAAAACATCATCGACGTACATGAAGTTTCGTAAAATGTCAGCTGCCAGGGGGTAATTCTGTTCGACCTCGTTGGCTAACTCTAGCAATGTTCTGATTGCTAAGTATGGCGCGCAGTTGACACCGAATGTCACGGTATTCAACTGGTAATCTTGAAGGGGCTCATTCGGGAATTTTCGGAAGATTATGCGCTGATAAGGGGTTTGAGAGGGTTCTATAAGAATTTGGCGGTACATCTTTTCGATGTCCGCGTTAAATACGTAGCGAAAAAGTCTCCAGCGAAGAATTAAAATTGTTAAGTCAGCTTGTAATATAGGCCAACCGTGGAGCATATCGTTGAGACTGACGCCGTTAGATGAGGGGCTAGAAGCATTAAACACCACACGTAGCTTGGTGGTAGCACTATCGGGTTTTAGTACTGCGTGGTGTGGCAAGTAGTAGCTTTCAGGGCCGTTGCTCGGGGGGGAAACTTTGTCCATTTGGCCTAGAGTGGCATACTCGGTGATTACTCGGTCGTAATCATTTTTGAGTTCGGGGATTTTTAGCAACCTTGTTTCATTGCGTAAAAATTGAGATATGGCGATGTTTCGGGAATCGCCTACATTAAGGGGGTTAGGGTAGTCGCGCTTAAAGGGGAGTGACACGACAAAACGACCATCAGGGTTTTTGTGGGTCGATCTCTTATACAGCTCTTCACAGTATATATCTTCAGGGGTTGAGCGGCGCTTCTTCGGAACTTCTTCCAGTTCCCAGAACTTTTGTAGTTGAGTGGATAGGGTAAGTGCATTGAAAAATGAACGAATCGTGACACGGTTTTGGGGGGTGTGCATTTTGCCGGTGAGTATCCAGCCGAAAATGGTATTTTGGGCCACCAGGGATTGGTGAGAGTCCCATTGTACGCCGTTTTTAATTATCTTGGGGTAGACATCTCCTCCGAGTAGTAGGTCCACCTCAGTGCAGTTTTGCCTATACTTATCAGCCAGTTGTAGGCGTGAGAAGTTCGCATCCTTGAGAGCGGATACTGGGTAATACGGTAGTTGGTCTGTTAACTTATTGACGATGAAGGCGTCAATACCCATGCTGATTGCAGGGTTAAGCGGAGACCCTATACGCACTTGACACATGTGAGTTGATGTGGCAGTTAATGAGTCATTTATGCCATGGACCTCAGCATAGATGACTGAGTGTCGATGTGTAGTCTTCTTTGAAGTCGTCTCGAAATAAACGACGCTTCAGACTCAGAGTCGATTAAGGCACGAATAGTGCATTTAAGATCGTGATTATAAATGTCTACTAAGGCGGTGCCCAGTATAATAGAGGGGGTAGTTGTTTGTACCTGGGTTGAGTAGGATTGCAGCGTTTTTGCAGCGGCTTCACGAGAAGTAGAGGGGGTTGAATCTTGGGGGAGGTGGATACTAGTTGGGGGCGTAGCTCCGCGGGTAAAGTAATTAGTTCTATGTGATGGGGCAGCAGCAGGGGGCATATTCATGTTGTGCGGGGGGTTATATGAGCGAATATTATTTTCATGGGGGTTAGGGGTAGATATAACGGGAGCAGCTTGGGGTGCTGCAGGGTTCCGTATATTTGAGGCTGAGTTGCGTTCGTGGCGGTGCAGCAACGAATGATGGCTTTGGCCACAAGCGTTGCACACAAATTTGCTTTTGCATTGTCTACGCTCATGGGAGGTAGCGAGACAATTGGTGCAAAGTTTATGTTTTTTAACTATATTATATCGATTTTCAAGGGACATACCAAGAAACACTGAACAAAATCTGAGTGGATGTGAGTGGGGACACAAAGGGCATTTTTTCTGCTTGTCGATTAACACGCTGGTATTAAAACTGTTGAGTTTTTTCTCATTTGAATGCGGTTTTTTGTAATTCGAAACTTTAGGCGCGTTTGAGACATGCGAGTGTGAAAAGGTCGAGCGGATATCTGCAACGAATTCTAATGTCTGGAACCGAGACGTCAGAAACGCATCCATTTGGTTCCAGGCTGGCAACTCTGTGTTGTGGGGCAAAGAGTGTTCCCACAAATTGAGCGTAGTATCGGGCAGACAGGTGGAACAAATATAAATAAAAATGGGGTCCCAATTCTTGGTGTCGATTCCTAACAGCGTTAAATTCGTAACGCAGTCATTAATTGTGCGTTGTAAGCGACGAATATTGGGCCCAGTCTCTTTGGGAAGGGGAGAAATATTAAATAAACATTTTAATTGCGCGTTCACCAAAACGCGCTTATTTTCGTACCTTTGTACCAGGTGTTGCCGTCCCATCTCGAACCCATCGTTCGTTATAGGGCAAGTTTTCAACAGGTCTCGTGCTTCTCCTTGGGTCTTCTTGAGTAGGTGGCACATCTTTTCTACCGGGGATAGGCGATTATTGTTCTTATAGAGGGCCGTGAACATATCACGGAATGTGGGCCATGACTTATAGTCACCGTGGAAAACCTCTGTATCGCAGGGGGGTACTGATATGAGGGGGTGTAGAGTTGTCTGTTCCTCTCGAGCAAGATGCCGTGTTGTCTTGTTGCGCAGAGTCTCGATGGCTTCATTTATTTTGGCGATCATTTTGGTATAAACCTCAAAAGTTGAAAAAAAACGTTTTTCCAAAGTTTCGATGTCGATGTCATCTTTCACGGGATCAAATTTTTCGATAGAATCATTGTATAGCGACGCAAAGGCTTCCCATAGCCGTATAGCTTCTGTTTTCAGGACATCCCACGCGTGAATCGACTGGCCGTCAACCGCGCTCTCATCCATATGAACTGAAAGCTTCGTGATGCGATCAGAGACACGGATCAATGATTTAATTGATGCCATTTTATCGTTAAATGCGTAAGTGGGGGGTATTTAGTTACCAAGAAAAAGACTAGATACTTTGCGATATAAAAATTAATCGACTGTTGATAATTCGCGATAAAAAAAAAAAAAAACGATCGATTGTTGGGTATAAACAGTAGGGGGAATTCTCGCCAACAAGACAATAAAAAAAATGTCCGAATTGTAAAGGGGTTCAAATAATTGATAGAAGAAATTAAAATAAAAATATGAAAAATACTTTTTTTTTTTTTTTTTCGGTTGCGCCTCGTTTTAATGTGCCCAAACTGTTGGGGTTGACCCTCGTATACTTGTACCCGTTTCTTTTTGGGGTGACCCTCGTACACGATTGCCCGTTAGTTTCGCCGAACAAACCAAGTGACAGTGAAGGGTAGAATTTGTAAATATTTGTTTTAAAATTAATAAATACAGTTGAGTATGAAGTTTTATATTTTTTATAATAAACGGTCGATAAATACCAAATAAAATAATTAACGCCTAATTTGCTTGGTTGCGTTTAATTTAATTTATTTATTAAAACAGGGGGGGGGGGGGGGGTAAATTTCAAATTTTCCTTTTTCTCCAAGTTCGTCAACCCGAGAGATATTATTTAATTTAATAATTTAATCTGATCCAAAATTAAATTTATCAAAATTATTTATGAAATTTAATTTAATTTAAAATCAACACGTTAAATTTTCAGCTTTTCTATACTTTCATGACCAAGAAAATTCAAAGAGTAACAATATTTGTCTGCGACTGTGCTTGTGTATTCTCATTTTCAACCACCAAATTCATTGCATGTATTGATGTAGGTCAGTAATATTTTTTACCATACGCTTGTGTATTATGCTTTGGTATTTTTCTCTTGTGTTTTGGGGGTGACGTCACAAAATTGATCTCTTTAATTTAAACAAATATTTACTCTCACTATACAAGCAAATGAAGATGTGTGCATACAACCACACATAAGAATATTGTCTTTATTCCTTTTCTCTGCCGGCAGCGAATTTGCGACGGCCAAAGAAACTTCTCTGCTTTTTATATTCCTGTATGTATGTAAGTTTTTTTTTTTTTGCGTAATTGTGGGTACAGAAATATGCATATGCAGAAATATGTATGTGCTTTTTCAAGTTTGTTGTTTTTCAACAACTTGTTGCTTTAACCTTGAACAAATTTGGTGTGTACGTATGTATACAGATGTACGCATGCCAACAATCGTAAGCATATATATGTAAGTATATAAATTTCGCGGTTTCTTATTTCTGCAGGTGCATAAGAAATAGAGGAATAAAATAAAAAAAAAACCGTTGGCAATGCAAAAAAAAAACACAAGTACCGCTAGTATTGGTGTTTTACAAATTATTATACAAATTAAAAAAAAGGGGTACAGTCAACGCTGTTTTTTCAAAAGGTTTTTTAATATGGGGCCCAGCACGAAGTGCTTGGGATTTTCCTTCATGGAAACACGGGTTGGGGGTATGGGGTTTCGTTCTCCTTTATACGGAGGTGAACTTTATTATATATACATACAATTATATAGATTCATATATATATATATATTGGGTCCGGAATGGGAATCCGGTGGGGTTTTTTCTCCTTATGGAGGAAAGTTTTAGGGGTTTTTGGGGGTACCGGGTTGGATCCGGCTCGAAGGACCAAAAAATGTGGGGGATAAAGGGGGGTTGCTTCCACGTAGATGTGGGCGGGGTCGTCCCACAGAGTTGTGGGGAAAAATACTTAAGACTTACCCGTTATACTGGAGGTGTGAGTGGTGTCTTCTGCTGGCTGCTCCTCTTTATCTTCTGTATCTTGTTGAAAGGATTCTGATGTTCTGGTTCTTGAACTGTATCCTTTATAGTGCTTCTAGTTGTATTTGTTGTTGTTTTCTCTAGTGATGATGATGTTGTTGGTATCGAGATGGTGATATTTGCACCACAATTATCCTTTATTTTATTCTATATTTTGGACACACTGGCCAAGTAGGGTTTTGCATGAATAACACAATATGGTTTGTTTTTTGTTTTATGGTTTTTATTGAAACTTAATTCGAGCTTTATTTATAAAAATTTTTAAGGGAAAATATACGTGGTATTAAACACGACTGCAATAACACTTTAAAAAAAAAGAACCTTTTTTCTTTAAGAAAATAACTTTAGCGCGCTAAAAAAAGAATCACTTCACAGATTTATTTAAATTAAATTGTACTTTCTACAAATGCTGAACTGACCACTGCACACGTCTACACTGCTGAACTGATTAACGTCGAAGAAAAAAAATTGCGCATTCTTTTGCCCTTTTTTTGTTTTATGTTTCTCTCTTTTTTTTTTATTACACAGATGCAAAAAAAAAAAAAGGCAGAAGAGTGTTTACAACGCAGTCTGCGTTGACGCTTAAACAGTCACTTTGGGGGAATATTACGTGAAGGAATTATCCAAACCAATACATGAGACTTTTCGCAATATTACTTGTGACAACTGGTTCACGTCAGTTCCACTGGCAAAGGACTTGTTAAAAGAGCCATACAGATTGACTTTGGTGGGAACTATAAAGTCCAATAAACGTGAAATTCCGGAATTAATGAAAAGTTCACGATCGCGAGAGGTTGGAACAGCTAGATTTTGTTATGATGGACCCTTAACGCTTTTGTCCTATAAACCAGAGCCTTCTAAAATGTTGTTCATGCTCTCATCCTGCAATGTAAAAGACACTATCGATGAAAATAGTGGAAAGCCAGACATGAATTTGTATTATAACCAAACAAAAGGAGGAGTGGACACGCTCAATCAAATGTATTCAATAATGTCGTGCACAAGGAAAACTAACCGTTGGCCTATGGCAATATTTTACGGACTGCTCAACATAGCTTTTGTAAATTCATACGTTATTTATTGCCAGAACCTACAGTCTCGAAACCAAAAACCGTCTAGTCGAAGAAATTATATGAAAACGTTATCCAGTTCGTTGACATCTCCATGGATGGAAAAGCGCTTGGAGGCTCCTTGTTTGAGTAACGCTTTTAAGCGAAATATAAAAAATGCATTCCCTCAACAGGTTGAAAGAGACAATAATGGAAACAGAGAAGAGGCTGAACCAAAGAAAAAAAGATACTGTTCCTATTGCCCCACAAAAATAAGGCGTATGTCTAAAATTGTGTGTGTAAAATGTACTAAGCCTATATGCGGGGAACATAAAAATGAAGTATGCAAAACTTGTACCTGATGTGACCATATTTAATATTTTTTTTTATTTATCATAAATGTTATATCTAAATAAGCTTAAAAAGCAAAAGAAATGTGTTCATTTTAGTTTTTAAGAAAACGGCAGTTCCTTTTACAAAATACTTGGATTCTTTTGTTTATTTTATAAGAATACTGAAAAAGTGATTTTTTGTTACATAATAAAAATAAAATTTCGCAAAAAATGAATTTAAATAGACAGGAAATGTATAAAGAATCCATGTAAGTACAAAAAGGTTAAAAATATTTCCAAAAATATTGTCACCATAAAGAAAAACTATGATACGTCCCATAAACGTATGGTTATCTTCTCCGTAACTTCCAATGGGGTTATCTCTCTAGGGTTAAGCGGGAAACACTTTAAAATATAATGAAAAATTTGATTTTTCGAAAATGTATATTCATGAGTATACAGCGCCAGTGAGGCCAGATGTCGTGAAATTTAACAAACCGTTTGTTTGTGTTAAGTGTGATAAAAGTCATGGTCCAGTGGTATATTTAAGTTTCGGATAAATAACAACCTCTTGTAGAAAAGGTTGTTCTGCTTCCAAACCATATGTTTATTTGAAAAAAAAAAAATCACTTGAAGCTAAAGAAGGGAATCTTAGGGCTTGTTATCAGTGTAGCCAGATAAGGAATTTCAACATAAGTTTGGGGACAGAAGTTCTTGGGAAGGTATTTGGGCATTTCTTATTCTTAGCTTTTTTTCATTATCGACACTTGTTTGATTTACAGGCATTGAATTTAATACTTTAAATATTTTTTACCTTTGCTACTATCTAGTCGAGTTAACATAATAAAAGCATCACGACATAAGCTTATGTGTGCTTATGTAATCGTGGTTCAAATACTTTTGTACGTAAATTAAAATTATACATTCTTGTATAATCCCAACTGATCATCATTGTGAATTATTTTCAAAAAGTGTGCAAAGTAATAACAATCCCATAACGATAAAATTCATGTTAGGCAATAATAAAATTTGTTATAGTGCCTGCTTTATTAAAACAGTTAATATTTAATGTAGTGCCTGTAAATCATCAATCAAGAGTGATTGATGAGTCATTGTATCGAGTTAAATAGATAGCAGTTTGCATTCGGTATTTTAACGTGAAAAAGGTTAAAGTAATTACAGAGGTTTTTGGGCATTTTAGCAGAGGCCACAGCAGGGGCATTATCAGTTTTTTTTAGGAACATGACAAACTACGAACTGTTCAAAAATTTACAATTTTAAAATATTTAAACCTTTAATAAATAAATTTGATCCCGTTTATAGAATTTTAAAAATATTCATAGACTCAAAAGTTTATTCACGAAAGCAAGTAGAATGATATTGCACATGTTTATTTGCAGAGGCACACAACAAATTCCAATGCAAAAGACATTTTTTGCTTTTGGGCAAAAGATTATGCATACGAAAAAAAAGCTGGAAATTATTTCTTTCTTGAAATCGCTGCCTCGGTGTTCAGTCTATTACTTATGCCAATAAGATATGCAGTATTAGAGAACATATATTTGTGCATGAACACTACGAAAACCAAACTGAGGAATAAGCTACAGTATGAATAATTGAAATTACTGATGAAAATAAAATCTCTTATAATTTTGAAGTTCCTAAGCAATGATAACAAGTTTTAAATTTAACAATATGTAAAAAAGAGTTGAAATAAAGGTACGAATTCATTCATATATATTTATATAAAAAATATATTGTAGTGTATTTTACAATCACATATTACCTTAACTCTTTATTTACACTTGTCATACACTTTTTTAAGTATCATTTCACTTTCACTTATGTACATAAACTGTTGTTATTATTTTCTCTTACACTACTTGTTCTATATATTTAAGTTTCACTCAATTTACACTCAATTTGATGTTTCATAACAACAAATAATGTTTAAGAAATTATTTTTACGTTTCTTTAAATTTATAAACGTTTATTTTATTGAGTTTTTTTATTGAAAAATAAATAAACACAATTAATTAACTACTTTAATTAAATTACACTTTAATTAGACGATTATTTACTTATTCGCGATTAGTACAAAAAAAAAAAGAAATACGCGATGGCAACTTCATCAGTGTTTTACCACAAGATCTTTACTGGTTGACGTTTTCACTAAGAATGAATCAGCCTCTATGGCCGTTGCTTTTATATACCCAATGTTAAGGCTCTTGAATATACCAGAACTTCCTCCATCTGTTGGTAGAATATTTCTTTACTACGCATTCATCATTTGAGACACATGATGATTGTTATTTGATTCCAGAACATTCCATTATTATTTTAAAGTTATTTATACATGCTGTCTATTTTTATTAGTGGTTATGTAGGTGTTTGTGTAGTTGTGTATTGCGTTTATTTTTATTGCTTTATGTTGGTTGTTTTTGTTTTGTGATAAAAAAGTTTTTGTAGAAACTTCTGGCGTTGTGAACAGACACAATAGGTCATTTCTTCTTACTTTGTTGGTGACAATTATTTTTATTTCTTTTTATGACCTAAAAAAAGCATCTTCGCAACATTATTACGATTCCCGTTATATTTATTTATAAGCAAGAACTTTTGGAAATAAAAATTAATTATTATCTAGCCTTTAAATTGGCTTTCTTTGCATTTGGTAAGCATACATCTTCTTAGGCTTTAAATTTTCCTTATTAAACTTGTTTTGGCCAGTGGCGTTTTTAACGGGCAGGTTATTTTTTTGGTTTGGAAAAATAAACTTAATTACAACTAAACCAAATCACTTACCAGTATTGAAAAAAAAATATTTCTTAAAGTATTAATTCTACTAAACGAATTTGTCCGTTTATGTATTTAATTTTACTTTGCTGCAAAACTTAATGGTTATAAACATGTATATAAACAAAAAAAAACAACAATTTTGAATATTTGTTAGTTACATGTTTTTTATTGTAGCTTACTACATACTCTTAAGTTTGGGATTTGAAAAAAATTAAAAAATTTATACTATATTTCTTTATAATAAAGACTCTTATCATTCAGTTCAAAATATTAAAATTAATGACATAGTGTATGTATGTTTACGACAAAAAAAAAAATTAAAATTAAAAAGTTTGTTTTTTTAATTAAGATGCTTTTTATTAAATTTGTTTCTTTTTGAGGACGAAATTGGGGATTTCCTTTCGAAATTAGGGATTTTTGGGGACATCATGAAAGAAATTGGGGACAAGAGCCAGAATTTTTCTGGTAACACTGCTTGTAATAGTGTTCAGCTCTAAAATATTTAAATATTTAAGCAGTTGCCCTGGTAAATTTTTTTTACATATTTCAAGTCTGATTCTCAAGAAATAATAAGAATAAGTTTTTAAAAATTTCAATACGAGCGACACTTTGTCTTTGGAAGATTAGTTTAGAAAATTTAGTAGAAGGTTTCATTGGATGAGGCCAAGGACTAATGCTGTAGTCTTCAAGTTAAAAACAATTGTAATTCAATAATGCGTCAAACTTACTTTTTTAAATTTCTAGATCGATAATCGCAGGGAGTCCGAAAGAATATATTTTGAATATCTTAGGCACTAAAAACAGAGATACTGACTTTGTGCAATAAGCCTGTTTGATGTATAGTCAAAGATTTTCAAATAGGAATTTCGTTTGGAATTATTCAAAATTATGCAACCTAACCTTAGTTTTATTATCTACTGATAACGCATCTGATAAAAATATTGGTATTATACATGACAACGATTTTAAGTCACCGAGATGTTATCGAAAAAGTTATTTTTACAGATCAGCAACTGAAAATAAATAGGTCTGTTCAGTAACTCTTTTGAGTTGAGTTGTGAGAGTCGGTTGTGTTTGAAATAATAACTCAGCCAATAAAAAAGTCTAGGCCGATCAAACCAAAATTTCAAATGAGTACAGTAGAGGAGGATTTGAAATTAAGTTTTAAAGCTGGGTACCGTCGACTTCCTAGGGATTGCGCTATTTGATTTCAAAGTTGGATACATTGCACTTGCAAATATTTGTAATGATAAGCATTTTTTATGTTTTTGTCTGATTTAAAAAAATTATACATGGTTTTAAAGGCCTATTTAATACCTAATATTTACAAATGATGGAGTAGTAAGCATATAAAATTTAAATTTTTGGTTTTCCAATACCCTGATCCCTTTTTTTTTAAATACTGGGTACAATTTTCCGTTATTTTTTTTTTAATCTTTAATGTATTTATCGAGCAAAATTAAAAATATTCATTTTAAAACACAAACATGCAAATTAAGTCACCATTTTGTTGCTATTTACTATGCCATAAAACAATGTATAATTTTTTAAAAATCTGACAAAAAATGAGGAAATGTTAAACATTAGAAAAATTTGTACGTGCGAGGTACCCAACTTTAAGAGTACATAGCGCAATGCCTGGAGATTTGATGGTATCCAGATTTAAGTTCAAATACTCCTGTGCTATACTCACATTTTGGTTTTTATCGGCCTAGCCATCTACAAACGACTGAGTTATTTCCAAAATATTTTGATTCTGTCCTACTGTGCACTGTCGCACGTGATAAAAATTTAAACGAAATTCCGTTTACGCAAAATAAAATTTTTTTTAAATTTTTATCAAATTCTGCAACACTATTATATAAACTTTCCGGCAATACGGACAAAAAGACTTTTACTTTTACTTGAAACAAACTGGGCTAAGTACTAATACCAAATTTTATGTAAATAAAAATCTAACAGCTAGCAAAAAAATAGACATGAAGATGAAAGTGAGACTATTGAAGTTAACCTGGTTGAATATCTATTTGTAGAAATATATAGTGAGGGAGGTAAGTCACTCGTGGGTAGCGTATATAGTCCTAATAGCAGAATATGTACCAAGCGTTTTTTAAAAAACCGTTACTTTTCACTTATCTCTCTGATATTTTGCTTTATGATCATTTTCCTGCCTCTTGTATCTATACCATGTCTATAATGTCGTTAATGAAAATGACGAATTTGTGTTTAATGTCGTGGACCAATATGAATATAATTCTTCTTGTTTATCTATTATGTCCAACGCTGCTGGCAATGATGATATGCATCTAAGATTCATTTAAATTCTTCTTCCTTGTCTTCTTTCTTTTACTGCATTCATTTTCGATAATATTCTTGCCTCCAACTTATATCCTACCAGATATAACATTGTTACGATACCTGTTATTCGTAAAACGAAATTTGAATGTCGTCCAGTCGCGATTTTACCATATATCTTTTAAGTTTTTGAAATACTAATACATACCCAAGTAAGTACGTTCCTAGATAATGTTAATTTTTTAACTAATCGACAATCTGATTTTCCTAAAAAACATAATTGCACAACTGCTTTAGCAGATGTTGCTGAGGAAATCAGAAAACTATGCTATGTTTGCACTGCACTCCAATAAATATTGAGATTCTCCTTGCTAAAACTTATTTGATATCTATTCTATTATATTGGTGTGAACTTCTTGCTAGTTGTGACACAGATAGAAAAAGAAAACTTAGTGACGTTTTTAATATTATCGCTCGTAATGTTTATGGTTTGAAACGATTTTATAGGGTTTCAACGATTTTGATAAAATTGTAGTTTTACTACCCCTACATTAGATTATTTACACTCAACAACCACAGCATTGATATAAGCGATTAACATTTTCAAGATCTAAAAGGGAAAAAAGATTGAAACTCTAAAATCATCAGAGTTTAATATCCGAATGGCAATTTTTTTATACTTTTTAATTATTTTGATGATACTTTTATGTTTCTAACTTGATTTCAATTTGATTAATATTGATATTATAAATTTAGTATATTTTTTAAGTTTTATTAACAATTTATGCATAATGAGACTCTAAGTTTATGTACGGAACATCAGAAAAGTAAATAAAAAATAGCAAGTAATAGTGCTATATTCCGCTTTGCCGAATCATATATACCCTTTACTATATATTGATAACTACATGAAAAAAAGTTTTGCACGTACAGTACGGACGGATAGTTATGTATGTGTACTTTTCAGAAAACTTTTATATTATTGTTTTAAATGAAATTTCAAATGTTTATTGCAAGTAGAATTTTTTACAAAAATTAAAATTTTTGGTGGAATTTTCGAGAAAAAAAATATTTTGGCACAATTTTAATATATTGCTGCGATGATGCTTTATTTAGGTCATAAAAAGAAACAAAAATAATTGTCACCAACAAAGTAGAACGAAATGACCTATTGTTTACAACGCCAGAAGTTTGTACAAAAACTTCTTAATCACAAAACAAAATCAACTAACATTAAGAAATAAAAACAAACGCAACACACAACTACACAAATAACAATCATCATGTGTCTCAAATGATAAATGCGTAGTAAAGAAATATTCTATTAACAGATGGAAAAAGTTCTGGTATATGCAAGAGCCTTAACATTGGTTATATAAAAGCAACGGCCATACAGGCTGATGGAATTCTTATTGAAAATGTCAACCAGTAAAGATCTTGTGGTAAAACAGATAAGACAGTGGTCAAGTTGCCATCGCGTATTTTTTTTTTTTTGTACTAATCGCGAATAAGTAAATAATCGTCTAATTGAAGTGCAATTTAATTAAAGTAGTAAATAAATTATGTTTATTTATTTTGCAATAAAAGGACTTAATAAAATAAACGTTTATAAATTTAAATAAACGTAACAATATTTATGTTTGGTTTTCAGCTTCACTTGTAAAACTATTATATAAAAAATTACTCAATAGTGAAAATGTGTTTTTTTGCGAATATGGGGGTTTTTAGAAAACCAAAAATTTTAAATTTTTGGTGAAATTTTAATCGTTTAGCTTAATTTAAATTTTTTGGTAATTTAGAGCTTTTTTTGTTGAATTTTCACTTTTAAGTGAAAATTCCAATTGCTTATTTTAAAACAATTTTTTTTAACCAAGTTTAATATTTTTGGTGAAATGTTCCACATAAAAGTTTAAGTGTTTTCAGAAAGGTCTCTTCAAACCCCTTAAAGTTATATCCTTATTGATATTTTCAAAAATTTGAAAACTTCAGAGGTCCGTAACTCGGAAAATGTGTGTCAGGAGTGGATATTGGTAAAATTACATACCAAATGACGAACTTCGTTATACTCTTTTTCCACTTTTTGTGGTGAAGGGTAAACAAATTAAGTACTACATATACATACATACATATAAAATTTTACATAAAAATTCCATCGGCTCATAATGGGATAAGCATTTTTTTTAATTTTAGTATTTCCCTAAAGATCTCTTTAAAATCTTTAAAATGATACCCATATTGATATTTAAAAAAATTTAAAAATTTCAGAGCCCCGTAACTCAGAAAATAAGGGCGAGCGCCAATTTTTTGGTGTTTTTTCTTATTTTTTTATTCTCTATCGCCCAATATATTTATTTTTTTGATTGGAGTTACCGTATTGTTCTAAATGACATGAAAAAGTTAGAGGTAGGCGTGTTGAAGGACATGGACCGATCATGCTGAACTTCAATAGCACCTCTTTCGAAACTATGTCTAATCGATTGACGTATTTATTTTTTTAGCTGATCTAGTACCCTGGCAAATTGATTTCAACACTAACACGGACGGACACCGCTCAATCGACTTCGCTATGGTGTCGAAAATGGATGGAAATTACACACGGAATGACAAACTTTTTCTACTTTTTGTGGCAAAGGGTATAAACATAAATAAATAAAACTACTAGCAACAACAAGTAACGACAAAGTAAAACAGAAATATTCAAAATGACTCTTCCAAATACAAAAAGTGAATAGACGCTTTACTAACATAAATAAGCCAAAAATTGGTTTTGGCTTTGAAAATGATGCGTAAGACTTAAAAGCTTTACGGTATGACCATTAAATAAGAACGTTTTTAAAGTGAATGTACGAAAGTTAAAAATTTTATAACACAATATATCACAATAAGCGAGCAAACTGGTGTAAACCACAAGGAGAAATAGAAACTAACTCTATAAGTACTCAAACAGAAAATATATAATCATATTATGTTTTAAATTTTTTAATTACTAGGTAATTTTTAAAAGCGTTCATGATGTTTAAGCTCATCAAAATATATATATTTTGCGGTTTTGTTCTATAAAACCTTCTTATTGTTAATTAAATTAAGAAATATTTGCATTTAAAATAATCTTAACTCCATAAATGTGTATAAATACAATTTATAATTTTACATAAAAAGTGTACTATTCTTAAAAAAATCTATTGAAATATGTACATTGCATTGTTTTCTCACTGGCTTTCTCTTTTAATTGTAGAAAACTTGCATTTTTTCATTGTTACATAAATTTTTTTTATCAGAAATTTTTTTTAGCAAATTATTTTTAAAGCAAACGTAAAGACACAGCTGTTTGACTAATTCTTGCAAGTAAAAATTTTACTAGACAAAACTTACAATTACAAATTAATTACGTGAAGACGTAGTAGCATTAGTAACAATTTTAGTTAATGAATTGACCGAATAAGCAAACAAAACAATAAGCAAATACAATACAACAAAGTTGTAAAAGACTGTATACATTCTATTTGTCTCTTTATAACGGTTCAAAAAATGCTTTTAATTTTTTACGCTTAATGTTGATGACACAATAAAACTTTTTTTTAATTCTAAACGTTTTTCTATAACTATACAAAAGAATGGTCATATACGTACATCAAATTACATCGGCTATTAGGGCACTTTTTAATTTCTAATTTTAAATATGTATTTATTCTTGTTGTTAAAGACATACTATTTGTTATAGTGGATTTAGCAATAAGAGTTCTATGTAAATTTCAACTATGTGGCTATAACAGATCAAAACTTTGGCCATATATGTACATATAGAGAAACCCTTTAATTTCCAAATTTAATTATATGAACAAATTGTGTACTTTTTGTTATAGGGAATTTAGCAATAAAAGTTTTTTGTTAATTTCAACTATCTGCCTATCTGTTTGGTCTCATACATCAAATAAATTTAACTATTGATATACCCTTTAATTTTTTTTAATAATTCCTTTTTATTAAAATATTCAACTTAACAATATGGTTGCCCCAACGTCCACAGGACATTAAAGGGGACAGTTGGCAATAGCATTGCATACAAAGACTTATGAATTATTTAACAAATGTTATGATAGAAAGAAAAATTCAAGAAAAGAGGAATTTTAAAATACGTATAAGTAATTATCTGTATACAGGATTAGAATTAATACATTTCAATGATTCAATTACATAGAATCATTTCAATATCTTGAAGTAAAAAATGTTTCAAGGCAACTTTAAACGATGAGATTTGATGTGTATTTTTCAAATTTTAAAAGAGGTGATTGTACTCAAAACAACCAACATGTTCGAATTTTTGTTTAGTTTTTTCGTGTCCGCATCTTTTTACTAGGAGTTTGGAGCTGGATTGAGTGTTAAGGTAAGTTTGATTTATTCTAAATTATAAAGCATGATATCCCATGTTATTTTCTGCTTTTCATATATATGTACATTAATAATTGAATTTTGTACAGGCTATAAATGGTTAAACAGTTTTTCAAATTCTTAAACTTAACTTTAATATTTAAATGCAACATGATCTTCCATTTAGCTTATCGGTCACTTTTACCTTGAAGTATACTTATGATATGGAAAAATTACTCATCTGTCCGATAACTTCATAACTTTAGTAAGTTGCATGTAAGTTATAATAACGGCATTTAAGTGTATAAATTTTTTTTATAATACATGTCCCTTGAATTGGGTCCAAATACGCTTGTTTTATTGAGGGTTGCCATTTGCAATAAAATGACGTGTTAGATTAACAAGTTATTTTAGTAATCAACTTTAATGTTCTCTAATGTACGTCATGTATTTGTTGGTGCATTTTCTTTTTAAACGATTTAAAAAGAAAGGAGTAGAATATCAATTCATCTGAATGTTGCATTTTTCACATTTTTACGCCCACAGAATACAGTACTTTATGAACTAATTTTTTAATTTTTTTTTTTTTGCTATATTTATTACTGAGTCGTTCCTTTACTCAAAATTTAAGAGGTTGTATACGAAAATTAATTATTAAATTAATATTGTAAAAAAAATTTTTTGTTTCTACAAGCAAATGTTATTTAACATTCTGACAAAGCATTTCCGTATGACCACGTTATTTTGTTACGGCTTTTATAGATGATCAGTGGACTTCAACCAAATTTTAATTAAACAAGAATTACATTTAATCAACAACAAAAGAAAAAGGACAATAAAATCTATACCCAACCCCCTCCACCAACAGAGATCATCGCAAAAATTTTAAAACTGTATTTAAAGAACTAAGAATTCTGTACAAATCCCGATATAGATTTTTTTTAAGATTACTTTACCTATACTACTTATGGTTAACTTAACCTTTGTATTCATTTAATATGTTATTTCTTAGGTTTGTAAGTAGAGAATTACGCATTTGTAAGCTCGGATCGTCTCTAAATTTAAAATAAAAACGGTAGTTGCATTGCTTAGAATAAACTAAGCGCCCTTTTCTTACATATTTTTTCGAAAGCATTAACTAGGTATCTGCACTTACACACGCAATGCATAAATAGTTTATACAGTAGTTTTCGATTATAGTCCACAACTACAGTTGCACAATTTTTGTGGACTATAAGCGAATTAGGACTATAACCGAATTTCTTTTTAAGCCACTTTATGGACTATAACTGAATCCAGATATAATACACATTTTGGACTATATACAAAGTATGCAATTTCTTCAATAAAACCACTTTTTTTAACAAAATAAAAGTTTATTTAAAATATAAGCACATATTGATTTAAATAAAATTAATAGTTTAAACAAAAACCTTTACATATTATTATTTTGTGTAATTCAAATGCTTTAAAAGCTTATTGTAATAAAAAGTTGCCAGAAATCTAAATAAAAAAGGTTGCCAGTTTGTTTAAAAAAGTTATTAAAAAACAGGGTGGACTATATAAAAGTTTTTTTCTATGCAATATTAGCTATGCATGCAAAGAAAATTTAGCCTTTAAACGAAAATGGACTATAGGCGAAGTGGACTTAAGAACAAATAATTTGTATGAAATTCGAAAAAACCTGCAAGTGAATTGCACTGTTTTGGCTTACATCCGTTTTTGGCCTTTAAGCGGAATGGACTATAAACGAAAAGTACTGTAGTGACTGGTCTATTTTCTGTAACGAATGCAAGCACAGGTTGGTATGTTAAAACTTGGCAATAATTTTGAATATAAATTTTTAAATGTTTAAACATCTGTTAAAAAAATACATGCAAAGTGTGAGAAAAGATTTTGGCAGAAGGAGCTTCATAAAAAATTCAAGTGTATCGACTATTTTAAAGTTTAGGCAAAGACTATAAATTTATAAAGAGTGAAATTCTGAGCATTATGAACTGCTTTTTGATAGCGGAGATAAGATACAAGAGGGAAAATATTCAGTGAGCGTAGGCAAAACTCAAGAGATCACAATGCATATTTGTAAATATAAGAGATTCATACACACATGCGTATAAAAATGTGTGTTTGTGCGGATGTTCTTAAAGGGGCTATTAGGTGGTCAAACTTTGCCTGTGAGCACGGCCTGATGAGTGAGAGTATTTTGCTATTACACGATCAGGCGAAGTTTGTCAAACATCAGTAAGCAAGCAGATTTTGAGCAGTGAACTTCGTATTTGCGATGGCGCATGAATTAGTTGCAATATGTTTATTTTATTGTACAACTTCAATTGTGGCATTCGGTTCTACTTTTTTTAAATTTTTGTAAGAGTTTTACATTAAATTTTTATTTTCAATTTCTATTATTATAAATATCACTTTTATTTGCCATCAGTTATTTCAAAAAGAAACAAACTATTTTATTTTTTTATTTAACATTTGTTATTTGAACGTTACAAGATAAATTTAAAACTTAAAACTAAACTTATAAATTAAATTATGCTTATTTATACTCAAATTTGCATTTTTTTTTAAAAGTTTATTAAGAACGAACAAGCAATTATAAAAATATGAGTGCAATATCATTTATTTAAAATAAAGTTTTAAATTTTTTATTGATTTATTTTACTTTTAACCTAAATAAGTTGCAATTTTATCTGTATGAACGAAAACTTAAAGGAAAAAAATACAAAAGTGCAGGTTCTGCATCGGTAATAAATAAGAATTTAAATATTACATTTACCTATTACTTCTAAAAATTTCTCAATATTATTTTTATATGTAACTCTTGCGCTGTAACCATGCCATCTTCACCGTTCGCTTGAAAAAACACAAATGAAATTTACACTGTGTTTAACAAACACGCAATTAAACCAGTTGTATGGCCTGATGGCAAACACAAAATATAAAAAATTTTTGATTTTCCTCCAGCACGGCTGACAAAGACGAAAATGGGAAGTATTAAGAGAGAAGAAACAGACATTTTACAAATAAAAACGCACATACTTACGTTCATACATGTGAAGAAGAAAGTGCTTGTTATACCCTTCACCACAAAAAGTGGAAAAAGAGTATATATAGGTATATAAGTTTGTCATTCCGTGTGTAATTTCTACAATATCTATTTCGACCCCATTAAGTATATATATTCTGAATCCTTATGCATAGCGATGTCGATTGAGCAAACTTGGTTTCACAAAAAAAAAAAGAAAAATAATAATAAATTCGTCAATCGATCAGACAGTGTCGAAAGAGGTGCTATTGGAAATCAGCATTACCGGTTCATGTCCTTCGAGGCAGCAGGCAAATCACCACGCCTACCTCTAATTTTTTTAAGAAGAAAAAAAAAAATTTCATGTGAAAAAATTGGCGCTCGCCCATATTTTCCGAGTTACGAAATTTTCAAATTTTTTAAAATATCAACATGGGTATCATCTTAAAGTTTTTAAAGAGGGAAATACTAATATTTTTTAAAAAGTTTAACCTAATAAGAGTCGATATTTCTTTTATGTAAAATTATATATATGCAGTACCAACATTTTTGTTTATTTTCTAATTTCCTGTCACTCCAATACTTGCTTTTTTGATTCGAGTTAATCACTAAACTATATTTACATAGATAGTGAAGGGTATACAAGATTCGGCATAGCCGAATATAGCACTCTTACTTGTTAAAATTATATTTCTGAATGCTATTTTTTCTACTTATTTAAAAATTGCTCAAAAGATTCACTTAAAAACAAAGCATGTATGACTGTTTTCGTTATTGTAGAGTAAATAAACTTTTTTATTGGTGTATTTTTTAAAATATGCATAACCGTGCCCTAAATTATGTAGTAATTTGTTGAATATTTATTCTTGTAAATACTTAATGTTTATAATGAAATCCAATACAACGGTAATAAAATAAGGGATTTATTTGTATATATTCATTATTAATTTCTTGTTAAGTTTGTTATTATATATTTATACTATATACAAAATATTTCCGATGTATATGTACACAATTTACAATATACACACATTCATATGTAATTGCCAAAATTTCACGAATTTTTTTGGCCTTTTGCTATTTGAAAAAAAAAATAAACTTTTTTGCTGTTGACATACATACGTCCTCCTTTGGCACGTATAAATGAAAAAATTGCAAACAATGCTTACTGTTGAGTGCTTCACAAGAATTCCACAAAAAACATCGGATGGACTACCCAAGGCTTTATCTTAAAGAAAAAGTTCAGCATTTTATAAATTTATTAAAAAACTTTTAAAATCTACTCAAAAAACTGAAAGTACTTTTTAACCAAAATTTCACATTTTTAAGCTTTTTATGAAATTTAAAATTAAAAAAACTATTACCATTATAAAGTCAAAGAAGACAGTTTTTCTACATTTAATTTTTATAGTATTAACTTTCTAAATCTGTTTTTGAAACAGTTCTATCTTCAATTTACAAAAACTACAGCTGAAAAACTAAAAAATTTTTTTATTTATCTTTGTAGATTAATAAAAATAAAAAATTTAAAGTCGGTTCACTTTTGATAAAGTATTGAGCTCTGAAACCTTTTTCAAATTCAGGGTGTATTCAAATGCAACAGGCGAAAATCGCAGTTTGTTTCATGAAAATCAGGTAAATTGTTTAGAAGTTTTAGACTTTTATTCAATTTTTTTTTTGTATTTCACGCCACTGTGCAACGTTAACAACTGCTCCTGTGTTCCGCTGCCTTTTTTAAAACCAAATTGTAATTTGTATAAGAGATTATTTTTTCCAAATATCCTGACAGTTGTTTATGTATTACTTTCTCAAAAAACTTTGTCTATTACAGGCCATTATGCTATGGCCTAAATTTATCGACTGTGTCAGCCTTTGTAACGGGAGTAATTTTTGCAGTTTTTAAGGTGTCAGAATAAACTAATGTATTGATAATATCATTAAAGATACTTTTGTAATAGCAAAGCATTGTATTCAAAAACTACTTTGCTGGTTATGCCATCATGGCCCGGACTTTTATTTAATTTCAGATCTGATGTTATTTCCAAAATTTCATTATTATTTGTGTAGTTTAAATACAACTGATTTACACATTGACATAAAGTATTAAAATAATTACAGTCTTCCCCTGGAAGTTTAATTATTCCTTTATTAAGAACTTTCGGTAATTGTGGTAAAAAAATTTAACGAAATCATTACATTTTTGCATGTCATCCAAAAAGATATCACTGCTTTAATTCTTTAGATGCAAAGTTTTTTAGTCCTTTCTTGGGTTTCATTTAAAAATATCCAGCACCTTTTAGGATTATTCTGAAGATTTTGGAGACTGTTACTGTATATGTTATTAATTGATTTGATGCTTGCTGGAGGTGTTATAAAGTTATGGCAATTTATAAAGGAATGTTGAAAAAAATATTTGAAAGATCTACAAACAAGGACTCACCAAAACCATATATGTACATTTGAATCACCAGTTATAATTGCAGGTGAGCGAGAGTTGACACTCAAAATGTTTTCAGTAAAATCATAAAATGTATTTGTAGCACAATTTTGAGAACATATTTTTAGTGATCTGCCATTTATTTCGGAATTTTGAAACGATACTTAAATTGACACAATGAAATGTTTGCTTTCACAGTATTCAACAACATACTGCAGACTATAGGCCTCATTACTCAAACGTAAATGTTGAGGACGCGTAAATGTTGTGGACGGCTTCAATGTTGGCTACAAGGTACATTTATTTTATTAGGTAATAGCGGCTCTACAGCAAATACAACATTTGTAAAAACAACATGGCATTTTATTGTTGCTTTGTGAGAGGAAATGTCAAAAAAGGAAAAAGAAAATAAAAGAGAATTGGTCTACAAACAAACGCTCTCTTTGTTCTACATATGCTTGTTGTTAGTGTTTTTTGAAATTCGTAAACAAAAGAAGGAAAATATAAACAACTTTTGACATGTTCAACTACAAACCAGCTGGGCGGACGACACTACCTAGTAAAATAAATGTACCTTGGTTGGCTAGTTACTGTTCACACGTATAAGTACCATATGATTTTAAATTTGAAGAAAATAAACAAAAACACTATGAAAAAGTGATTGCGATGATTAATGAAAAATATACTTTGTTTATTTAAATTATTGTTATTTAGGTGTTTTGTTTAAATAAATAAATTTAAAATAAAATGTTTTGTTTTTAAGTAAAGTTGCTTCGAACAATGTTGTCAATCAGCTAATTGGAAAAGTTAATATTTGTATATATATATATATATATATATATATATATATATATATATATATATATTAATTTTTATTAATTTTAAAAAGCAAAAATTAAGGTGCGGTCAGATTATTCAAATATTTGACCAAAAAGACCAAAAAACGTAACAACTATTTTTAAAAGTGCTTATTCAATCTTTTCAGATAGTTCTTATTACGAATGACGATTTATATTTTATAAACCTACAGATCTTATTCTTTATTTTTTAATATAAATATAACAAAAATACTATTTGTTATACATAAGCATATTTTTTTATTATTTAAAACAAAAATATGTTTAAATTTACTCGATAAAATCTTCGCATTCTAAAAGTACCAATTCTAATAACAATAACGATAACAAAGCAATTAAAATTATAAAAATTATAATACCAATAATAATCGTTGAAATATTAATAAAAATTAATCTATATGTACGACTTTCCTTATGTTAATAAAATTTATTGAATAAATCTTAAACAAAATTAATCGAACTGCGCCATAAATTATATTTTTTTAAATTTGTTGACATCACTACTAATGAAGAGACAACAAATTTATAACAGTTGATATGTAAAAATATAGAGAAATTTTAATTTTAACACGTTTGTCCGCAACGCAAAGTTACGTTTACGAAAGGTAAGGAAAACGGAACAGCTGATCTGCAATGTGTACGTTTACAAACATCTCCTCGCCTTATCTCTTATATTAAGCGATGTGCCACCGTAATCGTCACTTCTATTGCAGTGAACCACATTGTACCCTGGGATGTTGTAAATTTGTTCGTATTCTAAAAGAAACCACGTTTCCTGAATTGCTAGTATTTTTCCGCAACAAGATAGATTATAAAGCCTTCACATAATTAAAAAGATCAAGCGATTCTGTATCCAAGAAGTCGTTAACAAATATAGAGTTTCTTTTTTCATTTTCTCTAAATTTTGATTTGACAGCCACAAGCTTACTTTTTTTTTACCATTTTGAGTTAAATTTTACAACGATAGTTAGCTTATATTAGATTTATCTTTTTAAAAAATACGCTTCTTCTATATTGGTTTACTGCATATCCACACCAGTGTTACCGCTAGGAATTTTTAAAAAGTCGCACAAAATGTCGTTTTACAAAAATAAGGTCGAAAAACAAGTCGTTTTATAAATTAAAATCATAAAAAAAAAAAAAAAACAATTGAAGCAAAACAAAAAGCTAATTACAGTATCCATTTTAAGATGTAGAGTTGCATTATACATATAAACATGCATCTAAAGATATTTTCATGTATACTGACAGCGTTACTTAAGTTTAATAAATTTGGTTGTCGTATGCTATTTACAATTTATACTTTACTAAAAATTAAATGTTTTTTGTGAAAAACTTTGCAAAGAAGGGTAGAAAGTACCAAAATTAAAAGAGTTGCGAAAGTCGGTGACATAAAAAGTCTGATAAAAAGACGAAGAACGCTAAAATCAATTTGCGACTTTAGTCGGGCGAACGGTAACCCTGATCCACACCAATATCTTTAGACAAATTGTTACTGCCTCAGTTGCACAAACACCCTTTTCAACAATTGCTCACTAAGTAAGCAATTATATTTTACACGCTGATGGTATTATATTTTGACTTTTTTCTTTAAAATGCCAATTTATTTTTTTACTTTTAGTTTTTCTTTTTTAATAACTTGAAGTTTTTAAGTATTATCATTATGTGAAGTGAAATTGCAAATAATAAATAAATCATAATAAAATTTGACGAGCTAAAAATTGAGCAGCTAAAAATGGAGCTGAGTAAGTTGGATCTGCCGACAGCGGGCAATAAAGCGGAATTGCAAAAAGAGATTAAAAGATAAATTCAAGCAGCGTGGTATTGATATTGGGATATACGAATTCGGAGAAAAAGATGAAAAAGAAGTGATTGAAGTATGTACTCAGCAACAAACGTTATGGAAATGAATTCTATGTTTACAGCCATGAGGAAGTAAATAGAAGAAGACAACCAGAACCAGAGCGACCAGATAATAAAGAAAATAGAGGAAAATAAACAGAAGCTTGAAGCATTACAAGAAAGCTCTAGTGCCAACGTGTAAGGCTTTTAGAGAAGTCTTCAGTAAAATGTCGTGGAAATGAGAGTCAGCGAGTTTGATGAAAAATTGTCCGGCTTAGAGAGAATTGGACGAAGAATTGCATGTATTAAAAGTGCATGTGGGCGATCTTTAAATTCGAGAAGCACCAGTGAGAGTTATCTCTGAGCATGCTGCAAGATAAATAGCCCGAGCTTTGACAGCAGCATGCCTTTTAATGTTTTTAAGTTTCAGTTCGAAACAGTGGCCAATAAAAATATATGGGACATTGATGAAAAAGCTATAGAGCTTATTTTGGCCTTAAAGGGGGCAGCAGCAGAGATACTCGAAAGCTTACCAACCGGATGTAGAAAGTAAATAAGTAAATAATCGTCTCATTAAAGTAGTAAATAAATTGTGTTTATTTATTTTGCAATAAAAGAAATCAATAAAATAAACTTTTATAAATTTAAATAAACGCAACAATTTGTGTCAGAAGTGTAATTGCAAATAATAATGAATTTGAATTTGAAATTTGACGAGCTTAAAGTTGAGCAGCTAAAAAAGGAGCTGAGTAAATTGGATCTGCCACCAGTGGGCAACAGAGCGGAATTACAAAAGCGCTTGATACACGAATTCAAGCAGCAAGGTATTGATATTGGGACATACGAATTCGGAGAAAAAGGAGAAGAAATTGAAGTATGTGCCGCAGCAACAATCAGCGTTATGGACTTGAATTCTATGCAGCAATGATAAATAAAATAGAAGAAAACAACCAGAAGCAGGACAGTTAAATGAAGAAAATTAAAGAAACGAAGTGAAGAAGATAAAAGAAAACAACCAGAAGCTTTAAGAATCATTTAAAGACAGCATCAGAGCAATAAAAGAAACCTCTAATGCCAACGGTAAAAAGCTTTTAGCGAAGGTAAACGAGAAATTTCAAGAAATTTCAGAAGCCTTCAGTAAACGAGTGGACGTCGTGGAGATGAGAGTTAGTGGCTTATAAAGAAAAGTAAACGAGGAATTACATAACTTAGAGATGCAAATGGACAAACTTCAAATCCGAGAGGGGCCGGTAAGAGTTATCTCTGAGCATGCTAGCAAGATAAATAGTCCGAGCTTTGACAGCAGCGCTCCTTTAAGCTCCAGTTCGAAGCAGTGGCCAACAAGAATAGATGGGACAATGATGAAAAAGCTATAGAGCTTATTTTGGCATTAAAGGGAGCAGCAGCAGAGATATTCGAAAGCTTACCAATGGTTGTAGAAATAATTATAAGGACATAATGGATGTCTCAAAGTAAGTATGGAGGTGACCACAAAAGAGAACTCTACAGAATGGAGTTATGAGGGAGGGTTCAAAGGGCGAACGAGACGCTTCACGACTTCGCCATGGAAATTGAACATTTGGTGCAGCTGACTTACCCAGGCGTACTTCATCCGTTTTTCGACCAGTTTAAAATTTCAGCATTTGTGAATGATATACGAGATCCAGACGATAAATATGCGGTTTGTGCTATGCAAAAATCAACCTTTGTAGAAACTATCTCTCACGCGCTGGCACAGAATACCGCAAAAGTCATCTCGAAGCCACAGGTCTACAAGACTGATGATTATAACCAAGGCGACAAAAGGATCGAGATAAAGTATATTGTCAAAAAAATAATGGAGGAGGAAAGTAGTAAGTATCGCGCCAAATGCTTCAACTGCGGAAAAATTGACCACTTCTAGCGCAACTGCAGATCTATCAAGAAAAGACCAAGATCTGCTTCGCCAGCGAGGGACAACAAGCGGGCGAACAACACCCGCTAGAGTCATCGTTAAACTGAATCTTGATTTTCATTGTACAACGTAAAAATAGTAATCTTACTGTTTGCAGTCTTATCAACGGCAGAAATCAAGTCCTTACAATAGACACGGGAGTGTCACAGTCCGTAATAAGGCCCGACTTTGTAAAAGGAACAGTGGAACCATTAAATAATGTACGACTGCGCACCGCTACTGGGGATTCAGCACTATCTATTGAAGAGCTAGGTTAAGACTGGCTATCGCTAACATCAACGCTGAAAATGTATTTGTTGTCGCTGACATAGTGGATGAAGTAATTATCGGCACAGGATTTACCACAGTATTAGTCTGCACATGGGAGAACAAATAATGATTTGGCGCAATGTCGAGATACCTCTAGATGTTGGTTACGAAAACAGGACCGCAGTAAGGAAGCTATTTACCGTTGAACGCCAGAAATTACTCCCTCAAGCGGAAACTATAGTATGGCCATGTGTGGAGGCAGATTGTGTGGATAACCGGCTGTTGGTGGTAGAAACACCAGAAGTAAAAGAAGACATTTTAATAGCTAAAGCCCTGTGAAAATCTGCGACAATGGAAGAGTTCCTGTGAGAGTACTTAATCTGTCCACTAGCGAAAAGACTATTAACCGAAATTATAAGATCGGTCGATGTGAGCCAGTAGAAGCCATAATCAATTATGCAGCAAATTCAGTATGCTCTGAAATAACAGCCAGAGAACGTAATTTACTATCAAAACAGGTGCGAAAATGGGTGGCAGAACTAACATCTTCTGACAGAAACAAAGCAAAGCGGTTGCTGAGAAAACATGCCTCCGTAAGTAATAAAAGCCAAGGTAGAACGGCAGTTGTGAAACATGAAATTAATACTGGCGAAGCGATGCTTATAAAACAAGCACCTAGAAGTGTTCCCGTACCAAAGCGAAACGAGGTCAAGGAACTTGTCAGCGAAATGGAACGGAACGGAGCCATTGAGCCATCCTCGAGTTCGTGGAGTTTGCCAGTAGTTTTAGTAAAAAAGAAAGACGGCAGTACCAGGTTTTGCGTTGACTACAAGAAGCTCAATGAAAGACAGTTATCCGATACCTTAGACACGTTGGACAGAACAAAATGGTTCTCTATTTTGGAATTGCAGAGTGGCTATTGGCAAGTAGATAGCCGATAGAGAGAAGGAAAACTGCCTTTAGCGCGAATGGTGATTTATGGCATTTCAAGGTGATGCCAGTTGGGCCCTGCAGCGCTCCAGCTACTTTTAAGCGTTTAATGGAACGTGTGCTAAAGGGTGTCAATTGGAAAACGGGCTTAGTGTATTTGGATGACATAATCATGATGGGGAAATTTTGAGCAATACCTCAAAAACCTGGATGAAGTATTAAAGCGTATAACAGCTGCACGAATAAAATTAAGTGTTAAAAAATGTGCTTTGTTTCAAAAGGAGGTCAAATACCTGGCGCATAGTGTAACAGCTGAGCGCATATTTACTGGTGAAGACAAAGAACTGGCAGTAAAGAGCTGGCATCGCCCACAAAAGCTTCATAAGCTGCGTAGTTTCCTGGGGCTTTGCTTTGCTCAAGTGGCTGCTAGCTTGCCTGAGTTGAGCAGAAAGTCGCAACCATACTACTGGAGTGAAGCATCGGAAGAAGCGTTCCAGAAGCTTAAGAAACTTTTATGTATGGCATCAGTGTTCGCCTATCTAATAGCTGGACAGAAATTCATATTGGAGAGGGATGCAAGCGGCTATGGAGTGCTTTCTCAGGATATTAAAGAAACAGAAAAGGTCATTGGCCACTACAGCAGGATACTGTCGCAGCCCGAAAGGAATTACTGCGTTACACGACGGGAGCTCTTGGCAGTGCTGGAGTGTGCTAAAGATTACTACAAGTACTTATATGGTCAACATTTCATCATAAGGACGAATCACTCCGCACTACGTTGGTTGATGCAATTTGAGAACCCCGAAGGACAGCTCGTATTCTGGGTTGAACCTCTGCAGAGCTATGAGATTAGTATTGTGCATAAAAAGGCGAAAAGAACAACAACGCTGATGCCCTTTCAAGACGGCCATGCAATATAGAGTGCAAGAAATATACAAATGTCGAGAAAAAGAAGTGCATCATTGACCTGCAGCTTACCCAAATTGGGTCAAGTGAAACTGGCCGAAGGCCCAAAATGAGGACCCAATTTTGGCAAAAATTACATTAGCTAAGCAAAATAACATAAGACCGAACCATAATAAAATATCGGCAGAAAGCCGCCTAACAAAATCGTACTAGGCTGAGTGGAATAGCCTGCAAAAGTGGATGTAAAGTACAGATGGCAAAACCACAACGGACTTAATTTTGTGCAGGCAATTCGTAGCCGACTGGATAGCAAATTTCGAACAGTGCATTGTGGCCAAGGGTCCTACAAGAAAGAGTCGTGGCAAGCCTTAGCAATACAACGCACGTGCCCCCTCTGAGCGGATAGCTATTGATATAGCAGGTCCATTCCCTGCTAGTGATGCTGGAAACCGATATGAACTAGTGGTTATAGATTCTTTTAGCAAATGGCTGGAAGTGTATGCCATTCCAAACCAAAAGTCCACGTACTCCAGCAAAAGTCTTGTTTGGGACAACACTAAAGCTGCCAGCAGACTTAAAATTTTGTATAAAACCGGAACCTGCAAACGAAGACAATGAAAATGGTCTTCAAGCGCAAGAGGACCTGCATTAGTTTCATGAGTTTGTCCGTAACCGAATTAAAATTTCCAGCCAGGTATGATCGAGCAGCAAGGATTTACTGAAGGAAAAATGGTCTACTATATAACCCACAACGCAAGAAAGGACTATCTCCTAAACTGCAAACACACTGGGAGGGACCATACAAAGTGATTAAGAATTGAATGACGAGGTTTACCGGATACAGAGATACCATAATCCGAGGTAAAAAATTAAACCTTTTCATCTGGAACGGCTGGCCAAATATAGCAAAGGTAATGTTGAGCCTATTCGGAAAGAAAAAGCTTAAGTGGGCGACAGTGTTGCGAAGATGCTTTACTGTGTCTATTTACACAACCAGAAGTTTCTACAAAAACTTCTTAATCACAAAACAAAAACACACAAGTACATAAGGACCTACATTGCATAACAAAAAATAAAAATACACAGCATGTATAATTAATTCAAAATTATAATGAAAGGTCCTAGAATCAAATAACAATCATCATGTGTCTACAATGATAAATGCGTAGTAAAGAAATATTCTACTAACAGATGGAGGAAGTTCTTGCATATTCAAGAACCGCCTTAATATTTGTTATATAAAACCGACGGCCATGCAGGCTGATTCATTCTTAGTGTAAACGTCAACCAGTAAACGTCAACGTCTTGTGGTAAAAAGTGGTAAAGTTGCCATCGCTTATTTTGTGTACTAATCACTAATAAGTAAATAATGGCCTAATTAAATTGTAATTTATTTAAAGTAGTTATAAAATTGTGTGTATTAAATTTGCAATAGAAGAACTCAATAAAAAACGTTTATAAATTTTAATAAACGTAACAATATGTATGTGGCAACTCGTCCGAAAGTGACAGCGGTTCACAGTGAACCAAGATTGGTAAAAAAACGTTATGGTAACACTTGCTCTCTTTCTTTTCTTACTCCCGTGATTAACCACGTTTTTTGATAAAAGGTTATAAAAGATTTCTTAGAATTTTGTTTTATAAAGTAAACCATTTTTTATTTCTAATAAAGAAAATTTATGGCTCGATTATCGATTGCAACTAAACTTCAGTGGAGTTGCCAGTTGACAATATTACATTACAGATGGCAACTTGCAACTATGAGCTGATAATTTCAGTTGCAATACTGGCAACCATTTTTTTGTGGTGGTTTATGATGAAAAGTTGTTGCAAAATATTTCTCAAAATTAAAATAGTTTTAAAAATGGTTAAATGTACAACCAAAAAACAATTTGAGGAACTGGTTCGACAGATGGAATTAAATCCAAATATTGGCCGAGGAATACGTGCCTTTGGAGAAACAAAAGCCAGTGCCGAATTAGTATGGGCTGAAGTGTCCAACAAATTAAATAGCTATGGTCCGCCAGTGCGTACTTCCGAAGAATGGCAGAGAGTATGGATTCACTATAAGGCCAAACTAAAGAAAAAGATGGCTAAAAACAAAAGAAATCTTTATATGACTGGTGGTGGTCCGTCAGAAGAAGCAACCTTATCGCCATTGAAGCAGTCCGTTGCAGATCTCTTATAAATGGATCTCGTTGTTAATCCTAATGGTAATATCTTTGGTGCAAGCCAAAAAGAAAATACCCCAGAACGGGAATTTGATCCCGAGAAGTATAACGAACAGCAGCAGATTGATGAGCCTCAAAAGAAAAAACAGCAAGAGCCACAAAAGAAAAAAAGAAAAATAGAAGAACAAAGATTCAATCTTCTAGAGGCACAAACTGATACCCAAAGTGAACTGGTTAAAACTATGAATAAAATTGAGAAACAACTATGGAAGAAAAACGAAATTTTAAAAGAAATAAAAAATTTAAAAATCAAGAAATATGAGGTCTTAACAGAAATCAAGGAATTGAAACAAAAGAAATATAATGCTTTATTAAAAGAACAGACCCTTAATACAGAAATTAAGGAAAAAAACTCCAAATACTAAAAAAAAGAACTCCAATACTTAAGTAAATAGTTTATAGAAGTAGTTCAATTTTTTTTTTGTTAAATTAACAGCCAGGAAGGTGATAGTTTTTTGTTTTTATTAAATCAAAACAGCCAGGAAGGCAATATTGTTGAAATAAATTTTTTAAGTTTTTGTTTTATATACTTTTAAATATACGAATTTTAATTCCATTTATAAGTTTTTTTTTTTTTTTTTGTTAATAATAAAAAATATTAAAAAGTGAATACATTATTTCAGTTTTATTCATTTAAGCATTCAATTACGCGTCGTCTTATATCTATGGCCAAAACATCATTATCGTTTTCAATTATGTTTACTGCTTCTGTTTCGTTC
Source organism: Cistogaster globosa (assembly GCA_937654795.1). NCBI lineage: Eukaryota > Metazoa > Arthropoda > Insecta > Diptera > Tachinidae > Cistogaster > Cistogaster globosa. The sequence continues at coordinate 42,488,482 of OW569405.1, forward strand.
GAAATTCTTGAATACTCCTCCCAATCAGCGTTATAATGCCTACCAATATTATACAAGGCGCAGCAAGAATTTATAATGGATATGGCCTTTTCGGGTTTATAGTGCAACCCCCTTTCAGCAGAAAGACACCGAAACACAGCCTTTAAAACTCCATTTGTTCTCGCAATCACGTTACGGGCTTTACAATGAATGATATTATACTTGCCCTCAGACGACATCGGTTCAGCTGAACGGAATGGTGTTAAAAGCCGAGGTTCCAGAGGAAATCCTGAATCACCTATATTTTTAATTAAATTAAAATATTTGTATTTAATATATGTAGTTGTATTTTGATTAATAGACCAACCTAGTATCCAAGTATTTTGTCCAAAGTCCAAATTTATCTCCTGCTTTAGTACGCTATTATTCCAAATAAAGGCATCGTGAGTGGATCCAGGATGTCTGGCGTCGACATACCTTATTTGCATTTGGTAATCACACATCTTTAAGTAGATCTTTGTTAGGAATATTATTATTTAATGAATTACAATAGAACTTACGAGTAAAACATTCAAGCTGTAATAGCCTTTCCTGTTCATATACAAATGACGAACTTCTTCTCTAGGTGCCATTATATGTACATGTGTGCCATCGATGCACCCAACAACACCAGGGAATTTTGTTTTTGAATAAAACAATTTTTTATTTTGGGACTTTTCTTCCTCCGACATTTTTGAAATAATCCACTTTTTGCAAATTTTTTTCTCTATAAGATTTACAACTTCCGCCAAGATTACAGACACTGTAGGTTGAGCTACTCCAATGTTATAGTCGTTTCCACAAGACTTTTGGAAGCTTCCCTCAGCAAAAAACCTTAAAGCGGCACATACTTTCAAAATAGGAGGTATTGCTGTGACCCGATGGCTCTTTCTAAAGTCGTCCTTTAAAGCTTCTACTAAATAAATAACTGCTTCTTTTGGAAGTCTAAAATATGCCTTAAAACTAAAAAGGGATTTATTTTTTAATCTTTCTCAATATGCAAATTGACTCACAGGGTAGGTGGTAATTCTAAGGGATTAGAATTATCCCTTAACCGTCTTCTAATGAATGCCACATTTTTGACCTCATCTTCTTCGACATCAAAAAATAGTTCCACGGAACTAATCATGGTTGATTTTATTTAAAACGATTTAATTAATACAAGATGTTGTGCATTCATTTATTTTTATTTCTGTTAATTTTTTTTAATATGTTTTTTAACAAAAACAATTCTTCACAAACTTTTGATAAATGCACTTTTTTTAAGAAAAATTGTTTGTTTACTTTTTGTAATTAGAGGTGTGCAAAAAACAATAACTTTAGGCAACTGAATAAGGTTGCCGTATAAAATAACATTTTGGCCACCAGTTGCGTTGCTTGTAGTCAACTCCACTGAAGTTCAGTTGCAATCGATAATCGAGCCATTAATTTAACGAAAAATATAGTGCATTTATTTTGCAACACACTATATTACTGGTGACCATTCGACAAAACATAAAATTTAACATCTTACCCGGCTTTGAATATGTCGCTGACTGGCTCGACAGATGATGCCATGGAGCTCAAATCAGAGCAACCGGCAATGGATGTAGTTGCTTCTTTAAAAATTCCAATGCCAACCCTGACCGAGACAGGTGTTGAGGCATTCCTTTATGCTATAGAGTTTTGGTTTGAAGCGTCCGGCATAACATCGGACATTAAACAATTCAACACAATATGTATATTCATACCACCATCAAAACTTCTGCAACTACGCCCCATCATTGACTCAGCACCTCCAACCAAAAAATATGACTACGTCCAGCGCACACTGATCGAACACTTTGCTGACAGCGAACAACGTCGAGATCAGCGTGCCATTAGGTGATAGGAAGCGTAGCGAACTCTATAGCGAAATGAAATGATTCATTAAGTCAAACCATATTACAAGATTTATGGGTAATTCGTCTGCAAACGCATATTCAACCAGCCATCATCGCTGCCAACGTGGATGTTTTGGAGAAAATTAAAATAGCAGATGCCATTACTGAATCAATGCACTTGCAACATAATCAAATCAGAGAAATCACAACTCCTTCAGCGGACATGCAAAGTCTTTATAACCAAGTGGCGCAACTTACTCGCGATATGCAAAAACTTCTGTAAAATAACAGTTTTAGGAATCTTTCTTGTTCTCGCAGCCCAAATATAAACAATGGCTTTTGTTGGTATCATAGCAGATTTGGTACTAACGCCACGAGATGTCGACAACCATGTAACTTTAATTCTAATTTAACGACGGCAGCACCGAATCTTAAAACACAACAATGACATAAAATGTGTGATGTAGTATCTCAAATAACTGACCATCCTAAAAATATGCAATCATATCGACTAAGAATTTACGACTCGTCAACAAAAACAAATTTTTTAATTGATACGGGCGCGGATGTATCAGTTATATCAAAGATATTGCCGTAATCCAATGTAAAATCATCGGATATGCAGTTGTTTGCAGCTAATGGATCTACAATATCAGTATACGGTGATATATTACTCAAATTAAATTTAAATTTAAGATATGATTATGTTTGGAAGTTTTTGATAGCAGATGTTAATCAGGCAATTATTGGTGCAGACTTTTTGGCGCACTGCGATTTAATAGTTGACTTGAAAAACAGATGTTTATTAGACCGTTTGACAGCTTTAAAAACTAATTAAGTGATTGAGAAAACAGGTCACTTATCAATCAGAACATTTGATACAAAAATACAATACTCGGACATTCTTAAGCAGTTTGCCGAAATTACTCGTCCTGCCCAACCTGGAGCAGTTTCCAAAACAACAATAACACATAGAATAGAGACCACTGGTCAACCTGTATTTGCCCGCCCTCGCCGGCTGTCACCACAGAAACTTTTAGCTGCCCGTAATGAATTTGAATCTTTAGTTAAACTAGGAATTTGTCGCCCGTCCAGTAGTAACTGGGCCGGCCTACTTAATATGGTCCGCAAATCTGATGGAATATGGAGGCCTTGCGGAGATTATCGTGCGCTTAATGCGCCATCGCATCCTATTCCTTATCTACAAGATTTCTCGATGGTGCTGGTTGGAAATTCTATTTTTTCAAAAATCGATTTAAAGAAGGCGTTTCATCAGGTACTATAACATCCCCGTGATATACCGAAAACCGCCATCACAACGCTCTTTGGACTTTTCAAATTTACGCATATGACCTTTGGGCTGAAAAACGCAGTCCAAACATTTCAACGATTAATTCACGAGGTGCTAAGAGTCCTGCCATTTGTTTTTGCTTATTTAGACGAGGTAATTTTTGCAATAGCTTTAAAGGATGAGCACATAAAACATCTCACAACCGTCTTTAATCGATTTAGAGATAATAATTTGACAACCAACGCATCTAAATCAGAGTTTGGGTTAACTGAACTCAAGTTTTTAGGGCACTTAATATCAAAGGGTGGCATCCTCGCCCCAAAGTAGAAATTTTTGGCGATGATGAATTTCTATAGGCGTTTTTTGCCTAAGGCAATCGATATTCAGAGAATTCTGTTTAATATGGTACACGATAACAAACGAAATGACACGACACCTTTACACTGGACCAGTCAAGCCACAGACGCTTTCGAAAAGTGCAAATTGCAGCTCGCAAGTTGTTCGATGTTAGCTCACCCGAACCCAGACGCCGAGCTATCGTTATAGGTAGACGCTTCAAACTTTGCTGCAGGAACCGTGCTAAATCAAGTTGTTAAAAATGAAATACAGCCTCTTGCATAGTTTTCCAAAAAAATTTTGTCAGCAGAGATGCGATACAGTACATATGATAGAGTAGTAACCGCGGTCTACATGGCAGAGCGTCATTTTATATACATGGTTGAAGGGCGTGTTTGCCACATTAGTACGGATCAGAAGCCGTTGGTATACGCATTTAAACAAAAGCTAGAGAGGACATCGGATAGGCAAGCAAAACAATTGGACTTTATTCCCCAAATCACCACAGGTATACGCCATATAGAAGGCAAAAAAAAATATTACAGCAGATTTAAAGTCCTGAATTGAGGTGGTTAACGTAGTAGAAATCAAATACGACGAATTGGCTTTATCTCAGTCAACGGATGAGGAATTCAATCCATACTGAATTCAGATAGAAACACGTCATTAAAACTAAAACCATTTATTTTTTCTAATGCACCAAAGCCAGTTTACTGCGATATATCGTGCGACCGCATACGTCCCTTCATTACCAAAGAACGGCGTCAGGAATTTCTGCATGCGATACATAATATGTCACACCCGGGCACTGTAATGAAACGTAACAAATAAATGTAAAGTTCGGTTTTCGACCCCTTTTAATTAAGAAGTTCGTCATAAGAACAAAACGAGAAAGGACGCGGGAGCCTTTGATTTGCTAGCAATCAGCCGAAATGGGGGGTTCTTGTCTCTTTCTGTGATGTCTCAATACGTTTATAGTTGTACTTTTATAGACTCCCTGATTAAGTTATAGCTTACGTTAAACAAGTCTAAATGAACCATAGAAAAAAATTAAAACAAAGCCCCAACTATGGTTCCACGAGAGTGATACTAAGAACAAACAAAACTATTGACTATTTTAATCTCATAGGTGTTAAGAGATTTGTGCTTCGTTACCCTCACCTACCGATTTCCTAGTAGCACGATATGGCCTTTGTTAGGAACCCAAGCGTAGCTCAACCTAACGTGTCTCCCGTTCCACACAAGAAAACTCTGTGGTTAATAATTCATAATTTCAATCCTTACACATTCAAAAAATAAAACACACTTTCCTCTATTTACTTTCGTTATACAATTACATATTTTAGTAGAAATTCAGGCTATTTACTTGTAGAAATTCATTTTGGTATAACAATGCAAATCTATTAAAAATACAATTAATGTCAAAAACACCATGTTTAAACTTATCCATATAAAAGACATATTTCTAGGTATATAAATATAAATACCAAAAAGTGCCAATTGCACTTTCTTTTAAGTGAACTGTTGGGTTTAATAAATCTACGAATACTTTTAAGAAAAGGAATAAAGGAAAAAAAACTACCTACTCTCAAGCTTTAAGTTGAGAGAAAACAAAATAAAATCATAAAGAAGTAAAATCAAAACAAAGAATTATGCTTATTCTTATTTTTTAATAACTATTAACATAAGACTGACGTCATATTCACTTCTCTTTTTCTGCTTTAGTATTTTTTTTATTATTATTTTTTTGTTCCTTTATTCTTAAAAAATACCTATAAAAATTATAAAATAAGAAATATAAACACTCACCAACCATTTGAAGAAGTACGATGAGGCCTCAGCGAACTGCATCGGTTGAACTGGATGTTATTTAAGCTAAAACTAATGAGATTGATTTCCTTTTAAATTATGTTTTTAGCATCCTCGTCATATTAATGTTTTAATATGCTTTTGAATGTTTTTTCGTATAAGTTGCAATCTGTCATCCCGACTTAATCTATAACCACTTTCATCTAAAAGATTTGATTTTTTTAGTAAAGCGTAAGATGTACCGTGGGTTATCATATCAAATCCAAACAAAGCATGGTATCGGGACATGTTTATTGCTTGGTGATAGAAATTGCGTAATGAGCAACTAATCTCGCTGAGATTTTCATCCCACCTAGCGTGATCACCTTTTAAATATGCCCGTATTCCTGAAATTATTGAGCGATTTACACGCTCGGGAGCATTAGCCTGAGGTGAATAAAAAGCTGAGAAGACATGATTAATTCCTAACGTGGTGAAAAAGGCGTTCAGATCATTTGCTTTAAATTGTGATCCGTTGTCACTGATTACACAGTACAACAGCCAATCTGGGGGGTGAGAAATTCCATGTCAGGGTGATGGTACTAGATCAGTATAGTAAAACCCTCAAATGCTTTGGCGTTCGTGCGTGTCAGTTTTTTTATGACCTTTTAAATTTTTTCCTTATCTTGATGTTTTTTCCCTTAGTTGTAACATTTTGGAAAAAACATAGTTTAACATAACTCGAGAACCACTTGTCCGATTTTGATGAAACAAATTTTGAAAAATTAAGAATTACAATGTCTTTAATTCGTTTATAAAGCGTTTTTCTTTATAATCAACTGTTTTGCCAATAAAAATATGTTTGTGGAGAAAAAAAATATTTTTTTGCCTAAAAATTAAATTTTTTTTAAATTCATAAAAAATCCAAAACGGAAAAAAGGATCAAGTGTTATTAATTTCATGTAAAGTCACATAACCTATGAACAAAATGCGACATAGGTCATAGAAATCGATAAACGCGTTCTGCTTTTATTTACAATTAAGTGAAACTGCATATTAAACTTGGAATTGTTCAGAATTTTATCAAAACTGTCGCCAAAAGAGATGAAGTTTTCTTGTGTTTGAAACTAATTTACCCGAGACTCAGCGAAAGTAAAATTAAAGAAGGTAAGTTATAATATCACATTCATTTCCCATGATTTTCCATCTTAACAAATTATTTTTTTCCAATCAGGAGTACTAAATGGTCCAGATATACGAAAGCTGATTAAAAGTGACGCATTCAATAATATTTTGATTGACGGTGAATTGAATGCATGGCAGGCAATCAAAGAAGTAATAGAAGGCTTGTTGGGAAAGCATCGTTCCAACAAGTACGATGTTTCTGTCGCAAGGATGTTAAGAGCATTCTCGGAAAGTGGTGTCCACATGTCCTTGAAAATCCATTATTAACATCATCATCTGGACTACTTCACCAAACAATTGGCTACCGAATCTGATGAACAAGGTGAACGCTATCATCAAGTTGCCTTGCCATTTGAAATGAGGTAATACTGATTTTTTATTTTTTCAAAGTCATTTTAATAAAACAAAAACTTACCGATATAAGGCAAAAATTCGCCGAGTGCAATAATTGCGGAAATTTGCTGGTGGTGTAAGCTTGTGTGGCAAGACAAGGATGATCTTGATGATAAAGAATTTTCAGGAGATGCAGAAGGGCTAACAGTGGAGTCACACATTGACATTATGTGTGGTTCAGAAACTGATGATAGCGATGAATGCGATATCCCGAACAACCACCATCGAAAAAGTCCAGGCAATATTTATTAAAATATATAAAAATAAATAAATAAAATAAAAATAAAAAATTATAAAGATGTTTACTTAATTTGTTTAGTAGTTTATGGCCAGAAGTCTGGAGTTATTGGGGAAAATTTATAAAAAAGGCGATAAATGACACTTTTTTGAATAAAAACAAATATCAATATTCTTGTCAAATTGGAATACCTTTACTTAATTGTAAACAAAAGCAGAACGCGTCAATCGATTTCTATGATCTATGTCGCATTTTGTTTATAGGTTATGTGACTTTACATGAAATTAATAACACTTGATCCTTTTTTCCGTTTTGGATTTTTTATGAATTTAAAAAAAAAATTAATTTTTAGGCAAAAATATATTTTTTTTTCTCCACAAATTTATTTTTACCGGCAAAATAGTTGACTATAAAGAAAAATGTTATATGAACGAATTAAAGAAATTGAATTTTTTAATTTTTCAAAGTTTGTTTCATCAAAATCGGACAAGTGGTTCTCGAGTTATGTTAAACTACGTTTTTGCCAAAATATTACAACTAAGGGAAAAAACATCAAGATAAGGAAAAAATTTAAAAGGTCATAAAAAAAAAAACTGACACATACGAACGCCAAACCCTTTGAGGGTTTTACTATACTGACCTAGTACTATCACCCTGACTTGGAATTTCTCACCCTCCAGACAATAATCCCAAAAATGTTCCACAGTTTTATCGTTTCGGGTACACCAAAAACAAGAAATATTTGTTTTTCTAAGAATTCTTTAATGGCAATGGACGTAAACTTTCTTAGAGATTGTAACCAATGAAATTTACTAAAATGATCTAACACCATAAGTAAACCTATATTTCCCGCCTTACTTCTAGGATACGGCCCTAACAAATCCACAGAAAGCCTTTGAAATGGTCTTACTGAAACGGCTTGTGCCCCCATTTCCGGTCTTAAAACAAAATTTGGAGCTTTTGTTGCTTTGCAAACATCTCAACTGCGAATGAAGTCACGCACATCACAAACCATTCCTGGCCAAAAAAAATTCCGCTTAATAAGGTCAAGAGTCTTAAAGATACCACCGTGAGATGCTGTAGGTGGTTCATGAAATCGAATTATTACGTCTTTTCTTAACCCTTTAGGAATCCACAGCTTCATTCTCTACTACTCCATCATAATGATTCGTTCGAATATAGACATATCGATCAACAACTTTAATATCAGGATATTTTTCCTGCTCTTCACGAACTTTTATTTTCAAGTTTTCATATTCCGAACTAGAAAAAAATAGTGATCTAGATCGATTTCTGGAGATGCTAACTCGATTTGTGAAATTTCATTTTCAGGGATTCTTGACAGAGCATCAGTTACGACGTTTTCCTTCCCCTTCCGATGACTAATTTTAAACTTAAAAGCTTGTAGTTTCAGAACTCATCGAGCCAATCTACCGCTTAAATTTGTTTGCCGCATAAGTCAGACAAGGCTTGAGTGATCCGTTATCACTTCAAATTCTTGCATTTCTAAGTAGCATCTAATTTTATAAATTGCTTCTACAGCCGCCAGGCACTCACGTTCCGTTACGCTATAGTTTCTTTGGGCTGAATTGAGTTTCCTGCTCATATATGCTATCGGTCGTTCTTGTCCTTCTAAATCTAATTGAATAAGCACGGCACCAATTCCAAATTCACTCGCATCGCAATGCAAATAGAATTTCTTTGTAAAATCAGGATTTACAAGAACCGGTACAGTACTTAGCAAGGATTTTATTTTTTCAAGAGAAGATTGGGCTTCTTTAGTCCAAACAAATTTCGTCTTAGTTGATAACGTCTTAGTTGATAACGTTTCGGTTATAGGATAGACCAATGTTGAAAAATGTTCAATAAATCTCCTATACCATCCAGCTAAGCCAAGAAAACCTCTCACCTGCCTTGGATTTTTCGGAATAGGCCAATTGCGTATCGCACTAACTTTTTCGGGGTCTGTGGTTATACCACCGTCCCCAATCACATACCCGAGATACTTTACTCTGGTTACACAAAAGAAACTCTTTGATATATTAAGCGTCAGATTGGCTTTTCCAAATTGTTCTGCAATTCGAACAAGGACTAATAAATGTTGCTGAAAATTTTCTGATACTATAATTAGGTCGTCGAGGTACCCGAATACGCTGTGCTTTAAGTCTGGCGGAATAATATCATCCATAAGACAGCACATCGTTTGGGGTGCATTGCACAGTCCAAATGGCATAACCTTAAACTGTGAAAGCTGTTATCAATTTTGACTCCTCTGTCAAACCAATTTGCCAGTAGGCGTCTTTAAGATCTAACTTCGAGATTAAGTTTGCCTTTGGAAGACGAGAAAAAATTCCTTCAATCGAAGGCAAAGAATAGGCATCCTTTCTAGTCACCACGTTTATTTTTCGAGCGTCGAGGCAAAGACGAACTTTGTGAGGCTTGATGACCAGCCGCATGGGAGAGCTCCGTGGGGAAGTGGATGGTTCTATTACACCCATATCCAACATGCGATTGATCTCTTTAAACATGAGTTTTTCTACCGCTGGTGGCACTAGATAGTATCTCTGTTTTATAGGTTAAGCATCCCCTACTTCAATCTCATGTTGTATGAGATTAGTTCTGCCTAATCCTTGTTTCTCAAAGTTAGGAAATAACGAAACTACGATATCAAGTTGTTGTCGTTGATTTTCGGAAACATTATCATTATCTTTTTTCTCTGTAAAATTAGGTAGTTCAAGTGGGCCGATTTTATTTACAGGATTATCAATAAGATCTACGGATTCGATTATGTGTGGAATTAAGTCAAAGGCCTTCCAAAAATCAATTCCTAATATATGCCTTTGCGTTAAAGAAGGTATTATAAATAAATTAAGCAAACGATGTCTGCCTTTAAAACACATATCTACCTTAAGCCAACCTACTACTCGTTGTAAATTACCATCCGGTGTTTTAACATGCGAACTACATTTAACAAAATTTATATTTTTTGAAAATTTTTCTTTTGCAAGATCAGCTCCAATACAACTGATACTTGCACTTGTGTCAAGCAAGCCATATATATATGGTAAAAATGAAACTTTTGCGTAGTATCTTTTGTCATTTGAGTCATTCAAAATTGTTGATACAAGTAATTTAGAGCAAAATTTTTTATTTTTGTAAAATTTTCGTAGCCTCAGTGTTGAGCGTTTTGGGTGTTTGGTTTTCACCTGATCAATTGAAAAATTTGAAAATATCTGATTTCTTTTTGCAAGGTACATCTGCCATCGTTGGTGATATGGAAGTTTTGGGTATATAATTTGAGAGCAATCATTATCTGAGTGCTTTTCGGACTTAGATAAATCTCTTTTAAGAATTTTACAATAAGTTACATGTTTATTATCAGGTTTGGGGTGATTTGGTGTATCTGTTGAGGCATTGATAACATCCTGGGATTCATTAAAACTATTAAAAGACTCCTGAGAATTTTGATTACTTATTGTTGTTCCTTTAGAGGAACCTGTGGTTTATAGTTTTTTGATTTCCGTGACAGACATCTTTGGCACTGAGGTTTGTATGTATCTTTTAAACCGCAACCGTAACAAAATATAGATCGATCGTGAAGGCAGTCTTCCCAATGATGACCAGGTTGATCGCAATTCCAACAACACAGAACGGAATCGCCCTGTTGAACAGCAGCAACACTTAATTGCGTAGTTACCATTAGGTCGTTACTGCGAAGATCTATGTTAGCTTCAATTTCAGAAATTTGTCTTCGTGTCATAAAACTAGGGTTTTGATTTCGCGTAGCCAAATTTCTGCAAATGAATTCATCGTTAAGAAAACTTTCTCTTCTTTGTACGAGTTTTTAAATATAGCAATTCGTGACGAATTTTCGGTCTTAAGTTCCTTGTGAGAATTTCTATCAGTTCAAATTCTAATAATGGGTTAGGCAACCTATCTACCATATTAGAAACAGCTTCAAAAAAAAAAAATATCAAAAGTCTCTCCTGGTTTTTGTTCGCGATTACGAATTTCTTGGCGAATATCATATGGAGATCTTGAATCTTGGTATTGGGACTTAATGGCTTCGCAAAAATTTCCCCAGTCAATGATTTCCACTTGTTTGTGGTATTTCCAAAACCAGTCTCTTGCTTTTCCAGAAAGCAAAATATGAAAATTTTTTGTAATAATATTAAAATCACCATTAAAATTTTCATTTGTTAACACATGCAATCGGTAAAGAAATTCTTCAACGGGAATGATTGACGATCCATCAAATTTAAGTCCCCAATTCTGAATAATAGAAGTTATCTTTTCAGTTGTTAAACTAGACGGAGTAGACCAAAACGAGTTTTGGTTTAATCTCATCGGTGTTATTTAAGCTGGGTTATGTGCATGGTTACAATAATACGATTGAGAGTTTATGTCCGGGTTTTGACGCAACAAGCCTGCCGTTGGTTAATTGCCTTGTGCGGGATTTCCAGTTGCCACATTTGATTTGAGATTCAAATTCTGTAACATTCTATTCAGATTAGTCTCAATCTTTCTGTTTATTTCATTGTAATCTACAACTGGTGGATGGAAAGTTGTTGACCCCTGGTAATTAGCATTTATGGGTAGGATTTGGTCATTATTAGTAGATACTGGAGTTCTTAACCCTGATGTGTTACTCGAAGTTATATCGACTAAAGGCAATTGCGACTCTTGAAAAAGATTCCTATTAAAACTTCAGGTGTAATACTGTTTTGCAATAGCACCGCGGGGTTTACCTTTTGGTCTGGTAAAAGGTTTAATTGGAAAGGTTATCTTTTGTAAATCAGCTTTATCACACGGCAATAAACAAATCGGGCATTTCCCATCTTGCGATAAATGGTTTTCAATGCAATCACGGTGAAAAGCATGGTTGCAGCGCCCGATAATAAGGCAAGCTATTTTCTCGTTCATTATTTCAGAACAGATGGAACAAAGTACATAAGAATTATTCTGAGGTAACATCTGAGAAATTGACGGAGAAGTCTGAGGTATATTTTAGGCCTGATCTTGTGTTTGTTCCTCAGGAAGATTAGGCGAATGGGCGCGTGGTATTATGACGTTTTTTTCTATTTTTTTTATCGAAAAAAAAGTTTTTGTAAAGTTTAAAATATAAGCGTTATTTTTAAAAACAAAACTTTAAATGTAGGTTTTTTTTTTATTATTATAATTACTTGATTTTATATATCGTGATTTCTTGTATGGTGGCAAAATGTTAGGTGAAAAGAAAAAAATCCAGGGTGATTATAGTCAATAATAAGTTAACAAAACCGGGCTATAGGGAAATTAGTAAAAATAAAATGAGACTGAAGTGAAAGAAAGACATTTTTGTTTATTTTTTTTTTTTTGTTACGCTACTATTTAAAACTGGATGTTGACTAGCATTTGCCAATCAACATTATCCTAAGTACATTAAATTGCAGATAACGTAGAAACTAAATCCGTCCCATTAAAATTTTTACATAATTTTTTCTTAGTTTTTAATATTTTTTGAAGATTTCTTAGAACGTACAAAAACAAAGCGTATTGACTAATAGGTTAGACTATTCGATTAAAGGACACTCAAATATCTAAAAATCCATAAAAGTATACACTTTTATCTATATAAAAAAAAGTCATACAGCAAAAAATACAACTTTAAACGTATTGAGACATGACAGAAAGAGACAAGAACAACGAAACAAAGTAACTTGGCATACCCGGGCCGCTTTCATTCGACGCGGTATACCAAACCAACGATCTGCTCATTTAAACATCGACATTGTCGGTCCTTTTCATCCGTCAGAAGGCAATCGATACTGCTTAACAGTTATAGATAGATTTTCACGATGACCGGATGCATTTCCTATGCCGGATATGACTGCAAGAACCGTAGCAATAACTTTGGTTAAAGAATGGATGTCTCGTATCGGTATTCCAATTGATATTAAGACTAATTTGGGTCGACAGTTCGAAAGCACCTTGTTTAAAGAACTTTTGCGCATATTTGGGTTACATCATCAAAAAACTACGCCATACCATCCTCAGTCAAATGGTATGATAGAGCGGTGTCACAGCATCTTAAAATCGGCGATCTTATGCCACAATATGAACGAGTGGACAACATAGTTACCAATTATTTTGTTAGGTCTGCGATGTACTTACAAAGAGGACACTCGAGCAACACCTGCGGAACTATTTTACGGTGCTACATTACGTTTACCTGCCGACTTTTTAATTTAAAACTCTTGCAATTCTGAAATAGAGATAATACAACTCCGGCGGGCTATGGAAAGTTTACGACCAGTAGACGCGAGCTGGCACTGCAACGATAAAGTTTTTGTTCATCCAAATTTGAAATCATGCGAAATGGTATCTGTGCGAGATGATTCAGTAAGACCATCTTTAACACCCTCATATAGCGGCCCATTTAAAGTTATTAAATGATCACCTAAATATTACACCGTATGCATTTCTGGAAAAGAGAGTGAAGTTTCCATTGATCGATTGAAGCCAGCATTTTATCCTTCTGAAGCTAACATTGCTAACGTTAACACGCACTATTGTCACCTCTCAGAGCGGAGTACTGTGGCAACTCGTCCGAAAGTGACAGCGTTTCACAGTGAGCAAAGATTGGTAACAAAACGTTATGGTAACACTTGCTCTTTTTCTTTTCTTACTCCCGTAATTAACCACGTTTTTTGATAAAAGGTTATAAAAGATTTCTAAGAATTTTGTTTTATAAAGTAAACCATTTTTAATTGTTAATAAAGAAAATTTAATTTAGCAAAAATATAGTGCATTTATTTTGCAACACACTATATGTATAAGAAACATGTATGTCGTACTTTTTTAACATTTTTAAAAATGGAACCAATTTGTAAGCATAACCATTTATATGAAGAAAAATTCCTTTTTTTTAAGTCGTTTAAAAATATAATATTTTAACAAAAGATTTTAGCAAGAATTTTAACAGGATTCAGCAAATTAGTGCATACATATATATGTATGTATATATGAGAAAAATAAAACATGAATACATAATATAATATTAGAAGATAGTTCCACTTCAAAAATTTTTTACGTGTGCTAGAATTATTTGAAACGTATTTGTTGTAAACAAAGAAATTTGCGTTGCCACAGATATAAATAAAAAAAGATTTATTTTATTTTTATGAAGTTAGGAGTTGTAGACATAAATGGATTAAAAATTCATTTTGTCCAAGTTCATTTTTTTAAATTTCTAAAAAACTTTTTTAGAATTTAAAATGCATTTTCAAAGGTATGCGGACGCTTAAAAAAAAAAAAAGAAAAAAAAGAAGAAAAATAGACACCAGCAGAATGTTTTGCTTCATTTTCTGGACCGTTACGTCCTTCATAATGGATATTCTGTGTAATTTTAAAATGTTCTATGTAACGGTTAACAGGGGTATATTGGTCAACTTATATCTATTATAGAAACGCCCCCTAACTTCTAATTTCAAATCGCATACTTGTTTTTATAGCATAGCAGTTCTACTAATACAAGTTCCTTGTAAATTTCATCTATCTGTCTATAACGGTTCAAAAGTTTTTCGACATACAATTAATTACATCAATTATTGGAACAACCTTTAATTTACAAATTCAAACATTGTACTGGCAATTATAGCGAACTTATTAATTTGTTTTCGTTTTGAATGCAAGCCGTCTGTTTAAAACTGTCCAAGTAAGGTCATATACATCAAATTAAATAAACTATAAGGGCACCCGTTTGTTTTTAATTTTATATATATATATATATATATATATATATATATATATATATATATATATATATTCTTATTATAACAACGATCATAGTGACTGATATTGTGTCAATGTTTTAAGCATTTTCTGTAACAGTTCAAAAGATACCACCATATAGGCCAGTTTACGGCACCTATGTCTTCCCTTTAATTTTTATAGAAGTTTAGTGAAACGCACATAATACATATAAGAAACATGTATGTTGTACTTTTTAAACTTTTTTAAAAACGGGACCAATTTGTAAGCATAACTTTATAAATAAAGAAAAAAATTCAAATTTTTTCTTTTCTTAACTCGATTAAAAAACTAGTATTTTAAAAAAATATTTTATCAAGAATTTTTACAGGAATCAGCGAAATAGTACATACATACATACGTATGTATATATGAAAAAAAAAATTAAATACATGATATTAAATTAAAAGGTAGTTCCACTTCAAAATCTTTTGACGTGTGCTAGAATTATTTAAAACATATTTTTTGTAAACAAAAAAATTTGCATTGCCACAGACATAAATAATAAAAAAAGATAAATTTTATTTTTATAATATTAGGAGTTGTGGACATTAATGAATTAAAATTTAATTTTGGCTTAAGCTCATTTTTTTAATTTTCTAAAAAATTTTTTAAGAAAAAAAAAATTAATTTACAAATGTTTGCGGGCGTTTTTCAAAGAAAACAAGAAAAATTAGACACTAGCAGATTTAAGTGCAGCATTTTCAGAATCGCTACATCCATCATCAGCATTCTTCTCGTCTATCTAGATTATATAAATTGTAAACACCATCTATTTAACCACCTAATTTCGTAAATAAGAATAGGATGAATATTCATATCAATATTAATTTGGTTGGACGAAGTCGACACACAAACTAAAGTATTTCTTCATAGTTCCCTTTGTATCAATTATCTGTTGATCACGAATTTTTATTTCTTGTCATTCTAAGTTGTTTACTCACAACATTATAGATGCTGTTTGTGTATCATGCGCTGTGGCGTTTGTTAATTTAATTTTTATTTTGGTTTTTTTTTATTCTAAAAACCTTTTTCAGATAGAAAAATTATTTTACAAATGTATGCGGACGTTTTTCAAAGAAAACAAGAAAAACCGCTACGTCCTTCATAGAATTTTTTTAACAAAATATGTGTAATTAGTATACATATAAGGAAAATTTAAATGTATTTTACCACAAATACAAAATTATACAGAAATAAAACCTTTGAATTTCACAGAAAATTTTATACAGACGACTTTGTAATTAACATTCTTAATATATAATCTTAGTTAATTAAAATTTCAAAGAAATTAATTTTTATCTTCGCGTAATTAATTAGTAATTATAAGTACATTAAGCAAACTATGTTTCAAAGCGTTTTTTAATGACTAGAGTTTGACTCATGGTTAGAATTCGACCAAGTTTGTTACTGAATTCTTTTTTAGTTTATTTTATGTACACCCATGATGTTTTGAAAAAATTTTTTGCCAACTGGGATATTTAAGCTTTTGTAGTAAAAAACGTGACCTAGTGCTTTCTAGCTCGAGATGAGCCAGAGAAAATCGATCAGTCCTAGTATCAAAAATTTTGCTATTATAAATATATATATATATATATATATATATATATATATATATATATATATATATATATATATATATATATATATATACATACATGTACATAAATGAACGGGTAAGCGGTGTATGTAAGTTTGTGTATACATCTCTTCTTCTTATTAAGTTATTTAACTATATTCATTCTCACAAGAAATTAAAACAATATTAATAATACTTTATGAAGAGAAGCTTAACATAAAATATGTACCTTTGCTTTTTAGTTTTAATATTTTGTAAAAAATATAAATGGTTTTTAACAACCACGTTGACATTCAAAATCGATTTCAAAATCCAGATCATTTTAACGTTTCATCTGAGAATAATTTATTTCAAAATTTTCGTTTTCTAGCCTCTCCGGACAATAACCTCATATAGTGCTGAAAAAGAGGCGAGGTTCATAATTGATACAGGAGCCACCCACTCAATAGTAAATCCGGGCTTATGTATTCCGAAATAGAAAATTTATTCTAATGAATTAATGTTGAAAACTCTTCAAAATGGAGTATAGACAAATACTGTTTATAAAGTGCCAATGGTTTCTGAATTGGGTGATGAAAAGGAGAAAATTTATTTAATAGAATGTAAGTTCAATGATAATTACGAGGGAATTATTGGATTATGAAAGTAATGAACTTAGAATAAATGGTAAAATTTTACCATTATTGCTTTTAGGTTTTCGGAAAATAATGTTCGCTAGTGTTGAGTATGGACTTATCCATAAAGCAGGACAGCGAAATGATGTTGATGAGATGATTCTTAGTGAAGGTATCTACAATCTACAGAATTTTAATGTTGAAGTGGAAACTTCAGTTAAATGTCCAAACTTTTATCTTTCTAAACATAATTCGTGGCCAGTTACGCTTGATATTTACCATTTAGTGATATCGACTTGTTAAAACATATTGTAAGACAGCTTTATTGAAAAGAATAAGAATTGACCACTTAAATGCTGAAGCAAAACTCAATTTAAAAACAATTTTAAATGATATGAGGAACTTTTTCATGCAACGGATTCGAACTTAAATGCATTAAATCATATGATTACCACCATGGATGAAATACCCGTATTTTCGGAAAATTATAGATATCCTTACGTTCATAAGGATGAAGTGTAAAATCAAATACAGGAAATGTTAACTAATAAGATAATAAGACCGTCGAATTCTCCGTATTTCGCTCCAACATGGATAGCCCCAAAGAAGAATGATGCTAGTGGTGTTAAGAAATGGAGGCTTGTTGTCGATTGTAGAAAACTTAATGAGAAAACAATAGATGATCGCTTTCCTATACCAAATATTAATGAAATTCTTAATGAACTTTAAAGAAGTATGTATTTTACAACTTTGGTCTTGGCTAAAGGGCTCGATCAGGTGGAAATTGAAGAGAAAGATATTCAGAAGACAGCATTTTCTACCGAAAGAGGCCACTATCAGTTTACTATAATGCCTTTTAGTCTTAAAACAGCTCCGGCCACATTTCAAAGGCTTATGAATGGTATCTTTGGAGATTTAATTAATAATATTTGTTTATTCAACTTCTCTTTAGCAGCACATAAACTCACTACGTCTTGTTTTTGATAAATTAAGAACAGCATATTTGAAGGTTCTAGTGGATAAGTGTAAATTTCTGAAGCGATAGGCAGAATTCTTTAGCCATGTTGTAACACAAGAGGGGATAAAACACAATTCAAAATAAGTGAAGTGTGTAGTTATTTATTCATTGCCAAAAAACTCAGAAAGCAATTTCTTGGCCTTAGTGGCTGCTATCGGAAATTTATAAAAGATTACTCAAAAATAGCAAAACCCATGACGAAATATTTAAAAGGAATGTTAAAGTAGATATAGTAGATAGATAAAAGAATGATAAAGTAGAACTCTGAATACTTAGAAAGTTTTAGAACGTTAAAATTGCTTTTAACCAACGATCCGGTGTTGGCTTATCCAAATTTTAATAAAAAACAACATGAAGTTAATTATAGTACGGTTGAGAACGAATTGTTGGCAGTCCATACTTCGTCCATACTTGTTTGGAAGGAAGCTTTTCATACAGACAGACCACCAGCCATCGCAATGACTTGTTTCTATTAAGGAGCAAAATTCGAAGTTTGTTGGGTGGAGATTAAAACTGGAGGAATATATATATGAAATTATGTACAAGAGAGGTACGGAAAATAAGAACGTAGAAGCATTATCTAGAATAGAACCACAAATTAATATTTGGCAAAAATCAAATCAAAAAACCAGTTTGTTTAAAAAAAAATCAAATGCTGTTACGTTAAAAAAAAAAAAATTTTTTTTAGAAATACTCGAAAAAGTATAAGTGCAAATGCTTTTAATAAAAATATAATAATAAAGTTAATTAAAATTCATTTTCATGCCAGGATGGTTTGATCTATGAACTTTTCAAGGAGACTGTTTGCAAATATTTTAAACCATATTCTGTCTTAAAAATAGCAAAATGCTGTATTTGTCTTGTTGATATTTTAGATGAAAATGTCCTTAATGAAGTTAAAAACCAAGAGCACAAAAGAAATAATCATCCTGGCATAAATGAGAATTTTGAACAGTTTAAAACAAGAATATATCACTCAAAACTTTAAATGAAAATACAGCAATTTATAAACAGTTGTCATATCTGTAATGTGGAAAAATATGACCCCAATAAAGCAAAAATTTTAAGTTATTGAAACACCTGACAAGTCTGGTCTAGCTGTATACATAGATGTTTTTTATTGTGTAGACTGGTTTGATGATGATCACGTTGTAAGTCAAACAGGGCACAAATATTACAAATCTCATATAAAGAGAAAAGTGAAATATTTTTATTGTGCGGAATTCGCTTAGAAGACAATAACTTATGTTTATTACTGTTTAGGATACATAAAACAATCCTCGGAGCGTCAATTTAATGATGGGGGAGTTATATGCATGTAAATTTGTGCATATATCTCTTCGTCTTATTAATTTATAGAACTATATTTATTCCCACAAAAACTTAAAACAATATTAATAATACTTTATGATAAGAAACTTTGTTTGTCAACACATAAAATATATACTTTTGCTTTTTAGTTTTAATATTTTGTCAAAAATATAAATGTGAGTTAGTTTATAATTGGAAGTGAATGTGTAAGCTTGGTTTTTAATAAATATATTATATCGAACCAAAAATATTGTTTGAATAAAAATTAAACAATAAAACTCTTAGTCAGGGGAACAGAAATACTAAAAGGTGTCTTGGAAGAACTAGTACTGGAAGAAAAGCGGATGGTAATCAGGTTGGCATTAACCACCAACCATAAATCACCAACACTCAAGCTGTTGTGTGTGGTTCTACTGGCCCAAAAAGTTCCACTACAATTGCAACATCAGCACTGACTATGCATTTAATACCGCCGACATAGTGGATGAAGATATTAACGGTGAAAGCTTCATGACAGCTCATGGTATTAAATTTCACATGGGTCAGCGAATAATGATCTGGCGCATAGTCTAGGTACTCCTAGGTATTTGGTATGAGAGCAGCACCACAGTTGTGAAGCTAATTACCATTGAACGCCGGAAATATTCAGCTAAGGGGAAAGCTAGACTTGTGAAGGCAAATTGTAGTAACAGCCATTTGTGGGTGTTAGATACGAAAGAACAAGAAGAAGACATTATAACAGCTAAAGTTTTTGTGAAACTCTGCGATGATAGTAAAGTTCCTGTGAGAGCAATTAATGTGTTTTATAGTGAATAGATTATTAACAGAAATTTTAAGATAGGTAGATGTGAGCCCTCAGACATAATTAACAGGTGAAAAAATTATTGCAGATCTGACTTCTCCTTAAAGAGACAAAGCGAAGCAGCTGCTGAGAAAACATTCCTACGTCTCCCTCCTAAATAATAAAAGCCGAGCTAGAACAGCAATTGTGAAACACGAAATAAATACTGATAGTGCGAGAACTTGAAGCAAGCACTTAGGAGTGTTCTTCTGGCGAAACTAGGTCAAAGAATGGAAGGAAACAGGGAACAGAGCCTTTGTGAATCCGTGAAGTTCGCAAATGGTTTTTGTAAAGAAAACAGATAGCAGTTTAAGATTTCGCGGTGCTTCTTTTGCACACTCCGTTAATTCAATACATTCAGCTTCAGCGCTAGACGTTGCAACAATTCGTTGCTAACGAGATGCCCGGGACATAACCACAATTTGCAACTATAAAACTAAATAAGACCAAACTAGTTTTCCTATTTAATTTACATAAAAACAAAAATATACCCATTGTTAAGTTTGTCATTTTATTTACCTAATTTTTATTTGTATGACCAACAAAAAAAAAAAAAAAAAAAAAAAAACATTACCAAAATTGTATTATTTGCAATATATATATATTGCTTGCCAATTTCATAAAATTTTTATCTTTTTTAATTTTATTATTTTAAAATACGTAAACATTATGTCAGCAATTTTGTTTATTGGTTTTAATGTACATACATACATACAAAAAAAGTTAAAAATATCGCTCAATAATAAAACTGTATTTGTTTCTTTAATGTGCCCATCATTTTTGAGGTCAAGTGCTCCAAGAATTCAATAAATATAAATACAGCTCAAGTTAAAGGTTTCGAACTAAAGATACTAGTTAAACTAAATCATTCCAATGAAAATTTTTTGGTCATCCCTACTTAAGATATTTTAAGTTTTCCTACCGTTAGTAAGGAACTTAAAGGAAATCTAAAAAATCAACATGCAAGTCCCTACGCAGGATATCAACCAGGCTGGCAAAAAGAATTCTACTTAACAGCCATCATACCAGTATAACGGATTCAAAATCGTCAATATTGTATACAGCCATGTCACAGAACTCAATTCCGATCGAAAGTGGTTTCAATTCCGCAAATTGCTTCTTCAGAAAACTAAAAACGAAAAATTTTTTCGGAATAAAACCACTTTCATATTTCAAAGTGGAATTTAATTTCTTTCAAATTTTTTTATTTGCGTTTCTTAAATTTACTTTTATGATGTGTCCTACTTAGATTAACCTTGTTGTTTCGTTTGGTGTGCAAAATATTGCCACATTTTAATTAAATAGTGGAGATTTTATACTTTTCAATAATAAACAAAATCGATCGGAAACTGAAGAAGGTAAAACAAAATCGATCGGAATTGTTAATACGGAATTAAAACCATTCCGATCGGAATGCGTGACATGCCTGTATATATAAAACCAACGACAAAAGGGTGACAAAGTCTAGAAAACTGTAAGAAACTTAAAAAGGATTCTGCCGAAAGAAAAGAATCAGCAAACTATTTCGATAAACAATTGCGTCGGTTGCAAGAATCGTGGGATCAATTTTAAACAAAGGATTTAAAAATACAAGATGCTTGTAGTGATAATATAATAATGATCATATCAAGTTGTTATTAATGAAGGCAAATGCCTCAGATCACGAACTAAGGAGCACTCTAAAATAGTCACTGATAAGCCAGATACACTAACACTTACTTCTAAGTCGACTGAATACAAACAATCATCCCTCGGTGAAAGTAAGGTTATAATACCTGACAACAAAATTTAAAACGTGTTTGCAAGACCGTATGGTGCCATTTTATTTATAAAGGCGTGTGTATATCTTTCAGGTAGCGAAAACCTTAGAAAATATTCTAAAAATGAAATAGTTTACAACAATCCTTTTTTCATTGGAAATTTTTGAAATGTTTTTCTTTTTTAGAACTTATCAATAATACTTGCGTACTTATGCATGAACAATCAGCAAGAATTGTATATTAATTGCTTTATTAAGGCAATTAACATTTTTAAATGTGAAAATACATTGGTAAGATGTACTTTATACGAATTACGCCAAGTACCTGAGAACTTGTAGTTTTGAGCTCGTATTTTTTGAAACGAACATAGCCAAGTACCGAAGTGCAGACCTCTAATTTATATTGTAGCAATTTTTATAAGGAAAGACAGTCTTGTGCTTAAACTTAAATTTTAAAGTTCTAAATAGTTATCGCAAAAAAAGATGTATTAGTTGATATCACTGTTTTTAGTATTTATGTTTTCTCTTTGACGACAAGAGGTTATGTCATATGTACATGACATATGCATGTTTGAACATGAAAATTATAAACCGTATGTCAAACACTGATTTTGACATACACACGAAAGTACATATGGATAGCAATTTTGACATTCCATATGATTTGTACATATAATGTAAACACACCTTTAATAAAACTATGTGGTCTATATGGTTTTTGATGTGCTGAACTTAAGCCCGTTTTCGGATTTTCTCCATCACGTAGGATTTCTTCGGATGGGCGTGGCAAAGTTTTCCACTAAAATTAGTCATGTACAACAAAGCACAAAAAGATGCCTAACAAAATTTTATTGAAATTAATTCTACATACATTTTTTTTTTTATTTTATTATTTGTAATTATTCAAACATTTAAGAGGGGAAAATTTTTGTTCTTACAAAATTCCTTTTTTTTAGTTTAAAAATGCAATAAAAAAAGAAAAGACAAGTATTTTTCTGAGAGCTGAATATCTTAAGGATAAGGTATAAATCATAAAAATTGGTTAAGAAATTAAGGAAAAGGGTGTTTTTGCAGAGCAATGCAATCAGAATGAATCAGCCTGTATGGCCGGCGCTTTTATATAGATATTATTAAGAGGGTCTTGAATATTCAAGAAAGTCTACCTCCTTCTGCTATGCAGAATAATATTTTCTTATTTTGCATGCAGTGTAGTCATATCTGTTTAGTTGTTATGCAATGCAAGTGCTTCTATGGTTGTGTTTTCTTTTCGCTTTGTTGTTGATTTGTGATTAAGAAGTTTTTGTGGAAACTTCTGGCTTTGTAAACAAACACAAATAGTCATTATACTTTCTTGATGACAATTATTATTACTTCTTTTTATAACTTAAATACAGCATCTACGCAAAAATGTTACTTTTATTGTTTTTTTATCTTTTTTTTATTTATTGTGCTTGTTCAAACGTATAGTTTAGGGTTGAACCTACCCTGAGCTGTCAATGAGCTGGCTGGCTCTGAAACTATAACGGGCATTGGGACACGTAACAGTGTATATGACTCAACGCAAACGATGTTGGATAATCTATCCGTTAAAGCTGACAAACTAAATCAAAATGGTGTTTATATGCAGAAAAGCGCGTTGAATACTGCTACAATAATGTATTTTTCCAGATATAGATAATCTAGTTGCTTAAAAGTGGGGTCTTAGAGCTAAGCCTTATCGCAAAAAATATACAAGAAATACAGTAGTCAATTATTAATACCTTGATCATTGGAAAATCAGTTCAATATTATTAACACCACAACAACTACAAGATGCAACCAATAAAATCAAAACTCGTTTTTATCCAGCGGTTACACTGCCAACCACTGAAAAGGATGAATACAGTTATTCAAATTAATAAATGTTCAAGGTAGACTAACATAACAACTCTCCTCGGATCATCTCCTGGCAGTTATAGAGCCAAATATTCTCTATGGAGCTGTTTTTTGGTGGCCCGCATTTAAGAAAACGGTCAACCAAAAGCCTCTTGATAAAGTCAGGAGAACAGCCGCCATTTTGATTACTGGGGCTCTCCAAACTACTTCGACAAAGGCTCTGTATGCTCTTCTCCACTGGTTACCCACCAAACGTCTGGTAGTGCAACAGGCTAAATGCTGTGCAGCCAGATTTAATGCCTTCTCACGCTGGCTCAGGCTAGATATAGGGCACTCTATGATTATCGATCGGGATGTGCCACTGCCATCAATGGTGGACTACATCTCTTCTACTCCCGCTCTGGACCACGGGTTTCAGATCCATATTCCGAGTAGGGAGATATGGGTCCGTAACGAAGTGGTTGTGGGTGGTACTGTTGACATCTACACCGATGGCTCGAAACTGGACGACAGAGTCGGTTGCGGAATCTTCTCCAATAGCCTTGGACTAAGACTCTCCCTTAGACTTTCTGACTACTGCAGTGTCTTTCAAGCCGAGGTAATGGCCATTCTGAAAACATCCGAAGTAGCGCTTAAGGACGATCTTTCTGGCCTTGCCATTCGGATATTTTCGGACAGTCAGGCGGCAATCAGGGCGCTTGCTGGTGCATACAGTACATCTAATCTAGTCCTGAGTTGTCGCTCATTACTGAACACTCTATCGGAGCGATCACAGGTTGACCTCACAGTTACCCTGGTCACAGGGATATCCAGGGTAACTGTGAAGCCGATGATCTTGCTAAACGGGGCACATTGCTTCCTAACGTCTCCTCGCTACCAGACATTGGAATTCCTCTGGCAACGGTAGAAATGGCCATAAAGAACCACTACCTCAATTTGGCTCGCAAATTATGGGTAGAGGAAAGTTCCTGTTGTGTCTCCAGACAACTGTGGACTAAACTGGACCTCAAGCGGACCAGGGAGCTGCTCAGACTGGACAGAAAATACACGGTCTCGGTACTAACTGGACACTGTCTAAACGGCAGGCATGCTGAAAGACTCAGTCTGCCCTTTAATGATTTCTGTCGCAGCTGTGGCTCGGAGGATGAGGAAGAGACCGTATTGCACCTCCTGTGCCACTGCCCATCCCTGGCTCGAAGAAGACTAAGAATTGTGGGCTCTCCTTTCTCTGGAACTCTTACGGAGCTATCATCATAATCTAGAGGGGACATAGCGAAGTTCATCCGTGAATCCTCATTGTTCTCGGCTGGGTAAGGGGAGTCGCGCCGCCTTCCTTGTGGTATCACAACGGGCCATTCGAAGTGAGCTTCGTCGCGGGAGGCTGCCACTCCTAATTAACTAACACAACAACATGTCATATTTAAAATAAGTTTACCATTTGTAGCTAATTCCCGTACCCAATATGATTAACAATACCATTGTAGCTAGCAAGCCATACTGATTTAATGGACATAAAAAGATTACATAAGCAATACATTCAACTTGCCCTTTGGAAAAGACTACTACTGGGTAGATTCCACCTCGTGCTCTAGTCAAAGTGGTAAACACGTTGACTTCACACCTGGTTGGACAGGGTTGGTACAAATTCAGAATCAACATCAAGGCGTGTAGCCTCCTTCGTCGGTACTTTTTCATAGCATATTCGTCGACGAAGTAAACTAACTCTCTATCTTTCTTCTTTCACCACCTGTCTTATCTCTCATTCCTTTCCTAAAGAATATAGCACGGTTGCAAAAATAACTTAATAGTTAATAATGCCTGAGGTGCTGCTTCTCTAAAATAAAATAAAACAAAAGAAATCAGTGGATATATACTACCGCCGTACCATTGCGGGCCACAGTAGTGTGTAATAAGAAAATTTATAGTCTTTCTTTAAGGGGTTTAGCCTACTTACACAGAATCTATACTGTACGTTAAAGCATGGATTTGTCGCTATTAATAGAACACAAAACATCTTAAGCACAATCTCATGCCTATCATTACAACAAACTATTTCACACTCTCTTACCATTAACCAGTTAAATTCATTAGAGAGTATATACTCGGATAATATTTAGAAGCTCTCAATTTAACAAAGATCACTTAAGGAATAAAATATACTTGATTTACCCAACAAATTCAAGTCCTACCAGCAGCATAGCCATACAGTTAGTTATCTTACCTGATAGCACTAATAATTCGTACTTTTTGCATAAAAGGTGCAGAGACAAACAAAAACCGCACATGACATCGCTTGCTGACGATATTGAAGAAACCATCGAGCTGCAACCAATTGACGTAGGTTCACATCTAGCCAAGCAAGTTTTTCACGGATCCAAACAACAGACAATCAAGTTTGGTTGAACCTCCGTGTGGTACGATTTTAGGAAACTAGAACACACCTATTAATTAGAGTCATTTTACTTACTAAAAACTAGAACACACCTATTGTAAAATTTTTTATTTTATTTATTTTAATTTTATATGCATGCCAACAAAAAACGATATTATTAATGAAAGATATCACATTAATAAAACTGCATTACAAATTCTAATCTTTTAATTTTATTATTCTAAAACATGTTTATTTATTCTAGTATAAATATCGCAATAAAAGTTTAAAATATCGCTCAGTTGTAAAACACTATTTATTTTCTTGATTTAATGTGCAAATCATTCTTTAAGTTGAAATGCTAGAAGGATTTAATAAAGATTATATTAGTTTAAATCAAAGTGTTTAAACTGAACAATTGTTATTTAAAACACTCTTTAAATTTAAGAGCTTAAGAATTTTAAAAGTATGAGTAAAGTTAAAATTAAAGGGATTGAATTGAATGAAACTTATTAAATTGAATCATTCCAATTGACACCAAAATTTAATTTTGGTTGCATTTTTATTTTACTCTTTTTTCCTTTTTTAAGACCATATTTTCTTAAAAAGTTTTCAATAAATGCTGACTGACAAATGCATATAGACCTGTATCATTGCTACTAGCAATAATTATATAATATTATATAAACGCATTTCCTTTGTTGTTAAATTTTCCTAAAAGTAACAAAAGAAGAGAAATATAAAGTAACAAGAAGAGCGAAGCTAATTTAGTTTTTTCGTTACCTCTTAAGAACAAGAAGTTTTTATTTTATTGTGTGTCTGCTATCTACCAAACAAGCAAGGTCAAAATTTAACGCCTTAATAAAAATAAATGAATAAAATAATATGTTCCCCACAAAACTACTCTTTCTGACTTTTCATTGAAAATTTGGAATATTTACTACCTGAATTAATTCATTTTAATGGTCCTTCGTGCCGGATCCACAGTAAATAATCTAATGCATCCAAATAATATATTTCAAGATTCTGTTTAGAAACCTTCGGGAAATTATAATTGGAGAACCCCGTCAAAAACATAATATTCATCGAGTTACAACAGTTTTGTATACATCGCTAAAAACCTGCAATCTGCAGACATGATTAATAAAAAGCTGCATATAAAATATTCATAGTAAGTGAAAAAAACAAGTATTTTTTCAACATACATTGAATATTTTTAAAATTTAAAATAATAAAAAAGTGCAACAACAACTAAACACATAGTGTCCAGAGCTAAAGTGGTTTTGTGACTGTAAGCGTCTAAGAGAGTTCCTTAACATATGTATAACATATATAATGGTTTAACCACAGAAGAACGAAGTAAATGGTCTATCACACCTTTTGTATAGCTTGGCACTAAAACTTAAATTAATTTTACGTCATATTTATCGCACTTCTCTTAGTAAAAAAATTTCTTTATTTTTATATAACTAATAAATAAACAAAATTGGTTACTCAATTACAAATAGTGTATTAACCTTTTCCAAAATTTAACTTAAGAATCAATTAAAGATGGTTTAGAAACGTTGCTTTTATGTTAATAGATTCGGTGGTTTTTTGTCATTTTTTGTTTTGTTGTTGTCATTCTTTTTTGTTTTTTTTTTTTGCAAATTGTCTCTGCTTGATGATTTTATTTGTGCTTCCGAAAGGGTTGTTGAATTACAATCGTATTTTGACAGTCTTCCTGTAGATATAAACTCTCTTCGCACTTTGGAAATTAAAGAGAAGGAAATGGTCAGACTATGGAATAATTTTCAAGCCAGAAGTTTAGATTAAAAAACAATAAAATCCAGTTTTTTTTACTTTTTAAGCTTATGTAAAAGTTTTTTCAAAGTCTTACGATCTGCTAGATGGCTTTTGTTAAAAAGCTGTTCCAAACAAAAATTTGAGCCACATTAAAATAACCTAATTGATTTAACGCCTAATGTTTCACCGAAATATTTCATGGCGATTATAAACCTTGGCCGACGTTTCGTGATATGTTTACGACATTTATATAGGAACAGTACGCGTCTGTCACCGGTAAAAAAAATGTGCAACTTGATTAAGAAAACTTGAGGTGAAGTTTGGGAGCTTCTTAAAACCTGTCCCATTACTATCGAAAGCTTTGAAATGGCATAGCAAAATTTAGCCAACCCTTATGACAAGAGAATATTAGTCAATACCAACTGAAGTAATTTTTAAACATATCTTCTCTGTTAAAGGAAATAAGCGCCAATATTAGGGAAATCCAGAAAACAATTAATGATTGCGTAACAAACCTACGACTCCTTCATAATTTTTGTTTTTATTTGCTCCACCTGGTTGCCAGAAATCACATCTCGCAGTCGTAAGTTGCCAACCTGGCAACAAATGTGCTCATTTTTAACATCTAGGTTTCAAACATTAGAATCCGCCTCTGATATTCGGACGACCTTTACCAACCCCAATTTTTTAAATCGGCCCAATCCTCGATACTAAGAATTCCATCGCAACAGCTTAGTAAGTTTATAAGTTTTGTACAAGTATTTCAAACGAAAAATGTGTCATATGATTTTTTTCCTCAATCAAATTTTCTTCGCCTGTGTCCAGTTTTTTTTCGGATGTCAATAGGTGAATGTTTTTCGACTCTAAAAAAAACAAACGAGATATACAAACTATCTCGGTACCTCTCATGAGTTCAAAATATATACAAGTCCAAAAATGTGCAACATCCGTAAACAAAAATGTCACACCTTGCTTCATCATTCACCATATAACCCCTGCACTGTTGACATCGTTGCCCGACGCTATCGTTTGTAGAACCAATATCAATAACCCCCTCCAGCCTTATCTTCTAAGCCCTCTAGCTCTTCGAAGGCTACTTGCATCCGGGAATCATACTCCGCTTCTCATTCTGGTATTTTGCTTGGCACGGCTCTTGTTGACACATTTACTGATGATATTTAAGCACGGTACGAGCGTTAATGGAATCAGTTTCCAAACCTTCATTTATCTCTAAAAAAACTTTAAACCAAACTTTATCTGGGCACTTGATCTTCACAAATGGAAATTCATGCTTTTAGTAATATTAAATAAAATAAATAAATAAATATAAATGCTTATGTTGTAAAAAAAACTTACCGGTCAGATGTGCTTCTTGGATGGGACATATATCCTAGTTATTCGTGTGAAATTGTGAAAACGTCTACAAATCTACAACGTTTAGAAATTAAGACGACAAATTTGCCGTCTCTTTGCATTTTAGGCAGGATTATCTAGAAAAAATTAATCTCGGTCTATCTCGTTATATTGCTTTATCGCTGTTTATACTGTTAACATGCCAGCCGTGGCTCAGAGCGAAATTTTTGAGAGTTTCAACAATAATTGAGAATATTATCTAATACCGCATTTTAACCAACTGCTGTGAACCTCATGACATCCAATTTACAGCAGCAATTTTTTTAAACGGAGATTATGCCTATGTGCCTCAAAATTTTTCATACTTACGAGACTATGCTAATCTTGAGCCATATCGACATTCTCTAAACGCAAATGCTCTCTGATTCACACTTCAAGTCACACAGGTCGACTATTTGCTCTCGTTTTCTTCTAAAACAGCTCCCAAAATTTTCTTTGCAACAATTTTAAATAATACACCATTTCCTTTGCTCCCCATTTCTCCTATACGAACAACCCATCAGTTTTCCAACAAAATAGCTCTGTTGCCATATTCATGAAAACAAACGCTGATGTAACAGTGTCCGAATCGCAGATTGCATCTAGCGGGGCGATTATAAAAGATTTACACATTTCAGTGGCAATCCAAAAGAGTGGACAATTTTTATAAAAAACTATACACCGAGAACAAAGAGATGTGACTGTATAGATCAAGTTTATTATTTGTCACACTTGCTTTGTCAGTGTTCTGAAAATCCCAAAAACTGGCATAATAAATAAAAACAAGACATTATATATAACATTTTGAGTTTTTGCAACACTGATAAAGTCTGAAAAAAATTATTGAATTTTTAAAAATAAGGTATTTTTAAATATTAAATAAAAAATTTGTACATTCTTCTGTTTTACTTAAAGAGTTTGAACTAAGAGAATGAAAATGATTCTCTGTTTTCAATTTAAAAAAGAAGTAACATTTTAAAACTATGTAAAGCGCTAAACCTGCAACCAAAATTACCATTTCAACACGTGTTCTCTCTTATTAGAAAGCACCTACTTGAATATGTTCAGCGAGAAAAAAAACTTCTTTATCATCCAACAATCTTTACCAATAAATTATTTTTGATAATACTAATTGTAAAAAACAGTCTCGAGGTGACGATGATGAAGAAAGAGAAAACGACCAGGCAAAAAAAAATCAAGGAATCAATCTGACGTCCAGGTACTGAAATCTGACTTTAAAGAAGAAAAGAAATCGATCGATACACTCACAGCTTGTGTTAACTCATCTCAATTACAAATTAAAGAGGATATACAAAACGCAATTAATACAATTACGACAACACTTAAGCTGGATTCACCCATTGTTTCGGAACAAAATTTTTGTTCAGAAACATTTTTTTTATATGTAGTTTGACGTTTTTCTTTTTGAGAGAGAGAGAGAGCGACACGTCAAACTACATATAAAAAAAATGTTTCGGAACAAAAATTTTGTTCGGAAACAATGGGTGAATCCAACTTTAGTACTTTTGTTACTCAAGTAAAAGAACAAAGTGCAAGAGATATACAAAAGGAGAAGCAAATCGATACGATGGAAACACGTATCACTAAGCTAAAGCAACAAATGATAAACAAGACTTAGAAATAAAAAGTATAACAAACAGAGATAAGTATATCAGCATATGATGTAAAAACAATTGGTAAAGCTCTTAACATTAACGTCAGAGAATAAGACGCTGGTAACCATGAATCAAATAATAAGATTACGCAAAGACTCTCTTTTTCTCTGCTCATAACGTAATAAAAAAAGTCCTTGCGTAAAAATGCAGTGATGTCAACTTAGTGCATTCGGATCTGTTTTTAGTGCTTTTTGATGCTAAAGAAAAAGCAGTAAAGTAATGCTTTTACCAATTCTAATTGGTGCTTTTAGTAAAACAACGAAAAAACTTTTTTTTAATTTATTTTTTATTTTGTATATATGTAAGTAATTAAAAAAAACAAAAGAATTCTAAATATGCATATTTATATCATACAATTATTTTGGAATATTTACGTTTTTGCTTGGATTAGTCATCTGCTATTATTTGGTTAAGTTTTCTTATTTGAAAAAAAAACATTCGCGCACGGAAAAAAAGTGTATTTGCCTTTATGTCTACATTTATTAAATTTAACTCGCCTAAATGTTTTTTTTATTTAATTAGTAGAGATCATTAAATTTTCCCTATTCAAAGATTTAAATATATTTTGCAGATTTTTTAGTTCACATTTAATTTTTTAAATTGGCCACCCACGTATAGGCTTGTCATTAGAAGGGTCAACAGCAATAGCTAGCAATTGATTTTTAAGCTTATGGCAGATATATCAGTATAAATTTTCTAAACCGTCGTCGTACTGTAAGGAATCTAGCTCCAGGCAGACATCATTTTCTTTATCTTCATTTTGATCTGAAATGCGTATAAATAAATGTTAATATCGCGCACTGAAACATTCTTCCTAAGCTAGCTGTGTATAAAAAATGTTTTACTTACCCATTTTTAGTTTCATATCTCCTCTAACATCTTCTGGTTTAAGATAAAGACTGCAAACTTTGTGAAATACTTTAAATTTTTTTTCATCTAAACGACAAAATATTAACCATTCTTTTGTAGGTTTTTTCTCTTTTGGGAAATAAAAAAAAACTTAAGCTTGAGTTTTTATTTTTAGTATTTCCACAATTATACACTGCACAATTCATTTTTACACTTTTTTTAACTTCAATAATATTTAACTTTACTACTTTCAAGCACAATTTACTATGATGAAATAAAATAACCGTATTTTGATTTTAGTGCTTCTTTCGAAAAATACGCGTTTTTTTCTTAGGTGTGGTGCCATTTGAAGAATATTTTTATTACGTCACGAGAGAGAATTTTACTCTCACGGTCTTAATAAAAAATAACAGGACTGCTGTTTGCGTAATCTTATTATTTGATTCATGGTTGGTAACGTATATAGATTAAAAAAGAACAACCTCAAAGAGAAATTGTGGAGTTCTCCTCATTAAATA
This sequence comes from Cistogaster globosa, assembly GCA_937654795.1. Classification (NCBI taxonomy): domain Eukaryota; kingdom Metazoa; phylum Arthropoda; class Insecta; order Diptera; family Tachinidae; genus Cistogaster; species Cistogaster globosa. The sequence goes on from OW569405.1 coordinate 42,520,972, forward strand.
AAATAAAATGAGTTCATAAACAAAAATAAAAGAAAGACATCGGTATTGAATATTAAAATAAAAACAACATCGAAGGTAATAAGGAATCGCAAACCAGCTACATATACATCATTTCATTTAGAAAATAGAAAATTATTATGGTTAGAAAAATAGAAAATTATTATGGTTAGCTAAAAATAAAACAAAAGAAACAAATTAGAAATTCGCCTGGGTGCGCCATAAAATGATCTTTGTACGTAAAAATGAAAACGGCCCACTATTAAACATAAATAACAATACAGACATTAAATTGATATCCAATAAAAATTAAAAAAAAAACAAATAAAACTTTTCCACGTTATTGCTAAAACTGTGATATAAACAACTAAAAAGTATAACAAATTTAGTGTTTTGTTCATTTTGAACTAAGCAGTTTTATACTTGTTTACATAAACATTCGTTTCTTAAGAATAAAATTTTCATCGTTTCTTGCTACCATTAACAACATAACTATCACATTTCTTATAGTGAAAAAAATTTTTTATAACTCTGTTTTTTTTAACTGAGAGGAAAAGGTGATGGCATTGTGGTAAATGTAACAGAAAATTTATCCTTGAATACGGTAAATGTTGGAACAATCACTTTTGAAATGATCCAATCTGTCTGATCTGTCTCTTTTTTCCATCTACTCACTCTATATAAATGAGCTTGATATTATTCTAACCAACATAAAAGGTAACGAGAGATACTTTTAGTTGGAGATGTGAATATCGATATCAGGGGTGCCAGATAATTTTGATAAGAAATCGGCATATTTGCACAAAAGGATCTGCATTATCGGCAATTTAGTTTTAAGAAATCAGCAGAAGATCGGCAAATTAAAAATACCCATTTCAAATACAAAAAATTACTTTTATTACCAAAAAATAAAAACAGATCAATTTAGTATTTAGTAATGTTAACAACAAATAAACAACACATAAAAAATAAAATCAAGAAAAACAAAAATTTCACAAATAAATTGTTTTCATTATATGTCTATCGGTCGTATATAGTAGAAATAACCTTATATTTTCATATATTTTAGGTCACTAGACCAGTTTCATAAAACATTTAATAAGGTTTGTATTTCTGAAATTTTTTCCAATAGACTTGGAGACAAACTCACTAGCCGTGTATTTCACTCTTGTTATTTACTGATTCTATGGGATAAAATACATAAAAATATTTCTTTCATTTTCATTTCTATAAAAAAATTACGTGCGTTTGGTAGAAAGGAATGATAGAAACCAAAAATTTGTGATCTGTTTTATATTATTATTTGACGATTTTTAACAACTTAAAAACTCAATTTTTAAAACTTCTTAGTTTAATGCATTTTTATAAATGGTTTATTTTTAATAATATAATTAAAATCACATTACATAATTTAATATCAACCCTACAAGAGCAGTGACCTTCATTTGATTCATCAAATGACAACCACTGATGATGGAAATATCCATCATCGCGTAGAACAAAGTTTCTATTACATTTTTAAAGGAAAAATGAAAAACTTGATGGAAACTTTTGTGTACATGTGATTTTGCATCTCTCTCTAACTAATGAATTTTTTCCATTATGTGATACATACGTCTGCACTGCTCACTCTACAGCATTTTGTTATTTAGTAATGACAATAGTTTTCATAACATTTGATGGATATACCAGTCACAGTTGACAGGTCATACTTAATGGATATATCCATCACAATTGATGTATGTATATACCCTCAATGGAAAAATCGAACTTTTTTTAATAAAACAAAAGTTAATATTTAAAATATATTATGTTACTTTTTTAATATCTAAATAACTTTTTTTTATAAAAAATGATTTCATTTATAATAAAATACTTAATTTTTGTCTTTTTTAAATATTTTTTTTGTTGTTGTCTGTGGTGGCTTCGCTCTACTGACTTCTTCACACTTTTTTCAAATTCTAGCGCTCCTTACTGTTGGAAAAGACCTTAAAGTAAAATAAGAGATACATTTATGTATAAGTAATTTAATACGCAATAAACAAATAACTTTTTGATTGACTAATCTGTAGTACTTACCTCGCGGAGAGTTATTAACCAAAAAGAGCTTTGAGAGGGCTTGCTTGTCCCACCTTCTATCCCAAATGTATTTTTCGAGTAGGTTGTCACTAAAAATTGAGCGCATCACAGAACTGACATCCTGCGATGTAAATGTGATGTTTAAAAAAATATGTAAGATTATTAAAATACTTTAAGCATGAACTTAAGTTCTTTACTGTTGCTTCAGTGAAACCTGGCGACTCCTCCAACTTTCTCTCCAACTCTTTCACCGCTAGAAGGTTCTGCAAAGGGAGCATGCTGGCGACTTCATCAAGTTTTGAGTCGTAAGTCTTCCCTTTTTGATCTTTTGATTACCCTTTTTGACCTTTTTGATGACCAACTTGCAGTCTAATCAAAATTTTTAGGCAATACGAATTGCAAAACTGCTTTAAAATTAAAATAAATTATAATTTTATGCTCACATATACTTTCCTCAAGCCCAGTTTAGCTTTGCGTTTGACCCTGGAAAAATACTTTAAACCAATATAATTTTTGTGACGTTTTAATTAACCTTTATATTTCCCATCACTTTCTGACGACGATGATGTTGAGGTACACATCTTGAGTGTTTCTACCGAATACTGTTGTTGACTTAATATCAAAGAAATACATAAATTTAAGTAAATAAGGAAAAGTTTTACACATTAAAAAACCACTTACAATTTTTCCAACTAGAATCTAACTCTTTAAAGGCTGTGGCTATTTTAAACACCCGCAACATTCCTGTGAAGTTTTGGGTTTCCAGTGTCAGGTTCATTGGACACAATCTCTGCACTTCAACTGCTTGCAATCCCAAATGCAACTTACCTTTCCAATTCCACATTGAACTAGTAAATTTATTTAAATTTATTTTAAATTCTTTGTTTTTTATTTATTTTTTCTTTAAATTTTGATTTTAATAATTCATTATAACACTTTTATAATTACTTGATAAATGCGCAATTTTCTTAACGTTGTTTGCAACTGACAAGAAATTTCTCTTCCTTATTTTTTCTTTAAAAAATTACAAAAATTCCTTAAAACCGGCCAACTTTTTACAACAAATTTAGTAAAAATTTTGTTTGACTTTTAACGCAATTTTAATTAAAAAACATTTTGCAAGCTTTATTTTATAGTTTGCTGCACTATTATCTATAAACTTAAGCGAAAAATAAGATTTAGTCTATTAAAAAAAAAATTCATCCCAATTCAGTACCAAAAACACTACGAGGGCTGCTCTATATATTTCTGGCCTAATAGTGAAAATGCGAATATTTATAATTAAAAATGTCTTTATTGTTTTTCAAAGTATTCTCCAGCATGATTTATACACTTTTGCATGCGCTCAAACCAGTTGTAGAAGCACTTTTTCCACTCCGATTGAGACACCTCTAAAACATGTTTTTTGAACACTTCAACAGCTTCTTCTGGCGACGAAAATCGTTGACCACGCATTTTTTCTTGATGTGCGGAAACAAGAAGAAGTCATTAGGTGCCAAGTCAGGGCTGTACGGCGGATGACCCATTAATTCGACGTTTTGGCCGGTCAAAAACGCTCTGGTTTGAGCCGATGTGAGAGAGCTCGCATTGTCATGGTGAACACTGATCCGTCTTCTCTTGTTGGTTTTTCGAATTTCTCCGATGACTTCAAGCAAACAAATTGTAGCGTACCACTTAGAAGTGACCGTCCTACGTTGCTCCAGCGGAACAGTCGCCACATGACCAGTTTTGCCGAAGAAACAGGCGACCATTTGTTTCGAAGTGCTTCTTCCACGAACAACTTTCGTTGGATTTTGCTCGTTTTTGAAGACCCACACGGTCGATTGTTGTTTCGTTTCGGGCTCATACGCATAGATCCATGATTCGTCATCTGTGACGATCTTATCAACGTCTTTTAAATACCGCAATCGTATTTTTGCAACATTTCTTTGCAACAATCGACACGAGCCTTTTTTTGAGCGACTTTCAAGTTGTGCGGGATCCAACGAGAACAAACCTTTTTTACGGCCAGGTGTTCATGCGATATCGAATGTATGCTGGTGGAAGAAATGTCCAAGGATGTCTCTATCTCTCGGTGTGTCGCGTGTAGATCTTGCATGATGAGTTTACGCACGGCATCAATGTTCTCTGGCAGAACAGCCGTTTTTGGACGACCTTCACGGAATTCGTCTTTGAGCGAGCTTCGGCCACGATTAAATTCACTATACCAATTTTTCACAGAGCTATAGGATGGTGCTTCATCGCCATACAAAGATTTAAGTTCATCAATGCACTCTTGTCGTGATAATCCACGTCGAAAGTTGTGAAAAGTGATGGCACGAAAATGTTCACGAGTTAATTCCATTTTTTTCTATATTAATTTTTTCAAGTCACTGTAAACAACACAAATAATTGTCGTACGTCAAAACGTTTTGAGTACGATTATGCTTAAAAATGACAAACTTTCTAATGGAAATGTCAGATTGCATTTGGTAGCACTCAGTGTTGCCAGGCCAGAAATATATATAGCAGCCCTCGTACAACGGCAACGCTTTTCAATACAAAATTGTTACAAATGTGTTAGTGTACAAATTGTGTTAGGATTAGTTTCTGTCAAGCATTTCTTGCTGGGAAGGAATTGATTAGCTTATTGTTTTTATTTTGACTTGCATCACTTTTGTATTAAGGATGTAATTTTTTAGGAAACAAGATTCTTATTAACGGTCGATTTTAATCAAAGTAACTGTGCTTAAGAGTTTAAGTAAAAAATCGGCATTTTTAATCAAAAATCGGTACTTATATGGCGTTCACACTTATGTGTTTAAGCAAGTTTAAACTGTTTTAAGTGCAAAACAAGCTGTTTTTGATTTGTTTTTCTATACACTTACTTGTCTTGCAAAACACTTGAAATTGATGTGTTTTTGATTTAAACTTTTCGCATAACACGTCAAATTCAGGGTTCATATATACTCGTAAGGTGTTTCAGTTGTTTTTTGAATTTTGTGTTTCACTGAATAGTATTTTTAATGGCGGCAAATCAGAAATGAAGAGTTATGTCAAAAAGTAAAAGTAAATACATACAAAGATAATTCTAAAGCCATTAATTTGCGATTAGAGAAATGAATTTATTTATTATTTAATTTCTGCTTAATGGAAAATGATTTCATGGGCCTAATAATTTCCAAGCTGTTAGCGTCGGAAATTGTATTTGTCATGTTTGCTAACATCCCAATTTGTTGTAAATTATATGAAATATATGTCGATTTGTCCAAAAATTGTTTTTAAACTTTCCTTCACTTAGCATGTGGCAATCGAATTCCCAAAATGAGTTTGTGCGGTGCTAAGAATAACAAGACTATTTTTTCTGATAATAGTAACTATCATAGATATTACCAATTTTAATTTCTCCATTTGCTAATCCATTACAATTTTATTTAAGCTACAACGTCTACAAGAATAGATCAAAATTCATCACTGAATTTATGTATGTGTATATAATATCCATTTTAAGGCTTTTACCACTTTGCTGGAAATTAGATGCTGACCAAATATCAAACTAATGCACTATAATTACAGTGTGAACGCTTGTGTTTAGTTTATTAAACAAGTTAGAAACACATAGGTGTAAACGGCATATTAGATAATATCAGCAAAATGCCGATAAATCGGCAAATCGAGCAGGCCTGATCGATATATTAAGAGCTAATTTTACAACAACCACATGCCTTAAAATGATAACCTCTAATGGTATGAAATGTTTAATAAATGAGGGTACGCGAAAAGATGAGCATATGCAGCAATAACAACATCTAAAATGCTGCATTTCACGTGCGACGTCCTCGTAATACAGAATATAAAGCACAGTATACTAAGAAAAACTGTTAAACATGGTGGTGCAAAAGTGATGAAATGAGGACTTTTTGTTACAGTGGAGTTGGCCCGATACACCAAATAAGAGGCATAATAGAAAAGGATGTTTTGTCAAGATATTGGATGAAGTTAAGCTTTCATATTCAGAATGAGCTATGTCACTTAAAAGGGTGTTCCAAAGAGATAATGACCCGTAACACACTGGTAAATTTGTAAAGGATTGGTTTTGAGCCAATAGGGTAAATATTGCGTCGTAGCCGGCTCAGTCTCCTGACCTACATCCTATTAAGAATCTGTGGAAAGATTTAAAAAAATATGCCTTGAAGATGTGCCGTCGTTATTAAATACAGAAGTTATTCAACAAATAATTAATGTTTCTTTAATAAATAAAAACTTTTATTCGTAAATATTTCCCTGTGTGAAATACTCTTAATATTTTGAACAATTAATTTTTTGTTAAGCTTGTTAAAATAATTTTTTCTATTTCATTAACATATACATAAATAACTTTGTACTATTTTCAAACATTAGCAAACAAACAAGTAAGTAACTCTGGTATGAAAAAAAATGAATAAAAGTATGATCTTTCTCGCAAACTGAAGGTTTCTGTTTTATTGCATTGTACTCCTATTATTTTGAACACAATTGTATGTATACCAGAATTCAAAAAACAAGAATATTAATCCTAAGTAATTATTTAAAAATTCTTTAAATTATAAAACTATCAAATATGATTTTCAAAAATTTATTATATTTTTATATTCACCCTTATTTTGTTTGGCGTCGGCAAAATCGGTATTCTCGTTGTAAACATTGCCTTTAATCGATGACTGGCAATATGAATTTAGTATTTTGTAACCAAATGTGACGTTGATATTGTCTTGAATTGCCGTTAATATTGTCGTTTGTGATTTAAAAAGTGTCGTGTACGAACAAAAAACTTAAAAACATTAAATAAACTTTTGAAACAGTATAAATAAAATTTAAAATGGACAACCTGAAGATTACCAGCCTCAACCAATTTGAAAAATTAGTTGAAGAGTTGCAAAAAATCCATCACTTGCCTGAGGTTTTCGAAGAGGCACTGTTTTTTCTAATTTAAAAGAACAAAGGGAAAGTATTTCGAATGCTCTAAACGCCATTGGCCCACCAAATAGAACTAGTGATTGATGGCAAAAGGTATGGTACATAGTGCTTTAAAAATTTATGTTCGACAAAATTCTTTTTATAGATTTGGACAGACTTTAAATCTTAAGTGACAGAGGTGATAACAAACAAAATAGATTGTAAATCTACTGGAGGCGGTATAATAAAACAGCTGGTATTAAGCCTCTTGAAAGAAACTTTGGCAAATATTCTCCAGTTCCAAAAGCATATCAACCCTAAGGGTATGGTTCAGTTCAGTGAATGAAAACTTCTTGAAGTCATAAACAAAGCCTAGATAAACGTGCTTAAACCATTTCAAATGGTTAGCCCTGTTGCCCCAATAGGTCGACTTGCATATTTTACTCTCTTTACAAGAAGAAACAAAGCATTAGTTTTAAATGCATAACTATGAGATTATCACTAACTTTTCATCTGTTAACTGATAGATTTTTGATTTCTGTCTAAAAAGTCTCCTTTGTACCATTCATTTTTGCTTACTTTCTCCTTCACTGGAGTCAGTGTCGGAAAGAAAGTACATTTTTTCAAGTTTTAACAAAATTTTTTTTAACACACTTTAAAATAAATCAACTAACTCAAATATTAGGTATGCGTGTTATTTTTTATTGACATTATCGATAAAAAGACAACATCGACATTAAACTGTTAGGGAATACCAAATATGTATTGATGTTGTGTTGAAGTGATGTTGCCTAAAAATTGATGACGATGATGCCGACGCCATACGGAATAATTATACATGAATTTATTATTTTCTTTACATACTGCAGAAAAACATAAAAGCTTTGCTATCATCTACGAATAACTGTGCATCTGAAACACTCCGTTTGTTATTCGGCCGACCAGAAATAATTTATCATGCTTGCCAAAAAAAAATAGAACATCAATACAAGCGGTGGGACTTGCAGATCACTTAAACGCACCTACATATGTTGTTAGATTAGTTAATTCAAAAATTGACATGTGATTTAAAATTAAATTGGGGACGACATCGATGCAATCCCCCAATGGCTGATATAACTGTTATTGATGGCTGGTAATATAACTTAGCTATCTGCGCTTCTTATGTTACGCCGTTTATACCTGCCAGTCAATTTAAGACAAGAAGGTTTTAACTTACGTAAAGTCGTTGAAAGGAATATTTAATATATATTTTAAATGCTAACAAAAATAATTGCCCTAAATTTGCAGCATTGACAACAAATGAGAGATCAAAATTTGTTCGTGAGAAGAACTTGTGCTTGCATTGTTTTAAAAGTCAGTCTTTACGCCGCACAGAGGCTGAAAATCGTTTTTCACTGGCCAAAATTCTGTAACTTTCGAACCAATCAAAATATTGAAGTAATTCTTTTTTTAATGGATAAATATTTAGTTCAGCTTGATTCGGTTTTATTTAAATTAAAACTGATTGAGGACTTTCTAAGGACTTCTTGGTCAAAGTTAAATTTTTGATTTTTTTAACTTTTGGATTGAAATATGAGTTTATTTTTATATACATATTAAAAAATTTAATATTTGGAACTAAATAATAATTATTTTTTGTGATAATGCAATTTTTTAACGTTACACTCAAAAAAAGATAGTAAAATTAACTGGAGATTTTGCTGTTACTACAGAAAAATGTATTATTTTTTGCCGTCAAATTTGATCATTTTAAAAAACATTTTAAAAATAAAAACTGCTATAGATTTTAATAGCATTTGTAACAATGGTAGGTTTTTTTTATTATTATTTTTTACTAATACTATATTTTTCGTACCTAAATGACAATGAAAGGCAATTATAATTATTATTTATTTGACACAAATAATTATTATATTTTGATCTGCGCTATTTCTGTTCTTTAGTAGTTTTTTGGCTTCCTCATCTTAATCCCAATGTTCCACTTTTATTTAATTTCGAATGTTGGAGACGAACGGATCTGACGTTGCCAATAATATATTAAATAGATCTTCATTTGTGGATATATAAATATTATATTATATATAAATACAATACCTGCGAAAGGGTTTGGCTTTGTTTTGATCAGCAAAAAAATAAGTCATAAAAATATCGCAATAGGTTCTACAGTAAACATATGATCTCTTTCTAATATACCTGTTATCAACTGTTAGGGTCAACCACAGTTTATCTTTAGTGGCTTAGTAACTACTAAAGATAAAAATAACTTCATATTGGAGCGATACTAATTAGTTTTACCTGATATAAAGGTCTGAATAACAAGTGCAGTTTTGTTCAATTTAAGTACTATGCTAAGGAAACTGTAAAAATATATACAGCCAACTACCCATGGAGAAATATGTCTGCAACAGTTCACAAAACCCTTATGATGAAGAAGATATGATAAAATATCATTTGGTGCCACTTGGAGATCTATCAGAAGAGGCTCAGGAAAAAATAAACAAGGATTACAGATTTTATAGAGAGCACAATACTAGAAAAATATCACGAAATTCCACAAATAAGATCTATTTAATATATTATTGGCAACGTCAGAACTGTTCATCTCCAATATTCGAAATCAATGGAAAGTGGAACAATAAAAATAATAATTATAATTCCATTTCATTGTTATTTAAATATGAAAAACATAGTATTAGTAAAAAATAATAAAAAATAGAAACTATCATTGTTACAAATGCTATTTGAATCTATTGCAGTTTTTATTTTTAAATGTTTTTTTTTTAAATAATCAAATTTGACAGTAAAAATAATGAATTTTTCTGCAGTAACAGCAAAATCTCTAGTTAATTTTTTAATTATTATTATTATTATTATTATTATTATTTTTTTTTTTTTTTTACTGTAAACATTAAACATTAAAAAAATTCCATTATCACAAAAAAATTAGTTCAATTATTATTAAGTTCTAAATATTAAATATTTTGATATGTAAAAAAGTTAAAAAAAAAATCAAAAGTTCAACTTTGACCTAGAAGTCCTTAAAAAGTCTGCAATCAATTTTTATATAATTAAAACTGAGTCAAGCTAAACTAAATTACGGTCCATTAAAAAAAGTACTTCAAAATTGCGATGGGTTTAAAAGTTAAGAATTTTGGCCAATTAAAAACGATTTTCACCCACTGTGCATCGTTGTCATTCAAAAAAAAAAAAAAAAACAATGTGAAGTAGTACACAGTTGTAAAATGCCTCATAATCCTCTCTTGCTTAAGGCAGGTTACGGTCATTACATAAATAAAAAAGGTAAATCTATGAAATTAATTGATAAGATAAATTTAGCCATTCTTTTTCATCTTGTACTTTAATTGAAACAGAAATAGCACAACAGTTAGGTTTAGATGGACCTTAGAAGGAACTATGTTTGCAATAGACGGGCGACATAACGCAAATAGATAAAAATTCGAAGGTAGTTGCTTTACACATGTCATCGCGTGAACAACCGGCAAACAATTTGTTATTACGAAACGTAAGAACTATAGCACAACTCGAGCTATCCAGAAAAAATACGCATGCATCGAAAGCAAAGCTTTTAATTGGATTTGATAATGCCAAGCTTTGTATTCCCTTGGAAATTAGAAAAAGTGCAAATGAGGAATTAGTTGCTATAAGAAGCCGAATAGGTTGGGGAGTTTATGGCCGACAGTATCCTTTAAATTCCTTTATAAATAGAGTAATGCACAGTTCAGTTTTTACTCTCATTGAGTACACACGTACCGCGCGAAATTAAAAGAAAAAATATATATACGTCGCAAACAAAAAATAAAGAAACAAAAAAAAAAAAAAACAACAACACAAAATTTATATACAGCAAAAACAAAACGCAAAGTTAATAAAATCAACTTGCTTGTCGTGAATTTTTTATATATAAAAAAAACAAACGGAAGAGATCTCTATAAAGTTTTGAGACAGATTTTTAACTCATCTCTCAAGATAGGAGGTCTCCTATTTGATAGGGACAAAAAGTTCTTGAACCCAGATTCAACTCACAATGTTCTTCTTTTACTGAGAAGATCCGGACTTTACAGCGACAAAGAATTAGTGGACGTTTCACCCTTCTTTATTCAACGATCTTTTGATATAGGAGGAGGTAAAGTTAAACTTTGCAAAAAACTAAGATCAGGACAACTACTTATAGAATGTTTCAACGGAAAACAAGGTAATAAAATTATTAAAATGATAACATTGTTATCGGATGTTTATTCAAGTGGAAGAACATAAAACGCTCAACAAATCTCGAGGAATTTTCTATTCGAACGATTTAAGAGCGTTGTCAGATACTGAATTTCTAAGAGAAATCCAGGACCAAAATCCAAATGTAACTGAAATTAAAAGACTTAAAAAGCGTGATAGCGAAACAAAGCAATTGACAGACATTGATCTTTTAACGATTAATACAGTGAAGGACTTAAGTATAGGCACAAGCTGCAAAATGAAACAAAATATGTTTTTTTCACATTTGTAAGTATCAGATATTTATTTAAAGAACATATAATAATTATAACAGTAATTCATATTAAAATAAACCAAAAAAGTCGAACAGATTTTATTCGGTGGTAGAAAAATAACGAAAAGGAATCAAAACTAGTCAGAAACTGAAATTAGTATTTTGTTGGCAGTCCATTCTGCTTAATAACGGCTTTAAGTCTATTAGGCATAGAGTGTACTATTTTTTTTGTAAAATTTTTATCAATTTTAAGCAATTCTTCGGTTAACGCTGTTTTAAGCTCACATTTGTTTGAAATATTGCGTTTCCGAATTCTTCGGTCTAGCTCCTCCCACAAATGCTCAATGGGATTTAGGTCTGGGGACTGCGGAGGATGTGGCAATACGTGTGCGGTGTTATATGCAAGCCACATCTTGACGTCGTGAGCAGAATGTTTGGGGTCATTGTCATGCTGGAATGTAAATGACTCTGATAAACCCAATTTAATGGCGCTTTTCTTAACATTTTCCTTCAAAATATTTAAGTAAACAGTCTTGTTCATTATTTCATCAATGAAGACTACTTCTCCGTCACCCGCTGCAGACATACAGCCCCAGATCATAACTCCTCCGCCACTATACTTTACTGTTGGTGTAAGATTTTTTTCGTCATATGCAGTATTACGTTTTCGCCATACTCGTGAATGTCCATCAGGCTTAAAAATATTAAATTTGCTTTCGTCTGAGAAGAGAACCTGTTCCCAAAAACTGCATGGCTGATTTTCTAATTGTTTTGCATAATCCATACATCTTTTTTTATTAACTGCAGATATTAATGGTTTTCGTCTAGCAACACGTGATTTATAACCGGCTTCATGTAGTAATCTCTGAACAGTTTTAGAGTGCACGTCCTTACCGAAATTTTCCTTGACGTCCGCTGCCAGCTGTGTAGATGTTGTTTTCGGATCGATTTTAACTTTCCGTATTATTTGGGCACGTTCTCTCTCAGTTAATTTTCTGGGACGACCACAGCGTTTAGCACTTTCAAAATTAGTTTTACCTTTAAAACGATTAATTATTGTCCGAATAGTAACACGGCTTCGATCCATTAATTCGCCAATCTCAGCAAAAGATTTTCCTTGGTTATGCAGATGGAGAATTATTTTTCGCTGTGATTCTGTAGTTTCACTTAATTTAGGACACATTTTTTAGAAAACGACAAAGAAATTATTATTTTTAACAAATTTTTCTTACTTTTCACCAACTGAAACAAATTGAAAATAATAACGGAACATTCCACTCTGTCAAAAAATACAGTATCGCCAGATTGGCGAATTTATAATCGTCTTTTATTTCCGTTAACAATGAATGTGCCTATTCTTTTGTCCCATAAAAAATCGATATTTTTAAATTTTTTTTGTTATTATTCTATTGGCGAATGCAATCTGTTCAAATTTTTTGATTACTTCTTATACAAAGCTTTGTAAGAACCATTTTACGTTCTAAAAATAAACATTTGATGATAATCAATATCAAAAAAATTACTGTTTGCTTTATTTTGCACCTTGTGCCTATACTTAAGTCCATCACTGTATATACGATTCGCCAGAAAAAATACTACTGGGATATTTATCAACCACATGTCCAGTTTGGACATGTGTCAGAACAGTGCTCATCTCAAGAAAAAGTCTGTCTGATAAAACCGGTCGTTACGAAAAATGTGATAAACCACCAAAGTGTGCTAACTGTCAGCAAAAACATAACAGTTCCTCAAAGAGTGTGATGTCTATTATTCTAATACTGTCAAATCTTGTAATTGCTAATGTAAATGCCAATGACAACAAAAAACAATATGACCACAACAACAAAAGATAAACCTCTCTCCTCTCCAGTTCGTCAGAATATAAAATCAAATGGATCAAAAATTTAATTACTACCGAGAAACATATCTAAAAGGAAAAAACGTGAAATAACGAATGCTGAGAAGAAGAATGAGATGTCAACAAACATGTCATACTTAAATGAAAATAACCTAACTGATATTTTCACTTTTGATGACAACTATAGTTGCTCCAGTATAGGAGATGAGTAGTCAATATAAAATAATATAATGGAATTGCAACAGCTTTTTAATCATTTAGACGAAATGAAACTCCTTTTATCTAAATTTAATTTCCTTGCTATATGTATACAAGAATCCAAATTTAAATTAAACTATTATTATTAGCTTAAAAACTATACTTGTTTTTATAAAAATATTTGTTCTTATACAAATGCTCATGGTGGTGCTTGTATATATCTTATCAATATGTTTAAGGGAGACGAAATGCCTTTTATTAAAAATTTTCAAGCGGTAGCTATAAAAGTAAGGTTCCCATTTAAATTTATTATTTGCTCCATATATCTTCCAGGATTCGAGAACCTTTCCAAAACTGATTTGAACAATTTAACTTCTCAATTTCACTTACCCTATATTATGCTAGGTGTTTTAACTCTCATAATCCCATTTGGGGTTCTAACAAAACAGATATAAGAGGAAATAAAGTTAAAGCATTTATTGAAGATAATAACCTCAATATTTTAAATAATATAAACTATCCAACACATTTTAGTTTCGCGTACAAAAAATTCAGCAATATTAATATTAGCTTAATCTTACCTAATATTCATCACCTTATTTTGTGGAATATTAGTGATGATCTCTATTCATCATCACTATTTCTATTAATAGACATTCACCTAACTTCGAACGTAGAACTAGTTGGAATATAAAAAGAGCAAACTGGCACCTGTTCAATTGTAATTTTACAGAACCGGTTGAGAATTTTAGGGATATAAACGAAACTGAGTCATAAATTAGTAGAACAATCATAAGAACAGCACAAGACGCAATACCAATTAGACGTACAAACTGCAATAAAAAAGAAGTTCCATGGTAGAATGATAGTATAAAATTGCTAATAAGGAAAAGAAGGATAAGAGAAACCCCAGCTAAACCTTGCTAAATTTCTAAAAGCTAAACCAGTGATCCGCAGAGTTATACGTGAAAATAAAAAAGAACATGGAACGAATTCTGTGAAACGATAAATTTAAGAACTTCCTCGTCTGAAGTCTTTAAAAATCAGATCCCTAAATGGATCCTCCAACTGTCATAAACTTGTGGATCTAGAAAACAACAATACGTTACAGACAGACATTGTAAATATCTCAAAATGTTTCGCACTTAGTTTTGCACAAAATTCGCCTTCTATGAACTACTAGCAAAACTTAGACTTTATACTACAACATATGACTTTGCTGTTAACTTATCGAACAACAATGAGCCATATAACAACGAACAATCGTTATTTAAATTTAAATATGCGCTTAAATCATGTCATGGTACCTCACCTGGACCAGATAACATAAGATATGAAATGATAAAACATTTAGACGGAAAAGCTACACAATACCTACTAAATTTCTACAACAGGGTAATGACGGAACAATTGTTTCCAAGCGATTGGAGAAAAGCTATTGTTATCCCTGTTCTAAAACAAGGGAAGAATAGTACAAACAAAAATAATTATAGACCAATATCACTTACCAACTGCTTATGTAAATTATTGGAAAGAATTACAAACAAACGATTGGTCTTTATTATTAAAAAATATTCAATTCTAAATGCCAACCAATCTGGTTTTAGAAAGAACAGGGGTACGATTAATAATCTGGCTTTACTACACTCTCAAGTTATGGATAGCTTTTCTGTAAAAAAGGATGTAATAGCTATATGTTTTGATATACGTAAAGTATATGATAGTGTTTGGAAGCCACTAATTAAGAAAAAACTTCATTTAGCAGGGATATAATTGTAAATTTTTGTTCTTCCAAAGAATTATTTACCAATAACAAATTGATTTGCATTCTTCGAAAGAATTGTTTACCAATAATTAATCTACTCGCATCTTTCCAAAGAATTGCTTACCAATAATTAATCTACTTTTATTTTTCCCAATAATTGTTTACCAAAAATTAATTTACTTTCATTTTTTGCAAAGAATTTTTGCCAATAACTGTTTTATTTGTACACCTGCATTTCCAACAATGAAAATGCAGCAGTAAGCTAAATATTAGAAAAGAATAAATAAATAAAGTTTCAGTTTTTTTTTCACCACCAGCAAACAAGTGAGTCTTTTATTTTTTTACTAAACTCAAACCCGAGTAGTTAAATGGCGTAGTCGGTAGGATACCCGGGTATCATTGTTCGTTAAATAAAAAAAAAAAAAAAAATGAGACACCTGGCATATAAATGCCAAAAACGGGACTGTGAGAAAAGTGAAAAAAAGAATATAAAAGGATATATTCTTATAACAAAAAACTCTGTGCAAAAGAAAAAAGAGGACATAAAAGATTATATCCTTATAACAATAACTCAAACAACAAGTCAGCCACAATAACGTAAACTGCAGCAACATAAAATTTGGAGGATCAGTTCATGCCGAGAACTGCACCCCTTGGAATCAAATAACAAAATCAACTACAACTACACCAACAACCAACATCTCAGCCACAAAACTTCACATCAACAGCATCAAACTCAAAGTAAGACCTCTTTTTTCTGTATACACTTTCTTATTTATAAGTTTTCTTTTCGAATTAAACCAACAATAAAATACAAATGTACTTATATTTATATAAATGTATGTAACGTAAAAATTTGAAATAGAATCCGATGTAGAAAGAATTATACTATATATTCGAAACGAGGAAATCATTGAAACCTAGGAAAAATTCTTACGTGAAATAACACTAATAAAAATAAAAGCGAGGAAAAAATATTTTAAAAGAAATAGAATAAGGAAAATAACAGCATTAAAATATAGGAAAAATGTATTTTTTTGTTGTTTAAAGTTTTTAAGCAAATGTTTTTTTCTTAAAAATGGCAGAGCCAGTTAGAGCTAACATATTAGTTATAAACCCATTAAAATATTTACACGGTCTACCGGAATTCTGGGGGATACAAATGATTTACAGAATTTCACCGTAATAATCGACAGAATATACCCACATTAACGTACATACGACGAACTATCCTAGTTACTCTTTTCCGATATAATCAAGTCCAAGCTCAAAGGAAAAGTGAGGCAAGCGATCGAGATCAATTGCCACGCCGTTTCCTGGATAAAAATTAAGAAAATATTATAAAACAATTTTGGAGACAGACGATCTTGTGAGGAACTTTTTGACGAGCTACAAAGCGTGACCTTTAGGACTAACACATTAGAATTTTATAACGATGTAAAAAACAAACTCCACAAATTGAATAATAAACTGGTAGTCGTATTAGGGGAGAAAAAAGCAACTAGGCAAAGCACGATTAATAATAAACGCACCGCCCTAAATCTTCTTAAAAGTAAAATCCCCGAGCCCATGAAGTTCAGGAGACTTAGAGGAAGCCATGGACATTTTATTTCAAGCCGGGTATGCTTATACCGAGAACAGTAGTGGAAATAGGACACAACCCAACGCAGACCTTAATAAACGAGGGAACCACCAATCAAGGACCAACATACAACATAAAAACTTCCAACAACCATTTAACAATCACGGAAGAAATTTCCAACCATCGTTTAACGATCACGGAAGAAATTCCTAACAATCATGGAAGAAATTTCCAACAACCATTTAACAATCACGGAAGAAATTTTCAACAACCATTTAACAATCACGGAAGAAATTTCCAACAATCATTTAATAATCACGGAAGAAATTTTCAACAACCATTCCAAAGCAACGAAAGGAATCCCCAACAAATGAACGCGCAGATTCATATTCCATGAAATCCTTCATCCCATTCAAATCGACAGAACCTTATAAACCAACCGGAACCGATGGACATAGGCAAGGTCGAAATAACGGAAAAGTTTCGAGAATCGGCCTCGGATACAAACTTCCATATATAAAAATCAAAACTAAATTAGGATTTATAAAACTAATAGTTGATACAGGGGCAACAAATTCCATTCTTAATCCAGGAATTTGTCACCCAAAAAGAATTTTTGATACAAACCCAATTCTCATTAAAATCCTCCAATACCAAATTTACATAAATAAAAAAGCGATAGTACCCATTATCGAAGAATATAATACCAACAAATCGAATTAAACGCTCGAATTTTATATAACAAAATTTCATAACTTTTACGATGCCCTAATAGGAAACGACATATAGGCACCATCTTATGCACTTATAGACTATAAGAATAGAGAGTTAACCTTTGGCATTAAAAATTACTAATGCATTTTGAAAACGAAAAAACCCATTTTAATGAAGAAAATGTAAATATTAACTTGTTACCTGAAAACAATCGTGTGACTACGCAGAAGGTACACCACGAAAATTTCAACATAATTGAAAAAACGGAACCTATACCATTATTGGAACGAATTCGAACGAATTATCTTAATTCCGAAGAGAAAATGGAACTTTTAAAACTAGTAAAAAAATATTCAGATATATTTTATTAAGAAGACAAAAAACTAACTTTTACTTCCGCCATAAAACACGAAATTAGGACCACAAATAACATTCCTATACACACTAAATCATATCGTTTCCTTTTCATGCACAAAAATGAAGTACAAACACAAATTCAAGAGATGCTTGATAATAATATTATTAGGCATAGCAATTCTCCTTATTCTGCACCCATGTGGATCGTAGCAAAGAAGGCCGATGCAAGTGGAAAGTCGAAATCGAGGCTTGTCATCGATTATCGGAAATTCAATGATGTAACCATAGATGTCAGGTACCCAATTCCCAATATCGACGAAATCCTTGACAAATTGGGTAGATGTCAATACTTCGCTAATTTGGATTTGGCGAAAAGATTTCACCAGATAGAAACTAAGGAAGAAGATATTCATAAGACCGCCTTCACCGTAGAAGGAGGGGACTATGAATTTCTAAGAATGCCGTTTGGGCTGAAGACAGTTCCAGTGACGTTCCAAAGGCTTACTTAGACGACGTGATATCATTTTCCTCTTCATTACAAGAACATATTAATTCAATAAAACTCATTTTTAATCGGTTACAAAAAGCTAATCTGAAAAGTCTGAATTCCTAAAAAAGGAAACAGAGTTCCTCGGTCATATCGTGACGGTAGAAGGTATAAAACCCAATCCGAAGAAAAAAGAATGCGTAGTCAACTTCCCAATTCCCAAAACGCCTAAACAAATTAAACAATTCCTTGGTTAAATTGCTACTACCGCAAATTCATAAAAGATTATTCACTAATATCCAAACCCTTGACAAAATGTCTTAAGAAAGACGCAAAAATAAACATATCCAACCCAGAATATCAAGAAAGTTTTAACACATTAACAACCCTATTAAGACATGATCCTATCCTGGCATATCCAGATTTTACAAAGAAGTTTACTTTAACAACAGACGCCAATAACTTCGCACTTGGAGCCGTACTTTGAATGAACACGAGACACATTACAATACCATAGAAAAGGAATTATTAGCAATAATTTGGGCCACAAAGTAATTTCGGCTATACCTATTCGGAAACAAATTCATAATTGAAACGGACCGCAAGCCACTAACATGGCTCTTTTCGATTAAAGAACTGAACTCAAAACTGGTCAGATGGAGATAAAAAATGTAAGAATTCGACTACGAAATGAAATAAAAGAAAGGAATAAAGAACGGCAATGCGGACGCACTACCAAGAATTGAGAAAGAATCTGCTAACATCAATTCGCTTGAAATTACTCAGCCATTTGACTCTCCTATAAATTTATTAAAAAATCAAGTGATCATAAAAAAAAATTTCCGGGTCAGCAAGGATTAAAAGCGAAACCGTTTTTAAGAATATTAGGAAAACAATAACAAAAAAAGAACTTGATAGAGAATACGCAATTGTGATCCTTAAAACTCACTGCCATCCAACCCAAATAAATGCCGTCTTCATAGATGATGAATTTTACGACATTTTTAGAAATACTTATAGAGAATTCTTTTCAAGTAATAACAGGTTCAAATTAATTAGGTATTTTAGAAAACTAGACGACGTAGAAGATGAACTTGAATTAACAAAAATGATTGAGGAAGAACATCTAAGGAAAAATCACAGAGGCATTCAATCAGCATTTGAAGAACTAAAAACGAAAATCTATAATCCTAACTTAAGTTAAGGATAACCCAGTTTGTGAACAATCATGAAGTGTGCACACTAGAGTAGTATGACAGAAGACCACCTAGACTACCCTATAAACTAGCGGAGACACCCACAAAGCCCAGAGAAATACTGCATTTAGACGTATTCTATACTTTAGAAAAACAATTACACCTAACTATGATTGATCAGTTTACAAAACATGCTATAGCATACAAAACTAATGGCAGATCATGGATAGATTTTAAAAACAAAATTGATACAATATACTAGCACGTTTGGAAAAATAGAAAGAACTGTCGTTGACAACGAGTTAGGATTCAAAGCCATTCCAATGCAGGAATATTTAAGGAAAGAAAATAATAATATATACTACACTTCCAACAGTATCCATACTTTAAACGCGGATATCGAACGACTGCACAACACGTTGAACGAACACTTAAGACTACTACGACACGACGAACATTCTTAAAATGAGACAACGTAGGAGAAAATATCACGCATTATAGGATTTTATAATAACACTACTCATAGCACCACGCAAATCAAACCAATAGATTTCGTAAACGGTAAAATAAAAGAGAAAAAATATCCCGAAATACATGATTTAATATTAAGAAAAAAATAAAATTATACAAATAAACTTAACAAGAATAGGACCGCTATAGAGATAGGAAATTACATAAAGGAAATCCGAGGGGGTAAAATTATAGGAAGTATAGAAAGATAGAATCCAAGAAAATCGATGAAGATTACATTGAAAGCATAAAAACAGGACATACATAAATATTATAAGGCACATATAAAATCACAAAAGAAATACCAGGAAAAAAAGAACCCAAAAATCAAGGCAAAAATTAGATAAATATACATATATATATATATATATATATATATATATATATATATATATATATATATATATATATATATATATATTTATATATATTTTTTTTTTTTTTTAGATGAGTAAATGGACCATAATAATTACGCTTATCATAATAGAAGAGGAAATAACGTTCACAGAACATATATACCAAATTGACAACGACTTATCACTTTTAGGATAACACGTATATGACATCGGACAAATTATCTTCTCCAGCAAACTAGCAATCATACCTACAGATGTCCTAAGCCAAACTGAACTCGGCCTAATCACAGACTTTGACAGTTACACCAAAATTAAAGTAGCTGTGGCATTCCACGAAAACAACATTATCCTTATCCTCTCCATACCATAATTATCAAAGGATCCATTATCTACGGTGACATTCGTATCAATCCCTAACAAGAATAACGAATCGATAGAATTTAACAATTCCGATGTGCTCATAGATTCAGAAAACAATATTTATGGAAACCTAATACAAATCAATGATAATTGTTTGAATAATATATTAAACTTTGAGGAAGCTAATTGCAAAATGCAAATGTTGAACAAACAGGAAATAGTCGAAGTCATTCAAGAAATATTAATTCTTAAACACTTTAATGATAAAAATCTTCCATAATTGCAACAAAGCCAAATTTAAAATTATTGGAAACTACTTGATCAAATTTGAAAATTGTGAAATTGTTATATTGAATAAAACTTATGCATATGTTGAAATAAAATTACACGACAAATTTATCTTACGAAACATTGTAACAAAAATTAAAGAAAATAATAATACAACTCTTGCAGACATCAAAATTGAGTCTTTGTATCTAAAACAAATAGATTACAAAGAAACATTAAAACAAGTATTGCATAAAGATAAGAATTCAAAAGTAATTAGTTTTGGTATAGATATATTAATTATTATGTCAGTATGTATCTTAGTCATTTTTGTACATTTCATTAAAAATAGACAAGCATATATTCCAAACGTACAATTGAAAAATGAAACCACTATAAATAACCCAATAAAAAAATATAATTTCGCCGGAGCCTCAAAGAAGTGGTTGGGGTGTTATAGTGCCTTCCACTACGGCCCTGCATTTCTGTTTGCATTTTGCAGTAAGCTAAATATTAGTAGTGTTCTGTCATTTGTCCTGTCCCCACGCGTTTCTGTTTCGTCGTTATTTTAATCTAAACAATAAATTCTTGTAACAGTTACAAAAAAGAAAGAAAAAAAAGCAACCATGCAATATTTACAACAACAATACATATAAAATTAACACAGAAAAAAACATATCAATTCAAGACAAAAAAAAAGGAATACAATAATAATAACAGTGATGGCACGACAAGTCGCATGTGACCAGCTCAGGCCTTTTATGGCTCTGTACGATGCAAATTGTACCACAAATAGTACCTTTCTTTTTTTCTAGTTTTTTTCCCTCTATTTCATAGTAATTGTAATTTTATTTTACTTGCACCTTTGGTGTAACTGTTGTTTGACTAGTTAGTGGCGAAGGTATAACACTGGTCACTAAATAGTCACAAAAGCATCAGTTTTTTACAGGGGTGTTAGTATTATAAAATAGACAAAAGGTTTGAATCTTTGTATTTGTAATGACAGGAAGATTTAGAATCGATTTCTGCAATATACGTGGGTTAAAGGCGAATTTCTTCTCTGTTGTCTCCATCGGCCTGATATTTTCGCCTTATGTGAGACCCAGGTATCTGAGGATGCTGATTCACAGGATTTTCATTTGCCTGGGTACTCTCTTCTATCTTTTTTTAGTCTACATAGAGGTCTTGCGATGTACATTCGTAGTGAAGTCGTGTACCAGTGCCAGCAATCATTAGGCACAAATGATCCTGAATTTAACTGTCTTTGGGTTAAATTCAAAATCTTGTCACACTTCTTACACTTCGGGTTTTTATACAGAAGCCCAAACGTGGGAAGGGATAAATCTATTTCAGGCTTCGATGCCCTTTCCGATTCCATATCGAGAATCCTAGAAAGCTGTCCGAACAGTGAAATTGTTGTTGCTGGTGATTTCAATGTACACAACTCGTCTTGGATTCGCCATTCGAACCGTACAACCCTAGAGGGCCAATATGTTGAGCTATTCGCCGCGCACAACCACTTCGCGCAGTTAATTAACGAGCCAACACATATTTC
This sequence comes from Cistogaster globosa, assembly GCA_937654795.1. NCBI lineage: Eukaryota > Metazoa > Arthropoda > Insecta > Diptera > Tachinidae > Cistogaster > Cistogaster globosa. Next base: position 42,543,671 of record OW569405.1, read on the forward strand.
GTGTGTTGAAGGGCAAAAACATAATACTCTCGACCTTTTCCTTACCTCACACCCTGATAAGTATGAGGTAAGTATTTTTGCGCCTCTCGGTAACTCGGATCACTGCACCATTTCCGCCTCCTTTTCGGTCGCTAATCTTCATAACGTTTCAAAAATGGCCACGAAACGTTTAAAATATATGTACGAAAAGGCTCGCTGGGCTGAGCTCAACGAATTTTTTCGGCATTTTAATTGGAAACTTTGTTTTCTGGACAATAAAGTCGATGCCATGGCAGAAATGGTTGTGAACATTATTTTGCTTGGAATGAAAACTTTCATGCCATCTAAGCAAATCCCTGTTAATCCAAGAAATAATTCTTGGTTTAATCAGACGTGCAAAAATGCAATTAGATCCAGAGAGGAAGCATTCAGATATGGCGGTGTAACAAAAACGCCATAACTGATTTGCTATTCAAAAAGGCGAGATCTTCGTGTGCCAAAGTACTAAGGCGCGAAAAAGCTTTATACGAGCAGCGCCTTCGTGCTAAAGTTATTACTACTTCTCGGGGTAGCAAGAGCTTTTGGTCGTTCGTTAAAAGAGTGAAGTATAATGCTAGTTCCTCAATTCCGCCTCTTTTAAAGGATGATCAAAAAATTAACGACCCGGTTGATAAAGCTAACGTCTTGGCTGAAATTTTTGCAAGTAACTCCTACTTGCCGGAAAGCAATCAACCACTGCCCGCGCTGCAAAGAGTATCAGTAACTATGCCAGATATATTCTTTCGAGCACGTGCAGTTAAAAAGGTTTTAGCGGATCTCAACATATACAAGTCCCCTGGTCCGGATGGAATTCCAGCACTGGTCTTGAAGCAGTGCTCTTCGACGTTATCGCGTCCATTAACAAAACTTTTCAACATTTTGTACCATGTTGGTGAGTTCCCATCATGTTGGAAGGTTGCTAATGTAACACCAATCCCCAAAAAGGGAGAGGTTGGCAACCCTGAAAATTACCGCCCAATCGCAATTTTCTCTACACTTTCCAAAGTAATGGAAAGTATGCTTAATTTTCATCTTGTGAAATATCTGGAGTCCAACAGCTTACTTAGTGACCGGCAGTACGGCTTCCGTAGGGCACGCACGTAGGGCCCACCTTTCGGAAAAATGGTGTCAATCCTTTCACCATTTCGGCGAGAGTAAGGTGGTGGCTTTAGATATTTCCAAGGCGTTTGATAGAGTGTGGCATGGTGCACTCATATCAAAACTTTTTGCTTTTAGTGTCGGTAATAGCTTCACTCGCCTTATATCGAGCTTTCTCAGGGATCGCACTATACGAGTAGTTGTAGATGGGATCTCATCAAACGAGTTTAAGTTAAATTCAGGGGTACCGCAAGGTTCCGTCCTTTCCCCTACCCTATTTCTTATTTTTCTTAATGACGTTCTACGTCAGACTTCCAACCCTATCTATTCTTTTGCAGATGACAGTAGCATATGCCATTCATTTTCGTTTCGCAGTAGACCAAGCCATCGGGAAATTGGGGCTATGAGAAAGCACATGGACGATACTCTTAATCGCGACCTTTTGGTATATTCCGAATGGGGCCTGGCGAACAGGGTTCAGTTTAACGCTTATAAAACTCAGTGCTGTGTGCTTTCGCACAGACGTACTGATGAACATGCTACGTCATCTGTAATTATGGGTGATACATATATTAAGGAATCAGAAGCTCTCGATGTTCTTGGCATGAAAATTCAATGCGATGTTTGTTGGAACAAGCACATTTTTCATGTTGCAAAAGAAGCATTCAAGTGCCTAGGTTTTCTGAAACGGTGTAAGAAATACTTCACTCCATCTGATCTCCTTACTATCTTTGTCACCTTTATTAGAACTAAAATGGAATACAACTCTCATGTATGGGCCGGTGCTTCAAAGTCTATTTTGGAGTTACTCGACCGCGTACAGGAGAGAGCGAAGAAAGTCATCGGTGACAGTAGGGTATCCAGCTCTATTAACTCTAATGTGGGGTGTGTTTCACTGTTTTATCGTTACTACAACGGAATGTGCTCTTATAAAATCAGGGAACTTGTTTCTGAAAACCGTAACTTCATACGCGCAACGCGATCTGCATCAAGAGCGCATTCCTTTGTGGTCGATTGGCCAGTGAATCGCACAACGCATTACAGAGAAGATTCGCTTTTTAGCCGAACAGTTCGTATGTGGAATAAACTCAGGGTCATCCCCTGAGTGCTGGTCCTAATGAAAAAAAATATAAGAAAAGAATGAATAAATAAAGTTTCAGTTTTTTCCACCACCAGCAAACAAGTGAGTCTTTTATTTTTTCACTAAACTCAAATCCGAGTAGTTGCTGTTTTTAACCAAAATCTGACTATTGTTAAGCGTATTACAAATTTTTCTTCCATATATACAAGTGAACTATTGGCAATTAAAACATGCATAGAGAATATTGAAAACATCGCTAAAGACTCACTAATCATAACGGACAGTAAAAAATCACTAGCGGGACTACAAGACCCATTCTCTGAGAATATGATAAACCAACAAATACGTATAATGATAACTTCCAAACCTGACCAAAACATCACTTATCTATGGGTTCCTAGCCACTTAAGTATACGTGAAAATAAGCAAGTTGACGGATTAGACAAAAGTTCGTTAAACCAAAATATCTCAATAGAATATAAATATCAATACTCCGATTAAAGACAATACATTGGAAAATATATTTTTGATATCTGGAATGACTTATGGAAAACTAATAATGATAAATGGTTTATTCTATCAAATATATCCAAAACAGATCTCATTAAGCTAAATAGGCTAGAACTACTGACTATTAAACATATTTTTAATGAATGCACGCATCTTCATTAGACGCGCATAAAATATAAAGTACATAATATTAAAATACTCCACATAGAACATAAATTTGAAATTATTAAAAATTTTTTAATAGAAATTAATATGCATAACAAAATTAAAAGTTGTAAAATAACTTTTATGTCAAATAACATTTATGATGAATTTGTAAAACTACTAGGCCTATATAACCTTATAGTGTTGGGGCTATTAAATCCAAAATAAACATAAGCCTACTGTAATTAGTTCAAATGTTTTCAATTTATTTTTTTGACTTAGTTGCAATAATTTAAACTTATTGTTTATTGTCGGTTTAGAGCTACTAACTGATGTTTGTTTTAATTGTCTTATTTTAACAAATTGTTCTTCTCCTGTTGCACTCAACCTCTCATTTCTATACTTAACCTAATTTATCCATATCTTAACTTTAGTAAAATACCAGGCAATTATGAAATTTTAGTAATTTACAAACTTCAGGATTGAGTGGAGATATAAAATTGTAATTATTTTTATTTTTATAAATATTAAATTCTAATTATTTTTATTTTTATAAATTTACTTAATTAGAACAAATATTTTGTGTACAATGGGAAAGTCCTAATCGTTGCTGTTGGCTTGTTCAACTGAGTGTGGGCAGTGTAATATCAGTTTGTTGTTGTGTTATGTGTGTCGGCAACTTAGAATGTTTACTATGATACTTATGTGATAGTCATATGAACCGATCAGTGACACTACTAATGGTAGTTTTATGGACATTCTTTTCAAAATATGAAATGATAATTATTTGTTTTATTTTATTTAATTACTTTCAAAAGCAGTTCTTGTATTAGTATTTTTAATTTTTCTTAAGCTATCGCGATAGTTTTCTTTATTATTGTTCTTGTGATATATCTTAAGCCTATTTTTATGAACAGTTTGTTGTTTATTAGTTTTCTTATCAACTACGGTTACGTTATTTCTTATATCCATTTTCTTAATTTTAAATGGTCCTTTATCTTGAGTTTCCAATTTATGACCTACTTTATTTCTAAGTAAAACTAAATCTGGTAATTATAATTATAATCTATTATATTTCTATCATTATTTTGTTGTACTTTTTTTATTTAATAAATTTGAGCTCTTTTAAATGCTTTTTCTAATCTATGTTTTGCCTCTTTGACGTACTATCTATTGTATAGTGGAGAAATTTTGTATACCTCTTTGAATTCTGAAAATGTATTTGGAGGGCAATAGTTATATACGTTTGATGGAGTAGTATTGAAACAATATGTTAAATATTTCAACCATTCATTCCAATCTGTTTTATCTACTGAAATGAAGAAACGCACACATTCATTGAAAGTTCTATGAATTCATTGTATTGTTACTAGGGTTTGATGATGGTGAGCAGTTGAAGTTAGTTTTGCTATTTTGAGGAGATTACATAACTCCTCCAAAAAGCGATTTTTGTGTTCTGTTCCCATGTCAAAAATAAACATATTCATTGGGCCATACATAAGTAAGGATAAATTTGTCAAATATCAATTTAGCGACTGTCTTGGCGCTTTTTTCTAAATAATTAATTAAGTCACATATAATTGTAATTGCAAATTCGTAAAGGCGAAGGTGATAGCCATTGGAATTTTGTTATTTTTGACGATTTTTGACAGTTTTGACATGATTTAACGTACTTTTTTATGTCTCTTATCATGTTTTTCCACTAGTAATACTTTTTTATTTTTAGATTTGTTATATATATTCCACAATGTCCTTGCCTTGGCATTCTTATAATTAATTTGATTAACCTGATGTAGTAGCGCTACTTAAAGGTTATTCAAGTTTTTACTGACCATATTTTTAAAATCCTTAATAGAGGTAAATTCGAAAATTATCTCTTTGGGTGCCACTTGTTAATTTGTAATATTATGTTTAACGGTCAGTTCTTCAAGTCTTGGAATAAATCAAAGTTCCCATTAGTAAATAGATCATAAATTTTTATACTTGCCAATATAGATTTTCTACGTTTGATGAAGCAACGTGCTGGAGTTACCTTTAGTTTATAAAATTTCCTGACGTCAGTATATACTGGTATACATCATTTACTGCTATATATTTTTATTCATCACGCCTATGTGTTGTATTTATTATACAACACAACTTGTATACCTTATTTTCACCTAAAATATAGTATTGATTTTTATGTAAACGTCTTTTGAGACTTTTATTGCCATTCTTGATAACGAATCATTTCTGTAGGTCAAGTTTCGGTCTTGTTAATTTGGAAATAGGATTTTTCATTGAAAACGGATAAGCATATTCAACTGCTTCACAGGCATTTTTACTTGCATCTGTTGCTATGCAGAATTCATTTATGAAGTCTGGATACTGGAGCAATGTTGATTACATTAGTGTATTTTTTAAATACTTAAAGAATACTTCACAATCTTTAGGCCACTCGAATTGAAATTTTTTCTTGCACATTCTTGTGAGATGTCGGGAATACCCCGAGATATGCAACAAATCTTCTGGCACTATCCGCGTCTCTTGGCTTCGGATAGTTTTCAAGTTGCCCCATTACAAATTTGATGCACAATTTATTAAAAATATCAACCTCAAGAGTATAATTGTATATAAAACGATTTGGTTAAAAAAATAATTAGTTTAATAAACATTGGTTGGTAATATTCATGCAAGCAGGTGTTTTCTACGCGGCTGTCAGAGGTATATGAATTCTTATAAGATTTGTTGAGGGTGGTGGTGGTGTGATCTGACCTGGAAAATAATATTTACTTATATATATGTATGTATAAGTAAAGCAGGAAAAAATTAACTTAAGAAACACAATATAATAGCCCAAAGATTCGTGGGGGCTTAGTTGCTTGCAACTTACCTGGTTGTTTATTTTTGTTACTTTTTGTTGGTTTCTTTTTATTTATATAGGTTTTTAGTTATTTTCGTTTTGTTAAATTATTAGAGTTATGTTTTTTTTTTTTTTTAATGATCTGTCAATTGTGTGTAGACTTTTTTTTTGTTTGTGCGAGAGATAATAGCTTTTTATTTAGAGTTGTATCTACTTGTAGTCGTCATTTTTTGGGACGCCTGACAGAGTAAGATGTTTTGCACCATTTTGTTTTTTTTAAGAGAAAATGTAATATTAAAATAAAAATAATATAAAAATGGATACTTAATTTTTTAAGGCTAAGGGGACATTGACCTACTTTGTTCGCTCTTGGGCGTGAAGATGTATATTGTACATTGTGTCACGTTATCTGTCGGTAAATGTTTTTTTTTTTTTTTTTTTGTTCAGGATTTGTTGGTCTTATTTCTTGTAAGTTGTTGTTACGAAAAAAGAAAAGAAAATTGTTTTTTAAATGTTGTAGTTAATTCTGGAGCCGAGGATAGTCGAAGGATTTTTATTTTAAACAGTGAGACTGCCAATTAAAGTAATTTTGCCGAGAAGGAACTGGTCTGGAATTACATGTAAAGGATATAATTAATTAAAGTAATATAAAAAAGGTAATGTTTTTTTTTAATTTTGTTCTTTTATATAAGGTGCCAGAAAAAAGGTCGTTAGACTGGCAACTCCTTTGTGGAAATAAAAAAAAAAAATTTTGATTAGAGGCAGGCCGTGATCACACTAAAAAAAGCTTTGATTATCCATAATAGTGGGTTCTGGAATAAGCTAATACGAATATCGTTTAAAAAGTTTGTGTCACGAAATACTTTTCTTGCTCATAAGTAGTAGGGTACTGTTTAGTTATCATTTTTTTAAGTCAACGGGGAATATAGGTGTAAGATTAGATTTATAAGTTTTTTTTTTAATTTTGTTAAAAGTTTCGCACTTATTTAATAATAATTCCGGCTTATAAAAAAGGAGAAGTTTTGTTATATTATTTCAAACTTTCAATCACCCTCAGAGAGCTCTTTTGAGACACATAATTTTTATTTCGATACTGGTTAAATTTATCTCTTTTGAAAGAAAAATGGTAAGTTCGATCTTTTATAAGTTTTTGTTTATTTGTAAATTTTTTTATATTGGTTTTTAATTTTTAGAATTACGAGGCTGATCTATATATTTCTGGCCTAATAGTGAAAATGCGAATATTTATAATCAAAAATGGTGTAATTGTTTTTCAAAGTATTCTCCAGCATGATTTACACACTTTTGCATGCGCTCAAACCAGTTGTCGAAGCACTTTTTCCACTCCGATTGAGAAACCTCGCCGGAAGAAGCTGTTGAAGTGTTAACAGCTTCTTCCGGCGACGAAAATCGTTGACCACGAATTTTTTTCTTGATGTGCGGAAACAAGAAGAAGTCATTAGGTGCCAAGCCAGGGCTGTATGGCGGATGACCCATTAATTCGACGTTTTGGCCGGTCAAAAACGCTCTGGTTTGAGTCGATGTGTGAGAGCTCGCATTGTCATGGTGAACAATGATTCGTCTTTTCTTGTTGGTTTTTCGAATTTTTCCGATGACTTCAGGCAAACAATTTGTAGTGTACCACTCAGAAGTGACCGTCCTACGTTGCTCAAATGGAACAGTCGCCACATGACCAGTTTTGCCGAAGAAACAGGCGACCATTTGCTTCGAAGTGCTTCTTCCACGAACAACTTTCGTTTAATTTTGCTTGTCTTTGAAGACCCACACGGTCGATTGTTGTTTCGTTTCGGGCTCATACGCATAGATCCGTGATTCGTCACCTGTGACGATCTTAAAAACGTTTTTTGAAGCACCGCAGTCGTATTTTTGAAACATTTCTTTGCACCAATCGACACGAATCTTTTTTGAGCGGCTTTCAAATTGTGCAGGATCCAACGAGAACAAACCTTTTTTACCGCCAGGTGTTCATGCAGTATCTCTCGGTATGTCGCATGTCGATCTTCCATTATGAGTTCACGCACTGCATCAATGTTCTCTGGCAAAATAGCCGTTTTTGGACGACCTTCACGGAATTTGTCTTTGAGCGAGCTTCGGCCAAGATTAAATTCATTATACCAATTTTTCACAGTGCTATAGGATGGTGCTTCATCGCCATACAAAGATTTAAGTTCATCAGCGCATTCTTGTCGTGATAATCCACGTCGAAAGTTGTGAAAATGATGGCACGAAAATGTTCACGAGTTATTTCCATTTTTTTCTATATTAATTTTTTCAAGTCACTGTAAACAACACAAATAATGATCGTACGTCAAAATGTTTTGAGTACGATTATGCTTAAAAATGACAAACTTTCTAACGGAAATGTCAGATTGAACTTGGCAGCACTCAGTGTTGCCAGGCCAGAAATATATATAGCAGCCCTCGTAAATTATGTAAAGGTAAAAAAATAAAAAAAACCGTTTTCTTAAATTTTATCAGTATCGCATTTTATATATATTGGTTCCAGTTTTTTTTTTGTTACGTTTTGTTACAATATATATATATATATATATATATATATATATATATATATATATATATATATATATATATATATATATATATATATACATATATATGTATATATTTTTTTAATTATTAACTTATATTAATAGTTTTTATGTAATAAATTTAATTAAATTAACTCACATGGTTTTGTGTTGGTAAATTTGTGTCCAAAAGGATTTCAGCTGCCGAGTTTGTGATGGTAAAAATAACTTAAGTGTGTGGTAAGTTGTTGGTGAGAAAGTAATAGAATTGCCACAAGATCCATAGGTAAGGTACGGGCAAAGACGTATCTGGGTTTTAAGCTGTCCATGTGTAATGTAGATAAACATTGTTTTTTTTGTGCTAGTATATTGAAAGTCATTCGTATTCAGTTTACTAAGTTTTAAAATTGATTTTTTTTTTTACTGTGCGAAATAAAGATGTAGTGTGGGTCGATGAACCAGCCCTAAGTGAGGGAAGAGTCGGAAAGCTAGCCGAAAACACTACATGCCAGAGAGAGTTTCGTAACAGTAAATGGCACCCAAACGAAAAAAAAGAAGAAACCCCAAATTAAATAGCCTAAAACGTTTAGCAAGTGCAGGATTAATAGGGGTTCACATCTTAGGGAAATGTTGAACTCTAACTGTGTGTTACAATGTGAATTCATAAATTATTGTTAAACAAAATTTTTTTTACATAAACCGTTACAAATTAAAAGATATTTCTTTTTTTGTTTTTGATTACTGTGATTGTTACAATAGTTACCGAACAAATAAGGTTCCTTTGCATCATGAAGCATTCCACAGTCAATACCGCCGGATTATGTTCTATATCAAAAAAATATATATTTATATATACTTTGCATAACTTTTAATTAATTTTAATTTTTAACATGAATCCCATTGGTTATCCAATGGAAGTTTCAAAATTTTACTAGTATTGGCTTATTATGCAAAAAAAATTATTTACATAACAAAAAAGGAATCACGTCTATTGTCTCACCAACAACAACTTAAAGAAATCACCATATACCTATACAAAAACGAAGATAAAAATCTGATCAAAAACAGAGCAGGACAACTGTAATCCTTGTTTATAAAGATTTTAGTACCAGTCGTTTAAAATCGTAATTATATTTGTTTGTTGTGTTTTTGGTGCATACACAAATTTGTATTTTTAAATTATAATTTAATTTTCTTTATTAATTTTAATTAAAAAAAAAACGGAGATTATTCATATATGTACATATAAAACTTAACTTATATTCGGTATTTAGTTTGTTTGTTTTGGTTAGCATAAAAAAATCAAAATGTTTGTAGGTCACTCTAATAAAAAACCGCTATAGTAGAATCCTGAAAGAATAGAAAATAATATTATTGATATGAGTACCACCATTAATACCCTACATGTTAACCAACCTCAAAATATCCAATTAGGAACGCCTAGTCCAGCAAATATGCTATCTCAGGGAGCTATTCCAAAGAGCAACCATCCACAGTACTTACCCACATTTTCACATCAACCACTGTTGTTTTATAAAACAACTGATCCGCCAGTAAATAGAAACGCCGGTGAATACGCCAGTTTTATTAAAGAGGTTGTTTGAGACATTAACGAGAACTACCGCTTAGAATTGGAAAAAAACATAGACCTGAAAATAGAAAATAGTTTAAGAAATGGGTTTGCACAAATGTCAAAAGAAATACAGAAGAATATTATAATCCCCAGATCACCAGAAGAGTCATCAAAAATAAGTGAGGAAGAAAAAAAAGATAGGCAAAATGAAAATGCCGAATCGAAAAAGGATGGGGATGAAGTTTAACATAGTATAATGCCAAGAGGATTGGAATTTCAATACGTGCCACCTAATAGTGATATCTCGTCAAATGAAAACATATGCAGCAATCAAGCTGCTAATATAAGCAGACAAATATCGTCCTTAAGAGTGGATAAATGGGACGTAGTATTTGACGGAAATACTGATAATCTAAACATTGAAGATTTTATTTTCAAAATTGAATACCTACAACACCACCATGGTTGCCCTTGGATAGAAAATATGGGTGACTTTCACAGATTATTAAAGGGAGAAGCAAAAGACTGGGATTGTCTGTGATTCGTGAAAAAGATATTACGAGGTGGTCTGACTTAAAGGGAGCCCTATTGCAGCAGTATAGATATAATCGTAGTGAATATGAGTTCATGCGGGACTTTGAAGAACGACTTTAAAGGCCCGGAGAATCTATTGACTCATATTTTGCTGCAATGAGAAAACTAAGAGCTAGGCTTAGAACACAATTACCTGAATATGAGGTAATTCGGATTATAAAAAAAAATCTAAGACTTTACTTATCACAGATAATATACCCAATGAAAATATATACTATTGAGCAGCTTTGAGATGAATGTAAAGAAACTGAGAGAGACTATTTCAAAAGAGACAAAACGTGCCAGTGCCATCTTCACGATTTGTACAATCAAAACGGCAATTGGACGAAATATGCGAAAGTTAGCCCGAACTAAATCTTTGCGAGCAAATGAATGAAGTAAAAATGAATAGAAGTAGAGGAATTTATTCTGTTACAGATGTAGAATGGTAGGAGTAATAACCCCTAAATGTCCAGAATGCATGGGAAGCATGATGAGGGGCATGACGAAAACAGGAGAAAGACGCTCTACACAAACTTCCGACTTAAAATAAAAGATGCAGGAGTACAGGTAGGGATGCACATCTTGAAAGGGCAGGAAAATCGGCCAATAAGTTTGAAGGACTGAATTCGGAGAAATTGTAAATGTACAGATTCCAGTAAATGGAAAATCTGCAAAAAAGACAAAAAGGATAAAAATGTCTTATGAGGATAGATTAAGAAACTATAACAATGTACGAGATAGAATATTTAATAAGGAAATAAGATTAACTAAGCCTTTGAAGATACGTAAAATAAGAAAGAAATTTAGAAGTAAAAATAGATTGTGTAGGGAAATTAAATCGTCTGTCCGAATGTGTAGTACAATAAGAAGTAAAAATCTAAAAAATCCAAGAGTCTTTGCAGAAATTAAAATAAATGATATTACCATAAAAGCATTATTGGATTCAGGAGCTTCTATTAGTATATTAGGGCTTCCAGTAGAATACGGGGGGCAAAATAAAATTATACAATTTCATTTATGTCCTGATTTAATGCAGGAAGCATCTTTTGGAGTAGATTTTTGGAAGGCATTCAATTTAGCTCCCGGTATATGTAGCAATGAAGAATTAAATGAAGAAAGAAGATATACCCCTTAGATACGGAGAAGGTAGGACAGCACGAACTTTCATATATTGAAGAGAAACGACTAAAAAAGTCAAAAGTCTGTTTCAAGGAACTAAGGTATCTGGGATTTATTGTAGGAGGAGGCATAATGAGAACTGACCCGAAGAAGCTTGAAGCGATTAGAGAAATACCATTTCCAAGACCAGTAAAAGAAATTCGAAGCTTTCTTGGGACATCGGGATGGTATCGTCGTTTTATCCAGAATTTTTCGGCAAAGACAGCCCCGCTCACAGATTTAATCAAAAAAGGCTCAAAATTTAAAAGGACTGAAGACGCAATTACTAGTTTTAATAAACTAAAGCAAGCTTTGACCTGTGCACCGGTTTTAGCTCACCCGCATTTTAAAAAACGATTTTTTGTCCAATGTGATGCATATAGTTATGGTGGAGGAGCAGTTCTTTTTTAAAAAAACGAAGTTTTCTTATATTATTTTAAACTAAAATTCACCCTCAGAGAGCTCTTTCAGGGACATTTAATTTTTATTTCGATACTGCTTAATTTAAACCTTTTAAAAGAAAAATAGTAAGTTCGATCTTTTATAAGTTTTTGTTTATTTGTAATTTTTTTTATATTGGTTTTAAATTTTAAGAATTGAATTACGTAAAGGTAAAAAGTAAAAAAACAGTTTTTTTTATATTTATCAGTATCGTAATTTTATGCATATTGCTTCCAGTTTTTTTTTACGTTTTGTTATATATATATATATTTTTTTTTTATTATTAACTTTTATTGTTAGTTTTTATGTAATAAATTTAATTTAATTAATACACATGTTTTTGTGTTGGTAAATTTGTGTCCAAAAGGATTTCAGCTGCCGTGTTTCTGAAGGTCAAAATAACCTAAGTGTGTGGTAAGTCGTTGATGAGAAGGTAAAGAAATGGGGGCTCTAACAGAATTGCCACAAGAGCCATAGGTAGGGTACGGGCAAAGACGTGTCTGGGTTTTAAGCTGTCCCAGTGTAATGCAGATAAACATTGTTTTTCTTTTGTGCTAGTATATTGAATCTCATTCGTATTCAGTTTATTAAGTTTTAAAATTGATTTTTTTACTGTGCGAAATAAAGATGTAGTGTGGGTCGATGAACCAGCCTTAAGTGAGGGAAGAGTCGGAAAGCTAGCCGAAAACACTACATGCCAGAGAGAGTTCCGTAACAGATTAAGAGAAATACGTGTTCCTATTGTACGATATTAAGATTAAGATAGAGAAATGATCTGCCGACGTTTTCTCTTATCTTATATCAGAGTTAATCGCAGTTGTATACTCTGTGCTATGTGTATGTGGTGTTCTATAATTTCTGATATATACAGGGTCCTTATCCCTGACTCTCAACTTTTGTTTATAGAAGTTTTTAGTTGTGATTGTTTCTTTTCTAAACCAAAAATATCTACATAATTTGAACATAAATTAGTTAATGTGTTTTCAAATTGTGCGGAGAAAATTTCAACGTAAAATGGTTACTATTTAATTTGTTCTATTATTGTTATTATTATCTTTGGTGTTATGTTTAACTATATGGTAATTAAAATTGTTTTCGGTTTTGATTTTTTTTTTTTTTTTTTTTTTTGTTTAACTGTAGTAATTGTGTCATTCATGTTTAAAATACGAAAATTCGATATACGAACAAATGCTCTATTTCTTGGCGACGTTGTAGAAATAAATGAATTCGCCGCTGCCACCACCTGGTATATGACTTCGCCATGCTCTGTTTTTTTTACCAATGTGTTTGCAATAAAACACCTTTTTGTTTTTCTGGATTAGGAATTAAAAAATCCATATCTGAATGAGGTAAGTTTACCTAACGTATAATTTCAGATCTTGGTGGCAAAAATATATCAGAACAGTTATTCGTGATTGATATTTTTATAGGGCTTAAATGGCCGTAGGGTAAGGTAATCATGTTCGTAATAAAAATTCAAAATGTAATTGTTTTTTTTATAAAATCCATGCAATGATTTCATCACAAGGTATTGAAAAATCATTGGGTACTACCTGAAAATTATTGGGAATTAAATAATGCTTCAATGCTTTATCTACAAGTGCATTAGCCATTGATTTGATTTTACCCTGTCCTATGCCAGTTAGTGTTGTTTTTCCGTTAGTATTGTAGCAATATATTTAGACACACTATATTTTAGTTACACTGTATTACTGTAGCAATTTAGGATAACGGTTTATATTTTTTATAGATGTTTTCTAGATTGTTCTGTGTAAATATTTCTGTCTCCTTTTAGCTCGTGCACAACTAATATTGTTATGATTACTTTTGTTTTAACTTAACGAAAGTCATAGTCGATAAGTAACAAATTGTAAAAGGATGAAGCAATAAATTTTTGAATGTGAAAGAAAACGGTCGTGTTTCATTACAAATCAGAAGTGGGATACGTAAGAAATTAAAAATATTTTTTTACCACGCTTAATAAAACACAAATCTGAACTGAAATGGAAAATGTTTGTGGCGAAAATTTTACGGCTGCGCAGCTGCGCTTATAGCTGCAGCATATTAAGCTGTCTTCGTCCGGAACAAAAATTGCGATGGTGTTAAGGCTAAACGAGGAAAGGGGAGAATGTCCCATTATTGAGCAAAACATGCAGGAGCCATAAGTCATTAACATTGAAATGATAAATGGTATTGAACAAGTGGAGAATCAGTGTATTGTCGTGAAACTAACAAATGAGTGTCTGCAATCAAACGAGTGTGAGGCGTCAAATGAAAGTCGGAATTCAGATGATCGTCAGGAGGCAAATGAGTGGAAGACAAAATGAAAATGAGTGCCCGGAAAGAAATAAGGAGAGACTTGAGTTCCTAAGCGGAGTGAAAAGAGAGTTGGAGCTGATTAAACGAGAAAAAGAACTTCTGCGAAAGGAAAATGATCTCCTAAGAAAAATTGCGGAAAATGACATTCTCAACATTTTTATCCTTTTAGTTTTATTTAAAACAGTTAAAATCTTCTTATTATTTTAAAATCTTTTTGTTGGAGCGCAATAGACTCTGGCTTCTTATTTTTTATATAAAAGATAACACATGTTAACTGTTTGAACGTTTATTTCATGGTGATCAACAAGTACGATATAAAAGGGGAAAAAGAATAAAAAACAGCGCATTAAATATTATCATTGATAGACATTTCAATAACATCTCGATTATGTAGTTTTATCTCGTTTAACAGTTTGTTGATGTATGTCGCTTCCTTGGCTGCTGTAGACAACGCCATATACTCGGCTTCTGTACTAGATAACGCCACAGATTGTTGTTTTCGACTCTATGAAGAAAACGCTGCACAAGCTAAAAGAAAAGTGTACCCTGTGTATGACTTCCCACAAACAGCATCTCCACCCCAGTCTGCATCGACGTAACATTTAATTGGCTGGCCTGTTTTAGAATAGTTCAGTTTCGTGTTTTTAGTTTTGCTTAGATATCTAAGCACTCTTTTGCATGCGATGAAATGTTCTTTATGTGGATCGCTGTTTTTTTGAGATAGTTTAGAAATAGAGTGTAAAGTATTAGGCCGAATGCATAAGCCGTTGTGCATAAGAGATCCAATAAACGGCTAATACTCAACCTAGTTAACTCTCTTACAATTGTGATGTTACACGTAATTTGGTAATTCGGCTCTAAAGGTGTTGCCACTTTTCGAAAGCTTGTCCATGTTATAACGTTTCAGCAGATGATATTTATTTGTCTTTTGGCTAATTCTATATGACCGACCCGGTCGATCTATCTTTTTCTATTTCAATATTCAAAAAGTAACTAGTTGGCCCTTTATCCACTACCTCAACTCTTTTCGAAATTTCATGCTTGATCGAATTTATATCTTTAATATCAGAATTATGTTTATTTTGTTTTTAATTCTCTTTAGATAAAGGCATGGTTCAGTTGCTTGCAAAAAACCTAATTTCATACAAAATAGAATTTAACACCGACGACATGATTGCTTGAGGAAATAAATTGCCTTTTTTGAATTTAGCACGTGATGTGGTCGCCTTTTACCTTGAAACTTTTCACGTTGGGTGATATAAACGTCATTCTCCAGGTCACTGTTTAGGTATGCGGTCGAAACGTTTATCTGATGTAAGTGTAACTCGTACTCAGCTGCCAATGCAAACACTAATCTTATGGTTTCGTATCTTACGATAGGAGAAAACGGCTCGACGTAATCAACTCCGTAAATTTGTGCAAAACCATTTGCCACCAACCTAGCTGAATCTTCCGACGTCGCCACTTTTGTTTCTTTTAAGCGAAAAAAACCCATCGACAACTGATTGCCTTATGTCCACTAGGTAGTTCTACTAATTGCCACGTTTTATTTTTTTAAAGTGCATTGTATTCGGTTTCCACTACATGCCACCAAAACTGCGAATATTCATTTGATAGATCATCATTTACATTTTCGGGAATAACAATATCCCTATAGCACATTAAATTAACTTATTAATTAAATTATTTTTGGCATTCCAGGTGTTTTTCTATCTGGCTCCTCATTAAATCCATAGATGTCACTTTCACTTTCAGAGTAACAGTCACTTTTAGTATTCACCGTGACATCTATTTGTTTTTCGTTAACAACTCGTTCTGAGGTTTCTTTTTGCAGCAGTTTAATGTCAACAACATCTGGTTTCTTCTGTATAAAATAACTTCTTTGCTTACAATAACTTTTCGTGTATTTATTCATATAAACGGTAAGCATTTCCTGTATTTGAATAGCCTATCATAATATATTCGTTGCCTCTTGGTTTCTTGTCTTGCGCGATTGCAATTGTCCCAAATGTTTTTAAATGTTTGACTGCAGGTTTACGTCCAAACCATTTTATCATTTTATGCTTTAGTCAAAGATCGATTCCGCAAATATGTAGCTGTGTTAACGGCTTCGGCCCAAAGATTTTTAGTGAGGTTTCCACCAATAAGCATGTATCTTGCCATTTCTACAAGTGTGCGGTTGAATCTTTCCGCAATACCATTTTGTTGAGGTGTAAGGGATACAGTCAGCCGCCTAATAACTCCATTTTCTTTAAAATATTTGTTAAAGATTCCATTTACAAACTCGATACAATTGTCGCTACGCAATATTTTAATTTTTCGATCAACTAGCCGTTCAGCCGTTCTTTGAATTTTTCAAAAACCTCGGATTTATTCTTAAAAAAATATACGAACACATATCATATACTTTGCACCACCGCTGGATACGGTATTCATAGGCCCACAGACGTCACTGTGTACAATTTCCAACAATTCTTTAGTTTTATTTTCTGAACAATTAAATGGACTGACACTGCACTTGTGTTCAAGCGAACATTTGAAAATTAATAATTAAAAAACTTTTTAAAATAGACATAATTTTTTTCTTCAATTTTTCAGATAATAGTACAAGAAAATTGATAAGCAAAAAGGTCATAAATAAACACAAGTGTTTTCTTATATTTTTGTAGATAAAAATGTAGGAATGCCAAAGACTAGTAAATAACAATTATTACGCTTATCTGTAAACGTTGTCTTTTGTGTTTTTCCAAACATAAAAAAGTAGAAACACATGTAGACTGTGATGTGTTAATTTAGGATCCTTACGGAATAGATAAGCAAAATAATTAATAAAGAATAGTAATTTAGTTATAATAAGGAAACAACAAAAAGCAGTGTGTGAAAACGAAAAGCATAAAAGTGTGATAAACAATGCTAAAGAAATGGAACTAAATTTTGGCAATAACAGACCTAGTATATCGTCTGGCGTTCCTAAGGATATGATTCCAGATTTTGATGGAACACAATCCTCTGAAATGTGTGTAACACAATTTAAAAGTGTTAGTGACATTTACTATGTTGATGAAAACCTGTTAAAAGCTTTGCTAATGTGCAAATTAAAAGGTAAAGCACAAGTGTGTCTACATTCTAAGCCAAATTTTGTGAAAGAAAATTCCAATCAAATATTGGAAGAATTGGAAAAAGTTTTCAGTACAAAAGAGAATAAACTTATAATGAGACACAATTTTAAAGCTCGAAATGGAAATATGGTGAATCTTTTGTGGACTACTACAATGAAAAATGTATGCTGTCTAACAAAATTGGAATTGATGAAGAAGAGCTAGTCGACCAAATAATTGAAGGCATATCCGACACTCAACTGAAAATACAAGCCAATTTACAATGTTTTACTAAAAAATCGCGGTTATTGCAAGCAATTTCTAAAATTGAACTTAAAGGTGACCAAACCAGTAGAAGTGTTGAAAAGAAGTTTCGATGTTACAATTGCAACTGCTTTGGACATTTTGCATCAGAATGTCAAAAACCAAAACGGGAAGTTGGAGCCTGCTATGGGTGTGGAAGCATGGATCATCGGGTTGCATCCTGTCCCGAAAAAAAGAATACGGTTAATCATCTGAATAAAAACGAATATGTAAGGTATTTTAAGTTTTATTGTAACCCTAGTTGTAATAACGAATTTTTTTTTAGAATGCTTGATGGACTCAGGTAGCTCAGTCAGCTTTCTGAGGAGATGCAATATTTTGAATTATATAAATTTAAATAGCATTTTAGACTCTGATGGAAACTTTTATGGAATAAATGGTTCCAGGTTAAATGTTTATGGTAAATTTGGATGTTGTACAATTATTGATAGGAAAGTAATATACATTGAAATGTTAGTCGTGTCTGATGAAACTACACCATTCGAATGTGTGTTGGGTAGGGATTTTTTGAACAAAGCAGGTTTTAAGCTGACTACTGTTGATAGGAATAATGGTGTGGAGGAAAACGAGAATTTTGAAAATGCAATATTACCCATAAACGTGAAGAGTAAGGATGATTTTAATTTGACTATTGGAGATAATATTAAGCATAGTGATAGGGAAAAACTGATTGAAATCTTTAATTATAATTATGTACGACCAGATCGTCCTACTGAACCAAAGGTTTATAGTGAGATAAAATTTAAATTAAATGATAATAAATGTTTCAATTGCAACCCAAGAAGACTATCGTACTCGGAGAAGGTAGAATTGCAATAACTATTAGATGAGTATTTGAAAAAGGGATACATAAGGCCAAGTGAGTCAGAGTTTGTTTCCCCTATAGTTTTAGTAAGAAAGAAAACTGGAGACTTAAGAATGTGTGTGGACTATAGAGTATTGAACAAGATGACAGAAAAGGATAATTATCCAATTCCTTTGATTGATGATTTATTGGACAGACTTTCTGGGAAGAGATATTTTACAAAACTAGACTTAAAGAACGGATTTCTTCATGTTTTTGTTTATCCTGATTTCGTGAAGTATACTTAATTTGTTACTCCTTTGGGACAGTTTAAGTTTTTGCGGATGCCATTTGGCTTAAAAAATGCCCTTCTGTTTTTCAGAGATTTGTCAATAAGATTTTTGCTGATATGGTGAGGGATGATAAGTTTATAATATATTTAGATGATATTATGATAGCTACAGAAGATATTGAACAGCATTTCGGTATTTTAAGGAAAGTATTTTATAGATTGGTGGAAAATAACTTGGAGCTGAGGATCGACAAATGTGAATTCCTACAGACAACAATAAAGTATTTAGGATACAATATTGATGGAGGTAGAATTCGGGCAGATGATAAGGGATTAATCGCTATAAAAATTTTCCAGTACCGGAAAAATTACATTCTGTACAGAGCTTCTTTGGGTTATGTTCATATTTTCGTAGATTTGTTAAAGACTTTTCGATTATTGCAAAACCTCTATATGATTAAACTAAAAAGGATAAAAAGTTTGTATTTGGAGAAGCTGAACTTAAGTCTTTTGAATTTCTGAAAGAAAAATTAACATATTCCCCAGTGTTAGCACTATATGACCCCAGAGATGAGACCGAACCCCACAGCGATGCTAGTTCTATTGGCTTCGGAGCAGTTTTGCTACAAAGAAAAAGGTGACGGGAAGTTTCACCCAATTTTCTATTTCTCGAAGAGAACGACAGAAACGGAATCTAAATACCATAGTTTCGAACTCGAAACATTGGCAATAGTTTACGCACTAAAACGTTTTCGGATATATCTGCAGGGAAAAAAATTTAAGATTGTCACCGATTTTAACTCCGTAATTTTAACATTGAATAGAAGAGAACTTAACCCAAGAATTGCACGATGGGCTTTAGAACTTCAAGATTACGAGTACGAAATTGAACACAGATCTGGCAACAAAATGCAACATGTGGATGCATTAAGCACAAGCACTAATATAATGGTTGTTGAATCTAGTACTTTTGAAGAGAGTTTAGTAATCTGTCAAAATAGGGATCACAAGTTGAAAGATTTAAAAAATAAGCTTCAAAGGACCGAACATAATTTGTATGAAATGAGAAATGGCGTACTATATAGAAAGACTATTAATGGTAATTTATTGTTCTACGTTCCCGAAGATATGGAGGAACATGTTTTATACAAATATCACAAGGAGATGGGTCACGTTGGTACTGACAAGATGACTGAGCTTATATTGAAGACTTATTGGTTTCCGAAAGTAAGGGCGAAAGTTGCAACTCATGTTTTTAATTGTGTAAACTGTATCGTATATTCATCAAAGCATGGTAAGGAGGAGGGTTTTTTACATAGTATACCGAAGTCGAATATTCCGTTTGATGTTATACATATAGATCATTACGGACCAGTGGATAATGGTAGAACATTGAAACATTTATTTACAAAGTTTGTGAGATTATACCCGACGAAGACTACTAATGCAAAGGAGGCTATTAACGCTCTGACTGAATATTTTAGAAATTATTATAGGCCTAAATGCATTATAAGTGATCGCGGTGCTTGTTTCACTTCTAAAGACTTTAAAGATTTTTTGTCTAATAAGAACGTTTCCCATATTTTAATAGCCACAGGTTCACCTCAGGCAAATGGACAAGTGGAAAGGGTAAACAGATCGATAGGGCCAATGCTGGCAAAATGAGTGAATCCTGACAAGAGAATTTTTTGGGATACTGTACTGTAACAAGTTGTATATACACTTAATAATACACTTCATAGAGCGGTTGGGAAAAACCCCAGTGTAATCTTGTTTGGTAAAGGTCAAAGAGGGAAGATAATTGATTCATTAAAAGAGGCTTCGATGGAAACGAATGTTTTTCCTAGGGATGATCTTGATAATATTCGACAAAAGGCTACCGAAAAAGAGAAGACACTGCAGGACTATAATGAAAGGTATGTTAATAAGCGTAGAAAATCACCAACGAAATATGAAGATGGTGACTATGTCATGATAAAAAACCTTGACTCAACTGCCGGTGTATCTCGCAAACTAATCCTAAATTTTAAGGGTCCATATAAAATATTTAAAGTCCTTCGAAATGATCGATTCCTTCTTGGGGACGTTGAGAGATTTCAGCAGTCTCGAATGCCTTATAAAGGTGTTTGGTCAGCGTCTTACATGCGCCAATGGTTCAAAGGATGCGATAGGTCTGAAAGGTAATGTGAGATCAGGTGATTTAGACACACTATATTTTAGTTACACTGTATTGCTGTAGTGTTTTATTTTAAGTGAAGCTACTATAGCAATTTAGAATAACGGTTTATATTTTTTATAGATGTTTTCTAGATTGTTCTATGTAAATATTTCTGTCTCTTTTTAGCTCATGTACTACTAATATTGTTATGATTACTATTGTTTTAACTTAACGAAAGTCATAGTTGATAAGTAACAAATTGTAAAAGGATGAAGCAATAAATTTTTGAATGTGAAAGAAAACGGTCGTGTTTCATTACAGTATTAATTTGGTTATAATTTAGATGTGTTAGTTTTGTTAGGAAAATATCCGCGCCAGTGTCTACTAGTAGTGTAGTTATATTAGTATGCTATAAATTTTATCGTTAATGAAGGAACTTAAGTTGAGGTTTAGGTTATATAAATAGTATTTCGGGTTTATCCTAGTGGAGCTTATTATTTTTCCGGAGTTTTATCATGTGCATGTGTTGCCCTAATATTTCATTTGTTTTGTCTATTGTTAATGTTAAAATTGTTTCTATTGTTAATGTTAAAATTATTATTTCTCTGGTAAGAACTGCTTTGAAAATGCTTTCTTTGAAAAGATTTTTTTTGGAACGTATTTCTTTGGAAAGAATTTATTCTTTAAAATTTACCATTCGAATTCTTAAAACCATTAAAATTGCTTTTTTTGCTATGATAGAGTATAAGCAAACTACAAACACCATCGTTTATTGCGCTGAAATGACCTGCTTCCATGATAAGTTTTACCTTATCGATTGTGTAGTTTTTAGTAAGAGCTTTTACGGCAGTTTGCGTCGAATTCTTTGTAGCTAACTTAAATGGGAGGCCGTCCGAAATGTATACACTTACCAACGATTTTGCTAGATACTCAATCTCGCTGCAATAGTTGTTAGCGTTCTTATTATTTTGCTTAATGTTCAATTTCTTTGCTCAAAGAACCTCTACCGATTTTCTTTAACACTGTTTTGAAGTTTGTTTAATGATGCTTGCTACTGTATTTTTCTCGCCAATTAGATTTCTTGCAGTGCCTTAATAAGGGTTATGGTTATTTGCTCATGGAAGTCCTTTATCGAATCTTATAATTTAAGTGAGCCTTTAAAGGATCGAAGCTTTTCAGCTTTTACATGAAAGTCACATAATAATTTTGAGACATACATACTAAATTGAATGTTTTCTATTTAAAATTCTTTTATTAAAGCGTAATTTTTATTAATGCGATTCTAAATTTTTGTGAAGCGTTCCCAACTTGGGAGTGGGTTGGACTTATTTTCTCTTAAAAATAGGGCCTTTTCTCTTTTTAACTTTTTTTAACAACAGGTATAGCTGTCTTATAAGTAAGTTTCTTAATTTTTTGCATTGCTTTGTATTTTTTATGGTCAACGGTTGTGGACCATAAGTAAGCATAGTCTTTGTGAATAAGAGGTTTCGCCTCGAGCAGCTAAGTCTTACAAGCTCTAAAAGTATATTATAGTGTGGCACACCTTATTTTAAATAAGAGCTTTATTGTTAATTTTGGATGAATTATCCCTCCAGGGTTGAATAGGAAAGTGCTTCTTTATTATCTTGGAAAGGGAACTGCCGTTTGTACAGAATATTTTGGTCTCCCGTTTGGCTAGGCGGACTCTCTCCTTCGATTTCTGAATTCTTGTCTTCTTTTGATGGGGTTGCCTCTTGGCTAAGCGGGACCTCTCCTTAGTCCTCCCAATTAATTCAAATGTTTTCAATTTATTGTTTTGGCTTAGTAGCAATAATTCAAACCTATTGTTTTTTTTATACGTTAGTGCTCCGCGATTAGAGCTACTAAGAGATGTTTACTTAAATTGTCGTTAGTAAAATATCAGTAATTTACAAAATTCAGGATGGAAATATAAAATTCTTATTTTTTTATTTTTACAAATCTAATTAAATAGAACAAACATTTTGTGCGCAATGGGAAAGTGCTGATCGTTGCATTATTTAGCAGACCACTTGGCTTTTAGTTTATTCAACCGCATGTGAGCAGTATAACATGAGCTTATTGTTGTGAATGCAAGTGTGTAGCTAATTAAGACTGCATATTACAGTACTTATGTGATAGTCACATTAACCGATCCGTGACACTGCACTACTTCGTGCTTAAGATGATGAACGAGTGAAAACTTTTACGGACATTAATACAAATTACATCTTGACGCCCTTTCTAAGTGTT
Organism: Cistogaster globosa; assembly: GCA_937654795.1. NCBI lineage: Eukaryota > Metazoa > Arthropoda > Insecta > Diptera > Tachinidae > Cistogaster > Cistogaster globosa. The sequence continues at coordinate 42,566,886 of OW569405.1, forward strand.
GTTTTTAGAGCCTACAACAAATAGATATTCAAAGCTTTAGGCATTTCTTGTAACAAAAATTCGAGACTATGAACAAAAAGGTTACATTCAGAAGCTACAAACAAACGGAATCTCGAGTGGTGGAAAATCATAGTACATCCCCATTTTAGCCGTAACGACAACAAAAAAACAAAATGCAAATTGTTTGGGTTGCCGTGGAGGCAGTTGGCAATGTTTCGTTATACTATGTTATTTTAAAAGATTCAAACTTGTTAGAGTCACTTGTAGGCACACTTATTCGTTTTCGCAAACGGCCAATCACACTTTCAGGTGATATTCGTGATATATTTCACAAAATTTGTATTTTCAAAAGCAAACAATATGCCCGACAGTTTTTTTGGCGCGGTGGAGATGCATAGAAAAAGATTAATGTATGTGTTATGTCCGTAAAGACCTTTGGAGCCTCTTGCTTTCCCTTGTTGGCGAATTTTATAAAAGATAAAAATGCTGAACGATTTACTCATCGATAAATTCTTCATTATCTGGACTACGCAATTATATACATATGTACATATGCTATTTATATATTTAAAAAACTTACAAAAGATTATAAGTTGCATTTTTCCTATTTTTCATATTAATTTTTTTAGAACTTATTAAAATATGTGTCTATTAAACAAATAAAAGAAATTTTGGGAAAGAATTTTTTTTTAGGTTTAGTTTTTGTAAAAAAGAAGAGTAGAGTTTTGCACGTATTGAAGGTTTTATTTGTACTCGGATTGCAATTTAAATAAATTTGAAGTCTACTCCGTTATATATTTAATGGAAAAATATATATAAAGGTTTCGCACCTTTATGTAAATTAAGAAAAAAAAATTGTAATAAAATATATAAATAGTTCTAATATAATTTATAAAAATAAAGTTTACACTAACTTCTTTGTTAAATAAAAACTGTACAGATAAAATGCTATTTATTCAGATTTTCCAGTCATATATTTAATTTTGTTATGTTACAAAAAAGATACTATGTTTGCTAAACGCGCACGAACTAGCTTTTTCAGTTGAGTACTCTTAAGACCTCTAAGTCCTTACTTTTTGTTGATGTTCTGTTCCGTGCCGTTCTCCTTTTTAAATATTTTGATTAGTTCTTCTGCAACAACATATGTATAAGCTGTTTACAATAAACAAAGAAAAGCATAAATAAAAAACTAAAATTTTTTACAAAAGCATAAAGTCGATAATTGAAAATTTACAAAAATGAACAACAGTATTGATAGCACACTAAAGTCTGTGTTTAATTCAGATATTGATGGAAAACTAATTTTTTGAAATTTTTTAAATTTGTGTAAGTTGTACCGAAAAATAAAATCCCAAAAAGAGAAGCGAAGGCTGAGATATTATGTCCGACCTCCTAATACGGATTGATTATCATGGGGTTTCCTTTGAAAAGTTTAGAAAAAAAGTTAGGAGATGGATGATCGGTTCCTTTTACATACTAGAATGAGTAAAGATTTTTACAAGCTTTTGTTAATGTGACGTAATGTGGAGCTGTCTATGTCCAGTCTATGTAAGAAAACCTATGACAGCAATATATCAATGTTCTTTAATTATAAAAACTTTCTTAGCAATGCACTGATGGGTGTTTGCAACACTTTCATCTTCGTACATGTCTTTTCGGGCAATCACTTGAGCAACACTATCACTGTACCACTGCATTAACTGTTATCACTGTAATCATCGTCCGCGCAATTTTCCTATTATCGTATAGGTGGTGCAACTTTTTCGCTAAGGTCAAACCTGATGCGACCCTGTCTAGGAAAAAATCTTGAATGAATGAAGAGTTAGGTACAGTAAATAACTCCCAAATGAAATAACTCTCAAAAAAATGAAATAGCTCCTAACAAAAAATCTCATACAAATTAGGAGTTATTTCATTATAAAATTTTTTGGAGGTTATTTCATAATTTTTCATTTCATTATGAAAAACTCTTAACTGGCTCTGTTGGGATTTTGATAATTGGGAGTAATTTCAGTTTTATTGGGAGTTATTTCATTTGCCTAAAATTGCATTTTAGTTCATTCTGATATTATTATAACGGTTGCTATAACTTACAAACTTTTTCTGTATAGACGGCCTTCGGCCGGGCTGAAAGATTTTCTTCTCTATGGTATTCCGAACACCGGCTTCGCTAACAAAATAATTTCCTCCTTCAACCTTCAGGTATGGCATAGAAGTTATTTCATTTTATTTTAATTTTATTTTCCTCCTTCAACCTTCAGGTATGGCATAGAAGTTATTTCATTTTAATTTATTAAAGAGCTATTATTAGGAGTCACCTAATGGAAGCTATTTAATTAGGAGTTATTTAATTTTTTGGGGACTTATTTCATTTGGGAGTTATTTCATTTTTATAATATTTTAATTTTAAATTAACGATTAAGTTTTTGGGTCTTATTTTATTTCGACGTTGGGAGTTATTTCGATTTTTTTAATTTCGGAGTTATTTCATTTTTTTGGGAATAATTTCATTGGGGGTTATTACACTGGGATTTATTTTATTTGGGAGTTATTACACCGCCGCGAAGAGTTATAGAGAATTCCTTTTAGCAGCTTGTTGCTGTTTGCGGCGCAGAAATAAGGAAGAATGGGACCCGTCCATTAAGATCGATGACAACATTTATTCAGGGTAAGGATGGACACCGTAAAAAAATATTGATGTTTTTTTCCATGAGATGTATCGCAAACATACATCGATGTTACTTCGATATTTCATAAAATACATCAATGGTTTTTATACATCGATTGTTTTTTTTTTTTATTATTTATTATTGAAGTTTTGATGTTTTTTTTATTTATTATTATTATATTTTTATAAAATTTTAAGTTTATATTACGTCTCCTAATACTTTTTTACAATACTGTTTGGAAATAAAAGTTTACCAAGTCTTTCACTTCTTAATCTGTTTCTTTGTTGAGCCGCTTGTGAAAATAGTCTTGTAGATGGAACCGATCTTGTAAAGCTTGAGAAACTGCGATTTATAATATTTCCAAATATCCGGCGTATTTTCTTTCAGTCTTTCAACAGGAGTTCGCAAATAAACTGAAAGTTCATCAGACAATATATCTCCACTCTTACTGCTTTTCCAATTTCTATGAACACGTTTATATATCAATCTAAACGTTCTGTATACAATTTGTCATTTCGATGCATTGAAAGAAAACATCGATGTTTTCCGATTGTTTAGGAGCAAAAAAACATCGGATTATATCGATGTTGCGACACAATACATCGAGTGTTTTTAAAACATCGATGTTTTTTGTCCATCCCTAATTCAGAGGTTATATGAAACTGCCATTCAATTAAGAAATCGGCTATCGAAGTATTTGTGTAATAAAGTGATATTTTCTAACTAAAACCTTACTTAAATTAAAGTTTTTTATGTCAATAATTACCATTTAAATTATTAAAGAGTTTGTTATGTATGTTATTTATTAATTAAAAATTAAAATTTATATATACGTATATATATAGTAAATACACTAATTCATTAAAGAACTTGGCTTAAAATATTTTTATAAATTTTTTAAAATATGTAAATATGAACATATGTATGTACATTTATATGTAAAACTTAAAATATATATTATATTAAGATTTAGAGCCATTGTTTTCATATTCTATTAGATCGCATCGTAAGGAAAATAATAATAAATATTTAAATAACAATTAAGGGCAAAACATAAAAATAAAAAAAACAGAAACAAGTAAAAATTTCAGAGACCATAAATTATCATAATTTTTAATGGATAATGTAAATATCATGAAGTATGTGTGTTTTTGTCAGGCTTTAGTTTCACTTGCATTAGTACCTGCATTATCAAATTCTTGGCTTTTATTTCTTTGGTTTCTATTAGGATGAAAATATATACCTATTTCAATCATTTAATATCTTATTCAAAATATAAAAGTGGAACATAGTAACCTTTGATAATACTTTTTGTTATAAAACAATTCGTCAACAACAAGGCAAATTGAATACTAGGTAAAATTGATAGCCCAGGTGATCGAATTCGCTTTACAAATTTTTCCTAACCAAAGTCAAAAACTGTTTACATTTTGTTGACGCGCCATTCAAAAACACGAAAAAATATTCAATTTTAAAATCGGGTAAAATTTTTAAATAATTAACTTTTTTTAATAGTGAATGTGCAAACAACCAATTGTGTGATAAGTAACAAGAGTGTGTGTGCCCAATTGCAAAGAAAAAACAACATTTATTGAAAAGAAAATGTTTCTTTGAGAAAGTTTTTAAAAAATTGTTTATTGTTTTGATCAAAATAGTATATGTATGAGTTTATGTATGTACACTTATAAAAAAAATATTTGAAGAAATATTTTAGTGGTTTTCAATATTAGAAGTGCGGGGTGGAACTTTGTTCAAAATGCCGAAAGACACTAAATGAAAAATGAAATGAAGTAGAATGTTCAGTAAATTTCATTTTCTTCTCTGTTTTTTTTTGTATCACAGTTTACTGATGCGTACACGTAAATTTACACAAACAAGATACACGCTTTTTTGTTTTTGTCCTGATGCGGTTACCTAGTCTTCAATTTGCCTTGGTCAAAAATTTGTAATATGTATTTGAATTCATTGTAAAAAATATTTTTCATAAATAAAGAAAATAGCATTAGTTTCCATTTTTATTAATCGTACGGAATAAATAATTCTTGAATTTAGCTATTGCCAATTCGCTTTGCCTATAAGAATTTCCAAAAAAAAAACGTGTGCGTTTTGTTTGTGTAAATTTATGTGACCCGTCAATAAACAGTGACGAATGATATAAAAAAACAGAAGAAAAAGAAATTTATTGAACAAATGCTACTTGAATTCAGTTTTCCTTTAGTGTCCTTCGGCATATCGAACACAATTCCACTCCCGCACTCATATTGTTTTTGCAAACCGCACAAATATTTCTTCATAAATACTAAAATATTTTTTAATAATGTTCATACATACATACATATGTATATTTTGTTAAAAAAAAAAACGTAAAAAGTTTTAAACATGTTTTTCAAAGAAACGTTTTTTGTAATAAATGTTGCTTTTTGATTCTTTTGTTTTATAATTTAACTGCACTTCTTGGGCACACGCACCTTTTTCACTTTTCACACAACGGTTTATTCGTACATTCACTATTTTATATACAAATTAATTGTTTATTTGTATTTTGTATTTATTTATTAAAATATGAGTTTCTAATACAACAAGACATTAAATCTTATAAATTAAAGTATTAGAATCAGACAAGTTACAGAAGGGTTTTCAATTAAAAAAGACAAAAAGTAGGGAAAAAAATTATTAACTAAAAATAATATAATATTGCATATAGCATTAAAAATATTTAATAATTTACATATAATATTTATATTCGTTTGTGTGTATAAGAATTTTTATTTAAACATATTTTTTCAATTTAAAATTGAAAAGTTTTACATTTTTTTAAATGGCGCGTCAACAAAATGTAAACAAATTTTGACGTTGGCTCTGAAAAATTTGTAAGCCGAATTCGATCACCTGAGCTATTATTTTTACTAGTATTCAATTTGGAATTTTCCCTAAAATTTTAGAAATACTGAGATATAATTTGTCAAGTGATGGAGCCGCACAGGATCCCCTTGATTCTCAAGCAGCTAGTGGATAATGCCAGTGAGCCAGATTTGAATATAACTTAGCTTGAACTAACAGACACAATGATCAGTTGTGTGCAATAATAGCTGGTATTAACGATCTTATAAGAGGTGTTACTAAAAGCCTTCGGAATATTATCATATTTATAGCACCGTTATATAGATCATATACTTCAACATCCCCGCAGATTTTAAATTCAATCTAAATAATGTTGCTATTTAAAAAAGGACATAGTTAATGCAAATGCCGTTTTAAAAGATCATGTGGAGTCAGTAACTGTAAACGCCCCTATTGAATACCGTACAATATAAAATTTGTTTTGTTGTCACGCTACGTACATTTGCCTATTTTTGTTTGAAATAATGCCTAATAAAATGTTGACGAATATGTTTTACGTGCGGTCACACTTAAATATTTGGCTTAAAGATATCTTTATCAAACTGGAAAACAAACAAACAATATGCATTTGAGATCTGAACAACAATATACAAATGTAGGAAAATTTGTCCAATCTAGGCAAACTCTAGCCGGTTCCTTTTCAAAGTGCCAAATCAAGTTTTGATTCGCTTCCTATACTTGTACGAAGGGTAAAATCACAGTTTTTGATGTAAAAAGAAAATATACACCACTCATGGCAATAAAATATAAAAATTGGTCAAGTAATATAGGCTGGTATTTTTTTTATACACATATGTATAACGTATACAGAGATCAATTGAAATATTAATTGTATATAATGGTAAAGTAAGAAGACAACTTTTAATGAATTACTCCCATGTATGAAAGCCAGAAGTAAACAAAGCAATGCAAATCTATTCTAAATTTTTCACCTTCTATGCTATGACGGAGTACCAATAGTTGTTCTTTAGGAACAGAACAATAAAAAGAAAAAAACCAATTGAAAATTAGATTTAACTTAATAAAAAATTGCATTATGCATTCATTATATTTTTTTAGTTAAAATTTCTACATATTTTTATTGTATTTAATATAATTTTCAAACTACAGCTGTTTATATGTTTATTTTATATACATAAGTGTAGACAAATAATAGGTCTGTTTCTTTACTTTTTGGGTAAAGTTCGTGAAAATGAGAGCAAGTCTAATATTCTCTCATAAAGGGACAAAATTGCATGAAAGTACGGGAACACAAAATTTAATTTTTAAACACATTATAAAAAGTCAAAGTGTTTTGACTGTTTTAATAAATTAAAATCAATTTAAAAAAATATCAAAAAAAACGCAAAGAGAAACATTCTTTAGAAATTTGTTGCGTTTATCAGCTCACAAAGAAGCATATGTGGGATATAATTCTCTCGATAAGCGGAAGTGATGTTTGAATTCTTTGCTAGTATATGATGTAACAATTTTATACAAATAATTTAAAATACTGTTCCTCTTTTGGCATTTTACAAAAAAAAAAAAAAAATAATAATAATAATAATAATAATAATAATAAATAAATAAAGATCCAACAAAAAGATTCTTCTTAGTCGGAATCATGTTCAATAAGGTCCAGGATGACACAATCACTAGAATCAGTCTACCAAATCTGCAACAATGTTTTTAACTCGTTGTCATACCTTTCGGTGAAGACTGTCGTCACTGGCTGTTTATTTGGTACGATTGGCGAGCGTTTTCGATGTAAAGACATCATTTTCAAACCGCGTTTTGATTAGTACTGGACCAGTACTAATCAAAACAGCCAGTGACGACGGTCTTCACCGAAAGGTATGACAACAGTATTTTATTTACTGGCAGAATAAACCCAATTAACTTAATAGTCAAGCTAAGGTATTTATATCTTTATATCTTTATTTGCTATTACAATTTTGTTTTTTATTAGAATAACTATTTTACCTTTTTTTTAATATTGATAATGACTTTTTTATTTGTTTTTTTGTATGTATTTTGTTTATGTTTTACAGCTGTTTCACATGTATAAATAACTTGCACGAAGAAAAAGTTTGGGCTGTTTCTTGCAAGAAGAAGAACTTTATTCTCTCAAAAATGCTCTCATTTACCCAATTTTTAAGTACGGGAACGCTTTTCGTGCAAATTGGGGTCCCACGGGATCCCAAAGTAGAGTAAAGAAACAGACCTAATGTATTTTAGAGAAAAGTCGTTTAAATTACAAACCCTATTTGAAAAAGAATCGAACTGTAACATTATATGTATTAATGAAAAGCAAGATTTTAGCTTAGGACTTATTGAACATATCTCCTTTTATTGCAAATCGAAAGTCATGAAAGAATAATTTAGGGGTTTAAAATGTATTATCACTAAAGTTACTTATCACTATTGAGTGTCTTGGACTAGACTAAAGATTCTTAGCTCTATTCTAACGCTTCGGGTGATGGGAGTATGAATAAGTTTGATTTTCTTCTGAATACAGCTGAATTTTTTTTTCTCTTTATGCAGTCTAAATGAGCTGGCACTTTTTAAATCTAAAGTTTATTATATTTATTTATTAAATTTGTTACAATTAAAACTTATTAATCAAAACTAAAGATAAAATACCGAATCAAGAATTATAAAATTTAGTCTATAAGATTCCATGTAGCGGAAACGATAATAAGATTTGTAATAAAGTATACATACGAACAACGAAAAATAAACTAAAAACTAGAATTGCTGGTCATAAATCTAATCAAAGATATAAAAATATTAATTTACGAAAAACTGCATTATTATCTCATTGTACCAGATTAAATCACTACCTCAATTTTGAAAATGTTTCAGTAATAAACACAGAAAACAATTATAAAAGGTCAAATAAAAACATTATAAAAATATTAAAATATATAATTAATTTATTTTTAAAAGTACTAGCAACTATTGGCTACCAGCTTAAATAACAAATATAACTTAATTTTATTGGTTAAATGTAAATAATGAAGGAATTTATATACATATATTGTTGATATTATCTTCTGATGGGTTTTTTAATGAACTTATAATGTTTGATGTACTGCAAAACTTTATACGGATGTGGTTTCGGCGTTGGCAGTCTCTGAGACGGTGGAATTTTGTAAATATACCAGTGTTGCAAAAGTGGCATAAAGGTTTTAGCTCCCTTGACATAAGATGCTGGTGTGTAATTTTTGTATGAGTCGATCTTAGCCTTAAAAAACATTTATTTTGGTGCCAGTTAGTTAAAGAGGGTAGTTGGACTGGAGCTTTTTGGGAATTAATTTCCTTGTAGGCGTGATCATAGCAGTTCCATATTTGAATTAAGGATTTGTTAAGAATGCATATTAGCGTTCTACATGCATACGTTCTAGACTGGGGAATTACTTGGTACGTTGGGTACAGGTGAGTGGATTTATCTTCCTTGTCGGAATACTCATTTCCCATTATACCAATGTGGCTTGGGACCCACATTATTCTTACTTTTTTGAAGTTGTGTTAAAAGTTATCGTATACATTGTAATGTTTCGTTTTTATTTTTATGATTAATTACAGCATCAAAAACAGAGCGGCTGTCCGAACATATTCTAATCTTGTTTGTAGATGGTTTGCATTGTTTTAAGACTCCTAAAATAGCTTGGTTGCGTTTATGTGAAAAATCTGCGTCGGTTACTGTTAAATTTGTTGCAATGTATCAGGATATGTTTGATATATATTATTTCAGATTTACAATTAGGGCATAATTATATGGTTTTTTGTTATTAAAGTATGAACTGGCCTAAGTCTATTTATAATTCTTGGATGATATTTTTTATTTATATTGTTATAAAGATAACATTTACGTTGGGTTTGTTTGGGTTTATTTTCTTATACCAATTGGAGGTTAAATGGTAATGTGCCTTAGAATATCCACTGTATTTTTTTTTTTTGTCAGCAAAAAAGATTGGCTATTGAAGGGCCAATTTGGCCGTTGTATCAAAAATTAATTATCAGAGATCAGACGATGTCCAGGAACCTATATTATTATAATATTTGGAAAATGTTTGTTTCAGAAAGATCTAATATAGGAAGAATAGTTAATTTTGTTATGTATATTTCCTACAGCGTGTATTAATGAGAGAGAGTTCGTACATATCAAGAATTTGTTTTTTTTTGCATATTTGATAGCATCAAGCTTGCTGAAGTTCCGCCAGTGAAAATCGATGAATACCGTGGAAGCAATGAAGTCTGTTTTACAGAATTTTTGCTGGTTAAGCTAAAAGATAGATTATTTTCATTTTTAGAGCCGTCCGTATATAGTAAAGAATAATTTGCATAAGTGGTTGTAATTTTGTAAAAAAAGACGAGTACTAAATTTTCTTTTTCAAGTTCAAGTGAAGATAATGAAAGAATGGATATCAATATACATCGTAGGATGCAGAAAACAAAATACTTGCAATAAAATTAAAATAAATAATTTGCCTCAACCTTAATTTTTTTCTTAAATAAAAACTAAATGAAGTTATATAAAAGAAAACTAATCTTGAAAAATTAGCTGTCTCTCTAGCAACTCAAGTTTTTTCTGTTTTATTGCAGCATCAATATCCAAAATTTCTTCCTTGCGTGTTTTTCTTCTATATATTTTCAGGTTTTCCTCATCTTTTCCAATCTCTTTTTTCTATACTAAGAAATGTCTTTTAACTATGATATAATACTAATAAATGAAGTCTACACAGGATGAATTTTCATCATGATATAAATTTGACTTTCATCAAGATATAAATTCATCAGGTGTGGACCCCCTATTAGGCAAAAAAATATTTGTTCTTTCAAAATATTTATAAGAAAAAACACATGCAATCAAAAGCTGTATCATCAATGTTGCTAAGTATTTAAACTAAATAATTAAGTTTCGGGAAAAATCGTGTAAAATTGCAAATAATAGTAATAAGAAATGCAATTTTTAAAAGAAAAGGTAAATGAAAACTTATAGGAAACGCATATTTTTCTAGTTATATATAATTCAAGTTTTTATATATAATTTGGTATATTTCGACATTTTCGCTTTAGAATGGACCACGGTTTCAAAATTTTACGTAAAAAAAAATGTTTCATTCCACGTTAAAGTTTTAAAAATCCCGGTGAGATACAAACAGTTTCTTTTTTATCTACCGAAATAGGAAATATAATATTAAAAAAATAGTTTTTTAAAAACTGGAGGACATTATGTCCCAATTTAAATTTCGCCATATTCATAAAAAATTAAAATAACTTTGAAATGTGTTTTGTAACAAATTTTCTTGGTTTTTTTTTTTTGGCAAACATTTTCCTATAATTTGTTTGCTCTTGTTTGCCCTAGATTTTTTGAAAATAAAACAAAATTTGTTTTGTGGTCACACTACTCACATTTATTTGCTTAAACAGTTATAAAATAAAATATGGGCAAACATGTTTGATGTGCGGTCACACTTAAGCAAACATCTGCCTTAAAATGTCTTTGATCAAACAGTGAAAAAACATAAATTTATTTGCCCTGAAACTATTGCAGATGGGACGTCTTCATTGGCATTCAATTCCTTCAGCATTAAAACGAAATAATTGCGAAGAAAATATTTAAAATATTATTGAATTGTTAAAATACTAATATAAACTGTTAAAAACTGATTGCTCGTATTAAGTTTTCAATTGCAGAGCAATATAAGATGAAAACAACCAAACAATAACCATTTAAGATCGGAAAAATTAAACAATTGAAGGAAAATCTGTCCTATCCGGGCCGACTCTATGCGTTTCCTTTTTAAGTTCCGAAATCATGTTTTGATTCTCTTTCTGTACTTTGTACGAGAAGTAAAATTCCAGGTTAATGTCAATATGAGAAAAAAATTGTAATGAATAACTCCTATGTATGAAAGTCACAAGTAAACAAAGCCACGGAAAAATATGAAATTATTCGTCTTTCATGCTAAAAAGAAGCACTAATTGTTGTTCTCAGGGAAGAGAACAATAAAAGAAAAAAAAAAAAAAATGGGGATTAGATTCCACTTCTTAATAATAAATTGTAATATGCATTGATTATATTTGTTTAGTTAAAATTGCTAAAAATTTTTATTTACTTTACACTTGTTTATTTATTTTATATAAGTGTAGACAAATAATATATTTTAAGTCGTTTAAATTAAGAAGCCAATTTATCGAAGAACCAAACTGTAACTGCCTTGTTCCTATAATAATAAAATAGTTTTAAAATGTATTTTATGAAAATTTCAGCGTTTAGCTTACAACTTGTGTTTTTTTTATTGCAAATGAAAAGTTATAAAAGAATAATTTAGGACTAGGATCCAGATTCTTAGCTCTATTCTCGCGCTTCGGGTGATGCAGAAGAATAAGCTTGTTTTTCTTCCGACTTTTTTCGGTTCTTTATGCAGTTTAGATGATTTGTAAACTTAATTTAAAATTAAATTACGGCAATGTGAAGTTTACGTTAGTTAATTTAAGCGTGCTAAATACTCGTTTAAATAATTTAATTTAATCTTTTAAATAAATTATTACATTTTCCTCTGATCAAATTGAAGAAATATAACAGTATATAGTTTAACTCTCTTTAATTTCCGAATTAATAGCTTCTGGCAGGAGTAGAAGTAATGAAAATTTTGCTTAATTCTAGTCTAGCATAGCATTGCAAAATGAAAACAAAACCTACTTACTAAAGGTGCAAAAAAATGAGTGAAAAACTTATTATTATTATTATTACCATCAAAATTGTATATATACATATAATATGCGATACTCGTATTATACCAAACGCCATATATTTATTTTTTAAAACGTTTTCTATTGTCGACAAGAAAATTTCTATTGTCGAAAAAAAACTTGTTTTAAAAATGTTTAGTATACTTTACTGGGACTCTATTTAAAACCAATACTTAACTAAAAACTTATAGAAGAAAATTTAATGGTCCTCAATGAAACAACTTTTTTACGTAAAGTTTTGAAGCTTTGGTCCATTCTAACGCGAAAACGTCGAAATATACCAAATTATATATACAAATTTTAATGGTATTTAACTAAAAAAGTATGCGTACCCGTCAAGTTTTTAATTAACCATTTCTTTTAAGAATTGCATTTCATTATTAATATTATTTGTAATTGTCTGCGATTTTTCCCGAAACTTTATAATTTAGTTTAAATACTAGGCAACATTTATGGTACAGCTTTTATTTTCCCTTGTTCGTTTTTACAAAAACTTTGTAAAAATCAGACAAATATTTGCCGTCGAGCGGTCACGTTATGTTCACATTAGCAGCATTTCTGAATGCTGGAAAATAAAAACTACTATATAAATTCTAAATATTTTGTGGTCAGACTACAGCAAAGAAATATTTGACGAATTTAGGTAAATGTTTGTCAAGTGTGACCGTAGCTTTAGATGGTCGTTTATCAAAGGCCAAGTAATTTGAAGTATGCACGTGCAATAGTGATTGTTAAGAAGAAAACAAGAGACCTAAGATTATGTGCGGACTATTATAATTTTAATAAAACTACTTCGTAAGGTAATTATCCTCGCCAATTGATTGATGATCATCTTGACGCCAATAGGTCAATATGACTATATTTATATACCGTTTAATTTAAAGAACTCATAGCTTGTGTTTTGTTACCGTTAACTTTAATTTTCCATTTATTAAAATATTTCTGGCTTGAATTTAGAGCATGTTGCATTCTGTTGACTATTGCGTTTGATACTTTGCCGCAAAATATAAAAGCACTGCCGTCAGCATAAAATGCTGCTTTTTGATTTCTGCAAATATTTATATCCGAGGTATATGACTAATACAGTGTGGGAGAAAGAACAGGCCGTTGTGGTAAACCTGCTGGTATTTGCCTTTTACTAAAATTATTTCTATCGATACAGACAACAAATGATCGATTATTTAAAAAGCTTTTTACTATTTTTTGTAAATAAAGAGGAAAATTAAAACTATTAAGTTTATACAACAAACCATCATACCAGTTAAACTCAAATGCCTTTTCAACATCATGGAAGATAAATCCAGTACTTTTACGCTGACCTTTATAACTTCAATAAGTTTTATTACTCTCTTCAATTGATGAGTGGTTGAATGTTCCTTACGAAATCCAAACTGTTTGTCAATAATGATGTTGTTTAAGTTTGTGAAATCTACTATTCTTTTGTGGATAATTTTTTCAAAAACTTTGTCCAATAGGCTTAGAATGCTAATTGGTCTGTAACCAGTTGGCATTTTAGGACCTTTTCCAACTTTGTGTCCAGGAAATACTTTGTCCTTTTTAAATAAGGCGGCTGTAGTCGAAGTGCTAAACACTTTGACTACAAACTTGGTTGTCCAGGAATCAACTCCTGCTGCAATCAAAAAATAAAAATGTTTTTTTTTATCAGACAATAATAACATTAAAAACATAATAAACAAAAGTACCATTAACCTGGCATATAAACCAAATAAAACATTAAGCGCGATTTTTACAAATACAAAAACTCCAATTGACAAATTACAACAAAATAATGTGGTGTATGAAATCCCATGTAAAGGCAATACTGAAAACAGCTGTGATCTTGTTTATATTGGTACAACTAAAAGAAGCTTGGAAACAAGAATACATGAACACAAAGCAGACATAAATAAAAACAAAGAAAGCACTGCACTATCAAAACATATAACACAAACAAAGCATGTACCAGATTTTGACAACATAAAAATACTAAACAAGGAAAGCAACGAAAGAAAACGATACACAACTGAAAGTCTAAGAATTCAAGAGAAAATAAATAGAACTATGAACAGAAAGGAAGACACAGACAATTTAAGTGCGGTTTACAGTGTTTTAATAAGAAAATAATAAAGATAAATTTAAGTTTAATTATATATATATATAATAAAAAAAACATGTCTGTACTATAATTACAATGTAAGTTTTAACGTAAATGCTAAAATAATCTTTGTTATATGTATTTTGATGTTTTTTTAAATAAATTTTCAAAAATAGAAAAAAATCCCCTGAAGAAGTGAACAAAAAATTCACGAAACGTCGGGAAAAATTATGTAATAAAAAGTGCATTTTTATTGACATACACGAATGTTAGGCCCAACAAGCTTAAAATAAAAAAGAGTAAACAATAAAAATGTTTTTTTCTGTTTAATGGTATAAATACATATACGGAGTTAACATGAAAACGTGCAGCCTCCTTCGTCGGTACTTCTTCTTAGCATATTCGCCGGCGAAGTAAAATAACTAACTCTCTATCTCTCTATTTCCTTCACCACCTGCCTTATCTCTAATCTATCCCTTTCCTTAAGAATGTAGAACGGTTACCAAAATAACTAAAAAGGTAATAATGCCTGAAGTGCTATTTCTATTTGCAAAAAATATCAAATGCATTAGCAATTGCATTAGCTTTATTTATACCATTTATTAAAATGTCATCGTTCACATACATCAGAAAGCGGTATATTCTTGCCTTTAAGTGCTTTCGTAAGCTTTCAAAATTTTTAGACCCGGGATGCAATTCAGAAATAAATCTTGACCAAGGCTCATTTTTATCCCTGCTTATGTGGAAATTTATATTTGTTTTATTTTTATATATAGTCTATTCAACTGCTTTTAAATACTAATTAATTGGGTTCTGCAGTTTGGATCACCGCAATTTACGCCTGCCTTTATTTCTTTGCAGTATTAACATTTTAGATGTATTTGAAATTTCTCTGTTCCATGGATTTCTTTGACTAACTGGAATCAGATTATATACCTGTTTGGCAATAGAACATAACTGGTTAATGCCATATATATGTTATAGATATTATGATCGACTTGATCAAAATCGTGACGACTTATTTCGTTCTCTACCCAGTTTCTAATGACTGGCCAATCAGCTTGATTGTACAAAGGAACAGAAATTGTATTTAATTGGAAATGTCCATTGATAAAACATGAAACTGGAACATAATCTGAATTTGAAATACTTGGATGGAATTTTAATGCCGAAAAAGGTAAACAGGAGTTCGATAAAAATTTGTGTACTGTATGCTGAATGCTGAACAAGTAAAATATTTAGAACAAACCTGGTAAAAGAGTCTGGGTTATATATAAAATAGTTAGAGTGTAATGGGCGTTTAAGTCGCCAAATATAAAAAAGTCATTTAAGGTATTTGTTAGTAAATTTAAGTCGGATCGAATGTTTGTAGTGTATATTGGATTATACGCAGAAGTAAAAATAACTGATCGTTTATTTATAAAAACTTGAATAGAATTATTTTCAATATTATGTGTTATAATTTTAGGTAATAACTTATGATCTATATTACTTTTTACCGCTATGAGTACACCTCCTCTGTGAGTAAGGCGATCTTCCCTGTATATATTGTAGACTCCAGGTTGAAGTTTATGATGCGGTTTTAAAAATGTTTCCTTGAGTAAAAGAATATCAATATTTTTGTTATAAAGAACTGGTTCGAGCTGTGAAGCTGCTGAATATGTCGTTATGCCTTGAGCACTCCAGTGCATAACATGAACATTTTAAGTACCTGTTAAATTATATGGCATGTTTAAACATCATACCCAATACTCTTAATTTGGCAAATTTGTTTTGACATTTTTGCAGTGCATCAAATGCACCAAAGAATATTTCCAGCAACCTTTCGTTGGAAATATCATCGTCGTTGTTAACAGGGGGTTTGCTTTTCTAAACTTCAGAGTAAAATCTTTTGTTGCAAAAGCTTGAATCACAAATATTATCCTGATGCTTACAACTTAATAGCTAGGGAAAGTTTGCTTCATCAACCTTAAAACTTGTGTAAATTGTTTGCTTATTAGACGTTCCAGTTTTGGCCGTTACACGGTGGCGTATTTCTAAATACTCTTTGCGAGGGCACTTTGGGTCATCAGTCCAATTTTAACGTTTTTCAAATTCTTTTTAGTGCAGTTATAACATTTATATACTACGCTTCCATCTTGTCTGATTTTATTTAATGAGCAAGCTGAGATATCGTGTTTACCTACACATGCCGAGCATACGTTGAATCGGTTAGAGGTCTTAGCGCCCTGACCGTACATTGAACATTTGGCATATTCGGTAGGGCCTTTCTTTCCCCCGAAATCGTCTTTTCTAATAAACAGATACCGTTTTATATTGTGTCTTTTAACGAACTAATCTTCAATTATTTAAATTGTAAATCGAGGCAGACCAAATATAACCATCTTAAAAACTCTACCGTCCTTTATCTCGTAAGTATAAAAGCAGAACTTTTTATCCTTTGGAATCTTAATCGCTTCTTCGTAGTGAGACAGCATGTTGGAAATAATTTTTGTTCCAATGGACATTCTTTTAAACAAATAATTCTCACCTATAATCCAAACAAAGTTGAAAATCCATGTGTAGAATCCACTATAATTGGTGGAACTTTCTCTTTTGTTAATGTTTCTTCTTTATCTTCCTCGGCTAACATATAAAATTTGATATTGCCCGTCGGATACTTTAGAAAACTTATATTTGGAGCTGTTCCACCTGAAATTCCTTCTTTTCTGACAAATCATACTCGAAGGGAAATTAGAACATGAAAAACAAAAGTTTTGTGCCGATTGAATATTCTGCGAACTTACCATTATATAATGGAATATTTAGGATGCAATAAAACGGGAAGAGTGATGCTGAGATCGCAGTGATTTCCTAAACTGAGGGAGCAAATTATTTTAATAATTTCAGCAGGCGGGATTCTTATGTTTATTTCGAAAAGGAAATATACCATTAGACCATTTCGGTCTGGCAAATATTAAGCAGTCAAAAAAAGTATTTATTTCTGATAATTGTTTCTAAATAAAGTTTGTAAATATCTAAACCATATTTAAATTTTGCAGAGAGTTTATTTCACATACGAACTGTTCGGCTAGATTCACGGACCAATCGACGACAAAGGAATGCGCTTTTGATGCAGAGCGCGTTGCGCATACGAAATTACGGTTTTCAGGAACAAGTTCCCTGATTTCATAAGAGGGCATTCCGTTGTAGTAACAATAAAACAGTGAAACACAACCAACATTGCGTCGATGCTCCAGTGAGTCAAAAGAGCTGGATACCCTGCTGCCACCGATGAGCTTCTGCGCTCTCTCTTGCACGCGGTCGAGTAACTTCAAATAGACTTTGAAACACCGGCCCATACATGGGAGTTGTATTCCATTTTCATTTTCATTTCTGATAAAGGTGACATAGTTAGCAAGGAGATAAAATGGAGTGAAGTATTTCTTACACCGTTTCAGAAAACCTTGAATGCTTCCTTTGCGATATGAAAAATATGCTTGTTCAGCGAACGTCCCATTGAATTTTCATGGCAAGAGCTTCTGATTCCTTAATTATATATATTTATATATATATAACCCAATATTCCAGATGAGGTAGCATATTCAGCCGAACTCCTGTGCGAAAGCACACAGCACTGGTATTTATGAGCGTCAAATTTAACCCTATTCGCTAGGCCTCATTCGGAGATTTTCAAAAGTCGCGATTAAGGGTATCGTACATGTGCTTTCTCATAGCCCTAATTTCCTGAAGGGTTGGTCTATTGCGAAACGAAAATGAATGGAATGTGAAATATGGTAGGGGAAACGACGTAACCTAGTGGTACCCCCCAATTTACCTTAAACTCGTTTGATGAGGTCCCACTCATAACAACACGTATAGCGCGATCGCTGACGTTGCTCCATATAAGTCGAGTGACACCAAAAGTAATAAGGTTTGATATGAGTGCACCATGCCACACTTTATCAAACGCCTTGGAAATATCTAAGGCCACCATCCTACTTTCGCCGAAATGGTGAATGGATTGACACTAATTTCTGAAAGGAAGGCCAATAAGTCACCCGTAGAGCGTCCCGTACGGAAGCCGTACTGCCAATGACTAAGTAAGCTGATGTACTCCAAATATTTCACAAGAAAGTTTAGAGCAAATTGCGATTGTGCGGTAATTTTCAGGATTGCTAGCCTCTCTTTTTTGGCGATTGGTGTTAAATTAGCAACCTTCCAAAATGTTGGGATCTCACCAACATGGTACGAAATGTTGAAAAGTTTTGCTAATGGACGCGCTAATGTCGAAGAGCACTGCTTCAAGACCAGTGCTGGAATTCCATCCGCGCCAGGGGACTGGATTATGTTGAGATCCACTAAAAGCTTTTTAACTACACGTGCTCGAAAGACTATATATGGCATAGTTACTGATACTCTTTCCAGTGCGGGTAGTAATTGATTGCTTTCCGACAAGTAGGAGTTGTTTGCAAAAATTTCAACCAAGAGGTTAGCTTTATCAACCGGGTCGTTTTTTATTTGATCATCCCTTAAAAGTGGCGTTATTGGGGAACTAGATTATCCTTCATTATTTTTCCTTCCCCGAGGAGTAGTAAGAACTCACGAAGACGCTGCTCGTATATAGCTTTTTCGAGCCTTAGTACCTTGACACAGAATGATCTCGCCTTTTTGCGTAGCGAATCAGTACATGCGATTTTGTTACACCGCTATGTACAAAATGCTTCTTCTCTGGATGTGACTGCATTTTTGCACGCCTAATTAATTGTTATTATATATTTCTGTTTTTATGTATACAAATATACAAAATATAGATGATACGATTTCCTACCAAATAAAAAAAGGCTAACTTCAATATCGTTCTTACCTGCAAAACTATGTGTCTTTATATATGAGCGTTCCAAAATGTATCTAACTTTTATAAATTTATTTTAGGAAAAAATTTTTATGCGTGTGTAAAAAATTCGGTAAAAAACAATTATACCTGAAAAATGGGTTAAAAATGTAAAGGATAAAATAAATTAAAGTTGCAGGTTTCGTCTTAGGGTGGCTTATGGCTAATTATATTTATAAACTTTTACCTCGGTGCCTTTTCCAATTTTGATCTAGCTGCTTTTCTTCTTTTAATATTTACGTACCAAAATTTTTGATGACATTAACACGCATATAAATATTCGCATGAATACATTAGATATCATAATTAAAAAAACATCATCCGATCACATTGAAGTTCTTGTTTGTGAATAAATGCTAAAACGGGACATGACAGAATTAAGGTTATTAATAATTTATCAAGACAACATACAACTCCAGAGTTGATGTCATTGGTACTGCATATTATGAAAAAAATTTAAAATTGTTTGATCAAAAAAATTAAATCATTAAGTGAAAGCAAAAATAAATTTAAATTAGAGTATTTTACTTGGATGAATACTGTTGTAGAATTCTCAACCTACATCGCATTAGATGGAGCATATCTTATGATACATGACACATAACCAATATTCTTCCTATTACATATCCAATAGGGACAGAGAGATTTATAACAGAATACCTTTTCAGAAATCTCAGTCAAATTTTACGAAGGAAGACGCTAAATCTGAATTTGGAAATAAGAATAAGCCGAAATAAGTACCAAAGCTTGAGAAGAGTTTCACTTGAAAAAGGACATGCAATATGACCATCAAAAAAGTTTAGGGCACAAACGAAGGAATAATCGATAAGCCTCTTCTTAGAGAGGTAACCACTTATGATGGAAATATTGCAAGAAATCTTTTAGATTTTGAAACTGCTTTAAGCATAACTAAAATTGATGAGGAGTTGGCAAGAAGGGTTAATGTAGTTTTAATAGTAATTAATACTGTTAATTTGTTAAAGTATTATATCATAGTCTAACAATTATAAAATGAAAAATTCTCCCTCTTGGAGGGTTAACATAAGAAGCACAAGAATTTTTAAAGAACGTTCTCATTAATGAGAGTGATAATAGTGACGATTGTAATAAAGTACGAGTATATGTAGGTACAAAAAAAAAAAAATAAACTTTAAATAGCTGGACATAAATCTGATCAAAGATATAGAGACGTTAATAATACACAAAAAGCTGCATTAGCTTCCAATTGTGTCAGTCTAAATTATCATCCTAATCTTGAAGATGTATGAGTTTTGAATATAGAAAATAATTATAAACGTCGGCATATGTTAGAGATTTTCCAAATAATTAAAGTTCCAGCAACAACAAAAATAAGCTTTAAGGCTGATACTGATAATGTTGCGCAATGTTATATACATTTTGTCTATAAGAAATAGTAAACATTACAATGTAATAAAGTTAAGTGTTTGTAACATTTTTATCAAGTAAAATTTATGAGCTTGTATGTGTATAATCACCCCTATTACGAATGTCAACATCGACATAAGTAAAATCGACGGCACTGTATTGGCATTATCATTGACAATATTGACAACTTTCGATAACAACCGATAATATTTTGGCATTGTCAAAGGCAATAAAACGGCAACATTGTTTTAAAATGACTCTGTTTTTGTCCACAAATTTTTAGCAACGACAAATTAAATTCTGTAACAGAAAAAGAAAAAATGGAGGAAAAAATCAAAATAACAACAACGAAACAGTTTGAGAAACTTACTAAACAACTGGAAAAGAAACCAAACCTAGCAAAAGGATTCCACCGAGGGACAACTCCAAATAATTTTAAGGAAGAATGGGAGGAAATTGCTGTTAAGTTAAATTCTATTGGACCGCCTCTTCGAGATAGCGATGGATGGCAGAAGGTTTGGAGAGACTTCAAATGCAAGGTGAAAAGGAAAATAATGCACAATAAAACAAAAGCTAATGCAATAGGAGGAGGCGTAAATACGTCATCAATCCTTTCGTCTTTCGAAGAAGCTGCCGCTAATTTGGTGCATTTTCAGAAACAGTTTAACCCTGAAGGCTAAGTTCACGGAATTGACACATTTTCTGAAGAAACGGTAATTCAAAACCTTGAGGACTCAGTCTTCGTAACACTTGATGATGCTGAAAACTTACCGTCATCTTCCACAAATGCAGTTTTAATAGAAGAAGTCGGTTCCAAAAAAAGGAAAAAGAGCGGTAATCAACGAAATGAGTTATTTGAGGACCATAATGCTATGCAAAGGGAAGTTTTTAGTGAAATTTCTAATACAATGAAAGAAACAAAAATATTTTAAAAGAATCAAGTCAGTGCCAACAAAATGTAAGGGAAGAAACAAAAAGTGTTTTAAAAGAAATAAGGCGGTACACGCGAAAAGTCTGAGAGGCTTAGGAAAAAAATGTAAAATTATTGAAAGAAAGCACAAACGAGAAGAGGAACTGTTTGAAAAAGAAGTTGAGTTTAAAAATATAAAATGGCAAATTAAAAAAAAAAAAAAAAAAATTGGAAGTACTTGAAAAGCAAGAGTAAGTTAATAAATAATTTAATATAGAGCATTTATTTATATTTACATACGTACATAGATACTTATAAACTTAAAAATGAATTTAAATTTAACTATGTATTTTGAAATACAAAAAACTGTTTTTTTATTTGTTCTCGTAGCTTTATTATTTTGAAGGTTTTCTACATTTACATCAAAATGTTCACTGCTACTTTCTTCATTATTTATAGCTACATCATCGTCGATGATCAAGCTGTTATACTCAACACAAATATTATGCAAAGCCGCTCAAACATTCACAATTTTAGTAGCTTTAGCAGCTTTGTAATAGAGTTGGCGAGACCTAGTCAACAACATTTCTTGCCTTTACGTGCTTGCTGCTAAAAATTGATTTAGGGCTTCTTTCTGTAGCGCACCGGTAAGGTGTCATTAAATAGGGCTCAAGGAGATAACCAGAGTCGCCTATATATGTATAAGAATATTTGTTTTAAGTTTTTAAATGTACTTTTATTTTCCTTAAATATTACCCAAAAGCCAACAATTTCTTTCACCGGAATCGTATCGTTCACGTAAAAGTTGTCTCACTGTACTTACGTTCCAAATAAGTGAATCGTTAGACGAACCTGCATACCGGGCATCCACGTATCTAATTTTCATTCTGTAATAGCAAATATAAAAAAAATATGGTATATAGTTTTATGTATAATCATGAAAGATGTTTTTTTAAAGGATTGTTTCTTACAATCATTACGTTAAGACTAAAAAATCCTTTTCTGTTGTAATAAAGACTTTGTTCTTCTTTACTAGGCTCCAAATTCTTTATGTGCGTGCCATCTACGCATCAAATAACGTCGGGAAACCCGGTTTTTCCAAAAAAAATTTAGCTTAGACTCAGCCTTTTCTTCTTCCGTCATGTCAAATTTAATGAAATGGGGAAGGATGAAATTAAAAATTTTATTCTTTGTTTATTCCTCAATAAATTTTTTTGATATTTAAAAAAGGTCGATTAATGTCCGTTTTCAGCCTAAAATACACAAAAGTGCAATTATTTGGGATTTTTTAAATTAAAAATCATATCATTTTTAAGCCAGAAAAATTATAATCTTCCAATTTTTTCCAGAAAATTATAAATTTTGCTAGGTATGAAAATAAATTTAAGCATATTTGCTGAAAATTTTATTTAGTATTTTGAAAAAAATGGACCAGTGTATCGAAAAATCAAAAATTTTAATATTAAAATGCTTTTTACTCCATATATGCAGGTTAAAGCACCATTACGTAGGTATTATGAGGACCATGTTTAGTTTTACAAAGTCAGACATTAATTGAAAAAATACCAATCGTTAGAAAAATTTTCAGGTGCGGAGCACCCAACTTAAGGCCCACATAGCCATTCCTGGGAAGTGGATGGTACCTAGATTCAAAACTTAAGCTCGAGTTTTTGGATCAATCGGCTAAGCCCTTTACAAATGGCTGATTTATTTGCAAAATTTATTGATTCTGCCCCACTGTGCGCTGTCGAGTGCTTAAGGCTGGATGTCGCATACAGCTAAAACTGAATTCCATACATTTGTTACTGAAACTGAATAGCAGCTGAATTCATCAGCTGAATTCAATTTTTCAGTCGCTAGTGACTGGAACCGAATTCAGTACATTAGCAACGGAACTGAAAAAAAAAAATACTTTTGACTTCATTTAAGTCAGACACCGACTGAAATGTGATTTTTGACGTGTCAAATTCGACAGCTGTCGATACTGTCACACGCATTGTTTCCTTTTTAATTGTAAAAAATTAATTTTATCGAAACGACATGGGAAAAAATCAAAATTTATCCTCGAACAAGAAGAAAAAATTGCAGACTTCGTGAAAAACAACGAAGTTTTGTTCAATGTGCCATACAAAGCATTTCGTGATGCAGAATTGAAGAACCGGATGTGGCTTGAGTTGGCGAATGAAGTGCACGTTGATAGTGAACTTTCATTAATTTTACAGTTTTTTGCCGATTTCATTCAATCAAACCGACTTTTATGCAGTGCCCACATTTATAAAAAAACAGAAATCAATGCGCGACTATTATGTCAATTCAAAGGAAAATAAAACCACTGGTTCAGCAGCAACATCATCGAAAAGAGATGAGGCACTTTCTTTTCTTGACAAAAAGGAGCGTGAGTGGTTTTCTTATTATTTTTGCCATAATGATTTTTAAAATTAATAAATATTATTTTTATGGTTTCAGAACGACTTCGAACATTGATACCGAAGAAGTTCCACATACTCTAGACACGCGAATTTCCGAATTTGAAGAGCATGAATTGTAATCGATCTTCAATGATAGTCAATCTCTTCCTTCCTTTTCGGAGTGCTATTATGTTGCTAATTCGCCTGTTTCTACGCCGATGTCGAGCACACCAGTTCCGAAAAAACGCAAGCCAAATCCAACACAAGAAACAACGAAAAATATCTTGCGAGAATTGTTTTCATTACCCACCGCCGGAAAAAAACTTAAGGTATCAACATTCTTCGATTCGATGGCAGAAACAGTTGAAAAGTTCAGTGATGTCTCAATTGCTCGAACCAAAATGAAAGCATTTTTCGTGATACAATGATATTTTGTATGTTTTTTTTCAATTAATGAATTTCTTTTACAGAATGCACAGATTGTACTTGAAGAAGAAGTCAAATGGGCTAAAGAGCAAGAGACAAAATAACAACAACAAAATTTCCAACATGTGTATTTGTTAGCTGATCAGATCCCAATCACGAGTACCTCTTCTTCGTCATCGTCAGATGTGGATCCCAGGAAAAGCCAAGAAAAAATATTCGAATGATTCTATTTCTTAAATTTTTGTATTCTTAACTTTTTTTATTTTGAAATAAACTCAGGAATTAAAAACCTATTGAGTCATTGTACGAATATTCGCACCTTCAGACATTGGTCTTCGAATTGAATTCGCCATTGGAAACAAATTCTCCGTTGGTAAAACAATGTCATCGGTATTGTCGAAAGTTGTTTCAGACGGACTTGAAATTTTGTCAAAACGCATAATATTGTGTAGAATGCAAGAAGTAAGAATGATTTTGTCAATTTTCTTTGGATTCGTTGAAATTGGTGTGGGAACAATCATAAAATAAGGTGAAAGTATGCCAAACACATTTTCAGTTGTTCGTTTTGCTTGTCAATGCAAAAGGTTCATCACTAAAAACAACATTCGGCAAAACGACATCGGTGATGAACAGTGCAGCAGGCGGTGGTATGTTAAAATTGCCGCTATTGATAAGCCTCCCCACTACAATTTTCAAGAATATTCCTAAAAAATTCATTCAAATGTTGTAATCTAATTTCATTTTCAAAGCACATTCAATCAAAACCCACCAGCGTCACCTTTTCTCATATATGAACGATGGAGTGAAAGTCTCTGTGGTCATTTGATTCTAATGTGCTTCCCATCTATAGCACCAAAACAATTCGGGAAATTCCATTTTGCAAAAAATTCTCGAAATTTTGTTACAATGATGCAGTTGTTGGATTCGGAATTGCTTTCTCCAAGAAATTTTAAATAATTCCATCAAAACATTTGTCCACCATCCGTCCAATGGTTGAACGGTGCATACGATATTGAAAAGCTTGAGATCGAAATGATTCGCCGGTGGCCCAGTAGCGCAACATGATGCATAGCTTTTGATGTGCATTCATTGGATTCCGATTCCAAGTCGTGACAGTCCCATCCAGATTTTGTTTCAGTACTTTCACAATTTCGGCAAAAAGCAACGGACACACACGAAAATATGCTTTAAACTTGGTTTTGTCGTCTATCAGATGCCTGTCCACCAAAATGTTCATTGCGCCTTTTGAATCACGTCGTTAGTACATTCTATGTGGAATTTTCCTTTTAGTTTTCAATTTCAAAAGAAGTACGGCAACGCAAACATCGTGTTCGAACGTCGCACTGGCATAATTAAACGCATTTAATGAATATTTTCTTTGCATTTTTCGTGAAATTTAAATTGCGAGTGTAAAAAAACGTAAACAACGCCGAATATGACATTTGCTTTTGATTCAGTTTCAGCTGTATGTTGCAACCAAAGCAACATTCAGTTGCTTTTTCAGAACTGAAAAAGCATGAACCAAAAGTGAAAAAAATTCAGTTTCAGATGTATGCGACACCCAGCCTTTATTTGCCGAACTCTTCATCGGTAACTTAAAACTATTATAAGAGACTGTAGACGAAATGGTAAGCACATTGACTACGAGCCTGGTTGCGCAAGGTTCAACCCCTGCGGCAATCAAAAAATAAAAAAATGGTATAAAGACATATTCAGAATTAACATGAAAACTTGCAGTCTCCTTCGTCGGTACTTCATATAGCATATTCGGCGGCGAAGTAAAATAACTAACTCTCTATCTCTCTCCTTTCACCACCTGTCTTATCTCTCATCTATCCCTTTTCTAAAAGAATGTAGCAAGGTTACTAAAATAACTAAATAGGTAATAATGACTGAAGTGCTACCTCTCTTTAAAAAAACAGAAACTATTTATCTCCCTCATGGCGATTTTGGTGAGTTTAAGAGCGAGGTTTCCGATATACTTGTTCGTTACTCTAATGCTTGAGTTGTGGTTGATTTAAGCAATTATTTATTTGATGCTGGTAAGTCTTTGAGATTTCGATTTTATGATTACAATTCAGTTAAAATTGAGACCCTTCAGACCGTGGCTAGTAGTTGTGATTGGAGTCGTATGTATTTAACTAATGTTCTTGATGAGCAGTTGGCAATATTGAATGGAAATTTGCAATTGTTGCATTTGATTTTCCCTTTGATAAGATATAAGAAACGTTATCATGACAATGATTGCATTAATGCTCCTGTAATTAGGTATCAATTGTCTCTAAGGAATCTTGCTTTTAGGACATATTTTTAAAATAAACCCGATATTAATGGGAAGGTATTATGTCGTTGTAGAAATAGGGCTAAATTTGTTACCAGAAAGTTTAAGAGGAGAACACATACTAAAATATTTAAAAACAAAAGTATTAAGGAGATTTGGACAATTTTAAGAAGAAATGGTGTAATGAATAATTTCTGTAATATTGATCCTGATTACTGAATAGTGTTTTCTCTTCCAATCAGTCGACTGATCCTCGTAGTTTTAATAATTTCAACTTTGCTCAAGATACGTTTTCCTTTCGTACTGTTGATTTTTTTGGTTCTAAAAGTTAAGCTCCTAAATTTATTCGTCTTTTGATACCAATTATTGGCGACGTTTTCACTTACTGCATTATATATATATATATATTTTTTTTTTTTAATATATTTTTTTATTATATACATATTTTGTCTTTTTGTAATTCTTTATTAAAACTTTTTTAAATACATATTTTTATATCTGTAGGAAAACAATCGAAATTGTAGAAATTTATGACCGATTACGGCCTCTTAGGCTAGTTACTGAAACTTAAATAAAAAAATAAGGTTAAGGGACCAAGGTCGTTTTATTAAAACCTACAGGAAAGGAGAAGTTGTTGTCATAAAGTATTTTGTCGACCCTGGAGCTTGTAGGACAATCCGTCTTAAATTAAAAGGTACATAATGAATTGTCTAGGTTCTTGCGGATGGCCTCTACGATAGTCCATATGAAGTGTGAAAGCGTCCAGTATTAGCGAATATAATGTTAAAGAAAGGTGGCAACTCCAAATGAAGTATATAAAAGAAAAAAAATAATTGGAAATTTAAAAACAGAGAGTTATTGAATTGCAAAAGCCTGAAAAAAGAATACTTTAAAAAAGAGATTTAAGTTTTAAAATAGAAAGTGAAACGGAATGGTCTTTGTGATTACTGAGCCAGAAGTTTTTACAAAAACTTCTTGATCACGAACCAAAAAGTACTAACACAAAACGAAATATAAACACAGCACACAACCATACAAAGACCTACATTGCATAACAACTTAACAAAAAAATGACTACACAGCATGTATAATAAATGCGTAATGAAAAAATATTCTACTGCATTACAGATGGAGCAGTTCTAGTATATTCAAGAAACCCTTAACATTGGGTATATAAAAGCAACGGCCATACATGCTAATGCATTCTGATTGTTAATATCATATCAAAGACTATAAATTTATAAAGATGTTGCACTCTGAACATTTAAAAATCAGAAATTATGAGGTGGTTCATGATAGCGGGGTTAAGAGACAAGATGGAAAATGTTCTGTAAACGCAGCAAAAACTCAAGAGAACACAATGCATATTTGCAAACATGAACATGCGTATACAAATGTGTGTTTGTGTGGATGTTTATAAGATATGTTTTGTTGGTAGGAAGTAATGTAAGAGCAGAAACAGACATTTTACATATAAGAACGCACATACATACGTTAATACATGTGAAGAAGAAAGTGCTTGTTAAAATTATGTATCTGAATTCTATTTTTCCTACTTATTTAAAATATGCTTGTAAGATTCTTAACATTGGGTATATAAAAGCAACGGCCATACATGCTAATGCATTCTGATTGTTAATATCATATCAAAGACTATAAATTTATAAAGATGTTGCACTCTGAACATTTAAAAATCAGAAATTATGAGGTGGTTCATGATAGCGGGGTTAAGAGACAAGATGGAAAATGTTCTGTAAACGCAGCAAAAACTCAAGAGAACACAATGCATATTTGCAAACATGAACATGCGTATACAAATGTGTGTTTGTGTGGATGTTTATAAGATATGTTTTGTTGGTAGGAAGTAATGTAAGAGCAGAAACAGACATTTTACATATAAGAACGCACATACATACGTTAATACATGTGAAGAAGAAAGTGCTTGTTAAAATTATGTATCTGAATTCTATTTTTCCTACTTATTTAAAATATGCTTGTAAGATTCACTTAAGGTGTGTTTACACTATGTGTTAGAATGTCAGATTTTCCATATGTAAATCAACACACATAGTGTAAACCTCATGAAGCATAACATATATTATTTTCCCATGTGTTATAACATGTGTTAGTTTTTTATTTAGAGCACGCTCTATTTGATATGTAAAACCTTATGACAACATATGTTTTCAGGGATGCCAACTTTTACTTTTAAAATTTTCACTCAAAATACCAAGACTAAAAAAACCAAGATTTCTAAAAAAATATTTTTTTAACTTTTATTGTTATATTCGGCAAAACAGTTATATACAGGCATTTCCACTAATACGATAACCACGTCAGCAAACACAGCGCTAAAGTATATAAATCTGAATCATTGCCCTTATTACCTCCATTTTGTTATTTTTGTTTTTTACTTGACAATTATTTTTAAGTAAATATTTTAAACAAATAAAAATAAGTTTCTTGGATAAAATAAGCTTTTATTGGTTTTTAATAATCAAATGTTGGTTTTTCAGTGTGTGTGCATCTTTCAGGTAGCAAAAACTTCTAAAAACATCCTAAAAATGAAATTGTTTACAACAATCCTTTCTTCAATGGAAATTTTTGAAATATTTTCATTTTTACAACTTAGCAATAACACTTGCATACTTTTGCATGAACAATGAACAAGAATTGTATATTAATTGCTTTATTAAGGCAATTAACAATTTCAAAAGTGAAAATACATTAATAAGATGTACTTTATACGAACTACGCCACGTACCTGAGAACTTGTAGTTTTCAGCTCGTGTTTTTTAAAACGATCATAGAACGAACATAAATTGTAAAGTTCTAAATAGTTATCGCAAAAACGATTTATTAGCTGATATCACTGTTTTTAGTATTTGTGGTTGCTTTTTGACGACAAGAGGTTACCTCATATGTACTTAACATATGCAAGTTTGAACATGAAAATTATAAACTGTATGTTAATCACTGATTTTGACAGACACACGAAATTACATATGGATAGCAATTTTGACATTCCATATGACTTGTACACATAATGTAAACACACCTTTAAAAACATAACATATATGACTGTATTTGTTATTGTAGGGTAAATATACTTTTTTTATTGGTGTATTTTTTAAAATATGCATGGTCGTGCCAAACTAATTATGCCATAAATTATGTAGTAATTTTTTCAATATTTTTCTTGTAAATACTTAATATGAAATCCAAACAGCGGTAACAAAATAAGGGACTTAGTTGTATATATTTATTATTAGATTTCTTGTTAAGTTTATTATACCAATTTACATATATATTTATACTATATACAAAATATTTCCGATGTATATGTACACAATTTTACATACATAAGTATGTAGTTGTCAAAAATTACAAGAATTTTTTTGGCCCTTTAGTATTTGAAAAATAAAATTAATTTTTTTGCTGTTGTATGTATAAAATGTCTTGTGTCCTTTTTTTAAAGCCGCAAGGTTAAAAAAATAATTAATATGTTAAAACAACAATACAAAATTAATCTACCTCTTTGAAAAGGGATAAAAAGTAGTTAACAATATCCGAAACTTAAAAGTTTGCCATTAGTTTTTTGCACATTTATTACAGATATGTTTTTTCTAATAAATGATTGATAATCCCAGTGCGGGCATTAAGTACTCAATTTATGAAGTCTTTTTTTTTCTTACATAAAATGGATTTACCTAAAAAGACATTTTATTTATTGCATTATTTTAGGGTAAAAATGTATTTTATTGTTGTGCATATGAATATATATATATATATATATATATATATATATATATATATATATTGAAACGCAATTTGGTTACATATGTACTTAAATATGTTCATACAGACTTGTATGAACCGAAATTGTATTAAAAGGAGTTTAATGGTCCAAAATTTTTACTTTTTCAATACTGAATGATTTTTATTTATATGCTCTCCATGTATAATGTTTGCGTAATTAATATAAAGACTAAAAAATTTAGCGAAGACTTTTATATGAATTTTACAAACTTAAAAAAATTAGTCGGATGTGGCTTACAAATTTCCAAAGTCTGATTCTTTTTCATAATTTTTTGCATGAACAAACATTTCTGAAGGATACGATAAAACTTGATCTGGTTAAATTTTATCAGTACGACATTTAACGCAAGATCTTCGTGTGCTAATCAACAGAATATCTATTTGATGTTATTCTATTGGCAAATCGTTGGATGTAATACAATCGGCATATTCTTCGTTTTCATCGTATATATCTGAGACACTTGTAAAAATTCCGCATCGTCGTTTGCACAATTTGATGAGGAGCTAAGCTGAGTTATTTTTAAGGATAATAGCTCAGCTACTGCGTTACTAAATTCATTAAGTAAGGAATTTTTGCAGTGTCCTACTTTGACACGTTTAATAAAAACAGGTTTTCTAACGGAAATTGGTTAAAATGGCTCGCGAATGCACGGTAAATTAGAATTTTCCTGATAAAATAGCCTTCGTGGTTTGAACTAACCCGTCGATTGAAAATATTTTATTACCTTCATATTTAATTTGTTTCATGTAGAAGGTCAGCTCTTGAAGTACGTGCTAAATTGTGCTATTAAACTTCAAGCCTCGTTTAGGAGGTTTGGAGTCATTGAAATGCATGCTGTTCAAACAATCAAAGTAACTGTCGATTTTTTTTATAAGTGCACAGACTGGATCTCAGCAGCAACTGAGATGCTCAGAGTTTTGACAGCTATGCCAACACGAATCTTTTGAAAATTATGTGGATTTATGTGTGCTGTTATTTATTTTGTCATTTTTGTTGTTTTTCCACTCTATAAGTCAAAAATTTCTCTAACTAAGCGAAGTCGCCCTTTATTTAAGCATTTCTGATCGACTTAAATATATGAGGTACATCGTACATCAAGTAAACTTTAACATTTTTATAAAGAAAATAGGATTTTTCATTAGATCCGCCAAGCATCTCGTAACATTTTCTATTATTTGGCCCTTTGTCACACGTAAGTCTACGCACCTGCAATCATATTTCTGTTAAAATATCCAAATTTTATAGAACAAGTTTTCTTAGTACATATATCTTCTTTTGTAGAAGTAGCAGTAACAAAATAATTTAAAACAAACTTCCAATTCTTTACCACAGCTCTTATCATAAATACGCATACTTGGGAACCCATTTCATTCACTAGCTTATACCCAAGATCGACAACTCCATCTATAACATTTGCACATTTATTATATATCATATTTCTTCGGATAAATAATTTATCACAAATTAAAATGCATTCTCTCTCAAGAGGTTGCATCTTTCGGAATTTTGCAATGAGTTCATTATATATACATAAACTGTTGCCCAGCTGCAAATTCTAATTACTGCTCCAACTTCTTAGAGGAGAAGAGCTCGAAAGGAAAGTTAAATTTTTATTTATTTTTTAGAAATAAGTATGTTTTTCTTCTTTAAACTTTTTTCTTCCGTCATAGCTTTAAGGTTTTTAAACATTTTAAAATACTTTTTTCGATAAAAATCTTCGTTTTTACAGTTTTTATGACAATATTTGCATAGTGATCGTGATTCCGATATCATACGCTTATGTGCCGGAGTTCAAAATACAGATAAGTTAACATCCTTAAAACACTTTTCTTTTTCTGAACCTGTAGTTACGTTTTTATCTGTTAAGTTTAATGTTGGTAGGACACCTTGCTTCATATATTTCTTTCCAGTCTGGTCAAAAGTCCCTTTCGTATATATATAATGTGCGTGATCTTTCCAAACTGTATTCGTCAAAGTTACATTTTTCTAACCACAGTTCAAGCAATATGGTATCAGAATATGGAAAACGAAAGATTTTTAAATTTGGAACACTTCTTTTCGATTTGCCATAATGCGGTAAACAACATTTACTGCCTGATAAACACGATAATTTCTTTGTGTTGTCGCTATTAAGTTCGACTCTTGCTTCACTAATTTAGTTTATTAAAGCGCTTTATTGACCGTTGCACATAATTTTTTTTTTCTATAAATTTTATGCACTACGTGGAGTTCACTAAAACTGAGATACTAAACTAATATTTTTCTTTGAAGAATTTGTAATCTGTGTGCATTTTTTCGGTGTTTCCACCAACGTGACCGAATCTAAAAATAATTTGCAACTAATCCATTTTAATATAATGATAAAAGTTAATAAAAATAAATGTAAACGTTTATTTAAACAAAACAAAAATTTAAGCATTTGAAGCAGCCCACATTTATTTTAACTTATTTTTATTTTATATTTTACTTATATACATGAGTTCTGATTATTTTAATATTACTATAAGTTTGAAACAACATTTGAATTTAACGCTTCTTTAGGGTACAACACTGTTTTGATTTCAGGACGGACCTCTATGTCAAGTACTTATTTTTGCAACTCTGTTTAATTATCATTTATTCTACCATTCACATCCAAAATTACTATAAATACCGCAGTAGTGCGTAAGAAAATTTCAAGTCTTCCCACCAGATGGAAAGGCTTAGGGTATGGGAGAGACAAATTCTCTGCTCTTGCCTTCGGCTACAGCCAAGAATGGGACCTGATGGCATTTTCGAAGACCGTCTTGTAGAAAAATCTATAGTAATATAGACTTTGAGAGGATTGATGTTTTTCTCATAAGATCTGCACTCAGGTTTCTTGACAAATCATCTTCTTTAAATAATGGTTTGGTAGGGGGTTGCTTTCACCGGGCTCCTGATCTGTAGAATTTGCTTAGAAATAAGTACCATTCCCCAGTTAGCCTTTTGGCTTTGAATGCTGGTGGTCTTCTCTTTGGGGATGCAGGCCTCTTATTTTCCCATAGGAGGGTGAAAACCCTTGATATAACTGACATGGTGTACAACACCGCACAGTAGATTAAGGATGACTTTGTGATAGATTTTATATATCGCTTATTTTATTTGTTATTTAATATTAAGTGTTATTTAGTTTGTAGGGTAGTTTAAGTAATAAGTTTTAAGTAAAAATTAAAGAAATGAGTGTTTTCCTTTTATCCTTTTTTTTGGAAATGTAAACAAATGTCATTATTTTAAAATGACTGTATACAGAATATCTGTAATGTAATTAATTAAGTGCGAATTAGTCTTAGAAAAGTTGTATAATGTTAAGAAATATGAATTAAGAAATGTAGTTTAAGTGACATATGTATAATGAATTTTTGGAACAATAAATTAGCAAATAAATTAGCAAATAAGAAAATTTTAATTAGCATTCTACCTCCAAAGCATGAACGACATTGTCCAATCTAATTTTTAGTATGAATCGAAAATATAGAAAAAACTAATAAAGTTTAATTTTAACCAACATTAAATAAAAGTAAAGGTATTTTTATTTTAATTATATGTACAATCTTTATAATAAGATTGTTACACTGGCGCCCAACCTTGTGGCTCCAAACAAATCCGAAGCCGACAAACCAAACAGCAGGTTACCGAAGGGAACGAAACCAGCAAATCGACTGAAAAAGGTAAAGCCGTAAAGACAACGGCCAACGTTAAAGCAGCAGAAGATGTAGCCGATAAGCCAGCGGCCAACGTGAAGGGTAAAATCGTAAAGCTAACGGCCAACGTTAAATCAACAGTGAAAAATGTAAAGCCGACAGTGAAACGGCTACCGTTGACAACAAAGCGGACAATAAAGCGGCCAACGATGTTAGTAGATTAACTACATCTAAAATTAATATCAGCAACGCATAAAGCAACATGGTAACATTTCCGGCAGAACAGTTTCAGCAAATTTTAGCAGCTATGGGTAGCACCAACAGAGGTGGGTCGTTTACCCAGTGCACAGTGTGTTATAAGGGACAGAGAGATCCCGCAGCGGTGGAGGAGTTTTTGGCATCTATAAGTGTCTATAAAGACATAGAAATAAATTTTGACGCTGACGCAGTTAGAGCAATACTCCTACGCGGCGACGTGGTGGATTTGCGTCAAAGATGGTGTGAATAGTTTTGAAGCAGCGAAAACGCTCATACACGTTTTCACCACCAATATCTGATTGGCCTATTTTTGCCAATATTTTTGAGGCAAAACAGCAAAGAAAAGAGCCGACCGACAGTTTTATATGCAAGAAGAGAATGCTGTTTTCGCAACATGATTTATGCGCTATTGAATATCAACATTCGAGAACATGTTCGCCGCAACAACGTAAAAACATTTGCCGACCTCAGTTCTGCCAGTCGAGAGGCAAAAATGATTTTAACAGAGGCTTGCCCAGCAACAAGCACTGAGGTTAAGCAAGAGACAACAGCAAACAATCGTTGCACTTTCTGTCGTGTTAAAGGCCACAGTGTGAAAAATTGTTTAGGAAGAAGAAGAAGAGAGATTAACAACAAACCAAACAAGTTGAAGATCGGAAACAAAAGCAAACAATACAACCGCCCACTGCCGCAATTAAAAAACCAATATTCTCATATTATAGATGCGGCGCTTCTGGGGTATATCGAGCTAATTGTCCTAACTGTAGCAATCATGCTAAGGACAGCCCTCAGTTCTTATCATTTAATCCAATAGCAATAACTATTATTGGCCACGCCTTACCAAAAACACACATCGAAATTTTTGGCCTAAAAGGGGAAGCTGTGTTTGATACAGGTGCCAAGACAAGTGTTGCTAGTCTTAATTTGAAGAAAATGCTTATTAAAAATGGTTGCGTCCTTCAAGAAGTCCGAGCTGAAGTCACCTTGGCCAATGGGTCTACTACTACTGAAAAGGTGTTGCATACCATTTGTGATGTAAAAACTGGTGGTCGACTCCAGAAAATTCGCCTTGTCTACCTTCCAAATGCAGAAAAAATCGTACCCTTCTTGGTTCAGACTTTTTGGAACAGGCAGCAATCGTCTTGAACATGGCACATGGTACTTTGAAGATTCACCAAAGACCAGATTTCTTCTTACAGAGCCTTTAGAAGTTGGAGTTTTAATTTTGTATATTACTAGTGCAGAAGCTTCTTCATGTACCAAAGTTATGATAGAGGTGTCAAAGTTTGTGAGTTTTGTCGAAGAGAAAAAGGCGATTTCACCACTGTCAAATACTCCTAAACCTTAAAATAACTACTCACCAAGTGCCATCCAAAACATGTTTAGGGATGCAATCCCCGTCGGAGAAAGAACTCCTAAAAAGGTTTCCAGATTATTTGGACCTCCCATTAAGATCAAAAAATCAGACAGAGAAGATTACTTCGCTGAAGTATTTCTGCCGCTTTACTCATTAGACTTTCGCTTTTTAAAAGATTCTGATGGTACTTGGCTCACCAGCGGGAACGAACAGAATTGGTTCAACTGCTGATTACTTATAAAGATGTCTTTAAAGAACCAACTGCAGCTACTCCCTTTTCGGTCCACAGAATACACACTAATGATCAGGAACCAGTTGCAATTCCTCCATATCGATTATCACCAACCAAGAAAACCGCTCTGAAAGATGAGGTCATACAAATGCTAAAACTAGCAGTCATTGTTGAGCGTCAGTCACCCTGTGCTGCTCCCGTGGTTAATATACCAAAGAAGACTGATGGAATTCGGTTGTGTATCGATTACCGTGAGCTAAATGCCATCACCAAGCCAGATCGATACCCATTACCAAGAGTGGACGAGATCCTGCACGAGGCAAAGGCTACTAGCTTTATGTCTACGTTTGATATTCAGTGTGGCTATTGGATGATTGCTGTCCATCCCGATGATCAGGATAAAACTGCATTCGTCACACCATTTGGTATGTACAAGTTCACCAGGACGCCATTTGGGTTACGAAGTGCCCCAGCCACTTTCCAAAGGATGATTAATCGACTAAAAGCCTCGTTAGGAGATACGATTCTTCTGGTCTATTTAGATGACATCATATCCTGCTCATTGACGTTTGAAGACCTAAATTTAATCTTTCAGCAACTGCAATATTTTGGTCGTAGAGTAAATTTGGAGAAGCGTTAATTCTGTTGCAGCAAAGTCAAATATTGGGGACATATACTCACTCCTCAGGGTATAATGACAGATCCCGACAAAGTGTCAGCCTTACGACAGCGGAAGGAGCCTAGAAATGTGAAGGAACTGCTTTACTTCTTACAAGCATATTCTTGGTACCGCCGTTTCATCCCATCCTTTGCCGACGTTTCCAAACCATTATCAGCGCTATCCAAGAAGAATGCCGTATGGTGTTGGACTTCAGAACAAGAAGAAAGCTTTAAAAAACTAAAAATGCTGCTAACATCGGAACCTATTTTAAAACAAGCTGTGGATGGTCAGCCCTTCGTACTAAAGACGAATGCTGGTGGTTACGCTCTTGGGGCAGTTTTACTCCAGGGGGAGGGTGTAAATGAGCATCCCATCGAATATGCCAGTAGACTCCTGTCAAATGCAGACCATATTCGACCATAGAACGTGAAGCCCTTGCCATTGTATTGGCTGTTCAAAAATTTCGTGGCTACATTACAGGAGCGTCTCTGAAATTGAAATGGCTGATGAATATTAAGTCGCCAACAGGTCGCCTTGCTCGTTGGACGCTTTTACTACAATCATTTGACATTGCAATCGAGTATAAGCCTGGAAAAACCAACGTCATCGCTGATACTTTATCCAGGCCACCATGTGAAGAAAAGCATGAGGAGGCGAGCTTATGTGAAATCTGTCTTTTTTTTCTTGAAATGCCTAAGAAGAATACCAGCCAGATAAGAGAGAGTCAACAAAAAGATCCAAATCATAAAAAAATTATGGATTGTTTTGAAAACAACAGCGAAGATATTCCATACTGGTCCAGAAGAGGTTTTGTAATGAACAAAACCTACCGGCTTATACCAAACTGTCCAGAAGAGGTCTTGTAATGAACAAAACCTACCGGCTTATACCAAACTGTCTCCAGTAATCAACGATTCGAGATAGTTGCTATAAATCTTTTCGGTCCACTAGCTGCGTCTCCAAATTGTTATCAGTGGATTTTCATCGTGAAAGATATTGCTAGTAGATAGGTTGAACTATTTCCACTAGAAGTCGCTACGGCAGAAGCTTGTGCCAAAACCCTGATAGACGAGATATTTTTACGATATGGGGTATCCGCTGTTGTTGTAAGATCCGAACCCTGCTTGTATGTGTGTTCATTATCGTACATAGCTTATTCGTTAAGAACACATTAGGTGGCAATATGTTAACTACTTTTTTAAATCTGGCATTCTACCTTTTGAGGAGAGATTTTTTTTAGTTGTTGGGTGATGACTTGCTAAAGGAGGAATTAGAATTAAAAGGGATAGCGAAACCAAAAGTATAAATAAATAAATTAAAACAAAAAAAAAGAGAAAAAACAGAAGAAAAACAAAAACACTTTGTGTTTTATTTCTTAGTGGATGCAAGTTTATTTATTTAATATTAATTTTTTGCCACTGAAAATCTACATTACCATATGTAGTTAAATACCGTGACAGCTCATCCCTAGTTCTGCACGTATACTTCTAACTTTTGTGGCTTTGGCTTCCAATTGCTGAAAATGCTTCCACAACTAACTGTTCTACCGGTTCTGTTACTGTTGTTGCCGTTCTACGCTTAGTTAAAAAATTGTGAAGGACACAGCAAGCCTTCACGATAGCGTCCACAGTTTTTGGTTTGACTTCGATTGGTCTGTGAAATATGCGAAATCTGTTAGATAGCCGACCGAAAGCATATTCCACCACCATTCTTGCTCGGCACAGTCTGTAGTTAAAAATCTCCTGTGGCACGCTTAATTTCATACTTCTGCTGTATGGCTTCATTAAATGTCTGTCCAGCGCAAAAGCATCGTCGCCAACAAAAAAAAAAAGGAATTTTATTGTCATTACCGGAGATAAGCTGTGTTGGATGTGGAATATTTAAAGTTCCATTCTGCAAGGCCTGGTATAAATTGCTGTCACTGTAGATGGTGCGGCTATGTGCGTCAACAGCAGCAAACAGCACTACTCTAAAATAGTCTTTAAAATTGTAGAATTGAGAGCCTGTATGTGCTGGAGCCTTAATCCCTATATGCTTCTCATCCAGTGCACCTAGTGTATGTGGGAACTGCCAAAATTTGTTGAAATCGTCAGATATTTGTTGCCATTCTTGTTCATTATTAGGCATCTGTTAAGAAATAAAATAAAAATTTGTAATGTTTTAATGGACATAATATATATATAACTATGTATATCTTTTTATATTAAAAGGAGGATACATTGGCAGAAGCATCAAATGACTCTGAGACGACTGATTCTTCATTTATAGAACCGTACCCGTCATGCTCAAAGAAGCAAAAAAAAACTATCCAGATGCCAAATCAAAAGTAGATGACGCTTTGGACTCTGAGATGAATGATTTATCATTCATAAATTTCCATCCGTCATGCTCAAAAAAGCGAAGGCATTCACCAGAGGCCAAATCGAAATTGGATGACGCTTTGGATAAAATGCTTGCCATAAATAAAGATTTGAGTGTTTGTGAGAGTTTTGGAGAAAGTGTTGGTAGGCAAATACAAGAGTTTCCTGAAGTCGAGGCGTATCAGCTAATGGCAGATATCAATCCATGATTTCCAAAAGAAAAGTGGAGATTTTACAAAAAATTCATGGGCCAAGAACCAAAATAGTTCCTGTAGACGTTAATCGCCCATCAAGAGCATCAACGCCATCGACAGATATTTTGTTTTTCGCAATGTCTGATGCTGAAATCTTGGAAGGAGAGTGCTAAAGTTTTTGTTTTTTAAGTCGTTTGTTATTGTGTTCTTTATAGAAAATTTTTTTACCACAGCTTTTAATATTAAATTTAAAAATCTTATTTTTATCTTTGTTTTAGTAACGAATGTTTTAATAAAGTAAGTAAGTGAATAATTAATAAAATTGCTTTAAAAAATTCAAATAAATGAAGAGGTTTACATTAAAATAAATTGTATGATCTATATACATACATATGTATATGTAACTCACTTTTAAATAACTAGCTTGCAGACTTTCATATATGGCTTCTAAGACTTCAGGCACAAAGGCGCCTATTGTGTTTCTGGAAACCCTGGACAAGAACTCCAACGACTTGTAGGAGTCACCAGTAGCTAAGTATCTTAGTGTCAAACATAATTTTAGCCGCTTTGAAATAGATACCCGCATTACCGTGTCACACTTCTTTATTCGATTGTACACCTAGTTGTAGACAGAAACATATAATAAATTTTATTACAGCTCTATTCAATATTACATTACCATTTTTAATAGCTCTTCGAACTTATTCACATCAATGCGGGTGAAGTTTCTGAAGTCGCCATCGTCGCCCTCCCAATTCAGATCCGTTAGCAAATGAACCTCCAAATCGTGATCTATTCTAAAATAAAAACAAGTATATACGTACATATGAATGTATATAAAAGATTAAATTTCCTTACAGTTTACTTACCTTGCACCTAATAATGGCTTCATCCAATACCGTCCAACTATCTTCCGTTTTTTTTCCTCTTCAACCAAATTGTTTACTTCTTCTAAAACTTTCAGCGGCATAAGTATTTTTAGTTTTTTTCTTGACGATGCCATCCTAAAAATAAAATTGATTTCAACCTGCTTTCAAGTTGCGTGCAGCCTACGTCACAGCTGTTAATTTTAATAAATTTTGACAAGCAGTATGTGTGAAAAACTTGAAAGGAAAACTTGATCGTCTGGCTTCAGGGTTACTCAAATGCCGAAGTGGAAAGAACATTTAGTTTAATGAATTTTTTTAAACCAATGACTAGAACCGACTTTCTTTTAACTCAGCTAAATCATTATTGCACATTAAATACGGTCTAAAACAAGAAAAATTTTGTTGTTGCAATTATAAACTGCCTTACCTTAAAATTAATTCAAATCAAACTTATAAAAGATTTGAGTATTTCATAAAAACCATTTTGTGGGCTGATGGCGATTGTGAAACAGATATATTTGAAAATGAAATTTTTGTTCTATAAAACTTTACATTTATTTTGTCTTTTCAATCAGTTATTATTTTAAGTTGTGTACTTTTAAATTATATGAATAGATAATACATAATAAGAAAGTAAAAAATAACACATCATTTGTTTTAAAATTTGTAAGTGCTTTTTAATATTTTAAGTTTTTTTATGTTTTTTCATATGCTTATACATTATTTTTCTCTTTGCGCATTTTGCCCTTTTTTTAATTTTTTTACCCTTTTTACCCGTTTTTACTATACACTTGGCGCTTTTCTTTACGTCCATCGACAAATTATGCACTGGCGGTACAATGTATAGTAGTGCAATATCTTTTTATATTTATAGTCTTCGTTCATATAGTGAAGATCATGGCGTAATAATACCACGTGAACGCAAAAGCTTTTACTTGGATTTCGTTTTTGTAAAAACTTTTGAGCTATCAAAAACGGCTGGCAATATGTGTGTATAAATTTCAATATATTTTTAGTGGCTTTCTTATTTTTCACAAATGTATACACATAATTTGCTAGACGTTTTTGACAGCTCAAAAGTTTTTACAAAAACAAAATACACGTAAGAGCTAACACATATGTTCTCGGCATGATCTAATGCAGTCACCTGTTTAATACGCCTTGGTGAAGATCTTGTCGTAAAGTAGCCGTCGTACATTTTTGTCAATAAGTAAATAATTGTTGTCATACCTTTCCGTACTAACCAAAACGTGGCTTGAAAATGATGTCCTAACATCGAAAGAGTGACGACGGTGCACACCGAAAGGTATGACGACAGTATAATATTTACTGGCGGAATAAACCCGATTAACTTAATACCAAGTAAATAATTGTATAATTAAATTGTTTAATTAAAATAAAGTAGTGTAGTTATTTTGCAATCAAACGAACTCAATAAATTAAACGTTTAAAAATTAAAAAAACGTAACAGTATATTTAATTGTTTTCTAACAATTTGTGCTTTACTGTTTTTTTTTTTTTTTTTTTTTTTTTTTGTAAAAATACTAGTTTTTATAATTTTAAATCTAAAATCCCTGAAAAAATCTTATATATAAAAATTAATACATCTCGAAAAAATAATTGTTAATAAATGTGTATTTTTTGGTTCGTTTTAATTGTTAAAAATTATCCCTTTCAAACTGTTTATAATTTTTAAGTATTTATTTTTTATATAGTTTTATAACTCTTATTTTTACTTATTTTCAGGAAGCTGATACTATTTAATAAACAAAATACAAGGCTAACATCAGGTTTCTATTTTGGTATATTTTGTATTATGTCTTTTATTGGAGCTGTTACACTCGTTATTCTTACATTTCTAAAAGGACTTCCTGGAATGCCATCATATTTTATACAGGGGTATACAGAATGTACATATTCTGAAAATTAAGTGATTATATCGTAGTATACATACATATATATTTATGTTATTAGAATAACAAAAAATGAGTAAAATAGGAAGCTTCTACTAGGGCATAGCATAGATTCTATTTGAATTTATATACAGTACGTTCATAAATAATAGCACATTTGCTAATCTGTAAATTAATAATTCATAAAATTTTAACAGGGCATGCTATAATTTTCATCTCTTTGTATAAACTTTATTAATATGTTCTCTTTTCAAAATTGACCTCATTTTACACAAAACTCTCAGGAATTACAAATACCGTTATCAAAATTGCTTACATTTATATATTTAGCATATTTAAGCGTTCAAATTGTATAGCACAAATGCAAAAAATTCTTTGTATAAAAAAAATACCGTTTTTAAACAACATATTGCATTCAGTTTTATTAAAAATATTAGTTATAAACAAAATGCCACGCGAAAAAGTACTTAGCGAATTTGAAAAAGGTCAAATTTTAACATTGACAGAAATTGGTGCGACGAAAGCTGAAATTGCAATTCAAATCTGCAGAAGTCGAAAGGTTGTTTATAATTATTTGGCAAATATTGAAAATTATGGCAAAAATAAAAGCAGTGGTAGAAAAAAAAGTTAAATGAACGCGAGCGCAGTCTTATTCTAAGGACAGCAAGCAACAGTACCAAAAGCTGTAACCAACTTGCTGCATGCGTTTCCAACAAAGTGTGCAAAACGACCATTTGGAATGTTCTAAACTCTTCCAAACATATTCAAAAACAGAGAATGAAAAAAGCTCCTCGCCTTTTGAAACGTCATATCAATGCACGTTTGGAGTTTTGCAAAAATAATATGAATACAAATTGGTCAAATGTAAGTTATTTAACACCTTTGAGTTATAAAATGGTTAACTTATTTATTTCTTTTTAAAGATAATTTTTTCAGATGAAAAAAAATTTTATTTAGATGGCCCTGACGTCAATAATAGTTACTGGCGTGACTTACGAAAAGAACACCAATGTTTCTCACGAAGAAACTTTGGTGGTGGTTCTGTTATGATTTGGGGTGCATTTACTGAAGAATGCTGTTTGGAGTTGCAAATCGTACCAACCAAAATGAATAGTGAAAAATATTGTGAATTGCTTAAGTGCAGTTTATTGCCATTTTTACATAATAATATAAATATAATAAATTATATAATAATATAAATATAAATAAATTTGCTGGCCTGCCATGCCAGCAAATTTACAAAAGAATGGTTAAGCTCAAATAATGTCGATGTTTTGGAATGGCCTTCTTGCTCTCCAGATATGAACCCTATAGAAAACATATGGGGAATTCTCGTCAGGAGAATTTATGCTGACAATCGTTAATTCATGAGTGTTAATGAGCTCAAAAATTCAATTTTCAAGGAATGGGA
Organism: Cistogaster globosa; assembly: GCA_937654795.1. Classification (NCBI taxonomy): domain Eukaryota; kingdom Metazoa; phylum Arthropoda; class Insecta; order Diptera; family Tachinidae; genus Cistogaster; species Cistogaster globosa. The sequence goes on from OW569405.1 coordinate 42,610,313, forward strand.
GGCACTGGATCAGGCTCTTCTGAAAAAATTAACAAGTTCTATGAAAAATAGAATATTTAATTGCATTAAATCGAAAGGTGGTCTAATAAATTATTAAAAGGTTTTCTTTTATTGTTTTTGTTAAATAAATAAATTAAGTTGTTATTTAGTCTTTGTTATACAAAGAATTTTTTGCATTTGTGCTATACAATTTGAACGCTTAAATATGCTAAATATATAAATGTAAGCAATTTTGATAACGGTATTTGTAGTTCCTGAGAGTTTTGTGTAAAATGAGATCAATTTTGAAAAGAGAACATATTAATAAAGTTTACACAAAGAGATGAAAATTATAGCATGCCCTGTTAAAATTTTATGAATTATTAATTTACAGATTAGCAAATGTGCTATTATTTATGAACGTACTGTACATACATACATTTTCTTCTCAGCGTATTGGTAAGTAAGTGATATAAGCGAACAAACGCAAAGTAAGCAAAACACAAGTACTAATTTTTTTCCTTTCATACGAAAAGAGAATTTTTAGTTACTTAAAGTGCCTTCAGAAGAATTTTTGTTTATATATGACTTGTCAGATTTTCCATTACAAAATACATATGTAACGAGTACGCGATTTAAAACATTCCTTGCATTAAATACATGTGTAGAAAACATATGAAAAATTTGTATATAGAGCATGTTCTATTTTTATAAAGCAAAGTATGTGATTTTCAGTGATGCAACTTTTTCTTTCTTCACTTATACTGTTTTTAAAAGACCAAAAAGTGCAAAACGCACTTAAATCCATGAAAGCAGAAGACAAGTTTGTTTGCATTAAGAGAGCCACTCACCAAAACAACTGTTGTAAACAACTATATCATTTATGTCAGACGTTATTTGCATGTCCAGGTTCTTCGACGCAGTGGGCAAAACACCGCGTCTATTTCGAATTTTACTTTATCATTTAAAAAATAAAAAAAAAAACATCAAGTGAAAAAATTGGTGCTCGCTCGAGCTCTGAGTTACGGGCTTCTGAAATTTTTAAAATTTTTAAAATATCATTATGGGCATCATTTTAAAGCTCTTAAAAAGATCTTTTATGAATTACAATTTTTTTAAAAGCTTAACCCATTAGTAGCCGATCTCATTTAAATGTATTTTTTTTAATTTTCTCTCGTCTCTATATTTGTTTTTTTTTTTTTTATTCGGAGTTACTCTTACTTGTTTTATACTTGTATTGTTAATAAAATCAACATTTAATTTTATTGCTTGTTTCTTTTTAATTTCTATTACTTGAAATTTATATTTATTTGGGGTTAAAATAATTTTTTTTAACTCGCTATTGATTATTTAATGTTATTGTAAAAGCCAATGTCAAATTTTATTTTCGAAATTCCTAATTATAATTTTTTTCGTGGACTTTTTCAACAGTTGCTTTTAATTTTGTATTTTTTATACCTTTCACAATAAAGAATAAAAAAACGGTATATATAAGTTTGTCATTACGTTTGTAGTTTTTAAAATATAAATTTCTGACCCAATAAAGTATATATTCGGAGTTCTTATGCATAGTGAATCGATTCAGCAATGTCCGTCTGTCCGCAGTCCGTCTGTGTTAATGTTGAAATCAACTTTCCTCAGGCGCTAGATGAGCTAAAGAAAATTTAAATACGCCAATTGATCGATATATAACAGAAAATTTAAAAATAAGAACGAAATATGAAGTGGAAAAATTGGCACTCGCCACAGTATAAAAAAAGTTTTCATTACACCACATGCATCTTAATATGTGATTTTTTATTAACTGTATATACATAATATAATTTTTCTTGTTTTCTTTGGCAAACGTCCGCATTCATTTGTAAATTAATTTTTCTTTTTAAAAAAAGTTTTTTAGATATTAAAAAATTAACTTAAGCCAAACATAAATTTTAATTCATTTATGACAACAGTTTAACCAGTAATTTCATAAAGTTTAATTTGTCAATTTATATTATATTTAATCTATTATATAAAGTTTTATTTACGACAGATTTCTTTAAATCACTTTCTTTCGATCTAAATAGCAATGTTCAAGATCCTAAATATTCTCTCTCGAAGATCCGAATTTCTCCCTATAAGAGGCGAAATGTTAAATCAAATTTTGACATCCATATGTAACAATTGGTTTTATTAGGGTTTGATACATAACGATTTTTACTTATGAGTTAATGTATTTTTAATAAAACAAACGCTTATACATGGAAAATGCATTTGAATTATAAAATTGCATTGAATTATAAAATTTATCCAAATAAATGACTAAGTATGTAACAGTATCATTATTTGGAATATAGCCGTTTATTACTTTAGATTTGAGACCGAATGATTTCCAATTTCTCCCAATATTACTGATACATTTTCCTACCGGTGCACATTGGTTGCGCCCATACGACAAAAATAAAAAAATATCCTAATATATCGGGCTTGTAACAAAACAAATGTCTCTCTTCTGAATTTGTTTTGATAATTGCTAACGGTAATTTTTATATGTAAACAACTAAAGTGTGTTCATTAAACGAACCAGGAAAACAAAGTGAAACTTCAGTTGTTAAAATACATTTAATAAAAGTGACCGATTAAAATGATTAAAATGGAAATTAATGTGAATGGTATTAGCATTGTTTTAATGAAATAATAAGTAAATAAAATGTGTTGTGGTCATAGAAAAATACAGATTTTAAGAGAAGTTTTTGTTTTACATGTTTTGCTCATCTTCGTAAAAATTATTTAGAGTTTTAGTTAGTTTCCCAATCGAAGCCAATGACCGAATTGGTTTATGAGTGCTAACACATGTATGTAGTTTTATATCATGTTTAATTCAAATGCAGATTTTTGAAGTTTTTTTTATATATATTCGATATACTATCTCAACCTCTTTATTTAATGTGTGTCTTAAGCTTCGTACAGACGATGCCAACAATTTGCAGCAAGTCGAAAATAACTTGCAGCGAATGTTTGCACAACAGTTCAGACCAATGCAAATATTGCATGAAAATTTCTTGCTTCAATCAGTTTTCGATTTGCATGAAAACTTTTGCATAATTGTTGCGTGCAATATTTTGCTTTGGAGTTCACATTTGTTTTCAGTTTCTTTGTGCAAGACAATCAATAAAGACGTGTTAAAATTATGTCAGCTCAAAATTCACGAATTGCTGCAATTGCTGTATTATCACTTGTAATTAAACGTAAAAAGCAAAGAAGTTTGGAGTCGGTAAAAAAACGAAAGTACTGGGTGAGAGAATGGATTTCGAAAAGAAATGAAAAAGGCGTTCATGCTAACCTTTTAAAAGAAGTAGAAAATGAGGATGAAGCAAGCTATTTCAATTTTTTCCGGATGTCCGTCAATGATTTTAACTGCCACAAATCTGCCCACCCGTTAGCAAATTTTATTCATTAAAGCGTCTACTTTAATAGTGTATGGTCATTTGGGGCGAGAGTATGATTCTTTTTATGGGATTCATTAGCAACGCTTTTTTGTGCCCATTCAGGACGAATCCACTTTTCTCGAAAACGGCTCGGCGGAATTGTGGCACGGTTGGCAAATTTTATTCATTAAAGTGTCTTCTTTAATAGTGTATGGTCATTTGGGGCGAGAGTATGATAGTTTCCATGGGATTCATTAGCAACGCTTTTTTGTGCCCACTCAGGATGAATCCACTTTTCTCGAAAACGGCTCGGCGGAATTGTAGCACGGTTGGCAAATTTTATTCATTAAAGCGTCTACTTTAATAGTGTATGGTCAGTTGGGGTAAGAGTATGATAGTTTTCATGGGATTCATTAGCAACGCTTTTTTGTGCCCACTCAGGATGATTCCATTTTTCTCGAAAACGGCTCGGCGGAATTGTAGCACGGTTGGCAAATTTTATTCATTAAAGTGTCTACTTTAATAGTGTATGGTCATTTGAGGAGAGAGTATGATAGTTTCCATGGGATTCATAAGCAACGCTTTTTGTGCCCACTCAGGATGAATCCACTTTTCTCGAAAACGGCACGGTGGAATTGTTGCACGGTTGGCAAATTTTATTCATTAAAGCGTCTACTTTAATAGTGTATGGTCATTTGGGGCAAGAGTATGATAGTTTCCATGGGATTCATTAGCAACGCTTTTTAGTGCCTACTCAGGATGAAGCCACTTTTCTCGAAAACAGCTCGGCGTATTTGTAGCACGGTTGGCAAATTTTATTTATTAAAGTGTCTTCTTTAATAGTGTATGGTCATTTGGGGCGAGAGTGTGATAGTTTCCATGGGATTCATTAGCAACGCTTTTTTGTGCCCACTCAGGATGAATCCACTTTTCTCGAAAACGGCTCGGCGGAACTGTAGCACGGTTGGCAAATTTTATTCATTAAAGCGTCTACTTTAATAGTGTATGGTCAGTTGGGGTAAGAGTATGATAGTTTTCATGGGATTCATTAGCAACGCTTTTTTGTGCCCACTCAGGATGATTCCATTTTTCTCGAAAACGGCTCGGCGGAATTGTAGCACGGTTGGCAAATTTTATTCATTAAAGTGTCTACTTTAATAGTGTATGGTCATTTGAGGAGAGAGTATGATAGTTTCCATGGGATTCATAAGCAACGCTTTTTGTGCCCACTCAGGATGAATCCACTTTTCTCGAAAACGGCACGGTGGAATTGTTGCACGGTTGGCAAATTTTATTCATTAAAGCGTCTACTTTAATAGTGTATGGTCATTTGGGGCAAGAGTATGATAGTTTCCATGGGATTCATTAGCAACGCTTTTTTGTGCCCACTCAGGATGAATCCACTTTTCTCGAAAACGGCTCGACGGAATTGTAGCACGGGTGGCAAATTTTATTCATTAAAGCGTCTACTTTAATAGTGTATGGTCATTTTGGGCGAGAGTATTATACTTTTCTTAAAAAAAATCATATATATATTTTTTTTGATCAGTAAAAACGCATTTTTATAATTAATACACAAATGTTTTGTTTATTTATTTATAATTTACAAAAATTTTATTTCTTCAAGATGCCAAAATTTATGCTAATTTAATTTTAAATTGAAAATTACCAATCCCGGGGAATATTTACTTCCGGGTTTTTTTCCCGGTTTTTGAATTCCCAAAATCGTTGCTATTTTTTCGACGTTATCTTGGCGCACGTAACACGTGGTAATAGATAGAAATTACAGCTGGTCCAAGGCGAATCGATTATCAGGTGGCAGCGTAGGCGAATTTAGAATTTTTTGCTGGCGTACACCATTGTCAAACTCCATTTATAAAAAATTTGTGTATATTTTTTATATATGGAGTTTGACAGTCGTGTATACCAGCAAAAAATACTGAATTCGCCTATGATGCCACCTGGTAATTTATTCGCCTTGAGCTGGTCCAAGTTCATTAAAAAGTTGTCACATAGTATCAAAAAATTTTGGAAACTAACAAAAACAATGAGAGAAGTAAAAGCTAAAAATGAAAGTTTAAATATAGATGGCGTTGAAGTGTACAACTGTAAAGAAAAAGCTAACATAAGGTCTGTCTGGGTACTTTTCCAGTAGTTAATACTCAGTAATTTTTTATGGGAGAGTAAGACCAATTTTACTCTGTCGGCTGAAAATATATCAAAAAGTACGCAGACAGTATCCAGTAAAATCTTGCAAGAAAACAGCTGATCGGTGTGTAAACAATTAAAATAACAAGACAAAAGAAATGCGCAAAAGTGAATTTTCGCGGTAATTTAAAAATCATTAATTAAAGTGCGCCTAAAAAGTGTTGTAAATAAAAAAAATTGTTTATTACACGGTTCTGCCATCTCCAATTCACTAACATCACAGTCGCACTGTATATTTGGACGTTTCTAGCATAAAATAAAATGTTTTTTTTATTATTATTGTTTATTATTAACATTAAAAATCAACACAATTCTAACTACTAACCTCTGCCATTGTTAAATTTCAATTTTTATTTTTTTCACATAAATTATTTCATTAAAAAAGTAAATAAAAACAGCTGTTCAAGCTAGTTGCAAAATCTTGCAAGCAGAAATTTCTCCAGCAACATTTTTCAAGTTCTCTAACTGCCAACTGTCAAAAAATTCTCTTTTTGGCTCTCTCGCTGCAAGAGATTTGGAGTACGCAGACAACATTTTGCAACATTTTGCAAAAAATGATGCAAAATATGTGTACGCAGACAGACCTATAATTGCAAATGTTTTTGAAAATTCTTATAAAACTACAATTAACATGACATCTAAAGTAGAGTCTAAAGTGAGGGCGCACATTCAATGGTTAAATTCCAAAGTACACCGAACAAACTGCAAGGTTGCAAAGCAGCTGGTGTCTAAAAAACGGATTATTTCCCAATAATCTTAAAAAAGCTAAGGTTATTCCAATCCTAATACCAGGAAAAGATGCGAAATCACCAAAAAGTTATAGGCCAATATGTATGCTAAATTTCCTGGAAAAAATTAAAAAAAAATAAATCTGCTACGAGTGTGTAATTATACACATTCATTCATCTAATTATGACTTAATGAGGAATTTGTAAGTGTAAATACCTTCTAAACCTTTATGTGTGAAGGTGAAAGAAATTCATAACACAAAAATTTCTTTAAAATTTGGTAGGTTTTTACTATATTTTTCCTATAAATGTATACATGTATATAGTATATAGTATAAAAATAACATTTCTTTCTCTGCAATACTTTATGTAAAAACTTAATCTATGTAAATTACAAAAATTATAAATTTTAAAACTGTTATACTAATAGTCAAATAAAATAAAAAAACAAAAAACATATTTTGCACCATAACTATGGAAAAAATTGTGTCTATGCGAAAAGTTTGAAAATTAATTTGCTGTTGTAAAGTAAATATTTGAATGGTTAAACTATCATGTTTTTTAATTGAACTAAAAATCAATTATTTAAAATTTCAATTTTACTTGCCTCAGTTTTTAATTTTTTTTGTCTTTAAAATATTTGCAAAACTTGTTTCAAGAAATTTAATTGCCTTAAAAGTTTTATTTTCTACAACTAGATTTTTCTTAGATCTAAGTTGAAGTTATAGTTCTTTATATTTTTCATAACGCTGTCCATACTTTTTGCATAGTGCACAGTACAACTTTTCGTTATGGCTAACGCTAATGAAATGAAATAGAATTTTTTCAATTTTTACTCTTTTCCCAATCAGTGATTGAACCGTGGAATTTATAAATTAATTAAAATTTACTTTTTTGGCTTAGGTTCATTTTTTAACTTAATTTTTAGAAAAAAACTTATAGATCTGCTTTTTTAAAATTAACGGTTATGACTAATTCATAAAAGCCATCCTGACAACAAGGCTCAAGCAGTTCTGGTATATTGATTTAATCCGCAATAAATTATGAGACTTTAGGCGAAGTTTAAAAACCATATCTTTAGGCTACATGTATTAAACTCAAATGTGATGATGGAGACTTGGTGATATCATCAATATATTTTCCCGCACAACATAATGTTAAATGTCAATAATATGAAAGATTTCTTACCACAAATGCTGAGCACCCTTGGTGGGGCTCAAGAGATTTAAATTCTAACGGATCTGGCTTATGAAATGTCTTACATATAAAAACTATTCAAGCTAATCTACTGGATCACCAACTTACTGGCCAAGTGACCCGCGAAAAATTCCTGATTTATTAGATATCATTCTTTACTTCGGCATTCCCAGCTAAAAAATTGAAATAAAAGGTAGTATTGATCTAAGTTCGAAGAACTCACCTGTTTTTGTTAATTTTGACATCTCAATTATCTAAAAAAACTCGATGAAACATTTTATCACCAAACACAAATATTCGTATTTTTCAGCAATATCTCGATAATAATGGTTTACTTTTGTTCTGTTTCTCTATTACAGGCGATCAACTCGTCTGAAAAATTTGTATGAAAACCACTCAGTTTTTTGAGTTATTTTCATATAAATTTTCCAGACATGTTGATCGCCTGTAATAGAGAAACAGCACATTAATGTCAGCTTAAAAACAGAAATGGAACTTGGTAAATCTGTTGAACATTTCACAATCGAGATACATAAAGCCGTATATATTTCGACACGATTACAAAAAGAAAATTATCAACGACATAACTTTCGTTTTATCCTTTCTCTTAAAATTCCACAACTCCCCAGAGAAGAAAGACGATTGTGCAAAAGGTAGCAAATAAGTAGAAGTCCATATGAAAAATATTTTCTTAATAAAGCTTGAAAAGAATTAAAATCTTTATTATATAAACAAAAACACAAAGAAAATTAATAATAATAAGAAAACCTCTGAACTTCTTGAGGAAAATAAGCAATTCAAAATATGACAGATACCTTCTGTGGAAAGTTACGACATTTTTGAAAATGCCACTAATTATAAATAAAATTAATCGATGCGTCAGTCAATGTTATCAGTAAATTACCCCACAAATACATGGTATTTTTAACTCTAGTTTATAATTCAATTATAAGACTTAATCACTTTCGATTTCAGTGGAAATGTGCGAAAATAACAATGAATCAAAAACTAAATAAACCACAACATTTTGCAGCTTCATTCAGGCCAATAAGTCTCCTAGTAATTTTCTAAAAATTTTCTCTAAAATATTTCTGCAAAGGCCATTTTATAAAACAAAAATGTTTTTCAGAACATCAATTTTGATTCAGACATGGTACCCCAGAACAGATGTATCGCCTTGTCAATGTTGTCACTGAATCTATAGAAGAAAAAAGATGTGTTTTGCTGCTTTTCTCGATATTCAGAAAGCTTTTGATAGAATTTGCCACTTTGGTCTATTTTACAAGATGAAAAACTTTTTTCCTCATCTTACTATCTATTCTTGAAGAATTATTAATGTAATTTCTACGTTTAACTCAATGAAATTAGATCAGAATTCTATGAAATGTGCTGGAATTCCACAACGCAGTGTGTTAGACTCCATTTTATACACAATATACACATCAGATATGCCTGCAAGGGACAATGTATTGGTCGCAAAATATACCGATGATACGGCAGCTGCTGAAGCGTCTTTACCTGTACAACCTGAACTCGACTGTTCTTGACCATTTGCTTAAGAAATGGAATATTAAAGTAAATTCCAAAAAATCCATTCCTACAACTTTTTTTCTCAGAATTGTAGATTGTTCCAAAGTAACCATAAATGGCAACGTGATCCCTAAAAGAGGAAAGGTCAAATATCTAGGAATTCTTCTTGATAGACGACTTACCTGGAAGGCTCATATCAAAATTAAAGAGGAATAGGTAAGAATTGAAACAAAATTGGTTTAAAGGACCAAAATCGAAAATAAATTTTAACAACAAGTTACGAATCTACAAGCTAATTCTAAAACCTGTTTGGGCGTATAATATCCAAAAGAAACTCAAATATCGATATTTTTGAAAGATGCCAATCGAAAACGTTAAGATTAATCCTTATTGCACCCTGCACGTAATAAATGTTATTAAACGAAATTTGTCAATTTTTTCCATACGAGAGAAGCTAGAAATATTAGTTATGAGTATCTGCGGGGCTAAGTAACCATGTCAATCAAATGACAATATTTTTACTGAACAGTACAAATGAGACCAAAAGGCTTAAACGAAATCATATTTTAGATATCTCTTTTCGTAGTTAATATTGTTACGTTTATTAAAGCTTATATTTTTTGATTTTTTCTTATATTTAAATTTCTAAAATTATTTATAAATTTTATACGAAAAATAATACAATTTGAATGAGCAAAAACTCATTTTTTGGTATAGAAACCACTAAAGTTGCGATGATGCTTTATTTAAGTCATAAAAAGAAGTAATAATAGTCACCAAGAAAGTAAACGAAATGGTCCATTGTGACTGTTTACAAAGCCAGGAGTTTCTACAAAAGCTTCTTGATCACAAAACAAAATCAACCAACACAAAGCGAATATATAAACAACTAATAAAAATACACAACATGTATAATAAATTTGAAATAATAATGGAAGGTTCTAGAAGCAAATAAATTCCAATAATAGATGGCAGTAAGCTTCTAGGTAAATCGAGAACGCCTTAAAATACGGCATATAAAAGCAACGGCTACACGTACTGATTTATTCTGATTGTTAACGGCAGTGAAGATCTCGTGGTAAAACAGTTCCATCCGTTACAAAAATGGTAAAGTGGCCATCGAGTATTTTTATAATTGTATTAATCGCGAGCAAGTAAATAAACATCTTGTAATGTTAAAAACACAGTCTGGTTTTTTTTGTTGTTTAAAGTCAATTGATACTTTATTTAAAATTTCCTTGGCTTAAATATTAAGTATGAGAAATTCGCTTTTACTTTTATTGAGTGATTTTCTTTTATATCACTTAATATCTTTATTTCTATCTTAATATAATTTACATATAATATTTTAATATTATACCAGGCAGTCAGAAATATTTTAGTAAAAATATTTGCTATTACAAATTGTTAATTGAGTTTATTTATGTTCCCCTTTTTTAAAGTTACTCAGTGTTTACAAATTCTTTGTCAATATTAGTTTATTCAGAGAGTTCGAATATCCAAATTTACAATATTGCATTGTCAACATAATTATTATTTGGGTCACTAAGTTTATTTTTGTTTACTAATTTTATTTTTGTAATGTAACAGGGAACAAGAAAAGTCAGAATGTTTTACTAGTAACAGTAGTATTTACATGAAATATATTTGTGTGAGTGTGTGCATGTTAGATTTCTCATATTCAAATTATTGCATATATAGCATAATAAGTTAACGGTTTAAGTCGCTAGAGTTCTTTGTTGCTTAGAACAATTAAAAGTTTATTGCATGGCGCAATGATACCAGGTGAATGCATTTCCTTTTACGTGTATTTTCTTTTTGTAAAAACTAATTCGGGCTGTCAAAAACGTCTGGCAATATGTGTGTATGTATTCCAACATATTTTTAGTGGCTTTCTTATATTTCACAAATCCATACACACAATACTAGACGATTTTGACAGCTCGAATTAGTTTTTACAAAAACAAAATACACGCAAAAGCTAAAACACATAATGAACACATGATCTGATGCATTCATCTGTTTGATGCGCCTTGGTTTATTGGAGCATTAAACTATTTGAACATTCTTTTGTTTTGAGTCAAGTAAACTTAGTTACTAACCTATCACAACAAACAGTATTGTTTATCAAAAACGAAGAGACAGTTTTTGATTATGCACAACCCCCCAACCTTTTAGTAAAAATTTTTAATTTTGATTATTTCGCAAAATTGCAAAATCTTAATTTTAATGGTTATTATTTTTTTGTGTTTGTGGTTAAAGAATTTTGTATGTTTTCAAAGTTTTTCCTGTCTGATACAATATTTTAACAATATATAAACATTTTTTTTTTAGTTTTAATTCTCTTAAAATAATTTTAATTATAATATTTGTATTATATTTATTTTGTATATTTTATTCGACCTTTTATTATGTAACAATTTATTTTTATCTTCGGGCTCAAGGTCAATGTTTTTTTATTTAAATAAAACTCTTTTTATGTTTTATTAAATAACAATTAAAAATATTGCTTTTATTTATTTAATCAATATTTCGGACACCTTCAGTGTCCTTCTTCAGGATCTAAAAATATATAAACAAATAAACAAAGTTAAAAACACATTAACAACATTAATTTTTTTTTTTTCAATAAAACAACAAAAATAAAACACTAAACATTGCATTACTTTGAGTAAAGACGTCAATCACTTTAAGAGTTTGATATGTTTACTAAAAGTTTTTATTGTTTATATTTTGTTAATATATGTCTATAAGAATGCGCGCAATTTTCAGTGTCTCTCTTAAAATTCATTCTTTTGTTCTCAGGAGTATTTATAATGTGTAGCATTACCATTATATATCTCTTCTTATAATTATTTTCTTGTTGTATTATTTCTGCTTTCTCTAAGTCGGGGGAGTGTTTGCTCGTTGCACAGTGGGCTGCTAACGCTGCTTTTTGTTCGCTTAATCCTTTCCTTGTTTTATAATCAGATTTGTGTGCTGCCAACCTTGTTTTTAGTTTAGACTTTGTCGTTCCAACATATATTTTTTCACATATGTTAAACCCGTCACCGTTACAAGGAATTTTGTATATTACATTGGCTTTATCTAATTTGTCAATTTTTGTTTTAGTGTTAGAAAACAACATACTCAAAGTATAATCAGTCTTAAGTGCAATATTAACATTTTGTTTGTCATAAATGTTCGACTGTATAATCCTATCCGAAAATCCTGGAACATGTGTCATAGATTTAAATATTTTTTCTTGTTTTGGTACTACTGATTTTTCTAAATCTTTTTTAGCGTTTTTAATAATATTTGTTGCCATCTTATAGGAGAAACTGTTTTTTTGCAGCATTTTTCTTAATTTTTTAAAGTTATCTTCGTGAAAGTTTTTGTCACTTAACTGAAAAACTCTCTTTGCAATATTTTGTGCTGTGTTGAATTTTACATATTTTGGATGATTTGAAAAGAAATTTACTATCCGTCCTGAAGCAGTTGGCTTTTGATACCAATCCGTTAATAAAGTGTTTCCTTGTCTTATAATTAATAATTCTAAATATGGTAACTTTGCGTCTCTTTCCAATTCAGTGGTGAATTTAATGTGTTTGTGAAATGTATTTAGAGCTTTCAGAGTTTCTTCCAAGTCTTTCTTTTTTATTATACAAAATAAGTCGTCAACATATTTGGTCATAACTTTTGGCTTTCGTACCAATTTTTCCAATGTTATATCTAGTAATTCTTCCATTACTACGTCGGCAACATGATGCTGGTGAGCCCATAGGCATTCCTTTTAATTGTTCAAATATTTTATTGTCATATTTAAAATATCTATTCTCTTTGATACAAAATTTTATGATGTCGAAAAATAAATCTTTTGGTATTTTAGTAGAAGTAGCAATTAGGGCCCATTTTTTGTCAATGATATCTATAGCTAAGTTAACAGGTATACTGGGGAACAAGGAAATTACATCAAAAGAAACTAAAACTTCATCGTCCGAGAGAGATATATTTGTCAATTTAGTTTTAAATTCTATGGCGTCTTTAACATTATATTTAGAGTCTTTGGTAAGATATTTAAGGATATCAACAACGTATCTACAAAGGCTGTATGATGGGGAGTTAATTGATGAACAAATAGGTCTGAGAGGCATGTCTTCCTTATGAACTTTAGGAAGTCCATAAATCCTTGGAGCCGTTGCTACAGTGGTTGTCAATCTATGTTTATCCATTGTCCCGATTATATTTAACTTAAACAATTTTTCCACTAATATAATACTGCGTGTTTGTAATTTTCTTTTCAAATCATCCAAAATATGTAAAATTCAACACAGCACAAAATATTGCAAAGAGAGTTTTTCAGTTAAGTGACAAAAACTTTCACAAAGATAACTTTAAAATATTAAGAAAAATGCTGCAAAAAAACAGTTTCTCCTATAAGATGGCAACAAATATTATTAAAAACGCTAAAAAAGATTTAGAAAAATCAGTAGTACCAAAACAAGAAAAAATATTTAAATCTATGACACATGTTCCAGGATTTTCGGATAGGATTATACAGTCGAACATTTATGACAAACAAAATGTTAATATTGCACTTAAGACTGATTATACTTTGAGTATGTTGTTTTCTAACACTAAAACAAAAATTGACAAATTAGATAAAGCCAATGTAATATACAAAATTCCTTGTAACGGTGACGGGTCTAATATATGTGAAAAAATATATGTTGGAACGACAAAGTCTAAACTAAAAACAAGGTTGGCAGCACACAAATCTGATTATAAAACAAGGAAAGGATTAAGCGAACAAAAAACAGCGTTAGCAGCCCACTGTGCAACGAGCAAACACTCCCCCGACTTAAAAAAAACAGAAATAATACAACAAGAAAATAATTATAAGAAGAGATATATAATGGAAATGCTACACATTATAAATACTCCTGAGAACAAAAGAATGAATTTTAAGAGAGACACTGAAAATTGCGCGCATTCTTATAGACATATATTAACAAAATATGAACAATAAAAACTTTTAGTAAACATATCAAACTCTTAAAGTGATTGACGTCTTTACTCAAAGTAATGCAATGTTTAGTGTGTTATTTTTGTTGTTTTATTGAAAAAAAAAAATTAATGTCGTTAATGTGTTTTTAACTTTGTTTATTTGTTTATATATTTTTAGATCCTGAAGAAGGACACTGAAGGTGTCTGAAATATTGATTAAATAAATAAAAGCAATATTTTTAATTGTTATTTAATAAAACGTAAAGAGTTTTATTTAAATAAAAAAACATTGACCTTGAGCCCGAAGATAAAAATAAATTGTTTATAATATTTGTTTAATCAGTTTTTGTGTACAATTTTGTTTTTTATTACTTCAAACGGGTTTTTATATGGGGCTTCATTTTTCTTCCTATTTTCTACTTTTAGTAAAACTTTTAGTAAAACATTAATTCTTATGCTATTTATACTATATTAAGATTTTAAACTTCTATTCTTCTTTGTTACTTCTATTAGTTGTGTGGCATTTCGTAATGAATTATTTAACCTTGTTTTTAATTCATTTGCATAATTATCTTAGTCATATATTTTATTATTTTTCATTATATTCTCACCTGGAAGTTCTGGTAATTTGCCAAAAACTAATTGAAATGGTGAATAGTTTGTGTCTATGTGTGGACTTATATTATACGCGAAAGTATAATAAGGTATCCAATCACTCCAAGTTTTATCGTTTACTAATGTCAAAAAGTATTCATTAAGAACTCTATGATTTCCTTCTACTGTACCAAGAGTTTCATGATGATATTGTGTAGAAATTTTGTGTTCTATTTTCAGCAAAGTTCATATTTCTTTCATTAATTCATTCACAAATATGCCATATTTTAATATTAAATTCTCTGTTAAACTTAAATATTTTGTACCTGATTTTGCTTCATTGGTACTGCTACTATATATTTGTTTAGTTCACATTGCGTTGTCAGATAGTTTCCAGAAGGTCGTAAAGGTCCAACTAGAAAACTATCGTTTGGTGTGTGTTAAGGGCAGGCTCGTTTGCCTTCCTCAACTGTTAAATTAAGGATAACTTAGTAATGCACTAAGTTATTTGTTGCCTTTAAGTATCAAGGTGGTACACCAGGATAATGTTGCTAAGCTCGTTTGCCTTGTTGAATTGTCTAGGTGGTACACCAAGATAATGTAACTTAGAAAAGAGTGTGAACACAACGACTGACAATATGCAACTTTATTAGGAATTCTTTGGTATTTAAATAAAAGAATATCAACAAAAAAGTAAAAAAGCAAAATGCAAAATAACAAAATTAAAAATAATAAACTTAATTAAAATAAAAATTTTTTTGGCTCTTTTTTTATTAATAAATTAACTAATTTTTTAGCTAATAGAGTCCTTTATTAATTTAAAAAATTGCAAATATTTTTTAATTTATATTTCGATATTTCGGTACTCCTCTGAGTACCATCTTCAGGAATTACAATGTATATAAAAATGTTTGAACAAAAAAACAAAATTTGAAAACATGAAAAAAACTTTTTTTCATAATGAAGTTAAAAGAAAAATTTTTTAAGTCATATTATAAAAAAATAAATATATATGAAAAAAAAAACTTAACTAATGTTTTTGTGTTCGTCCATGTATAAACAAATAATTATGTAATTTTATGTATTAAATGCCTATATATATGTCCAACATTGTCAGTATCAGCTTTAAAATTAATTCTTTTTGTCATTGGTATATTAACTATATGTAGCTTTTTTAAAATATAACGTCTCTTATAATTCTTTTCAATATTTATTACTGAAGCCTTTTCAAAGTGTGGATAGTGACCAAATTCAGAACAGTGGGATGATAATGCTGTTCTTTGTGAATTAACATACCTTAAGTCAGACTTATGTCCAGCTATTCTTGTTTTAAGCTTATTCTTGGGTGTTCCTATATATACTTTACTACAGTTCTCCTGATCGTTTCCTTTACACGGTATTCTGTAGACTATATTAGAAATGTCAAATTTATTAATTTTATCCTTAGTCTTACTAAATAACCGATTCATTGTGTTATCTGTCCCCTAGGCCATATTATATTTATTATATTTATTCTTATCAAAGATATTAGATTTTTTTAAACGTTCGGAAAAACCTGGTACATAAGTTAAAGATTTGTAAATTTTAGGTTCCATAATTTTTCTTGTGTTAATATTATTACTATTTCTAAATTGATTAATTAATTTATAAGTAAGTCCCTTAGGAAAGCTATTATCATATAGAATTTTCTTAATCTTTTCTTTATTCTTTAAGTGAAATTCCTTATCACTAATTGTTAAGACTCTATCTATCAAATTTTTAGCTGTATTAATAATTACACTTTTATAATGTTTAGAAAAATATTTAATAATTCTACCTGATGCTGTTGGTTTTTGATACCAGTCCATTAACAATTTATTACCCTGTCTTATCAATAAAGTATCTAAATAAGAAAGTTTGGAATCGATTTCCTTCTCCATCGTAAATTTTATATAATCATTGAATGAATTAAATATTGTAAACATATCATCAATTGCACTATCTGAAATAATGCAAAATAAATCATCTACGGTAAGCTTTTCTATACACGAATCCATTAGTCTTTTCATAACAATATCAGCCATAATAGGAGATGCTGGAGATCCCATCGGAAGTCCCGGTTTTTGAACATATGTTCTCTCGTTAAACCGAAAATATCTATTATCCTCAATACAAAATTTTAGAATTCGTAAAAATAAACATTTTTCAATCATTGCGTTTCATTAAATATTTTAAAATTATTTCCCCACTGTAAGGCAGTGTACTACAGAGATTGTATTACATAACTGTCTGGCTGGTAATTTAAATAGGCAAATTATTTTCCCACTTAGAGAGAGGACGATCTGCGATCGGTGATTATTGTCATTATTTGTCAAGTTCACGAGTTGGCTTATTTTGAAATTGATTTTTTGAAGGTGGTTTTCGTACAGTTTTCAGATTGCTTCATAAGATTAAGATCAGAATCTAGAAACGAGGTTTGATTCCGCAGAAGACCATGCAATAAGTCTTCACTGGATTTTATATTATTAATAGTATTAGCCATTTCTTCTGCATATCTTGAATCAAGGACTCCGACAGAGGAATTCGCGGCAATGTCTATTGCTCCTCGCTTTTTTTATTCTTGTGAGTCCTCCTAGACCAGACTCTATTTCGTTCTTGACATTTTGGAAATGGGTTTGTAGACTATCGAAATAATTATTAAAGGATGGGTTATTGCAGGCCTTTTTTGAGGCAGATGTTCCCTTAATTAAAAACTGTATTTCTTTATAGAAAGGTGCCAGTTCAAAATAAATAAGAAGCTTCCATTTGGCTTTAACTGATTAAACTTGACCAATAAGAACTGCTTCTCTTTGGCATTGAGTATTAATCCGTTACTTTGTTGTCTTAGGTCACTATTGGTAACTCTAGGGGAAGAGCCGCCAGTAGGTGAGTTGCTCGCTTAATGATGCTGTTAGGCGTTTTGACATCTACTGTTCTGACAACTCTGTCTGGTTCCTAGTTGCAGATTTGGGCACTTAGTTTGCCATTTATTCCGTTGCTGAAGCTCGTTGAAATTTTCCTGGGACCACCGTTTCCAAAATTGATGTCTTATTTGTAATACTGATTCCCATCGTTTGGCAAGTATCTTTGAAGTTGATTGTGTAGTTGCGTCAACTTCTGCCGTGAGGGGGAGTGCAGCCTCGTCATTTGGACTGCTCGAAAATGGTGCAATTGGTCTTGAATTGAGTATTGCTTCGACTTCTATCATCACTGTTCCCATTTCTTCATAAGTCATAGATGCTATTTCCTCTACCCGTAACCGTTTGGCGGATTTGACTGCAGCTTCCCACAGTCCACCAAAATACAGGACTCGAGGCGGTTTAAAGTGAAAATTGATGCTTCTACTGGCACACCCTCGCTGGATTGTGTCTTGAGCAGTAGTAGCGAATAACGCAGTTGACAGCTCTGCTAGTTGATTCCGAGTTACCACAAAATTGGTTGCGTTGTGACAATAAAAATGCTGACAGTAACCTCTTCGACTTATAAATCTCCTAAGAGCCCCAATGAAGGCATCGGTTGTTAGGTCCGTTACAAGTTCTAGATGAACTGCTTTTGTCGCAAAGCAACAGAAAACCACAATGTACGCCCTTTGGGTTAATTTTCCTCTAGATTTGAAATGAACCCACATCGAGCCGCAGTAATCACCCCTTCCTTCCTTCTGGTAAATTTCCCATGATCTGCTGAAGATGTTTTGGTTTCTTTCTTCCATATTGGACACATTTATGTACAGTTTTTCGAGCCAGGTGTTTGCTCTTGATGGGCCAAAAACGTTGCTTACGGTAGCAAAGAGTGCGCTAGGACCATAATGTTTATTTTTCTTGTGTATTGACTCAAATATCAGTATGCTTATTATATCTTTATAGGTCAGTAGCGTAGGATGTTTGGCATCAAAAGACAACTACGGAGGAGACAGGAAGGAGGCCAAAGTTTTCCGTCTCCATTAAGAAATAATGGCCTATATATCCAGTTGGGTGTATGCTGTAACTGATGTAGATCCAGGCATCTAGATAATATGTCTGCTGGGTTATTTTTAGAACTCACATGCTCTATTGGTCGGGTACCGTGCTGCCTTGAGTTGTGGTGATTCGGTTAGCAACAAATGTATGAAACCAGGAAGATCTTGAATTTATCCATGCTAAGACTATTTGTGAATCGGTCCTGTAGAACGTGGGCGTCGTATTTATGCCCAGATCCAACTTGACTTTTGCGGCTAAGTTGGTGCCCAAGTGAGCAGCTCATAATTCTTACCTTGGGAGTGTTTGCTGTTTGAAAGGGGCTATACGCGATTTCGCACATAGCAAGTATACGATGACCGTTGTATTTGGTAGAAGTGTTCTGATATATATTGCAGCTCCATATGCCTTTTCGGACGCATCTGCAAATACATGAAGTTGTGTCTTGTCAGGAGTAACTCCTTTATAGAAATGTCGATGCGCTTGAAAGGTCTCAAGTTCGTGTAGGTTACTTCGAAAATGTTGCTAGCCTGAAACAAATTCTGACGGCACCGTCTCGTGCGACGAAAAATTCCAAGTCCATAATTCCTGGACGAATATTTTTGCTCTGACGACTATTGGCGACAGAAGCCTGAGTGGGTAACTATTGTTTTAGTCACCGCCTTGATTGGTTGTATGCTTACCTTGATTTTAAGTAGGTCATCTTTCGGTAGCCACACCGTTTCGTCTGTTGAGAAGTTTCGAAGCAGTTGGGTATGATTGGCGCACAATTTTCTTAAATGGAATCCATACTTAACCAAGATATGTTGTAGTTGGTGTAGAAGTTGTGTTCAAACTATCGGCTTTACCTAATCCGCCATCGACATGAGTTCTGTTCTATAAACTTGGCTGCGAGCGGAAATTGGATTTTATTGTCATGGCTTATTTCCTTCAAGCACTTGATTGCTAGATATGGAGCTGGCCTAGTGCCATATGTGACTGTATTCAATTGAAAATAACTGATGGGTTCAGAAGTATTAATTCGCCACAGAATTAACTGGTACTTACGATCTTTGGGGTAGATCAATATTTGTCGGTACATTTTTTCTATGTCTGCAGTAAACACGGTACGCGGCAGCCGAAATCGTCCAAAAAACGTTAACAGATCATTCTGTAGTTGTAGCCCAGTATGCAAAATATCATTTAATAATTTCCCTGACGCTGTTTTTGCAGAAGCATCGAAGTGGTGCCGCTTTCAGGTCGTAAAACGCAGTGATGAGGGATAAAGTATTTAAGCCCCTTTACTTCGTCTATTTTGATTTTCGACATGTGCCCCATCGTTTCATACTCTGCAATAAATCGCACATATTGCTCCTTCAGTGAAGCGTCTTTTGACAATCGACGTTCTATTGAAATGCAATACCATGTAAAGCTCCCGATACCCATGTTTCAGTAGAGAATGTAAGTTGTACTACGAATCGTCCTTCTTTATCACGACTACTATGTTGATTAAAATGTGTCTCACACTGTGCGTTATAAGGAGATAATTGTTGCTGTCTGCTTTCGATCTCCTCGAGTTGCCAAAATTTTTCAATTTGTGGTAATACAAACGCCTCTAGCTGAGTTGAGAAATTGTTGAATCGGGAGTGAATCGTAATGTTGACTCGGTATTGTACCTTGGTGCGTTTTTTCAATGCCGTTGATTGAATTGGGGTAGCCCTTTTTGGAATTTCTAATCGTCTGACTAATCTCTCCGTAATGAGGTTTGTAACGGCAAAAGTCTTGTTTTCCCCTACACAGTTTAGTAAACCAGAAGTTATGAATTATACTTATTTTTTATTAATTTTTATGCCTATTTTCTTTATATAAACCAGAAGTATATTTTAAGTTATATTCCGTTATTTCTACTTATTTTACTTTTCTATATATTATTTTCTTAAGTTTAATTAAAATTGAATTGTTTTGCTGATCTTTTTTTTTGTAAGTTAAATAATTTTAAGTTTAAGTAAATTTAAATTAACGTTCGGGAAATTCAGCGCCACCTAGGGGTCAAGCACAAACAAACCATCCAAACAGTCAGCTGTTACATATAAGAAATTACACCGCTGATGGCTGCAAACGTTTGTGTGTGTGGGTGTGAGCGTGTGCGCCCACGCACAAGTATAAAAGGCTGAATATTTTTAAAAAGTGATCAGTGAGCAAGCAGCTCTCCTGCAGGTAAGAGATCAGTTGGTGTAGAGTTATAAACTTCTGCTGGTGTTGGCACAAGCCTATGGTTAGTGCAAGTGAGGAATTGTAAATTCCCCAGTACTATTCCATACTGTCGAGTGGCCCCAGCAATTGCTGCGCCCAACATAAGGTACCGCGTTTTTTCTTAAACGTCGGTGCCGTTGTGCTGCAGCCTGAAAGCGCCACTACTGTTTCGCCGCTACCCGGTAGCTCTACGGTAGTTGTGCCGCTACCTGAAGTCGTTGCTGCCAAAAAGTGACGCCGCCTATTTCGCCGCTACCCGTGCTATCGCTGCCCGGTAACACTACTGCCGTTGTATCACTACCTAAAAGCGTCACCATCTGTTTCATCGTTGTTTGCGCTGCTGCCCTTGCCATTCCCGCCCGGTTGTTTCGCTGCTTGTTTGAGCGCTACCTGCGCTATCGCTGTTTGACCGCTGCCCTTGCCATTGTCGCCCGGTAGCGTCGCCGCCTTTTTGAGCGCTACTTGCGTCATCGCTGTTTGGCCACTGCCCGTGCCATTGTCGCCCTGTAGTGTCGCCGCCTGTTTGAGCGCTACCTGCGTCATCGCTGGTTGGGAGCTGCCCGGCCATTTCCGCTTGGTAGCACCGCCGGTTGTGTGACAGCAACCTTCGCCATCGTTGCTTGCGCAGCCTGTTTGAGCGCTACTTACTCCATCGCTGCTTGCGCCTCCTGTTTGAGTACTACACGTGCCGTTGCCGCCCAGTAGCGTCGCCCCTTTGCCTTGTCACCAGCTACGCCACGCTGCGCGTTAGCGGAACTACCAGCTTCACGTCCTGCGCCATTTACCACCGGTCCCCAAATCCCGTTTGTTTCGGTAAATCGACTGAATACCGTCGTTTTCACTGACTGTTATACCGCAGCTCGTTTACTCCAACCGCTTTTGTCATTGGTGGCTTCGTTCCCGACCGTTAGTTAGCCGTCGCTATAGCCTTAAAAATAAGTAGAATAACGTTTTCAGAACAAGAATTGTTTTATTGGTTAACCTTTATTCACATCTCTTCACCGTTTGGTAAACCACTTAAATTCTTAATTGACAGTGGATCGTCCTCTTCATTTATAGCTCCAAAATTCATTACACCTAACAACAGAATAAATTGTGCACCCGTAACCATAAAAACGGTACTCAGCACATACAATTTGAAAAGGTGATTTTACCTATGTTTCATGAATTCAATAGGAAAGAATACTTGGAATTTTCGCTTTTTAAATTCCACAGCTATTTTGACGGGCCTTTAGGAATAAATGTCCTTACTCAAATCGGTTCTAACATCGATTTAGAGAACAAAGTGCTAAGAACAAAAAACTGTACGATGGATCTTAAATATAAACCCAATTTATTTTCAGACAAACATATTATACTAGGTAAATCAAGGAAAATAATACGCCTTCCAGTAGATGTCGAAAATGGCGAAATTTTCGCGAAAGACTGGTACATTCTTATAGAAGTTACGAACACATATATAGAAGAAAAAACACTCTTTCTTAAACAACCCCTTAGAGCCCAAATATACGAATCATGTAACTTTATTGAATTACACTGCCTTGATATCAATACTCCGCAACAACATACAGAATTAAATAATATAAACACTGAAGATGATCAACACAAACAGAAAACAGATATAGCTAATTTGCTTAGAATACAACACATGAACACCGAGGAAAAAACAAAAGGGCTTAAAATATGTAGGAAATACAAGCATATTTTTTTAGAGAAGGTGAAAACCTTACCTTCACAAATGACAACAAGCACAAAAAAACCACAACTGACGATATTCCAATCTACACAAAATCCTATAGATATCCGTACATTCATAAGGAGGTAGTTAGAAACCAAATTACAAGTATGTTAGAGCAGCATAGCTTTTCTCCATGGAGCTCTCCAGTTTCGATAGTTTCGAAAAAACAAGCAAGTGGAAAACAAAAATGGCGGCTTGTGATAGATTTTAGAAAACTCAATGAAAAAACTTTCTCAGACCGTTACCCTCTACCTAACATAAATAATATTCTCGAAAAATTAGTCAAATGCATGTATATTTTAACTTTAGATCTCTCAAGTGGATTCTATCAGATAGAGATGCATCCCAAAGACATACCAAAAACTGCCTTCACAGTTGAGGGGGGCATTACGAATACATTAGAATGCCAATGGGATTAAAAGACAGTCCCCTTACTTTCCAAAGAGTTATGGACAATGTCCTAAAGGAGCTAATTGGGAAAGTTTGCCTGGTTTACTTAGATGACATCATCGTCTTCTCTACCTCCTTAGATGAACATATCTTAATCTCGGATTACTTTTTGATAAATTAGACAGATCCAATTTTAAAATAGAACTCGATAAATCAGAATTCCTGAAAAAGGAAATAGCATTTCTCGGACACATTGTATCCACTGAACCAAACCCAGCAAAAATCGAAGCAATACAAAATTACCCAATCCCGAAAACTCAAAAGCAGATTGAAGGATTTTTAGGTCTTTTGGGATACTATAGGAAATTCATAAAGAATTTTGCTAAATTAACTAAACCCTTAACAGAATGCTTAAAAAAAGGTAGAAAAGTAGAATTAAATTACAACTACGTTAAAACTTTCGAGACATGCAAAAAAAATCCTAACTAACGATCCAATTCTACAATAACCTGACTTTTCAAAACCTTTTATCTTAACCACTGACGCTAGTTATTTCGTTCTAGGCGCAATTTTATCGCAAGGACGAATCAGAAGCGATAAGCCAATCTGCTATGCTAGCCGAACCCAATCTGATTTAGAAACAAACTATTCCGCAATAGAAAAGGAACTCCTTGCAATATTATGGGCAACCAAATATTTCGAACTTACCTCTATGGTCACAAATTTCAGATGGTAACAGACAACAGACCCCTAACTTGGCTTATGAGTTTAAAAGAGCCCAACTCCAAATTAGTCAGATGGCGGCTTAAACTCAAAGAATTCGACTAAGAGATCGTCCATAAGAAAGAAAATTAAAATCAAATGCTGATGCCCTAAGTAGAGTAAAAATAAAAGATTCCGCAAATAATACAATTGAAACCAACTTGAATGAACAAGTAGCAGAAAATGCTGCATTAGGGTCCACAATCTATTCTGCAGAAGAAAACCTATTTCCAAAAAACCATTGAATGATTTTAATCTTCAAATGATTATAGAAAAATCAACCGATCCTCCAAATATATCCATAGTACTACCCTTTCGTACCAAACAGCGAAAAACAGTGAAGCAATCAAACTTCACTGAAGAGGAAATAACTAACATTCTTAAAACACATCCTTTCCCAAACAAAATAACAGCCATTTTCACAGAGGACGAAATTTTTCGGCTAGTGCAATCATCGTACTCCAAATACTTTTCGAATAGTAGAACCTTTCGACTAGTTAGATGCACAATAATGCTCATTGACATCACCGAGAAACTGATAAGAGAGTTCCATGAAAAATCAAACCATAGAGGCATCAGCGAATCTTGTTTTCATCTTAAGAGAAACAATTTTTTTTTCCATTTATGAAGAATAAAATCGCACAAACTATAAACAACTGCGAAAAGTGCCAAACTTTAAAGTACGATAGAATTCCACTGAAACTGGTTTTTCAGAAAACTCAAACTCCCACCAAACCCATAGATATAATACAAATCGATATTTACAGTATAAACCACTACCAAATTTTAACCATCTAAGACAGATTTTCTAAATTTGCAGCAGGATTTATATTACCCTCGAGAACGAGTGTCCTTGTTTTTAGAGCTTTTAAGGACTTCATTACATAACATGGTGTACCTAGAAAGGTAGTCTGCGATCAAGAAGTAGAGTTCACCGTTGCAGACTCGCCTGTAGAGAGACTTCATTCAACACTCACCAAAATTTATAGAATAATCCTTGCCACGACATTTTTCCAGAAACATTGATTACATACAATAATTCTATACACTCAGCAACAAAACACACCCTTTGAAAAACTTGGCGCAAGGTAAATTATTGTTTTCCACATTAACATGCTGCAGATAAAGAATTTTGTAATTTACGATAGGTGTATTCTGATCAAAAGCAAATGGTTAAGAAAAAGCTTTCTTACAATAAATCTTCAATCAAGAAAACTGGAGGAGGTCCTCTTGACGAAAAACCGCTAAGTGTTGCTGATGAACAAATTTTGGAGGCAGCAGGCCTTGATGTTGCTGTTGCTGGTTTACAGGAGGTCCGGACATACGGATCCCAAAATCAGCAACACAAAGAAATTGATGACAACACCACAGTTTCATGTGAAGAAAGTGATGATTTAATCGAAAAGCTAATGGATACATTTGAGCAAGATGATACTCCAAAAAAGACTGTAGCAGTGCACTGCAATTCCTCATCTTCAAAAAAAGGGCCGAGGGAAACAAAAACAATTTTGTTAAAAAAAATATATGTGCAACGGAAACTTACCACAATGAAGTTTTAAAAAGACTGGATAAAATAATAGAAATTAAAGAAAAGAAAATGGAAATGGCTACGGAGTTTCACCAAATTAATATGGACATTAAGAGGATAGAGTTAAATATACGAACAAAAGAATGGGAGCTTCTAAACAAAAATTAGGATGAATTACTAACATTGGAGTTTAGCACATTTCTTTTAAGTATTAATTTATTAAGAATTGTTTTTTGTTTTTTTTTTTTTTTTTTGTAATGAAGTTTACTTTTCTGTTTCTTTTTTTCGTAAATAAAATCTACAATAACTATAAATGAATTAGTTTTAAATTACTATTTTAATTTTTGTTTGCTTTATTTTCTATAAAGAGGAAATTATATAAATTGAGAGTACAACATTTAGTTTGGAAACAAAGAATTTTTAATATTATCTCTTGTTTGCTTTCCTATATTAGTTATTTGTGTGTACGTTTCAGTATCAAAGTTTACAGCCGCTTCAGCAGTATTTGTTTGCTGGACATCCTCATAATTGGGCACTTAAAATTTTAAACATAAATTATGTAGTGCGCTGCAAACATTGGAAAATTTGGCAACTTTTTGAGGAGTGTATCTGCTTCTTTTGTCGTGACACAAAATTTTCCATCTGGCTTTCAATATGCCTATAGTTCTTTCAACTATACATCTGGCTTTTGCATGAATGTCATTAAATTGTGATTCCCGCGAGCCTTCTTGTGGACTTCGGTAAGGTGTGATTAGCCATGCTTCGAGAGGATAACCAGAATCACCTTGAAATGTGAAATTATTTATATTAATTATATTTTCTGTTTGTTAATTAAGGAAACTTACCTAAAAGCAAAAAATTTCGCAAATTGGTTTCGTATTTTTTTTCTAAGAGAATCCTTTCGTCAGACTCTTTCCAGACAAAAGAGTCATGAGCTGCACCACCATATTTACTGTTTATTGCTAAAATTACATACTTGTGATCACATATCTGCAAATAAATCATTATTGGTTTATGTACGTAATAACTATTATTAAATATACTTACAATCATTGAATTAAGGCTATGAAACCCTTTCCTATTGAAAAACATATGCTCATTTGGTGGTTCTTGTAAGCCAAAATGAGTTCCATCTATGCAGCCAATGACTAAAAAAAAAGAAGTGGTCAGTCATTATCATAGGTGTGTATATGTATGTACATTTGTTGTACATGACACTTACCTCCTGGAAGCTTGTACTTCTTCATAAAAAATTCTTTTGTTTCCTCCCAACTTTCGGTACTGAAATTTATAAATTTTGGACACAGTTTCATTTCCACTTCATCCAGAACTCTTGAAACGATTTTCGAAAGTGCGCTTTGACTTATACCAATAATAAAATCGTTGCCGACAGTATTTTGAAAGCCTCCGGAAGCCAAAAGCGATAAAGTGGTGGCCAATTGTATTTTGGCTGGTACGGCAGTTGTCAAATGTCCAGCAAATTCTAACTCCTCAAAAATATAGTTAAAAGCTTCCTTGGAAACCCTAAAACGTTTCTTAAACCTATAAAAAATAAATTTAAACACGCAAATTTTACAAATCAAGGGGATGTATGTATACTTACTCATTGTTTGGCAAGCTCAATGGATCAATTGTTACTCGGATTTTCTTTCTAATTGCATTTATATTACACTCACTCTCAGACTCTGATGATGAAGAATAAAAAAATAAATTTACGTCCATGACCGCGATTATTTAAAAAAGGAAAAACTTTCAAAATTATAAAACAAATTCGCAATTCTTTTGATAAATTATTTAATTTTCTTTGTAAGCATATGTTTTTTGTTTACATATTTGTAGTGTTGGTTAAGGCTTTTTTTTTATCTTTTACAACACTTTATTAAAAAATCGATTCGCAAGGTAACGAGTGCCATCATCAGAAAAACTCGCACGATCGAAATTAATTTCGATACGAATTTATTTCGATCACGAGTCCCAGAATTAGCCCCCTGAACTCAATTTAATGTCGAGTTCATTAAACTATTTTGCAATAATGTTAATTAATTTCAGTAAATCATCTTAGTTTGCATTTTTACTAAAAAGACCTAGTTTTGAGTTCATTAAACTATTTTGCAATAATTTTATTTTTGTTAATAATTTATATTATCTTGCATTTTTTACTAAAATGGCCTAACTTCGAGTTCATTAAATTATTTTGCAATAATTTTATTTTGTCAATTATGCATTCTAAATTCAACACGATTTCTGTGCAATTCTTCTTAGTTAAGCATTTTTAATTATTTTGCAATATTTAAAATTCTTATTATAATTTTAATATATAAGAGAACATTGTTAACTTTAAATTAGTTCTTAATCTTCAGGCTTATAATAAAGTTGTATTTTTTAAACACGTTTTGTCAACCCGACGTAATTTACGACAGGAGCTTTTGGCAGTGCTCGAGTGTCTTAAACATTTCCACAAATACTAATTTGATCAATATTTCATCATTATAATGCAATTTAAGAACCCTGAAGGGAAGCTTGCACGCTGGGGTGAACGTCTGCATAGCTATGACTTTAGTATTATGCATAGAAAAGGCGAAAAACACAACAACTCTGATGCCCTTTCAAGACGGCCATGCAATTTATACTGCAAGCACTGCACAAATGTTGATTAAAAGGAGTGCATCATTGAAGTGCGGTTTACCCAAATTGAGTAAAGCGAAGACTGTTCGAAGGCCCAGAATGACCCAATTCTTGCAAAAATTATATTGGCTAAGCAAACTAATAGAAGACCAAACCATAATTAAATATCGGCGGAAAGCCGCCTAGCAAAATCGTACTGGGTTAAGTTGAGTAGCCTGAAAGTGGGATATGGCTGCTTCTATCGACCTGGGGAAAGTACAGATGCCAAAACCATGTCGTGCTAACTTCTAAAAGAAGCGAGGTAATGAAGTAGTTCCATAATGGGCCTAGCGGGGGTCATATGGGTTTAACAAAAACGATGAAAAATACAAAGCAACGTTTTTACTGGGTAGGCTGCCGACATATCGTAGCCTATTGGATAGCAAATTACGAACAGTGCATTGCGGCCAAGGGTCCTAGAAGAAATAGTCTTGGCAAGCTTTAGCAATACAACGCAGATGCCCCATCTAAGCGGATAGCTATTGTCATCCCAGGTCCATTCTCTGTTAGCTGAAAACCGATATGTATAGCCTGAAGTGTTTGCCATTCCAAACACAGAGTTCAAAATAGTAGCGGACGCTCTTGTTA
Source organism: Cistogaster globosa (assembly GCA_937654795.1). Lineage (NCBI taxonomy): Eukaryota > Metazoa > Arthropoda > Insecta > Diptera > Tachinidae > Cistogaster > Cistogaster globosa. The sequence continues at coordinate 42,638,815 of OW569405.1, forward strand.
CCAATTGGGTGTATTGATACGGTGTTCCACTAGAACTGCATTCAGATTAGGGACGAAATTTTAAATTGGCCATATTCAAAGAGATGTGTGACGTATATGTTATCAAAAAGACGACAACGACACCGCTGCATTCACATGACGGCATGGTAGAAAGATTAATTCGTATCCTAGAGGAATATCTCAGAAAAGTGGTCAATGGACATGGATTGGAATGAGCTTTTACAAATGTTCCTTATAACTTACCGGCCAGCTGTACATGACTCAACCTAACGAAGTTCAGCAAAATCTCGTTTGGGACAGAATTAAACTGCCAGAAAATGTAGAATTTGGTATTAAGCTATGACCTTTAGACGAAGACAATAAAAACGTTCCTTTAGGGGCAAGAAGACCTGCATGCGCCTCATGCCTTTGTGTGTAACCGCATTAAATTGTCCAGCGATAAAATGAAAGCCAGGTATAATTGAGCAGCAAAAACGGTGGGATGTACTGAGGCACAAATGGTACTACAATATAAACCACAACGCAAGAAAGGACTGTCCCCTAAACTGCAAACCCACGCGGAGGGACCATACAAAATGATCAAAAAATTGAATGACGTGGTTTACCGGATACGGAAATATAATCCGCGGTCAAAAATGAAAATGGTTCACCTGGAACGACTAGCCGAATACGGCAGGGCAATGTTGAGCATATTCGGGACTTAAGGCCTAAGTGGGCGGCAGTGTTCCGAAGATGTTTTATTTAAGTCATAAAAAGGAGTAATAATAATTGTCACAAAGAAAGTGAAAGGAAATGGCCTATTGTGCCTGTTTTCAAAGCCACGAGTTTCTACCAAAACTCCTTGATCACAAAACAAAAACAAGCAACATAAAACAAGATAATACACAACATGTACATGTAATAAATTCGAAATAATAATAAAAGGTTCTAGAAGCAAATAGAAATGCCTACACCATGTGTCTGAAATTATAATGAAAAATTCTACTAATAGATGGTAGGAATCTTCTAATAATTCGACAACGCCTTAAAATAGCGTATATAAAAGCAACGGCCATACGTTCTGATTTGTTTTGATTGTGAACGTCATCTAGTGAAAACTCTCATGGTAAAACACAAGGCGAATCGATTACCAGGTGGCAGCGTAGGCGAATTCAGTATTTTTTGCTGGTATACACGACTGTCAAACTCCATATATAAAAAATATACATAAATTATTCGCCTTGGTAAAACAGTTCTATCCGTTACTAAAGTAGTAAAGTTGCCATCGCGTATTTTTTTCTTGTATTAATCGCGAACAAGTAAATAATCGTCTATTTAAATTGTTTAATTTATTTAAAAGTTGTTTGTAATTATTTCCAATAAAAGAACTCAATAAAATAAACCTTATTAATTTAAATAAACGTAAAAATATAATATTTAAAAAAGTCTCCCAGATTTATTGTATATACATATGTTTATATATTTTTTTCATTAGCTCACAAACAGAAAGTGCATAACAAATACCTAACACGAGCTTATATTAAAATGCATTTTAATGAACCAAAGTAAACTATAAAATCAATATTGAAGAAAAGAAAAGATGAAAAAAGAAGAAAGAAAATTAGGCCAATAATGAGCTGAAGTGATTACTTGTTTTTTTATTTTTTTCTTAGAACAAACAGGTAATTAAAATAGAATACAAGAGAATACGTTGATTAAAGAAAAAATAAAATTAATAATTGATATTTAGGAACATATTAAATATGTAAACATAAAAATTACAAAATATACTTTAATGTTGTTGTTTCGCAGTTAAATTCTCTGGCATATATGTATGCAAAAAAAATCGGCATTATCGGCAATTTAGTTTAAAAAATCGGTATATCAAATACATCATAACAACGTGTAAAATAACAAATAAAATTTCTTCGTTAATGGTCTTTTTGTAATACATAGTGGAAATAGTGCAATATTTCCATATATTTTTGGTGCTAAGGCGGTTTTAAAAAACATCTTATAAGGTTAATTTCTCTGGGATCCTTTCCATTGGATTTGGAGCCAAGAGACAGATTCATTATTGGTATTTTTCACACTTCTTCTTATTGACTCTTTCGTTCGACACTGCTAAGAAATTCATTGTAAGAAAAAATATTTGTGTCACTATGCAATTCATTCATAATAATGGTAAGGAATGCATAAGTTATTTTACGCTTCTCATATTTATTTCCATCAATTCAAAATCACGTCTATTTGGCAGGAAGTATTGAGTAGATACCAAATATTTTTTATCTATCATTTTAATATTATTTGACGATTTTAAATAACAACGATCTTATTAATGGTTTTTTATGTAACAATTGATGGTCAAAGGTAACATTATATACTTTAATAATTTTACCGTGCTTAACCCTACGTCTTCTAGCTATCAAAATGAACAAGACATGCACATAACGCCGGCAAATCAACAAAAAGTGCTGCTGTTGACGTTCCGTCTGAGCATAATTTTCTGTTGATCCTCCAGCTTCTTTCCTTTCATCCCAAGACCAATCTAAAAATAAATAAAGAAATATTTGTAAAAGAAGAAATATAAGGTCTGTTTCAGATGCATTACAAAATAGTCCGGACTTTTGAGAGTAAAAAGGAAATTACTCTCTGAATGTGACAAAGTAATAACAATTGAACATCCTAAAATGCTAATGGTACTGACTTAATTAAATAAATCTCATTTAAGTGATTTTAGACGCTTAAAATGATAAATATTTTGAAAACAAAGCATTTGCAACATTGCTAATAGCTGTAAAAAGTAATTGAATATAAACTAAATCTTCAGCAACTAAGTCCTAAATGTTGTCTTGATCAGAATCACTTGATGCGTCCATGTTTTCTTCATTGATCTATAAAAGCATATTTTATTAAAGAAAGTGATAAATATCCACAAATATATGCACAAGTACTTACTACTTCAAGTTTATTTGAAAAGTCTTCCATTTTGCTTTTAAGTAGCAACTTTATGTATTTATTTTAAAATTATTTGATTTTTAAATGTTAACAAAAACAGTCCAAACTTACCCAAAGAAAAAGTTCGTACAACTTTGTACAGGAAATGTAAAATTTTACTCTCTTATTTTCTCTCAAAGTTGTACAAAAATTGTTATCTGTAACGTTTATGGACTAATTTGTACCACTTCCGACTGTTTTGTTATGCATCTGAAACAGATCTATAATAACATTCAACGAAAATGACGTTTGTACATACAATCAGGGTGTTCAAATTGTTTTTGACGAAATGCGCCAAAATCACGAATCGCCAAAACGGTTTTTTGACAGGTACATATTTTTCATATAGAAATGCTTTTTGTAAAAAAAAAAAATAAATACTATTTCATCGAAATGGCCAAATTCGCCAAATATATATAAAAAAATCGCCAAAATATAAACATATGTAATTTAGGTTTTATTATTATTAGTGAACACATGAATGGTATTATAAACTAGTTATAGATTAATTAATTCAGCAAATTTATGACATATAAATTATGATCTGATAATTAAAATAATATAAACAAATAATTTCAATTTTTTATAATTTTAATATGCTGTACACTTCATTCTCAAGACATTTCTCAGCCTCCTCTTCCTTGGAACACATTGTATTCGAATTGATTTTCTTAAGACTTTCTTCAGAAGGTACAAAAAAAAATGCAGCATGTATTATATGCATTCGCATAAGAGTCTTAGTAGAATTCATCATCAAAAAAAACCCTTTTAACGCAGGCATTACGTGTTGGAATTACCAGCATATATAGCAGGGCGAGAGCAAGTTCTTTAAAATGGTACGTACGACCTGGTATGAAAGGGAGCAGAGTATTAAAAACCCTGCCGTATTTAGGTCTTGTGTACCCTCTAAACATTACCTGTAACTGGGATATTTTGTAAAAATATCCTTTACTCTCAATATGCCTCAGACATCCTTCATAATTTTTTATAGGTAACACCAAGCGAAATATCTGCGCAATCCCCTTCTTACCACTAAACTACCTGTAAATCTTTAATAAAACTAAATATTAAATTATTTTATAATTATATATATGATAATGAAATACGTTACAATAACCCCTAAATTATTATATAACAAATTATAAAAACTGTAAAATTGAACGCTTCTTAGAATTTAGAAATCGGAATAACAACAATTAGCATTTTAAAACATTTGCAAAGTTAACTGGAAAATTTTTAAGAAATGGAACTTTCATTACATTGCCATTTTTCTTTTCAGACACACATGTTTATGTGTCATTTACCTTGCAGCAATAACAGTGGAAAAGTGAAAAGTTACCAGATTATAATATTAACGTAAATATTACATTGTTGACATAAGATTTTTTCTTATCGAAATTTGTCGAGGTAAACTAAATGCTTATAAAGACATGTTAAAATCGGCAAATATTTTTTAAGTCGCACAAAAATCTCCATGTCGCCAAACCAAAATTTAGGTCGCCAAAGGAGTTCGTAAATCGCCACGTTTGGAGAGAAATCGCCATATCTGACAACTCTGCATATAATAACGAATTGAACGAAAGGCTCTGCCTTTACCCCCCGTCTAGATTAGAAATAAATATGTTGGCAATAAGGCAATAACGTCGGCAGAGTAATGTGTCAAAATTGCTTATTGCTTTGGGTATGGGAACACGTATTTATGTTAACTCATAATTTCGAAATAACCAAGAGCAAAGGTTGTAAGCAAAGAGCAGCATTGTAAAGAAAAAGTTTCTTAGAATTCTTATCACTATATAACTATTATTTTAAAAACTTCCTCTATACATACTTTAATCCTTGTTTTACGATAGAAAATCTTAAAACACAACTAATTTAGTATAATTATTCACTTAATTTTATGTTCGCGCTTTTACTTGTAAATCAAAACACAAATGACAACTGAATTTGACTTTTATGTTCGCAATAATTGTCAACGAAAATTGGCTGACAATTATTGCCACATATATTGCTATCAATAAATATGTACAAAAAGTGATGTCTACATTAGAGATAACATAAATTTGTAACATTAAAGAAAATGCAAGTACTTGACAATTAAAAGAATATAAAAATAATATTATTTTGTACTTTATTTTTATTTAGCTATGGAGGACAAATCACAGTAGTGTAAAACAACAGAAATTTGGTTTAGAATCTTCGAGCTTTGCAGGTGTTTGTATTGTTTTTACAATTAAAAGTAAACAAGCCAGTGATGAAACATTCAATGCAATGTACTTTTTTCGGTACAATTTAAAGAAGAGTTGTACAATTCTTATGTATAATTAAAAATAAGTTATATACATGTTAAAACTATTTTTAATATAAATATGTTTACATCTTAATTACAATAAGAATGTTTATTAGAACTAACTGTAGAAAAAATTCTATACTTGATGAGCTTAAACATCATAAACGCGTTTGCAAATTACCAAATATTTAAAAGGATATTTAAGACATATTACATATTTTTGCAATTTGGTACTTGGAGTATTATTTTAATTTTTTTTCTGTGGTTACCAGTTTGGTGGCTTTCAGTGGTCTTTGTTTTATACATTTTTGCACTCTAGTACATTTGCTTTAAAAATAGTACTATTTTGTGTGCATACCGTACAGTTTTTACGTCTTACATATCATTCCCGAAGCCACAACAATTTTCTTTGCTAATTTTTGCTAGTAAAGCGTTCATTTACTTTTTAAACTTTTTGAGAGCAATTTTGCAAAATTCTTTCTTACTCTCTCATTGCAAGTTCCTGCTAGTTAAGTAAATGAACAGAACTTTTGATAAACGAATAAGAAAAGACCGGTCACGGCCATATTAACAAACCCTACAACCCAACACATTTGCAACGATCTTTTATTTATACTTAGATAATAAAAATATGCTTTATTCAAGTCATAAAAGAAATAACAATAAAAGAAATAGCCTATTATGAATGGTTACAAAATGCTGATAGAGGTAAAAGATCTAGTATATTCAAGAACCCCTGAACATTGGGTGTATAAGATCAACGGCCATACAGACTGGTTTATTCCGATTGTTAAAGTCTTTTAGTAAAGATCAAATACTACAACAGCTTTCCCCTTACAAAAGTGGTAAAGTGAACTTTTTTACAATTAATAAACTCATTAAATTGAGGTATTATAAATTTAAATAAACGTGAGGATATTAAATTATTTAGCATAATATTTTTCGAACTAGTAAGTTTTCTTAATTAGTTAGTTCTCTTTGAGCTTTAGTTATGTTTTTCTAAATCCTTTCGAGATTTTACATGTCTTCGTAAGAAAATAAGTGGGTCTGAAGGGGCCGCCAACATATTGAAAAGGACCTGTTTTTTATCTGTTAAATCTTAATGTTTGTGTTCTTTGTTTTAGCCTTCCTGGGCTTCTTCTGTTAACTCTCCAGTCGGTAAGCATTGACATTCAAATAAACTTTCACTATAAGACAAAATGTTATGTACTGTAGGTGTTACTTTTTGATGCCATTTTTGATAACTGTAAATCTTTTTATAATACGATTTTCGACCGCAGTAGTTCGGGCTATCATCTCAACATGCTAATAACGCTCTGGACATGTTAATATCGTTTGCCCTATCTTTGGGCAGACTACTGTCAGTTCAAGCTTTTTAAGCAATTTAATTAATTTTTTTTTTGGAGCTGATAGTTCTTTTTATGTTACTTTTTTATTAAAACATTCTTTCTCTCGCAGAACTATACGCTTATTTTAAAATGAATTTCATGCACATAATTCTAGCATGTAAAGGAGAAATTCCATATTCTTAGCTTTGCTCATCACGTGAATCATCACACAAATAGCTCACTTCAAAAATGACGATGTATCAACCAAAACAGTTTTTTTTCTTTATATCAATAACATTGGGCCTTAGTTTAGAAATTTACATTTTATATCGTTTACTGTAGATTTCATTATTTCTAAAGACTTATTTGCATATTGAAAAAATATCGGACGGCAAAAATGATCTTATGATAGGCGCGAATTTTTTCAATGCTTACAGAAGCCACAATCACTGCTTTTTTAGGGTGATGTATCCTTTTTTTTTTCTGAGAAGAAACTTACGTTATTATTCCTTCAGGAGAATCGTGAAATAAAATATTTTTGTTTGACCATTCTCAGTCCATTCACAACAGTAAAATAATTAGAGGAATCGTAATAATCTCTTTTATACTCTGCACTTGATCTGTAGTGCGATTCACTACTCTTCTTTAACGACTATGGCTTGGTTTAATTGACTTAACAACAAAATTGTACATTTTGCAATTCAGTAATACTTTTAACGATATTTGTTGTTGCTTAAAACCATTTGTTGTAGTTAACGTGTTGCTCATAGTTTGTTAATTTGACTCGTTTTTTAAATGTGTATAACAACAAACGGCACTTTGAGCGAGTTGCTACAAAATTTAATTTGGTGTTCAGTTTCAGCACTTAGAATTAAATGATATATATTAAATTTGTTGTTCAATTTCAGCACTTAAACTGAATTGAAAGGTATATTTTTTCTCCTTTGCGACTAACGGCTTTTTGATCGAGTCGCGTTACTTTTAAATGATGTGGTTTATGCTGAAGATCAAAACAAAGATTGATTTTATTATTTTAATTTTCAAGCTTATATACTAAATTTTGTAATTAAAAGTGTAGTGTTGACAAAACAATTAATTCCACGACAAGTTCTCACGCAAATAAGTGTACAAGTATCAAGTAATATTGTATTCAAACACTCCTGTGGGAGCAGTCAAAAATAATTGTGCACACTAAAATGCAGACAACTATAAATGTGCTGACGTTTGATAATGCAAATTTAAAAAGACACAAAATTAACAACAATATTTATGTATACGTACGTATGTAAACTTAAACAAAAAATAAAACAAAACAAAAATAATAAAATAAATATATGTAATTATGTATTAGCATGCCCGTTGAGCACAGCTCAATAGCCTGTGTTGTGGTGCATTGGGGTATGGTTGGGATTACTTCTAGTATTAAATATGAAGAGCCAGCAATTTGGTTGCATGATACGATGCTATGTTGATTCTGTACTAAGTTTTTTTTTGATCTGATGATGATGATGTGCCTTGATGATAACGCGGTGCTGGAATTGGGTTTGAGATAGGTGTTGAAGCCCTTTTGCGTATTCGTCTTAACGCTAAAGGATACAAAAATTAAACCAATGAGGATCAACGGAGAGTAACCAACGATAGTATGGTGGTAGTTGTGCATGGTGATCTTGTTTGGAAGCTGAAGGATTTCTTGTGCAGCTAATGAGGTTTGTAGGGCTGTCAGTTTTTGTATTTGCGTCATGTACTTGGTTGAATGAATTTCATTCAACAATGGTTTTAAACGTTCTGTATGCTGTTGTTTCGTAATTTCCCAAAGCCTAGTGTATGAAGTCTAAACAGAGCATGATATCGTGTGTTGTCTATGCACTGACATGAATTTGGTTTTAAAGACCCATTTAGGTTCTACGCTGAGTAAATCTGGCCCTTTGAGAGTCAATTGCCTTATTTCCTTATTGCACACAGCTGTTGTCTGAGATGGAGCTTGCAAGGCATAGATCCATTTTTTGTATGCCGAAGAGAAGTCCACGTGGCAGTGCTTTTTAATTGCTGCATTGGACAGTCTCCTTGACTGTTGTTGTGAAAAAGATTTGTTTCATTCACGGTAACGTGATGCAAGATATCACGGTGTTTCTTGTGAGTCCTGGTTTGACCTTCATTAGTTTGTACAGTTGTACAGCTTCTTCTTGTTTAACAGGCAATTCTAGTGATTCAGGGAGATGGAATCTCACTTTTTCAATTTCTTATTGTAGTTGCTGTGGAGTCAGAAGCAACGAACTTATAATGCCATGGTGAGTGTTTGTTAGAATGTCAAATATATCCGATTTCATGCGTTGCAAGTTTGCTGTTGTGGTTGTTTATTGAATGGAGAGCGATTTGTAGATTTGTACTATTTGTTCATTAATTATGTCAAACTTTCCTTTAACTGTGCTTGATCTGCCTTGAGGATGTTGATTGTGGAATCTACATTCGAGGTTTAACCTTTTAGAAGGTTTATTAGATAAGCCTCATTTTCTTTGACTTATTAAATTGTTTGAGCCATTTGTTGAGCATATTCAGAATCCGATACTCTAAAAAGGGAATGTGCGATATTTCTAACTATATCAAGAGCTCCTCTTTTGCATCTTCTTCCAAAAGGTATTATACTGTCCATTGTTAGCTCAGCTTCAGTATGTTGAAAGTAATTGGCAAGGCTTATGCAAATTGCCTTTTGTGTCATTTTTTCACATAAATGGCCTAGTGTTTCGGTTCCTTTGTGAATATTTTTAACTCAGACCGAAATCAGTCTAGATCATAATACACTAAGAGCTGCCATTCTGTTAGAGACATTACCGCTAGCCCGATTCTTTCTAAGTGTAAGCAAAATTTTTCAAATTGCTAATTTTGAGTTTTTGCTCCTAGCACCAGGTGTTAACATGAGAGTTAAGGCAATTGTGAGAATATTGTTGGTTATGGAAGACCGCCTTCTTTTTCTAAGAATTTCTGACTTGTCGTTTTGGCATGTTTTCCTACAGTCATTCGGTTGTCGATGTTCATCAAGCCTCTCATTCTTAACTGGTAATAGCTCTAATCGAGTAACTGGTCTTTTGCAAATGCCTTTTGATGTTCTAGCGTCCGCTAATCGAACCAGACCATCATCTCCTTGATGTTTGTATACGATTCTATCCAGTAGCCATTCTAACGGTACTGTATTGTCTTCTTTTATTACGACCATGTCCCCAGGTTTAACATTTATTTGTTGTGTTTTCAATTTGTGCCGATACTGTAGCTTACATAAATACTCTAGCGACCATCGTCTCCAAAATGTCCTTTTAAGGTGTGTAACCAGTTTCCACCTATTTAGCAGGCTACTCCAGGAGTTAATGCACTTAGGACATTAGGGTTGTTTGACATTGGACTAATACGCCTTGAATTTAGAATGCCCTCAATCTCTATTACCACGGTCTCAAGTTTTTTGTATGTTGATGATGCTGTTGCAGTACTTCTGACTAGAAGTTGTTTAGCTGATTTTACTGTAGGTGGTATGAAATGGAACGTAATTTTTCTGGATGTGCACTCTCTATTAATTGCTTCGTTGGCCTTACTAGAACAAATTGCTTCTGATAGTTCCTGCAGTTAATTTTTCGCACCAACGAAGTTAGTTGCGTTGTCGCAATACAGGTTTTGACAGTGACCTCGTCTGCTTGTAAATCGTTTTATGGCACCTATAAAGGCTTCTATGGTTAAATCGCTGACCAATTCAAGATGTATTGATTTTGTAGCGAAGCAGCAAAAGATCGAATTGTAGGCCTTTTGAGGTTTCTTTTCTCTAACTTTTGTAAGTCCAGAATGGCCCGAAGAAATCAACGCCAGAATTGATGGCCGGGCATGGCTTATAAAAGATTACCCATTATTTGTTGAAATGATTTTGGTTTGGCTTTTGTGTAATACACAATGCTGTACAATTGATCTTGCTGCCGTTTTTCCTTTAACTGCCCAATATTATTGTCTACACATGGCAACAACGCTTGGGGACCACAGTGTCGATTTTTCATGAATCATTTGCACTAGTAAATTTCGTTGTAGGGAAGTATCATTGGGTGCTTGGCGTCGTACGGAAGCGTGGATGTCGTCAATCGTCCTCCCGCTCTTATGACGCCATCAGTATCCAGCAATGGAGAGAAATTGCTGTAATGGCTTTCCTTGCAGACGACCTTATATATTTTTTTAAATGTTTTAAATCTACTTCAAAATCAGCTTCCTGAAAAGTACGAACGATTACTACAAGAGCCTGGTCCAATTTCTTAACAGCGGTCTCAAATTGTTGGTTCAACTTTCTGGCGTTGTTGACGAATCTTAGTCGACAATTCGTTATAGTGTGAGAAATATTCCATTGTGTTAGATATTTTAAATCGTGCTTGATAAACTGTCACTTGCTGTGGTGACTACAACCCTCTTTTTTCGCTCCATGTGAGTATCATTTTCGAATATCGCTAGCTCTTTAGAGTATCTTGAAGGCCACATTTCCTTAAAAAAATATTGGCCTGTATAACTTTAACGTGCATGCTGCTAATTTTTGCGGGGCTAGACCGCGTGTCTGGACGTCAGCAGGATTTTCTTTTGATCTAACATGTCGCCATTGGCAACAAATGTGTGATATGAGGGTGAGGGGAATTGATCCAAGCCAGTACAATTTCTGAATCATTCCAAAAGTATGTGGATGTATTCTCGAGTTTTAGATCTTTTTTTACTCTCATTGTTAGCTGAGCATTCAACACAGCAGCGCAAAGCTCCAGACGTAGTAAAGTTTGCCGTTTTAACGGTGCTATGTGTAATTTTGCACAAAGTAGCCTGTCTAGTACTTGCCCGTCCTTTATTACTGATCGACTATATGTGGCTGCTCCATATGCCTCCATGCCTTTTCTGAAGTATCAGCGAATGCATGAATCTGCACGTTTGAAGGTATATGTCCTTCAAAGACATGTCGTGTCTTACTTATTTGTTGAAATATCCAGTTTTAATATACAGTGGCGAGGAAGGAAGTAGTTCGGTTTAGTTATTCTATTTATATCTATTGGTGTCATGTGTTCCAATGCCTTGTATTCTGTAAAGAAAGCAATGTATTGGCTTTTGATTTCTGGAGACTTTGAGAACCGACGTTCCAATGCTAGAAATCGGTTGAAAGGTATACTGTGTGATTTACGAAGCGCATCAGTGTTTTCGTAGAACGGAAGTCTTACAATGAATCTTCCATCGTCACCCATGGCCTGTGTTTGTGTGAAATGGTCTTTGCACTGTCTTTCTGTATTATACAAACTTTGTCTGTTGTGCTTATGTGGTCTAATTCCCGGAGTTGAGCGATAGCTTCCTCTAGCTAGCCTCATTGTCGGTGCACACTCTACAGGCTGCAGTAGATGAGTGATCTTCATCAACCCTGCCTGTAATGACGCAATCTAGCATGGTATTTTGTAAAGTAGGCAACTTATTGCGCAACTTGATCTGCCCAATTGCAATAATTGACGATTCAATTCTGCTTCCAACAAGACATCAATTTTGTCAGGACGATTAAATTCGGGGTCTGCATACGCAATGTTTTTCGGTATGGGCCAATTATCGAAAATTATTGCTTGTGACGGTTGCGGTGAACCGGGTAGAACGGCTGCCTTAAGCCGCGTGGTGAAGTTGTTGATTCGTGAACGTAAAGCGACGTTCTTCGTTGTTTTATTTAAATGTTGCTTGGCACTGTGGCCGGGTTTTAAAAAGTTGACTCAGTATTTTTGTTTTTGGATGAACTGAAGTTATTCTACTGTTGACAACTGAATAAACTTCTTACATGCAAAGGGTGTCTTCTACTTTTACACATGATACATGATCCAGTGCCTTTCAGATGTAACTGACGTGCACGCCTTAGCTCTAAACTCAGGTGATTTTTTTATTGTATCCATTGACTGGAAATGCCTTTCCAAGAAGTCAAAAAGATCTTTGATTAAAGGAACCTCTCGTGGCTGTAACAGTGGTTGTTCGTACCGAAGGCGGGTGGTTTGATCCAGCCCTTTTAGCAGTAGATGCAGCAATAGCGCATCCCAGTTTGAGTATCTATTTTTAAATTTCTGAGCGGTAAAAGACACTCCTGCGTTTTGTCATTCAGCATATAATAGTTTTCGTTTACTGTTCTGGAAGGTTCAACCAGTTCTTGAACCAACTTGTTAACCAACAGTCTTTTGTTGTTATAGCAGTCTACTATCATCGCCCATGCGGCGTCGAAATTTTCTTCCGTGGCGGAAAAGTGTTTTATAAGCGTTGCAGCTTCCCCTACCGAACGTGGTTTGAGATACCCTATTTAGTGACGAAAATAAAACGTAAAATTCTTACCACTTCATATATTTGCCATCATTTTAGAAGCAATATGTATTTCTTGATTCATGAGACATTCTTCTAATAGTCTTTCCAACGAAACGATCATTGCTGCTTGTCGTTTGACGAGTCCTTCGAAGGAGGCCATTGCTTGTCTAAGAAAATCACGTCGGGGTCACCAAAAATGTTGATTTGACTCGTTTGTCAAATGTGTATAACAACAACCGGCACTTTGACTGAGTTGATACAAAATTTAATTTGTTGTTCAATTTCAGCAGTTCAACTGAAATAAATGATATATTTTTAATTTGTTGTTCAATTTTAGCACTTAAACTGATTTGAATGGTATATTTTTCTCCTTTGCGACAAACGGCACTTTGATCGAGTCGCGTTATTTTTAAATGAAAGGCTGCTTATACTCGTATACTAAATTTTGTAATTAAAAGTGTAGTGTTGACAAAACAATAAATTTCATGACAAGTTCTCACGCAAATAAATGTACAGTTATCAAGTAATATTGTAATTAAACATTCCTTTGGGAGCAATCAAAAATAATTGTGCACACAAAATACAGACAACCAAAAATGTGCTGACGTTTGAAAATGCAAACTAAAAAAGACAATAAATTAACACCAATACTTATGTATATGTACGGTTGTAAACTTAAGCAAAAATAAGACAAAACAAAAATATTAATATATGTAATTATGTATTAGCATAGTGACTATAACTTTTGCGTTGTTAAATTTGCCGACGAAACGAACGACCTAAAACATGTGTTTGTACATTTATACATACATACATATATATATAAACATAAACATAGAAAATATAAACATATTCGAACACAAAATAAATATGTAAATAAAATAAATACGGTTTGCTTTCAACTTAATTAAATTTAACATTCTTGTTTTACTAAGTTTAACTTAAAGCATTTAAAATTTATTTTAAAAATAAATTACTAGTTAAAAAAATTTAGAGATGAGCATATGTTTTGATTGTATTTAAGAAGAGGTGACCGCAACCCTTCAAACAAAACAATTATTATGCCTTTCTCAATGTCAAACTTTTTACATGCATATTAGATAACACGTATTCATGTGCGTAAATTGACATTGAAGAAACAAAAACATGCATGTGCCTAGCTTGAATTCACATGTTTTTATTCTTCTCTTTCGTGTTTTTCGTATGGAGATGACACTCAATTTCAATTTGTCTTATAAGAAAATTAAAAATGTCTAATGAAGTTAGTGAATCACATAATCGTTACTGCAAACAACAGAAAATGACGACTAATATAACAATCGTCGTGTTGTTTGAAGTTCGCACTACTGGGCTGGCAATCTCCACAGCTTTTGTAATACTTCAGAAAGATGCGATTTATATATATATATTTGACATATTGAAGCTCACGTTTTTTGTGTACACCAAACATCGGTTATTTTTTTGCAGGTCTTCTTCTTTTGTTGTCAAAAGATGTATACGTTTCTTCGATGTTTTCAAAAGTTTTTACTTTTTGTAGCCAGTCTTAGTTCTTTCCAATAAAGGTTTTTGTCGTACGGTTTGAGACAAGCCATTTTATGCACTTCTACACAAGTGAAGAAAGGGTATGTCTGAGTTTGACATTTCATTTGTAATTTCTACAATTTCCGACTCTACAAAAGTATATATATATATTCTGAGTTCTTATGCATAGAGAAGTCGATTAAGCGATGTCCATCAGTGTTAGTGTCGAAATCAACTTTGCCAAGGCACTAGATGCGCTGGAGAAAATTTAAATACGCCAATCGATCAGACATGTTATCGAAAATTTTACTATTGATAATCAGCAACATCATTCTCTGCCCTTCGAAGCTGTGGACCAAACACCACAAATGCCACTTATTTTTCAAAATCATTTTGCACAATGAAGTAACTCCAATAAAAAAAGAAAAAACAAATACATAGGACGATAGAGAATTAACAAATACGAAAAAAATATCGAATGAAAAAATTGGCGCTCACTTATATTTTCCGATATTTTATAGTACTTAATTTTTTCTTTTTTATAGTTATATTTGCTTTCTTTATTGCAGTTACTTCACTGAACTAGATCTACATACATTGTGTTTTTATTAGTATTTAAGTAAACAAAGTGAATGTTGATTTCAACATCCTTTTCGTTATAGTCAGGTAAATCGTGCAACCTTTCCAATAAAAAAATTTACTTTAAATTTACCTAATTGGAAACCAACCTAGTAACACCGCTGCTTCATTACCTCGCTTATTTGAGAAGTTGGCAAGAAAATTAAGTACTTTGTAGTCTTGAGATTTGTAGATTTCCAAGATCGATATAAGGAAGCATCTACAACTTTTAGGATAATCTACTGAGCTATGTAAAATTTTATGGTGGGCTTTCTGCCTATAACTCCGGTTGCTTGTTTTTTTGCTTAGCCATTATAATTTTTGACAAAATTTAGCTCTGAGACATTTAATCGAGTATGCAAGTTCCCTTCGAAGTTTTAAATTGCATCAGCTAACGTAACAAGAGTGGCTCTTCTATAAGATAAAGTGTATAAATACTTGTGGTAATGCTTAACATACTCCCGCACTTCCGAAAGCTACCGTCTTGTAACACAAGAATTTTTTTAGGGCTTGGTCGTTGGTAGCTCGTTTATCCGATCTTCAAGGTGCTTTATAGATGAATCTAGAAGTATTGTAGGAACTTAAAGATCCTTTTTACATCACCTTTTAAGTATCACAAAGGTACCATCTGGGACCAAAGTGAGTTGGTTCTTAGGTCAGTGGTCTGTGTAACTTAACCTAACCTATGTTTATTTTTGTTTCCGTGTAAGTTGTCTTGGTTTTGTGGTCCTGAAGTTTGATAAAAATTCTTCCTTTCTTATCAGACGCAATAGAACATTTTGTTTCACTCTCTTAAGCAGAACATCAATACACACACATATATATACACACATATATATATGTATATGTATATATATATATATATATATATATATATATATATATATATATATATATATATATATATATATATAGGTTTTTATTCTCAAATTAACGTTT
This sequence comes from Cistogaster globosa, assembly GCA_937654795.1. NCBI lineage: Eukaryota > Metazoa > Arthropoda > Insecta > Diptera > Tachinidae > Cistogaster > Cistogaster globosa. The sequence continues at coordinate 42,654,802 of OW569405.1, forward strand.
TTTCGATTCAAATTCAAACTTTTTCAAATCAAACTCAATTCTTTTCAAAGTAATTTCAACTTTGTTCAAAACAAATTAAATTATTTTCAATATAAATTAAACTTTTTACAAATGGTATTGAATGTTTTTCATTTCAAATTCATTTTTTTCATTTTGCATTAATTTTTCTAACTTCAAATTAATTGTTTTTAAATAACGCAAAATACTTAAAAAATTATTTTTATTTATACAAAATTAAGTATATAATAAGCTTCAATTACTAGCAATACAATATTTTCAATGTAGCGGTTCTCCAGTTGCAGCTAATGACAAATTCATAGTCATATCAACATAATAATTATTGCAATCTGAAGGTGTTACGGATTCTACTGATCGGTTAATTATGGTGACCAAGTCCATATTACTTTCTGGATCAGCCAGAATATTACGAGCGCAGAGCTTAGTTTTTGAGAAAACTTTTTCAATTGGGTTTAGCATAGAGGAGTATGGAGGAAGAAAAAGTAAAATGTGACCGGACTCAGCAATTTTATCTTTCACCACTTGCGTTTTGTGTATCTTTGCGTTTTCAAGGATCATCCAACCACCTGTGATGTTGAATTCAGCTAATATATCGAATAATTCTTCAAGGAAAGATGTGAAAATGTTGGTATTAACCGAGAAATTAGCAATTACTTTTTTATGTAAAATGCCACGTATGTTCATAGCTGCAATAAGGGAAACGTTGCGTCCTCTAACGGTAGGAACAACTACATGTGCTGCGGTATTTACCTTGTTTCTCCGAAGGTGGTAATTGAAACCGGATTCGTCAATGAATATTATTTTTTCTCTTATTTCTAAAGCGTTTTGGGCAAAATTCATTGCATACGGTATACGTCGTTGAATTGGAGCATCAGAATTGAAACGATCTATGTTAATTGTCGCAGTTTTTAAGGTAATTCGCAGAGACTTTAATGCAGTATGTATGCTCGTTGTACTTAAATCCACATTATGAATTTCTAGAATCTTTCTGCGAATGCCTTTTAATGTTATACATGGATTTCTTTCTACAATCTCTTCAATATTTTCCAATATTTCGGGAGTCAATTTGGAGTGACGTCTTCCACCACGGTTTTTCATGATAACGCATCCTTCGTTCTTGTAGCGATTTATAATGGATGTAGCTGTATTTTTGTTTATACCAGCTATTTCGGCTGATTTAACAATGGTTTTTCCTTCGTTATAAAACTTGATCAAAATATTTTTTTTATCTATGGTTATATTTTCCACGTCCTCCGCGATGACGATTAGCCGATGTTTTCTCACATTTATTTTAATAAACAGGGCGAGACCATCTTGTAGGAGTCGTTTTTTCGACAGTGAGTGACTGAACAACTAAAGGCGAAAGACCAACATTTTTTTCTGCTTGAATGTAGTCAATCGACAAATTGGAAAAAAAAAAGGAAAAACTTATTAGATAAAAGAGCTGTGAAATTGGCGAACTTGTTAAAAGTGTAAACGTGTGGTTACAGAGTTTTCATCAAAGAAGTAAAACGTACCACAAAAATTGTTGCCTTGTGTCGTACACACAAATTTTCTTTTTTAATATAACAAAAGAAAAAACAAATATAAAATAATTTTGTCCTTAAGGAAGATTTTATTGTGAAAATTGAGGAAGCCACATAACAAAATGAGCCAAACCTATGATCATATTCTGTTTCATAGTTCTGGCATGATCTGGCTATTATGAACGCGTAACTCCGCACAAGGTCAAATTAAAGTCAGTGCAATATAATTTTTTTTTGTGTGAAATTTTATATAAAACAGTCATAAAAACAAGAAGAAGAAGATAAGGTTAAATTAAAGTCAGGAAAAAAGGCATCACAGATAAAAAAACTTGTTAAATTGTTTGTACAAATTCCAAACAAAACAGTTACTTTCCATAACGAGTTAACAGAAGAAAATCAAAGAATTAGGAAAGGTTAAATTAAAGTAAAAAATAAAGGAAAAAACTGTAAAATTTTCCCCTTAAATTTGATCAGAAAAAGAAGTGAAAATAAAAAAAGAAACAAAGTAGTCGAAAATATCAAATCCAGACACGAAGTTAAAATACAAAAAAGTGAATAATCGCAAAAAGAAAAAAAGGAAAACGATAAGAACCAATCAAAAAGTAAGGAGACACGATAAGAACAGTGACAAAAGAAATTAAGAAACACCAAAAGAAAAAAAGAATGAACAAAAAAAAAAAGAACATTTTAGCTACGCTTGAAGTTTTTGTGGAAAGACTTTTATAAATTACATATACGAGTAGTATGTACATATTAATAAAAATTACAAGAAATCAAAAAAAAAATTATGTTGAAGCACCACAACTAAACAATTAAAACAACAACAGTCATTTCAACAAGAAACACAGTCTCAGCATCAACCAGCAGTGCAGTCACCCTTAAGCAGTCTGATCCGGAAGCTTTCGACCGTGTGCTCATGTAACAATTGCACCATGTGGTCGCTAATGTGAAACAACTACAAGTTGCGTACAACAAACTTACATCCATCTATTTGGTAACAGATTCTGAATATTCAGTAAACTCTTAAGTTGTTTTAAGGTAATATTTTATAAACGGGAAAAAACCTTTCTCACATAAACTTTGAAATAAAGAAAAATTAAATAATACACAGACAAAATATTAAAATGGAACAGTACAATTGTATGATATTCTAAGATAATAAAATATTTGTATATTTTTTTTTCGCAGTATTGGTATTTGTATTATAGACTTAAAAACATTTTGGACAGACATAAAAATTTTTACTCAACGTGCAATACGTTTTCACTAATAGCGTTTTCTTTTCTGGCAAAAAAATGTTACATATTTCTATGCAACACTTTTTACACGTTACTCATGTACTCACAAATTGTACCATTTTTTAACATTCGAAAAGAACAAACTTTTTATCACCCGTACACTTGTACATCTAGCGTTTTTATATGTTCAATGATTTTTATACGATTCAAGCGATTTCAATCGCTCATTTATTTGTTGGCGCAAGAGTTTTAGCAACACTCTATTCTAGCAATAACAAATGATCAGCTGTTGAGAATTTTTAAAGAGTTAAACAATTTGTATTTAAATAACTAAAAAAATGGAAGAGTCTCCCACAACACATAAAAGAATCCAGAGTAAGTAGAATGTGTTATTAAGTACTATTGTGATAGATGTTTTTAAATTAATAAAACAATTTTATTTCAAGTTTGGTCTGATGGAGATACCCGGCAGCTACTGGATTTGTATGCCAATTGCATGGATGAAATAGGACCGCTGAAAAAGTTCAAAGTGAAAAAAAACATGTGGGCATTCATTGCAAGCCAATTTGCAGATAAAACTCCAAAGCAGTATTAAGAAGAAAAAAAAATTGTTGTAGAAAACAACAAAGCTTCGGGATCAAAGAGAACGGATATTGAATTTGATGATGAACTCACAAAAATATGCTTAATGGATGACTCCATTGAACCCGAAGTACAAATGAGCAGCAATATGAGTATTAAAGTTGAAAAAAGTGCAAAGATAGAAAAGGTGAAGAAGAAAATGAAATCAGTACAGGAAAAGTTAGTGGAAATTTTGGAGAAAAAAGAGGAAGCAAAAGCAAGACGTAACCGCGAAAAAATGGATATGCTGAAAAAAATTTTTGAAGCCAAAGGTGAATAGGAAAGAATTTGATTGAAATTCTCAAATTTAATCAAAAATCTCCGCAAAGACTTCCAAGATGTACATATGTATTCGTTTCTTATTGTTTTTAATTAACTTTTAGCTTTTAATTGAATATGTTCCTGAACTTTTTTATGAAATATTTACTTACATTGTACCTTACAATAATTAAAAACATGAGTTAAAGAGATTTTTAATTGAATAAAAGTGTTTTTATTTCATTTCTTTTTATCTGTCCCAGTTGGGTTAATATGCGGTCGCGTCTGTCTTCATGAAGACTCTCGGATGACGTGATGTGCTCGACGTCGCAGTTCAATTCTTCCTCAAAAACGTCTTCATTGTCAATACAAATGTTGTGAAGAACACAGGCTGCAATAACAAACTGTGACATGGTGACAACATCATTAAAATCAAGACAAAGTAGCTGTCTAAAACGACCCTTAAGAACACCAAAGGCATTTTCTATTTTTACACGGGTGGGAAAAAACTTTTTGTTGTAGTTTTTTTCTGGTTCACTTAAGTTCCCATAGTCTCGGTATGGTGTCAAAAGATATTCTCTTAATGGGTAAGCAGAATCTCCCAGTATGTGGTACTTTGGAGAACACAAGTTGGGTAAATCTTTTCCGATAAATGATAGTTTTAATATTCTGGAATCATGACATTTACTGGGAACACCAGTAAAAACATAAAAAAATCGGAGCTTTGCATCACAGATTCCCTGCAGAGTTATAGACAAAGTATCATGTCTATTAGCATACGTGGAACGTATTTTATGTTTCGGCTTTCTAACCGATATTTCGAAAACCTGAAGTCTATCAACAAATTTATTTTTACAATTGAATTAAAAATTAATTAATGCTTTTATGTATACCTTTTCAAATTCCTTAGAAATTAATTCTTTTTGCGGATTAGATTTTGGAAATCTAATGACTTCTGGGGCGATTTTATTTACTAAAAAATCTAAAACCTTCTTGAAGGATTTATGAAGATTTGATAAAGACACATTGAAAAGGTTGGCTTCTTCTCGAAATGTTGTTTTATTCCCAGCAAACCTTAAAAAAATAAACGTTATTAGATATATCAATTTGCAAAAGTATTTATTATTAGGTTACCATAAAAATGAAAGGACTTGTGCTTCTGGAGTACTTTTCTATAATATATGAGACACTTTTTCGGCTGAGACGCAAATTTTTTTTAAACTGGAAAAGATATAAAGATATAAAAGATGTACATAAGTCTGTAAAAATTTATAAAATTAAATTTTCCATTTTTTTCTTACATCGGTTTCAGAATATTGATGAATTACATCTTTAATAAAATTATTCACTCGAGGTAAATGATTTCGTCGTAAGAGTAATTCACATATTTCTTCATCATCGGAGGAAGAGGATGATTCCAATAAGTATGTTAGAAGAATTTCAGTTTTGGCGTCCATTTAAATAATTTTCTGTAAAACACAAGAAAAAAATAAAACAAAATATCATATGGTAAAAAGTGTAGTATACTCACCCTTAAAGCAAATAGAGTGTTAAAATCATTACACATTTTACACTTTGTAATGCGACATTTTTAGAAAAGAACATTGCGTTTTTTTAACTATTAATTTTTTTTTTTTCAGAATAGAACACAAAGAAGTGCAAAGGGTAGAAAATATGTAACATTTATGTCAGAAAAGAAAACGCTATAAAATGCTACCTGAATATCATTTCAATAAAATTTTTGTGGGCATTGGAAGTTGTACTATCTGAATTAATAATAGTCTTACAAGTTCCGTTTATGTATTCGGAAACATGTTTATAGGTATTTACATATTTATGTATATTTAAAATTTGCATTTAAACTAATACCTTTGAGATTAAGCAAATTAAATTGAAAAGTATAGAAACAGCTTTAAAGTGATTCAAATTATTTTTGTTAAATGTTTACATACTCATTCCATAAATAATGTGATGTTTCTACAAAACAAATTAAGCAACGTGTTAAAGAAATTTCTATTCTATTTTGGCTTCTTCCAAAATTATTCGACAATAATAAAATTAAGCGGTAAGAAATTGAATAAATGTAATTTTTATGTACAAATTAAACAATTAATTACAACAATGTCGGTTAAACAGACGGTAAACGTTTGTAGGCTGAACGCTTAGTCTAATTTGGTAAAATCAGTTATAGCTTCGACAACATTTACTGAACCTAAAGATGTAATTGCGAAACTAATTGTGGAACAAACTATCGAGTCTAATGAGAGACAGGTGCTAACATATAACTCTCATAGAAATAATCAGAATTTTTCATTTAACAACAACAATCGTTTCAGTAATAACAATTATCCTCGTGGTAACAATTATAGGCGTGGAAACGGAAATTCAAGGCAATTTAACAATTGTCGGGGAAATAACAATCGAAGCTACAATTATCCCAATAGATGTTACAATTCTTCCAACAGCGCCAATCGCCGCAATCGCTCCCACCCAACCAATAAAGATCAACTAACCGAACTGCGAGAACTCTGCCTTTAAACGCAGAGGCCCCTCAGCAGGGACTGTTGGGGGAACTAGATTAAATGGACCTGATTTCTGTGTAGTTCAACCAAAATCAATTTATAGCTTAAACCTTAATTATACGGATTTTATATTTTTAAAACTATCTGACTCGAACAGAACATGCACCTTTTTAGTAGATTCTCAGGCAGACATTTCTATAATAAAAAATTCATGTATAAAATCCAACACATTTTTAGACACGAGCGGAAAGATGACCATTACGGGCGTAACAACGCATTCAATTCCAACGCAAGGTACAATCAATACAGAACTTCTCTTTCAAAATAATCTGATTTCACAAACATTTCATGTTGTCCACGACACTTTTAACATTCCTACTGAAGGAATGCATGGCAAAGACTTTCTTAAGTACAATAAATGCAAAATCAATTGCGACAATATGTGCATATAATTTTGGCACTGTAACAGAAAACTTATTATTCCTATAGAGCATGGCACAGATGATGAAAATTGTGTAATACCACCTAGATGTGAAGTATTCAGGATTTTTAAACTAGGAAGGTTATCGGAATTAGTTTTTATAGACTCGCAGGAGATCTGTGACGGAGTGTATGCAGTTAGATGCATCGTAGACTCAGAAACGCCTGTTTTACTGTTTTTTGTAATTAATGTTACAAATGAATTTAAATGTGTTAAAATTTCTCAACTGAAATATGAGAAACTATCCAATTTCAATGTTTATACTTTGAATGGGGTAAATCAGGAAAGTATTTGCGTTCAGCAATTGAAGACCATTTTAGAAAACCAAATGCCAATCGATGTGAAGAATATATTACTATCCTTTTTTTTAGAAAATAGGCCGATATTTTTGCGCTGAAGAACGACAAAATGACCACCAACAATTTTTATAAACAGAAATTGAGAGAAGTTGATTCTTCGCCCGCATATGTAAAGAACTGTAGAATGCCATATTCTCAAAAAGAGGAGGTAGATAGGCAGGTTGAACATTTGTTAAAAAACGACTTGATAGAACCTAGCCAATAAAATTTCAATAGTCCGTTAATATTAGTGCCGAAAGAAAGTATGAACGGTCAGAAGTCATACAGAATGTGTGTAGACTATCGTGCGGTGAATAAATAGTTGATAGCGAATAAATTCCCACTCCCGCAAATTGATGACATTCTTGACAATCTAGGTCGTGCTAAATACTTCTCAATTCTCGATCTACTATCGGGTTTCCATCAAATCCCACTAGAAGCAGGGTCAAGGGATATTACTTCTTTCAGCACAAATTACGATTATTTTCGATGGAAGGTCTTACCATTTGGTATTAATGTAGCCCCAAATTCGTTTTCACGGATGATGCGTATTGCGTTTTCAGGTCTACCACCGAATCAGGCATTTCTTTACGTAGACAATATAATCGTTATTGGCTGCAGTATGAAACACCACTTAAATAACTTAGAGGATGTTTTCAAAGTTTTTAGGAAGTTCAATTTAAAAATCAATTTAAACAAATGTAAATTTTTTCGGCCTGAAGTAACTTTTCTTGGGCATAAGTGCACTTCAAAGGGTTTGTTACCCGATGACTCGAAAAGAGAGGCGATTCAGAATTATCCAAAACCTAAGGATAAGGAGGCGGTTAGGTGATTTGAGGCATTTGCGAATTATTATCGAAGATTTATCAAAAATTTTACCTCTTTAGCGGCACCTTTAAATTTCATAACCCGGAAGAATGTTCTTTTTAACTGGAATGAAAAATGTCAAAAGGCTTTTGAGGCCCTCAGATCCTGGTTAATGTCTCTAAAATTACTTCAATACCCAGACTTCTCTAAGCAATTCATTATAACGGTAGATGCTTCTAAAATCGGCTGTGGAGCAGTGTTATGTCAAAGCTTCGATGACGAGGATTTACCGATATACTTTGCTTCAAAATCTTTCAACAACGCCGAGCAAAAGAAACCTACGATCGAACAGGAATTACTTGCTATACATTTTTCCATAACTAAATTTAGGCCATATGTCTACGGCACAAACTTTCTAGTCAGGACAGTTCAAAGACCTTTAGTATATTTGTTTAACATAAAGGAGCCGTCCTCGAAATTAACAAGAATACGACTTGAATTATCTGAATATAATTTTGCCATTGAATACATAAAAGGGAAAAACAATGTCGCTGCAGATTCGCTATCGCGAATTTCAGTTGACGAACTGATAAACGCAAATAAGGCAATATTTGCGGTGACCACGTGAGGAATGGGCAAACGTAAAGCACAGAACAAATCAAAATGAGTGAGCCCGTACAACAGGTACCAATTTATGATAAATTTTCTTTTGAATTTTCAAATAAAATACCAAAAATGAGGACCAGATTTTTTATAATCATAATAATCTAACGGAATTACAAATCAACATTTACATGAAATTTAGAGTAACCATATCTCTGGATATTTCACTTGACAACGAAACATTAGATTTAGATAGAATGCTTTCGAGGTTACAAAGCGAAACCGTCAGGAATAATATCCCAGCTATAGAGCTATCTAAAGAGGATGATTTTTTCAAAACTTGCAGTTTACAAAGACTTAAAGATTGTGGTATAAATATGCTGAAAGATTTAGAAATTATTTTGACTGAACTTATAGAACGAATCTTCAAGAAAGACGTGAAAGAAAAACTAATGAGAATTTACCATACTGATCCTATCCTAGGCGGACATTGTGCACGAAAAAAGTTGTATGCAAAACTTATAACTAAATATTATTGGAAAAACATGACGAAGGACATCGCAAAATTTGTTAAAAAATGCAAAGATTGTATTTTAAATAAAGTCAGGCCTTCAGATATTGAGAGACTTGTTTTAACGCCGACACCAGTAAAAGTATTCGATGTAGTAGTGTTAGACACAATAGGCCCCTTGCCACAATCAACTTTCGGAAATAAATATGCCGTAACCGTGATTTGCGACTTGTCAAAATATTTAATTACCATAGCCATACCTGACAAATTGGCACGAACAGTGGCTCGCGCTATCTTCGAAAACTGTATGTTAATATACGGTAGAATGAAGATAATCAAATCTGATTTAGGAACAGAGTTCGAAAATGAATTTTTTTTGGAGTTGTGCAAGTTATTAAAAATCGAGGTAAAATTTTCAACTAGATATCATCATCAGTCACTAGGAACGGTGGAACGAAACCACAGAGTATTCAACGAGTACATTCGAGCATACAAAAATGGGAACATAAGCGATTGGGATACATATTTCAAATATTTTACCTTTTACCACAACACTACACCTAATACAGTTTTTAACAAACATTTTACGCCATTTGAACTAGTGTTCGGGAAAATAGCAACACTGCCAAATGAAAGTACGTCAATTTTAGATCCCATCTATAACATAGACAATTACAGCAAGGAAGTTAAGTATAAAAAAAATTTCATGACAGGTTTGCGAAACCTTTGGAAATAAATAAAAACAGATCCATACGAAAAACACACTCATATTTATGAAGGTCCATATATAGTGAAACGAATCGATAACGTTAATGTCGAGATTTATAATAACGCAAAAGAACAATGGAAAACTGTACATAAAAACGGAATTTGTAAAATTTAGAAGCAATGTGATTAAATTCAGAAAAACAAACAAAAAAGTAATTGAACACACAAATTTTAAAAGTTGTAACAATAGTCTTATTTTATTTTTTTTAGAGGATAGCAACTAACTCGTATAAACCAAATCTATATAAATAATAAAATTATGTAAACCATAAAAAATAGAAAAACATTTTTTTATGTTAGTAAAACACGAGAGAGTCGTGTTAGAAACAGCAAAAAAGTAAGATGCATTTTTAATTTAAATATCGTCGCTCACAGATTAACAACTCTTAATATGTTTTTTGTACTTTTCAGAAGACGAAAGAAACCGTTAGTAATACGCTGCTAAGCCGTGTTAAAAGTAAATAAAAAAATAAGATAACAAAGCAAACAAAGCCATTGAAACTATTTTTCATTCAAAAATTTTAATAAATAATAACCCGAAGATAGTACTTATTTTTTAATTGTCTGTGTCCCTTATACTCGTATTTGTGTTTTATTTAAGTTACTTTCTAAACTAGATTTACGAACGTGGTAAGGGTATATTCGATTCGGCAGAGCAAAATATAGCACTCTTACTTGTTTCATTTCTTGTTTATCTGTTGGATTAAAAAATATATTAAATACAGCAATAAAATTCGTATAAAACACCACAACTAAATATTTACTTTTATACATACATTAATTTTTATATATACATTTAATTCAAGAAATGATAGTAAAAGGCGGTTTACATGGTCACAAAAGTCTTACGACATGTCAAATTTTTGTGCAGAATATTACCAGTGGGATCGCCTAAACCAAATATGTAATGAATCTACACAAATTGAGAGCAATTACAGATGAAAATTTGACAATCGTATGGCTTTCTATGCTTTTTTGAAAATGTTTAACAGACAATACCAATCATTAGATCAGGGATGCATTTTTCTGCAAACCGCCCAAAAACCTATGTATACCAATTGTGTAAACGCGAAAAAATCTGTCGTAAGATTTTTACTCTCATTTTTAAAATACGGATAGAATTTCATATTATTTTCTCTGCCCTTAAGTAAAAATCGCTCTTCTACCTTCAGGGAATGAAGAAATAAATAGTAGCAATTGTTTGTCTATGAAAACTATGAAGTTTTGGAGTTTATATTGTATAAATGTAAATATATAAAATTTACATTTTATATATATATATATATATATATATATATATATATATATATATATATATATATATATATATATATAAATTTTACATTACATCATTTTTAACGTGTATGAAAAATGATATTATTTCTAAACATAAACGCACTAATCATGTACTTATATATTTAGATACATAAGAGATATAAATTTTAATTTATATTAAGTATTTTTTTTATAGCTATTCGTGAATCACAGCGTTATTTTATACCTCCTGTAACTACTATACTTTTACTAAGCCTCCTTGTAATGATAGTAGTATTCCTAGGCGTTCAGAGGCTAAAAGTCCAGGGTGTTGTTACAAATTTAAATGAGGACCCTATCAACAACTATTCTAATGACGAAACCATATTTGGAGAAATAAAAAACGAGTAAGTAAATACATAAGTGTGTACAGTTTTTCGATAAATAAATTTGTAGGAATAAATATAATTTTGTATGTTACGCATAAAATAAAGGATAAAAGCCAACTTCAAAAAAAGAAGATTACTGATTTTAAAAATTAAAGGGCAGCCCAATAAAACGGACATGTTTTTAAGGAGTATTATGAACGGTAAACAAAAACTGAGTATCACTGTAGCTCCCAATAGCAAAATTAAAAAAAAATCAAATCAAAATAGACAATAAATTAAAAGGTGTTCATTGTTGTAATTTGACCTATATGGGCCTATCTTCTGAGCTGTTATATAAAATTACTTGAAAATTAGAAAAAATTTCCACTACTTCGTCTTTCACTACATCTAAGTATAACAAGAATTCTGTAGAATTAAAAAATAAGATTAGGAACCTAAAAATAAAAGACGATGAAAAATTAATTTCATTAAATGTAGTATCATTATTTCCAAGCATACGTTTTAATCTAGCAATAAGCACAATTGAGGAAAAATAGAATATTATTGAAGGACATACTCATATAGAAAACTGTTTGTTTCTACGTATTGTTAATTTTTTTTTATAGAATATAATAGATATTTCCAATATAATAATAAATTTTATAAACAACAGAAAAGATTACCCTTGGGAACTCCTGCCTCTCCAATTGTGGCTGATACTGTTATGGAGCAACTACTAGACACATGTATTGGAAAACTTAGTATAAAACCAATAATATTGACCAAATATGTTGATAATTTATTTTGTATTATATCAGAAAATGGCACTTTTAATGAATTTAATCCTTATATTAGGCTTACAATAGAGATAGAATGTGATTTAAAACTTCCATAGAATGTGATTTAAAACTTCCATATTATATTAATAGCTAGGTACCAAAAAACCAACGGCTTCTGGAAGAATCATAAACTTTTATTCTAAGCACAGTAAACGAATTATAACAAATACAGCTAAAAATTTAATAGAAAGGGTACTTACGATAATTAATATTGAGTTTCATAAAAAGAATAAGGAGAAAATTAGAAATGTATTAAATGATAATATTTTTCCCATTCATCTTACTAATAGATTAATAAGACAGTATAAAAATAGGTATATTATAAATACAAGAAATATGATTGAGCCAATGATTTATAAGTCTTTAATTTATGCACCAGGAATATAAGAAAGTTAAGAGAAATCAAAAGTTTTTGACTGAAGTAAATATAGAATGGTACACAACACACACTACACAGTAGTGTTCTGTCATTTGTCCTGTCCGCACTCGTTTTTTTTTTCGTCGTTCTTTTAATTTATGGTGGGTTTTTAAATATAGTGTCAATTTTTAATTAAATATGTCATAAAAAATATAAAAAAAAATAAGAACAGAAACTTAATCAATACTAATAATAAAAATTAAAAATCAAAAACATAAAGCCAAAAATATCAACATACCTACCTTTAATCGCGACCTTTTAGTAATTTCCGAATGGGGCCTGGCGAACAGGGTTCAGTTTAACACTTATAAAATTCAGTGCTGTGTGCTTTCGCACAGGCGTACTGCTGAACATGCTACGTCATCTGTAATTATGGGTGATACATATATTAAGAAATCAGAAGCCTTCGATGTTCTTGGCATGAAAATTCAATGCGATTTTTGTTGCAACAAGCACATTTTTCATGTTGCAATAGAAGCATTCAAGTGCCTGGGTTTTCTGAAACGGTGTAAGAAATACTTTACTCCATCCTATCTCCTTACTATCTATGTCACCTTTATCAGACCGAAAATGGAATACAACTCTCATGTATGGACCGGTGCTTTAAAGTTTATTTTGGAGTTACTCGACCGCGTACAGGAGAGAGCGAAGAAACTCATCAGTGACAGTAGGGTATCCAGCTCTATTGACTCACTGGAGCATCGACGCAATGTGGGGTGTGTTTCACTGTCTTATCGTTACTACAAGGGAATGTGCTCTTATGAAATCAGGGAACTTGTTCCTGAAAACCGTAATTTCATACGCGCAACCCGATCTGCATCAAGAGCGCATTCCTTTGTGGTCGATTGGCCAGTAAATCGCACAACGCATTACAGAGAAAATTCGTTCTTTAGCCGAACAGTTCGTATGCGGAATAAACTCCCTGCAGAAGTCTTTTATGACACTTTCAATGTGCAAAGATTCCAATCAAATGTTCATAAGCACTACTCCCTCTATTCCCCATCCCACAACCTTATTCACTAGTTCTGGCACAATGCATTGCATAAGTAGGGGTCATCCCCTGAGTGCTGGTCCTAATTAAAAAAAGGTTATTTAGCAAAACTAAAGATAAACTACCTAATAAAGAATTGTCAAATTTAGTCTTTAAGATTCCATGTAGCTGAAACGATAATGAGATTTAAAATAAAGTATGTATAGGAACAACGAAAAATAAACTAAAAACTGGAATTGCTGTTCATAAAAATTTAAAAATATTAATTCACAAAAAAGTGCATAACAAATAACAACACAAAAAAATACCTTTTTCGGTTGGTTTACTTTCCCATTTTGTTGATTCCAATACTTTATGAAACACGACATTTTTTGTTTTGTTGTCTAGCGCGTAAATAAGCAAAGCTGATGGTTTTCCAACACGGAAACAGGCGACATAAAATTGACCATACGAAAATCAATGATTTCCAAGTTAATGCCTCAAATACTATATGACTGTCCTTGTGATTTATTTATTGTCATTGCGAATGTAAGCCTTACCGGAAACTACATGCGGGTGCCATAACAAAGACGCGATTGGTTGATAGTTCTCAATATTATGATAACTGAACCGACTTTCAGTTGGAGATTGTATGCTGGCAAACCGGGTAATTTAAGGTACTTTAAAACTTGTTTGAATAGTTGAGGACATCATCTTGATTAGTAGTGGAATCCACTGATTTGTACGTCATCGATTCGGTAGGAATTTCACTTTGGATCTTGAAATTCAATTCCTCTACATCAATGTTTTTCGCTGCCAATATAGCACGTTCACTCAACCAAACATGGTTTGTGTAATTTTGTGCAATGTTTGGTAACACCTTTAGGATGAGTTCGCTCTTCGATTCAGAGATCTAGAAAAGTTAACAGGGAATTTAATGTAGCCAGTCGCAATATCAACGGGGATTTTGCCATTACCAATGTCTAGTAATTGTTTTAAAAATAGTTCTCCAGATAGGTCGTTCTGCAACTCGACACGCATGTTGGTGCTTGTTTTGAGTTTTTTGACGTGTTTCTATAAGAAGATCGACTGCAATCGGCTGGCGTTGACGGTAGAATCACTGGCAACGTTTGGCGAAAATCACCTGCCAACAAAATCATCGCGCCACAAAAAAGGGTTTGATTTTTTCGCAGATCTTGCAACGTTCTGTGTAATGCCTCTGAATACTTCTTATGAACCATCGTACATTCATCCCGAATGATCAATTTGCTCTGTTGGAAATGTTGCACGTTGAAGTTTCATTTATTTGCATATTTTATGGCAACTTAAATACTAATGTGCAGTTCGACCGCCTTCCAACAACGTAGCTGCAGTTCCTGATGAAGCAATTGCAAATGCGAGCGAATAGTTGCCAAAAAAGTTTTTCCAGTCCCACCGGGAGCGTCCAATAAGAAAATGCCTCCAGTTCCATTATTACAACTTCGATGAGAATGTCGTACGCATATTTTTGTTGCAGATTCAACTGTAGAATATTCGTTTGAACAGATTCTCTCAGTGCATCACAATCATATTGTTTTCGCTTCTCAACTCATGACTAAATGCTTCGTGCTTTGGACGTTTAGGCGCTGTAAGGCCTTATTGAGATAAGACCTTGTTTGACATCATCATGCACATGTCTTAAAGTAATAGTAGTTCTTCGTTGTGAATTTCTTCGCTTAGTTGCAAACGTGGATTTGACATTCTAGTACGCATCTGAAGCAAAATATCATCAGACATGCAATATTTGTTTTTGGTCCACAAATCAGCTGGTTTGGATGGAAAATTATGTTAATATAATTATTCCAAGGGTGGAATCCCAATGAGTGTCATTTTCTTACAATCGCAAACGGTGACAGGCTATGTGCCACATAATTCACCATTACCAGTTCGCAGATGTTGGAACGATGTTGGACCACGAACGTGGACTAAAAACAAATGCAAATAAAGGCACTCATCGTTACTTGGATTGACTGTGTAAATGCGACCTAACGCATCAGTGGAAAATGCGCTAGGGTAAGCTGGAACCGGATTTTCTTGTTTATGGCGATTGATTCCAAGTATAATAACTCGGCATTTCAGGATATAGCAGCGTTCTGGCGAAGTCATCATGCTGGCACATTTGAAAAAAACTGGTTAATGTTGTAGATGGTGGCCGATCGGCTCGTTGTAATGCGTTGTCCGCAGTGAAATATACCCTTTGACCATTTTCCAGATGTACCGCCAAATGAACAAAAGTAGGATGTCTTTCAAGAATGGCGAATGAAATCATGCGCCAAATTGCTTCGTTACTGCTAACATTGCGTCCCATTTAATATAGAATTCTACGCACCAACTTCAATCACTTCAATGTCACTTCTTTTAGTCGTATATTTGCATATGTATTTGATGGAAAAATTCGACGTTGATGTGCGGTGTGAATGTGTTGAAAAAAATGGCAAATACGGAACAATCCAACGATTATCAACTTCAATATCCTGCTGATGCACTTTCACAATTGTTGATTTTCTGTTATCGGCAGTAGATCGGAGACAATAAAGTGAATAACCATCATTTCCGGTAATTTTTTCTACAAATAATGCCCTTGGATAACGTTTCGAACATTTGCCGTCGACCATGCACGGAGAATTGCTATTTAATGATCCACAGGGGCCACGAATCATGTTAGTTGTAGCCACCTTATGCATTCCAAGATCTTCCTCTTCGTTCCACAATTAAATCCATCAGTGATTTCAGTTTTAGTTAGAAAACTCTCGTGGTGACATCATTGCGATCGATGGGTGGTTAACCAGAGAATAACTCTTATCGTATTTCTATCCACTGGGGATTGCACGTGAAAGCAATGAACAAATCTAGTGTGCTATAATTGCGAACGTACAACAAGGCAGCTTGAGAATATTTCTGCATATGTCGCGGACTTCGGATATACGCTGATGTGAGGATCATCATTTGACCTACATTATGTGCGTTTCCGACAGCATTTACGGCATCTCGAAGGCGAATATACTCTTCGGAATGGAGTTTTGTTTTTTAGTTCAATTTGATGAATGACAATCGTTCTGTTTCCAATTTTACATATATATCCACAACGTATTGGTGAAATAGACGGCGACATTTCAAGATGTGATTGTGTTCATTTTCACGAAACATCAGTCGATATGAAAAATAATTCGTTGAACAAAGTTTCTTGTTCGTTTCAGCGCCTGTAAATTAGTATTTGTGCCAATGAAATTAAATCATAGCGGACTTAACGAATTATGCAGTGCACCATACGACCGGTGCGTTTCGTAAGCGCGTTGCAACTGATTGTTCCGCCGATATCACGGGATTCAAAACTTTCACCAACGACGACAATGGCGATATCATCAATTGTTGACGCATTAAAACTTCTTGCGTGTTCTCCCGCAGGCGTATTATCAGCTCTGATAATAATTTTATTGTTATCAGATGGCATTCGGTCCAGTGCGGTTTTGAATAATGTAACCAATTCATTGCATTTATGAAAAAAAGTTTACAGTTATTTTACAATTGGTCTTTTAAGCGAACTGTTATGTGTGTAGCGCTGATCTACTTGTTTTGTTGTATTTCCCATGAAATAAACCTGCAGAAATTTATAGTCTGCATTCAGGTGTGGTAATAGCAACCCAGCTCGATGATAAATTTGACCTTAAATCTGTAATACTTTATCTATGTAAAAAAATAAATACTGTAGATGATTGTGTTGCAATTACCTTCAAAATGGGTATAAACTGGTTCCGAACAACATTTGGTGCACCAAATGAAGTCATTTGGAAGCAACTGTTGTATTTGTGGATTTGTGCCAACAAATTTTTGGAATCTTTTCCTATACCAGAAAACAATGAGCGTAATGGCTCCGGTGGCAGAACCAATTGTGAAAGTTTGACCGTGCTACTTGTGCAACACAATCCAGGAGTTTCATTTTTATATTTCAATGACCTACAATGTAGGCACAAAACATTCATCAATCTAATAGCAACGCCATGGTCGGCACTGTAATTAATTGTCATGTCGCAACGGAATACACATCGATAAGTACTCAACGCATCATTTGTGTGTTTTCTTGCACGGTCATTTAAATTCATTGCCACACAATTGGCTTCTATTGAACGATGATTTCTCTGTCAATACACATCAGCTTCATTTGCGTTTTCTCTTGTGTGAAGTTATCTTAAGTTCAAAATTTTTTTTAAAAGGTTATTTTAACTTTAATGTTTAATTTGTTTGTCACTGTATTAATTAACATTACTTTGCATTATATTTAAATTAAACTAAATTGTAATGTATGAAGTATGGTGAGAGGTTTGCTAAGAAGTTTTGAATGCTGCACTTAGCTGCAGCATGCTTAAATTCCACTAAGCCACCGTTTATAGTGCTCAGTTAGAATAGTAAGAAGATCTTTGTCAATTAGTCAAAAATATTCTGATTTTTATTTAAAACTTACCCAGCTATTCATACCTATTTTTATTTCTAACTCTAATTCTTTCAACATGTTCTTTCTTTTGTGATCTAAATAATTATTTTTCAATTATTTGCAGTTTTTTGTGTGTAGTCATAATTCTCTATGTAAGCAAATTTCAATGTTTAATGAGTTAATGTTATCAAATCCCCTTTACGTTACAATTGTAGGTTACTTCAAGTTATTGTTTATTTTATTAGGTTAAGTGACAAATGTGTTGTAGATGCATTTTGTATTATAAGGTTATTGGATAATGTGACCAACAGTGTATAAATGTAACCAACACACTACAAAATACATTTTACTTCAAATTATGTCAACCTAAATCAAAATTACAACGTTTGCATTGTATTTAAAATTATGTCAGCCTGAATCAAAATTACAACGTTTGCATTTTATTTGAAATTATGTCAACTTAAATCATAATTACAACGCATGCATTACTATATTAATACAAAATATATTTAAATCAACTCACTTAATAAATTCTTTTATATCGATTGCACTCTTATTTAGGTCAACTTTTTTTAAGTATTTTTTTTATTTTTTTACTCATTTCCGCATTATTAAAATTAACTACGTTATAATTTAATATTGTATAAAAAGGTTAGCAATCTCACTAATAAATTAATATTGATTCAACAGTCTTCATACGCAAGATCTTTTTTTGTTTTTTATATAGTCTTTCAGTTCAAGTGCTAGAAAGAAGAGGGAAATACACAATATTGTTAGTTCTGACGAATCGTCTGAATTAAGCCACACTAAAATTCCTGTTAACAATTTCTTCTTGTGTACTTGCTAAACGTGCTTGTGATAACCGGTTCCTTTTCATTTCATTTCGCGTTGTTCTGCAGTTCGATTATTTTCAAAATTCATTTGGTTTGTAGCATTGGGTGTTCTGCGATCTATATTGGAATATCTTATTGGCGGCATTGTAGTGCTAATTAAGATGAAAAGATGAAATTTATGAGTTTCAGCTGAAATAGAGGGTTTGATGCCGTTAGAAGTACTGGCACCCGTTACATTATCGACTCTCTGCGTAACGGATCTTACGTTTGAATCACTCTTCTTTTGTATCGAATAACCTAATTCACACAACCTCATCAAGTTATTGCAGTAAGTAATGTAAGTACTTTTGTATTTAACTTTCAAAGATTCAACCTATATCGGATCATCTTTGTCATCAGATTCCCTTTCGGCTTCAGTTATAACGTTATAAGCTAACTTAACAGCATTTCAACATGACTTCAGCTCCTGTCGATGTACTTCAAGAGCAGAAAATGAAGCCACCGGAAGTTGGTTGTCGGCTAGAAAATCTACAATATTGTCAGGCAAACGGATAAACTGATCCAAAGACATTTTGGCACTTTAATTTAATATTAGCAGAATAAAATACTGTTGTCAATTAATCACTTGACTGAAAGCGAAAGAAAGAAAAAAAAACTAATATCCAGCCAGAATATCAATTAAAAGTTCAAACAAATATTTCGAAAAAAAAAAAAAAATAAATAACCATAAATTAAAAAGTTGTTTAAGTTATAATGGATTACCAAAAAAAAAAATTGTTAAACACGGAGAAAGTAAATTTTTTGTTAAACAATATATGTAAGTCCGAAAATGAAATCATATTTTTAGATCACTGAAAACTCAATCAGCTCTAAACACTAAAATATTCTGTAAAAGTGTCTTGGCCTTTCTTAACTCGAGTGGAAGTAGTATTTTTTTTCCAGAAACTTCCCAACTCTTTGAAATAGGAGGAAATGTATTAAAAATTATTTTTTTTATATAATATAAATTTGAATTTAACTAAAAACAATAATTTTTTTAACTTTATCTTGAATACTTTTTTTGTTTCCCAAAAATTGAGTTTCATTGGATCGATAGTTGGAATAAGATTATTATAATATTTTTTTTAGAAGTATTTGTGTATACAACAAAGTTGACAGTAAAGCTGGCTTACTTATTCAAGCAAACACACCTATTGTAACTTGTATCAAATTTTCAATTGGTTTCTCCGTACCTCCAACTGTAATATTATTTTATTTTTATTGTAACATATCAATGTTGTGTATGAATGTGCAAAAGAATTGTTCGCTGGAAAGTATGGGGTAAAGAGAAATATCCAAATTTATAGCCTAAGAGAACTCTGATGACAAAATTGAATTATATATGTATACAGGAATGTGCTGAAATTAAACGGTATTTTCAATGATACATAGTATCGACATACATATGTGAATATACATACAACTAGACCCTTACACCACTTATGTACATATGTATATGACACTTTGTACCCTGGATAAATCTAAAAGATGTACACCTACCACAAAAAGTTATGCACAGTACCTGTTGTTTGATAGCGATTGATGAAATCTCCTTATGTATGTGCCTGTCCGCACTTAATTGCAAAATTATATGAACATATGTAAATGAACGTGGATACTTTTAACTATTTCTTTTATTTAATTTTACAAATCTTTTATTACCGCGGCATTATATTTTTGAACTAGAAAATTATAATTTTTTCCATTATAAAAAATATAAATAAAACCTGTATGGTTTTTTATTACACACGAATATTTGTATGTATGTACGTATATGTCCAAATTATTATTATTCACGTATTCCCGTGCGCGTTCGTAACCAATGAACTTTTGACTAAATTTCGTCACAAGCAAAAAATAAAACATACCTTCTGTAATCTTAGTTATACTGCAGAATATGTGTATAAGTATGGATGTATGACCAGCTGTAATAATCAATACAATGATGAATTCTCTGGGAACGAAATTTCCAATTCGGCTCGAAGGACCAAATGTTTGCTTCAAATGGTAAAGAGGGAATCTGTTGGAAAATTCGAAGTTAGCCTCAGAGCTAATTGAATAACAAATTACATAACTTGTTTGCTCAGTAAACCAAAAACCCCAGTGTAAATCTGGATGTAGAAAAGAAAGAAAAAACACAAAGAATTTTGGGTATAGAACAATAATTTTAATGGATTAATATTACCTGTCAGCACAACTGATAAGGTTTGTATACGGAAACAGCACGATTGACCTTGCGACTAGTAGTGCGCGGATATTTTTGACATTTCGTTTAAAGTGATTATTTACAATTCTTAGTATTCAATTTTAATTTATATCTATCAATTACAAATGACATAAACTGGTTACCCTGTGAGTTATCGACGAAATATTAACGTCAATGTATTTGGCATTAATATTACCTTTTGATCATCATACTTGTAGTTTGAAATTAAATTTAAAACTTAATAGAAACTTAAAAAATCTAATTAACTTTTTGCAACCTGAAATTGTCAATACATTAATACTTACCGAAATCTAAAACTAATGAAATTACCTGTTGTTATTCCTAAAGAAGAAATACCTGTTAAGTAATTAATACTTGCTGTCGCTTATGTTTAATTTTAAACAACGCATATCGCTGCAACTTAAATAGAGAATTGAAAAAAAATGCCTCAAAAATTTGCATAGTGTAAATCTGGACTATTTTTTATTGAGTTTTTTAAACCAGTATAATAATAATAATAATAATAATAATAATAATAATAATAATAATAATAAATGAATTTAATAAAACTAAAATAAATAATACTAAAACTAATACTTACCCCTAATACTTACCTTACTTTTAAGTTTTTTTATAAATGTTAAAAGTAACTGTTATGCTGAAAAATATTGTAGCATCAGTATACATAATAAATACTTTTACTTGCAAAGTAATATCTGAGTAAAACGGTTGTAACGGGTGTATTGAAAGACGATAATTTGCTCGCTAAAAGTGTTTATTCATATATTTTGACATTTCTAGTTCATATGACATTTGTTGTTGAATAGGACAAGTTATTAAAATATTAGGGTTATCACAACATCTCTCCCACACTTATTTAAAAAATTGTTAAAATATATATGTATATATAAACATAGGTTTAATTCATTTCATACAGTTAATTATATAAATAAAAAAATAATTTTAACTTAAGAGTACTGAAGTCTCTCCGGTGCCTTTCTTTCACGAATTGACCTTCGGATGGATCCCTTTTCATAACCCGAACTGGTCGCTGCTTGATGAGAGATCGGTTGTTGTGGTTCAACTTGTTGTTGCAAATCCGTTGATAGTATTTTGTCAGAGTTTTGTATTGAAGACTCCACTGATGGTGGTCTCGCGCTACTGGTTACTTCCACTGGTTGGTCTGAATACGAGTTTGAAATTTGATCACCAACGTTTCTCATCTGGTCTACATGCCTTGTCCATAAGCGGTTATCATTTAATTGGACATTATAGTGTAGTTCTCCTTTGCTATCTAACACTCTGCCAAAACGCCACTTATCGTTGGACATATAGTCTCTAACTGCGACCCTCTCACCTGGATTGAATATTTTGCTGGGAAAGAGTGAAAAGAGAAAACCACTTTTTTTATTTCATTGCATGGTAACAATAACTCCAGACGGCTTTGGATTTGTCTGCCAAACATAATCATAGCTGGTGACTTTTTAGTTGAGGGATGTATAGCTCGACGATATGCTAAGAGTATGGTTGATAGTTCATTTTCCAAACTGGATGACTTTTCCTTCATAGTCTTCAGTTTGTTTTTTAACGTTTGTATAAACCTCTCAGCTTGGCCGTTCGTAGCAGGATGGTAAGGTGCGCCATGTTTATGTATTATGCCATTTATTTTTAAAAATTTTTGGAATTCTGAAGAATTAAATTGTGGGCCATGATCTGTTACCAATATATTTGGAAGGCCAAATGTTGAAAAAATTTGTTTGCATATCTGAATTGTCACTTCAGCTGTTATACTTGGCACGATATGGACTTTTGGCCACTTGCTGAAAGCATCAATTAAAACGAAAAAATATTTACCCATAAGTGGGCCTGCAAAGTCGGTATGCACTCTTTTAAATACTTTACTGGGAGGCATCCAACAATGCACTGGTATAGCCTTAGGATTGGGCTTATAAAGTTGACATTGGGAGCAATTGAAAACCATGTTTTCGATGTCTGCGTCCATCTTCTGCCACCAACAGTAGGCTCTAGCTAAGGTTTTCATCTTTGACATACCAAAATGTCCGGTGTGTAATTCACGTAAAACTTTTCCTCGAAGTGTTTTTGGAATAAATACTCTAATTCCCCTCAATAAGCAACCGCTTTGTAGGGCAAATTCTGTTTGCTCTATGCCAAATCTGTGTTTTGAATAGCAAATTCTGCCATATTTTAGGGATTCCATCAGAATTTTAATTTCTTCATCTTTTTCTGTTTCAATGCGTAAATCCTCTACTGTTACAGGTAGATGAGTTCAATCATATCGATTTCTTCAATGGTGTTGTATGTGATATTTTGTGTCAGCCTCGAAAGTGCATCAGCATTTGAATTTTGATGTGACTTTTTAAACCGAATATCATAATTGAACGATTCTAAAAATATAGCGTAATGTTGCATTCTGGTTGCTGTCAATGTAGGTAATCCTTTAGTGGGCGAAAATATTTGGGATATTGCTTTATTGTCCGTTACCAGGGTAAACTTCCTACCTATAAGATATTGGTGGAACTTTTTGATGCCAAATATGATCGCATATGCTTCCTTATCGACTTGACTGTATTTCTTTTGCGTTTTGTTTAATGTATGCGAAGCAAACTGAATAGGTCGTTCTACGCCATCCTTATCAATATGGCTTAACACCGCGCCAACTCCAACAGGGCTTGCGTCTACGGCTAGTACAAGTGGCAATTCTGAATGATAGTGCATTAAAATCACGTCTGATTGCATCTTTTCTTTGACCATTTTAAATGCTCGATCACAGTCTGCATCAAATTTAAAATCCACTTCCTGGTGTAAAAGATTATTTAATGGATAAATCAACGTACTCAGGTTTTCAATGAACCGACCATAATAATTAATAACACCCAAAAACGATCGTAACTCATCTTTGGTTTGTGGTTTTCTTATATTTTGTATAGCATCCACTTTCTGCTTAACCTTGGAAATGCCATTACGATCAATAACATATCCACAGTACTCAATTCTGTCTTTTAAAAACTCGGACTTGTTCAAATTTACACGCATATTGTGCTTTTCCAACCTACGAAGTACTTCATAAACCCTGTGTAAATGTATTTCATCATTGGGAGCGGTCACTTTAATATCATCCAAAAATACTTTAACTCCAGGTATGTCACACAAAAACTGTTCTATAAAACGCTGCCACTTGCCACTTGCCACTTGAATAGGACAAGTTATTAAAATATTACGGTTATCACAACATTTTTTTATTTAGGTGGTTTTTATCGAGTTTTATTTTTTTCATCAAAGTGCCCTAAATTTTTTTTTATTTTAATTATAATTTATTTAATTTAAAGTTCTTAAAAACTATTAAGAAAAACCATTTTGGTGCCCGAACAGGGACGAGTGAAAAATAAAACAAAAAAATTATAAGTGATAAATTATTTCATTTTTAATAAAAACTAACTTTTATAATTTAATTAAAACTTAAAAAATAAAACAATAAAACAGTGAACGGTTTAAAATAAACAAACAAGTGTTGAAAAACAAGAAACAATTACATTACATTAAAATATAATAAACATTGTGACAAGTTTATTAAACATACAAACATAAGTAAATACAAAAAACAGTGATTAAACATAAAAATATAAAATATTGTTAAACAATCAAAAACCAAATAACATAGAACACAAACACAAACTAAATTGTTTTCAACAAAAAAAATATAAAAAAACAACCAATTCACCTTCATCCTCATCCAGAGAAGTTAATCCAGATGCCTCGTTGCCGCTGTATCATCTGTAGAGCAGAGCATAATCAGGGGAGTAACTCCGAAACAGAACCAGAGGTAAAAAGTGCAAAAAATATTTGTGTAATTACCTTAAATTTGTAAATTAAACAAATTTAAGAGATTTTTGTAAATTATTCAAAAATTAATAATCGCTTTGCAAGTCGAACACAAAATATATTTTTTACATTTAAATAATTCTGAAACAATTTATTTATTTGTTATATTTAAACATAGCCCACCCTTAAAAGTGAAACTTAACGCGAGTGTTAATCATTTTGTTAATATACAAACATACATATATAATTTATTTTCTTTATTATTAAGAGATAAATTAATATTCTTTTATTGCCGTCGGTATTGCAATATTGTCAAAATAATTTTTATTGCTTTAAAAAATACACGAAAAAATTCGCGAGTGTTAATTTTATTTATTTTAAATAAATTTATTAATACTATATTTGGATTTTCTTTAAATTACACATTCGTTGTTATTAAATTATTAAGATCAGTGTTTCATTCCGAGTGTTCCTATACCACTTGTATTATTATTTACTCTCAGCTAATAACAGTGTGTAGCGTTCACACTAGCATCGAAAATCAATTTTCATACAGTTTTAAAATAGTAAGTTGTTTGTGTGTTCACGCTAGCATCGAAAATTATTATTTTAAATTTTTATAAGAGAAAATTGCTTCGCGTGTTCACACTAGCATATTATATTTTATAATATTTGGAAAAATAATTTTAAAACGATTTTACTTGGTTAAATAAATATTTTTAGTATACCAAAGGCTGTTTAAAGTGGTTTTAGACAAAAATTATATAAATTACTTTTAATTTAACAGAAAAAAAATACACAGTTCAAAATTTAATATTTTTGTGAAAGAAAATAGATCTTAAAATTGTAAAAAAATCCGTATATCGTGTAACCGACGAGAGAATAATATTTTATAATTCTTGTAGTCCAAAACAATTTAAATTTTTTTGTTTTAAATAAAATTCGGCCAATAAATTAATTTGGTAAATTTAAAATTTGTTTTGAGGAATAAGGTAAAGTAGAAGTTATACAATGCCTAGTAGAAAACATCAAGATTCTCCTTCCAGATCGGAAATTTTGGAGAAATTAATGGCAAAGAAAGCAAAGGTTGTACAAAATATAGTTAGAATTCAGCAATTTATAAGGGAAAAGACGATATCTTTTAACCCTATAGAATTAGAATGTCGCTTGGACATTTTAAAAACTTATATTGACCAAGCAATGAAGCTTCAGTAAGAGGTTGATAATTTAGATCCCGATAATGACGATAGAGCTGGCTTGAGGACATTTGTATGATAACAAAATCAATGTTTTTGAGTCTACTGGCTAAAACTAGGCAGCCAACCTTGCCTGAAATTTCTTTCAGGGCACAGACACATCAGTCAAGACTCCCAAATATGAAGCTCCCCAAATTTAATGGAAAATATTTTGATTATAAGAATTTTATGAGCTTATTTGAGAACTTATTCCACAATTATCCGACGCTGACAAATATTGAAAAGTTTAATCATTTAATATCATGCTTGTTCGATTCAGCTTTAGGTACAGTGAAAGCTTTTCAGATTTCAGAAGAAAATTATCCCAAAGCATTAGCCAGCTTAAAGAAGGTTTACGACAATAAACCAATATTTTTTGATATGGCAAAACTTTTTGATTTGCCTGAGATCACAAAACCTTCGGCTTCTGCTTTGCGAAGCATGATTGATACGGTTTCTGTTAGTTATGATTCACTGTTGTCAATAGGTGACGATAAGAAAACAGCGAATGCCATATTAATACATTTAGTGATGTCAAAAGTAGATCCAGTGACCAAATCAAAGTGGGAAGAACAGCTTGATTTCGAAAAGCTTCCTTTGTGGTCAGACTGCGAAGCCGCCTTGAACAAACGGTACCAGCATATTTCTGCAGACGAATCTTCTAGTTCAAGACCGAGTTTTAATAGTAATAATAATACTAATAAAACTGAAAATTCTAAAAGGAAAAAATACAAAACATCATAAAATTGTACAAAATCAAAACCATCTGCTGATAAGTGCTTGTTTTGCAGATCAAATCAGCATATAATAAATAATTGCCCTTCTTTTACTGCTGAGCCCATAACCAAAGGATTTGATTTCATAAAATCTGCGCCAGCATGTATTAATTGTTTGAGAAAAGGTCATACAATAGCAAGATGTCAATCTTCTAAGTGCAGAATATGTAGTGGTTCTCACAATTCACTATTGCACAAATTTAATGCAAGTTCTAGTAGTTCTAATAATTTGAATAATTATGCTGAACAGCCATCTACTGCACACGCGTCTGTTAATTATTCATCATCGGATGAAAGAATTATTCTTGCCACAGCTGTTGTGGAACTTGCGCAGCTTCTAAGACGGAAAAAAGAAGGAGGCAGATTAAGTCTCAATGGCATAAACGAAACAAATTCGGTTTCTAAATCTTGTGTGAATTTAACTGTCACGTCGAGGGTTAACTCTACTAACTTTACTTCAAAGTTTTGGGCATTGAGTCATATAACTAACTTGCAACCTGATCTTAGAATAAATACAACGAGCTTAAATATTCCTAAGAATATACAATTAGCTGATCCTTGCTTTCATAGGCCACAAAAAATTGATTTATTGATTGGCGCTGAAATTTTCTTTGAATTGATGTGTGTTGGTCAAACAAAGTCTGGTCAGAGCCTGCCAATTCTTAAAAAGACGTCGTTTGGTTGGATTGTAACTGGAAAATACCAATCAAAGGGCTCGACCAATAACAACGATTTTCATTTAAGTACTGTTGTAGAAAACGAGAGCAATGTTGATTCAATAGTCGGGAAATTCTGGGAATTAGAAGATCTTCCAAATGAGGCAACAAAAATATATTCTGAGGAACAGCAACAATGTAAGGACAAATTTAGAAATTCAGTACGACGCTTAATGTCAGGACGGTTTGAAGTCTCACGGCCTTTCAAATCTGATACAAAATTGCTTGGTTTATCTTTTGAAACTGCCAAAAGGCGATTTCTCTCTCATGATTTTATGAAAGAGTATTTCGATTTAGGTCATATATCACTTTTGAATAATATGCCAGATTTTCCTTACTATGTTATTCCACATCAATGTGTTTTGCGACCTCAGAGTACAACTACAAAACTTCGAGTAGTTTTTGATGCTTCATGTAGAACTTCTTCGCGTGTATCGCTTAACAATTTGCTAATGGTTGGTCCGAAGAAGAATTACATATATTCTACATTAATCCGTTTTCGATTTCATAAATATGCAATCACTGCAGATATTGAAAAGATGTATCGTCAAATTTTAATTAGCGAAAATGACAGAAATTTTCAATTAGTCCTTTGGCGAGAAAGTCCATCTGATTCCTTAAAGTGTTTCGTTTAAACACTGTTACATATGGCACGGCGTCAGCGCCATTTTTAGCAATCAGATGTTTGATTCATTTAAGCGATTTGTACAAAGAGACTTTACCTATTGGTTCAAAAGTTGTTCGCAGTGATTTCTTCGTAGATGATTTATTAACTGGTGCTGATAGCTACCAAGACCTGAGTATGATTCGTAACCAGGTTAATGAAATTTTGAGATCTGCTGGTTTTAAACTTACGAAATGGTTTTCAAATCATCCTGAATTTATGAGTTCAATACAGAATGAAAAACTATTACATAGCGATTCCGATTCAGCAAAAGCTCTTGGCATACATTGGATTTCGAAGAACGATTCATTAAAGATTCGTTTGGAAAATAATTTTCAAGAATTAAAAGCTACTAAAAGAAACATATTGTCAGTTTCTTCGCGGTTATTTGATCCTCTCGGACTATTATGCCCTATAGTAACAAAATCCAAAATGTTATTACAAGAACTTTGGATTCAAAAACTTGACTGGGATGAATCAATTCCCATGAGACTAAATACTTCATGGGAAAATTTCAAATCTAATTTACGGGAAATTGATTCAATAACAATCCCAAGATTCGTTTACACAACTTCTAAAGCAAAAATTCAAATTCACGGATTTGCTGATGCCTCAATTCGAGCATATGGTTGTTGCATCTACATTCGAAGCTCCGAATCAAACAGAATTGTTTCGAGACTACTTACGGCGAAATCTAAAGTTGCTCCTCTTAAGAGTTGTGGAATCGAATTAAGTTACTGATGAGCTTTGAAATCAAGTGTGTTAATTTCTGGACTGATTCAGAAATTACACTGTATTAGATTAAAACGCATCCATCCTCGCTATCCACTTTTGGTTCAAATCGAGGGGCTGAGATTCAAGAATGGTCAGACCACGTTTCGTGTCGCCATGTTCCCACCAAGCAAAATCCAGCTGATATTGTTTCAGGAGGATGCGATGTTGAAGAATTAAAAAATTCGATTTGGCTTAAAGGACCTTCGTTTTTACTAAGCGAAAGTTCCTACTGGCCTGTTAACGAACACTTTGAGGTAACAGAGAACCAGGAATTATTGGAAAAACGAAAAATGAATGTACTTATTGCAGTAGAGGATCCACATAATTGCTTATTGGATCTTTTAGAAAAATATTCGTCTTACAAAAAGCTACTACGAGTAACGTCTTTTGTACTTAGATTTGTTGACGTTTTGAGAAAACGCAAAATAGACAAAGGATCTAGACCTACTGCAATCGAATTGAAATGGTCATTCTTTCGGCTTGTAGAGACAATGCAGAAAAATTACTTTTCTTAGGAGATATCGAAATTGCAAAAATCTCTTGTCTTCCCATCAAACATTCAAAGATTAACACCATTTGTTCATACTTTACAGAAGAGAAACGAACATTTTCACTTTTAAAGGTAGGTGGAAGATTGCTTAATGCAAACTTGAAGTATAATACCAAGTTCCCACTTTTATTACCAAAAAAAAATAGCTTTGTCACACTGTATTTGTGGAATCTTCATTTTGAAAATTGTCATGCTGACACAAAAGCACTTGTAGCTCTTTCGCGGTAGAATATATGGCTTATTAATGCGAAAAAAGAATGCAGCAGAATAGTTTGCCGGTGTGTTCATTGCTTCCGTTATAAACAAAAATTAATGTCCCAAATAATGGGCAATTTACCCACTAGTAGAGTGAGAGCTACCCGACCATTTTTAACGGTCGGAGCCAGCCGATTGATGAAAGGGCTGCAATAGGTCGTCGCATCATACGAAGCGTCGTCCGGGGTTAGGAGTTATATGTATATATATTTATATATGTATCTTGATGATATACTTTGTTTATAATAAAATAAATATATCTTGTTACCTTATTTTTTAATTTTGAAAAATTTTTAAATTAATGTTTTTGTTTTTTACGTTAGAAATAATTTTGTTTTCATTTGATAAAGACAATAAAAAATTATAAATAATATATAAAAAATACAAAAACATTAATACATTAAAAGGATCAACACATAATTGGCGCAGTCGGTAGGATACCCGAGTATCGTTTTTAAGAAAATATTAGTAAAAACGGAAGTGATACTGGATATTCCAATATCCTTACGGGTGGTATACATACGTAATAAAAATGAATGTGTTCTAGTGTGTGGAAACGGAATTGTGGTTTAATACAAAAGAAAAAAACAATTAAATTACAAATACTAAAAAAAGATATAAAAATCAAAAAAAGAAGAATAAAAAAAAAAGTCTTATAAGACAAGAAAATAAAATATTTTTTGGTTATTGTAAACTATAATAATAAAGGTTTTGAACTAACGAATAAAAAAACAGAAGATTGGAACTATAAAATAAAATTGTGGATAAAAATTGAATTCTAAAGTGACAGAAGAATTAAAAGAGAAACCCTATACTAAATAAACTTTAAAAAAGTATATGTATAAAAAAATAAGTAGCACAGCAATTCAAACCTACAGGGTGAACCTCCTGACTACTGCATAAAAAACTTTAAAAAAGAATAATTTGTGCAAAGAGAAAATAATTTGAGAAAAGAGAATAGTAAAGAATACTCCATAAAAAGCAAGAAGAGGAAGAATACCCCAGAGGAAAGAAGGAAAAAAGAAGAACGTTGATGTCACCCAAAATTTGTTTGTCCAGCAGAATTTCAAAAATTTTTTAGTGGTATTTATGTATATTAACGTATTTTATAGTAAATTTTTAATATATAACTAACAATTAACCTGTTCAAATATATTTATCAATGATTAATTAAATATTTATATATATTATCATTTGTGTTGCATACATATGCCATTAGCGTTGTTAGCATTAACATAAATATTTTGATTTATTTTGAATATATAAACTAAAATTATATTATTTATTTATAAGACATTGTGAACTATTTCCGGTTTTTTTTTTTTCAATTTAAAATTACTTTTTGATATTAAATGTCATAATAAAAATAACAATAATTTTTTTTTCAAGGACAACTTAAAATTAAAGGATTGAGAAAGATTTGTTTTTGTAAAAAGAGGAAAGTAATTGATAATTGATATTTTCTTTTTCTTTAAAAAAAAAAAAAAAAATGGCTGAAGGAATCAATGCCCACGAGTTTTAACTATAGATCCATTTAAGTTACTTGATAAACTACCTCAATTTTCTGGTGATAAAAGAGAATTGTATACGTTCATTTCTCTTGTTGATAGAATAAATCCCCTTCTCAATAAATATGATGCTCTTTCACAGGTTTTATTTTTAGACATTATCAAAAGTAAACTTAGCGGCAAGGCAAGAGAGATGATAGAAATAAATTTTCATGTCCAGTCATGGGCAGATATAAAATTAATTTTAGTAACCAATTTTGAAGAGAAAAATAGTATTGAAGAATTATATGATAGGCTTAGATCGGTAGCTTTTAAAACGAATGCTATTGACTTTTTTAATGAGATTAAGGATAAGCTTCGAAGTTTAAATAATAAGACTTCTTCAGATTTAGGAATTAATCCTAATAGTGAACAATTGGCTAGAAGCAATATGATGACAGCTCTTA
The DNA here is from genome assembly GCA_937654795.1 of Cistogaster globosa. Lineage (NCBI taxonomy): Eukaryota > Metazoa > Arthropoda > Insecta > Diptera > Tachinidae > Cistogaster > Cistogaster globosa. The sequence continues at coordinate 42,686,652 of OW569405.1, forward strand.
AGATTTGTAAAGAAAAGCTCCCTGAACCTATGAGAACTATTTTAGCTTGTAGGAATCCTGATTCAGTTGAAAATGCATTGGATATACTTTTTACTTCTGGATACGCTGGATAGTCATGAAAATAAAGAAAGTACCTTTAAAAAAATTAAAAATTATAACGTAAGGAACAATCGCACGATTTATTTAAACGTAAATGGGAATAACCATTTAAATGGAAATAACACAACATATGATCGTTTTAGAACTAATCAGGGCAATCGATTCAATCATGGAAAGAATGTGGTGGAGAATCGAAGTTTCACAAATAATTACACTGGATATTAATATAGAGCTGACCAATCTAATGGCAATGGAGACGTTGATAGAAATTATATTCATCGCAATAACAATGATGATCGACATTTTGTGGCAAATTTTCCATATTCACAAAATGGCTTCAATTTTTGTGAACCTATGGATATTATTATTGTTCAAAACTCTGTTAAAGTTTCGGAATCATGTATGCCAAATATCCAAGGAAATTCAAATGTTATGAAAAAGTATGACAATAATTTAATGGATCAAAACAATGAAATACAAAATTTTCCTTTTCCAGCCTTTGCGGAGAATTACCACATATATTAATAAAAGATAATTTCAAATTTATTATTGATAGCGGAGCCACTCATTCAATTATAAATCCGGGAATTTGTAACCCAAAATGGAGAATCAAATCTTCTACTTTAACCTTAAAAACTCTACAGAATAATGTAAAGGCTGATATAGTTTATGAGGTGCCAATGTTTAACGAATTAGGGAATTCAAGTGATAAATTATTATTAATTGAATGTAGATTTCATAGAGAGTATGATGGTTTTATAGGGACTGATGTTTTACAGAAATACAAAGCTGTTATTGATTACGGCAATAATCAATTAAAAATTAATAACAAGACCCTTCCTTTATTAAAGCTTCAGAAAAGTAATTTGGTTACATTTATTTCGGATATTAAATGTGGTCTGATTCATATTAAGGAGCATAAGGATGTTGTGGGTAAAATTATTATTGCTGAGGGTATTTATAATTTAAATAACTTTAAGGTTGAGGTAGAAACCACAGCAAAGTGTTTAAATAATATTCATCTTACTAAAATTAATTCTTGGGTAGTTTCTCCGGAAAACTTTCATTTAATAGATGCTAATGTGGCTGAGGAAAATGATTTTGATCAAGCGTATCTACAAAAAATTAGAACGGGTTATTTTAATGCTGAGGAAAAACTTAAATTAGTTGAAATTTTAAAAAATTATAGTCAGTTATTTTATAAACAAAATTCAAATCTTACGTTTACAAATGCGGTAAAGCATCGGATAATTACTACCGATGATGTACCTGTATTTTCAAGGACGTATAGATATCCCTATGTTCATAAGGAGGAAGTAAGAAAACAAATACAAGAAATGCTGGATAGTAAAATAATTCAACTTTCTAACTCACCATATTCTGCTCCAATATCGGTGGTTCCAAAAAAAGATGATGCGAGTGGATTAAAGAAGTGGAGAATTGTGGTGGATTATAGGAAGTTAAATAAAAAAACAGTTAATGATTGTTTTCCTATTCCAAATATGGAGGACATCTTAGACAAACTTGGAAGGTGTATGTACTTTACTACTTTAGACTTGGCTAAGGGATTTCATCAAGTTGAAATTGATAAAAAAGACACTCATAAAACGGGATTTTCAGTCGAGGGTGGACATTATGAATTTTTGAGAATGCCTTTTGGATTGAAAACGGCACCTGCTACATTTCAACCAATAATGAATAACGTTTTAGGTGATTTGGTTAATAAAATATGTTTGGTATATATGGACGATATCATAATATATTCTACTTCTCTTCAGGAACATATGGATTCCTTACGTCTTGTTCTTGATCGGCTTTCAAATGCCAATCTCAAAGTACAAATAGATAAGTGTGAGTTTTTGAAGCATCAAACAGACTTTTTAGGACATGTTGTTACACGTCGTAAAATAAAGCCAAATCCGAAAAAAGTTGAATGTGTTGCAAATTATCCTTTGCCAAGGACACAATAACAAATAAAGCAGTTTTTAGGCCTCAGTGGCTATTACCGCAAATTTATTAAGGATTATTCTAGGATTGCAAAACCAATGACAAGGTATTTGAAAAAGGATGCCATGATAAACATTAATGATCCGGAATATATTGAGAGTTTTAGAACATTAAAATCTCTACTGATTAATGATCCAATATTAGTCTATCCAAATTTCAATAAACAATTTGTTTTAAATACGGACGCAAGTAATTTTGCTCTAGGTGCGGTTCTATCACAGGAAAATCATCCCATTTGCTATGCTAGTAGAACTCTCAGTGAACATGAGATAAATTATAGCATAGTAGAAAAGGAATTGTTGGCGGTAGTTTGGGCAGTTAAATATTTCCGACCGTATCTCTTCGGAAGGAAGTTTATAATAAAAACTGACCATCAGCCACTACAATGGTTATTTTCTGTAAAAGAGCCAAATTCTAAATTAGTTCGTTGGCGGTTGCAGGTAGAAGAATATGATTTCGAGATTTTTATAAGCGTGGAATCAATAATTGAAATGCGGATGCTTTATCTAGATTAAGGTCGGAAATAAATTTAGCTGAGCAAGTTAATGCTAATATTATTATTCAGAGTAATAACCCGTTAAATATTTATAAAAACCAAATAGTTATAAGCAAGTCAAACGCTATGTCTTTAAAGATAGTTAATAAAACTGTTTTCCGAAATAATAGAACAATCTTTAGTGCTAAAAGTTTGAGTGAAAAGGAAGTGTTATCAATCGTTAAAAATTATTTTCACCCAACAAGAGTAAACGCTATTTTTATTGAGGATGATTCTTTTTAGAACATATTTAGAAGTACTATTGTTAACTATTTTTCACTAAATTATCGTTTGAAAATTGCAAGGTGCAAGGAATGGCTTAATGATGTTTTAGATGAAGGTGATCTTCAGGAAATTATAAAAACTGAACATCAAAGAAATTATCATCGCGGTATTATTGAAAATTTCGAACAGCTTTGGAAAAAAAATATATCATCCGCAACTTAAATTAAGAATACAACAATTTATTAATAGCTGCCACATATGCAATATAGAAAAATATGACCGTAATCCAATTAAGCAAAATTTTAAAATTACTGAGACCCCTGATAGGCCATGCCAGATAGTGCATATAGATGTTTTTTATAGTTTGGGGGGCACATTGTTTTTAACAATAGTCGATAAATTTTCTAAATTTGCTCAGGCAATTAAAATACAAAACAGATCGTGGATAGACTTTCAGTATCTTAGTTTAGTTGGTAATATTGAAAAAATCGTAACAGATAATGAGTTAGGTTTCAAAGCGTTACCTTTGACCGAATTTTTAAGACAAAGGGATATTAATTTGCACTTTATTTCCAATAATAACCATTCTTCAAACGCTGATGTGGAACGTCTTCATAACACAATGAACGAACACATTCGCTTACTCAGGCATGATCCTGACAGAGACAGTGATTCTGTAGAGGAGAAGATTTATAAAGTAATTATTTATTATAATAACACGCTACACTCTACAACGGGATGTAAACCCATTGATTTTCAAAACGGTGCAATAAATGTTTTAGATTTTCCAGAAATTAAAGAAAGAATTCTGAAATCAAAAGAGAAATCAGTGTCGAATAAGAATAAGAATCGTGAGAATTGTATGTTACAAACTGGAGAGGTTTACCTAAAAACTGAAAGGGGTGGTAAAAATCATGCCAAGTTCCGAAAAGTGAAGGTAGATAAATTAGACAATGATCATGTAAAAACTCTAACGGGGTATAAGTATTATAAGTCGCATATTAAAAGGAAAAGGAAATTTTGAAATCTGATTTAGATTTTAACAATTCGATAAATTGTTTTTTATCTTAATTTTTTTTTGTTTGATTTGAATTAAAAATCGGAAATAGGTTTATTTTCTAAAATAAATTTATGAATTTCATTCCTAACAAAAATATGTTTATATAATTATTGTTATTAGTTTTAATTTAGTTACATTGTATAATTTTATTTGTCTTATATGTTAAAAAAAATCATTAAAATTTATATACGTATATTAAATATTGTATAAATACATATATAAATTTATATATACACCAAAGCTTTTCCTCGGAGCGTCAATATAACGGTGGGGGAGTTATATGTGTACATATTTATATATGTATCTTGATGATGATATACTTTGTTTATAATAAAATAGATATATCTTGTTACCTTATTTTTTAATTTTGAAAAATTATTAATTTTTTGTTTTTGTTTTTTACGTTAGAAATAATTTTGTTTTCATTTGATAAAGACAATAAAAAATTATAAATAATATATAAAAAATACAAAAACATTAACATATTAAAAGGATCAACACATAATTGTTAGGTTCAGCTTCATACCACCTCGGGCGCCACACTTCGGAGGGCTGTGGGAAGCAGCCGTGAAGCAGGCGAAGTTCCTACTTCTTCGAGCCGTGGGCAACGCATCGCTCACTCAAGAAGAGATGGTCACAACGCTTGCAGAAGTAGAGGCGGTGCTCAACAGTCGGCCAATCGCACCGCTGTCTCCAGACACCAACGACGGGGAAGCGCTAACTCCAGCGCACCTACTGATAGGTGAGGGTCTGCGTTCGCTGCCACCAGAATCCGCAGAAGACGTGACAGACAAAGAGGCGAAATTATGGAAGCGATGGCGTCTGCTTTGCGGTCTCAAGCAGTCATTCTGGCAGACTTGGTCTCGCGACTATATCCTGGGACTTCAGGGCAAAGGCAAGTGGTGCGAGGAGATGCCCAGTCTCAAGGTCGGTCAAGTGGTGATAATCCACGAAGACAATTGCCCGCCACAGCACTGGCTGACCGGGAGAGTCGTCAACGTCCACGAAGGAGACGACGGCAAGGTCAGGGTGGCGGAGGTCAAGACCACAAACGGCGTGTTTAAACGCCCAATATGTAAATTGACTTCTCTGCCTGATGACTGAAGACCTCAGCTCCTTCAATGGGGCCGGAATGTTGAGCCAGTATAATAATAATAATAATAATAATAATAATAATAATAATAATAATAATAATAATAATAATAATAATAATAATAATAATAAATGAATTTAATAAAACTAAAGCAAATAATACTAAAACTAATACTTACCCCTAATACTTACCTTACTTTTAAGTTTTTTTATAAATGTTAAAAGTAACTGTTATGCTGAAAAATATTGTAGCATCAGTATACATAATAAATACTTTTACTTGCAAAGTAATATCTTATCGAGTTTTATTTTTTTTCATCAAAGTGCCCTAAACTTTTTTATTTAAATTATAATTTATTTAATTTAAAGTTCTTAAAAACTATGAAGAAAAAACAATATATATATATTGAAAAACTTAATAAAAAATAAATAGAAAAATTATAAGAAAAAAAAAAAAAAGAAATTCCATAAAGGAACGTGAATAGATGGGGAAAAAATCAGTATTGAGAATAAAAAGGATGAAGAATATAAAAACCCAAAAAATAATTATTAGACAAATATACATATTTACCATTACTATTTTACATATACACTTACATATAAGAAACCAAAAGACAAGAAAAAAAATCTTACAAGTGCATACACAAGTGGCGTGAGACTTTTTAATGAATAACTGAGAATTGATTACATTAATAATTGTAGGAAATAATGATGATCATTAGTAGGTATTTAAAGTTATTTCCCTTTTAATCTAAAGAACTAGTGTTTTGTAAGCGAGTAACAAAATATTGTAATCACAAAAGTAAATCATTATATGGCAAGTACTTTTTAAGGTAATGTCTAATTTTTGCTGGGTATATATGAATAGGCATTAAACTTACCGCTTCAGCGTTTATACTATGCGTAAGTTTTCTGATGAGTGCCATCTATTGCACTTCTTATTCCTGGTATTGGACATTAATTATAAAAAAATCTTTTTGCTTCCATATTTTTCTTTTTGTACGTTTTTTGGGGCTAAGATTTTTTAGTTACATCACATACTTCCGATAGACACACGTAAATATATATATGAATATATGATCATCAGTAAAAGATCTTGGCCGATTTAGTGCTGCTAACCACCTTTTGCCAGAAATTTTAACATCGCTTCTAATTTAAGAATTGAAGGCACGGCGCTTTTAAATAGTGGTTTATAGAATTAAGTACACATATATATGCGGCTTTGTTAGGACAACAGTTTATGAAGACTCTTCTTGTTAAATCTGAAATCTTTTGGAAAATCTCTTTGATTCGGTTCGAATTAGACCTTTCTCAAAGTGGCTTCCGGTTATTTTCGCATTAAAAAATTCGCTTCCGACGTCCTTACCAATCTTTCTTCTAATACCAAGCTGATACAATTTTGTTCTTTTCTTCCTGTTGATTATAAATTAGAGTTTGAAAAACTCCGAAGCGCGCTTTCGAGGCATTTTCGATAACATGAGTTACTTAGGCTAATTAATCATTTCACAATTTTTGCAAAAAAAACACAAGTATGGGGTTTAATTTTTTACATAAAAATGTACTTCAAAACTAATGTTATAATAAGTTTTCATATACAATCTAAATCAAGTAGGCCTTTTTGGCTATTAATTCTGAAAATAAATGAATAAATAAAATAAATAACCCGATGTGTGCAAAAGGTTTCATAAAGTTTGCTGTTAACAGAAACGTGTCATCCCCAATTAAATGGAATTATTTTTTTGCAACATGGCGCTAAGCTTGGTTTTGAAGAATTAATTTTTTTCATAAAATTTTTCTTCAGATACAATATTTCCGAAAACCTCAGCAATAAAAAAACGGACCAGTGAGGTCAAAATGTTTTCTATCGCTAGCCCTAATATAGTTTATAAAAGCCTCCCGCTTTTGTTCAGTTTCTAGTACCTGTAATTAACAAGAAAAAACTATTAAATAATCCATAAATATGGTAGTACAACCATAAGTATAAGTACTATAATGTTGTTTTTCATTTTTTAGCGAGATGGCCCAGGTCAAAAAAAAAAACAAAAAAGGATGATTGACTATTTCTTTTAGATGTAAATTACAGCCTTTATGAAGTATAAGCTGAAAAACTTTCTACGTTGTATTTGACACAAAAAAATTTTGCGGAAAAGATCATAAACGGTGTGTTTCTTTATGGCCAGCTTCACTTATTCGCCTTTTACAAAAATTTAACCCATACTCGCTCGTTTACATCTATTAAGATCAACGCCTGTATCAAAAAGTCTCTCAATAGTATACATAAACAACTCATCACGAGATTCATCCTACAGTTCCATCAAAAGATTTGAAATGTATCTGGTTTAATCTATGACAACAAAAAATAGGATAGTAACTAATCAAAATGAAGAGACAAAACTAGAATATCCTGTACACGATTCTTAATACGCATTGAAAGAAAAATCGCTACGTTTGACCTTATATTCATTTTATTCAAATCTCTATAAGCACGCATATAAAATAATTGCTTTAAAAATTAAAAATTTTTTTAATAAACAGAAAATAATTTTTCCTTTTTTTATCGTGACAACACTGATTAAAAACAACATTAAAATAAATATAGTACTGTGTAGACCGTCGTCACTGACTGTTTATTTGGTACGTGTGGCGAGCGCTTTCGGTGTGAGAATAACATTTTTAAGGGGTGTTTTCATTAATTTTGTCCGTTAGAATAGTGTCTATTGAAATGGTATTATACAGGTAGATTGCTTGATATCTGTCATGGTATATAATTTTAATATTACTGACTTTTAATATTGGATAGATAAGTTTTTTATTTTTTTTTTTTAACTTTATTTTAATTAGCCTAACAGAAAAGTTTAAAATTTGTACATACATTTTTAAGCCTATTTCCGCGAAGCTTAATTGCTTGTCTGCAGAAGAATATAGTTAATACGTGTTCAATTTCAAATTATTAGTAAAAATATTTATAACTCTTAATTCTTAATAAATAAAAATAAATAATAATATAAAAATAAGAGATTTTATTGAAAACTAATAAAATATCGCTTAAGTCATTTTTTCCTCGTGTTTTTGTTTGTAATATGTAGCATATTTAGTGGCAACATGTTGAAAATTGTAGGTAAAGTTCATACCTTCCGACTTTAAAACGGTCTTTTATTCGTCTTCTTGTATTGTATCGGTGGTCAGCTTCTTTAAAAAAAATGAATCGTTGTAAAACTCAATAGCTATAGTTGTGTAATATATACTTTTGATGTTAAGAACGGTTAAATCTTTTGTTATGTTATCATAGTTGTTGTTTGTTCTAATGTTTATATTATTACTGTTGTGGTTCATAATGTTGTTCGTGTTGTCGCTGGTAGATGTGACATTTATATAGTGCCGCTTGCTTTTGTTTAGTATTTTGAGTATCCTGTTTCGTGTATTTTGAATCAGTCTGCAATGTGTTGCACATCCCCATGCAGTAATTCTATGTATGATATATGACTCTACTATAGAAAAGTAAGCTTGCCGAAGAACATTATAAGTGGCGCAAATACTTAGATGATATAACATAAAAGCTGGTTTACGAAGTTTTTTTTTGAACGTATTCTACATGTGAGTTCCACGTAAAGTTTTTGTCCATAAATACTCCTAGCTATTTATATGAAGACAAAATTTCAATGTAAGTGGTGAATGCTTCTGTAACGTTGTTTTTTTTTATGAATGCAGTTTGCGTCGTGTAATTTTGGTGGAAAGTTTGGTGGCCTTAAATGTATAAGTTGGTTTTCTTAGCGTTTATTACTAGCCCGTTGTCATGACACCATTTAGTTACAATATTGAGTTGGTTTTGCATTATGTATGCTTTTGCTACAAACGACAATGGCTTTATCGTCTGCATAGGCAAAAAGGGTACTATCGGAAAGCGTATTCAGCATGTCATTTGCATACATTATGTAGAGCAGTGGCTTAAGTTTCGATCCTTGCGGTGTTCCGAGTTCTGTTAAATAGTTATTTATTTTCACTCTATGTGTCCTGTATTCTTAATAGTCTTTGAACAATTTCAACTTCATTTCTCTTATACCATTTTTTTATGTATTTGCAGAAGTTTGCTATATGATAATGTATCAAAGGCTTTGCTAAATTCAATAAACGACACCATTCAATATTTTTTTAACTAAGAGATTATTTATGTGGTTAGCAAAGTTCCCTAATAAACTATTTATGTTTTTTCTTTTTGAAAACCACACTGTTTTTAACTTATTACTTTGTACTTCTGTAAAAAGCTGTTAGGTCCTCTGACGACTATTTCTTTCAATACTTTTTCAAAGACAGGTAGGATTAAGGCTATAACTATTGTAGTCTGTATTATCTCCATTCTTATATATACATATTTTTTATTAGAGAATATTTTATAGTTTTTGATATGAGTGTCTTATCAAGACTGTCATTATTTCAATATGTTTTGGCCTTACCCCATCAAATCCTGCACCTTTTTTAATATTCAAGCAGTTTAATATATTAAATATTTCTGGCTCCTTTGTATTTTCAATTACAATTCACTTGGGCAATGTTGGACTAATGTTATTCAAAGTTACAATATTGCAGTTATGGATAATTTTTTTTTTCACATTTTACTAAAAGTTATTGCAAACTTGTTCTCAACATTTTTTATGCTTTCGTTTTTAAAGTTTTGTATGATAAAGCTATCGATTTTGTTTGATTTTTTCCGATTATTTCATTAATAAGTTGACATGTGGCGAGAGGATTATTTCTATATTCTATTAACTTATTTCTATAATGTTTTTGTTTTTTATTTAAGTAATTTATATTTTTTATAATTCGTTTCATAATGCTTAAAACATTGGGGGTTGATGTCCATAGGTTTCAAATGTCTGTTATCACCAAAACTAATAAGTGGAACCACAAGCACTAGCACTTCGCAATAAAAAAGAAAAACCAGAAGTTAATTTTTTTCAATCAAAGTAAAAAGGTGAAGTTACAAATTAACTTTCCTTTAGTTTTCTTGAATTTAAATATTTTAAATACAACAATTTCAAAACGAAAGAAAAATACAATTTTATTTAATTTTCATTTCACAAATTTTAAGTGGCGCGAACTACAACGAAATTTATGCGATCAACGATTATAAAAAGGAGCTCGTTTCTTTTAATAAAAAAAATATTTATAACGAAAAGAAGTAATTAAGGAAATCGTTTATGATCAAAGCGCCCCTTAGACGTCAGCAACTGTTATCTTAAGCCTTTTTTCAGATGTCAACATCCCGGCCGCCTTGCAGTACTGCAATCTGAATCCAAACCACAAAATTATCTAGTAAGAAAAAGAAGGAAAAAAACAAAAAAAAAAACTAAAGGATGTAACCCAAGATTCCAATATCTTAGTTCAGGAATATTATCATTATTTATCAATAACAAAAAAATAATAATAATAATAATAAAAACAACAAATTAAAGCATCAGTCTGGTACTAAAGTCCATTAATCAATTTTGGCATCTAGTAACACAAACCCAATAAGAATAAAAAATACTAAGTCAAAGTATCATGATGAAATAAACAGTTTAAAAACAAAGAAAGCAGCTTATACTTTCGTACAACGTTCAAGGAGTAAATGATCTAGATATCAAATATCCGAAAATAGAAAATTGCGCTAGTGGCTTTCCTAACAAGCCACCAGACACATCATTTCTAATAATTTTGGTGTAAACATGGCATCCGAGCTTAATCTGGACTGGAGTCGACACGAAAAATTGAGGGTCCGCCAATTGAAAGCCGAAAAACTCATCCGCAATTCTTCCGTGAAGTGATTTTTTCGGCGTTTAGATTTTAAATCGCCTTCTAACAGTGGCATACGTTTCTACTGTTTCGCTGCTGCCATGGTTTCCTCCTAAAACCACAAACATTTCTTCGTCTGTCCTACATAAACTGTTTTGTCGCGAGGTCGCCTCACTACATCATCGGACACCACTGAAGTCTCCGAGCCAGGATCAATCAGTGCTACAATTTTAACAATGGCAATGAGACGACATCTCGAGATCTTTTTTTCCAACTTCTCTTCTCCGTGCAGTTGCTTTATAGTTTCCTGGGTTAGTAGGGCTCGAGACGAACTAGATCTTTCGCACTTCTGACCATCGAAGTCCCCTGGCTAAGTCTTGGGATTAACGAGGTCCTCTACTCATTGGACGGATCGACGGACTTGTTTCCCTTTTAAGGCGCTTTAAATTTTTTTTTGAGCTAGACGAACGAGGTCTTGTGCTCGACTTATGCAAAAGCGTGTGATGCATATCACCACAGAACTTACATTTGCCCGTACTCTCACAAGTACGCCAAGTATGGTCATGGGTCAAGCAACTAGCACAATATTTGTAAATAGAAATAAGCTGCATCCGTTTTTCAACATCTGCTTGCAGAAACTTTTTACTTTAGGTGATTCTTCAAACATACTCGACAAACCATTTTGTTAGAAGCACGATTTCGGCATACTCTTTTGGCGAATCTATGATACTGTAAAAAAAATATAACAACAAAGAATAATAAGTTGGAAGTACTATTAACTTCACAACTGGTCTGGTATTTTTTTTTACTTCTAAACTCTGACGTGGCCATCTTTACCTAAATGTAACCTCTCCACTCTTCCCATGCGCTATTCATTTGTCGCCAAGTTATCCTCGAGAAAAACAACAAGATCACAAACTTTTAAATCTTTCTGCAAAAATTTCCATTTATGCCGTTTTTGAAGATCATTTAAGTAGTTCTCATTCCACCTAGCACATTAACGCAGATATAGTGCCTTAACGCGCTGCCATCGATTAGTAATTGACAGCGCTGATTTTATAATGTCAACTTGAGGTGGAGCTAAAAGTGGGCCGACAATAAGAAAAAGACGCGGTGTTAAAACATCTAAATTTTCAACGTTTTCTGGTCAAGGGCGCAAAGGTCTGGAATTTAAACAAGATTCTATACGCGCTAGCAATGTCGAATATTCCTCAATAAATATATATTTAAGATTTCCAGCTATTCTTTTAAAATGACGCTTGAAGCTCTTTACGCCTGCTTCCCATAAGCCCCCATATGAGGCGCACTAGCAGGGTTAAAATGCCATTCAGGGCCCCGGGGTCTTTATTTCGCATTCACTTTACTGCAGTGTTACGAAAAACTTTACGAAATTCTGATTTTATGAGATTTAAATATATTTGTAGAAAAAAAAGCTTTTTGAGATACGATTGTCAGTTTGTCTTTAAATGATTAAATATCTGCTGAAAAAATTTCTGGACCCAGAGAATCATTTTGCTGTTTTAGAATTTCTTTCAACCTCTTAATACAAATGCCAAAACGCGCAAAGCTCGCGAATAAGAGGAAAAATTTTCCAATAAGTTATAAAGCGATTTAAAGCATACAAAAAATACTTGATGTTTACGCTCTTCTTTCTTGGTTCTAAAAACGCCTATAGAAGCATTATCCCATCGATCGGTAGAAGAACATAGCCAAGAAGGACTATGCCACCAAAGCTGGTTTTCGGTCAAGTCCTGCGGCCGCACACCCCTACTTATAAAGACTGCAGTGTTGTCCTTCGAACAAACGTGTTTCCAGCTATTTTTGGATATTTTTTTAACAATTTTTGATACCCTGTTTGCCACAAAGGATGTCTATGTACTCAACGGTTTCTGAGGCCAAGCTAAAACAATATTAGAATCGCTCCAAGCATACGGTTTTATACGGTTTTCGTCAAATTTAAAATCGTTTTTTACGGCATTTATCAAATCCGCCAAAAAGATAAGCGCCACACAGTTCTAAGCGCGAGTTAATTTCCAATTATAGGAAATGAGTAAAAAATATATTTTATTTTTTCTGCACCAACAAAAGTGCGTCTCTTTATTAAATATATTCTTAAGACTCTCTATCGTATTTTTCTTAGCATCTATTTATATTAATAATTATGTTTAATGTGTCTTTGTCCTAACTCAAAATATGTTTTTCTTTGTTTAGGTTACTAGTACCTTTTTTATCAGTAAAACATGTTTTGAGTTATTTGTATTAAGTTAGAAAAGAAAGAATGTGTTTCTTATCGTTACAATAGTTGTATTTATGATGTTTGTCTTATCGTTACAATAGCTGTATTTATGATGTTTGTCTTATCTCTAGCTTAGAATAGTTATATTTGAGTTATGGATTTATCATCTTTTATTACTATCTTAGTGATATTTGAATTTATGGATTTGTTATTACTATCTTAAAATAAGAGATGTTAACTCGCGGCAGAGTAATGGTTTTTAAGGGAGCTACCCTAGACTTCGCTAACAACAAATGGGACTGCATAATGCCATTTTGGTGCAAAAGCCGTACATATACACAAGCGCCATATGCCTTTTCCGAGGCGTCAGATGAACCATGAAGTTCTACACTACTAGAAGGTGTAAACCCTATCCATCGACAAATTTTTATTATATCAATGCCGCTATAATTAACTATAAATTGTAGCCCTTTTGGTTACTATTTTCATATAAGTTTTCATCCCAATCTCTGTTCTTGCTCCAAATTTGTTGCATCAACATTTTTGCAACTGCAATTATCGGCCCAAGAAATCCAACTAGATCAAAAAGCTTCACGATAATTGACAAAACTTCTCGCTTGGTAAAATTGTCTTTTGCAGGAATAGGAGAAGTTTTAAAAAAATGTACCATTTTAAGCATTCCACCTTATGCCCAATGTGTTGCTGTCGTCGTTCATTTCTAGCAAATTGCAGTTCAAAAGAAAATCAAGGGGTAAATCCTTTAAAATACGTTCGTCGTTTGTGTTCCATTTCTTCATCGAAATACGAGCAGATGATAGAGCTTATAATAATTGATCACAAGCTAAAATCGCTAAAGAGATATCATGCGTACCCGCCAAAGCATCATCTACGTACAGCATACAACGCAAAATTTTAGAAGCTAGCGGCCATTTTTATTCAACATCACTTGATAGTTGAGGCAACGTCCTAATAGCTAAATACGGTGCGCCAGTTATCCCAAAGGTTACGGTTTGTAGTTCAAGATCCTTTAAATCATCCGTTGGATGATTGCGAAAAACAATACGTTGAAATTTTGTCTGTTCTGTTTCACCAAAATTTGGCGAAAAAACCGCCATCTAAATAGTAACAGCATTAAGCCATTTTGTAAAACAGGTCCAATAAACAAAATATCGTAAGTACTTAAACCTGAAGATGAACGAATTGAGGCATTGAAAACTACGCGGACTTTTGCAAACAAACTTTCAGGCTTACGCCTGCTTCCCATAAGCCCCCCATCTGAGGCGCACTAGCAGGGTTACAATGCCATTCAAGGCTCTGGGGTTCGTATTTCGCATTCACTTTACCGCCAGTGTTACGAAAAACTTTACGAAATTCTGATTTTATGACATTTGAAGCACCTATAAAATTCGTGCCGTTATCAGAATACATTTTCTTTGGACAACTTCGGAGAGAAACAAATCTTTCAAAGGCTGCCAGAAAAGCTGGCGTAGACAAAGTATTAACCGTTTCAAAATAAACAGCTTTTGTATACATAAGGGAATACGTAACCCTTTGAAATTAAGGAAGCTCGACCCGTGTAATTTCGAATGTCGAAAGGCTCTATAAAGTCTACACCAGTAGTGGTAAAAGGCCGAGAAATCACAGTATTAGAAGTAGAGAGGACTGTCATTATTTTACTCTGCGTTGCGTTTTTGCGCAAAGTACAAATTTTACAACGACCTATTACCGTCTTGATTAGAATTTAGCATGCAGAATAAAACATTCAGTACGTCGAACTTTTAACATTAACTGATTTCCACCATGCAAGGTACTTCGATGAATAAACTCAACAAGCAATTTGGAAAACTGGCAACTTAGGTGCAACATTATAGAAACTCGCTCACTAAACGTTAAATTTTGAGCGTTTGCCGAACGACCGCTTACACGAAGTTCAACAATTTTCCTTCTAAAATTAGCTGATCATTAGAAAATTTAAAATACTCTGTAGCAAAAAAAGCTTTTTAAGATAAGATTGTCAGTTTGTCTTTAAGTGATTGAATCTCTGCTAAAAAAATTTCTGAACCCAGAGAATTATTTTGCTGTTTTAGAATTACCTTTCAACCTCTTAATACAAATACCAAAACACGCAAAGCTCGCGAATAAGAGAAAATTTTTCCAATTAATTATAAAGCGATTTGAAATAAACAAAAAATACTTCTTGGTTCCAAAAACGCCTATAGAAGCGCAACCCGATCTGCATCAAGAGCGCATTCCTTTGTGGTCGATTGGCCAGTAAATCGCACAACGCATTACAGAGAAAATTCGTTTTTTAGCCGAACAGTTCGTATGCGGAATAAACTCCCTGCAGAAGTCTTTTATGACACTTTCAATGTGCAAAGATTCCAATCAAATGTTCATAAGCACTACTCCCTCTATTCCCCATCCCACAACCTTATTCACTAGTTCTGGCACAATGCATTGCATAAGTAGGGGTCATCCCCTGAGTGCTGGTCCTAATTAAAAAAAGGTTATTTAGCAAAACTAAAGATAAACTACCTAATAAAGAATTGTCAAATTTAGTCTTTAAGATTCCATGTAGCTGAAACGATAATGAGATTTAAAATAAAGTATGTATAGGAACAACGAAAAATAAACTAAAAACTGGAATTGCTGTTCATAAAAATTTAAAAATATTAATTCACAAAAAAGTGCATAACAAATAACAACACAAAAAAATACCTTTTTCGGTTGGTTTACTTTCCCATTTTGTTGATTCCAATACTTTATGAAACACGACATTTTTTGTTTTGTTGTCTAGCGCGTAAATAAGCAAAGCTGATGGTTTTCCAACACGGAAACAGGCGACATAAAATTGACCATACGAAAATCAATGATTTCCAAGTTAATGCCTCAAATACTATATGACTGTCCTTGTGATTTATTTATTGTCATTGCGAATGTAAGCCTTACCGGAAACTACATGCGGGTGCCATAACAAAGACGCGATTGGTTGATAGTTCTCAACATTATGATAACTGAACCGACTTTCAGTTGGAGATTGTATGCTGGCAAACCGGGTAATTTAAGGTACTTTAAAACTTGTTTGAATAGTTGAGGACATCATCTTGATTAGTAGTGGAATCCACTGATTTGTACGTCATCGATTCGGTAGGAATTTCACTTTGGATCTTGAAATTCAATTCCTCTACATCAATGTTTTTCGCTGCCAATATAGCACGTTCACTCAACCAAACATGGTTTGTGTAATTTTGTGCAATGTTTGGTAACACCTTTAGGATGAGTTCGCTCTTCGATTCAGAGATCTAGAAAAGTTAACAGGGAATTTAATGTAGCCAGTCGCAATATCAACGGGGATTTTGCCATTACCAATGTCTAGTAATTGTTTTAAAAATAGTTCTCCAGATAGGTCGTTCTGCAACTCGACACGCATGTTGGTGCTTGTTTTGAGTTTTTTGACGTGTTTCTATAAGAAGATCGACTGCAATCGGCTGGCGTTGACGGTAGAATCACTGGCAACGTTTGGCGAAAATCACCTGCCAACAAAATCATCGCGCCACAAAAAAGGGTTTGATTTTTTCGCAGATCTTGCAACGTTCTGTGTAATGCCTCTGAATACTTCTTATGAACCATCGTACATTCATCCCGAATGATCAATTTGCTCTGTTGGAAATGTTGCACGTTGAAGTTTCATTTATTTGCATATTTTATGGCAACTTAAATACTAATGTGCAGTTCGACCGCCTTCCAACAACGTAGCTGCAGTTCCTGATGAAGCAATTGCAAATGCGAGCGAATAGTTGCCAAAAAAGTTTTTCCAGTCCCACCGGGAGCGTCCAATAAGAAAATGCCTCCAGTTCCATTATTACAACTTCGATGAGAATGTCGTACGCATATTTTTGTTGCAGATTCAACTGTAGAATATTCGTTTGAACAGATTCTCTCAGTGCATCACAATCATATTGTTTTCGCTTCTCAACTCATGACTAAATGCTTCGTGCTTTGGACGTTTAGGCGCTGTAAGGCCTTATTGAGATAAGACCTTGTTTGACATCATCATGCACATGTCTTAAAGTAATAGTAGTTCTTCGTTGTGAATTTCTTCGCTTAGTTGCAAACGTGGATTTGACATTCTAGTACGCATCTGAAGCAAAATATCATCAGACATGCAATATTTGTTTTTGGTCCACAAATCAGCTGGTTTGGATGGAAAATTATGTTAATATAATTATTCCAAGGGTGGAATCCCAATGAGTGTCATTTTCTTACAATCGCAAACGGTGACAGGCTATGTGCCACATAATTCACCATTACCAGTTCGCAGATGTTGGAACGATGTTGGACCACGAACGTGGACTAAAAACAAATGCAAATAAAAGCACTCATCGTTACTTGGATTGACTGTGTAAATGCGACCTAACGCATCAGTGGAAAATGCGCTAGGGTAAGCTGGAACCGGATTTTCTTGTTTATGGCGATTGATTCCAAGTATAATAACTCGGCATTTCAGGATATAGCAGCGTTCTGGCGAAGTCATCATGCTGGCACATTTGAAAAAAACTGGTTAATGTTGTAGATGGTGGCCGATCGGCTCGTTGTAATGCGTTGTCCGCAGTGAAATATACCCTTTGACCATTTTCCAGATGTACCGCCAAATGAACAAAAGTAGGATGTCTTTCAAGAATGGCGAATGAAATCATGCGCCAAATTGCTTCGTTACTGCTAACATTGCGTCCCATTTAATATAGAATTCTACGCACCAACTTCAATCACTTCAATGTCACTTCTTTTAGTCGTATATTTGCATATGTATTTGATGGAAAAATTCGACGTTGATGTGCGGTGTGAATGTGTTGAAAAAAATGGCAAATACGGAACAATCCAACGATTATCAACTTCAATATCCTGCTGATGCACTTTCACAATTGTTGATTTTCTGTTATCGGCAGTAGATCGGAGACAATAAAGTGAATAACCGTCATTTCCGGTAATTTTTTCTACAAATAATGCCCTTGGATAACGTTTCGAACATTTGCCGTCGACCATGCACGGAGAATTGCTATTTAATGATCCACAGGGGCCACGAATCATGTTAGTTGTAGCCACCTTATGCATTCCAAGATCTTCCTCTTCGTTCCACAATTAAATCCATCAGTGATTTCAGTTTTAGTTAGAAAACTCTCGTGGTGACATCATTGCGATCGATGGGTGGTTAACCAGAGAATAACTCTTATCGTATTTCTATCCACTGGGGATTGCACGTGAAAGCAATGAACAAATCTAGTGTGCTATAATTGCGAACGTACAACAAGGCAGCTTGAGAATATTTCTGCATATGTCGCGGACTTCCGATATACGCTGATGTGAGGATCATCATTTGACCTACATTATGTGCGTTTCCGACAGCATTTACGGCATCTCGAAGGCGAATATACTCTTCGGAATGGAGTTTTGTTTTTTAGTTCAATTTGATGAATGACAATCGTTCTGTTTCCAATTTTACATACTTATCCACAACGTATTGGTGAAATAGACGGCGACATTTCAAGATGTGATTGTGTTCATTTTCACGAAACATCAGTCGATATGAAAAATAATTCGTTGAACAAAGTTTCTTGTTCGTTTCAGCGCCTGTAAATTAGTATTTGTGCCAATGAAATTAAATCATAGCGGACTTAACGAATTATGCAGTGCACCATACGACCGGTGCGTTTCGTAAGCGCGTTGCAACTGATTGTTCCGCCGATATCACGGGATTCAAAACTTTCACCAACGACGACAATGGCGATATCATCAATTGTTGACGCATTAAAACTTCTTGCGTGGTCTCCCGCAGGCGTATTATCAGCTCTGATAATAATTTTATTGTTATCAGATGGCATTCGGTCCAGTGCGGTTTTAAATAATGTAACCAATTCATTGCATTTATGAAAAAAAGTTTACAGTTATTTTACAATTGGTCTTTTAAGCGAACTGTTATTTGTGTAGCGCTGATCTACTTGTTTTGTTGTATTTCCCATGAAATAAACCTGCAGAAATTTATAGTCTGCATTCAGGTGTGGTAATAGCAACCCAGCTCGATGATAAATTTGACCTTAAATCTGTAATACTTTATCTATGTAAAAAAATAAATACTGTAGATGATTGTGTTGCAATTACCTTCAAAGTGGGTATAAACTGGTTCCGAACAACATTTGGTGCACCAAATGAAGTCATTTGGAAGCAACTGTTGTATTTGTGGATTTGTGCCCACAAATGTTTGGAATCTTTTCCTATACCAGAAAACAATGAGCGTAATGGCTCCGGTGGCAGAACCAATTGTGAAAGTTTGACCGTGCTACTTGTGCAACACAATCCAGGAGTTTCATTTTTATATTTCAATGACCTACAATGTAGGCACAAAACATTCATCAATCTAATAGCAACGCCATGGTCGGCACTGTAATTAATTGTCATGTCGCAACGGAATACACATCGATAAGTACTCAACGCATCATTTGTGTGTTTTCTTGCACGGTCATTTAAATTCATTGCCACACAATTGGCTTCTATTGAACGATGATTTCTCTGTCAATACACATCAGCTTCATTTGCGTTTTCTCTTGTGTGAAGTTATCTTAAGTTTAAAATTTTTTTTAAAAGGTTATTTTAACTTTAATGTTTAATTTGTTTGTCACTGTATTAATTAACATTACTTTGCATTATATTTAAATTAAACTAAATTGTAATGTATGAAGTATGGTGAGAGGTTTGCTAAGAAGTTTTGAATGCTGCACTTAGCTGCAGCATGCTTAAATTCCACTAAGCCACCGTTTATAGTGCTCAATTAGAATAGTGAGAAGATCTTTGTCAATTAGTCAAAAATATTCTGATGTTTATTTAAAACTTACCCAGCTATTCATACCTATTTTTATTTCTAACTCTAATTCTTTCAACATGTTCTTTCTTTTGTGATCTAAATAATTATTTTTCAATTATTTGCAGTTTTTTGTGTGTAGTCATAATTCTCTATGTAAGCAAATTTCAATGTTTAATGAGTTAATGTTATCAAATCCCCTTTACGTTACAATTGTAGGTTACTTCAAGTTATTGTTTATTTTATTAGGTTAAGTGACAAATGTGTTGTAGATGCATTTTGTATTATAAGGTTATTGGATAATGTGACCAACAGTGTATAAATGTAACCAACACACTACAAAATACATTTTACTTCAAATTATGTCAACCTAAATCAAAATTACAACGTTTGCATTGTATTTAAAATTATGTCAGCCTGAATCAAAATTACAACGTTTGCATTTTATTTGAAATTATGTCAACTTAAATCATAATTACAACGCATGCATTACTATATTAATACAAAATATATTTAAATCAACTCACTTAATAAATTCTTTTATATCGATTGCACTATTATTTAGGTCAACTTTTTTTAAGTATTTTTTTTATTTTTTTACTCATTTCCGCATTATTAAAATTAACTACGTTATAATTTAATATTGTATAAAAAGGTTAGCAATCTCACTAATAAATTAATATTGATTCAACAGTCTTCATACGCAAGATCTTTTTTTGTTTTTTATATAGTCTTTCAGTTCAAGTGCTAGAAAGAAGAGGGAAATACACAATATTGTTAGTTCTGACGAATCGTCTGAATTAAGCCACACTAAAATTCCTGTTAACAATTTCTTCTTGTGTACTTGCTAAACGTGCTTGTGATAACCGGTTCCTTTTCATTTCATTTCGCGTTGTTCTGCAGTTCGATTATTTTCAAAATTCATTTGGTTTGTAGCATTGGGTGTTCTGCGATCTATATTGGAATATCTTATTGGCGGCATTGTAGTGCTAATTAAGATGAAAAGATGAAATTTATGAGTTTCAGCTGAAATAGACGGTTTGATGCCGTTAGAAGTACTGGCACCCGTTACATTATCGACTCTCTGCGTAACGGATCTTACGTTTGAATCACTCTTCTTTTGTATCGAATAACCTAATTCACACAACCTCATCAAGTTATTGCAGTAAGTAATGTAAGTACTTTTGTATTTAACTTTCAAAGATTCAACCTATATCGGATCATCTTTGTCATCAGATTCCCTTTCGGCTTCAGTTATAACGTTATAAGCTAACTTAACAGCATTTCAACATGACTTCAGCTCCTGTCGATGTACTTCAAGAGCAGAAAATGAAGCCACCGGAAGTTGGTTGTCGGCTAGAAAATCTACAATATTGTCAGGCAAACGGATAAACTGATCCAAAGACATTTTGGCACTTTAATTTAATATTAGCAGAATAAAATACTGTTGTCAATTAATCACTTGACTGAAAGCGAAAGAAAGAAAAAAAAAAAACTAATATCCAGCCAGAATATCAATTAAAAGTTTAAACAAATATTTCGAAAAAAAAAAATAAATAAATAACCATAAATTAAAAAGTTGTTTAAGTTATAATGGATTACCAAAAAAAAAAATTGTTGAACACGGAGAAAGTAAATTTTTTGTTAAACAATATATGTAAGTCCGAAAATGAAATCATATTTTTAGATCACTGAAAACTCAATCAGCTGTAAACACTAAAATATTCTGTAAAAGTGTCTTGGCCTTTCTTAACTCGAGTGGAAGTAGTATTTTTTTTTCCAGAAACTTCCCAACTCTTTGAAATAGGAGGAAATGTATTAAAAATTATTTTTTTTATATAATATAAATTTGAATTTAACTAAAAACAATAATTTTTTTAACTTTATCTTGAATACTTTTTTTGTTTCCCAAAAATTGAGTTTCATTGGATCGATAGTTGGAATAAGATTATTATAATATTTTTTTTAGAAGTATTTGTGTATACAACAAAGTTGACAGTAAAGCTGGCTTACTTACTCAAGCAAACACACCTATTGTAACTTGTATCAAATTTTCAATTGGTTTCTCCGTACCTCCAACTGTAATATTATTTTATTTTTATTGTAACATATCAATGTTGTGTATGAATGTGCAAAAGAATTGTTCGCTGGAAAGTATGGGGTAAAGAGAAATATCCAAATTTACAGCCTAAGAGAACTCTGATGACAAAATTGAATTATATATGTATACAGGAATGTGCTGAAATTAAACGGTGTTTTCAATGATACATAGTATCGACATACATATGTGAATATACATACAACTAGACCCTTACATCTCTTATGTACATACATATGTATATGACACTTTGTACCCTGGATAAATCTGAAAGTTGTACACCCACCCCATAAAATTATGATGATCAATGATACATAGTATCGACATAGATATGTGAATATACATACAACTAGACCCTTACACCACTTATGTACATATGTATATGACACTTTGTACCCTGGATAAATCTAAAAGATGTACACCTACCACAAAAAGTTATGCACAGTACCTGTTGTTTGATAGCGATTGATGAAATCTCCTTATGTATGTGCCTGTCCGCACTTAATTGCAAAATTATATGAACATATGTAAATGAACGAGGATACTTTTAACTATTTCTTTTATTTAATTTTACAAATCTTTTATTACCGCGGCATTATATTTTTGAACTAGAAAATTATAATTTTTTCCATTATAAAAAATATAAATAAAACCTGTATGGTTTTTTATTACACACGAATATTTGTATGTATGTACGTATATGTCCAAATTATTATTATTCACGTATTCCCGTGCGCGTTCGTAACCAATGAACTTTTGACTAAATTTCGTCACAAGCAAAAAATAAAACATACCTTCTGTAATCTTAGTTATACTGCAGAATATGTGTATAAGTATGGATGTATGACCAGCTGTAATAATCAATCCAATGATGAATTCTCTGGGAACGAAATTTCCAATTCGGCTCGAAGGACCAAATGTTTGCTTCAAATGGTAAAGAGGGAATCTGTTGGTAAATTCGAAGTTAGCCTCAGAGCTAATTGAATAACAAATTACATAACTTGTTTGCTCAGTAAACCAAAAACCCCAGTGTAAATCTGGATGTAGAAAAGAAAGAAAAAACACAAAGAATTTTGGGTATAGAACAATAATTTTAATGGATTAATATTACCTGTCAGCACAACTGATAAGGTTTGTATACGGAAACAGCACGATTGACCTTGCGACTAGTAGTGCGCGGATATTTTTGACATTTCGTTTAAAGTGATTATTTACAATTCTTAGTATTCAATTTTAATTTATATCTATCAATTACAAATGACATAAACTGGTTACCCTGTGAGTTATCGACGAAATATTAACGTCAATGTATTTGGCATTAATATTACCTTTTGATCATCATACTTGTAGTTTGAAATTAAATTTAAAACTTAATAGAAACTTAAAAAATCTAATTAACTTTTTGCAACCTGAAATTGTCAATACATTAATACTTACCGAAATCTAAAACTAATGAAATTACCTGTTGTTATTCCTAAAGAAGAAATACCTGTTAAGTAATTAATACTTGCTGTCGCTTATGTTTAATTTTAAACAACGCATATCGCTGCAACTTAAATAGAGAATTGAAAAAAAATGCCTCAAAAATTTGCATAGTGTAAATCTGGACTATTTTTTATTGAGTTTTTTAAACCAGTATAATAATAATAATAATAATAATAATAATAAATGAATTTAATAAAACTAAAATAAATAATACTAAAACTAATACTTACCCCTAATACTTACCTTACTTTTAAGTTTTTTTATAAATGTTAAAAGTAACTGTTATGCTGAAAAATATTGTAGCATCAGTATACATAATAAATACTTTTACTTGCAAAGTAATATCTGAGTAAAACGGTTGTAACGGGTGTATTGAAAGACGATAATTTGCTCGCTAAAAGTGTTTATTCATATATTTTGACATTTCTAGTTCATATGACATTTGTTGTTGAATAGGACAAGTTATTAAAATATTAGGGTTATCACAACATCTCTCCCACACTTATTTAAAAAATTGTTAAAATATATATGTATATATAAACATAGGTTTAATTCATTTCATACAGTTAATTATATAAATAAAAAAATAATTTTAACTTAAGAGTACTGAAGTCTCTCCGGTGCCTTTCTTTCACGAATTGACCTTCGGATGGATCCCTTTTCATAACCCGAACTGGTCGCTGCTTGATGAGAGATCGGTTGTTGTGGTTCAACTTGTTGTTGCAAATCCGTTGATAGTATTTTGTCAGAGTTTTGTATTGAAGACTCCACTGATGGTGGTCTCGCGCTACTGGTTACTTCCACTGGTTGGTCTGAATACGAGTTTGAAATTTGATCACCAACGTTTCTCATCTGGTCTACATGCCTTGTCCATAAGCGGTTATCATTTAATTGGACATTATAGTGTAGTTCTCCTTTGCTATCTAACACTCTGCCAAAACGCCACTTATCGTTGGACATATAGTCTCTAACTGCGACCCTCTCACCTGGATTGAATATTTTGCTGGGAAAGAGTGAAAAGAGAAAACCACTTTTTTTATTTCATTGCATGGTAACAATAACTCCAGACGGCTTTGGATTTGTCTGCCAAACATAATCATAGCTGGTGACTTTTTAGTTGAGGGATGTATAGCTCGACGATATGCTAAGAGTATGGTTGATAGTTCATTTTCCAAACTGGATGACTTTTCCTTCATAGTCTTCAGTTTGTTTTTTAACGTTTGTATAAACCTCTCAGCTTGGCCGTTCGTAGCAGGATGGTAAGGTGTGCCATGTTTATGTATTATGCCATTTACTTTTAAAAATTTTTGGAATTCTGAAGAATTAAATTGTGGGCCATGATCTGTTACCAATATATTTGGAAGGCCAAATGTTGAAAAAATTTGTTTGCATTTCTGAATTGTCACTTCAGCTGTTATACTTGGCACGATATGGACTTTTGGCCACTTGCTGAAAGCATCAATTAAAACGAAAAAATATTTACCCATAAGTGGGCCTGCAAAGTCGGTATGCACTCTTTTAAATACTTTACTGGGAGGCATCCAACAATGCACTGGTATAGCCTTAGGATTGGGCTTATAAAGTTGACATTGGGAGCAATTGAAAACCATGTTTTCGATGTCTGCGTCCATCTTCTGCCACCAACAGTAGGCTCTAGCTAAGGTTTTCATCTTTGACATACCAAAATGTCCGGTGTGTAATTCACGTAAAACTTTTCCTCGAAGTGTTTTTGGAATAAATACTCTAATTCCCCTCAATAAGCAACCGCTTTGTAGGGCAAATTCTGTTTGCTCTATGCCAAATCTGTCAATGCGTAAATCCTCTACTGTTACAGGTAGATGAGTTCAATCATATCGATTTCTTCAATGGTGTTGTATGTGATATTTTGTGTCAGCCTCGAAAGTGCATCAGCATTTGAATTTTGATGTGACTTTTTAAACCGAATATCATAATTGAACGATTCTAAAAATATAGCGTAATGTTGCATTCTGGTTGCTGTCAATGTAGGTAATCCTTTAGTGGGCGAAAATATTTGGGATATTGCTTTATTGTCCGTTACCAGGGTAAACTTCCTACCTATAAGATATTGGTGGAACTTTTTGATGCCAAATATGATCGCATATGCTTCCTTATCGACTTGACTGTATTTCTTTTGCGTTTTGTTTAATGTATGCGAAGCAAACTGAATAGGTCGTTCTACGCCATCCTTATCAATATGGCTTAACACCGCGCCAACTCCAACAGGGCTTGCGTCTACGGCTAGTACAAGTGGCAATTCTGAATGATAGTGCATTAAAATCACGTCTGATTGCATCTTTTCTTTGACCATTTTAAATGCTCGATCACAGTCTGCATCAAATTTAAAATCCACTTCCTGGTGTAAAAGATTATTTAATGGATAAATCAACGTACTCAGGTTTTCAATGAACCGACCATAATAATTAATAACACCCAAAAACGATCGTAACTCATCTTTGGTTTGTGGTTTTCTTATATTTTGTATAGCATCCACTTTCTGCTTAACCTTGGAAATGCCATTACGATCAATAACATATCCACAGTACTCAATTCTGTCTTTTAAAAACTCGGACTTGTTCAAATTTACACGCATATTGTGCTTTTCCAACCTACGAAGTACTTCATAAACCCTGTGTAAATGTATTTCATCATTGGGAGCGGTCACTTTAATATCATCCAAAAATACTTTAACTCCAGGTATGTCACACAAAAACTGTTCTATAAAACGCTGCCACTTGCCACTTGCCACTTGAATAGGACAAGTTATTAAAATATTACGGTTATCACAACATTTTTTTATTTAGGTGGTTTTTATCGAGTTTTATTTTTTTCATCAAAGTGCCCTAAATTTTTTTTTATTTTAATTATAATTTATTTAATTTAAAGTTCTTAAAAACTATTAAGAAAAACCATTTTGGTGCCCGAACAGGGACGAGTGAAAAATAAAACAAAAAAATTATAAGTGATAAATTATTTCATTTTTAATAAAAACTAACTTTTATAATTTAATTAAAACTTAAAAAATAAAACAATAAAACAGTGAACGGTTTAAAATAAACAAACAAGTGTTGAAAAACAAGAAACAATTACATTACATTAAAATATAATAAACATTGTGACAAGTTTATTAAACATACAAACATAAGTAAATACAAAAAACAGTGATTAAACATAAAAATATAAAATATTGTTAAACAATCAAAAACCAAATAACATAGAACACAAACACAAACTAAATTGTTTTCAACAAAACAAATATAAAAAAACAACCAATTCACCTTCATCCTCATCCAGAGAAGTTAATCCAGATGCCTCGTTGCCGCTGTATCATCTGTAGAGCAGAGCATAATCAGGGGAGTAACTCCGAAACAGAACCAGAGGTAAAAAGTGCAAAAAATATTTGTGTAATTACCTTAAATTTGTAAATTAAACAAATTTAAGAGATTTTTGTAAATTATTCAAAAATTAATAATCGCTTTGCAAGTCGAACACAAAATATATTTTTTACATTTAAATAATTCTGAAACAATTTATTTATTTGTTATATTTAAACATAGCCCACCCTTAAAAGTGAAACTTAACGCGAGTGTTAATCATTTTGTTAATATACAAACATACATATATAATTTATTTTCTTTATTATTAAGAGATAAATTAATATTCTTTTATTGCCGTCGGTATTGCAATATTGTCAAAATAATTTTTATTGCTTTAAAAAATACACGAAAAAATTCGCGAGTGTTAATTTTATTTATTTTAAATAAATTTATTAATACTATATTTGGATTTTCTTTAAATTACACATTCGTTGTTATTAAATTATTAAGATCAGTGTTTCATTCCGAGTGTTCCTATACCACTTGTATTATTATTTACTCTCAGCTAATAACAGTGTGTAGCGTTCACACTAGCATCGAAAATCAATTTTCATACAGTTTTAAAATAGTAAGTTGTTTGTGTGTTCACGCTAGCATCGAAAATTATTATTTTAAATTTTTATAAGAGAAAATTGCTTCGCGTGTTCACACTAGCATATTATATTTTATAATATTTGGAAAAATAATTTTAAAACGATTTTACTTGGTTAAATAAATATTTTTAGTATACCAAAGGCTGTTTAAAGTGGTTTTAGACAAAAATTATATAAATTACTTTTAATTTAACAGAAAAAAAATACACAGTTCAAAATTTAATATTTTTGTGAAAGAAAATAGATCTTAAAATTGTAAAAAAATCCGTATATCGTGTAACCGACGAGAGAATAATATTTTATAATTCTTGTAGTCCAAAACAATTTAAATTTTTTTGTTTTAAATAAAATTCGGCCAATAAATTAATTTGGTAAATTTAAAATTTGTTGCGAGGAATAAGGTAAAGTAGAAGTTATACAATGCCTAGTAGAAAACATCAAGATTCTCCTTCCAGATCAGAAATTTTGGAGAAATTAATGGCAAAGAAAGCAAAGGTTGTACAAAATATAGTTAGAATTCAGCAATTTATAAGGGAAAAGACGATATCTTTTAACCCTATAGAATTAGAATGTCGCTTGGACATTTTAAAAACTTATATTGACCAAGCAATGAAGCTTCAGTAAGAGGTTGATAATTTAGATCCCGATAATGACGATAGAGCTGGCTTGAGGACATTTGTATGACAACAAAATCAATGTTTTTGAGTCTACTGGCTAAAACTAGGCAGCCAACCTTGCCTGAAATTTCTTTCAGGGCACAGACACATCAGTCAAGACTCCCAAATATGAAGCTCCCCAAATTTAATGGAAAATATTTTGATTATAAGAATTTTATGAGCTTATTTGAGAACTTATTCCACAATTATCCGACGCTGACAAATATTGAAAAGTTTAATCATTTAATATCATGCTTGTTCGATTCAGCTTTAGGTACAGTGAAAGCTTTTCAGATTTCAGAAGAAAATTATCCCAAAGCATTAGCCAGCTTAAAGAAGGTTTACGACAATAAACCAATATTTTTTGATAATATGGCAAAACTTTTTGATTTGCCTGAGATCACAAAACCTTCGGCTTCTGCTTTGCGAAGCATGATTGATACGGTTTCTGTTAGTTATGATTCACTGTTGTCAATAGGTGACGATAAGAAAACAGCGAATGCCATATTAATACATTTAGTGATGTCAAAAGTAGATCCAGTGACCAAATCAAAGTGGGAAGAACAGCTTGATTTCGAAAAGCTTCCTTTGTGGTCAGACTGCGAAGCCGCCTTGAACAAACGGTACCAGCATATTTCTGCAGACGAATCTTCTAGTTCAAGACCGAGTTTTAATAGTAATAATAATACTAATAAAACTGAAAATTCTAAAAGGAAAAAATACAAAACATCATAAAATTGTACAAAATCAAAACCATCTGCTGATAAGTGCTTGTTTTGCAGATCAAATCAGCATATAATAAATAATTGCCCTTCTTTTACTGCTGAGCCCATAACCAAAGGATTTGATTTCATAAAATCTGCGCCAGCATGTATTAATTGTTTGAGAAAAGGTCATACAATAGCAAGATGTCAATCTTCTAAGTGCAGAATATGTAGTGGTTCTCACAATTCACTATTGCACAAATTTAATGCAAGTTCTAGTAGTTCTAATAATTTGAATAATTATGCTGAACAGCCATCTACTGCACACGCGTCTGTTAATTATTCATCATCGGATGAAAGAATTATTCTTGCCACAGCTGTTGTGGAACTTGCGCAGCTTCTAAGACGGAAAAAAGAAGGAGGCAGATTAAGTCTCAATGGCATAAACGAAACAAATTCGGTTTCTAAATCTTGTGTGAATTTAACTGTCACGTCGAGGGTTAACTCTACTAACTTTACTTCAAAGTTTTGGGTATTGAGTCATATAACTAACTTGCAACCTGATCTTAGAATAAATACAACGAGCTTAAATATTCCTAAGAATATAGAATTAGCTGATCCTTGCTTTCATAGGCCACAAAAAATTGATTTATTGATTGGCGCTGAAATTTTCTTTGAATTGATGTGTGTTGGTCAAACAAAGTCTGGTCAGAGCCTGCCAATTCTTAAAAAGACGTCGTTTGGTTGGATTGTAACTGGAAAATACCAATCAAAGGGCTCGACCAATAACAACGATTTTCATTTAAGTACTGTTGTAGAAAACGAGAGCAATGTTGATTCAATAGTCGGGAAATTCTGGGAATTAGAAGATCTTCCAAATGAGGCAACAAAAATATATTCTGAGGAACAGCAACAATGTAAGGACAAATTTAGAAATTCAGTACGACGCTTAATGTCAGGACGGTTTGAAGTCTCACGGCCTTTCAAATCTGATACAAAATTGCTTGGTTTATCTTTTGAAACTGCCAAAAGGCGATTTCTCTCTCATGATTTCATGAAAGAGTATTTCGATTTAGGTCATATATCACTTTTGAATAATATGCCAGATTTTCCTTACTATGTTATTCCACATCAATGTGTTTTGCGACCTCAGAGTACAACTACAAAACTTCGAGTAGTTTTTGATGCTTCATGTAGAACTTCTTCGCGTGTATCGCTTAACAATTTGCTAATGGTTGGTCCGAAGAAGAATTACATATATTCTACATTAATCCGTTTTCGATTTCATAAATATGCAATCACTGCAGATATTGAAAAGATGTATCGTCAAATTTTAATTAGCGAAAATGACAGAAATTTTCAATTAGTCCTTTGGCGAGAAAGTCCATCTGATTCCTTAAAGTGTTTCGTTTAAACACTGTTACATATGGCACGGCGTCAGCGCCATTTTTAGCAATCAGATGTTTGATTCATTTAAGCGATTTGTACAAAGAGACTTTACCTATTGGTTCAAAAGTTGTTCGCAGTGATTTCTTCGTAGATGATTTATTAACTGGTGCTGATAGCTACCAAGACCTGAGTATGATTCGTAACCAGGTTAATGAAATTTTGATATCTGCTGGTTTTAAACTTACGAAATGGTTTTCAAATCATCCTGAATTTATGAGTTCAATACAGAATGAAAAACTATTACATAGCGATTCCGATTCAGCAAAAGCTCTTGGCATACATTGGATTTCGAAGAACGATTCATTAAAGATTCGTTTGGAAAATAATTTTCAAGAATTAAAAGCTACTAAAAGAAACATATTGTCAGTTTCTTCGCGGTTATTTGATCCTCTCGGACTATTATGCCCTATAGTAACAAAATCCAAAATGTTATTACAAGAACTTTGGATTCAAAAACTTGACTGGGATGAATCAATTCCCATGAGACTAAATACTTCATGGGAAAATTTCAAATCTAATTTACGGGAAATTGATTCAATAACAATCCCAAGATTCGTTTACACAACTTCTAAAGCAAAAATTCAAATTCACGGATTTGCTGATGCCTCAATTCGAGCATATGGTTGTTGCATCTACATTCGAAGCTCCGAATCAAACAGAATTGTTTCGAGACTACTTACGGCGAAATCTAAAGTTGCTCCTCTTAAGAGTTGTGGAATCGAATTAAGTTACTGATGAGCTTTGAAATCAAGTGTGTTAATTTCTGGACTGATTCAGAAATTACACTGTATTAGATTAAAACGCATCCATCCTCGCTATCCACTTTTGGTTCAAATCGAGGGGCTGAGATTCAAGAATGGTCAGACCACGTTTCGTGTCGCCATGTTCCCACCAAGCAAAATCCAGCTGATATTGTTTCAGGAGGATGCGATGTTGAAGAATTAAAAAATTCGATTTGGCTTAAAGGACCTTCGTTTTTACTAAGCGAAAGTTCCTACTGGCCTGTTAACGAACACTTTGAGGTAACAGAGAACCAGGAATTATTGGAAAAACGAAAAATGAATGTACTTATTGCAGTAGAGGATCCACATAATTGCTTATTGGATCTTTTAGAAAAATATTCGTCTTACAAAAAGCTACTACGAGTAACGTCTTTTGTACTTAGATTTGTTGACGTTTTGAGAAAACGCAAAATAGACAAAGGATCTAGACCTACTGCAATCGAATTGAAATGGTCATTCTTTCGGCTTGTAGAGACAATGCAGAAAAATTACTTTTCTTAGGAGATATCGAAATTGCAAAAATCTCTTGTCTTCCCATCAAACATTCAAAGATTAACACCATTTGTTCATACTTTACAGAAGAGAAACGAACATTTTCACTTTTAAAGGTAGGTGGAAGATTGCTTAATGCAAACTTGAAGTATAATACCAAGTTCCCACTTTTATTACCGAAAAAAAAAATAGCTTTGTCACACTGTATTTGTGGAATCTTCATTTTGAAAATTGTCATGCTGGCACAAAAGCACTTGTAGCTCTTTCGCGGTAGAATATATGGCTTATTAATGCGAAAAAAGAATGCAGCAGAATAGTTTGCCGGTGTGTTCATTGCTTCCGTTATAAACAAAAATTAATGTCCCAAATAATGGGCAATTTACCCACTAGTAGAGTGAGAGCTACCCGACCATTTTTAACGGTCGGAGCCAGCCGATTGATGAAAGGGCTGCAATAGGTCGTCGCATCATACGAAGCGTCGTCCGGGGTTAGGAGTTATATGTATATATATTTATATATGTATCTTGATGATATACTTTGTTTATAATAAAATAAATATATCTTGTTACCTTATTTTTTAATTTTGAAAAATTTTTAAATTAATGTTTTTGTTTTTTACGTTAGAAATAATTTTGTTTTCATTTGATAAAGACAATAAAAAATTATAAATAATATATAAAAAATACAAAAACATTAATACATTAAAAGGATCAACACATAATTGGCGCAGTCGGTAGGATACCCGAGTATCGTTTTTAAGAAAATATTAGTAAAAACGGAAGTGATACTGGATATTCCAATATCCTTACGGGTGGTATACATACGTAATAAAAATGAATGTGTTCTAGTGTGTGGAAACGGAATTGTGGTTTAATACAAAAGAAAAAAACAATTAAATTACAAATACTAAAAAAAGATATAAAAATCAAAAAAAGAAGAATAAAAAAAAAGTCTTATAAGACAAGAAAATAAAATATTTTTTGGTTATTGTAAACTATAATAATAAAGGTTTTGAACTAACGAATAAAAAAACAGAAGATTGGAACTATAAAATAAAATTGTGGATAAAAATTGAATTCTAAAGTGACAGAACAATTAAAAGAGAAACCCTATACTAAATAAACTTTAAAAAAGTATATGTATAAAAAAATAAGTAGCACAGCAATTCAAACCTACAGGGTGAACCTCCTGACTACTGCATAAAAAACTTTAAAAAAGAATAATTTGTGCAAAGAGAAAATAATTTGAGAAAAGAGAATAGTAAAGAATACTCCATAAAAAGCAAGAAGAGGAAGAATACCCCAGAGGAAAGAAGGAAAAAAGAAGAACGTTGATGTCACCCAAAATTTGTTTGTCCAGCAGAATTTCAAAAATTTTTTAGTGGTATTTATGTATATTAACGTATTTTATAGTAAATT
Organism: Cistogaster globosa; assembly: GCA_937654795.1. Taxonomy (NCBI): domain Eukaryota; kingdom Metazoa; phylum Arthropoda; class Insecta; order Diptera; family Tachinidae; genus Cistogaster; species Cistogaster globosa. Next base: position 42,719,600 of record OW569405.1, read on the forward strand.
TTTAATATATAACTAACAATTAACCTGTTCAAATATATTTATCAATGATTAATTAAATATTTATATATATTATCATTTGTGTTGCATACATATGCCATTAGCGTTGTTAGCATTAACATAAATATTTTGATTTATTTTGAATATATAAACTAAAATTATATTATTTATTTATAAGACATTGTGAACTATTTCCGGTTTTTTTTTTCAATTTAAAATTACTTTTTGATATTAAATGTCATAATAAAAATAACAATAATTTTTTTTTCAAGGACAACTTAAAATTAAAGGATTGAGAAAGATTTGTTTTTGTAAAAAGAGGAAAGTAATTGATAATTGATATTTTCTTTTTCTTTAAAAAAAAAAAGAAAAAAATGGCTGAAGGAATCAATGCCCACGAGTTTTAACTATAGATCCATTTAAGTTACTTGATAAACTACCTCAATTTTCTGGTGATAAAAGAGAATTGTATACGTTCATTTCTCTTGTTGATAGAATAAATCCCCTTCTCAATAAATATGATGCTCTTTCACAGGTTTTATTTTTAGACATTATCAAAAGTAAACTTAGCGGCAAGGCAAGAGAGATGATAGAAATAAATTTTCATGTCCAGTCATGGGCAGATATAAAATTAATTTTAGTAACCAATTTTGAAGAGAAAAATAGTATTGAAGAATTATATGATAGGCTTAGATCGGTAGCTTTTAAAACGAATGCTATTGACTTTTTTAATGAGATTAAGGATAAGCTTCGAAGTTTAAATAATAAGACTTCTTCAGATTTAGGAATTAATCCTAATAGTGAACAATTAGCTAGAAGCAATATGATGACAGCTCTTAAGATTTGTAAAGAAAAGCTCCCTGAACCTATGAGAACTATTTTAGCTTGTAGGAATCCTGATTCAGTTGAAAATGCATTGGATATACTTTTTACTTCTGGATACGCTGGATAGTCATGAAAATAAAGAAAGTACCTTTAAAAAAATTAAAAATTATAACGTAAGGAACAATCGCACGACTTATTTAAACGTAAATGGGAATAACCATTTAAATGGAAATAACACAACATATGATCGTTTTAGAACTAATCAGGGCAATCGATTCAATCATGGAAAGAATGTGGTGGAGAATCGAAGTTTCACAAATAATTACACTGGATATTAATATAGAGCTGACCAATCTAATGGCAATGGAGACGTTGATAGAAATTATATTCATCGCAATAACAATGATGATCGACATTTTGTGGCAAATTTTCCATATTCACAAAATGGCTTCAATTTTTGTGAACCTATGGATATTATTATTGTTCAAAACTCTGTTAAAGTTTCGGAATCATGTATGCCAAATATCCAAGGAAATTCAAATGTTATGAAAAAGTATGACAATAATTTAATGGATCAAAACAATGAAATACAAAATTTTCCTTTTCCAGCCTTTGCGGAGAATTACCACATATAATAATAAAAGATAATTTCAAATTTATTATTGATAGCGGAGCCACTCATTCAATTATAAATCCGGGAATTTGTAACCCAAAATGGAGAATCAAATCTTCTACTTTAACCTTAAAAACTCTACAGAATAATGTAAAGGCTGATATAGTTTATGAGGTGCCAATGTTTAACGAATTAGGGAATTCAAGTGATAAATTATTATTAATTGAATGAAGATTTCATAGAGAGTATGATGGTTTTATAGGGACTGATGTTTTACAGAAATACAAAGCTGTTATTGATTACGGCAATAATCAATTAAAAATTAATAACAAGACCCTTCCTTTATTAAAGCTTCAGAAAAGTAATTTGGTTACATTTATTTCGGATATTAAATGTGGTCTGATTCATATTAAGGAGCATAAGGATGTTGTGGGTAAAATTATTATTGCTGAGGGTATTTATAATTTAAATAACTTTAAGGTTGAGGTAGAAACCACAGCAAAGTGTTTAAATAATATTCATCTTACTAAAATTAATTCTTGGGTAGTTTCTCCGGAAAACTTTCATTTAATAGATGCTAATGTGGCTGAGGAAAATGATTTTGATCAAGCGTATCTACAAAAAATTAGAACGGGTTATTTTAATGCTGAGGAAAAACTTAAATTAGTTGAAATTTTAAAAAATTATAGTCAGTTATTTTATAAACAAAATTCAAATCTTACGTTTACAAATGCGGTAAAGCATCGGATAATTACTACCGATGATGTACCTGTATTTTCAAGGACGTATAGATATCCCTATGTTCATAAGGAGGAAGTAAGAAAACAAATACAAGAAATGCTGGATAGTAAAATAATTCAACTTTCTAACTCACCATATTCTGCTCCAATATCGGTGGTTCCAAAAAAAGATGATGCGAGTGGATTAAAGAAGTGGAGAATTGTGGTGGATTATAGGAAGTTAAATAAAAAAACAGTTAATGATTGTTTTCCTATTCCAAATATGGAGGACATCTTAGACAAACTTGGAAGGTGTATGTACTTTACTACTTTAGACTTGGCTAAGGGATTTCATCAAGTTGAAATTGATAAAAAAGACACTCATAAAACGGGATTTTCAGTCGAGGGTGGACATTATGAATTTTTGAGAATGCCTTTTGGATTGAAAACGGCACCTGCTACATTTCAACCAATAATGAATAACGTTTTAGGTGATTTGGTTAATAAAATATGTTTGGTATATATGGACGATATCATAATATATTCTACTTCTCTTCAGGAACATATGGATTCCTTACGTCTTGTTCTTGATCGGCTTTCAAATGCCAATCTCAAAGTACAAATAGATAAGTGTGAGTTTTTGAAGCATCAAACAGACTTTTTAGGACATGTTGTTACACGTCGTAGAATAAAGCCAAATCCGAAAAAAGTTGAATGTGTTGCAAATTATCCTTTGCCAAGGACACAATAACAAATAAAGCAGTTTTTAGGCCTCAGTGGCTATTACCGCAAATTTATTAAGGATTATTCTAGGATTGCAAAACCAATGACAAGGTATTTGAAAAAGGATGCCATGATAAACATTAATGATCCGGAATATATTGAGAGTTTCAGAACATTAAAATCTCTACTGATTAATGATCCAATATTAGTCTATCCAAATTTCAATAAACAATTTGTTTTAAATACGGACGCAAGTAATTTTGCTCTAGGTGCGGTTCTATCACAGGAAAATCATCCCATTTGCTATGCTAGTAGAACTCTCAGTGAACATGAGATAAATTATAGCATAGTAGAAAAGGAATTGTTGGCGGTAGTTTGGGCAGTTAAATATTTCCGACCGTATCTCTTCGGAAGGAAGTTTATAATAAAAACTGACCATCAGCCACTACAATGGTTATTTTCTGTAAAAGAGCCAAATTCTAAATTAGTTCGTTGGCGGTTGCAGGTAGAAGAATATGATTTCGAGATTTTTAGAAGCGTGGAATCAATAATTGAAATGCGGATGCTTTATCTAGATTAAGGTCGGAAATAAATTTAGCTGAGCAAGTTAATGCTAATATTATTATTCAGAGTAATAACCCGTTAAATATTTATAAAAACCAAATAGTTATAAGCAAGTCAAACGCTATGTCTTTAAAGATAGTTAATAAAACTGTTTTCCGAAATAATAGAACAATCTTTAGTGCTAAAAGTTTGAGTGAAAAGGAAGTGTTATCAATCGTTAAAAATTATTTTCACCCAACAAGAGTAAACGCTATTTTTATTGAGGATGATTCTTTTTAGAACATATTTAGAAGTACTATTGTTAACTATTTTTCACTAAATTATCGTTTGAAAATTGCAAGGTGCAAGGAATGGCTTAATGATGTTTTAGATGAAGGTGATCTTCAGGAAATTATAAAAACTGAACATCAAAGAAATAATCATCGCGGTATTATTGAAAATTTCGAACAGCTTTGGAAAAAAAATATATCATCCGCAACTTAAATTAAGAATACAACAATTTATTAATAGCTGCCACATATGCAATATAGAAAAATATGACCGTAATCCAATTAAGCAAAATTTTAAAATTACTGAGACCCCTGATAGGCCATGCCAGATAGTGCATATAGATGTTTTTTATAGTTTGGGGGGTACATTGTTTTTAACAATAGTCGATAAATTTTCTAAATTTGCTCAGGCAATTAAAATACAAAACAGATCGTGGATAGACTTTCAGTATCTTAGTTTAGTTGGTAATATTGAAAAAATCGTAACAGATAATGAGTTAGGTTTCAAAGCGTTACCTTTGACCGAATTTTTAAGACAAAGGGATATTAATTTGCACTTTATTTCCAATAATAACCATTCTTCAAACGCTGATGTGGAACGTCTTCATAACACAATGAACGAACACATTCGCTTACTCAGGCATGATCCTGACAGAGACAGTGATTCTGTAGAGGAGAAGATTTATAAAGTAATTATTTATTATAATAACACGCTACACTCTACAACGGGATGTAAACCCATTGATTTTCAAAACGGTGCAATAAATGTTTCAGATTTTCCAGAAATTAAAGAAAGAATTCTGAAATCAAAAGAGAAATCAGTGTCGAATAAGAATAAGAATCGTGAGAATTGTATGTTACAAACTGGAGAGGTTTACCTAAAAACTGAAAGGGGTGGTAAAAATCATGCCAAGTTCCGAAAAGTGAAGGTAGATAAATTAGACAATGATCATGTAAAAACTCTAACGGGGTATAAGTATTATAAGTCGCATATTAAAAGGAAAAGGAAATTTTGAAATCTGATTTAGATTTTAACAATTCGATAAATTGTTTTTTATCTTAATTTTTTTTTGTTTGATTTGAATTAAAAATCGGAAATAGGTTTATTTTCTAAAATAAATTTATGAATTTCATTCCTAACAAAAATATGTTTATATAATTATTGTTATTAGTTTTAATTTAGTTACATTGCACAGTGGGGCAGAATCAAAATATTTTGGAAATAATTCAGCCATTTGAAAACGGCTAGGCCGATTGATTCAAAATTTGGCACGAGCATAGTAGAGGAGTACTTGAGCTTAAGTTTTGAAGGTGGTTACCCTCCACTTTCCAGGGATGGCGCTATGTGGTCTCAAAGTTGGACACCTCGCTCCTGAAAATTTTTCTAACGCTTGGCATTTCTTCAATTTTTGTCTGATTTTTAAATATTTTACATGGTCTTAAAGCTCTCGTAAATACCTACAAAACGGTGCTTTAAACTGCATGTTTATGTTTAAAAATGATCGAGTTATAAGCATTTTAAAATTAAAATTTTTGATTTTTTCCATACCCTGGTCCAGTTTTTTCGAAATATTGGGTACAATTTGCAGCAAATTTGTTTGAGTTTTTTACCGTAGATAGCAAACAAACTTTAAGATTTTCTGAAAAAAATTCGAAAGAAATATCTTTTCTGGCCTAAAAATCATACGATTTTCAATTTAAAAAATTCAAAATTATTGCATTTTTGTGTATTTTAGCCTAAAATGGGACACTAATCTAATTTTTTAGATAGAAAAAAATTTTCTTAAGGAATATATAAAAATTTTTTATTTTTATTAAAGCTAACTATATGTGTGTACGTTTAAACCAAATTTCGTATAAAACTGATCATTCTTGTAGAAGATGTAAGTCTTTCAACTTGACCTATTTTACATCGAAATTTTGACTTTACCCCATATTTTCTAAAATCCCAAAGCTGGGATCGGAAAAAGAAGAATACTATAAAAAAGCTATATATACTCCAAATTGTTTCAAAAAGTATTTCGTGAGCCCTAGTCCATATGTGGACTTTATGGGCAAAAGAGTAAAAAATTCCAATTTTGGGATTTTTCGTCTTTATTTTGGGAATTATGGGATTTCCTTTAGCTTAATGTTGCAGATTTTTTTACCGTTTGATTTTAGTTAACAAACTACATATGCACAGAAAATTTTATCTGATTTGCTTAATTAATAAAAGTTTTATAGCATATTTAATATTTTTACTTTTCTCAAATTGGACCGTTTTTACCATAATTTTTCGAAATTTTCGGAGCTCAGCAACGAATATTAAAATTTTGTTCCATTTTTTTTATTTTTTTTATGCATGTGAATAAAGATGACGCAATTTCCTATTAAATAAAAAAAGATTCACCTCAATATCATTCTTACGTGCAAAACTATGCGTTCTTAAATGTGAGTGTTTCAATATGTATCTCACTTTTTACGGAAGTAAAAATTTTCATGCCTGTGTAAAAAATTGTGTAAAAAAACAATTATACCTGAATAGAGGATAACCAAGAGGCATATCTTAAATCAATAATCATTATAAAAAACATCAGATAAAAAACAAAATTTTCTGTTAATTTTTATTTACGAAAAGTCGTTAAAAGTATTTTTTATTTCCTTAAAATTATTATTTATTTTCTATAAAATAATCTCTCATATCATTATGCATGTCTAAAAGATAAAGTAAATCCTTTAATTCTGTTTTGTTAGAAGGTGAAGAAGCCTCATAATTAATCCAACGTTTTCTCATTGATGAGAGTACACGATCAGAAGATAACAATAGGCTATAGAAAATGTCTTCGTTTTGTGACTGCCTAGAACATTTTCGAGAACTGAATATTTGAATGTACTTGAAATCGCAGTTTCTTGCTTCTTGGGCTTCTTCTGTTAATTCCCCAAGAGGAAGAATATTCGATTCTATAATTGTTTTACCATGACATAATATTTTATGTACTGTGGGCGTCATATCCCTCCATGGATATAGGGAAACGAGTAGCTGAGATATTTTTGCTGTATATTCTCCAAAGCGAAAAGAATTAATTTGAGTTTTGCTATTAATTGCCATTAAAACTACGTTAACCATTCTAAGCAACTCTTTGTCAATTCCAGTTATGTTTGAAGAAGTTTCAAAATCCCCAAAAAATTTTCTTGCAGTATTTCCGTCGTTAGTGTTTCCTCCACTACGAAGAGGCTTATCAATTATTAACTCCGTTTGTACTCTAAACTCTTCTTGGATTTGACTTTTCTCAGAAGCTCTTAGAGATTTTAGTTCATCATTGTTTTTTGTTTTTTTTTTTTTTTTTTTTTTGTTATTAAATTTTCTCTCGTACTTCTGTATTTTAGGTCGTATGCAATATGCAGAAAATGCTCCAAAAATCTTATTCTAGCATGAAGGGGGGATATTCCGAAAGATAGAACTTCTTCGTTGACTACGTTGGTTTTTTTATCTGAGAATTCTGACTTCTTCTGATCACATATGGAACATTTCCAATAAGAAGATGTGTTAGTTATAGCGTTACTATCTTTTCCATCAATCATTGTTAAACTAAGTTGAAAGGATATGTTAACACAGTATTCTTTTATTTTTATAGATATTGGTTCCAATGATCTTATTTCGTCTTTGATATGCTCGACTAATTTTTTTGTCGTAGTATTTGATTCCTTTACATACTCAAAACAAATAGGCCTACAAAAATTTTTGGATCCTGGGATTGTGTTTTTCCATATATCTTCAAAAGTGTTTGCACGTAGTGATGAAGATGCAACCAGTGAGTATGAACGAATTCTTAGTGGTACTAAGGATGCCATGAATATGCTCTTAAAATCTATTGTATGTTTTTGTTTGTACTCAGGAAGGGCTGATATTCCATCACATCCCCACTTACACATTAGTACTACATCGCAGTTTTTAACCTTTTCTAGTTGGTCAGTAGAAAAATCTGAAATAATCCGTGACGCCGTATTTTCTAGCAAAGAAGATAGTCCAATAGAAGCTTTCGTTTCATCAACTGTTATTGGAGATGGCATAATCGCTTTCTTTTTTTCTTGAATAGACTTATATGATGGTAATATTGCATGTCCTTTCTTAAGTAAAGCTTTTCTCAAAATTTAGTACTTATTTCGGCTTATTTTCATTTCCAACATCAGAGCAATAGCTTCTTCCTCCGTAAAATTTGACTGCGATGTCGGAGTAGGTATGCTGTTAACAATTCGTTTCAACCGTTTTGGAGATGCGCTGGGAAGAATATTGGCGATGTGCACTGCCTCGGAAGGCTGATTTTCTTTTTTTTGAACGTATCGGAAACTTCATCTTTTGAAACTGAAGAAAGTTTTTCGGTTAACCTTTTTTTCTTAGACTTCAAATATAAGTCATCATAAGATTTGCAGGGAGCTGCACATAATGCGATGTAGGTTGAGAATTTCGCAACAGTATCCATCCAAGTAAGATACTTTACTTTAAACTTATTTTTGTTTCCGCGAACTGATTTCATTTTTTGATCAAATAATTTTAAATATTTTTCCAGTTTTGCAGTACCAATGACATCAACTCTGCAGTTGTATGTAGCCTTAATAAATTTTTTCATGGCCTTAATTCTATCAAGTCCTTTTGTACCATCAGTCCACAAAAAAGAACACAATGTCTCAAACTTCAATGTGATCGGCATGATGTTTTTTTTAAATATGATATCTATTGTATTTATGCAAATATTTATATGCGTGTTCAGGTCATCGAACAGTTGGGTACCTAAAGAAGCAAAGCAGCTAGCTAAAAATCAAAAAAGGCACTTAGGTAAGACATAATTAGTCATAGGTCATCCTAAAACGATCACCTGCACCATTATTTTTAACCCTTACATTCTTAACCCTTTTTTCAGGTATAATTGTTTTTTACACAATTTTTTACACAGGCATGAAAATTTTTACTTCCGTAACATAAATGTATAAAAGTGAGATACATATTGAAACACTCACATTTAAGAACGCATAGTTTTGCACGTAAGAATGATATTGAGGTGAATCTTTTTTTATTTAATAGGAAATTGCGTCATCTTTATTCACATGCATAAAAAAATAAAAAAAATGGAACAAAATTTTAATATTCGTTGCTGAGCTCCGAAAATTTCGAAAAATTATGGTAAAAACGGTCCAATTTGAGAAAAGTAAAAATATTAAATATGCTATAAAACTTTTATTAATTAAGCAAATCAGATAAAATTTTCTGTGCATATGTAGTTTGTTAACTAAAATCAAACGGTAAAAAAATCTGCAACATTAAGCTAAAGGAAATCCCATAATTCCCAAAATAAAGACGAAAAATCCCAAAATTGGAATTTTTTACTCTTTTGCCCATAAAGTCCACATATGGACTAGGGCTCACGAAATACTTTTTGAAACAATTTGGAGTATATATAGCTTTTTTATAGTATTCTTCTTTTTCCGATCCCAGCTTTGGGATTTTAGAAAATATGGGGTAAAGTCAAAATTTCGATGTAAAATAGGTCAAGTTGAAAGACTTACATCTTCTACAAGAATGATCAGTTTTATACGAAATTTGGTTTAAACGTACACACATATAGTTAGCTTTAATAAAAATAAAAAATTTTTATATATTCCTTAAGAAAATTTTTTTCTATCTAAAAAATTAGATTAGTGTCCCATTTTAGGCTAAAATACACAAAAATGCAATAATTTTGAATTTTTTAAATTGAAAATCGTATGATTTTTAGGCCAGAAAAGATATTTCTTTCGAATTTTTTTCAGAAAATCTTAAAGTTTGTTTGCTATCTACGGTAAAAAACTCAAACAAATTTGCTGCAAATTGTACCCAATATTTCGAAAAAACTGGACCAGGGTATGGAAAAAATCAAAAATTTTAATTTTAAAATGCTTATAACTCGATCATTTTTAAACATAAACATGCAGTTTAAAGCACCGTTTTGTAGGTATTTACGAGAGCTTTAAGACCATGTAAAATATTTAAAAATCAGACAAAAATTGAAGAAATGCCAAGCGTTAGAAAAATTTTCAGGAGCGAGGTGTCCAACTTTGAGACCACATAGCGCCATCCCTGGAAAGTGGAGGGTAACCACCTTCAAAACTTAAGCTCAAGTACTCCTCTACTATGCTCGTGCCAAATTTTGAATCAATCGGCCTAGCCGTTTTCAAATGGCTGAATTATTTCCAAAATATTTTGATTCTGCCCCACTGTGCATTGTATAATTTTATTTGTCTTATATGTTAAAAAAATCGTTAAAATTTATATACGTATATTAAATATTGTATAAATACATATATAAATTTATATATACACCGAAGCTTTTCCTCGGAGCGTCAATATAACGGTGGGGGAGTTATATGTGTACATATTTATATATGTATCTTGATGATGATATACTTTGTTTATAATAAAATAGATATATCTTGTTACCTTATTTTTTAATTTTGAAAAATTATTAATTTTTTGTTTTTTACGTTAGAAATAATTTTGTTTTCATTTGATAAAGACAATAAAAAATTATAAATAATATATAAAAAATACAAAAACATTAATATATTAAAAGGATCAACACATAATTGTTAGGTTCAGCTTCATACCACCTCGGGCGCCACACTTCGGAGGGCTGTGGGAAGCAGCCGTGAAGCAGGCGAAGTTCCTACTTCTTCGAGCCGTGGGCAACGCATCGCTCACTCAAGAAGAGATGGTCACAACGCTTGCAGAAGTAGAGGCGGTGCTCAACAGTCGGCCAATCGCACCGCTGTCTCCAGACACCAACGACGGGGAAGCGCTAACTCCAGGGCACCTACTGATAGGTGAGGGTCTGCGTTCGCTGCCACCAGAATTCGCAGAAGACGTGACAGACAAAGAGGCGAAATTATGGAAGCGATGGCGTCTGCTTTGCGGTCTCAAGCAGTCATTCTGGCAGACTTGGTCTCGCGACTATATCCTGGGACTTCAGGGCAAAGGCAAGTGGTGCGAGGAGATGCCCAGTCTCAAGGTCGGTCAAGTGGTGATAATCCACGAAGACAATTGCCCGCCACAGCACTGGCTGACCGGGAGAGTCGTCAACGTCCACGAAGGAGACGACGGCAAGGTCAGGGTGGCGGAGGTCAAGACCACAAACGGCGTATTTAAACGCCCAATATGTAAATTGACTTCTCTACCTGATGACTGAAGACCTCAGCTCCTTCAATAGGGCCGGAATGTTGAGCCAGTATAATAATAATAATAATAATAAATGAATTTAATAAAACTAAAGCAAATAATACTAAAACTAATACTTACCCCTAATACTTACCTTACTTTTAAGTTTTTTTATAAATGTTAAAAGTAACTGTTATGCTGAAAAATATTGTAGCATCAGTATACATAATAAATACTTTTACTTGCAAAGTAATATCTTATCGAGTTTTATTTTTTTTCATCAAAGTGCCCTAAACTTTTTTATTTAAATTATAATTTATTTAATTTAAAGTTCTTAAAAACTATGAAGAAAAAACAATATATATATATTGAAAAACTTAATAAAAAATAAATAGAAAAATTATAAGAAAAAAAAAAAAGAAATTCCATAAAGGAACGTGAATAGATGGGGAAAAAATCAGTATTGAGAATAAAAAGGATGAAGAATATAAAAACCCAAAAAATAATTATTAGACAAATATACATATTTACCATTACTATTTTACATATACACTTACATATAAGAAACCAAAAGACAAGAAAAAAAATCTTACAAGTGCATACACAAGTGGCGTGAGACTTTTTAATGAATAACTGAGAATTGATTACATTAATAATTGTAGGAAATAATGATGATCATTAGTAGGTATTTAAAGTTATTTCCCTTTTAATCTAAAGAACTAGTGTTTTGTAAGCGAGTAACAAAATATTGTAATCACAAAAGTAAATCATTATATGGCAAGTACTTTTTAAGGTAATGTCTAATTTTTGCTGGGTATATATGAATAGGCATTAAACTTACCGCTTCAGCGTTTATACTATGCGTAAGTTTTCTGATGAGTGCCATCTATTGCACTTCTTATTCCTGGTATTGGACATTAATTATAAAAAAATCTTTTTGCTTCCATATTTTTCTTTTTGTACGTTTTTTGGGGCTAAGATTTTTTAGTTACATCACATACTTCCGATAGACACACGTAAATATATATATGAATATATGATCATCAGTAAAAGATCTTGGCCGATTTAGTGCTGCTAACCACCTTTTGCCAGAAATTTTAACATCGCTTCTAATTTAAGAATTGAAGGCACGGCGCTTTGAAATAGTGGTTTATAGAATTAAGTACACATATATATGCGGCTTTGTTAGGACAACAGTTTATGAAGACTCTTCTTGTTAAATCTGAAATCTTTTGGAAAATCTCTTTGATTCGGTTCGAATTAGACCTTTCTCAAAGTGGCTTCCGGTTATTTTCGCATTAAAAAATTCGCTTCCGACGTCCTTACCAATCTTTCTTCTAATACCAAGCTGATACAATTTTGTTCTTTTCTTCCTGTTGATTATAAATTAGAGTTTGAAAAACTCCGAAGCGCGCTTTCGAGGCATTTTCGATAACATGAGTTACTTAGGCTAATTAATCATTTCACAATTTTTGCAAAAAAAACACAAGTATGGGGTTTAATTTTTTACATAAAAATGTACTTCAAAACTAATGTTATAATAAGTTTTCATATACAATCTAAATCAAGTAGGCCTTTTTGGCTATTAATTCTGAAAATAAATAACCCGATGTGTGCAAAAGGTTTCATAAAGTTTTCTGTTAACAGAAACATGTCATCCCCAATTAAATGGAATTATTTTTTTGCAACATGGCGCTAAGCTTGGTTTTGAAGAATTAATTTTTTTTCATAAAATTTTTCTTCAGATACAATATTTCCGAAAACCTCAGCAATAAAAAAACGGACCAGTGAGGTCAAAATGTTTTCTATCGCTAGCCCTAATATAGTTTATAAAAGCCTCCCGCTTTTGTTCAGTTTCTAGTACCTGTAATTAACAAGAAAAAACTATTAAATAATCCATAAATATGGTAGTACAACCATAAGTATAAGTACTATAATGTTGTTTTTCATTTTTTAGCGAGATGGCCCAGGTCAAAAAAAAAAAAAACAAAAAAGGATGATTGACTATTTCTTTTAGATTCAAATTACAGCCTTTATGAAGTATAAGCTGAAAAACTTTCTACGTTGTATTTGACACAAAAAAATTTTGCGGAAAAGATCATAAACGGTGTGTTTCTTTATGGCCAGCTTCACTTATTCGCCTTTTACAAAAATTTAACCCATAATCGCTCGTTTACATCTATTAAGATCAACGCCTGTATCAAAAAGTCTCTCAATAGTATACATAAACAACTCATCACGAGATTCATCCTACAGTTCCATCAAAAGATTTGAAATGTATCTGGTTTAATCTATGACAACAAAAAATAGGATAGTAACTAATCAAAATGAAGAGACAAAACTAGAATATCCTGTACACGATTCTTAATACGCATTGAAAGAAAAATCGCTACGTTTGACCTTATATTCATTTTATTAAAATCTCTATAAGCACGCATATAAAATAATTGCTTTAAAAATTAAAAATTTTTTTAATAAACAGAAAATAATTTTTCCTTTTTTTATCGTGACAACACTGATTAAAAACAACACTAAAATAAATATAGTACTGTGTAGACCGTCGTCACTGACTGTTTATTTGGTACGTGTGGCGAGCGCTTTCGGTGTGAGAATAACATTTTTAAGGGGTGTTTTCATTAATTTTGTCCGTTAGAATAGTGTCTATTGAAATGGTATTATACAGGTAGATTGCTTGATATCTGTCATGGTATATAATTTTAATATTACTGACTTTTAATATTGGATAGATAAGTTTTTTATTTTTTTTTTAACTTTATTTTAATTAGCCTAACAGAAAAGTTTAAAATTTGTGCATACATTTTTAAGCCTATTTCCGCGAAGCTTAATTGCTTGTCTGCAGAAGAATATAGTTAATACGTGTTCAATTTCAAATTATTAGTAAAAATATTTATAACTCTTAATTCTTAATAAATAAAAATAAATAATAATATAAAAATAAGAGATTTTATTGAAAACTAATAAAATATCGCTTAAGTCATTTTTTCCTCGTGTTTTTGTTTGTAATATGTAGCATATTTAGTGGCAACATGTTGAAAATTGTAGGTAAAGTTCATACCTTCCGACTTTAAAACGGTCTTTTATTCGTCTTCTTGTATTGTATCGGTGGTCAGCTTCTTTAAAAAAAATGAATCGTTGTAAAACTCAATAGCTATAGTTGTGTAATATATACTTTTGATGTTAAGAACGGTTAAATCTTTTGTTATGTTATCATAGTTGTTGTTTGTTCTAATGTTTATATTATTACTGTTGTGGTTCATAATGTTGTTCGTGTTGTCGCTGGTAGATGTGACATTTATATAGTGCCGCTTGCTTTTGTTTAGTATTTTGAGTATCCTGTTTCGTGTATTTTGAATCAGTCTGCAATGTGTTGCACATCCCCATGCAGTAATTCTATGTATGATATATGACTCTACTATAGAAAAGTAAGCTTGCCGAAGAACATTATAAGTGGCGCAAATACTTAGATGATATAACATAAAAGCTGGTTTACGAAGTTTTTTTTTGAACGCATTCTACATGTGAGTTCCACGTAAAGTTTTTGTCCATAAATACTCCTAGCTATTTATATGAAGACAAAATTTCAATGTAAGTGGTGAATGCTTCTGTAACGTTGTTTTTTTTATGAATGCAGTTTGCGTCGTGTAATTTTGGTGGAAAGTTTGGTGGCCTTAAATGTATAAGTTGGTTTTCTTAGCGTTTATTACTAGCCCGTTGTCATGACACCATTTAGTTACAATATTGAGTTGGTTTTGCATTATGTATGCTTTTGCTACAAACGACAATGGCTTTATCGTCTGCATAGGCAAAAAGGGTACTATCGGAAAGCGTATTCAGCATGTCATTTGCATACATTATGTAGAGCAGTGGCTTAAGTTTCGATCCTTGCGGTGTTCCGAGTTCTGTTAAATAGTTATTTTTTTTTCACTCTATGTGTCCTGTATTCTTAATAGTCTTTGAACAATTTCAACTTCATTCCTCTTATACCATTTTTTTATGTATTTGCAGAAGTTTGCTATATGATAATGTATCAAAGGCTTTGCTAAAATCAATAAACAACACCATTCAATATTTTTTTAACTAAGAGATTATTTATGTGGTTAGCAAAGTTCCCTAATAAACTATTTATGTTTTTTCTTTTTGAAAACCACACTGTTTTTAACTTATTACTTTGTACTTCTGTAAAAAGCTGTTAGGTCCTCTGACGACTATTTCTTTCAATACTTTTTCAAAGACAGGTAGGATTAAGGCTATAACTATTGTAGTCTGTATTATCTCCATTCTTATATATACATATTTATTATTAGAGAATATTTTATAGTTTTTGATATGAGTGTCTTATCAAGACTGTCATTATTTCAATATGTTTTGGCCTTACCCCATCAAATCCTGCACCTTTTTTAATATTCAAGCAGTTTAATATATTAAATATTTCTGGCTCCTTTGTATTTTCAATTACAATTCACTTGGGCAATGTTGGACTAATGTTATTCAAAGTTACAATATTGCAGTTATGGATAATTTTTTTTTCACATTTTACTAAAAGTTGTTGCAAACTTGTTCTCAACATTTTTTATGCTTTCGTTTTTAAAGTTTTGTATGATAAAGCTATCGATTTTGTTTGATTTTTTCCGATTATTTCATTAATAAGTTGACATGTGGCGAGAGGATTATTTCTATATTCTATTAACTTATTTCTATAATGTTTTTGTTTTTTATTTAAGTAATTTATATTTTTTATAATTCGTTTCATAATGCTTAAAACATTGGGGGTTGATGTCCATAGGTTTCAAATGTCTGTTATCACCAAAACTAAGAAGTGGAACCACAAGCACTAGCACTTCGCAATAAAAAAGAAAAACCAGAAGTTAATTTTTTTCAATCAAAGTAAAAAGGTGAAGTTACAAATTAACTTTCCTTTAGTTTTCTTGAATTTAAATATTTTAAATACAACAATTTCAAAACGAAAGAAAAATACAATTTTATTTAATTTTCATTTCACAAATTTTAAGTGGCGCGAACTACAACGAAATTTATGCGATCAACGATTATAAAAAGGAGCTCGTTTCTTTTAAAAAAAAAAATATTTATAACGAAAAGAAGTAATTAAGGAAATCGTTTATGATCAAAGCGCCCCTTAGACGTCAGCAACTGTTATCTTAAGGTTTTTTTCAGATGTCAACATCCCGGCCGCCTTGCAGTACTGCAATCTGAATCCAAACCACAAAATTATCTAGTAAGAAAAAGAAGGAAAAAAACAAAAAAAAAAAAACTAAAGGATGTAACCCAAGATTCCAATATCTTAGTTCAGGAATATTATCATTATTTATCAATAACAAAAAAATAATAATAATAATAATAAAAACAACAAATTAAAGCATCAGTCTGGTACTAAAGTCCATTAATCCATTTTGGCATCTAGTAACACAAACCCAATAAGAATAAAAAATACTAAGTCAAAGTATCATGATGAAATAAACAGTTTAAAAACAAAGAAAGCAGCTTATACTTTCGTACAACGTTCAAGGAGTACATGATCTAGATATCAAATATCCGAAAATAGAAAATTGCGCTAGTGGCTTTCCTAACAAGCCACCAGACACATCATTTCTAATAATTTTGGTGTAAACATGGCATCCGAGCTTAATCTGGACTGGAGTCGACACGAAAAATTGAGGGTCCGCCAATTGAAAGCCGAAAACCTCATCCGCAATTCTTCCGTGAAGTGATTTTTTCGGCGTTTAGATTTTAAATCGCCTTCTAACAGTGGCATACGTTTCTACTGTTTCGCTGCTGCCATGGTTTCCTCCTAAAACCACAAACATTTCTTCGTCTGTCCTGCATAAACTGTTTTGTCGCGAGGTCGCCTCACTACATCATCGGACACCACTGAAGTCTCCGAGCCAGGATCAAACAGTGCTACAATTTTAACAATGGCAATGAGACGACATCTCGAGATCTTTTTTTCCAACTTCTCTTCTCCGTGCAGTTGCTTTATAGTTTCCTGGGTTAGTAGGGCTCGAGACGAACTAGATCTTTCGCACTTCTGACCATCGAAGTCCCCTGGCTAAGTCTTGGGATTAACGAGGTCCTCTACTCATTGGACGGATCGACGGACTTGGTTCCCTTTTAAGGCGCTTTAAATTTTTTTTTGAGCTAGACGAACGAGGTCTTGTGCTCGACTTATGCAAAAGCGTGTGATGCATATCACCACAGAACTTACATTTGCCCGTACTCTCACAAGTACGCCAAGTATGGTCATGGGTCAAGCAACTAGCACAATATTTGTAAATAGAAATAAGCTGCATCCGTTTTTCAACATCTGCTTGCAGAAACTTTTTACTTTAGGTGATTCTTTAAACATACTCGACAAACCATTTTGTTAGAAGCACGATTTCGGCATACTTTTTTGGCGAATCTATGATACTGTAAAAAAAATATAACAACAAAGAATAATAAGTTGGAAGTACTATTAACTTCACAACTGGTCTGGTATTTTTTTTTACTTCTAAACTCTGACGTGGCCATCTTTACCTAAATGTAACCTCTCCACTCTTCCCATGCGCCATTCATTTGTCGCCAAGTTATCCTCGAGAAAAACAACAAGATCACAAACTTTTAAATCTTTCTGCAAAAATTTCCATTTATGCCGTTTTTGAAGATCATTTAAGTAGTTCTCATTCCACCTAGCACATTAACGCAGATATAGTGCCTTAACGCGCTGCCATCGATTAGTAATTGACAGCGCTGATTTTATAATGTCAACTTGAGGTGGAGCTAAAAGTGGGCCGACAATAAGAAAAAGACGCGGTGTTAAAACATCTAAATTTTCAACGTTTTCTGGTCAAGGGCGCAAAGGTCTGGAATTTAAACAAGATTCTATACGCGCTAGCAATGTCGAATATTCCTCAATAAATATATATTTAAGATTTCCAGCTATTCTTTTAAAATGACGCTTGAAGATCTTTACGCCTGCTTCCCATAAGCCCCCATATGAGGCGCACTAGCAGGGTTAAAATGCCATTCAGGGCCCCGGGGTCTTTATTTCGCATTCACTTTACTGCAGTGTTACGAAAAACTTTACGAAATTCTGATTTTATGACATTTAAATATATTTGTAGAAAAAAAGCTTTTTGAGATACGATTGTCAGTTTGTCTTTAAATGATTAAATATCTGCTGAAAAAATTTCTGGACCCAGGGAATCATTTTGCTGTTTTAGAATTTCTTTCAACCTCTTAATACAAATGCCAAAACGCGCAAAGCTCGCGAATAAGAGGAAAAATTTTCCAATAAGTTATAAAGCGATTTAAAGCATACAAAAAATACTTGATGTTTACGCTCTTCTTTCTTGGTTCTAAAAACGCCTATAGAAGCATTATCCCATCGATCGGTAGAAGAACATAGCCAAGAAGGACTATGCCACCAAAGCTGGTTTTCGGTCAAGTCCTGCGGCCGCACACCCCTACTTATAAAGACTGCAGGGTTGTCCTTCGAACAAACGTGTTTCCAGCTATTTTTGGATATTTTTTTAACAATTTTTGATACCCTGTTTGCCACAAAGGATGTCTATGTACTCAACGGTTTCTGAGGCCAAGCTAAAACAATATTAGAATCGCTCCAAGCATACGGTTTTATACGGTTTTCGTCAAATTTAAAATCGTTTTTTACGGCATTTATCAAATCCGCCAAAAGATAAGCGCCACACAGTTCTAAGCGCGAGTTAATTTCCAATTATAGGAAATGAGTAAAAAATATATTTTATTTTTTCTGCACCAACAAAAGTGCGTTTCTTTATTAAATATATTCTTAAGACTCTCTATCGTATTTTTCTTAGCATCTATTTATATTAATAATTATGTTTAATGTGCCTTTGTCCTAACTCAAAATATGTTTTTCTTTGTTTAGGTTACTAGTACCTTTTTTATCAGTAAAACATGTTTTGAGTTATTTGTATTAAGTTAGAAAAGAAAGAATGTGTTTCTTATCGTTACAATAGTTGTATTTATGATGTTTGTCTTATCGTTACAATAGCTGTATTTATGATGTTTGTCTTATCTCTAGCTTAGAATAGTTATATTTGAGTTATGGATTTATCATCTTTTATTACTATCTTAGTGATATTTAAATTTATGGATTTGTTATTACTATCTTAAAATAAGAGATGTTAACTCGCGGCAGAGTAATGGTTTTTAAGGGAGCTACCCTAGACTTCGCTAACAACAAATGGGACTGCATAATGCCATTTTGGTGCAAAAGCCGTACATATACACAAGCGCCATATGCCTTTTCCGAGGCGTCAGATGAACCATGAAGTTCTACACTACTAGAAGGTGTAAACCCTATCCATCGACAAATTTTTATTATATCAATGCCGCTATAATTAACTATAAATTGTAGCCCTTTTGGTTACTATTTTCATATAAGTTTTCATCCCAATCTCTGTTCTTGCTCCAAATTTGTTGCATCAACATTTTTGCAACTGCAATTATCGGCCCAAGAAATCCAACTAGATCAAAAAGCTTCACGATAATTTACAAAACTTCTCGCTTGGTAAAATTGTCTTTTGCAGGAATAGGAGAAGTTTTAAAAAAATGTACCATTTTAAGCATTCCACCTTATGCCCAATGTGTTGCTGTCGTCGTTCATTTCTAGCAAATTGCAGTTCAAAAGAAAATCAAGGGGTAAATCCTTTAAAATACGTTCGTCGTTTGTGTTCCATTTCTTCATCGAAATACGAGCAGATGATAGAGCTTATAATAATTGATCACAAGCTAAAATCGCTAAAGAGATATCATGCGTACCCGCCAAAGCATCATCTACGTACAGCATACAACGCAAAATTTTAGAAGCTAGCGGCCATTTTTATTCAACATCACTTGATAGTTGAGGCAACGTCCTAATAGCTAAATACGGTGCGCCAGTTATCCCAAAGGTTATGGTTTGTAGTTCAAGATCCTTTAAATCATCCGTTGGATGATTGCGAAAAACAATACGTTGAAATTTTGTCTGTTCTGTTTCACCTAAATTTGGCGAAAAAACCGCCATCTAAATAGTAACAGCATTAAGCCATTTTGTAAAACAGGTCCAATAAACAAAATATCGTAAGTACTTAAACCTGAAGATGAACGAATTGAGGCATTGAAAACTACGCGGACTTTTGCAAACAAACTTTCAGGCTTACGCCTGCTTCCCATAAGCCCCCCATCTGAGGCGCACTAGCAGGGTTACAATGCCATTCAAGGCTCTGGGGCTGCCAGAAAAGCTGGCGTAGACAAAGTATTAACCGTTTCAAAATAAACAGCTTTTGTATACATAAGGGAATACGTAACCCTTTGAAATTAAGGAAGCTCGACCCGTGTAATTTCCAATGTCGAAAGGCTCTATAAAGTCTACACCAGTAGTGGTAAAAGGCCGAGAAATCACAGTATTAGAAGTAGAGAGGACTGTCATTATTTTACTCTGCGTTGCGTTTTTGCGCAAAGTACAAATTTTACAACGACCTATTACCGTCTTGATTAGAATTTAGCATGCAGAATAAAACATTCAGTACGTCGAACTTTTAACATTAACTGATTTCCACCATGCAAGGTACTTCGATGAATAAACTCAACAAGCAATTTGGAAAACTGGCAACTTAGGTGCAACATTATAGAAACTCGCTCACTAAACGTTAAATTTTGAGCGTTTGCCGAACGACCGATTACACGAAGTTCAACAATTTTCCTTCTAAAATTAGCTGATCATTAGAATATTTAAAATACTCTGTAGCAAAAAAAGCTTTTTAAGATAAGATTGTCAGTTTGTCTTTAAGTGATTGAATCTCTGCTAAAAAAATTTCTGAACCCAGAGAATTATTTTGCTGTTTTAGAATTACCTTTCAACCTCTTAATACAAATACCAAAACACGCAAAGCTCGCGAATAAGAGAAAATTTTTCCAATTAATTATAAAGCGATTTGAAATAAACAAAAAATACTTCTTGGTTCCAAAAACGCCTATAGAAGCATTATCCCATAGATCGGTAGAAGAACATAGCCAAGAAGGACTATGCCACCAAAGCTGGTTTTCGGTCAAGTCCTGCGGCCGCACAACCCTACTTATCAGGTCTGCAGGGTTGTCCTTCGAACAAACATGTTTCCAGCTGCTTTTGAAAATTTTTTTAACAATTTTCGATACCCTGTTTGCCACAAAGGTTGTCTATGTACTCGACGGTTTTGAGGCCAAGCTAGAACAATATTAGAATCGCTCCAAGCTTAAAGTTTTTGTACGGTTATCATCAAATTTTAAATCGTTTTTTACTGCACTTATCAAATCCACCAAAAAATAAGAGCCACACAGTTCTAAGCGCGGTAGAGAAATGGTTTTTAAGGGAGCTACTCTAGAGTTCGATAATAACAAGTAGGACCGAATAATGCCATTTTGGTGCAAAAGCCGTACATATACACAAGCGCCATACGCCTTTTCCGAGGCATCAGAAAAACCATGAAGTTCTACACTACTGGAAGGTGTAAGCCCTATCCATCGACAAATTTTTATTTTATCAATGCCGCTATAATAATCTATAAATTGTAGCCATTTTTGGTTACTATTTTCACATAAGTTTTCATCCAAATCTGTTTTCTCGCTCTAAATTCGTTGCTTCAACATTTTTGCAACTACAATTATCGGCCCTAGCCATGCAGCTAGATCAAAAAGCTTCGCGATAATTGACAAAACTTCACGCTTGGAAAAATTGTTTAAAAAAAATTACCATTCTCAGCATTCCACTTTATGCCCAATGTGTTGCTGTCGTCGTTAATTTCTAGAAAATTGCGATTCAAAAGAAACTCAAGGGGTAAATCCTTTAAAATACGTTCGTCGTTTGTGGTCCATTTTTTCATCGAGAATCCAGATGATGATAGAGCTAATAATAATTGATCACAAGCTAAAATCGCTAAAGAAATATCATGCGTACCCGCCAAAGCATCATCTAAGTATAGCATACGACGCAAAATTGTGGAAGATAGCGGCCATTTTTCTTCAACATCACTTGCCAGTTGATGGAACGTCCTAATCGCTAAATATAATGCGCAATTTATTCCAAAAGTTACGGTTTGTAGCTCAAGATCCTTTAAATCATCCCTTGGATGATTGCAAAAAACAACACGCTAAAATTTTGTCTGTTCTGGTTCACCAAAATTTGGCGAAAAAACCGCCATCTAATCAGTAACAACATTGAGTCATTTTGTAAAACAGGTCCAGTAAACAAAATATCGTAAATACTTAAACCTAAAGAGGAACGAATTGGGGCATTAAAAACTACGCGGACTTTTATAGATAAACTTTCAGGCTTAAAAGCCGCATGATGTGGTAATTAAAACGTGCCCAAGAGATCTGAATCAGTTTGCTGAATCTGAACCATGTGATTTAAAGTTTTATATACTGTAAGAAACACTATCATTAGTTGCTCTGAGAGCAGGTGTCTTTATAGGATAAACCTCATTTCTATAAAACTGTCGTTGTGCTTTTTTCCGAGAAAATCCGAGGCAACTATTAACAAAATATTGCTGCTTAAACGGCAAAGAAACTACGTAAGCACCATCCAAATTGCATTTCGTAGTGTTTCTGTAATGCTCTTCTCAATATTCCTGCTTAGGTGTGAGCCTAGAAATCCTTGGCAGTTGTTTCAAAGCCCAAAATTTCTTCAGATTTTTATTTAGGCCCACCTCCGTGTGATACGAAACAAAGGTGGTAAATGATCTCTTTTCACAATCAGCAAGATTACCAGTCAAAATCCACACAAATATAGTTCCCTGAGCTATCAAATTGCCAAGAATGTTTCGCCAGACTCCATCTCTTATAATTTTAGAATAAATATCAGCAACAATAAGCAAATCGACTCTAACGCTTTTCGCAAAATTAAGATCAGCTTAATTTAAGCCCACTAACGAAGACGATTAACTGACTCAGTTGGCATATTTCCTGTCAATTGAGGCAGTACCAAATCTTCTACGTTTAGTCTTAGACGACTATTAAATCGAGACCTCAACTCAAAAGAACGAATTTTCTGTATTCAGTTAACTGGTAAGTTGAGTTTTCGCTGCAAACTTTTGGAAATAAAAATTGCCTGTGAACCCCAATCAATGAGCTTTCTTGTACAACAGCAGTTTCCAGAAGAACCTTTGGCAAGGTAACCGCAAAGCAGTTTTGAACCGTTGCATTTTTAATGCTTTTTGACTTGTACTAGGCCCGTAATTTTGGCTGTTATTTACAACCTCCCTATGCAAAAACGAATGATGTTTTGTTTTGCACGCGGAACTACTAAAGGTGCTTTTACATTCGCTTAGTTTATGTCCCTTACTGAGACAATTAATGCACAAATTGCACTTTTTAACAGCTAAAAATATTCCACTAGGATTCATTCCTATAAATTTCGGGCAGGTTCTTAGTAAATGATCCTTGGAGCAACTGGGACATAATCTTTTTATCACTATTGCCTGACAAGTTCTTGCTTCTTTTTAGAAAAACAATCTTTTTTTTTTTGTAAACTATTACTTTTAACATGGGAAATATTAGTTTAGAGAGTGTGTCTACTAAAGCTGACTTTTGCGTTATAAATTGTGGGATACGCCTTTATACCAGAAAAAGTTTCTAAAGGCTAAAAACGAGATGTAAGAAAGACTTCCATGTCTTCCCATTTTAGCATTGACTGCTCCCATAAAGACAAAGTCAAATGCGGTAATTTATACAGCACTGAAAAATAAAAATTGAATCCCAATATCTTACATCAATTTCATGTAAACGAAGCGCTGAAATGCAATAATTTATATATCCCTCTGCAAACCGTATTATTTCAGCAGCTGACTCTGATTTGACCGCAACCAAGTTAAACAAAAATTTTAACTTAATATTAACAAGAAGCCCTTTTTTTTCGTACCTATCTTTAAAAATTTCCATGCAGTCTCTAGTGTTTTGTCTTAGATAAAATAACTTTTCAACTGCAGTTAATGAGGTAGGGTTTATATATACTGCCACAAACATGCCCCTAAAAGCTGGCCAAGACTGGTAATCACCATAAAAAGGTTCGCTGGTACAGGGTGGCAGCCAAATATTATGACTTGCAAAAACAATTAGCTACAGGAGTGGAAGAAAGCGTGGCGGAAGTAGGTCTATTAATAAATGATTGGGCTAATTCGGCCACTAAAGCAGCACAAGTAATGTAAGCCAATTTACATTCCTTGAAGAAAATCTAAGCTGCTTCAAAATCTTCCTCAGAGTCAAATTATCACTTGCAGTCGCAAAGGTTTTACACAACGTTCTATCTTTCAACCAACAACAAATTATATTTTTCTTCAAAGTATTAAAGGTTGTTTATAATAATTAATTAAATTATATTATGCACAAAGGCAGCACAAAAAATTAAAAAAATTATTTTAAATTATTATTTTCCGTTAAACAAACAAATTATGCAATTCGTGCTATTTTTCAGCACAACACAGTGAATTTCAAAAATACACCACTTTGTTAAATTAATTTTAATTTCAAAAGCAAAAATTGAGAAAAATATCAATACAAATTTTAATCTTTTATAACAAAAATATAAAAGGTAATTGGTAGCGCCCTAACGTGTACAAGAAAACACTAAAAATACGCACTAGTTTTTTCTCAAAAAGAATATTATATCAAATACAATATATAATATATTAAGCACTGAACGAATATAATTAGTAAAATTATTTATAAAAGAGTAATAAACTTACTATTTATTTAAATTTATACAAATATCTTTTATGTATGTATTTTCAATTTTGTTTTTCTTTGTTTTGTTTTGTTGTATGTATAGCTAAGTATGTTTAGCTACCACTTTTTTATATTGTTTTTGTTTCAAAGCACTCACCTTCAGATATAAATAAAATTAAAGTTAATTACAAAACTAAGGCAAATTAAACAAACAAATATTAAATGTAAAAAATAGCGCGAAGAAGAAAATACAACAATTCAACTAATATAGGGAAGTGTTCAGTTGCAAGAGTTGAAAATCAAAAACAGGTTGACTCGAAGAAAATTTTTTTCTTATGGCTTTGCTAATTTACATATGTAATTAAATTCAAAGCTTTTATTTTAACTAAAACGAATTTTTTAACAGAACAAACAGGCATTGTATGTTTTATTAACAAAATGGCACGAGAAAAATGTAAAAAGTTAAACTTGGGGTTCCACAAACAAATGTCCAAAAATCCGGAGTAAAGGACCAATAAAAATGTGGGGGTTGATGCTGATAGCTTCCAAACGGCTGTATTCACCAAAACGAAGAAATGGAACCACAAGCACTAGCACTTCGCAATAATAAAGAAACACCAGAAGTTATTTTTTTTAATTAAAGTAAAAAGGTGAAGTTACAAATTAACTTTTCTTTAGTTTATCTGAGTTTAAATATTTTAAATACAATAGTTTCAATATTTAAGAAAAATACAATTTAATTCAATTTTTATTTCACAAATTTTAAATGGCGCGAACTACAACGAAATTTATGCGATCAACGATAATAAAGAGGAACTCGTTTTTTTTAATAAAAAAATATTTTTAACGAAAAGAAGTAATTAAGAAAATCGTTTATGATCGAACCGCCCCTTAGACGTCAGCAACTATTATTTTAAGTCAGGGTTAGGAACCTCCTCTTTTGATACATCAACATCCCGGCCGCCTTCCAGTACTGCAATCTGAATCCAAACCAAAATCTTATCTAGTAAGAAAAAGAAGGAAAAAAATAAACAAAGAAAACTAAAGGATGTAACCCAAGATTCCAAAATCTTAGTTCGGGAATATTATCTTTATTTAATAATAACAAAAAAAAAATTAAAAAATCAAATTAAAGCATCAGTCTGGTACTATTGTCCATTAATCCATTTTTGTATCTAGTAACAAAACCCAAATGAATCACAAAAAGTAGATAGAGACTATTAAAAAGAATAAAAAATAATTAGTCAAAGTATCATGATTAAATAAACAGTTTAGAGACAAAGAAATCAGCTTTTACTTTTCTACAACGTTCAGGGAGTACATGATCAAGATGTCAAATATCCGAAAATATAAAATTGCGCTAGTAGCTTTCCTAACGAGCCGCCAGACAAATCATTTCTAATAATTTTGGTGTAAACATCGCATCCGAGCTTAATCTAGACTGGAGCCGACACGAAAAATTGAGGGTCCGCCAATTGAAAGCCGAAAACTCATTCGCAATTCTTCCGTGAAGTGATTTTGACGGCGTTAAGATTTTAAATCGCCTTCTAACAGCGGTATACGTTTTTACTGTTTCGCTGCTGCCATGGTTTCCTCCTAAAACCAGCAAACATTTCTCCGTCTGCCCTACATAAACTGTTTTGTCGCGAGGTCGCCTCACTACTTCATCGGACACCACTGAAGTCTCCGAGCCAGGATCAATCAGTGCTACAATTTTAACAATGGTGGTTGGTCTTAGCAAAACACTCTCCGGTAGTTGGTATTTTGGCAATGAGACGACATTTCGAGATCTTTTTTCTCCAACTTCTCTTCTCCGTGCAGTTGCTTTATGGTTTCCTGGGTTAGTAGGGCTCGAGACGAACTAGATCTTTCGCACTTCTGACCATCGAAGTCCCCTGGCTAAGTCTTGGGATTAACGAGGTCCTCTACTCATTGGACGGATCGACGGACTTGTTCCCCTTTTAAGGCGCTTTAAATTTTTTTTTGAGCTAGACGAACGAGGTCTTGTGCTCGACTTATGCAAAAGCGTGTGATGCATATCACCACAGAACTTACATTTGCCCGTACTCTCACAAGTACGCCAAGTATGGTCATGGGTCAAGCAACTAGCACAATATTTGTAAATAGAAATAAACTGCATCCGTTTTTCAACATCTGCTTGCAGAAACTTTTTACTTTAGGTGATTCTTCAAACATACTTGACAAACCATTTTGTTAGAAGCACGATTTCGGCATACTTTTTTGGCGAATCTATGATACTGTAAAAAAAATATAACAACAAAGAATAATAAGTTGGAAGTACTATTAACTTCACAACTGGTCTGGTATTTTTTTTACTTCTAAACTCTGACGTGGCCATCTTTACCTAAATGTAACCTCTCCACTCTTCCCATGCGCCATTCATTTGTCGCCAAGTTATCCTCGAGAATAACAACAAGATCACAAAATTTTAAATCTTTCTGCAAAAATTTCCATTTATGCCGTTTTTGAATATCATTTAAGTAGTTCTCATTCCACCTAGCACATAAACGCAGATATAGTGCCTTAACGCGCTGCCATCGATTAGTAATTGACAGCGCTGATTCTATAATGTAAACTTTAGGTGGAGCTAAAAGTGGGCCGCCAATAAGAAAATGACGCGATGTTAAAACATCTAAATTTTCAACATTTTCTGTTAAAGGGCCAAAAGGTCTGTAATTAAAACAAGATTCTATACGCGTTAGCAATGTCGAAAATTCCTCAAAGATATATTTAAGATTTCCAGCAATTCTTTTAAAATGATGCTTGAAGCTCTTTACGCCCGCTTCCCATAAGCTCCCTATATGAGGTGTACTAGCAGGGTTAAAATGCCATTGAAGGCCCTGGGGTCCGTATTTCGCATTCACTATACCACCACTGTTACGAAGAACTTCACGATATTCTGATTTAATGACATTTGAAGCACCTACAAAATTCGTGCAGTTATCAGAATACATTTTCGTTGGATAACCGCGACGAGAAACAAACCTTTCAAAGGCTGCCAGAAAAGCTGGCGTGGACAAACTATTAACCGCTTCCAAATGAATTTCTTTTTTGGCAAGGCATACAAATGGGCATACGTAACTCTTTGAAATGAAACAAGCTCGACCCGTGTAGTTTCGAAAGGCCCTATAAAGTCCACAACAGTAGTGGTAAAAGGCCGAGAAATCACAGTTCTAGAAGTGGGGAGGGCTGCCATAATTTTACTCTGCATTACTTTTTTGCGCAAAGTACAAATTGTACAACAACCTATTACCGTCTTGAAAATTCAGTCTGTATAACTCTTAAAATTAACTGATTTCCACCATGGAAGGTAATTCGATGAATAAACTCAACAAACAATTTGGAAAACTGGCAACTTGGGTGCAACACTATAGGAAATCGCTCACTCAACGTTAAATTTTGACGTTTGCCAAACGACCGCCTACACCAATTATTTCCTTTTTGTCAAGAAAGGGAGACAAGTTTAACAATTTTCCTTCTAAAATTGGCTGATTATTGGACGATTTATAATACTCTGTAACAAAAAAAGCTTTTTGAAATTATATTGTCAGTTTGTCTTTAAGTGATTGAATCTCTGCTGAAAAAATTTCTGAACCCAGAGAATTATTTTGCTGTTTTAGAATTACCTTTCAACCTCTTAATACAAATACCAAAACACGCAAAGCTCGGGAATAAGAGAAAATTTTTCCAATTAATTATAAAGCGATTTGAAATAAACAAAAAATACTTCTTGGTTCCAAAAACGCCTATAGAAGCATTATCCCATAGATCGGTAGAAGAACATAGCCAAGAAGGACTATGCCACCAAAGCTGGTTTTCGGTCAAGTCCTGCGGCCGCACAACCCTACTTATCAGGTCTGCAGGGTTGTCCTTCGAACAAACATGTTTCCAGCTGTTTTTAAAAATTTTTTTTACAATTTTTGATACCCTGTTTGCCACAAAGGTTGCCTATGTACTCGACGGTTTTTGAGGCCAAGCTAGAACAATATTAGAATCGCTCCAAGCTTAAAGTTTTTGTACGGTTATCATCAAATTTTAAATCGTTTTTTACTGCACTTATCAAATCCACCAAAAAATAAGAGCCACACAGTTCTAAGCGCGGTAGAGAAATGGTTTTTAAGGGAGCTACTCTAGAGTTCGATAATAACAAGTAGGACCGAATAATGCCATTTTGGTGCAAAAGCCGTACATATACACAAGCGCCATACGCCTTTTCCGAGGCGTCAGAAAAACCATGAAGTTCTACACTACTGGAAGTTGTAAGCCCTATCCATCGACAAATTTTTATTTTATCAATGCCGCTATAATAATCTATAAATTGTAGCCATTTTTGGTTACTATTTTCACATAAGTTTTCATCCAAATCTGTTTTCTCGCTCTAAATTTGTTGCTTCAACATTTTTGCAACTACAATTATCGGCCCTAGCCATGCAGCTAGATCAAAAAGCTTCGCGATAATTGACAAAACTTCACGCTTGGAAAAATTGTTTAAAAAAAATTACCATTCTCAGCATTCCACTTTATGCCCAATGTGTTGCTGTCGTCGTTAATTTCTAGAAAATTGCGATTCAAAAGAAACTCAAGGGGTAAATCCTTTAAAATACGTTCGTCGTTTGTGGTCCATTTTTTCATCGAGAATCCAGATGATGATAGAGCTAATAATAATTGATCACAAGCTAAAATCGCTAAAGAAATATCATGCGTACCCGCCAAAGCATCATCTAAGTATAGCATACGACGCAAAATTGTGGAAGATAGCGGCCATTTTTCTTCAACATCACTTGCCAGTTGATGGAACGTCCTAATCGCTAAATATAATGCGCAATTTATTCCAAAAGTTACGGTTTGTAGCTCAAGATCCTTTAAATCATCCCTTGGATGATTGCAAAAAACAATACGCTGAAATTTTGTCTGTTCTGGTTCACCAAAATTTGGCGAAAAAACCGCCATCTAATCAGTAACAACATTGAGTCATTTTGTAAAACAGGTCCAGTAAACAAAATATCGTAAATACTTAAACCTAAAGAGGAACGAATTGGGGCATTAAAAACTACGCGGACTTTTATAGATAAACTTTCAGGCTTAAAAGCCGCATGATGTGGTAATTAAAACGTGCCCAAGAGATCTGAATCAGTTTGCTGAACCTGAACCATGTGATTTAAAGTTTCATATTCTGTAAGAAACACTATCACTAGTTGCTCTGAGAGCAGGTGTCTTTATAGGATAAACCTCATTTCTATAAAACTGTCGTTGTGCTTTTTTCCGAGAAAATACGAGGCGACTATTAACAAAATATTGCTGCTTAAACGGCAAAGAAACTACGTAAGCACCATCCAAATTGCATTTCGTAGTGTTTCTGTAATGCTCTTCTCAATATTCCTGCTTAGGTGTGAGCCTAGAAATCCTTGGCAGTTGTTTCAGAGCCCAAAATTTCTCCAGATTTTTATTTAGGCCCACCTCCGTGTGATACGAAACAAAGGTGGTAAATGATCTCTTTTCACAATCAGCAAGATTACCAGTCAAAATCCACACAAATATAGTTCCCTGAGCTATCAAATTGCCAAGAATGTTTCGCCAGACTCCATCTCTTATAATTTTAGAATAAATATCAGCAACAATAAGCAAATCGACTCTAACGCTTTTCGCAAAATTAAGATCAGCTTAATTTAAGCCCACTAACGAAGACGATTAACTGACTCAGTTGGCATATTTCCTGTCAATTGAGGCAGTACCAAATCTTCTACGTTTAGTCTTAGACGACTATTAAATCGAGACCTCAACTCAAAAGAACGAATTTTCTGTATTCAGTTAACTGGTAAGTTGAGTTTTCGCTGCAAACTTTTGGAAATAAAAATTGCCTGTGAACCCCAATCAATGAGCTTTCTTGTACAACAGCAGTTTCCAGAAGAACCTGTCGCAAGGTAACTGCAAAGCAGTTTTGAACCGTTGCATTTTTAATGCTTTTTGGCTTGTACTAGGCCCGTAATTTTGGCTGTTATTTACAACCTCCCTATGCAAAAACGAATGATGTTTTGTTTTGCACGCGGAACTACTAAAGGTGCTTTTACATTCGCTTAGTTTATGTCCCTTACTGAGACAATTAATGCACAAATTGCAACCTTTTAACAGCTAAAAATATTCCACTAGGATTCATTCCTATAAATTTAGGGCAGGTTCTTAGTAAATGATCCTTGGAGCAACTGGAACATAATCCCTTTATCACTTTTGCCTGACAAGTTCTTGCTTCTTTTTAGAAAAACAATCTTTTTTTTTTTTTGTAAACTATTACTTTTAACATGGGAAATATTAGTTTTAAGAGTGTGTCTACTAAAGCTGACTTTTGCGTTATAAATTGTGGGATACGCCTTTATACCAGAAAAAGTTTCTAAAGGCTAAAAACGAGATGTAAGAAAGACATCCATGTCTTCCCATTTTAGCATTGACTGCTCCCATAACGACAAAGTCAAATGCGGTAATTTATACAGCACTGAAAAATAAAAATTGAATCCCAATATCTTACATCAATTTCATGTAAACGAAGCGCTGAAAAGCAATTATTTATATCCCTCTGCAAACCGTATTATTTCAGCAGCTGACTCTGATTTGACCTCAACCAAGTTAAACAAAAATTTTAACTGAATATTAACAAGAAGCCCTTTGTTTTCGTACCTATCTTTAAAAATTTCCATGCAGTCTCTAGTGTTTTGTCTTAGATAAAATAACTTTTCAACTGCAGTTAATGAGGAAGGGTTTATATATACTGCCACAAACATGCCCCTAAAAGCTGGTCAAGACTGGTAATCACCATAAAAAGGTTCGCTGGTACAGGGTGGCAGCCAAATATTATGACTTGCAAAAACAATTAGCTACAGGAGTGGAAGAAAGCGTGGCGGAAGTAGGTCTATTAATAAATGATTGGGCTAATTCGGCCACTAAAGCAGCACAAGTAATGTAAGCCAATTTACATTCCTTGAAGAAAATCTTAGCTGCTTCAAAATCTTCCTCAGAGTCAAATTATCACTTGCAGTCGCAAAGGTTTTACACAACGTTTTATCTTTCAACCAACAACAAATTATATTTTTCTTCAAAGTATTAAAGGTTGTTTATAATAATTAATTAAATTATATTATGCACAAAGGCAGCACAAAAAATTAAAAAAATTATTTTAAATTATTATTTTCCGTTAAACAAACAAATTATGCAATTCGTGCTATTTTTCAGCACAACACAGTGAATTTCAAAAATACACCACTTTGTTAAATTAATTTTAATTTCAAAAGCCAAAGTTGAGAAAAATATCAATACAAATTTTAATCTTTTATAACAAAAATATAAAAGGTAATTGGTAGCGCCCTAACGTGTACAAGAAAACACTAAAAATACGCACTAGTTTTTTCTCAAAAAGAATATTATATCAAATACAATATATAATATATTAAGCACTGAACGAATATAATTAGTAAAATTATTTATAAAAGAGTAATAAACTTACTATTTATTTAAATTTATACAAATATCTTTTATGTATGTATTTTCAATTTTGTTTTTCTTTGTTTTGTTTTGTTGTATGTATAGCTAAGTATGTTTAGCTACCACTTTTTTATATTGTTTTTGTTTCAAAGCACTCACCTTCAGATATAAATAAAATTAAAGTTAATTACAAAACTAAGGCAAATTAAACAAACAAATATTAAATGTAAAAAATAGCGCGAAGAAGAAAATACAACAATTCAACTAATATAGGGAAGTGTTCAGTTGCAAGAGTTGAAAATCAAAAACAGGTTGACTCGAAGAAAATTTTTTTCTTATGGCTTTGCTAATTTACATATGTAATTAAATTCAAAGCTTTTATTTTAACTAAAACGAATTTTTTAACAGAACAAACAGGCATTGTATGTTTTATTAACAAAATGGCACGAGAAAAATGTAAAAAGTTAAACTTGGGGTTCCACAAACAAATGTCCAAAAATCCGGAGTAAAGGACCAATAAAAATGTGGGGGTTGATGCTGATAGCTTCCAAACGGCTGTATTCACCAAAACGAAGAAATGGAACCACAAGCACTAGCACTTCGCAATAATAAAGAAACACCAGAAGTTATTTTTTTTAATTAAAGTAAAAAGGTGAAGTTACAAATTAACTTTTCTTTAGTTTATCTGAGTTTAAATATTTTAAATACAATAGTTTCAATATTTAAGAAAAATACAATTTAATTCAATTTTTATTTCACAAATTTTAAATGGCGCGAACTACAACGAAATTTATGCGATCAACGATAATAAAGAGGAACTCGTTTTTTTTAATAAAAAAATATTTTTAACGAAAAGAAGTAATTAAGAAAATCGTTTATGATCGAACCGCCCCTTAGACGTCAGCAACTATTATTTTAAGTCAGGGTTAGGAACCTCCTCTTTTGATACATCAACATCCCGGCCGCCTTCCAGTACTGCAATCTGAATCCAAAGGAAGGAAAAAAATAAACAAAGAAAACTAAAGGATTTATCTTTATTTAATAATAACAAAAAAAAAAAAAAAATTAAAAAATCAAATTAAAGCATCAGTCTGGTACTATTGTCCATTAATCCATTTTTGTATCTAGTAACAAAACCCAAATAAATCACAAAAAGTAGATAGAGACTATTAAAAAGAATAAAAAATAATTAGTCAAAGTATCATGATTAAATAAACAGTTTAGAAACAAAGAAATCAGCTTTTACTTTTCTACAACGTTCAGGGAGTACATGATCAAGATGTCAAATATCCGAAAATAGAAAATTGCGCTAGTGGCTTTCCTAACGAGCCGCCAGACAAATCATTTCTAATAATTTTGGTGTAAACATCGCATCCGAGCTTAATCTAGACTGGAGCCGACACGAAAAATTGAGGGTCCGCCAATTAAAAGCCGAAAACTCATTCGCAATTCTTCCGTGAAGTGATTTTGACGGCGTTAAGATTTTAAATCGCCTTCTAACAGCGG
The DNA here is from genome assembly GCA_937654795.1 of Cistogaster globosa. NCBI lineage: Eukaryota > Metazoa > Arthropoda > Insecta > Diptera > Tachinidae > Cistogaster > Cistogaster globosa. The sequence goes on from OW569405.1 coordinate 42,753,209, forward strand.
CATACGTTTCTACTGTTTCGCTGCTGCCATGGTTTCCTCCTAAAACCAGCAAACATTTCTCCGTCTGCCCTACATAAACTGTTTTGTCGCGAGGTCGCCTCACTACTTCATCGGACACCACTGAAGTCTCCGAGCCAGGATCAATCAGTGCTACAATTTTAACAATGGTGGTTGGTCTTAGCAAAACACTCTCCGGTAGTTGGTATCTTGGCAATGAGACGACATTTCGAGATCTTTTTTTTCCAACTTCTCTTCTCCGTGCAGTTGCTTTATGGTTTCCTGGGTTAGTAGGGCTCGAGACGAACTAGATCTTTCGCACTTCTGACCATCGAAGTCCACTGGCTAAGTCTTGGGATTAACGAGGTCCTCTACTCATTGGACGGATCGACGGACTTGTTCCCCTTTTAAGGCGCTTTAAATTTTTTTTGAGCTAGACGAACGAGGTCTTGTGCTCGACTTATGCAAAAGCGTGTGATGCATATCACCACAGAACTTACATTTGCCCGTACTCTCACAAGTACGCCAAGTATGGTCATGGGTCAAGCAACTAGCACAATATTTGTAAATAGAAATAAGCTGCATCCGTTTTTCAACATCTGCTTGCAGAAACTTTTTACTTTAGGTGATTCTTCAAACATACTCGACAAACCATTTTGTTAGAAGCACGATTTCGGCATACTTTTTTGGCGAATCTATGATACTGTAAAAAAAATATAACAACAAAGAATAATAAGTTGGAAGTACTATTAACTTCACAACTGGTCTGGTATTTTTTTTTACTTCTAAACTCTGACGTGGCCATCTTTACCTAAATGTAACCTCTCCACTCTTCCCATGCGCTATTCATTTGTCGCCAAGTTATCCTCGAGAAAAACAACAAGATCACAAACTTTTAAATCTTTCTGCAAAAATTTCCATTTATGCCGTTTTTGAAGATCATTTAAGTAGTTCTCATTCCACCTAGCACATTAACGCAGATATAGTGCCTTAACGCGCTGCCATCGATTAGTAATTGACAGCGCTGATTCTATAATGTAAACTTTAGGTGGAGCTAAAAGTGGGCCGCCAATAAGAAAATGACGCGATGTTAAAACATCTAAATTTTCAACATTTTCTGTTAAAGGGCCAAAAGGTCTGTAATTAAAACAAGATTCTATACGCGTTAGCAATGTCGAAAATTCCTCAAAGATATATTTAAGATTTCCAGCAATTCTTTTAAAATGATGCTTGAAGCTCTTTACGCCCGCTTCCCATAAGCCCCCTATATGAGGTGTACTAGCAGAGTTAAAATGCCATTGAAGGCCCTGGGGTCCGTATTTCGCATTCACTATACCACCACTGTTACGAAGAACTTCACGATATTCTGATTTAATGACATTTGAAGCACCTACAAAATTCGTGCAGTTATCAGAATACATTTTCGTTGGATAACCGCGACGAGAAACAAAACTTTCAAAAGCTTGCCAGAAAAGCTGGCGTGGACAAACTATTAACCGCTTCCAAATGAATTTCTTTTTTGGCAAGGCATACAAATAGGCATACGTAACTCTTTGAAATGAAACAAGCTCGACCCGTGTAATTTCGAAAGGCCCTATAAAGTCCACAACAGTAGTGGTAAAAGGCCGAGAAATCACAGTTCTAGAAGTGGGGAGGGCTGCCATAATTTTACTCTGCATTACTTTTTTGCGCAAAGTACAAATTGTACAACAACCTATTACCGTCTTGAAAATTCAGTCTGTAGAACTCTTAACATTAACTGATTTCCACCATGGAAGGTAATTCGATGAATAAACTCAACAAACAATTTGGGAAACTGGCAACTTGGGTGCAACACTATAGGAAATCGCTCACTCAACGTTAAATTTTGACGTTTGCCAAACGACCGCCTACACCAATTATTTCCTTTTTGTCAAGTAAGGGAGACAAGTTTAACAATTTTCCTTCTAAAATTGGCTGATTATTGGACGATTTATAATACTCTGTAACAAAAAAAGCTTTTTGAAATTATATTGTCAGTTTGTCTTTAAGTGATTGAATTTCTGCTGAAGAAACTTCTGAACCCAAAGAATAATTTTTCTGTTTTAGAATTACCTTTCAACCCCTTAATACAAATGCCAAAACACGCAAAGCTCGCGAATATACCCTGTTTGCCACAAAGGTTGTCCATGTACTCGACGGTTTCTGAGGCCAAGCTAGAACAATATTAGAATCGCTCCAAGTTTAAAGTTTTGTACGGTTTCATTCAAATTGCATTTCGTAGTGTTTCTTCACAATATTCCTGCTTAGGTGTGAGCCTAGAGATCCTTGGAGGTTCTTTTAGAGCCCAATATTTATTCATCTTTTTATTTAGGCCCCCCTCCGTGTGATACGAAACAAAGGTGGTAAATGATCCCTTTTCACAATCAGCAAGATTACCAGTCAAAATCCACCTAAATATAGTTTCCTCAGCTATCAAATTGCCAAGAATGTTTCGCCAGACTCCATCTCTTTTAATTTTAGAATAAATATCAGCACCAATGACCAAATCGACTCTAACACTCTTCGCAAAATTTGGATCAGCTTAATTTAAACCCACTAACGAAGACGATTGGGAGATATTAACTGACTCAGTTGGCGTATTTCCTGTCAATTTAGGCAGTACCAAATCTTTTACGTTTGGTCTTAGATGACTAGTAAATCGAGAACTCAACTCAAAAGAACAAATTTTCTGTATTCAGCTAACTGGTAAGTTAAGTTTTCGCTGCAAACTTTCGGAAATAAAAAAAGCCTGTGATCCCGAATCAATGAGCGCTCTTGTACAACAGCAGTTTCCAGAAGAACCTGTCGCGAGGTAACCTTTAAGCAGTTTTGAACCGTTGCATTTTTAACGCTTTTTGACTTGTACTAGGCCCGTAATTTTGGCTGTCATTTACAACCTCCCTATGCAAAAACGAATGATGTTTCGTTTTGCACGCGGAACTACTAAAGATGCTTTTACATTCGCTTAGTTTATGCCCCTCACTGAGACAATTAATGCACAAATTGCACCTTTTAACAGCTAAAAATATTCCACCAGGGTTCATTCCTATAAACTTAGGGCGGGTTCTTAGTAAATGATCCTTGGAGCAACTGGGACATGATCCTTTTACCACTTTTGCCTGAAAAGTTCTTGCTTCTTATTAGAAAAACAATCTTTTTTTTGTAAACTATTACTTTAAACATGGGAAATATAAGTTTAGAGAGTGTGTCTACTAAAGCTGGCTTTTGCGTTATAAATTGTGGGGTACGCCTTTATACCAGAAAAATTTTCTAAAGACTGAAAACGAGATGTAAGAAAGATGTCCATGTCTTCCCATTTTAGAATTGACTGCTCCCATAACGACAAAGTCAAATTCGGTAATTTATACAGCACTGAAAAATAAAAATCGAATCCCAATATCTTATATCAATTTCATGTAAACGAAGCGCTGAAATGCAATTATTTATATCCCTCTGCAAACCGTACTATTTTAGCAGCTGACTCTGATTTGACCTCAACCAAGTTAAACAAAATTTTCAACTGAATATTAACAAGAATCCCTTTGTTTTCGTACCTATCTTTTAAACTTTTCCATGCAGTCTCAAAATTTCATTGGTAAGAGGAGAATTTTTCACGATATATAAAGCCTCATCTCTAGTGTTTTGTCTTAGATAAAATAACATTTCAACTGCAGTTAATGAGGTACCGTTTATATATACTGCCACAAAAATGTCCCTTAAAGCAGGCCAAGACTGATAATCACCATAAAAAGGTCCGGTGGTACAGGGTGGAAGCCTAATATGATGACTGGCAAAAACAGTTAGGTACACGGGTAGAAGAAAGCGTGGCGGAAGTAGGTCTATTAATAAATAATTGAGCTAATTCGCCCACTACATTCATTGAATAGAAACTTACCTGCTTCAAAATATTCCTCAGAGTCAACATTATCACTTGCAGTTGCAAAGGTTTCACAGGACACCCTAACTTTTTCCCACAACGTTTTGAACTCTTCCTTTTTAAGTTCAATTTAAAAAGACGTGTGGTTTGCCTTGTGAGTCTTATTAAAATTACTTTTTAACTCAAAAAGAAGTGCCGCATACTCTCAAAGGTGCTCAAAGAAGCAGATTTTACAATTTTTTATCACAACTCGCACAAATATTCAAAATTAAAAATGAAATAAATCGGTTTGGAAAATATTTGTCTTCCAACCAACAACAAATTATATTTTTCTTCAAAGTATTCAAAGTTGTATATAATAATTAATTAAATTATATTATGTTTGGTAGCGCCCTAACGTGTACAAGAAAACACTAAAATTTTTGTGCACTACTTTTTTCTCAAAAAGAATATCATATCAAATACAATATATAATATTGTAACGACACGTTTTACGCTGGTTGCTGGGATAGCTACAGCGGAGTCCAGGGTTGTTGATGTTGTGTCTATCGTCTCACGACGGACGGGGAATAAAACAATTTTTGTTTTAAAAACGCTATAAAACTTAAATCCAAGTTTTATTTTTCTAAAAATAAATGTTACAACGACGGATTGCTAACGCATGATGGTCGGGTGACGTAGTCGGAGTTGACAGCGCGGTTGATCAGCGTCAGCGTTAAGGACGATGCGCTTCCGTTTGTTGTGGTAGTTGACACGGGTTAGCGGCAGCGACGTATGCTGGATGCTTAGAGTGGCTGTAGTGGCGGAGGCTAATGATGGCAGTGAAATGAAACTCGAATTGTTTCTGGTTTTGTTTATATTTTTTTTTAATAGACAGCATAACTGTCTTGTTGTACACTTTGATTAACTCTAACTTATTTTTAATTTTACAACGACTTATATACTAAATTTATTTGTACTATGACAAAGGGGAAACGACAAAACAAAATTAACATTGATTCACTTCAACCATCCGCGTGCCAGATTTACTGCAGTCGCAATGTTTCAAAGTGTCACATGCATTTGTTGCACCCGAACTGTGTGAGGTCTAGTATCAACAGACACATTACTTGACAATGGTCAGTACTACAAACAATGTAATGTGAAACCCTTTAGTACGTTTTTACTCATGGGTATTCATAATTGTTTTATGAATTTTATTTAGTTTCATTAGTTCTGAATAATTCAACTTAAGGTTGAAATACAAACTGTTGTTTTCCCTTTGTACACTATGTACCGTAAGTATGCACACTACACCCTCACCCTCAAGAGAAATCATCAAATTTCTGTAAAAAGAAAATCAACAGAAATTGGAGGATTTAAATAAGTGTGTTGTTTACTGTGCATACCCATAATATTACATTTTTTATTATTTAATTACTTGTCATTTGAGCAACTTTATAATTTTATATACACGTATTAATTTAAATATTCTTCTTTAAAGTTTTTATTTTGGTTTGTTTACAATACTTTGGTTTTTTGTTAATTTATTAGTTTTGTATAAAAATTTGTTTTGATTTATTTACAATATTTTGGTTATGAATTATATTTCTTTTATAAGTTCTTATGGTATGTCTTAATATTATTTCCTATCTTAACCGATATGTTCACATCATCAATTGCTACTATCGTATAAGGACCTTTATACGGTGCTTCATTTTTATACTATTTGCCTTATCCCTAGATTCTACTTGTCTATTCTGGTAAACTCGGTAATCTTCCAAATATTAGTTCGAATGGAGAGTACTCAGTATCCACATGAGGAGTTACATTGTATGCAAATGCATAATATGGAATTTATTGCTCCCAACTATCACCTTCTACAAAAGACAAAAAATATTCATTTAGAACCCTATGATTTCTTTCTACTGTGCCTAATGTCTCATGATGATAAGGAGTCGAAAACCGATGTTCAATCTTCAATAATTCGCATATCTCCTTCATTAATTCGTTTGTAAATTCTGTCCCTCTGTCAGATTTCAAAGTTTTGAATATTCCATACCTCAATATAAGGTTTTCAGTCAATGCCTTAGCTACAGACTTTGCTTCTTTCGTTTCTATGGGACATGCTATAACATATTTTGTTAACTCGCATTGCATAGTCAATATATATCGATAGTTCATCGAAGGACCTAACGGTCTAACTGTATCGATTACAACCGTTTCAAAACTCTGTGTAGGTGTATCTGAACACCAAGTGGTTCTCTGGTGTGTCTTATCTGCTTGTTTCTCTGGCAGCGATCACACTTAGAAATATAATTTTTTACCATTCTGTACATGTTTTTCCATATATACCGTTGTTTCAATTTATGTGGAGTCTTTCGAACTCTAAAATGCCCCCCCTGGTGGGTGTTGTGAAATAACTCTATAAGTTCTAACTGTTTGCTTTCGATTAGTATATTCTGAGGTTTGTTATATAACATTATTGTTACGTCATCTTCATTCGATTTATTCGATTCATTATATCTGGCCTTAAACTCTTCTGCTGGAATTATTCTAAATATTGCATCATCTCTGGCGATGGCAAATTTTCTATTTTTACTTTTCTTCAAATAAGATGAAAGCTTCTCCAATAGAGTACCTAAGCACTTTGGATTTTCACTACATCTAATGCGCATTTCATTTCTATATTTATCATTCTCTGTTATATATCTATATATATATTTTCTATTGGCCTGTTTTCTACTATAAGCTTTAATTTACATGCATGCTTATTATCATTGATGGAAGTGCAATCCCACTTATGGAGTTGATCAGACTCACTATGAGACTTGCTATTGACATTTTCATTCACTGATGACTTCTTTTTCGTACCTCTCGTTACTACTAGCGTTTTCTTTATATTTTCATCATTTTCCAATGGTATCATATTCTTTAATATTGTTGAGTCCAATTGTATTCGTAATAATGCGATACGATATCGAAATCATAATCAGAAAGTTCCAAACGTATTCGTGTTAGTTTCGAACTAGGATTCTTATGAGCAAACAATGATACTAACGGTCGATGGTCAGTTACGACTGTGAATCTTCTACTATACAAATGTGGTCTAAAAAATTGTATGCCCCAATAAATACCTAGTAGTTCCTTCTCAATTACGGGTTTATTTTTCTCGTGCTTGTTAAAGGATCTACTCGCGTATGATATGAGTAAATCTTCACCTATTGGACCTTGAGACAAAACTGCACCCAGCGCAAAATCCGATGCGCCCGTTGTTAATACAAACGGTCTATCAAAATCCGGATATTGCAAAACTGGAGGGCTTATTAAACTGTTCTTTAAACCTCAAATGCCAATTGACATTTTTCAGTCCACTCAAATTTCTGTTCTTTTTCAATAGGTCATTAAGACAGTTTTCAGTTTCTGCAAAATTTTTTATGAATCTGCGATGGTAGTTACAAAAAGCTACAAATCTTCTGACGTCGTCGGAATTCCTTGGAATATGATATTTGGAATTTGCTTCATACTTGTTTGAGTCTGGCTTGATACCATTTGCTGTGATTAAGTGCCCTAAGTATACAGCTTCAGGTCTTAAAAAACAACATTTACCTGCATTTAACTTAAGATTATACTTGGATAATCTAGTAAAAACGTTCAGAATCTAATCCAGACAGTGCTATAGTTAGCATTCTTTGGAAAATATTCGAAGATATTTTTAAACCAAATGGTAATCTAGTGTACTGATAATGACCATTAGGAGTTGAAAAGGCTGTAAAAGGGCTTGAGTTCTTATCAAGTTCTATCTGATGGAGTGAACTTGTCATATCCAATGTAGAAAAATATTTTGCCCTTCCTAACTTATCCAAAATGTCGTCAATTCGCGTTAATGGAAATTTATTATTAACTATCTTGTCATTTAGTTTTCTGAAATCTACTACTAACCTCCATTTGCTCAAATCACTCTGTCCCTTTTTTAGGAACTAACAAGAGTGGAGCATTATAAGGACTTATGGATGGTTCTATGATTTTCTGTTCTAATAGTCCCTTCACTTGTCTATTTATCTCTTCCGTATGTGTTTGCGGCAAGCGATAATTCTTTATGTACACTGGACTAGTGTCGTTTAATTGTATAGTTTGATTATAAAAATTATTTGTAGTCAAATGTTCATTCTTCATTCATTTTTTCATTTTCCTCAGAATTCCAATTAATTCATTTTTTGCCATAACGTCATCGACATCTAAATTAAGCTCATTTAATAGTCTACTGAATCGCTTATCATTATTTTTCGTATGAGTTGTCGTGTTGTTAGTTCTATAAATGTCATAACTCCGTAGCGGTACTGTTTCTATGCATAAATTCTTTATTATTGTGGTTTTGTCCAATACATTTAATAATCTGACGTGTTTATTCCCTTTCTTTGGTACTATGGCGTTTGCCAAGAACACGCCCTTCGCAATCTCATGACTGCATATTACACCATCTTCTTCAATGTTTAAATCGAATGGTACAATCACCTCACTTCTTGGTGAAATTTTCACGAAATTTACACTGAATTTATTATCGTGTATTGGTAGTCCTATTTTGTCATCTCCGGTATTTACCGTCAATATGAATTTGTCGTAATCTATGTTGCAATTATATTTACAAAGGAAATCTCTTCCAAATATACCATCGGTATGAATTGGAAAATTATATTTGACCAGTTGTATTTTGTGATCAATTACCGTTTCACCAAATTGTATTGTTAAGTTAGTGTAACCCAAAGATTTTATTCCCTCTTTCGAAATACCCGTTAGGTAAAAATAATCATCCTGTGTCAGTTAAAAATGTTAAAATGCTATCTGTACCCTGTACATTTAATATTAAATAATTTTGTAACGAAGGGAAAGGAAAGAAATTTATATTCAGTTAGAGAAATATGTAATGGAATTACTTTATTTTGTTCTTACGAAGAGAATTTATATTATTTTCATTATTATCTATCGTTATTATTTTTATACTTTTATTATCAATAATAAATTGCTATTAGTAGGAAAAGTATTATTGGCCTTGAATTGTAATTATAAGTTAAAGATAAAATGTAAATGTAAAATATAAGAGAAAATGTAGTAGTTAAGAGAAATGTGTACGATCTGTATAAGAGAACCAACCAGAAGAGAACGTTTAATGTGTAAGTGTGAGTTATATCTGCTCACATGCTCTGCCCACTTATGCGAATACTGATAGGTGTAGTGTTGGTGTATTCATCATTACATCTTTAGTTGAACTTGCGCCGTCAAGGTGTGTGGACACCAACGCAGGTTTTTATAGCTTCGCTGGTTGAAGTACACCAAGGAATGTAAGCCAACTCAAGGTAGTGGTAGAGGGTTCTACTGGTTAATACAGCCATAGTTCCCAGACCGGTAGTAGTAGTGGTGTAGGGCGACTACTGGTTATGATAGCCATAGTTCCCAGACCTAGATGTAGTAGAGCACAGAGAAACCACTGGTTAATGCAGCCATGGATCCCAGGCGTAGTGATGACTAATACACAAAAAGTCAAAAAAAAGATATACCAAGCTTAGTTGAGACGAAGTCAAGGGGAGTTGTTTTCCTACCGCCAAACCCATCAGACGTCTAACGGGTACTCTGCGATACTCTGGTCTTTTTTTTCGTTTCTTCCAGGACATAAGGATATTCGCTGGTTGGTTCAAGTTTCTATAGATTAAAAATAAAGCTTTGTAATTTAATAAAAGGAGAAAATAAAAAAATGAAACTTTGAAGACTAAATTGGCTGGAAAAAAAATATTTTAATAATCCTGGCTAACCCTGAGAACTATCCAGGAATCCCCGTTATAAATGGCGCCCGAGCAGGGACAATAATAAGAAGAATATAATTAAAGAATAAAATTTAATAATAATAATAAAAAAAATTATTATTAACAAAACTTATTATAAAAAAAAAATTTAATATACATACATATTTAGTAATAACCAATAAAAATAAAATTTAAATATAAAATCTTACAAGTCAATAATAAATTTTTAATAAACGAATTCGCTGGAAAAGGCCTAAATTAGGAAATAAAAAGTGTAGCTGCAGTCTAAATAGGCTACTCGTAACGATGAGCCGTGCTTTCATAAATCTGGTCAAGAAGGATGCTTTGAGCACATGCCTTAAGGAGCTGGGCCTAATTGACGAAGGTAACATGGATGAATTAAGAAGTAGACTTCGAACCTTTTTGGACAAAGGGGAAATTACACAAGATCAAGAGGCATGTATTCAGAAATTGAGGTTAACCTACAATCCCACATCATCAGGTAAAGATTTAAAATTGCCGACTCTTCCCACTTCTCGTGCTTCATCCCCATTAAATTCAGGCGGAGAACTTATGTTAAATTTGCAAAATGTACCGGATATTTGTGACAAAATTCGTAAGTGGGGCGTCAAGTATGATGGTGGTAAGACCCACTTTGTTTTTTAGAGGAATAGAAGGGCTAGCCACATGCTATTCGTTTACACGTACGACATTGCTGAATGCCATGCCCGAATTGCTAAAGGGAGAAGCTTTAACCTGGTATCGCAATAACTACAAAACCTAGCAGTCTTACAGTCGAAGATTTTAAATTGCTCTTTTTACCTGTCCGAGTCTTTGAGTCTCTGAATGATGAAATTAGGAATCGTTCACAACATCCCAATGAAAAGTTCGTCGATTATGTTACTGGAATACAAACCTTAATGCGATAGGCGAACTTGTCTGCAGATGAACAGCTCAAGAGAATTTTCCGAAACTGTCGCTCCGAATATAAAATTTATATAAAACGACGCGATTTTAGCAAGTTAAGAGAACTTATAGTCATGGCTCAAGTGTTTGAAAGTATTCAGTCTAAGGAAGTGTCGCAAAAGAAACCCATCCGTCGTGTGCAATCTGTCATGGCTTCTGGAGCTAAAACCGTAATTTGCAATTGGTGTGGCGAAACTAGACACACACGAGCAGCATGTTCGAATCCTAAAATTTTATTTTGCTGGGATTGTGGAAAAAGGGATGCCCGAACCGTTAATTGCTGCAGGTCCAGATCGGGAAACTCCCCAAGAGGTCCTTTAGCAAAGGAAGTAGATCTCTAAGGATACAACCCTTGCCAATTTTACTATCTCTTGATGACCAATTACGCTTAAGGACCAGGATAACGAGTAAACACAAAACTTACTGTGCTATGGTAGACACTGGTGCAACGCATTCCTGTGAACGTCTAGCAGTCGTGGAAGAATTGAAGATACCTGTGGGTGAGTCAACTGTAAATACCATTGAGTTAGCCGACCGTTCTAGGATTTCAGTTGAAGGTTCCGTAAATATCGGGTTCACATTAGAAGGTATAGCACACCATAAAAGCTTTCTGGTGCTGAAGACCAGCATTGACCCAATTATAATCGGAATGGATTTTATAGAACAATCGGGCTGCGAACTTCACATAGCTCCCGGGAATAAGACCAAATCCTATCCAGAGCTAGGCAAGAACGTAGGCCAAATTGGTTCATTACAACATTCTCCGAGTAACGATACAACTGACGGTGACCAGGTGGAACAAAATGTCAACCAGTTTCTTAATAGGGAGCTCCCGCGTTTTGACTCGATTTCTGGATTTTCCAATGAAACTGAACATGTTATTACAATTAAGCATTCCCGGCCATTACGCCAGAAGTATAACCCTAGAAATCCAGCAATGAAAAAAATAATAAACGAACAAATAGATGACTTGTTGATGGAAAAAAGGATTGAGCCATCGAAGAGTCCGTATAGCAGTCCGATTGTGCTTGTCCGAAAGAAGAACGACGAATGGCGCCTATGTGTGGACTATAGGCAACTGAACGAAAATTCGATACGGGATGCCTATCCTATTCCTCAAATCAACTCCATTCTTGAAAAACTACGGAACAGTAAATTTTTTAGTACCATTGACCTTCGTCATGGATATTGGCAGATACCCATGTCTTCCGAAAGTAAAAAAATATACTGCCTTTACGGTTCCAGGACGTGGCCTGTTCCAGTAGCGTGTAATGCCATTCGGCCTTTATTCTGCATCGGCTACTTTTCAGAGGACTCTCGATGAAGTTGTAGGGCCAGAACTGGAGACGTTTGCATCTGCATACCTCGACGATATAGTGGTTATGGGAAGTACCTTAGATGAGCACCTAAACAACCTGAAAACTGTTTTCGACCGCCTAATAGCGGCAAAATTACGAATCAATAAGGAAAAATGCACGTTTGTGACGAAACAAATACGATATTTAGGGCATATCGTAAGTGAAAGCGGTGTACATACCGATCCGTGAAAAGCAAACGCTGTCCTGGCGATACCTGAACCCACTACTTTAAAGGAGTTGCGTTCTTTTATTAATACTGCAGCGTGGTATCGACGATTCATACCAAATTTCTCTACACTAACCAACCCCTTAAACAAATTGCTCAGAAAGGGGCAAAATGGGAGTGGGAAAATGAACAGAAGGTGGCATTCGAAACGGTTAAGCAAAAACTAGTAGATGCATCAGCTCTTATTTGTCCTGATTTTAACCTTCCCTTCGTACTACAAACAGATGCGAGTGATGTTAGCCTAGGTGTAGTTTTGACCCAGGAGCTTCAAGATGGAGAAAAGGTTGTTGCTTATGCCAGTCGTACACATTCTGCCCCGGAACGGGATTACACAGTTACGGAGAAAGAATGTTTGGCAATAATTTGGGGTGTTAGAAAAATGAGGCACTACATAGAGGGTTATCATTTCATTATTGTCACCGACCACCAGTACCTGAAATGGTTAAATTCCATCCAATCGCCTTCCGGTAGAATAGCGCGATGGGCTTTAGAAATGATGCTGATTCTCTTTCTAGGGCGCCTCTAACTCCAGAGGAGAAACATGGGCCCGTTCTCCAAATTCTCAAGAATACCGAAGGTGAAGACGATCCTTGGTATTCGCGAAAATGAAAAATGGTACTGTCAAGCTCTGAGAGAGTACCAGATTATCAAATAGATGAAGCTGGAAATTTAAGAAGGCAAATCTATGATGGCTCCGCCTACAATGATAATGATCCCGTTCCCTGGAAGTTAGTTGTGCCCAAAGGGGAAAGATGTCGAGTGCTAAAAGAGTGTCATGATCAAATAGCTGCTGGTCATTAAGGTATTAACAAAACAACGGCCAGAGCAACAAAACTCTACTATTGGCCAGGCATATCGCGAGATATCGCCAAATATGTTCGGAAATGCGATCTGTGTCAACGATTTAAGCCTCTACAACAATCACCGGCCGGGAAAATGCACACAACTTCCGTTTCTCAACCATGGCACACCGAATGTGCAGATTTCGTAGGGCCACTTCCTCGGTCCACGCACGGAAATACAACACTGGTAGTGTTTCACGACAAATTCACTAAATGGACGTGAGAGAATTTTGTCTCGTTTTGGCGTACCCCATAATCTTCTAACGGACAACGGAACACAATTTACGCGTCATGAATGTCAAAAATATATCAAATCTATTGGTGTTAGACAGCTATATATCGCTCCTTACTCACCCCATGAAAACCCCACCGAGAGAGCCAACAGAACCGTCAAAACGATGATTGCACAATATACCCATACAAAGCAAAGGACGTGGGACAAGCAGTTACCCGAATTTATGTTGGCCGTAAACTCAAGTAAACAAAGTTCCACCAACTATAGTCCCTCATATTTGGTACAAGGAAGAGAACTAAGACGCCCTAGCAATTTGTTCATTGAGAAAACCCATTCTGAAACCACAAATGCTTTACTTCTAGCCGATGAAAAGGCCAACCTCTTACGGGAAATCTTTCAAATAGTAAAAACCAATCTACAAATTGCAGCAAATACGCAAGCTGCACACTGCAATTTAACACATCGTGAATGGGCACTACGGAAAGGTGATTTAGTATTAGTTAGAAAACGTGTTCTATCCAAGGCTTTTGATTATTTTGCTTCAAAATTGGCACCTCGATTCGACGGACCGTATTTGGTAGCGGAATTCATTTCTCCGTTCATATTACGTTTAGTCAACAGATATAATCACTAAAAGAGTAAAAGCATCGCCCATATCAAAGATTTAAAATCATATCACGAGTAAGGTAGTAACTTTGCAATTCTTGTCTTTTCGCAGTTAACCATGACCGATACTAAGTTTGAACGAAGTTGTTTGAGATTCAGACGAACAACGGAGCGGGAAAATGGAAAACGTAAGAGAGCCATCCTAATAGAGTTTCCTCGACCTGCCGAGAAGGTTCGGATAACCGCCGTGGAGAACAATCTTCCCAGGCTATACATCCAAGATCTAATTTCATCATTGACCCCACAACCAGATCCGCTAGCAAATCTCATTCAAACATTGGGGATAGACAAGGATGAAGAAGCTGACCGACACGCTACTATAATCCGTGACGCCTTGTCTCTCATCGAGCCGATACAACCTGATAAATGCACCCGATTTCAAGTTACAATCCAAGATGCCTCCGTCGAAATACTCATCGAAATACTCATTCGTTGCTCCTTAGACGTTTGGATTATCCACAAGGAAGAAAAACTTATCTTCCCCAAGCCTAGAACCGATAGGATAATCGAGTCTCCCGCTCCCTAAAAATAAAATAAAAAACCAAAACAGGAGGGAGATGTAACGAAGTTTTCTTCGTTCATATAAGTAGCTACTAAGTGGGAAAGAAATTTATATTCAGTTAAAGAAATATGTAATTAAATTACCTTATTTTGTTCTTACGATGAGAATTTATATTATTTTCATTATTATCTATCGTTATTATTTGTATACTTTTATTATCAATAATAAATTGTTATTAGAAGGAAAAGTAATATTGGCCTTGAATTGTAATTATAAGTTAAAGATAAAATGTAAATGTAAAATATAAGAGAAAATGTAAATGTAGTAGTTAAGAGAAATGTGTGCGATCTGTAGAAGAGAACCAACCAGAAGACAACGGTTAATGTGTAAGTGTGAGTTATATCTGCTCACATGCTCTGCCCACTTATGCGAATACTGATAAGTGTAGTGTTGGTGCATTCATCATTACATCGTTAGTTGAGCTTGCGCCGTCAAGGTGTGTGGACACCAACGCAGGTTTTTATAGCTTCGCTGGTTGAAGTACACCAAAGAATGTAAGCCAACTCAAGGTAGTGGTAGAGGGTTCTACTGGTTAATACAGCCATAGTTCCCAGACCAGTAGTAGTAGAGGTATAGGGCGTCTACTGGTTATGATAGCCATAGTTCCCAGACCTAGATGTAGTAGTGCACAGAGAAACCACTGGTTAATACAGCCATGGATCCCAGGCGTAGTGATGACTAATACACTAATAGTCAAAAAAAAGATATACCAATCTTAGTTGAGACGAGGTCAAGGGGAGTTCTTTTCCTACCGCCAAATCCATCAGACGTCTATGGGTACTCTGCGACACTCTGGTCTTTTTTTTTTTCGTTTCTTCCAGGACATAAGGATATTCGCTGGTTGGTCCAAGTTTTTATAGATTAAAAATAAAGCTTTGTAATTTAATAAAAGGAGTCAATAAAAAAATGCAATTTTGAAGACTAAATTGGCTTGAAAACAAAATATTTTAATAATTCTGGCTAACCCTGAGAACTATCCAGGAATCCCCGTTATAATTTTTAAGACCAGACGAGATGCTTAATACTCGTTTGGCGTTTACTGGTTCTGTTCCGAAGATTCCTGGTACTCTAAAATCTCAGGATACTGGGAGTTTCCTTGTTCCTGTATATGACGTACATTATGGTTTCTATTATTATAAGAATTCCCATTATTAGAACGGTTATTATTTCCATTATTGTTCCTAAAATTTCCGTTATTCCGGTTATTACTCCTTTCACGATTATTACCCCAATTATTTTGATTATTGTTGTAACCATTGTTGTTATTTCGGTTATTGTTATTATTATTATTATTATTACTTTGGTTATTATTTCTTCCCGATCTGCACATTTTAGCAAGATGGTTCAACTTACCACAATTTTTGCAATTCTTACCATCCGCATAGCATCTATTGCCATGTCTACCACCACATTTCCCATATATGTTGCCATTAGTATTCCGGTTTCGTCCAGATGCGTTTCCTCTTTGTGAGGTTTGAAACATAACCTGGCTTTGTCTTATGTCAGATGAAGCCTCTTAAGCTATTTCGATAGCTCCGTGAAGCGTCTTTATTCTTTTTGCTTCAATCGTTCTGACTATTTCTCTATTCTTTAGACCGTTTTTGAACGCATTAAACGCTATCATAGCATTCGTGTTGCTAATGGTTTCCCTACTAGTTTCACCAAGTGCGTTTACTTGCAGTTCGTTCAACTCCATTGTCAGTGTTTCTATTTTGTCAGCGAATTTTCTTATCGTTTCTGACTGTACTCACTAGTCAGTTTGTTTAGGACTACATTTGGAGATTTCTTTATGGAATACGCATTTTTGAGTGAACTCAGAAGAGTCTCGATGTAAGTTGGCACTGATATTTATTGTATTCTGTTCTGAACCTTAGTCGTTAGCTTTGTCCTAAAGACAAAGTTGAAAAATGAGGTATGTTTTTCCTGGGAAATAGTCTTCTTTATTATTTCCAAATTAGCAATGAACGGCTCTAGCTCATCTCTTGCACCACTGAAAGATGGTAATAGTTACGAGATAGATGCTAGTTCAGACGTGTTTAAAATACTATTGGCCATCGTGTCGGTTTCACTAGATTCTTCTTCTGTATTTCTAGATTCTTCTTCTATATATTACTACTTGTCTGTTGCGCTTTGTCCTCGTGAAATTGAAGAATATTCAAAGCTTCTGTTCTCAATGTAGTGAATTTTTCTAATTGCGTATTCTTTTCTACTTCTGTTAGTTTCAAACTATTCAATGTCGTACTTGCATCTACTTGCAATGCCTCAAGTTCCTCTTTTTTGGATTTTATCGTCTCTTATGAATAAGGTCTGCCTGATGATTTCCTTGCATTTGTTAATATAGTTTCTACCTGTTTATATATTTTATCCATTAGTCTTTAATTTCAATTCAAAAAAAAAACCTATTCATAGTTTCATTTATTTCTCAGCTTATTTAAATAATCTTTGATGGAGGTGAATTTTTCCATTACTTCCGAGATCTCTAATTTTTCTACTATAGAGTCGAGAGTAAATCATTAGCTTTTTCTAAGATGTATTCTTTTACATTATTTATTTGTTCGTAGGTTGTATTTACTAAACAATTTTTTATACATATATAAACAATAATGCTATACTTGTTATTATAAATATTGTTATTGTTGTTATTAATAATGTAGCTTTTAACATATTTTTTTTATTTTTTTTTATTAATTTGTTTTTTTTTTTTTTTTTTGATTTTTCTCTTAGATTATTTATTTGTGTTTATTTAATGTCTTTTGTTTTTCTTTTTAGCTTTCTCAAGCTTTTTATATTCTCTTATTTCCTTTCATGTTATATCAAATTCTGTTTCTAATTCTATTAGTCTCTTTTTTAGATAATCCTTCTCCTTATCTACTTTTTCTGTCGCTATCCTTTCTTTTAAAGAAGCTATACTGTCTTTTATTATTATTAGTTTTATTTTCCTTTCACCCTTATAATTCTGGCTTTTGATCTAGTCTCTTGGACTGGGAAAATCGGGTAGACCGGTTCCTCTTGTTTCTTATACAAAGGTTTCTGGTTTCTTCTTGAGTTCACCAGTCTTCAATTTCTTCTTGGCTACTTCTATTTCCCTGAGAATATCTTTTAAATTTCTCTTATCCATTAAAGTAATATGTATAACAAAAAAAAATTTATTGTTTGTACAGTGGTATTTATGCAGAGCCCTTAATACAGTGTAATTTTGTAAAAAAAAAATTTCTTTCTTTCTTTTGAAATATTAAATACTTTTTTAATACTTAAGTGCAGCTGCAGTATTACCAACGGTAGGATTCTTTGTTCGGGCTGGTCTGGATTATCTCAGTTTAGCAGGATTTCTTTAGCATCACAGGATTTCGGCAGCGTCAGATGATTTCGGTATCGTTGGTGTCTGGAAACATCACAGGATTTCTGCAGCGTCACAAGTTTTCGTCAGCGTGGCAGGTTTTCAGCAGCGTGGCAGGATCGCCATGAAATGAAACTCGAATTGTTTCTGGTTTTGTTTATATTTTTATTTAATAGACAGCATAACTGTCTTGTTGTACACTTTGATTAACTCTAACTTATTTCTAATTTTACAACGACTTATATACTAAATTTATTTATACTATGTAAAGGGGAAACGTCAAAATAAAACAACATTGACTCACTTCAAACATCCGCGTGCCAGATTTACTGCAGTCGCAATGTTTCAGTGTCATATGCATTTGTTGCACCCGAACTGTGTGAGGTCTAGTATCAGCAGACACATTACTTGACAATGGTCAGTACTACAAACAATGTAATGTGAAACCCTTTAGTACGTTTTTACTCATGGGTATTCATAATTGTTTTATGAATTTTATTTAGTTTTATTAGTTCTGACTAATTCAGCTTAAGGTTGAAATACAAACTGTTGTTTTCCCTTTGTACACTATGTACCGTAAGTATGCACACTACAGCAGCGTTTGTGTAGGCCAGGCCAAAAAGTAGGCGAAGTTGCCGGCGGTAATCGGCAACTGATATCGTAATAGATGGGCTGCGGTGACAGTAGTCAGCGGCAGCGTCGTGACGTAGGCCGAACACACACACTCTATGAGGCCGTCGGCAAACGGTGGCAGTGGTTGTGCTAGGCGGGCTGCGGTGACAATAGTCAGCGGCAGCGTCGTGACGTAGGCCGGACAGCAGACAGCCTGTGAGACCGGTGGCGGCGGCTGTTCTGGACGAACTGCGGTGACAGCAGTCAGCGGCAGTGTCAAGACGAAGGCCGGACAACAGGCTATGAGCCGGTGGCAAATGGCGGCAGTGGCTGTGCTAGGCGGGAAGCGGTGACAACAGTCAGCGGCAGCGTCGATACGTAGGCCGGACAGCAGACAGGCTGTGAGACCGGTGGCAGCGGCTGTTCTGGACGAGCTGTGGTGACAACAGTCAGCGGCAGTGTCAAGACGAAGGCCGGACAACAGGCTATGCAGCCGGTGGCAAATGGCGGTAGTGGCTGTGCTAGGCGGGCAGCGGTGACAACAGTCAGCGGCAGTGTTGATACGTAGGCCGGACACTGGAATACTTAAAGGCAGCGCCGGTAAGTCAACCGAACACCAGACAGTGGGTGCTGTAGCCGATTAGTCGACTCTCTGCACCGAAGTCGGTGCGTGTGCGAAGTACTAGACGCTAGTCTCGGGCTGTAGCGAAGTTTAGCGGCAACACCCGGCCTAACCCTGGGGAAGGTAAGCGACAAGACCGAACCAACGCCGGTAGAAGTGTAACTTCTGTGGCGTTGTTTTACCAACAAACGTAGCAACTGTCGCACAGCCGCAATGAATGGCGACCACTATGGGAGAGCTAGGCAGCGCAAGACTAAACCTGGGGAATTGTATAATTTCTCGCCACCCACAAATGCAGTCTTACTGAAGATAAGAAATAATTTGGGGAATTGTAAATTCCTCACCAAGCAACTTCTTACCTACAGGCCAGCTGCTTACAAACTGATCTTTTTCAACTCAATGTTCGCCTTTTTATACTTGTACGTGGGCACACACATTCATGCACACACATATTCTTATTCGGTTGTGTTTACTCGGCAAACACAGCCGAGCGTTGTAGTTTAGTTCGTGACAGTTGTGACATTGTTGATTGTTACAGCTGGCTGTTTATTTTGCAGGTATTATCTTCAAGAGGACGTAACGTGCCACCCGACCGTTAATTCAAAATATAATCAGGTAGAAAACTTATCATAATCTAAGTATAATTCATTCTATAAAGGCTTAATTCTAAAGTTAACAATAAAAGAAAATATTTTATTGGAGCAATAATACATAAAAATATAATTCAATAAAACTATATAAGAAAGTAAATATAATTCATTATATAAAGGCTCAATTAGAAAGGTAATAATAATAAGAAAACAAAATATTACATTATAGCAATAATACATACAAAAAAAATATTCAGGTGTTGACAAAAACAAGGAGGGCGACTTTTGTCCTTACAATATATTAAACACTGAATGAATATAATTAGTATAATAATTTATAAAAAGTAATTAACTTATTATTTTTTTTAATTTATACAAAGTTCTTTAGATATGTATGTTCACTTTCGTTTTTCTTTGTTTTGCTGTGTGGCGGTTGTTTTCTGCTATTTTATTTAGACATGTACATATGTATAGCTAAGTATGTTTAGCTACCACTGTTTTATATTGCTTTTGTTTTAAAGCAGTCATCTTCAGATGTAAATAAAATAAAAGTTAATTACAAAACTATGGCAAATTTAACAAAACAAATATTAAATCTAAAAAATAGGGCGAAAAAGAAAATACAACAATTCAATTAATATAGGGAAGTTTTCAGTTGCAAGAGTTGAAAATCAAAAATAGGGTGACTAAAAGAAAATTATTTCATTGTGGCTTTGCTAATTTACATATGTAATTCAATTCAAAGCTTTTATTTAAATTAAAAGGAATTTTTTAACAGAACACACAGGCACTGTTAAAGGTAATTTCTCTTGTATGTTTTATAAACAAAATTGCACAAGAAAAATGTAAAAATTTAAATGAAAGAATTGTCACCTTAATATATCCAATTATTCGAAATAAACTTGGGGTTCCACAAACAAATGTCGAAAAATTCGGATTGAAGTACCAATAAAAATGTGGGGGTTGATGTCGATAGCTTCCAAATGTATGTCTTTACCAAAACAAAGAAGTGGAACCACAAGCACTAGCACTTCGCGATAAAACAGAAAAGCCAGAAGATAATTTTTTTCAATCAAAGTAAAAAGGTGAAGTTACAAATTAACTTTCCTTTAGTTTATTTGAATTCAAATATTTTAAATACAATAATTTCAATATTTAAAAAAAATACAATTTAATTTAATTTTTATTTCACAAATTTTAAATGGCGCAAACTACAACGAAATTGATGCGATAAACGATAATAAAAAGGAACTCGGTTTTTTTTAATAAAAAAAAATATTTTTAACGAAAAGAAGTAATTAAGAAAATCGTTTATGATCAAAGCGCCCCTTAGACGTCAGCAATTATCATCTTAAGTCAGGGTTGGGAACCTCTTCTTTTCAGAGTGTATTACTTTTATTATTCTGGCACTTTTTATATACACTCCGTTAACATAGAATATCCTTACTTCATAATTATAAAGAATTGTAAGAATATTGGTGTTTGTTTAATATCTAGAAAATATATATTAAAGTCGTTGACAAGAGAGTACTCTGTTGTTATATTGACAGAAATTTCAAATTTGTCAGTAACGGGACTTTTCGATTTGTTTTCGTTAGCAGCAGAAAGCATTTAAATATTTCAGTGTCAACTTAAATTAGCCTCAGTGCAGAACTTTTAATTTTTGTTGCATTTTTACGAAAAATTTTATTAAATAACGTTTAGTTTTGACAGATAAAACTGTTATTTGTCACAAAAAAAGTATGGGAAAACAGCCGTCGCTTAGTTCCACGGACTTCGAAAAAATTGACGCGTACCATGATCAAGGGCTTTCTAATCGTGCTTTTATAAACAACTATCTCAAGAATTGATCGGATTACGGTAAACGGTATATAAGAAAGACGTACAAAAATGATTGAGCTTCGGATAAACGCAAAATACTCCAAGTTGCTCGAATTCAACAATGAGTTTAAGTAAAATCGGAGATGCTGCCGGTATCCAAGTGAGTTAAACTACAATTTATAATGTAATTAAAAGCTCGGAACACCTGAAGTATCGAAAACTTCAAAAAAAAAGACACCAATAAAAGACGTACATAAGCAACAGAGATTAAAATTTGGGAAAGACCACATGTTGTGGGTAGCTTAAAATGGTTATCAAAACAACGACTGAAAAAAAGTAATTATTTTTAATATTGATAGCCCAGTTAGATAAAATTATTATTTCCACGATCTCAGGAAGGAGAAAAAGATTTTAAGTCGTCACTATAGAAGATAGGATGGTGTAATGGTCTGAGACGCTATAATTTTTGTAAATAAGCGAATGACTGGAGGTGGTTACAAAAACTTGCTTCAAACTGCAATTTGGGAGCTTAAAGTTTATTTTGGCCCCCTTTCTTTCATATTTAAACACGACAACGCCCCCATCCATACTGTTCGCAAAAGCTGGCTTCAGGAGCAGTAAGTTGAAATATTATCATGGCCACCATATTCTCCTGCTTTAAACATTATCGAAAATGTGTAGGGATGGCTAACACGTAAAATTTATGAAGGAGGAAGGCAATTCTGCACAAAAGAGGAGCTAAAAGAAGCTATGAAATCGGCTTGGTCGAAATTTTCATTAAATTTTTAAAAATCTCTGTTAGACCCAATGCAAACCCGAATTTTCGACGTTATTTCAACGAAGGGAGGGCATACAAAATATTAAATGTTATAAAACAACTACAAAAATTTAAATATTGATAAAAAAAAGTAAAAAGCAACCATTAAATTGACATTTCATTCATTTTTAGTAAGGTGAGGCTAATATAAGTTAACATTAAAGAGCAACTATTTTTCATAACGTTTGCGAAATCACCTAGTAAAATAACGTTAAATTTATTTGATATAGTTGGTTCTTTCGTTGAATAAAAACTAGACAATAAAACTGCCTTTCACATTTTCATATTAAAAGAAAAGTATATATATATGTTTCTTGTAGTATTTTGTTAACTTTTTTCATTAATTATTTTATTATTGTAGTAAGGAATACCGAGAAATTTTTAGTGAAAGAATACTTAGCGACAACGGATAACCTAGTTTCTGTTTAATAAGTTCGTTAAACTTGCTTGAGGTATGATTACAAAAACTCATAATTTTAATCTTACATTGGATTTTATTATATAACTAATACGAATGAAAAAAGAAATTTATTTATATTAAGTTTTCTGGAGCAATTTTTTCGATATTAGCATAGTTTTTAATGATAATTGCAGGAGAGCTTTCATTTTTTCGTACCAAAATCTATAGGTGGTTTTCGTTTGTAAGTATTTTAATAATTTAGGCGGTGTAAAAATTGTGTCAGGAGTTTTATTTACCTGTTCGTTAATAATATCTCCGTGAAAAGTTCATATTTTGTTTTTTTTACTAGGATGTATTAATTAATCCCCTATTTCTCTTGGCCCGTGTTCATGTATGTTAAGGTGTATTGCGAAGTTGGAGTCTTCTCTTTTCCGTTTATTTAATCGTATGTGTTCTGTCGACCTTGTTTTACATGTTCGTCCAGTTAGTCCTATGTAAGTAATTCTGTATACCCCGCTGGTTGATGTCTAACTAAATTTAAAATTTTTCGTAAACTGAAACTATCCATCCGTGAAATATTTCTTAAATCACTCGCTGAGGATACTCTTACATCTATAAATAAATTTTCATGCGTTATTTAATTTTCTTATTTCTAACCGCTCTTTGGTCCATAAACGTTTTTTATTATTCTTTTATTTTCGTTTTTTGTAAACAAACTGCTATAATTAAAACTTTTTAAATCACGGGAATATTTTTTAATTTAACTTCAAACTTTAAATATCGTGCTGATTATCGCGACCGAATTATTAAAATCACCGATATTGACTGTTGAAGGTGAAAGCAATTTTCGGTGGCCATTTCGCTAATACTCGCAAAGCTCTTCAGGAAACTTCTCACTTACATTTTAAATAAACTAAAGGTTTTTGTCCAAATAATAAAGTAAAGACAAAAATCAAAGCTTAAGCAAAAACACAATTATCAACATTGATTTTATTTTTCTTTATCCACAGTATACGGCTGACTTTTCTTCGGCCATTTTATACAGTTAAAAGATGTTGAAAAATAAAATAAAAACAACAATAAAATATCATAAAACACTATGATAATTTTTTTTTTTTGTTTTTTAGAAGGGCACTTGTAATTTAGTAACTAAAAGTTTTTAAATCACGGGAATAATTTAACTTTAAACTTTTAATATCATGCTGATTATCCAAACCGAATTATTAAAATCATCGAAATTGACTATTGAAGGTGAAAGCACGTTTCGATGGCCATTTCGCTACCGCATGTGTTCTGTCGACCTTGTTTTACATGTTCGTCCAGTTAGTCCTATGTAAGTAATTCTGTATACCCCGCTGGTTGATGTCTAACTAAATTTAAAATTTTTCGTAAACTGAAACTATCCATCCGTGAAATATTTCTTAAATCACTCGCTGAGGATACTCTTACATCTATAAATAAATTTTCATGCGTTATTTAATTTTCTTATTTCTAACCGCTCTTTGGTCCATAAACGTTTTTTATTATTCTTTTATTTTCGTTTTTTGTAAACAAACTGCTATAATTAAAACTTTTTAAATCACGGGAATATTTTTTAATTTAACTTCAAACTTTAAATATCGTGCTGATTATCGCGACCGAATTATTAAAATCACCGATATTGACTGTTGAAGGTGAAAGCAATTTTCGGTGGCCATTTCGCTAATACTCGCAAAGCTCTTCAGGAAACTTCTCACTAACATTTTAAATAAACTAAAGGTTTTTGTCCAAATAATAAAGTAAAGACAAAAATCAAAGCTTAAGCAAAAACACAATTATCAACATTGATTTTATTTTTCTTTATCCACAGTATACGGCTGACTTTTCTTCGGCCATTTTATACAGTTAAAAGATGTTGAAAAATAAAATAAAAACAACAATAAAATATCATAAAACACTATGATAATTTTTTTTTTTTTTTGTTTTTTAGAAGGGCACTTGTAATTTAGTAACTAAAAGTTTTTAAATCACGGGAATAATTTAACTTTAAACTTTTAATATCGTGCTGATTATCCAAACCGAATTATTAAAATCATCGAAATTGACTATTGAAGGTGAAAGCACGTTTCGATGGCCATTTCGCTACCGCTCGCATAGCTCTTCAGGAAACTTCTCACTTACATTTTAAATAAACTAAAGATTTTTGTCCAAACAATAAACTTAAGACAAAAATCAAAGTTTAAGCAAAAACAACAATAAAAAACATTGATTTTATTTTTCTTTATCCACTGTGTACGGCTGACTTTTTTCGGCTCTTTTATGCAGTTAAAAGATGTTGAAAAATAAAATAAAAACAACAATAAAATATCATAAGACACTATGATTATTTATTTTTTACACGGGCACTTGCAATTTAGTAATTAAAACTTTTTAAATCACGGGAATATTTTTTAATTTAACTTTAAACTTTAAATATCGTGCTGATTATCCCGACTGAATTATTAAAATCACCGATATTGACTATTGAAGGAACAAGCACGTTTCGATGGCCTTTTCGCTACCGATCGCATAGCTCTTCAGAAAACTTCTCACTTACATTTTAAATAAACTAAAGATTTTTGTCCAAACAATAAACTTAAGACAAAAATCAAAGTTTAAGCAAAAACAACAATAAAAAACATTGATTTTATTTTTCTTTATCCACTGTGTACGGCTGACTTTTTTCGGCTCTTTTATGCAGTTAAAAGATGTTGAAAAATAAAATAAAAACAACAATAAAATATCATAAGACACTATGATTATTTATTTTTGTTTTTTACACGGGCACTTGCAATTTAGTAATTAAAACTTTTTAAATCACGGGAATATTTTTAATTTAACTTTAAACTTTAAATATCGTGCTGATTATCCCGACCGAATTATAAATTACAGATATTGACTATTGAAGATAAAAGCACGTTTCGATGGCCATTTCGATACCGCTCGCATAGCTCTTCAGGAAACTTCGCACTTACATTTTAAATAAACGAAAGATTTTTGTCCAAACAATGAAGTTGAGACAAAAATCAAAGTTTAAGAAAAAACACAATTATCAACATTGATTTTATTTTTCTTTATCCACAGTATACGGCTGACTTTTCTTCGGCCATTTTATACAGTTAAAAGATGTTAAAAAATAAAATAAAAACAACAATAAAATATCATAAAACACTATGATAATTTTTTTGTTTTTTTTTTTTGTTTTTTAGACTGGCACTTGTAATTTAGTAACTAAAAGTTTTTAAATCACGGGAATAATTTAACTTTAAACTTTTAATATCATGCTGATTATCCAAACCGAATTATTAAAATCGTCGAAATTGACTATTGAAGGTGAAAGCACGTTTCGATGGCCATTTCGCTACCGCTCGCATAGCTCTTCAGGAAACTTCTCACTTTCATTTTAAATAAACTAAAGATTTTTGCCCAAACAATAAAGTTAAGACAAAAACCAAAGTTTAAGCAAAAAAACACAATTATCAACATTGATTTTATTTTCCTTTATCCACTGTATACGGCTGACTTTTCTTCGGCTCTTTTATACAGTTAAAAGATGTTGAAAAATAAAATAAAAACAACAATAAAATATCATAAAACACTATAATAATTTATTTTTGTTTTTACACGGGCACTTGCAATTTAGTAATTAAAACTTTTTAAATCACGGGAATATTTTTTAATTTAACTTTAAACTTTAAATATCGTGCTGATTATCCCGACCGAATTATTAAAATCACCGATATTGACTATTGAAGGTAAAAGCACATTTCGATGGCCTTTTTGCTACCGCTCGCATAGCTCTTCAGAAAACTTATCACTTACATTTTAAATAAACTAAAGATTTTTGCCCAAACAATAAAGTTAAGACAAAAACCAAAGTTTAAGCAAAAAAACACAATTATCAACATTGATTTTATTTTCCTTTATCCACTGTATACGGCTGACTTTTCTTCGGCTCTTTTATACAGTTAAAAGATGTTGAAAAATAAAATAAAAACAACAATAAATATCATAAAACACTATATATCTTTTTTTTGTTTTTTAGACGGGCACTTGTAATTTAGTAACTAAAACTTTTTAAATCACGGGAAAAATTTTTAATTTAACTTTATACTTTTAATATCGAGCTGATTATCCAAACCGAACTATTAAAATCATCGATATTGACTATTGAAGTTGAAAGCACGTTTCGATGGCCATTTCGCTACCGCTCGCATAGCTTCTCAGGAAACTTCTCACTTACATTTTAAATAAACTAAAGATTTTTGTCCAAACAATAAAGTAAAGAAAAAATCAAGGTTTAAGCAAAAACAAAAATAATCAACATTGATTTCTTTATCCACTGTATACGGCTGATTTTTTTCGGCTCTTTTATACAGTTTAAACATGTTGAAAAATAAAATAAAAACAACAATAAAATACGAGTATCATAAAACACTATGATAATTTATTTTTGTTTTTTACACGGGCACTTGCAATTTAGTAATTAAAGCTTTTTAAATCACGGGAATATTTTTAATTTAACTTTAAACTTTAAATATCGTGCTGATTATCCCGACCGAATTATTAAAATCACCGATATTGACTATTCAAAGGTGAAAGCACGTTTCATTGGCCATTTCGCTACCGCTCGCATAGCTCTTCAGGAAACTTCTCACTTACATTTTAAATAAACTAAAGATTTTTGTCCAAACAATAAAGTAAAGACAAAAATCAAAGTTTGAGCAAAAACAACAATAATCGCTAAATGGCCATCGAAACGTGATTTCACCTTCAATAGTCAATATCGGTGAATTTAATATTTCGGTCGGGATAATCAGCACTATATTTAAAGTGTAAAGTTAAATTAAAAAATATTCCCTTGATTTAAAAGTTTTAATTACTAAATTGCAAGTGCTCGTGTAAAAAACAAAAATAAATTATCATAGTGTTTTATGATATTTCATTGTTGTTTTTATTTTATTTTTCAACATCTTTTAACTGTATAAAAGAGCCGAAAAAAGTCAGCCGTATACAGTGGATAAAGAAAAATAAAATCAATGTTGATTATTGTTGTTTTTGCTTAAACTTTGATTTTTGTCTTTACTTTATTGTTTGGACAAAAATCTTTAGTTTATTTGAAGTATAAGTGAGAAGTTTCCTGAAGAGCTATGCGAGCGGTAGCGAAATGGCCATCGAAACGTGCTTTCACCTTTCAGTACTCAATATCGCTGATTTTAATAATTCGGTCGGGATAATCAGCACGATATTTAAAGTTAAATTAAAAAATATTCCCGTGAATTAAAAAGTTTTAATTACTAAATTGCAAGTGCCCATGTAAAAAACAAAAATAAATTATCATAGTGTTTTATTATATTTTATTGTTGTTTTCATTTTATTTTTCAACATCTTTTAACTGTATTAAAGACCCGAAAAAAAGTCAGCCGTATACAGTGGATAAAGAAAAAAAAATCAATGTTGATTATTGTTGTTTTTGATTTTTGTCCTTACTTTATTGTTTGGACAAAAATCTTTAGTTTATTTAAAATGTAAGTGAGAAGTTTCCTGAATAGCTATGCGAGCGGTAGCGGAATGGCCATCGAAACGTGCTTTTACCTTCAATAGTCAATATCGGTGATTTTAATAATACGGTCGGAATAATCAGCACGATATTTAAAGTTTAAAATTAAATTAAAAATATTCCCGTGAATTAAAAAGTTTTAATTACTAAATTGCAAGTGCCCGTGTAAAAAATAAAAATAAATTTTCATAGTGCTTAATGATATTTTATTGTTGTTTTTATTTTATTTTTCAACATCCTTTAACTGTATAAAAGAGTCGAAAAAAGTCAGCCGTACACAGTGGATAAAGAAAAATAAAATCAATGTTTTTTATTGTTGTTTTTGCTTAAACTTTGATTTTTGTCTTTACTTTATTGTTTGGACAAAAATCTTTAGTTTATTTAAAATGTAAGTGAGAAGTTTCCTGAATAGCTATGCGAGCGGTAGCGAAATGGCCATCGAAACGTGCTTTACCTTCAATAGTCAACATCGGTGATTTTAATAATTCGGACGGAATAATCAGCACGATATTTTAAGTTTAAAATGAAATTAAAAAATATTCCCGTGAATTAAAAAGTTTTAATTACTAAATTGTAAGTGCCCGTGTAAAAACAAAAATAAATTATCATAGTGCTTTATGATATTTTATTGTTGTATTTATTTTATTTTTCAACATCTTTTAACTGTATAAAAGAGCCGGAAAAAGTCAGCCGTACACAGTGGATAAAGAAAAATAAAAGCAATGTTTTTAATTGTTGTTTTTGCTTAAACTTTGATTTTTGTCTTTACTTTATTGTTTGGACAAAAATCTTTAGTTTATTTAAAATGTAAGTGAGAAGTTTTCTGAAGAGCTATGCGAGCGGTCGCGAAATGGCCATCGAAACGTGCTTTCAGCTTCAATAGTCAATACTGGTGATTTTAATAATTCGGTCAGGATAATCAGCACGATATTTAAAGTTTAAAGTTAAACTGCTATAATGTTCTTTTTCAAGTAACATTAGCCGAACTTTTCTAATTTTAATCCCCATCCTAATAATTATTAATTTGTGTAACAAGCTTCCTCTAATATAAATATAGGCGAATATATGTAGCAGTCCATTCAACTACTAACTGTAATTTTTGCACTGTGCCATAATTTATTTAATGTTCGTTGAGTGTTCTTCTTACATAGGGAATACCATGGTTGTTGTGCATTTATTAAACCTACTTGTTAATTCTTTATGATTTTCTTTATTTTCATAGCAAAATAAAAACAAATCTTTATGGAATTAAACCTTAAATTTAATTTTTTGTTATTTTCCACATTTTTCAAGCAAAGCGTGAGATTTACTGCGTCAGCATAATTCAAGGCTAACATAAATTTAATTTTTTGTTATTTCCCACATTTGTCAAGCAAAGCGTGAGATTTACTGCGTCAGCATAATTCAAGGCTAGAATAAAAATTCACATACCTGTTCAAGTGACCAGGTATTTGTGAAACTTAATATCACCACTACACTGACTAATAGTGGGAAAATAATTTGCCTATTTAAATTATTAGCCAGACAGTTATGTAATACAATCCTTGTACTACACTGCCTTACAGTGGGAAATAATTTTAAAGTATTTAATGAAATACAATATTTCTTTTTGGCTAATGGTGGGAAAAGAATTAAGTACAGAAAGTTATGAACGTTTTTCGGCATGTTTACAATTAAGTTTATTATTTTAATTTAGTTTATAATGCATTTTTCCTTTTTTTTTACTTTTTATTTAATATTATTTTATGTAAATACCAAAGAAATCCTTTTAAATTTTGTCACTTGCATATTGTCAGTCGTTGTGTTCACACTATTTTCGAAGTAACATTGTCTTGGTGTACCACCTAGACAAATCAACAAAACTACACAGCTTAACAACATTATCCTGGTGTACCACCTGGATAATCAAAAGCAACAAATAACTTAGTGCACCACTAAGTTATCCTTAATCTAGTAGTTGAGGAAGGCAAACGAGCCTGCCCTTAACATTTTTGGCGACCGTGACAGGACTCCGGATTTAGAACACAACCTGAAAACTTCACCAAATCAAACACCATAAGCGTTAACATAACCACCATGGAAAAGGGATCAGAAAAACTTCTCCGCCAGCTGAAGGAAACTGGGGAATATATTGCCACCGTTGTTCGGAATTTCACCAAGGACTCAGCCAGTCGGAAAACAGCAACCTATTATCAGGAGCGACTGTCCCGTTTGAAAACAGCATGGACAGAGTTCGACAATGCAGATAATGAGTTGCGCGGCTTAAAGGACCTAGATACATCCGATGAGTACTTCACATCCGACTACTATACTCGAATTCAGGCGTTGGCGCTTAAGTACATAAACATAATGGAACATGAGCTTGAAAATCAAGGGGCAGAATCTAATACTGTGAAAAAGGATCAACCGCAAGTAGTTGAAGCATGTGTACCGAAAACATCTGGTGCTGCAGGTGGTCACGATGGCTTAATTAGTCGGTCTCTCGGAAAAATGACAGCTCTAAGTCGACAGTTAAAAGGCCTTAATGTGCAAGCTGGTCAAAATAGCTCCTATTATGAGGTAAAAAGAGCCACAATAACCCAATTATGGCAGCAACTAGAAGGGCTTAATGATGAGGTATTGGATAAATATCCCGACCCGAACATCGCTGGTTATGATTCAGCCAAATATGTTCACCTCGAACAAACTTCCAAGTCAGCAATCATCCAGCTCACCACAGCCAATAATCAACACCCTCAATCAACCAGAGAAACAATGGCTAGACCACCTACTTTACCATTACCCACTATCACCATAATCAAGTTCGATGGTGATTATATGAAGTGGTCATCATTCTCTGACCTCTTTAAAAGGATTGTTCATGAACAACAGATGTCTGACGTTCATAAACTGTGGTATCTTAAGAGCAACGTCAACGGTGAAGCAGTAAACTTGATTAATCATCTCGCTATTACGGCAGAAAATTATGAAGCTGCTTGGCTACTGCTGCAGGATCGATATAACAACAAAAGAATAATGGTGGCCACAGCGGTTCAAAGGCTACTTGACCAACTATCTGGCGCATTTACATTAGGTGCTATTAAGCGATTGCACGATACAACGAAGGAATGTTTGGCAGCTCTCTCTAATATGGGACTCCAAATTTCGTCCTGGGATTCTCTTTTAATGCATATACTTATTAAAAAGGTGGACAAAACCGTGCATACTCAATACGAACAATCGATTTCCAACCCAAAGGATCTGCAAACAATAAGCCAGTTTCTTACCTTCCTCGAGAATTATTTTCACACTCTTGAGGCAATGGGATATAAAGAAAAAACAGTTCCTACAAGCAAAACATGCACGCTTACAGCACAACCCCGAAACGATAACCGACGATGCATAGGGTGCAAGCAAGACACTCATCCATCATATCGATGCAAGGAGTTCATCCAACTAGGCCCGACAAACAGACTTAACCTAGTACAGAAGCATAAATTATGTGTTAACTGAACAATGCACCACTTCAGCCCGCTGCCAGAAATGTGGAAAAAGGCATCACACCCTCGTTCATTTGGAATCAACACCACAAGTAAATTTAATCTCAAATAAACGTACCAAGCCAAAAAAGGAAACTGAGTCAACCAAAGAATTAGTTACATTTAATAACCCCCCAATCGAAAATGCGGCCTCTTTAGTCAATACACCAACAGAAGAAGCTGAAAGCATGGCTGTTAATTCCGTAAAAACAAGACCCTATGTTTTACTAGGAACAGCATTGGTAAAGGTCAAGGCGAACGGTGTAGAAACTGACTGCAAGGCAATTCTCGATTTGAGTTCACAAGTCAACCTCATTACGGAGAGATTAGTCAGACGTCTAGAACTTCCAGCAAGGGCTACCTCAATTTCTATCAACGGCATTGGAAAAAATCGCACCAAAGTACAACACCGAGTCAACATTACGATTCATTCCCGATTCAACAAATTCTCAACCCGGCTAGAGGCATTTGTATTACCACAAATAATTTCTCAACAACCCGCTCAACTCCTCACAATAGATAAGTGGTCGACTCCCAACAATATAGTATTGGCTGACCCAACCTTTAATCGTCCAGACAAAATAGACATTTTGTTAGGGGCGGAATATTACCACCAGTTACTTGCTATAGGACAAATCAAACTGGCTAATGATCTCCCAATATTACAAAACACAACGTTTGGCTGGATAGTATCAGGGAAGGTATCGGGTGAACACTCATCATCAGCAATATGCGGTATTCTAACTGAAGAGGATAAAATGAATATGGCTATTGAAAAATTTTGGAAACTCGAGGAGATCGAAAGCAGACAGCAACAATTGTCTCCTTATGACGCAGAGTGTGAGACACATTTTAATCAACATACTACTCGTGACAAAGAAGGACGATTCGTAGTACGACTTCCATTCTCTGCTGAAACATCGTTATTAGGAGCTCCACATGGTATTGCCTTCAACCGATTCCTCTCACTAGAACGTCGATTGTCAAAGGACGCTTCACTGAAGGAGCAATATGTGCGATTTATGACAGAGTATGAAACGATGGGGCACATGTCGAAAATCCAAATAGACGAACTAAAGGGGCATAAATACTTTATCCCTCATCATTGCGTTTTACGACTTGAAAGCAGCACTACTAAACTTAGGGTGGTCTTCGATGCTTCTGCAAAAACAGCGTCAGGAAAATCATTAAATGATATTTTGCATACCGGGCCACCACTACAAAATGATCTGTTTACAGTTCTCTTACGATTTCGGCTGCCGCGTTTCGTGTTCACTGCAGACATAGAAAAAATGTACCGACAAATATTGATCCACCCCAAAGATCGTCAGTACCAGATAATTCTGTGGCGAAATAATACTTCTGAACCCATCAGTTATTTTCAATTAAATACAGTCACATATGGCACTAGGCCAGCTCCATATCTGGCAATCAAGTGCTTGAAGGAAATAAGCCATGACAATAAAATCCAATTTCCGCTCGCCACAAAGTTTATCGAACAGAATTTTTACGTCGACGATGGATTAGGTGGAGCCGATAGTTTAAACACAACCTTAGAAACTCAACGCCAACTACAACATGTCATGGCTAAGTATGGATTCCATTTAAGAAAATGGTGCGCCAATCATACCCAACTGCTTCGAAATATCCCCAGTGGTGATCAAGAGGTCAATCTTGACTTCTCAACAGACGAAGCGGATTATACAAAAACGTTAGGACTAGTATGGCTACCGAAAGATGACCTACTTAAAATAAAGGTAAACATATAACCAATCAAGGCGGTGACTAAAAGAACAGTTACGTCGGACTTAGCGCGCATCTTTGACCCACTCGGGCTACTGTCCCCAGTAGTAGTCAGAGCAAAATTATTTGTCCAGGAATTATGGACTTTGAATCTTTCATGGGACGAGGCGGTGCCGTCAGAATTTGATTCACGCTGGCGAAATTTTCGTAGTAATCTAAATGAACTTGAAACCTTTCAAGTGCATCGACATATCTATAAGGGAGTTGTTCATGGCAAGACACAAATTCATGTGTTTACAGATGCATCCGAAAAGGCATATGGAACTGCAATATATGTCAGAACACTTCTACCAAATACAACGGTCATCGTATACTTGCTATGTGCGAAATCACGTATAGCTCCTCTCAAACAGCAAACACTCCCAAGGTTAGAATTATGCGCTGCTCAGTTAGGCGCAAACTTAGCCGCAAAGGTCAAGCTGGATTTGGACATGAATACGACGCCCACATTCTACTGGACCGATTCGAAAATAGTCTTAGCATGGATAAATTCAAGATCTTCCTCGTTTCATACATTTGTTGGAAACCGAATCGCTTCAATTCAAGACAGCACGGTACCCGAGCAATGGCGGCATGTGAGTTCTAAAAATAACCCAGCAGACATACTGTCTACAGGCCTGGATCCACATCAGTTACAGCATACACCCAACTGGATATATGGGCAATTCTTTCTCCATGGAGACGAGAAACATTGGCCTCCTTTCTTTTGTTTAAGCTCTGATGTGACGATCAGTGAACAGAAACAAAACCCCTATAACTCACTGGTTGCCATCAATAATGAAAACTTTCTGCACAACATCAACCACAGAAATTCGTTAAATACGCTTCAACACATCATGGGATATATTCTCAGGTTTATCAAAAATGCCAAAACTATCAAGGCAGAACGGCAAACCCAGCGAAATCTTACACCTTTCAAACTTCACGACGCCCTCATCATTATTGTTCGAATTACCCAACAGTGTACATTCAGAGAAGACATTCAGCAGCTACAACGGCAAAGAGAACTTAAAGCATCGTGCCAAATTAAAAGCTTATCACCATTTTTAGATAAACATAACCTTGTAAGGGTGGGGGGTCGATTAGAAGCATCCTCATTGTCTTTTGATGCCAAACATCCTATGTTACTGCCCTATAATGATACAATAAGCAGACTGATATTTGAGTCGATACACAAGAAAAATAAACATTGCGGTCCTAGCGCACTCCTTGCTATCGTACGGCAACGTTTTTGGCCCATCAAAGGCAAAAACCTGGCTCGAGAAACTGTTCATAAATTTGTCCAATGTGCAAGATCGAAACCAGAAATTCTTCAGCAGATCATGGGAAATTTACCAGAAGAAGGAGTAACGCCAGCACGACCGTTTATTAATTCAGGTGTTGACTACTGCGGCCCGATATGGGTTCATCTCAAATCTAGAGGAAAACGGCCCCAAAAGTCGTACATTGCGGTTTTCTGTTGTTTTGCGACCAAAGCAGTTCATTTAGAACTTGTAACGGACCTTACAACCGATGCCTTTATTGGGGCTCTTAAGAGATTTATAAGTCGAAGAAGTCACTGTCAGCATCTTTATTGTGATAACGCAACCAATTTTGTGGGAGCTCGGAATCAACTAGCAGAGTTGTCAACTGCGTTATTCGCTATTACTGCTCAAGACAAAATCCAACGAGAGTGTGCCAGTAAAAGCATCAGTTTCCACTTTATTCCGCCTCGAGCCCCGCATTTTGGTGGACTATGGGAAGCTGCAGTTAAATCCGCCAAACGGTTACTGGTAAAGGAAATAGCAAATGCATCTCTGACTTATGAAGAAATGGAAACAGTGATAATAGAAGTCGAAGCAATTCTCAATTCAAGACCAATTGCACCATTGTCGAGCAGTCCAAATGACGAGGCTGCACTTACACCTGGTCATTTCTTGATCGGTGAACCCCTTACGGCAGAAGTTGACGCAACTGCACAATCAACTTCAAAAACACTTGCCAAACGATGGGAACTAGTATCGCAAATAAATCATCAATTTTGGAGACGGTGGTCTCAGGATAAATGGCAAACTAAGTGCCCAAATCTGCAACTAGGAACCATAGTCATAATAAAGGAAAACTCACCGGTCATGACATGGCGTCTCGGAAAGATAATCGAGATACATCCAGGTCCAGACGGAGTTGTCAGAACAGCAGATGTCAAAACACCTAACGGTATCATTAAGCGAGCAATTCACCTACTGGCACCTCTTCCCCTAGAGTCACCAATAGTGACCAAAGACAACAAAGTAACGGATTACGACTCAATACCAAAGAGAAGCAGTTCTCGAAACGACGCAAATAAAGATGCACCACCGCGAAAACGTTGTGCGTTATCACCAACAAGCCTGTTGATGCTCCTAGCACTATTCTTTCCATTTGTTGTATGCCAACAAGTAGCTTTTACGCAGATCACTAGCAATCCTGGCTTACATTTTGAAAATATTGGTCAAGTTAAACCAATTATAGCAGAATGGAAACTTCTTATTTATTTTGAACTGGCACCTTCCTATAAAGAATTGAAGCTTTTAATTAAGGGAACATCTGCCTTGAAAAAGGCGTGCAATAACCCATCCTTTAATAATCATTGCGATGGTTTACTAACCCATTTGCAAAATGTCAAGATCGAAATGGAGTCTGGTCTAGAAGAACTCACAAGAAGAAAAAAGCGAGGAGCAATAGACATCGTTAGGGAACGTAGCGAATTCCTTGTTTGGAGTCCTTGATTCAAAATATGCAGAAGAAATGCCCAATACTATTAATAATATGAAATCCAGTGAAGACTACTTGCATAGTCTTCTACGGAATCAAACGTCGTTTCTAGATTCTACTCTTAATCTTATGAAACAATCTGAAAACCGTACGCAAACCACCTTCGAAAAAATCAATTTCAAAATAAGCCAACTCGTGAATTTGACAAATAATGACAATAATCATCGATCGCAGATCATCCTCTCTCTAAGCGTCCAATTACTTATTGTTACTGATAATTTGCAAAAAATGCATGGCTCCATGATCAATTTGGTAGCTGACACTTATCATGGTCGAATAAGCCCAATTCTACTAACTCCACAACAATTTTCTGCTGAAGTTGATAATATAAAAGCCAACCTTCCAGCTGATCTAACTTTACCAGTCACAGATATCATTCATTTGTATGGTATAGTAACAGCTCACGCATCAATTTCAAACCAACACATTATCTGCACCTTAACCATCCCATTATCACATCAGAATGAATACGATTTATTTTATATTACGCCGGTCCCGCAACTTATAAATAATTCTTTAGTTGCTATCATACCAACTTCTAAAATGATGGCTCTCAACGTTTATCGGGACGAATATTTCCCGATGAATAATACTAAACTACTGGACTGCAACACACTTGAGCACGATACCTTTCTATGTCCAAACATTCAAGCTACATATTATAAAGGTTCTTTAATCTGTCGCTGTGAAATTCATTTATTCAATTATGAATCTGACTTAACTTGCAACATAGAGTTAATCGGCAGCAAAACTGTATGGTACAAACTTTACAAAAAGAACCAGTGGCTGCTCGCAACTCAACAGCCACTTAAACTAAGCACAGTATGTAAAGGAAAAAGTAGTTCTCAACTAGTGGAAGGAACTGGCGTGCTTACGCTCCCAGCAGGATGCACAACGAAAAACGAGGGGATCACCATATACGGCCACAAAACTATCACATCAATTTTCCATCCATCCTATACAAGCAATGGGATATCATTCTCCCACTTAGTGCAAAATGTGAAGAAGCTAACACAACCCCTGCCATATCTTTCAACTATTGACAACATAACCATCTTGCAGGAGGAAGTAAGGGCGCAATTACAAGAGTTACCAACGACAACAATACATCATAAGGTTCACAGTTTAACCATCAGCTATGTGGGCTTGGCTCTAATTGTCCTACTGATAATTAGCCTAATAGTAAAACAAATACTAAAAAGAAAACTCAACCCGTTATCCACAGCACCACAGCCGTCACCGAGGTCTACATTGAATATTTCCTTGGAACCCACACCTTAGGCCACTTAAGCTCGACTTGCCGAGAATCGTTCATTTGCACGTCCCATTTATGTTGCCGATCCTCTTGGGGTCGCAATATGTTAATTCTTTATGATTTTTTTATTTTCATAGCAAAATAAAAACAAATCTTTATGGAATTAAACCTTAAATTTAATTTTTTGTTATTTTCCACATTTTTCAAGCAAAGCGTGAGATTTACTGCGTCAGCATAATTCAAGGCTAACATAAATTTAATTTTTTGTTATTTCCCACATTTGTCAAGCAAAGCGTGAGATTTACTGCGTCATCATAATTCAAGGCTAGAATAAAAATTCACATACCTGTTCAAGTGACCAGGTATTTGTGAAACTTAGTATCACCTCTACACTGACTAATAGTGGGAAAATAATTTGCCTATTTAAATTATTAGCCAGACAGTTATGTAATACAATCCTTGTACTACACTGCCTTACAGTGGGAAAATAATTTTAAAGTATTTAATGAAATACAATGTTTCTTTTTGGTTAATGGTGGGAAAAGAATTAAGTACAGAAAGTTATGAACGTTTTTCGGCATGTTTACAATTAAGTTTATTATGTTAATTTAGTTTATAATGCATTTTTCTGTTTTTTTTTTTACTTTTTTGTTAATATTATTTTATTTAAATACCAAAGAAATCCTAATAAATTTTGTCACTTGCATATTGTCAGTCGTTGTGTTCACACTATTTTCGAAGTAACATTGTCTTGGTGTACCACCTAGACAAATCAACAAAACTACACAGCTTAACAACATTATCCTGGTGTACCACCTGGATAATCAAAAGCAACAAATAACCACTAAGTTATCCTTAATCTAGTAGTTGAGGAAGGCAAACGAGCCTGCCCTTAACACTACTGAAAGTATAAGTAGTTGCGAATATTTATTTTTATTTTGGCAGCCTTTTTATTATATTTTGCTTTGCCTTTGGAATTTGTTATAATCTTTAATGGATTTACAATAACACTCACTTAGTTTAATTTGCTTTTGTTTTTTCGGTAACTGGTAGCTTATTACCGATCTTCTCTTAAATTGCATTTTATACCTTTCTGTACTACTGAATGACCTAAAAATTCGCCTCTTTAAATATTAGATTTGTTTTTTCGAATTTTTAATTTTTAATTATTTCATTTACCAAATAACAGTTGAAATAAATTTATGTTACCGGCCAGTAGTTATGTTCACTATACATGTAGCAACCGTTTCTCGTTAAGTATTAAAACTTTCTGCATTATAAATCCCTCTATCAAAAATTCTGCCAATATTACGATATTCTTCGTTGTCCAGTTATTCACATTCAAAACTAAGAATTAATTCAATTTTGCATTTCTTTGGAATAGTAAGGCCGCAATTTCATAATTTATTCTTAGTTGACAATAATTATAACTTAAAACAGCCATCATATTATTCATGATTTTCATTTTATTAATATTAATTTTCCAGCTATCCCAATTCTGATAATATTAGTACTTAGTTATATTTTTCTAAATATGTCTTATTTTGAACGGTTATGAAATGAAAGTGATTATGCCGATGAAAGTGATTATCTTAGCTTACATAACCCTGAAGTGAGTTGCTCCAGTATTCTTAATTTGTCTCTTAATATTATATACAGTAATTCTCAGATAAGGCTGGAACAAAAAAATTATATATTGATATATATTTTTGCAGGTTAAAAAAGCTTTCAAATTAATTAGGTGGAAAAGCCAAGAAGTATAATTTTTTTACATATCTTCTGAAACTAAATTTTAAGGTTACGTGTTTACAATTGTGAACTTTATTAATATTTATTGCATTATGTTGCTTTCATAATGTCCATGGCCCAATGCAAATATACAGTACTGTTCGAAACTTAAGCAACTTTTCCCAGGTAAATACTTATGGTCGTATAAGTTTTCTTTAAATAGCTTAATGAAAAATTTCCCTTTTATTTATTATTATACATATAGTCTACATACTAATAATAACAACAAAATATACATTTTATGTCTTTGGAAGAAATTATAAAACAAAAACAAAATTAACTTAAAAATTCGCTGTTCGAAACCGAAGCAACTTTTACATTGTTGCATTTGTTGCGAAACATTAACTACAACAACAACAAAAATTTTAAACAAAAATTTTAGTCCCGTTATGATTGCTATTGAAAAAAATAATTTTGGTTGATTTTATGCATTTAGGTAGTACCAATTCTTTAGAAGTGCGACCATGACGCGAACACTTTATGGATTAGCTTTTACGCTAAAGATTATAGAACTTTTAAATAACGGTAAATCCCAAATTTCTATAGCGAACCAATTGAATATTAATAAATCAATAGTTTCCCGACTAATAAAAAAGTATAAAGCTACGGAAAGTAGTGGAAGCCAATAGCGGTGGGCGACCTCGAAAAACTTCTGAGGGAACAGACTAGAAAATTTTTCGTCTAGTTAAAAAAAATCCATTTACTTCGTCGAAAGACATAGTGAATGAGACTGAACTTCAGATTAGTTGTTTCACAGTAAGAGAACGTTTATTGGAACGAAACTTAAGGAGCTTCATGCCATCTAAGAAGCCTATGCTGACTAAGAAGCATTTGCCACGAAATTGTAGAAATTCAAACAAAAATGGACCTTTTTGTTTACAGAGACATTTTAGCAAATCACATGCTTAACTATGCTGAGTGGCCACTTCGATGGGTGATTCAACATGATAATGACCCAAAACGCTCATCGAAATTAGTCAAGGATTGGTTATCAGCTAATGGGGTTCGAGTTTTGGATTGGCCACCTCAATCGCTAGACTTGAATCCCATGGAGAACCTCTATGGAATTTTAAAACGGAGAGTTGGCACTCGATGCTTTAAAAATAAACAGGAGTTGATGAACTGTCTAAAATCAAAGTGGGAAGCTATACCAACATCTATTCTATCGAATCTTATTGAATCTATGCCCAAAAGATGCGCTGAGGTCGTAAGAAACAAAGGATATCATACCAAATATTAAAAGTTGCTTAGGTTTTTAACAGGGATTTTTAAGTTTATTTTGTTTTTATTTTATTATAACTTCCAAAGAAATGGAATTTAATTTTTGTTGTTATTTTTAGGATATAGACACATTTTGTAGAAGTAAAAAAAATATTTTCTATAAATTTATTTAAAGAAAAGATATGAGTCTATTATTACTTAGTGGGAAAAAGTTGCTTAGGTTTTGAACAATACTGTATGTCTAGTTGCCAGACTGATATGATTTTCTTCTAATAAGAATCGCAGCGTGGTTCAAAAGTTGGAGCTATCTAAAATAAGCGTATGGCGTAAAAGTCAAATGGGAAATTTAGAAATATGTTGGCAATGCGGAAGATGACCCGATGTCGGCATCTGTTAATAATGTGACCCATGTAGGATTCCCCTTATGAATATTCTTTGCAAATGTGGTTGTTTTACTAGGAGATGAGTTGGGACGCGTTTACAAGTCTTCGCAACTAGAGGAGGTTACGCTAAAGTGACGCTAACTATAAAACGTGAAATGATGTATTCCCATCTTTGATCTATGTTGCAATGCCGCAGTACTTAACTCTTGAGACATAAACTCCAACGTGGCATAGTTTAAGCTAAAAAAAAATATAAAAATGCGTTATGCGACCTTTCTTTTTATATTGTTGCGAAGATGCTTATTTAAGTAATAAAAAGAAGTTTTAACAATTGTCACAAAGAAAGTGAAATGAAATGACCTATTGTGTTTGTTTACAAGAAGAGGTTCTTCAAAAACTTTTTGATCAAAAAATAAAAACAACTAACATAAAGCGAAAGAGAAACACAACCACACCAACACCTTCATTGCATAACAAATAAAGAAAAAAATTGTGGTAAGTGAAGTCCTTAATTTGTGTATACCCTATAGTCCTTGGTTATATTTATACAGCTGCCTAGGAGGACAGCTTAACACTAGGCGTTCAAAGGAACTGCCGAAATATTGAGATATTAAAAACAAGGCTGTTAAAGCCGATATATGTTTCTACTCTTAAAGCCTGCTTTATTAAAGTTTTGTTCCAGCTTATATACTACTTATGAAAATAACTCTTAGCCTCTCTAACTTATTCTAGCTCACCAATACTACTTCAGTTATTTCATTCAATGTCATGAAATTGGCGTACAGTAACCAATCACAAATCAATATGCTTAAATGCACTCAATTTAATTTGACACTTATTCATAATTGAAATTGAGTTTATTGAACTTAGGGCAAACAATATTGTGCTTCGCCAATACGTGTCGACTGCATTTATTAATGTTACAATATTTCCAAACTACTTGTTGTTCTATTTATGTGTCATTAATACAGTGTGTGGCCATCAGATGCGATACATGTTTATTATTGTTTGATTGATTATGGTGATACACTACACCCTCACCCTTAAGAGAAAAATTATTCGAGTAATTTTTCTTTTCAATTTCAATTTCATAATACCATTACAATATTCTTGCTTATACTAGTATATCAAAAATTTATCAAAATCTGGGTATTGTAATACAGGTGAATGTATTAGTTTTTCTTTCAATTGTTCAAAAACATGTTGGCATTTTTCTGTCCAGATGAATTTTGTTGATTTCTTTAATAGCACGTTCAAATATTTTGCATTTTAGGCAAAGTTTAGTATGAATTTTCTGTAGTAATTGCAAAATGCCACGAACCGTCGTACTTCGTCCGCGTTTTTTGGTATTGGATAGTTTTTTATTACATCATATTTGGATGTTCTGTTTTCACACCGGTTTTTTTATTAAATATTCTAAATAAACTACTTCTGGTTTAAAAAAACAACATTTCTTTGGATTTAGTTTTAGATTGTATTTTTGTAGTCGGTCTAGTTCTTTTAATAAATTTTGATTGTGGTGATTTAGACTACAGCCGTATACAATTATGTCATCAACATAAAGAAATGCTTCGGATTCTAATCTCGATAGTACTATTGTAAGCATTTGCTGAAAACTGTTAGAAGAAAATTTTTTTTCAAATGGGAGTCTTTTAAATTGCAAATGTTCCTATGGTGTGGAAAAAGCTGTCAATGGTCTGTGTTCTTTACTTAACTCAATTTGATGAAAAGAGCTATTCATGTCGAGTGTAGAAAAACATTTTGCTCTACCTAATTTGTATAAAATGTCATTGATAATTTTATCAATAAGCTTTCTAAAATCTACAAAAAATCTCCATTTATTTTTATCTTCTATATTCTTCTTTGGTACCAAAAGGAGTGGAGCATTATATGGGCTGATTGATGGTTTTATTATTTCGTCATCAAGCATTTTCTGTACTTGTTCTTTTATTACGACAGTATATGCGTGAGGTAATCTATAGTTTTTTATGTCTGCGGTCGCGATTGTTTGTTCATAAAATTGTTGACGGTTTTTCGTCTTCTAAATGAAAAACATATTGATATTGCTTAAATATTCCTATTAATTGTGCTTTTGCAAATTCCTCATTATGGTCTAATTGCAGTTCATTCACTATTCTTTCAGAACGTTTGTTATTAGTCACATTATTGTAACTTAATATCTCATAATTTTCAAGTGGGTTAGTCTGGAGTTGAATGACTTTTATTGTCACAGTTTCGTTAGTTGTGTTTAAAATTTTTACGTGTGTCATTCCGCTTTTTGGTGCTATTCAATTACTTAAAAATATTCCTGCCGTCTTCTTTAAGCTCTAATTTTATGGCTTGTATAACTTCTGTTCTGGGCGAAATTGTTATTTGTTTTGATTGTATGGGCAGAATTATGGTAGAATCATTTATAAATAAAGAAATTGTAAATGTCTCTTAATCAATTTTACAAAGATATTTTTGCAGAAAATCTCTACTAATTACGCCATCTGTTTCAATAGAAAAATCTCAATTTACTAGATGAAAAGAATGTTTACATTTTTCATCTGGTAAAGATAGTTCAAGATCTATTGTGCCTAAAGTGTATATTTCTTCCTTTGTGATTCCAGTAAGCTTACATTTTTATTCTGGGTTAAATGGTTCGCCTTCAAACTCCTTAGACATGCGACAAAGTGATATGTCAGGGCCTGTGTCGGTAAGAAATGTCAAAATTCTATTCTTGTATTTTGTGTTTATAAAATTCTGGCTCTCCGCAATAGTTATGTATTCCGGGCCTGCTTCGTTTCCTGAAATTTGTATAGTGTGTACATATCTAATTTTGTTATTGTTTATGTCATCTTGATTATTGTTAAAGTTTCTTCTTTGATTGTTATTATGTGACTGAAATTTGTACGCCTATTATTGTTGAAATTATTGTTTCTAGATCAATTTGTGTTCCTTGTTGAATTATTGTTATTGTGATGGTTGATATTTCTTGTGCAATTGTTTTTGTTAAAGTTTTGATTGTTGTAAGGCCTATTATTATTGTAGTTAGTGAACGTGTTGTTGGTTCTGTTGTGATTTTGTGATTGATACCGTGGTTTTTCCTTTCTTGTATTTAGAATCTCATTATTAGTTGCCTTATTATCATTTTTAAGTTCAGTTGCAAGTTCTGATGCTTCTTGGAATGTGGTTGGTCGCGACGCGTATATGGTCGATTTAAAGCTTTTATTTAGTCCTTTTTTGAAAGTATCTAGGGCTTATTTATTATTTAATTTAATTATTATGTTCTTTTCTGCTGTTGGACAGTATTTCCTAATTCTTCTATACCTAGTTTGTTTAGGCTGTCTATTAAATGTAATATTTTGTTGTTAAATAAATTGACTGGCAATTTCCCTTGACACAGTGTACTGAGCTTGTTTTGTAACCCAGTTGTTGTTTTAGTGGTTTTGTACCTGTCTTCTAGCAATTCTTTTAATGCTGCAAAACTTTGTGGTTTGATATAACGTCCTATCCCTGTTCTAACGTTAGATGTTAGTTTAGCATAATAAATGTATTGCAGAAAATCTTTTTTTGCTGTGTCCGATAAAGTTTTGTTTATCAGCTCTGCTGTTATTAAAAAAATTTCAAGCTCTACGTAATTACCAGCAAACAATGGTAATGCTTTTGAAACGGTTTTTAAACTAAATACTGCCATTATGATATTTTGTCCTGTTTTAGACTCTTTCTCGTGTTCTGCTAAATATTCTTTAATATTTGTATAAAGGTTTTTGAATTGT
The DNA here is from genome assembly GCA_937654795.1 of Cistogaster globosa. NCBI lineage: Eukaryota > Metazoa > Arthropoda > Insecta > Diptera > Tachinidae > Cistogaster > Cistogaster globosa. The sequence goes on from OW569405.1 coordinate 42,798,035, forward strand.
ATTTTTAATGCTTTTACTAAATCAGTATTTTCTTGTTCTTCCGCTGCTATGACAAAGTCTTGGTTTATATTTTCAATATATTCTAGGTTTTCTTCTATATTTTTCCTTGTATATGCTCTACCTGGACTTTTCTTTAGAGTTTTTATACATTTTCTTCCATAGCTTATTAACAAGCATTTTCACCCTTATATATATATATATATATATATATATATATATATATATATATATATTGTTACGGATTTTTTAATTTTAAATATTAGAAAATAAAAATTCAGGATAATTCAATTCAATTTTATTGATTACATTCGGCAATACTATGTTAATTCCCATAAACTAGGTATTACACTTCTTTAACGCTACTGAATTCAAGCAAAGTAATCAAGACGAGTCGTGTTTGATTCGCTTTTAGCATTTCCTGTCTATTAAATAAAAATTTCTTGAAGTGAACACGTTTTGCTTAGAAAATAAATTTAATATATAAGTTTTAAGCATATTTCGTTTTAAAAAGGCTTTTGGAATAAATTGTAAAAGCCTTTGTTCAAAAATACGGAGCTGAAATAATAATCAGGCACATAAATACATATAAAACCCCTAAGCAAAGTGTTTGCTGTCTAAAAGTTTATTTCTGTAATGAGGTATGTACATATATACATATACTTATGAATTGAAAAAGAAAAAAAAAAACTTTAGGTAAATTTATTTGAACAGAAGATGTAAAAACCTAATGGGAAATTTTGTTTACCTTGCAAGGAGTTGGCTGCCTTCATTTATTTATTATCGCAGCAATCAGAATTTTTGCATTGGGTCTTTTAATTGAAAAAAAAGAAAACCCACAGAGAGTACACTACGTGCACGCACTCTTTCTTTCATCCATACATTGATTTCATTCACAAAACAAGAATTTATTAACTGGAAGGAGAGTGTGAAGAAGATCTAAATTGGAAATTAATTATCAATATGAAATAATAGTTGCATGGGAAAGATTCAAACTTTTAAAAGACTATTTTCTTGAAAGGTATCTCGCATCACAAAACTGAAAAATCGAAAATGAATTAAAATTATTAGATTAAGCACACTGACAAATAAAAACGATAAAGTAAAATATACATGAATACATGTTAGGTTTGATTCAAATGAAAGAGGTAGTAATAACTAGTAAATATAATTAAAATTCTAAATTTTCTAAAATCATGTAAATTTTACTTTGTCTATTTACTTTAACTATTTCACTTAGTTTATTAACTTTAACTAATAACTCAATAATTTAAACAATATAAATATACTATATATAATTTTTTTCTCATTCTTAAAAGTATTTTATAAAATTATTAAAATTTATAATTAAGTTACCTTTTTAATTTTTTTAAATGAGTTGCTAAGAGATCTAAGAGGGAATGCAAATAAAACATAGAACTAATGTATAAATAGTTATTTTAATTTATATAAAAGGGACATTGCCATAAAAGCGTAAGGTGTGGCAAATGTCATGGTGTACTATCTTAGCATAGTGTTTGGGTAGGGAAACAATACACCTCAGTAGACAGTAACAGCAGTCTAAATCGTTTTGTAAAATTAATCATTTATTCACCTTCGTAGGCAATCTATAAGGCATGACATATTTTTTTCTATGCTTGCACGCATCTCTATTTGGGTACCGAACAACGCCTTAAACTATGAGCTAGTCGATTCCACCTTGAACATGCCGAAGTACATTACGGGATGTGTGTTTTTTTCCATAACCAAACGTGCAACAATATATATAATGTCAGCAGAAATTTATTGTAATGCAACACATACAAAATAATTTATTAATATTTATTTATTTTTTTTTCAAATCTTAACTCCCCCTTTGTAAAATCAATCGATTGACCAATATATTGGAAGATCGTTTATGCTTCGAAATTCTATCGTCATATTGCTGCCTGAAGTTTCTACCTCTTCGACTTGCTCTTCTTGCGTTGTTTTGCTTCCTGAATTTTTATTAGTTACTGATACTTGAGTTGGGTTTTTTCTAAGTTTGGTGATGTAAAGTGGAATTATAATAGCAATAATTAAAATAGATATTGCTATGTTGGTAAAAGAAAATACTTTCTCTTAAATGTTCATTTTACTTAAAGATTTATTGTTTTGTAAATGTAGTTCATTGATTTTTTTGAAGTGATAGTATTTCTTCTGTTTCGTTTGAGTTTAATAAAAGTTGCAGTACCGCTGAAAGAGGTACAAAAGTTGAAACTTCTTTTGCTGTATAGTTTCTTTCATTAATTATCAGAGTTTTATTATGAAACTAAATTAGAAATGATACGTTCAATTCCCATGACTGCCCGCTTACGATTTTAATTGTTCCACTAAATTGATTTAATAATATGTTTCCCGGTAATATTTCATCTATAGTTGAAATATATTCATTATTTATAATTGGGCATTGATGGTCATTGCTAGCTAACAATTTTGGTATACAATTATTATTGCTTATATCATTAATATAATTTTGATTACAAATACAAAGATTGTTACGTTCTTTTCAGGTTTTTATAATTTTAAATATTTTCTTATTCTTACATTTAATTCTGTTTTCATTAGATATTTTTATAATTGAATTGTGTCTTTTAATTGGCTTAATTAATAGTTTTTCACAAGATACTTGTTCTATTATTGGTAAACTTAAAATATATATTATAGTAGAATTTTTTATAGCAATTTTAATCTTAGAAAATTCAAGGGCTTGTTCAATGTTTCCATAAGGGAAACTTTCAAAATTTATTGCCATTTTTATTTCTTTCAACTCATCTTCAGATAAGATAAATGAACAAATTCCTGCCTTTGCCCATGGAAGTGCGTATTCAATATTAACAATTTCATCTTCATTTATATTAATCCTTAAGGAAATGCTCTGTTTTATTTCTAGTTTTGTTATTTCATTAGATTTTACTAGTTTTAATATTGTGTTTGTTACATTTGTTAATTGGTTAATATTAATAATAGATTCCCTATTGATTATGTTCTATTGGTCATTATTTTGAAGTAATCCTTCAATCTTGTCTGTCACTATTTTATGGTCGGGCGTTCCGGCTATCCATTTCCAAGTTGTTCCTAAAAAGTTTAATCATCTTCTAGTACGTGGTTTCATTCTAGTAATTACTGTTTGAAATTTTCTTAACTCGTGTATTAAGAAAGGAATAGTAGGATTGTTTGATGGTAGTCTCTGCTTTATTTCGTTTTCTATTTTAGTCAAAGTTTCCCCATAAATTTGTAAATTTATAATATGTATTATCCCGAAGTTTCCGCTTTGAATTCGGATTCCCTATGTCTGCCTTACAATTCGTCAAAGTCACTACTATTAGTATAATTATAATTTTCATTTCCTGCAATAGGAGGAAGTTACGTTTTAATATTTTCTTTGTGTATTACCCTATTTCTAGATTGAATCAAAACTTTATTACCAAGGTCTTCCCTAACTTTTGGTTTTTTTTGTGTAACGAGGCTGTAATTTATTTCTTTGGCCTACAATTTTTTCGTAAATAATATCTCCTGGTATATAATTCTTTACATTTGTTTATTTGTTTCTTTGCAACATTTTTTCTTGTGCTGCTTTTAATTTTTCTTTAATATTTTCATGGGAAATTCTATTATATAAAACATCCGAGGGTTTTTCTCCCGTAACAGAATGAATCGTTTTAATGTATTGTTGTGCTGCTTCATAGAATACTTCCGTGTCATCTACTAAGTGGTATTCTGCTTTTGTTCATCTCACTATTTCTACAAGTGTTGAGTGGACTCTTTCCACTTGACCATTTGTATTACTATGACGTGGTGTACAGTAGTATAATTCAATTCCTAATCTTTGGATTAACGTTTTAAAGTGCCTTGTTGTAAGTCCTGGTTCATTGCCAAGGGCTATTTTTCTTGCATCTGGAAAGTTTAGTAAAATGTCTAGTAATTTTTCCACTTAATTTATTTTATAATTGATAGGTTTTATTACGAGGTATTTTGAATAAGAGTCTATACAAGTTAAAATTTTAGGTTTTGTGCGTAAAATATATCTGCATTGAGATATTCCCCCTCCTTAATGGGAATCGGTGCTTTTCCGATTTTTAATTTTTGTGGGTGTCCATTGTACTTTGATTTTTGGCATACACCACAGTGTCTAATAAATTCCTTGAAATGGAAGATCATTTTGGCCAATAGTATTGTTTATAAATTTGCTTAAAATTTTCTTTAAAGCTTCTATGGGCTCGCTCATGCATTTGCTGAATAATAGCTTTTTGATCGTCTTCATTTCAAACATCAATTGGAAATATTGTTGAGAAAACAAAATTGATGTTTAAAGTATTTTTAACTGTTTCTTTGAATTCATATAAATCTTCAGGTGTACAGTGAATACCTGTTACCAAGTTTGGCTTAAGATATTGTTTTAATATTACTAATAGGTTTTCTCTAGTGTCAAACTCAATTATGTGACGTGTCTTGTTAAACATCACAATTGATTCGTGTATTGTAAGATTTTCTCTACCTAAAAGAATCTGTTGTTAAAATTCATTAAGTGGCTTATTGCTTTCTGCGATAAAAGGGATGTCGCTGCCTCAATTGAATGTTGCGTGCTCTGGGTGAAATCATGGTCAGATAAATTGTTGCGAACTTGACGTGAAAGGGCATCTGCTACTATATTAGTTGCTCCTGGTTTATAGATAAATTTTGGAGAAATTTCCTCAATAAAAGACATCCACCTTTTTATTTTAGTATTGAATGTTTTTAAGAAATTGCAAATGTTGGTGATCAGTGTGAATTTCGAAATCACTTACGCCATACAAATAACTTCTTAGAGTTTTTAATGCCCAGACAATAGCATATAGCTCTTTTTCATTTGTGGCATAATTTCTTTTAAATGGGTTGAGAGTTTTTGAAATAAAAGTGATAGGTTTCTTATCCTGGCTCAACACTGCTCCTATTGCAACATTGGAAGCATCATGGGTAATGTAAATTTTTTTGTGAAATCTGGCTGAATCAACTCTATCTACCCTACTAATATTTCTTTAAGCCTTTGGAATGCCTTTCTTGCTTCTGCGTCTAGTTTAATTGATATTTTGTTTGACATTCTTTGTGAAATTCTGCAGTTTTCGCCTGCTAACAACTTAGTTAAGGGTTTTGCAATCGATGCGTAATTTTCAACAAATTTCCTATAATATCCAGTCATTCCGAGGAAACTGCGTAATTGTGGCCGACATTGGATAATTTTTAATAGTTTCTATTTTCTTCGGATCTGTACGAATTACATTTTGGAATATGACATAACCCAAAAAATTTTTACTTCTTTATTGTAAAAGTTGGATTTTTCTATACATATTTTCATGTGTGCTTCCCTGAGCACATTAATTATTATATTTAGGTGGTTAGTATATTCTTCAAGGGTATTGGAAAATACAATAATATCGTCTATATAGACGTGCCAAAATTTTCAAATGAAATTTCTTAAAATATTATCCATTGCTCTTTGAAATATGCTCGGAACATTGTTTAGGCCAAAGGGCATACGTAAAAATTCATATTTTCCATTGTTAACGGAAAAGGCTGTCTTTCCTATGTCCTCAGGTTTCATCAAAATTTGGTGAAATTCTGATTCTAGATCAATAGTTGAAAAAAAATTTAGCGTTTTCTAAGTTAGCTAAAATGACATTACAGTCGGGAATCGGATATTTATCCGACACTGTTTGTGAATTTAGTTTCTTATAATCTATAACCATTCTTACTTTTTGGATTCCTTCATTAGTAACTTCTTTTTTGGCACTACCCATATTGGGGAGTTATAGGGACTCTTACTGTATCGTATAATTCTGTCCTGTATCAAATTCTTAATTTCTTTATTAACAACGTCATTCACGGACAGAGGATAAGGGTACTGTCTACTCCATATAAGAGTTTCAACCGTTGTGCGGATTTCCGCTTTTATATCTGTCCTGAATGCCAGCTTCATATCAATATTCGAATGTAGTCTTTCCACATTCCTCCTTATATCTTTCCTTAAAATATTAATTTTTTCCATTGATTCTTTATTTTTATTAAAATTTATATTTTCGTAATTACTTTCAATTTCTCTGTCGTCAGAGATTTTATTTTAAATAATTTTATTACAACTGACTTCTTTCTTAGTAGTTGGTAATTTATTTTCTTCCTTTGATTGATTTGATTCAACATAAATTTTTTCTTTCTTATTTTCATAAATTAATGTTTCATTTTGCAGATTAATTGTAACACTTGCCTTTTTGTGTAGGCTTAATCCTATTAACATTTCATATTCCATATCATTTAATTCATAAAAACGTTCCTTGACACCAAAAATTATTGTTTCGTAGTAATGAGTTAAAATTGAAAAGCCGTGAATAGTTCTCACTCTTTTACCTATAGCTAATTTTTGCCTGTTGGGCAAAATGTCCTTTTTACAGTAGCAGTTAGTTGCTCCTGTATCGACTAAAAGTTTTACTTTGGTGCCATCTAATGTGGTTCGGTAGAAGAAGGGCAAACCGATCCTTCTTTTGAAAACGCATTCTCTACTATATTGTTTATTCTTTGGAATTTCGGTCGAGGTTGTACGCCATTAGTTTGCTGTGCACTTCTAGGAAGTCCACGTTTTACACCCCGATTGTAACCAAAAGGTTTTCTTCTTTCATCATAAGAAGGACGATTACAATTTCGATTTGTATACGTATATTGGAAGTTATTGGTTGGTCTGTGCCAAACCTTAATAGAGGAATCTACTTGCATTGATTCGGGTTTTGGTTAAATTTGTCCATTTTGGAAATAATTGTTTCTTGGAACATTTCTTTCATTGCGCTGAGGAAAACGCAGTACATTTTGTGATTTTTGATCAGAATTAATTTGGGACATTCGATTGAATTTAAGTGCAAAATTGGCACGTAAATTATTGGACTCTAATTCCTGCGCCTTTGCAAGAGCATTAGTAAGATCAGTAGGGGATAACGAGAAAAGAATGTTTACTAATGGGGGACTTAAACCCGTGATAAAAACCCTTAATGCATGCTGCCTATTTTTCCTGTTTAATTCATTTGTTATTTCGCTATTAGAACGACGTGCCACTATGGTTTTATTAAGAAGTGCAGTTAGTTTCTTATTGACGTCAAGGATAGTCTGCGAACCCTGCCGCATAATGCTCATTTCTTGTTCAATAATATGAAGTGGACTCTTATCAGAATAAGCGAAGTCTAAATGGCTGAGAATAGCCTCAAGGTTTAGAACCGTACCGTGATTGGTGAGGATGTCATTTGCCTCGTCAATTATTTTGTTTCTTAGAATGGTTATTGCAGCGTAATACCTATGACTACCTTTCTTATATAGACTCATAGAGTTGTTGGCACTTATATATGAAGCTTTGCCATTAAATATTGGCAATGATTTTAAAACATTAAAAAGATTCTTTACAAACAATCCTTTCATCAATATCTTGAACCCTATATTCTTCTATGTTATTAGCATTGGTCAATTGTTGGAGATTCCTATTTAGTTCGTTTATTCTTTCAGTCAAAGAACCTGTCTCAATTGTTTCCCTTATTAAATCCTTTATTTGTCTCTTTTGTAATTCAGTCAATCCAGTAAGTTCTGACCCTGATGATGTGTCATAGTTAGTGATCTGCTTAGTCTGTCTTTTAAATTATTAATTTTCTCGTCTTGCATTAGGAAATATATTATTCCTTATATTTTTTAAACAATTTTAGTAATATTTTTATATATTAATTAACGTGGGCTATATGAGTTCAAGAGATCAAAGCAATTATTAATAAATAATGTTTGTTATAAACTACTACTGTTTTTTTCCGTTTTAAATATATTTTTAAGCACAAAAATTTTAAAGATTAACCTTGTCTTTTTTATTTATATTCTTATTTGTAAAATGATAAATATGGCAAAAAGAGATTTTTTCTATTATTTAATCTTACGTTCTATGATACAAATAGTTAGATATTAAATATTCTTACTTTAAAATTTTCTGGAACCGTTGTTGTAGATGATTCGTCTTTATATACCCGTTTGTTCCTGCAGCCAACACTATTATAGTTGTACTTGCTGTACTCCTTTAGCAATGTTGTAGTTGATTTTAAATCTTGTTTATTCAGCAAAATTTTGCACCTTTTTTTCAAGCGGTAAATTTTTATTCAACAGTCACCTTTCACTTTTTAAATATTTCATAGTCTACTTTTCAATTTTAATGTCACTATTTAGTTCATTAAAATTTTCTCCGTTTTTGTTGAAGACACTTATCATAATTATCCGTTTTTTCTCAAGTGGTGAACTTATGTTCCACAGTCACTTTTTATTATTTAGTATTTTTGTACACTTCTTTAAAAATTGTTCTTTAAAAGTTTAATGTCACTATTTAATTTATTATATATTTAGGTTTTTTTTCTTCTTTTTTAAGATACTTATTTAGAATTTTCTTTTCTTCCTTGTGAAGATAGTTATTTTAATTTTTTTTCTTCCTGTTGAAGATACTTATTTAAATTTTTTTTCCTTTTGAAGACACTTTTTTAATTTTTGCTTTTCCTTTTGAAGATACTTATTTTAGTTTTTTCTCTTCCTTTTAAGGATACTTATTTAAAATTTTTTTTTTGCAACCGGACCGATCCTTAATTGTTATTTTCAGGATTTATTTTTCGATTACGGTTGGCTTTTATTTTAGGATAAAAATAAAAAAAAAATAATTTATTTTTTAATTTTATTTATTGCATTTTCTTAAACAAAATTTAATATTAAGTTTTTATGAGCCGTCTCAGGAAGACGCTTGTTAGGCTGGTCTATGATCAGGGTTTGTTGAGTTATGTTTTACAACTGACTTACTGACTTGCAATGACCATATTCTTATTCAAATTCAAAATGCTTTGTCAGCAATTTTATTTAATTTAAATATTTTTTCTTATGACAAATTCACAGACGAAATCTGATCCTCACTTGAGCATAAGTTAAAACAAAAGAATTTATGATTTCATGGGAAGCGCAATGTCAGCAAAAATTTATTGTAATGCAAAACATACAAAATAAATATTATTGTAAATAATTTAATATCGATATAATTTTCTGCAAGCAATTTTAAATTTAAAGACATATTTTGTTTTTGTTAACAATTTGGAAAAGAGAGGTTTTGGGAATTTAAGTATTTTTTAGTTTTAAAATTTTAAAAATAAACTAGGGTTACATGTGGTGTTCTCCAACACAATAAGAAAACCTTTACGTGTCAACTAACACCATGGACTCATCTTGTCCAGCCCCCAACAGATTAGCAACACAACTGAAAAAAAAAACACGGAAACATGGCACTAGAGGTACCAATAAAATAAACAAAAAATTTTAACTTAGGGGACTTTATTGTCTCTGAAGAGGATGAAAAACGTTCCGATTTTCCTCACTTTATTTAATTAAATTTATAATTAGCAGATACTGAACCTTATCCAAAGAGCACCTTATGATCTAAACCGAATTGTTTTTATGTGATTAAAGCTTCGTTTAACCACTGCAAAATGCAGTAGAGGCAACACAACCGCCACCTTCATCACAACACCTCCGAATACGCAGATGAAATATGAATATGAAGCAAGTTTGTGCATAAGAGAGCAGCCGGTGGAAAATTTTCGTTTCGATACAAGTCCGATATGCATGGTACATATGGTTCTTTGAATGGCATTGATTATAAAAGAAATACTAAAACCTTTCCCGTAGTTTAATTGGTTGGCTATTAAGGGCCGGCCATAATAAGATGCAGTCTATTTCAGACCAACATTGATTGTCCACGTTCGCATCAGTTGGCTGTTCGAAACAATGATCATGATATATGTGATCCACATGATTTGAAAGTGTCATAAGATTTTGGCTATTTTGCAGTATTTAAAAACATGAGTATAATACATACGGCTAAAAAGGAATTATTGAAAAAGACTGATAGAATTATCTAACGAAAGTGTGCTGATCAACAACGAAAACTTCTTTAGCTGATCTGGCTCTAGATTAATCCAATTCCGCCTGTCCTGACGAGCGTGGCTAACAAAAACCTAATAATAGACATTGATCAGGTACATAAAATCAGTCTACAGAACGTGGAGAAACTGCAATACCTCGGAACAAATCTAAATCTCTCGCTTTACACCCACATTGGCACGCTTGTAACGATAGGTATTTGCATTGGAGTCCTTTGGCATAGATTCACTAGAAGGCTAAATCTGCCCCATATTAAAATACCACTGCCGGCAAATCCTACCTTCCAATCTGCACATGTAGTCTGCGGGACGCTGTTATTTAATAAAGGAGGAGTTAACAGCGACGTCGCCGCTGCCAACATAACAAGTCAAACGTAGTCAGCAATTTAATATATTACAAACCAACCAAATTCAAATAATTGCCTACTCTCGATAATTTCATGAGAAACCAATTTTGCTGGATCAGCGTCCGCACATTTGCGCATGTTGCTAAATTGGCATTTGCACATGCCGAAACAATGTGACTGACAACAGAAAGCCAAGTTAGCACCGACGAAGTGGAAGAAATTAGAAGCAGTCTTAGCTACGCGTCGTTACGCGTTAAGTCGTCTCAACTTTTGTGTGCAGTGTAATTAAAGTAATTTAAATTAAATAAAGTTGTAAGAATGTAAGTGCAATTATTTTAATAAAATTGTTATAATATTAATTGCTTGATCTAATTAATTACTTGATATAATAGGCGTTAATAATATTTTTTTGACAAAGTCACCTAGGAATCCATTATCTTTAATATTATTATTATTATTTAGTTTGAATCCACATATTTTCTTATTTTTTTTTTTACCCTCCTTTTGTACCTGAACAATTACTGGTGAAACTAGGGAGTGTACCCGATAGGGACCGTCAAATTTTGGAGCAAGGTTGGTTCTTGACGCAAACCCATTCGCCTCCACCTCCTGTGCCGCAAATTGTAGTGTCAAGCTTGATCTTTAGCCGCTGACTAAGTTGAAGATCTGCTTTAGCATTTCGGCATTCTCTTCAGGCTGTCTTTCCACTGTGTCCGTCTCTGGTGTTACTTCATCGTACAGGGCACCAGAGCCTAGGCTCTCGGCCTTGGACAAGAAAAACAGCGGTGTATTGCGTGGTATCTAAATTGGAGGTGTTTAGCGTAAGTTGCATTTTTGGCAGAGCTTCATCCCATGTGTTTGGATGGAAGCTGGCATATTGCGCTTTCATTGTCTTAACCGTGAGATTGACTCGTTCAGTGGTGTTCTCTAGGGATGTATACTCAGCGGTTAACTGGTGATGCACCTCGATCTCCTTTAGGTATGACTCAAATATCTTACTTGTAAACTGCGAGCCGTTGTCCGTAAAAAGTAATTTTGGTACTCCAAAGTTTGCCAGAATTCTGTCTCGGAATGATGTTCTCAGTGTTTTAGCCGTAGCTCGGCGCAAAGATAACAATTCTGACCACTTAGAAATTTTGCGGGTGAAGACCAGCAATATTGAGTTTCCGTGTTTTGACTCTCGTAGCGGGCCTACAAAATTGGCACATACGATGGCTCAAGGCTGTTTCGCAATTGTAGACAGCATTTGGCTCGCAGGGCGCTGTTGATCAGGCTTATGCTGCTGACACACCTGACATCTAGGTACGTATATTCGATTGCCTCTGTACATTCATTGCCAATAATACCTGTTGAAGTCACTTGACCTGGTTTTTCGTATGCCTAAATGTCCGGCGGTGGGCAAGTCATGATTCTCTTCTAGCACTCTCTTCCTCTGAAATGAGGGAACACATAATTTCCAAGGCACTGCATCTTCGTCATTATCTGCTGACGGTAAGTACCGGTAAAGTTGACCCTTTTGAATGGTAAAATCCGGGAACTTCTCTAGTTCCTTTTCTACCTTTTACTCGCATTTTCTTCGCCACCAAGCGCACTCTTATGTGCTTTCCCGCAGGGCAATGTTTGGGACTGTACATCCATAAATGATATAAAACTTGCAAGAAAGTTGAAATTTATATTAGAAAAGTCGACAAAAGAAATAAAAATTGAAAATGATTCTGTTCTAAATGAAAGGCGCATCAGATGTAGCAATAATCCCTATTATTTAGATAATATGTTGGAGAAACTACATTCTGTTTTAGGCAGAACAAATTGTGTAAAATTCGCACTAGAGAAAAGTGACGAAATATTTAAAAAGATAGGTATAAAAAAATGTAAAACAAAAATGAATAAGAATAAAGAAAATGACGTCATAGTAATCTTATATAATAATCCTCAGAAAATAACAGATGAAAAAAGAAAACACGAATTAATTGAATTGTATCATAATACACCATGCGGAGGAGATTGCGGAATAAGAAAAACTGTAAACAAATTAAAACAAAAATAAATATGGAAAAATATGTTTAAAATGGTTAAAAAGTACGTTTTAGGATGTGATTTATGCCAAAGAAACAAACAAATAAGACATACTAGAGAACCACTGTATGTCACAGATACAACAAAAGATAGCTTTTCCACTGTAGTCATAGATACAGTTGGACCTTTACGACCATCTGAAAATTATCGGATACATACTAACTATGCAATGCGAGTTGACTAAATATTTAATAGCAGCCCCAATGGAAACAAACGAAGCCAAATCTGTAGTAAAATGTTTAATTGAAAATTTGATATTAAAATATGGTATATTTAAAACTCTTAAATCAGACAGAGGTACAGAATTTGTTAACGAACTGTTAAAAGAAATATGTACTCTACTTAAAATATAACACAAAACTTCAACACCTTATCACCATGAAACCCTTGGTACTATAGAAAGAAACCATAGAGTACTCAATGAATACTGTTTATCCTAAGTAAATGATGATAATTGGAATAACTATTAATACTATTGCTTTGCGTACAATATAACTCCACATATAGACACAGATTACTCACCATTTGAACTAATATTTGGTAAATTACCATATTTGCCAGGTGAGGAAATAATGAATAATAATAATATATATGATTTAGAAAATTATGCAAATGATTTAAAGACTAGATTAAGAAATTCATTACAAAACGCTAGAAAACTTATAGAAGTAGCAAAAGAAAAAAGAAGTTTAGAGTCATATAATAAATTTAACAGTATAGATCTAAATATAGGAGACCTAGTTTTAGTAAAAGTAGCAAATAGAAAGAAAAATGAAGCACCATATCAAGGTCCCTTTGAAATTATAAACATAGACAATGTAAATGTAGAAATAAGAATGAATGAAAGAAACAAAATTGTTCATAAGAACTTATTAAAGAAATATAATAGAAAATATTTTTACAATATAAAATTTTTTTTATGTACTTTTTATTATTAAGCTATAAAATAAGATGCATAAAGTACTTTCATAATTAAAATATAAGAATATCCACTAAATCATCACAAAATATTTCTATAATTAAAAAACTATAAAAATATCCAAATGTTTAACTTTATTATTAAATATGTAATTAAATTTTAAATTTTCTTCAAAGCTGTAAAATTTTAACTAGAAAATTGGGGGTGTAGTGTATAAACAAAAACCAATGTTCATTCGCTTTTCTTTAACTAAATTGTTTTGTTGCGATAGGTCAGTAATTGATTTGCTTGACTCATAATTCTACAATGTTTAAATTCAATGCACCTAAAAAAATTGTTTGAAGATTTAATGAACTTTAAAATTGTTCTAAGCAATAAGACCCTGGCGACTTGAACTGTTAACCAATTATGCTTTACATGCAGTATTTTAGTTATGGATACTGGACACTTGAAATTTACGACATACATACACACACACTCAAATACATTTATAAAAGCAAATACATTTTTGTTAGTAAACGTTCTATTTTTCTGATTGACTGATACGTCACTATAAGAAACAAAATGTATGAAACAAAGTGACGTCACACACAGAAGAATGTTTAAATCGAAATTCGGATATTTGACGCTTTGAAGAATTTTTTTTTGGTAAACAAAAAATTTGAAGTAATGAGTGACTTTAATATTGAACTTTAAAATGAACTCAATAATTTTTGGAGCAAATGACATTTCACTCATTATTTCTGATTCCCTGATAGATTATTCTTAAAATACATGTAAATAGATTGTAAATAAAATTGAGCTCGATAATGAGAATCATAAGGCAAAGCAATTTTAAATAAAGTATCAATTAATCTTGATCAAAAATAGTGAACACGCGATTATATTATTTTACCATTACAATATATATATATATACATTATTTATTAAGTAGAGCTTTGCTCCTAATACCGATATCTCTCATGCGCGTAGCCCATCATCCAGATAGCTATGAAGTTACGAACACCCTGAAGCAGAAAGAGCTAATAAAATACCTTATTCAATATCAGCAGGGACCTTCCGGCAATGTGGAGGATATGCGAAAACAGACCACTGGAAAGAGGAACTGAAGAAGCTCTTGATATTGCAAAGAAAGCACGAAGTTACGTAAAGCTCCCTACCATAACAGGTACCGCACATAGCATAAGAAACCCAGCCCAACGTGCGGTAGGCCCTTCCCACTTCATCTACCTTTATTCGTTAGGATAATCATTCCGGCTCTATCGGGGCAGCCCGAAACTAAGGCCTGAGATATTCCGGAGAAAAAAACTACTGGAATTCGTCGAGCGTATTAAAAAGCTCGCCGAAATGTATCACGTAGATGTGAACCAGCTGCCAAGAATAATGCCTGAAGTACTGCGAGAAAGTGCTTTGATCTGGTGTCGAAACAATAACCGTCAATGCAGACAGTGGGAGAATTTCAAGAAAAACTTTTACAGGTTTTTCCTCTCTCCCAGATATTTTAGAAAAGTAGAGGATGAAGTCCGCAAGCGGATACATCGTCCCAGAGAAGCTTTCAGGAATTACCTGTTGGCAGTTCAGAATTTGATGCGGCCAACCAATCTGTCAGAGCAACAGAAACTAAAAAGAGTTACAAGAACACTCAACCCCAGTACAATAGTTATATTCGACGGAAGGACTTTAAAACGTTACGAGAACTGACCCAGCTAGCCGATGAACGAGAATGCATTCCGTCCCCCTCACAACAATATAACTAGGCCCATCACTGCATGGTGCGCAAAAGGAATGTTAAACTAGGCCAACCGCAATAAGCCATCCGCCAACAAAGGAAAGGGACAAACTAGTCTGGTGTGGGGACTAGACTAATTAAAGGCAATGGTGCGCACAGAAAGTCAATTAATTCCGGCCATCATTGATAAAGGAGCCACCAAAAATTTTATTTGCCCTACTAAAATCAACCGTTTAGCAACCTCACCAAAGCGGATACCCGTAAATATCGAAGTGTTTCTTCCAGACGGTTCGAAAAGGCTTCTTGCAGAGACGATTCGGCTTAAATTAGTCTAGGCTCAGAAAGCGTGCTCTGCCAATTGCTGGTTATGCAGAAAGCCATGAAAGACATCGTTCTAGGATTGGATGCGCTGCAAGTACTTAAGGCCACGTTCATTTGTGCTGATTTGGTGGCCCGGTGTGAACTGAGCCCAGTGCGATTACCACTTCCGGATACTAGTAGATGTATAAGGAGAGTTAAGGTAAACAATATCACTAATGCTTCTCACAATTTAGAAAGCGCCTCTCCAGCCAACCTAGACCTGGCAAAAATCCTGTCCGACTATCCACGGATTAAGAAATTTTTTGAAAAAGAACTCACGCTATTTAAAGAAATTAAGGATGTATCAAACATTGCGAAACACCGAATCGCGATGCAACCCTGCTTTGCCAACATACGACGACGATTTCTGGAAGTTACGTCGTATATCGACGATTCGCGCCTGATTTTGCCACCATCACAAAACGACTAACGAAATTATTGCTTGATTTTGGTATCTTAGCAACGGCTTGCTTTGCGACTCTCAAAACTCGGCTCACGGAGGCCCGAACTTCAACAATACTTTCGTACTCCAAACGGATGCCAGTGGGCATGGTTTGGGGGCGGTGCTAACGCAAGCAATGGACGAAGCAGAAAGAGTGATATCATATGCGAGTCGACACTTTAATGGAGCTGAAAAAAAGTACTCTGCCATCAAAAAGGGGTGCCTGACAATCATCTGAAGTATTTGGAAGATAAGGCCTTGGAATTACAGAAATATTTATATTCAGTACAATATAGGAAGGAAGAGCAGAACGTCGTAGCTGATGCCTTATCCCTACAGCCGGTTGAAACCTGCTAGCACAGATCAATCAGTATCATGATTGCCCTTGGATAAGACAAGGAATGTAAGAGATCCTACAGCACCCCGGAAAATGTCCTAATATTATCATCATCGACCACCAATTATATAAACATACAGGTCGTAGTATTAATGATGAAGACTGTACACCGTGGAAGTTATGCGTCTCCAGGCCGCTTCAGCGCCAAGTTATAAGTCTCGCAGCTGGCCATTTTGGAATCAAGAAAACAAAAAAATAATTGCACGCATTTAATTCTGGCCAGGGATGGCATTTGATATCACCAGGTATGTGCGCCAATGTGGTTCCTATAAATGCTACAAAACTGAAAACAAATGCCAGCCAGAGAGATGTTGATGCGCGTTTCTAAGGAACCATGGGCCACACTGTGCATGTATTTTATTGGATCCTTTCCCAGGACCAAATATGGCCATAATATGTGAAATGGTACGAGCTCATTTCCCAACGGAAACCTCCGGCAAAAGGAATCGTAAAAGACTTTCGACAACGAATATTTGCCCAATATGGGATCCCCAAAAGGATCATTACCGAAAATGAACCGCAGCTTACAGCACGAACTATCAAGAAATAGGTAGACGAAGTGGTTATACAACAGAAACTTACGGCACCACGAGGTTACAGTAGGAATCCGTGCTTGTAATCCAGCTCCGAAGGAACCAGCCAAAGGACTGTATGAGGTCTTTAAACCTAGAAGCAGTATCGCAAAGAAAACAGCGATACTATAATCTACGACGAAGCAATCCTTATCCCCGGCAATTGAGAGTACTCGGGCAGGAAAACAACGACGAACGCCCTGATGATATTAGCGATCCACTGAAGGCTGAAAATTGTGAAGAACAGAGCCTTTTGCAAGCAGCTCGTCAGCAGGTCAGAGATCAGTTGGTGTTAAATTGTAAATTCCCCATAATATTTCTTATTGCAAGTACGACTAAAATTGTTTGGTGTTGGCTTGAGTCTGTGGCTAAGCTGCGCACAGCTTAGTAATTACGTTTTAATTTGTTACTGGTTTTGCTTCTATCTGTACCACCGCTGCCTGGTTGTGCCGCTACCTGTTTTATTTTGGCCTGTACCACCGAGAGTTACCGTCGCTACCTGTTTGGCTGCTATCCGTGCCATCGCTGCCCGATAGCGCTCTTCCTGTTGTGTAGCTACCCGTGCCACCGACGCACAGAGGTGTAAAGTACAGAAAAATGGAATAAAACTCTGGAACTTCTAAACTATTTACCCGATTTTCATGAAACAAACTACGATTTATAGAGGAGGTCATAAGCTTTTTCCCTATTGCATTTGGATACACCGTGTTTCAGTACAGGGTAGTATCATAGGGCGTTAAAGTAGGTAAAATCGAATTTTATTTTAAGTAATCTGCATAGTTAGATAAAGAAAAAACGTACTTGGAATTTGCATGGTATCCTTTATACTTTTGAAAAAATTTGACTTTTAAATTTTAAATAGCAAATTATTTTCTTGGCATTTTATAGGTTTTTACCTGTAGTTTTTATAAATACAAGATAGAAATATTTTAAAAACAGATTTAAAAAGCTAAATATATAAGAAATTACTTGTTTAAAAATGTTTTTCTTTGACTTGATTATGTTAGTGGTAATAATTTTTTAGTTTGAATTTTTATAAAAAGTTTAAAAAATGTTAAATTTTGGATTAAAAGTATTTTCAGTTTTTTTAAGTAGATTTTTATTTTTTTTTGTAAATTTATAAAATTTTGAACTTTTTCTTAACATAAAGCCTTGGGTAATCCATCTTATGTGCTTTTATGGAAATATTTTGAAGCACCCTACAGTCAGCATTGTTGAAATATGGGCAATTTTTTAATAAAAATCCACGTGTCGTGACTGTAAACAAAATTGCACGCGAATTTTCATCATTTTTTTAACCAACTATTCTATAACGATTAGTTTTCAGTAACTGGCCAAATTTTATTGACATCCTGCGCACAAATGGGATCTGGGGAGGCGATTGAAGAAAAAATTACAATTTTCGGAGAGAAAAATTTTTATCTACACAAAAAAACATATTTTAATCTATGATTTGCCAAATTTTTTTGATATTAGTTACGTTCATATTGGTCCTTAATGGGATGAAAACCTGATTTTATATGTTCGGAGATACTCAAGGTAAAATTTCATTTGCAAAATTTCACTTTTGATCTTTTTTGGTTTTAGCGGTATTTCTATATATTTTTTTATTTGAAAAGCTACTGCAAAAAATTTAGCACAGCTGAACGGTAGAGATAATTACTTGTCGACTGATATACGATTTTTACACGTTTTTCATTACAACAGCCGTAAATGATGCGCACAATTATGGTATCAAGCTCAAAAAATCTCTTGTTCAATTGTGTTGTTCTAATAAGTGCTGCTACTTCTTATTACTTCCTTCTTTGAAATCAGCTATTTATTTAGCAGGTGTCTTTTTTCTTATGTACCAGGTAAATATTAAAAACAAGATCAAAATATGCAAACAAATATAAACAAACAAACAAATATATATAAACAAATTTAATTTTAATTTTAGCAATGCAATATAAAACCAATTTTAGGAATAGTAGTTTAATTTTTTTATCTCTGTGTTACTGATAAGATATACACTAGCACAGCAACATTTTATTATTATGGTTTTTATTTATTTTCCTTGACATAATCTACAATATCAGAAGTTAATAGATTGTGAATTTCCATTGCTTCTGCGAACATGCAAACAACTAGGTCGGAATTTTGAGCGGTTCTAGAGCATTTTGGTGTGTTAAACAACCGATATTGCTTGACATCCATATTTTTAGCTTCTTGCGCTTCTTGCGTTGATTCTCCAAGAAGAAAAAAGCTGTTTTCAACAATTTCTTTAGTATGCGCCAACACATTGTGGAGAGAAGGTGTTACTGGTCTCCAGGGATACAACTTACTAATTAACATTAGGGTCTCGCTAGCATATTTTTCGAATTACTAGATATTTATTGACTTTTTGATGTTTATGATCGCTGTTATGACTTTAAAGACTTTAAAAAGTTTAAACTTTAAAAATCGTGCTGATTATCCCGACCGAATTGTTAAAATCACCGATATTGACTATTGAAGGTGAAAGCACGTTTCGATGGCCATTTCGCTACCGCTTACTTAGCTCTTCAGTAAACTTCTCACTTACATTTTTAATAAACTAAAGATATTTGTCCAAACAATAAAGTAAAGACAAAAATCAAAATTTAAGCAAAAACAACAATAATCAACATTGATTTTATTTTTCTTTATCCACTGTATACGGCTGACTTTTTTTCGGCTCTTTTACACAGTTAAAAGATGTTGAAAAATAAAATGAAAACAACAATAAAATATCATAAAACACTATGATAATTTATTTTTTTTTTTACACGGGCACTTGCAATTTAATAATTAAAACTTTTTAAATCACGGGAATATTTTTTAATTTAACTTTAAACTTTAAAAATCGTGCTGATTATCCCGACCGAATTATTAAAATCACCGATATTGACTATTGAAGGTGAAAGCACGTTTCGATGGCCATTGATTTTAATAATTGGGTCGGGATAATCAGCACGATATTTCAAGTTTAAAGTTATATTAAAATATATTCCCGTGATTTAAAAAGTTTTAATCACAAAATTACAAGTGCCCGTGCAAAAAACAAAAATAAATTATCATAGTGTTATATGATTTTTTATTGTTGTTTTTATTTTGTTTTTCAACATCTTTTAACTGTATTAAAGAGCCGAAACAAAGTCAGCCGTATACAGTGGATAAAGAAAAATAAAATCAATGTTGATTATTGTTGTTTTTGCTTAAACTTTGATTTTTGTCTTTACTTTATTGTTTGGACAAAAATCTTTAGTTTATTTAAAATGTAAGAGAGAAGTTTCCTGAAGAGCTATGCGAGCGGTAGCGAAATGGCCATCGAAACGTGCTTTCACCTTCAATAGTCAATATCGGTGATTTTAATAATTCGGTCGGGATAATCAGCACGATTTTTAGACTTTAAAAAGTTGTTTACAGATCTTCAAAAAAAGTCTAGCAACACATGGCAATACATCATCTTGTATTTTCTTTTTTCCTTTAATCTCATGTTTTTTAAAATAGTGTTATTTTAACTAAGATTTTCTGATGTTCTTCAATATTACGGTATTTATTATCATAGGCAAGGTGCAAAATATATTCCATGAATCTAATTCGAGCATGAAGAGGATATATGCCAAAATTAAGTGCATCTTTATGGTTGTTTTTTTTGACAGATATCCTTGAGTTCATAACTTTTTTTACCACACATGTTACAGTTCCGATTCGATTTTGTGTCAGTTATTGCATTTCGTTGTTAAATTCGCTTCAAAGGATACTTTCCAGATATCATAACATCAACAGGCTCCATTGTAAGTTTCGTGACTTTTAGTTGTTTCTGTGTACTCAAATTATCACATCCCCACTTTTATATCAATTTCAACTCGAAATTACTCGTATTGCATATATCTAAATATTCCCTGTCAAAATTTGCAAAAATTCTTGATGCGGTATTTTAAAGCAACAATTGCACTTTTATTGTCCATTGATACGGGAGAAGGCAACATTTCCAACATTTTTTAAAGTAATTGCGTACTAGATGGTAGGGTTTCCCACCTATTTTCTTTCAGCGCCTTCGTCAGTACATCATATTTATTTCTTGACAAACCTTAATTCAGCACGAGTGCTAATGTATCTTCCTCCGTGAAATGTGTATCCGCTTTAGGTGTTAGTATGCCTACAACCATTCGTTTTAATCTTTTTGGTGAAGCAATCGTTCATCAGCAATCTTCAACGCCAGCTTCGGTAGGGATTTCTTTAAACTAATTTAAAGGAATTCTCTATATGGCTTTCCGAATAACAACTAAGCATACCTTTTAGTTTTTTTCTTTTAGTCTTTTAATTTTTCATGTTTTAAAAAAATTATCTGTTTTGTTGCTCTGATCTGCATTTATTTACAAACCATAAGTATAAGTTAACAACTCCATAATTTTAGCGATCGACAATTAACATCACTGAGATTTGGCCACATTAGTTTGCACAGCGTTTTATATTTAATTATAATCACCATAGCAGCCTTCATTTAAGTAATGAGATAAACTACTTTGTGATACTGTTGTCATACCTTTCGGTGAAGACCGTCGTCACTGGCTGTTTATTTGGTACGATTGGCGAGCGCTTTTGACATCATTTTCAAACCGCGTTTTGATAAGTTCTAATCAAAGTGACGACGGTTTTTACCAAATAGTATGACAACAGTATTATATTTACTGGCCGAATAAATCCAATTAACTACACATACACATACACTACAAATAACACTTATTGTAACAACTCGATTAAAAACACATTTGTTCAGTTCGGTAGTTTAAGTTTTATTAATTGTTATATTCTCAATTTTCATTTTATTTCCAAAAAATGTTTTTTCTAATTTCAATGCCAACTAGATTTATTTTATTTTCAAAACCAACTAGATTTATTTTATTTTCAAATAGATCCGTGTTGCCACATCCCTCCTATCCTTTTCAGCTTTAGTTTCGTCAAGGAGTCGCCCAGTTGCGCTGGCACCATGTCGGCATTAGGACTTGATTGTGAAGTTTTAGAGACTTTTGCTGGATATTGTTTTCTTTAGCACTTGGTATTGGAATTTTTTTTACGTGACTGACATTTTTTCTATAAGTTTTCCCATTGCTTGTTATTACGACTTCGTTTCCGTTTCTCTCTATGACCTTGTATTCTTCTAAACCAAAATTGGTTGTCAATTTGTTGGGAAACACAACATTTTTTAGTAAGACCTTTTCTCCCACATTTATTTCGATTTCTCTCGCTTTCCGACTTTTGTCTCCTCTTTTCTTTCCTCTTTGTTTTCTAATGCAATCTTGATCTCTCGCTGAAAAGTCTATCATATCTTCCGTAATATCGTGAATAATTGGAATTTTATCTCTTATAACCCGATTAAACATGAATTCTGATGGCGGCGACCCAGTTGTTCCATGTGGTGTAACATTATACATTAAAATAAACTTTTGTACTTCTTGCTTATAGTTATTTTTGTTTGCGCTTGCTATTTTTAATCTTTTCACCAAAGACTTATTCATATTTTCTACTTCACCATTTGCCTGCGGCCAATACGGTGGTGTGGTGATTACATCAATACGGTGAAAAATTTATAAGCGGATTTATCGATGCAGACTGGGGAAGAAATGTTTAACCCCGTAAGTCTTATGCAGCATTTATATGTTATAGAGTGAAAATTGCATGACTGTTTTTAAATTCAATAACGCCATTTACATTGAGAAGGAGTGTTGAAATTTCTAATATTATAGTAACCTTGTAAGCAAAGTGAACGCATTTAACATTCATTTTCCTATCTTTATTTTTATTCCTTTTGTATATTCGTTTGAGTTAGGACGTTGAATTTTTGACTTAAATAAACTTTTATTCAAACCTAAAACTAACATGATATAAATATTAATTTCTCTTTGCTTAAAACCTGTGCGGATTTATCTATTAGCTGAAGTGCAAAACAATAATGCTGGCTTTTCTACATATGTATGTATGTATTTCTTAATGCAAAGAATCACTTACTTCGACTCTTTAATAAACTTTTACATATAACATATATTTACATGTAATTTGTACTCCTTTTTAAAGCAAAAATGCATTACGTTTTCCTTATTCCTTTTTTGCAAGAATGATACTTTTGTAGCTTAAAGAATTTTTTGAGTTTCCTCATTTCTGCCGAAAACTTAGAGTTGCCACAAAAAAAATGTTTCTAACCCAAAAAATTTTTAGAAATGTAATCGAATGTATAAAGCAATATCAAGAATTAAAATTTATCATTGTTTGAAAATGAATCTTACTTTTCCAGGAGGCTCAACCCATTTAACTTAAATTTGACAAATAAAAGGCAGTGGACTTAGGTTTATGTGTAGTAGTTTAAAAGTAAAATAAATAAATAAAAAAAATCCAAACAATCAAATGTGTTTATTTAGTATAAAGTAAAGGTGTTCAAAAACCTAAACCTAACTTTGATAGAATTTGGGTACGGGTAAAAAAGTGATTTAATAATTTTCAATTTAATGCGGACGCCTGCGAACTTAATACAACCACAAACATAACGGTGTTTCTCTAAAATGAGCTTTAGTAAAGAAGTTTCACCGAAATTTCAATACTAGAAAATTGCGTACAAAATTATGAGAAAATATCTGCGAAATAATCGCCATTTCAGTTATCCGATATAATGGAGAATTTTCTAATGCTTAAATAAAGATACTAACAAAAGAAAACTAAAAAATAATAAAAAGTATAAGGCAATAGCGCATAAAAAATGAGTGTAAGCAATGATGTGATTCCTTCTTTAATCTCACGTTTCATATGTTTACCAATGAACGTAAATCAGGTGATTATAGAGCCCATTAAATCTAACTAAAACCGAAAATCCTTAATGTAGTTCCTTGTTATACACATGTGATATACTTGTCCGCACATCGATTTTTGATAACGACGCAGCATTGTGGCAACCAAATATTTGCAAGACCAAGTGTATATCATATTTGAAAGAGTGAATGAAGAAATAAAAAACAGTTGTTAATTAGGAAAATTTTAAGCACTCAAATAATTAACCAAATAATACGTAACCCTCGGATGTTAAATGCCCCGATATTCTTCTTAATAGATGCTTAATTTAGAAAAAAAAAAACATAGAACCAAAACTGACGCAGATGAAATTTAAGCTTTTAGACTGTAAGATTCTTTTTTTATATAAAAAATAATAAAAATTATATATAAAATTCTACAAACAAAATGCAACACAATAATTGCAGTAAGGATAAAAAGATTTTTGCTGGACTTTGTCGAAAATCCTCATTAGGCTTAAGATACGAAAACTTATTTTAAGTATAATAAAACTAAAAATTATATAAACACTTTTATACTAAAAAAATGTTTTATCCTAATTTCAGCGCAATTCGTACAAGCTTGTTAGCTGTCATACTTTTATCCCTATGGCTTTTAGAAATAGTAACATTTTATTCTCCAGAACCCCATATTTACCTGTTACTAATGGATATGATTAATGGACTTCAAGGACTTTTCGTTTTTCTTACTTTATTTATTATGCAAAAAAGGCGCGCTGCTATTTTTAGATGGTGGTATGATAGAGGTTCAATGGAAATAAATTAAATTTAGTTCCTTTTGTTCGTTCTCAATCTTTCATACAAAAATTTTATTTCTTATTTTTATTTAAGTACAATTATAAAAATCTTTTCTAAAAAAAGTTGGAAAAAGTAAAAAAGCACTATTTTATAATATTACAAAATGTGGACGCCGTTAATTTTTTGTAAATGTAAAACTATTATTAACATATAGAGTGCTTAAACATATTAAATCAAACTACTATCACAAAGAAGAAAATAAATAAATAAAATAAAGAATATCTAGATACCTACATATACAATTTTTTATTTTTTAAGAAACCTGTTTAATATATTATCAGCAGTAATTTCGTTTTTAGCTTGTTTTTATTATTTAAATATTCAAAAGTTAAAAATCTGTATTTATGAGTAGTGGTACGCAGACAATTGGTAGAAAAATAATTGCAACATGTGTGAGTTTGTAAATATTGGGGTATATGTTTTCTTAAAAAAGTTTAAAAGTAAAATAAAATTGAACTTGAGGTGGCAGCGCCGCTACAAAAATGCAAACATAAAAATAAAAAATAAAACAACAGGCAGTTAAGTGCATGGTAAATTTCACAATGCATTAAAACCTGCTATTTTCCTTCCCTTTTTTAAAACGTTTTTAGTTAGCTTTGTTTTTTATATTGAATTATAACTCTTGTTACAATTCAGTTTTAAAGAATATCAAAAAATAACTTTTTATTAATATGAAATTTTATTAAAAATCAACCTAATAAGGTAAGAGAATTTAAAATTTCAAGCTACTTAGTTAAATATTAGAAACTTTTAAAAAAATAATTTAAAGACATAATGAAATTTGAAATTATGTAATTTTGCATACATTTTATCATTGCCCAAATTAACTTCTTTTACTTAATTTTAACGAAATTAACTTGAAACTACGATAGACAACGCTGTTTTTGTGTAATTTACTGCTTTTTGTGTAACCATATTTATAAGAATAAGTCAACTTTTACATTAAGCAACTTTGTCGCTGCAACTCATATTTTGTGGGTGAGAGGGGAAAGAGGAATTAAAATGGGTACACATATGCATGTACTCTTGCAATTCGTTTTCTTCCCTCATTCTGTTTAAACATGAAGTTTGATGCAGGTTTAATTTGACATTTGTGTTTTTCATCTAAATCAAAGTATATCTATAACAAGTACATGCAGGAGCTCAGGTGATAGTTTTATTTGGATGCGTGTTCATCATGTTTTGTGTCAAAATTTGTTTACATTTCTTAAAACGTCTTTTCAAAAAGTAATAAAAAAAAATAAAAAATTAAAGTTAAATTTTGAAAAATTGAAATTGCAAATAAAGTGCATAATTGTGTTGTTATAAGTTGTTTAATTTTACATTAAAAAATGCAGTATATTTTATTACTATTTCTTTATTTTTATTTTGATATTCATTTCTATTGTTTGTTTACGTAGTTCTTCCAGTTTCTATTATGTTTTATCAGGGATGGTAAACTAAATATACAAATTACGCTTTTCTAGCTCAAATTGTATTAAGCATTCTTTTATTGAATTCTTATTTAAATTGACATTAATATAGTCATAAAAAAGTCATTCTTTTATTTTCTTTTATAATAATTAATCAAAATTCATATTAATTTTTTATTAGAAAATATATAAAAAAAATTTCCACTTTGGCATCTCTGTCATGTTTTTTTGACATAAAACATGATTTTACACAAACAAAATGCCTGTTGTTGTTCTAATGTTGTACTTGTTGTAGACTTGCTTGTACTTGATATAGATATACTTTGATCCACAGGGTATACAGAGGTGAAACCCTTGGCAATTGAAAAACAATATAATCAGGTTTTCTGTAGGTTCTCAAGAAAGAGACAAATATAGTGCTATTTTATTACGAACAAGTGATAATAAACAAAACAAAAACTAGATATTTTACAAGAAAACATAAAGCACAAAAAGTTTTAGCTACAAAAAAGTAATAAATTTTAGTGAAAATAAAAAAATAAATTATTAAATTGTTAACAAATATGATATGATGTAGTTTAATGAGAAAATTGCAGCATTTAAAAGTGAAAACTTCTTTAAATCTGCAGTGTTTTTTGAACGCAGAAACGTGTGACCTGTTGCAAAAATGCACCATCATTATTGGTGTGTTAACACGCAAAATTAATCAAAAGTTGGAGAAAATTGAATTTACAAAAACATGAATTGATTTTGGAATAATGTATTTACACCATTTGCATAAAGATTTTGATAAAAAATTGTTCGAAGTTTTCAAGATGTTGGCTGAGGTAAAAGAAAACATATATGACGATTATCAACCAATTGTTACACAAAATCAATCAATCAATTTGTTACACAAAAGGAATTAGAAGAATGGAATATGTATTAGGCAGCAATTAATTAAAAGCTAACTTGCATGTAAAAATTTTTTTATGTAAAAATTTTTTTATGACCAAAAGGCAGATATAATTTTATCTCCTGATTTCTTTTATAGTTTCTTTATTGATGTTCGTTTGTATAACAAGGCCAAGTTTATTGTGGATTCCTTTTGGAAGTGAACGTAAACCTCGTTTACAACTAAATACTAAGTAACCCAAAGTAAATCTAGAGTTGGCAATTAAAATAGTTGGTAATCGGCTAAAGAAGCTGCAAGACAAGTACCTTATCTGTTGGAGACAATGGTTTTAAGGCGTTGTTTGAAAATGCTAACTTTTGTGTTAAAAAAAATCCAAGGAATATAAATTTTTGAAATTTGCGAAAATCTAAACAAAGAAAAAAAGAAGCGCATAGAAGTAGCAAGAGTTAATGAACTGCACGAAGAGGAGAATAAACCCTACGAAGAAAGTGATGATGATGAGGACTTATTTGGTTTAAGAAGGAGTTAAAAATGTTGTTGCTAAAAATGTTTTTAAAAGTATATATTTAATTGTTTCACGATCCAATTTAAGCTTAACAATGTTTTCTTCTGAACCCATGAAATACATACAATATATTATCTGAATACTTGTATTATTAAAATTAAAATATGCAAAATATTATTAACTTTAGTTAACCTTCAGCCAAAAATTATATTAAAAGCAATTTAGCATTTGAGTTAATGTTTTTATTGTAATGTTATTTTCATTTTTATTACAAAGTTATATATTTTATTCCTCTTTATTTTGAGATTTTTTGTTAATCTCCTTGGGCTGTTATGGTCAGTTATTTTTTTCAAAAATTAATAAAAATCAATACATTTTTATATATTTTTCCCGACGTTTCGTTTGTTTTTTTCAAACTTCTTCAGTGGATGTTTATTAAAATTCTAGCAACATAAAGTAATAAATGTTTTTTTAAATATGTTTGAAAATACAAAATTATTTTTACAGTTTTTATCTACTTTTACTTTATTAGCATTACAGAAAAGGTTTTTTAATTTACTTAATATTAAAAAACTGGACTTTCACAACACAGAAATTAAATAATTAATAAATAAATAAAATAATTCAAAAACTTTATACAACACAAACACAGAATTAATTGTCAGTCTTACAACTAATATCACAGAACTTCAACTAATTTTAATAATTAAATTAGTGCAGTGGTATATTGCAGTTTTGTCTTATCTTTGTCCTCTTTTGTGTTCATGGTGGTGTTTATTTTTTGTTGAATACGTAAGCTTTCCAGAGTGTATCGCTTATTCTCTTTATGTTCTCTGTCCAATATTTTGATGTTGTCGAAGTTTACTGTGTGATTGAACTCTTTTGCATGCTGTGATAATGCTGTCGACTCTTTTCCTTTTGATATGTCTGTCTTGTGCTCTTTGATACGTGTTTCTAACATTCTCTTTGTTGTACCAATATAAACTAAATTGCACCTTTCCCTCTCATTTCCGTCGCATTTTATTTCATATACAACATTATCAGTTTTAAGTTTGTCATGTTTTGTTTTATTCTTTGTAAAAAGATGCCTCAGTGTTGTATTTGATCTGTACGTTATTGTTGTTGTTTTTCCTCTCATCATATCTCTAAATGTTTTTGCTCCAGTAAGTTTTGGAATAAATGGTACGCTATAAAAAGTTTTTGTATTATCAGTTGTTTCTTTGTTGTGTTCTGAACTGCTTAGCGATTTGTTTATTAAGTTGTTTATAACATATATGGGGTAGTTATTCATCGTAAGTATTCTTCTAATCTTGTCAATGTTGTTCCTCTCATATGTTCTGTCACTTATTTGTAAAACTTTTTTTTATCATATTTGTGGCTGTGTTGATTTTTATACTCATTGGTTGCGTTGAGTTGTAATTTATCATCCTGCCTGATGACGTCGGTTTTGTGTACCAATTTGATTTTATTTTTCCATGGTCCTTTATTACAAGTTTATCTAAATATGGTATTTTATTGTCTTTTTCATTCTCTATGGTGAATTGTATTTGTTATGGTATGAGTTTAGTGCTTCTAATATTATTTTTTCGTCTGATTTTCGTATTATTGCAAATAAGTCATCTACATACTTCGTTATGAATTTTATCCTTACGTTTTTCTTTCTCAATTCGTCAATTACATCGTCCAGTAGTGCGTCCAATACAATATCTGCAATAGTTGGCGATAATGGGTTTCCCATGGGCATACCATGTAGTTGATGGTAAATTTTATTATTATACGTGAAGTAGTTGTTTTCGTGTAAACAGAATTGAAGAATCTTCAAGAACTTTTGTTTCGATATTGTTGTGTACTGTTTGAGTGTTTCCCACTTGTTCATTATATTTTTAATGGCTAGATAGATTGGTATATTTGTGAAAAGTGACACTACGTCAAATGAAACCATAATATCGTCTGTTTCTAGCTTTACATCATCTAGTCTGCTTTTTATATCTATTGAATTTTTTATGTTAAAAATTGGTGAAATTATATTTTTCAAAAATTTTCCAATGTACTTTGATAACTGGTAACATGGTACTTTCACGGACGAGGATATTGGTCTGAGTGGTACATTCTCTTTGTGGATTTTTGGAAGGCCATATAGTTCTGGTGCCGCTGATGAGTGTGAAATCATTTTATATTTTTCAAATTTTGTTATGTAGCCTTCTTTAAATAACTCTGTTATTAATAGATTATTTTTCTTTTGAAGATTTTCAGTGGGATTTTCTCTTATTTCTCTATACGTCTTTTTTTCGTCTAGTAATTGTTTCATTTTCTTTTCATAGTCTTCTCTATACATTACAACAGTTTTGTTGCCTTTGTCCGCGGTGGTTATAACAATGTTTTCCTTATGCTTATTAATAAATTTTCTTGTTTCCTCGTATGTACTTAGTATAAATTTTTCTTTTTCATTGTTTTTATTGTTTCTTTTGAAATAGGCGATTCTGTTAGCAATTTTTGATCTTGTTATTTCCTTTTCCGTTTCATTTTTTATGTTTTGAACCCATTGTTCAATGTCAGCTATAAGTGGAATTGGTGCGAAATTTTTGTTGCAAATTTATTACCAAGTGAGTGTATCCATTTATGTTCTATTTCAAATTTTATGTTCGTTTGATTGATAAACCATTCGTCGTTATATATAAGGTTAAGTTTTTTAAATTTTTCGTATTTTATTCTATTTATTTTCGATGTATGTGTTTTTTTGATCGTTGTCCGTATATTGTGGAATTTGTTCCACTGTGTCTTTTTAAAGTTTGTAAGTTCTGTTTTGTCAAGTGTTTTTTTCATCTCTCTTTCTGGACGATGTAATTGACGAATTGAGAAAGAAAAACGTAAGGATAAAATTCATAACGAAGTATGTAGATGACTTATTTGCAATAATACGAAAATCAGACGAAAAAATAATATTAGAAGCACTAAACTCATACCATAACAAAATACAATTCACCATAGAGAATGAAAAAGACAATAAAATACCATATTTAGATATACTTGTAATAAAGGACCATGGAAAAATAAAATCAAATTGGTACACAAAACCGACGTCATCAGGCAGGATGATAAATTACAACTCAACGCAACCAATGAGTATAAAAATCAACACAGCCACAAATATGATAAAAAAAGTTTTACAAATAAGTGACAGAACATATGAGAGGAACAACATTGACAAGGTTAGAAGAATACTTACGATGAATAACTACCCCATATATGTTATAAACAACTTAATAAACAAATCGCTAAGCAGTTCAGAACACAACAAAGAAACAACTGATAATACAAAAACTTTTTATAGCGTACCATTTATTCCAAAACTTACTGGAGCAAAAACATTTAGAGATATGATGAGAGGAAAAACAACAACAATAACGTACAGATCAAATACAACACTGAGGCATCTTTTTACAGAGAATAAAACAAAACATGACAAACTTAAAACTGATAATGTTGTATATGAAATAAAATGCGACGGAAATGAGAGGGAAAGGTGCAATTTAGTTTATATTGGTACAACAAAGAGAATGTTAGAAACACGTATCAAAGAGCACAAGACAGACATATCAAAAGGAAAAGAGTCGACAGCATTATCACAGCATGCAAAAGAGTTCAATCACACAGTAAACTTCGACAACATTAAAATATTGGACAGAGAACATAAAGAGAATAAGCGATACACTCTGGAAAGCTTACGTATTCAACAAAAAATAAACACCACCATGAACACAAAAGAGGACAAAGATAAGACAAAACTGCAATATACCACTGCACTAATTTAATTATTAAAATTAGTTGAAGTTCTGTGATATTAGTTGTAAGACTGACAATTAATTCTGTGTTTGTGTTGTATAAAGTTTTTGAATTATTTTATTTATTTATTAATTATTTAATTTCTGTGTTGTGAAAGTCCAGTTTTTTAATATTAAGTAAATTAAAAAACCTTTTCTGTAATGCTAATAAAGTAAAAGTAAGTAAAAACTGTAAAAATAATTTTGTATTTTCAAACATATTTAAAAAAACATTTATTACTTTATGTTGCTAGAATTTTAATAAACATCCCCTGAAGAAGTTTGAAAAAAACAAACGAAACGTCGGGAAAAATATATAAAAATGTATTGATTTTTATTAATTTTTGAAAAAAATAACTGACCATAACAGCCCAAGGAGATTAACAAAAAATCTCAAAATAAAGAGGAATAAAAACTTAACATTGGTCATAAAAACAAAACATAGTTATATATTTTATTTAACAATGATACAGTATTTTTACAATAAAGACTAAGGTTTTACAATATTTGTGTTTTTTTATTTTACATTTTTTACATTACAAAATACATATTTTATTTACAGCTAGCATTAAAATGTGTTTTTAAACATTTATTGTAGAGTTCTTTAAACAGCGTTAAAAAATTTCCATCATTAACAATAAAATGTGCTGACAACTGTTTTAGTACCATTTTGCCGATAAAATTTAGTGACTTCACATTTGTATCTCCATTTTCTCTGCGAACCATTGATGACCATAATCACTATCCTATGAAACCTTATCTGATTCCAATACACACACGCGTATCAGAGCGTTTAATTATAATGAAAAGCTTTACTTACCTTTAACATCCCCATGGGGAACAAATATAGCTTACGGAAGCAGCTTAAAAATTAAAAAAAGTTATCTACAGGGTATAAAATTAAATTTTAAACAAAAAATGTTAAATGGAAAAATTGGAGCTGACCCTTAGTTTCGGAGTTACGGGCTTCCAAAGTTTGTACGTACAGAATGGCATATATCGAGTATTTGGTGGTGATATGAGGTAATATGGGTATCATTGAAAAGGTAAATTTAATATATATTCAATTAAAAAGGAAAATAGCAAAAAATAGAAAAAAACATGTAACGACCAAAAAAACTATTTTTTCATATAAACATATTTTCATGGCCTGGCGCAAGGATTTTCTCCCCTTTAGTATGACCTATACCGTCTTCGTTTACTAAAGAGTTTTTGAGCAGGCGGCCTTCGGCCGGACGGAAGGGTATGACCAAACCATTAAGGGAACCCCTTAATAACGATTTTTTACTAAATCATTTATCGTATAATATTGTCACTTAATGATTTGATTAGCTTTTTTTGTCGTTACCTGTTTTTTAATTTTTTTAATATTCTCCTTTTCAATTGAATAGATATTAAAATTACCCCTCCAATGATACCCATATTTTCTCACGATATATGACATACTGTACATACAAACGTCGGCAGACCCTGCCCCAAATTTTCTATTTTACACTTTTGCTTAAAATTATTTACGTCCTGTAGACAACTTTTTTTAATTTTTTAGCTTCGTCCGTAAACTAGATTTTAGCCTCCCTTGGGAAGATAAGAAATATCTCTTCTGGGCGACATCCTTTTATCTTAAACTCCTGAAATTTAAAAAGAAAAAGTTGACAGAAAAATTTCAATTTTTGTATGTTGCATACTTACATGATGTTTGCCAATTGTAGTTAGCTTCCTTCCTGCACAATTAAAAAAAAGAATTAAAAACACACCCAAATGGTTATATCAAAATGTACTTACGTTAATAATAAACACATTTGCTTTCTGCTACAAAAAAAAATTAATTTTACTTATTTTTGATATTTTTATTAATTTAACAAAAAACTTACCCTTATTTTTGCCTGTAATAAAACATTTAATATTTTTTTGCGCTAGAAAAACAAATCAAGACAAAAGTAAAGTGGATAGGATGTCAAGAAAGAGATGCACAGAGAAACACAATTATAGCCGTCTCGTGACATCTCTGTATACCCTGTGCTTTGATCTAAATGCTGGTACGTGCAATAAAATTTTTGAGCCCTTTAAAATTTAAATTAAAAATAATTTAAAAAATAAAATATACAAATAAAGAATAAAAGTGGTGGTGAAGTGTTTTTGCGTCTATTAAAATAAATATAAATTAATTAACTTAAAGAACAAAATAGGCATAACAAATTGTAAAAAACGTACAGATGGCATCAATTTGGATAAGTGAAGATGTCGAAAAACGTATTATACTTAGGCAGGAGCATCCCTGTTTATATAGCATTAAAAGTAAAGAGTATTTGGACAGGACGAAGAAGGAGCTCGCCTTGAACGAAATTCTACAAGAAATAAAAAAAGTATAAGCACCATTACTTTAGAGGAAGTAAAACGAAAATGGAGGAACCTAAGAACACAATTTTGAAAAGAATTGCATTTAATTAACTTCTGAAAAAAAGCGGTGCTGGCGCATGTGATCTTCATGTTCCTAAGCTGTGGTGTTTCAACCAACTTTCATTTTTAAAAACATACTCTGCAATGAGAACAGGTTAGGAAAATATAGAGGTATGTGTTTGTCGGTTTCCATAAAGATTGTTAAGAAATCAAATTATTTTTTCAAAAAGGTAGAAAGTTTTAAGCACAGCAGTTTTGATTAAGAAAGTAGTAACTCAAATGTCTTTGATGCAACAGATTTCGAAGAGCCGCCTTAAAAAAATTCAAGGTATTTTATTAAACGCATCGTATATTAAATAGCCTAACACATTACAAAATAATATACCGATTAAATAATTAAAACTTTCTGCGTTCCGGGAACATAAAAGAATTAAGACATGACCTTCTTAGTTTTAGAAATAGTTTAGTTGAAAGAAAAAAGGATTAAAAAATCGCATGGTTGGAAACTCTGATAGCCAAACAAATGGATGAAATTCATCCAGTTGAGCAACCTGATGCTGCCTGGCAGGTTCAGTACTTGATGCGAAAGCTCATCTTCATCAACAAAAGATATTTAAGAATTATCAATGTGTGATGTTTTTGATGAGGAAGATTTCATTTAAGACTCCCTTTTATGGTAAATATTAACATACAACACATAAAATTCTATACTTTTTTAATAATATTCGTTTTCATATATAGGGTGTGCCATGGCGTAATAATACAGGTGACTGCATCTGAACATGTGTTCATCATATGTCTTAGCTTTTGCGTGTGTTTTGTTTTTGTAAAAACTAATTCGAGCTGTCAAAAACGCCTAGTAATGTGTGTAATTATTTGTGAAAAATAAGAAAGCCACTAAAAATATATTAGAATACATACACACATATTGCCAGACGTTTTTGACAGCTCGAATTAGTTTTTACAAAAACAAAATACACGTAAAACGTAATGCATTCACCTGGTATTATTGCGCCATGGGGTGTGCTACTTATTACCCTTTCTTTAACAAAATACTGAACTAGCATTTATTTTAAATTCTTACTATTATTAATTGATCTCTTTTTTAATTTTTAACGAGTAAGTACATATGTAGTACAATTAATTACAAACTTGTTTGTTTTGTTTTGTTGTGAAATTAATTTTTTATTTTTTTAACCTGAACTGTTTTTAGTTATATTTTTAATACTGAATATACTTAGCAATTTTAATTTGTAAAGCAAAATAAATTTCATACAATTTTTTTAAATAAAAACAAAATTTATGTTGTTTTATTATTTATTTAATAGCAAAACTTGGTGTAAAACTTTAGTTATTTTTCACATCCAACCTAATTTTCCTTCATTATTGAAGTAAGCCATAAATTCTTGTCTTGTAGCTTCTGCCGCTCCCTTTTGGGAATTATAAGGGCTGTCACAGCTGTTGTTGCAAGTTATTTACATACAACTACGTAGGCGTCGTCCGTTTGGACCAATTAGTTGTGCAGCGCGCAGCAAGTAAATGTATTTTTTTGTACAGTTTCTACTTTAAGGTTCATAGGTGACAAAAAAAAGAACGAAATCTGTTAGAAAGCATTCCAAAAGCATGTTCGACAACGTGCCGAGCTCAAGCAAGACGTATATTAAATATTTGGTCCTCGTTCGAATTTGTGTGCTATGGATGTGGTTTTTGTTACATGCTTTTGTAGAGGAAATGCATCATCTGCAACTACTACGTATGGTGGAAACCTACCATTGATATAGGAGATATGTCTTTGTCTTCTTGCAAAATACTGCTGAGGTTTCTCTGTCCACAAAAATGAATTTACAATTGGCGTTAACAAGAGCCAATAAAATTATGCTGTTTGTTCCCTTAAATTTATGAAAAAATGCACCATCTTTTCGTGATGGTCGAAAGGTTATATGCTGCCTATCTAAAGCACCTAGGCAGTTAGGAAACTTCCATCTTATCTTCCTTTGCAATAGTCACCGATTCTGCAACGTTGTTAGGGAACTGTAAAAAAACAAGTTTAATTACAATAATAAAGATTAATTAAAAGAAGTAAATATGTATGTATATAACCTGTAAATGTAATGCTTTTAATTTCTTCAAAGTATTTCGCAAACTTTTGGAACTGTACCGGAAGTAGTAC
Organism: Cistogaster globosa; assembly: GCA_937654795.1. Taxonomy (NCBI): domain Eukaryota; kingdom Metazoa; phylum Arthropoda; class Insecta; order Diptera; family Tachinidae; genus Cistogaster; species Cistogaster globosa. The sequence continues at coordinate 42,833,694 of OW569405.1, forward strand.
TTTGGTAATTAAGGCTCTGAAACGATTCTCCTAAAAAATTAAAGAAACATGCACTTTTATGAAGACTACACAATAAAACAACTTTACACTAAAATGCATGAGGTTTGGATAACTTACCGGTGGCAAGGAAACGCAACGTCAATGCCAATTTCTCTGCAGCTGTAATTGCTTCTCTAAATAATGTGTTATTACGTTCTACATCCTGTTCTACTTAATCCAGCAAAGTTTTGAACTACACTTTTGACACTCTTAAATAATTTTTAATTTTTTTGGTAACGAAGAACAAGGAACTGAATTCTTTTCTAGAGTTTCTCCAGGGTTTTACCCACTGTCTTTTAGTTTTTTTGGTAGGAAGGTATGCAGCTTTTATGCATAATTCGGTCAACCCTAATATTTTTAAATATGTAAGTTATTTTAAAATTAATAATATAAACATAATTTACCAATTAGTATGCCGTCTTTACCACTGTGTTCAAAATCCAATGTTGTGGCTTCTTCAATACATTGAATAAACTCAATCACTAATTCAAATTTTTCCATTTTAAATATGTCTCCAAGGCATATTAATTTAACAGGTAATAGCAGTTCTAAAACAACTACAATAATAATAATAAAATATGTTTTCAGATGTCAAAATCAACTAACGCTGCACATAGGGACTAATTACCGAATTACGACGACAAAAATGGAATTTTGTATTTGTATTTTATATGTTCTATATACTAGTACACAGTAAAGTTATATTAGTCTGAACTTGCAAGCTATAATGTTGCTGAGATATAAGCGAATTAAAAGACTTTTTTCTTGTAATGAAAAAACAATGTTTCTTTATAATGCCTTAAGCATTACTTTAGTATTTTTCTTTCTTGAGTATTATTAGTACACTTAACATTATATATGTATGTTTTTACATGACATCCTCTTAATGACTGTATTTATTTTAAGGGAACATCCTTTTACTTAATTTCCTTCAAAAAACTTTATCTCAAAACTGTTTATGTTATTAGTAAAAATTGGAATTTTGTTATTACCATAATATTTCTTATCTTAAAGTATGTTTAAAAAATATTATCCTTAGGACAAAACAAATATATCTTATCCTAAAATAATGTTTGGGATTAAAACTAGTCATAACCTTTTGTTCTGGTAAATATATATTTTTATTTTTTAATTTTTTTCCAATCAGGTTTGGAGCCGTGAATATTATAGATGAATTAACATTTTAACTTTTTTCGGCTTAGGTAAATGAATTAATAATTTAACTTCTAAAAATTTTAAGAAAGAAAAATGGTTTACAAATGTATGCGGGCGTTTTCCAAAGAAAATAATAAATATTAGACACTAGCACATGGGTTCTCATCAAAACCCTGCTCACGGACCCCTAGTAAACCATTTTTTTTTTTCGCGGACCCCTCTGAAACCCAAGTTCAAGATAAAACTTTAATTATTTTTGAAAACACTGTTTCTTCGGTTCTTCATGCGGACCCCTTGGATGGTTGCCACGGACCCCCATTTAAGAACCATTGCACTAGCAGAACGAAATGCATCTTTTTTGGATCGCTACATCCCTCATAAGGTTCCTCGCATCTATCTACTTAGGTTGTGCACATTGTAAACATCATCTTTTAAGCCAATTAATCAGTATTAATTTGTTTAGAAAAAGGTAAAACACTCATATTTGTTTTCTTACAACATTATAGATGCTTTTCCAGTATCATATTACCTGTTGTTTGGTTAGCCGAAGTCTGTTACAATATATATATTTTTATTATAATATTTATCCCATGTATGATGATGGATCTTAGTAACTTAACCGCGTGTAACAGATGATAACACTTTGCACGCACGTATAGACTAATGTGATAAAATAACAAAATAAATACTTATAGGTTGCTTGCGCACTAGCATAGAATATATTACAAAATTATATTTAACAAAATTCCATTTTTGTCGTCGTTATTCGGTTATTTGTCCCAATGTGCACTGTAGAGAAAAAAATTTTTTTTTATTATTTTTAATCATTTCACAGAACTAACATGCGATGAAGAAATATACGTATAGAAGCCGTTATGGGTGTGATTACGCGGATGAGGTGCGGTAAAGGGATAAAATGCAGCTTCATAATAAATGTTTACACATTTTTTTGTTCTATAGAAGCATAAAATATATTTCACGACACATGATATAACAAAAAAAAAATTCTATAAATAATAAGTGTAAACAAATTTAGACACCCGAAAACATAAACAAAAAACCAGCTGATCTACTAACACTACCTAGTATTTTAATGTGCCTTGTATACGTAGGAGAAGATAACATACTCGGAGAATCGTCAAACTTTTTTTTACAGAGTTGTAAAAAAAGGAGTATTATTGTTGATCAAAACAGAAATGTAAACAAAATTTGACAAAAAATAAAACCTTTTAGAAACGGTCACAATTCGTCAATTTTTAATAGATTTTAAAATAAAAATTAGAAATGAAAAGCTCTAAGCTTGCAGAATCAGATTTTCAGGTTGTCACTTTCGCCATTTTAAAAATGAAGGAGCTACACCCAAAACATATAGTCATTAATTGTGATAGTTTTTTAGTTATAAAAACAAAACTAAAAGCCGTGCATCATAGCGACTGACGCTAATCGATAGAGGCTTAAAGTACGAATCGATCGTGGTATATATCGTTTCTTGCAAGACTATACGAAAAAAGTTATAAGCCAGCAAACTTTTAAATGGTAAAAAAATCGCTCAAAAATATAAGTTAAGTTTCTCGCTTATATCTCGAAAGCTATTCCGCGTGCAGATATACTGCTATATACGATCGAAAGAGGATAAAAGTACGAATCGATCGTGGTATAGTTTGTTTTCTGAAAGACTGTGAAAAAAGTTATTAAGCGGCAAACTTTTCAAAATTAAAAAAATCTCTGAAATTAATAAGTTTAGTTTTTTGCTTATATCTCGGAAACTATTCCGCATGCAAATATACTGCTATATACGATCGAAAGAGGATAAATATACGAATCGATTGTGGTATAGCTTGTTTTCTGAAAGACTGTACGAAAAAAGTTATTAAGCGGCAAACTTTTCAAATTTGAGAAAATCGCTGAAATTGATCATTTTAGTTTTTTGCTTATATCTCGGAAACTATTCCGCGTTCACATATACTGCTATATACGATCGAAAGAGGATAAAAATACAAATCGATCGTAGTATAGCTTGTTTTCTGAAAGACTGTACGAAAAAAGTAATTAAGCGGCAAACTTTATAAATTTGAGAAAACCGCTGAAATTAATAAGTTTAGTTTTTTGCTTATATCTCGGAAACTATTCCGCCTGCACATATACCGCTATATACGATCGAAAGAGGATAAAAATACGAATCGATCGTGGTATAGCTTGTTTTCTGAAAGACTGTACGAAAAAAGTTACTAAGCGGCAAACTTTTCAAAATTAAAAAATCGCTGAAAATGACCCTTTTAGTTTTTTGCTTATATCTCGGAAACTATTCCGTGTGCACATATACTGCTATATACGATCGAAAGAGAATAAATATACGAATCGATTGTGGTATAGCTTGTTTTCTGAAAGACTGTACGAAAAAAGTTATTAAGCGGCAAACTTTTCAAATTTGAGAAAATCGCTAAAATTAATAAGTTTAGTTTTTTGCTTATATCTCGGAAACTATTCCGCGTGCACATATACCGCTATATACGATCGAAAGAGGATAAAAATACGAATCGATCGTGGTATAGTTTGTTTTCTGAAAGACTGTACGAAAAAAAGTATTAAGCGGCAAACTTTTCAAAATTTAAAAAATCGCTGAAATTAGTAATTTTAGTTTTTTGCTTATATCTGGGAAACTATTCCGCGTGCACATATACTGCTACATACGATCGAAAGAGGATAAAAATACAAATCGATCGTGGTATAGCTTGTTTTCTGAAAGACTGTACGAAAAAAGTAATTAAGCGGCAAACTTTATAAATTTGAGAAAACCGCTGAAATAAATAAGTTTAGTTTTTTGCTTATATCTCGGAAACTATTCCGCGAGCACATATATTGCTATATACGATCGAAAGAGAATAAATATACGAATCGATTGTGGTATAGCTTGTTTTCTGAAAGACTGCACGAAAAAAGTTATTAAGCGGCAAACTTTTCAAATTTGAGAAAATCGCTAAAATTAATAAGTTTAGTTTTTTGCTTATATCTCGGAAACTATTCCGCGTGCACACATACCGCTATATACGATCGAAAGAGGATAAAAATACCAATCGACCGTGGTATAGTTTGTTTTCTGAAAGACTGTACGAAAAAAGTTATTAACCGGCAAACTTTATAAATTTGAGAAAACCGCTGAAATAAATAAGTTTAGTTTTTTGCTTATATCTCGGAAACTATTCCGCGCGCACATATACTGCTACATACGACCGAAAGAGGATAAAAATACGAATCGATCGTGGTATAGTTTGTTTTCTGAAAGACTGTACGAAAAAAGTTATTAAGCGGCAAACTTTTCAAATTTGAGAAAATTGCTGAAATTAATAAGTTTAGTTTTTTGCTTATATCTCGGAAACTATTCCGCGTGCACATATACTGCCACATACGATCGAAAGAGGATAAAAATACAAATCGATCGTTGTATAGCCTTTTCTGAAAGACTGTACGAAAAAAGTTATTAAGCGGCAAACTTTATAAATTTGAGAAAACCGCTGAAATAAATAAGTTTAGTTTTTTACTTATATCTCGGAAACTGTTCCGCGTGCACATATACTGCTATATACGATCGAAAGAGGATAAAAATACGAATCGATCGTGTTATAGTTTTTTTCTAAAAGATTGTACGAAAAAAGTTATTAAGCGGCAAACTTTTCAAATTTGAGAAAATCGCTAAAATTAATAAGTTTAGTTTTTTGCTTATATCTCGGAAACTATTCCGCGTGCACATATACCGCTATATACGATCAAAAGAGGATAAAAATGCGAATCGATCGTGGTATAGTTTGTTTTCTGAAAGACTGTACGAAAAAAAGTATTAAGCGGCAAACTTTTCAAAATTAAAAAAATCGCTGAAATTAGTAATTATAGTTTTTTGCTTATATCTCGGAAGCTATTCCGCGTACATATATACCGCTATATATGATCGAAAGAGGATAAAAATACAAATCGATCGTGGTATAGTTTTTTTCTGAAAGACTGTACGAAAAAAGTTATTAAGCGGCAAACTTTTCAAATTTGAGAAAATCGCTAAAATTAATAAGTTTAGTTTTTTGCTTATATCTCGGAAACTATTCCGCGTGCACATATACCGCTATATACAGTGGAAAGAGGATAAAAATACGAATCGATCGTGGTATGGTCTGTTTTCTGAAAGACTGTACGAAAAAAAGTATTAAGCGGCAAACTTTTCAGAATTAAAAAAATCGCTGAAATTAGTAATTTTTTGCTTATATCTGGGAAACTATTCCGCGTGCACATATACTGCTACATACGATCGAAAGAGGATAAAAATACAAATCGATCGTGGTATAGTTTTTTTCTGAAAGACTGTACGAAAAAATTTATTAAGCGGCAAACTTTATAAATTTGAGAAAACCGCTGAAATAAATAAGTTTAGTTTTTTGCTTATATCTCGGAAACTATTCCGCGAGCACATATATTGCTATATACGATCGAAAGAGAATAAATATACGAATCGATTGTGGTATAGCTTGTTTTCTGAAAGACTGTACGAAAAAAGTTATTAAGCGGCAAACTTTTCAAATTTGAAAAAATCGCTAAAATTAATAAGTTTAGTTTTTTGCTTATATCTCGGAAACTATTCCGCGTGCACACATACCGCTATATACGATCGAAAGAGGATAAAAATACCAATCGACCGTGGTATAGTTTGTTTTCTGAAAGACTGTACGAAAAAAGTTATTAAGCGGCAAACTTTATAAATTTGAGAAAACCGCTGAAATAAATAAGTTTAGTTTTTTGCTTATATCTCGGAAACTATTCCGCGCGCACATATACTGCTACATACGATCGAAAGAGGATAAAAATACGAATCGATCGTGGTATAGTTTGTTTTCTGAAAGACTGAACGAAAAAAGTTATTAAGCGGCAAACTTTTCAAATTGGAGAAAATCGGTGAAATTAATAAGTTTAGTTTTTTGCTTATATCTCGGAAACTATTCCACGTGCACATATACTGCCACATACGATCGAAAGAGGATAAAAATACAAATCGATCGTGGTATAGCCTTTTCTGAAAGACTGTACGAAAAAAGTTATTAAGCGGCAAACTTTATAAATTTGAGAAAACCGCTGAAATAAATAAGTTTAGTTTTTTACTTATATCTCGGAAACTGTTCCGCGTGCACATATACTGCTATATACGATCGAAAGAGGATATAAATACGAATCGATCGTGTTATAGTTTTTTTCTAAAAGACTGTACGAAAAAAGTTATTAAGCGGCAAACTTTTCAAAATTAAAAAAATCGCTGAAGTTAGTTTAGTTTTTCCATATACTTTAGAAAAAAATTTTCATACAAAATTCATTTTAAAATAAACTTGAAATCAACATTAATTTGTATGCATAAGGAAGTATATATTAAGATTCTGATAGTAAAATTTAAAATCAAAATTAATTTTTAAGGCAGTATATGTTTAGTTTTTGATAGTAAGTAACAAAATAAAATCGATATCCCCCTCAATTTAACATATGTACGTATATAATAATACATTGCATATTAGAGTATATTATTAAAGATATTTTAAGCCATATTAAAATAACAATTAAAATATATTTGAATTATTTGAAAATCAAATTCAATTTTAAAAATATTATATTTAAAAAATTTGTGTAATTGTTACAAAAAAGAATTTATTTGTAGGGTATGGTGAAATATATTGTTTCAATTGTATTCATCCTATTTGCTTGGTCTGGCAGCACAACTTAGGTTTTCTTTGCGGACGAATAACGGAATTGGTTTAAGGTAAAAAAATAAAAAAATGGCTTAATCATTGTTGCCATTCCAGCTATACAAAAAATGTGTAATTTGTTTAATATCTAATCCGTGTGTAATATCCCATTGTACTTCTAAATTAGTTTTAATCTCAATTGTGCGATAATAAAAACCTAGTTTCTAAAAAGTGTTTGACTAGTTGATTAATTCACTTTAGAATTTTTGGATACAAAAATGGGTTTTTAAAAATTTCACCTCAAGTAGTTAGCAAATGTTTCTAGACTATAAAATCAGTTAAAATCTATATTATTAAAAGTAGTACTAACTATATTTTATTTTTTTATTTTTTCTGTTTTTTATTAATCACAAAAGTTAAAATCGTTTATTGAAATTTCCTAAAAATCAAAATTAATAGAAATTATACAGGATATAAATAATATAATATAAATATACAAACTACAACAAAATTAATAATATATATATATATATATATATATATATATATGTATATATATATATATATATATATATATATATATATATATATATATATATATATATATATATATATAAATATTTGATTTGTGATTAATAAAAAGCAGAAAAAATAAAAAAAAATATATATTTAGTACTATTTTTAATAATATAGATTTTAACTGATTTTATAGTCTAGAAACATTTGCTAACTACTTGAGGTGAAATTTTTAAAAACCCATTTTTGTATCCAAAAATTCTAAAGTGAATTAATCAACTAGTTTAACACTTTTTAGAAACTAGGTTTTTATTATCGCACAATTGAGATTAAGACTAATTTAGAAGTACAATGGGATATTACACACGGATTAGATATTAAACAAATTACACATTTTTTGTATAGCTGGAATGGCAACAATGATTAAGCGATTTTTTTTATTTTTTTACCTTAAACCAATTCCGTTATTCGTCCGCAAAGAAAACCTAAGTTGTGCTGCCAGACCAAGCAAATAGGATGAATGGAATTGAAACAAAATATTTCACCATACCCTACAAATAAATTCTTTTTTGTAACAATTACACAAATTTTTTAATTATAATATTTTTAAAATTGAATTTGATTTTCAAATAATTCAAATATATTTTAATTGTTGTTTTAATATGGCTTAATATATCTTTAATAATATACTCTAATATGCAGTGTATTATTATATATGTACATATGTTAAATTAAGGGGGATATCGATTTTATTTTGTTACTTACTATCAAAAACTAAACATATACTGCCTTAAAAATTAATTTTGATTTTAAATTTTACTATCAGAATCTTAATATATACTTCCTTATGCATACAAATTAATATTGATTTTAAGTTTATTTTAAAATGAATTTTGTATGAAAAATTTGTTCAAAAGTATATGGAAAAACTAAACTAATTTCAGCGATTTTCTCAAATTTGAAAAGTTTGCCGCTTAATAACTTTTTTCGTACAGCCTTTCAGACAACAAACTATACCACGATCGATTCGTATTTTTATCCTCTTTCGATCGTATATAGCGGTATATGTGCACGCGGAATAGTTTTCGAGATACAAGCAAAAAACTAAACTTATTAATTTCAGCGATTTTCTCAAATTTGAAAAGTTTGCCGCTTAATAACTTTTTTCGTACAGCCTTTCAGAAAACAAACTATACCACGATCGATTCGTATTCTTATCCTCTTTCGATCGTATGTAGCAGTATATGTGCACGCGGAGTAGTTTCCGAGATGTAAGCAAAAAACTAAAATTATTAATTTCAGCGATTTTTTTAATTTTGAAAAGTTTGCCGCTTAATAATTTTTTTCGTACAGTCTTTCAGAAAACAAACTATACCACGATCGATTCGTATTTTTATCCTCTTTCGATCGTATATAGCGGTATATGTGCACGCGGAACAGTTTCCGAGATATAAGCAAAAAACTAAAGTTATTAATTTCAGCGATTTTCTCAAATTTGAAAAGTTTGCCGCTTAAAAACTTTTTTCGTACAGTCTTTCAGAAAACAAGTTATACCACGATCGATTCGTATTTTTATCCTCTTTCGATCGTATATAGCGGTATATGTGCACGCGCAATAGTTTCCGAGATATAAGCAAAAAACTAAACTTATTAATTTAAGCGATTTTCTCAAATTTGAAAAGTTTGCCGCTTAATAACTTTTTTCGTACAGTCTTTCAGAAAACAAGCTATACCACAATCGACTCGTATAATTATCCTCTTTCGATCGTATATAGCAGTATATGTGCGCGCAGAATAGTTTCCGAGATATAAGCAAAAAACTAAACTTATTAAATTCAGCGATTTTTTGAATTTTGAAAAGTTTGCCGCTTAATAACTTTTTTCGTACAGTCTTTTAGAAAACAAACTATACCACGATCGATTTGTATTTTTATCTTCTTTCGATCGTATATAGCGGTATATGTGCACGCAGAATAGTTTCCGAGATATAAGCAAAAAAATAAACTTATTAATTTCAGCGATTTTTTTAATTTTGAAAAGTTTGCCGCTTAATAACTTTTTTCGTACAGTCTTTCAAAAAACAAACTATACCACGATCGATTCGTATTTTTATCCTCTTTCGATCGTATATAGCAGAATATGTGCACGCGGAATAGTTTTCGAGTTATAAATGAAAAACTACTCTAAATACCTGGATGTGCACCACCTTTATTTCTTAATTATCAAAAATGACAGTTGCAAAATTTGATTCTATGATCTGTAGGCTTTTAATTCTGTTTTTTTTTGTATTAAAATTAATAATAAATTAACGAATTGCGATCGAGTTGAAAAATGCTATTTTTTGGCTTAGTTTGTTTACATTTTTTTTATGTATAACATGAAAGCACGTGGCACTGATACACCTACAAAAAAAAAACAACAACATGTTCACACGCATAGGAAAAAGTACTTTCCATGCAACTCTGAAAAAAGTTTGCCAAAACAAAAAAAAAGTTTGCCAAAAAGTTTGTTATCTTCTCCTCGACGCCTTGTATGTCTCTTTAATAAATTGTTTATAATTTTACAAATTTTCACTGAATTATTTTCTTTTAACACAATTTTGTTATTTGTTTGTTTATGAGAGTGTACTTAAAAAGGAAACGGCAAGATATTCGGACACATGTATACATCCACAAAAATTGTTGGAATAAAAATTGTATAATGTAAAAGCAGATGCAATTTTAAAGAAGACAAGAGGAAAATTGCAGCGACAAAAGTTGTAAAATATAAAAGAGAACTAACAGAATATTGATGATGGATTGTAAAAACTGCAAGAATATTTTTATTTATTTTTTGATATTTTATTATTTATAACTTCAAGTTTGATTAATAATACGCATTTTTCTTTTTGTTCCATTTTGTACAAAATCTTTATGCAAAAGAATAAAATAACACTAATATAAAAAGAACAGCTGTTTCTGAAATTCACTCAAGTGCCAAATAACCCAGCATATACACCTTAGATTTCTATCGTAATTTCGTGGCAGCCTTAACGGGCTATTAACCAGGAACCGAATTTCAAAAGAATCTTAGTGGTTGCTTAGTAAATTTCTTATAGTTTCATAATTAGATGATCTGCATTTGTTATCAAATGAGAGCATAAAATCCCTTAGAAATAAACTAATTAGTTTATGTTCAAAATTTGAATGATTGTGTATTATTTTTCAGTTTTTGTTTTGTATGATTTGAACCTTTTTTTAGTTTGAGCAGTTTTTTTTAAAGCAGCAATAATTCTTATTTAGTTATTTTCGCAACCGTGCTACATTCTTTAGGAAAGGGATAGTTGAAAGAAAAGACAGGTGGTGATAATAGAAAGATAGATATAGCCATCTTATTGGTTATTTTACTTCGCCGTCGAATATGTTATGAAGATATACTGACGAAGGAGGCTGCATGTTAAGTGTTAATTCTGAATATATATTTATATAAAGTTTGTATACAGTTTTGCTGCGGTATTTAGATGCTGTACATATACAAAGTTGCGAAACAAAGCATCAATTAAGAAACTGATGCGCTAGTAAATCGGTTGGAAATTTTCTAACAGCCCATTTATAGAACATAATCTGCCGTTTAGACGCACAAAAACGTTACCGTTTTCCATCTTTGGGTTTTTAAAACGCGAATGTCTGTTTTTTTTTTTTTTTTTTTTTTTTGTAAAAAACGTAACAAATGACAGCTGTCTCTGGTTTATTTATCGCGCATTGTATTGTCAGAAACGTCAAGACCGAGGGGAGAAAAAACCGTTCGTTTTTAAAATTTTACATATACACTAGAGCCCCGATTTGCGTCGTTAATGGGGACCGGAAAAACGCGACGCATTATACATTTTATTAATTTCATTTACTTTAAAAAATGCTTATAAATATACCAAGCAAATAGCAAAACAATACATTACGAAAAAACGTAGGGATTTCCCCTATTGCACGCGATTTGAAACTCTTTTGAACACACAGGTGACGATCAGTGTTGATAGGAGTTTTAACAATTCTATAAGACAGAAAAATGCTAAATCAGACAAGTGCGAAAGTTGGTAATCTAAAATGATGCAGTTAAAAATTTAGCCGTTTTTAGCGGCGTAAATCGGAAACAAAGTGACGCAAATCGAAATCAAAAGCGTGCAAATCGGAGTAAAAACGTCGCAACTTGAAATTGCAACGACACAAATCGAATTATTTCAGTTTTAAGAAAGCAACGCTCTAGTGTACATACAACTGCCAACAATGCAACTGCCCTTCATAACACTTTCACTAATAAAACATCTACGTATACCCACATCAAGTATAAAAGCATTACACATACATATAATCAGCACATTCACACTTTAAAAATTATTATTTATTTTTAATATTTAACATTTTTATTTATTTTTTGTTTAAACTATTTATTTGCACAAATTTTTTCTACAGATTAATTGTTTGATAATTTTGCTTTGTTAATTAAACTCAGCTATTTCTTTTTAAGCGCCGAAGCGTGATTACCATCATTTAAGACAAAACAAAAAATGTCTATGAATAAAAGTAAATAAAAAATATTAATTAATACATTGACAATACTACGATTTGGCACAACATTTATTTATATGAAACACAACGTAAGTTAAACGAAAAAGCCAGAACGTGTTACACGGATGCTAATTATTACGTATTCGTCCATATGCTATCCGGTTTCGATTCGCTCTTGACGTGTTCTATAAAAAGGCCGTAAAACTTGTCTGCGACACTTAGGAAAGGTATGCATTGTAAACATTTAATGCCATTACATTCTTAAACACAATACACTGTTCGAATAAAAAGCAACTGACGTTTTGAAAGCCAGCCATTTTGTTTAAATAAAAGATCTCTAACTAAGATTCTACCTAAATATTTATTATTTACTAATAGAAATGAAATTTCCTTGTCACTACAAGTTTGGGAAGAAGTTCGTTTTTGAGATTTGTTGTAGGGAAATAGGATAGCTTGCGTTTTATTATTGTTAACTTTAATTTATTATTTATTGAAATATTTTTGGCTAAGTTTATAGTCTGTTACATTCTCTTGCCTATTGCGTTTGATACCTTGCCACAACATATAAACGCACTGTCGTCAGCATAAGAAGCTGCTTCTTAATTTCTACGAATATTTATATCCAAAGTATATAACTAATGCAATGTGGGAGAAAAAACAGATCCTTGTATGCCTTTCACTAGACTAATTCCTATCGACAGAGACTACAAATGATCATTTATTTAACCCTCTAGTGCCCAAAATCGCCTGTAGACGGACTAGATTTGTTACTCACTTATTCAATTTCTAAATACCGTTTTACTTTTTTTGCATTTTGTCTGATTCGGGCTACTCCAAAAATTGCTTCTAAATTAATATACAAATTTTTTTTAATAATTTTACTTTAAGAAAAGTTCAAATCACAAAAATAATTTTTATCCAAAAACAATTTGGGTACTAAATGCCTTTTCAATATCAAGAAAGATAACTCCAGTACTTTTACGCTGACTTTTATTGTTTTTAATAAACTCAATTACCGTCTTCAGTTGATGAATGTTAGAGTATTCCTTACGGAATTCAAACTGTTGGTGATTAATGTTGTTGTTTAGTTTTGAAAAATCCACTATTATTTTTCAAAAACTTTGTCTAATAGGCTTCGAATACTATTTGGTCCACTTTTGTGTACTGGAATTACTTTGGCCTTTTTGAAAATTCGAGGAAAATGGCCAATGCTTATACATATATTAAATATTTTACTTAATGTTTCAAAAAAAAATCAGGCATGTTCTAAGCATACTGGCATCATTTCAAATAAGCTTGGAACTTTATTATTTTTTATTGAAAATACATATAACTTTACTTCTATAATATCAGTTAATACTATATTGCTACCACTGTTCAGGGACTCTTTGTTTAAACATTCCACGTAATCTGCAACGCAAGTTTTAATAGTTATTGTGTGAGAATTTGCAAATGCATTATCTTTATCTGCACCAGTTTTTAGAAGATTAGAATGCAGATTCACATGCAGATTAGAAAGCAGTAAATTCTTGCCTTTTAGTGCTTTAGTAAGCTTCCAAAACTTGTTAGAACCGAAAGATAATTTAGAAATAATTCTTGACCAAGACTCATTTTTATTCCGGTTTATGTGGATATTGATAAGTCTGTTCAAATGCTTTAAAATACTAACCAATTGAGTTCTATAGTTTGGATCTCCATATCTCTTGAATTTATGCCAAAATTTTTTTCTTTGCAATATTAACATTTTAGATGTATTTGAGGTTTCTATTTACCATGGATTTTTTGACCAACTGGAATCAGATTAAATACCTGTTTAACAATAGAACATAATTGGTTTAGTGCCATATCTATGTTGCTAGTGTTATCATCGACTTTATCAATGTCGTGACGTCTAATCTTGTTTTCTACCCAGTCTCTAATGACTGGCCAATCAGCCTGAGTATACAAAGAAACAGAAATTGCACTAATTTGAAAATGTCTTTTGATAAAACATGAAATTGATACATGGTCTGAATTTAAAATATTTGGATGGGATTCTAACGCCAAAAAGGTATACTGAAGTTCGATAACAAAATGTCTACTGCTGAAGGTTGAACGGGTAAAACCTTTTGAACAAACCTAGTGAATATATAAAATAGTTCGCTAAAAGATAATGTTCATAAAGTACTTTACAGCAGAGTTGTATGAAACAAATTTTCAATGGGTGCGATGGGTGTTTAAGTCGCCAAATATAAAAAATTATTCAAGGTATTAGTTAGTTAATTTAAGTCAGATCTGAAGTTTGTAGTGTACATTAGGTTATACGTAGAAGAAAACATAACTGATCTTCTATTTATAAAAACTTGAATAGGGATATTTTCAATATTATGTGTTTTTATTTTAGAAAATAACTTATGATCTATATTACTTTTTACCGCGATGAGTACACCTCATCCGTGAGTAAGCCAGTCTTCTCTGTATATTTTGTAGCTTTCAAGTTGAAGTTTATGATGCGGTTTTAAAAATGTTTCGTTGAGTAAAAGAATAACCACGTTTTTGTCATGAACGACTAGTTCAAGCTGTGAAGCTGCTGACTCTGTCGTTATGTCTTGAACAAGCATAATACCCAACACTTCTGCGGTGCATCAACGGCATCAAAGAATATTTCTATAAGCCTTTTGTTGGAAATGTCATCGTTGTTGTTAACAAGGGATTTGCCTTTTAAAGTAAAGCCTTTTCTTGCGAAAGCTTAAATAACGAATTTTAATTTCATGTTCAAAACTTGATAACTGAGGAAAGTTTGTTTCATCAGCCTTAGAACTTGCATAAATTGGTCGCATATTTGAAGTTCTAGTTTTGGCCGTTTCCACTTTGAGCGCTTTTATTTAATGTGCAAACAGAAAACTCATGATTACCGGCAAACGCCGAGCATACGTTGACTCGGTTGCAGTTCCTGGCTTCATGACCATGTACTGAACATTTGGCGCATTGAGTAGTACCTCTGTTTTTACGAAATAGTCTTTCCAATAAAAAGATATAATACAAAAATAGCTAATTTTCATTAGTTCGTGTTTTGAAACATGTTGTCTGTCGAACTCGATTAAATATTATATATTGCGCCTCTTAACGAGCTCTTCCTCCATTATCTCTGTCTTCAATTGAGGTAGACCAAATCAAACCATCTAAAATTTTGCCGTCTTTTACCTCAAGAGTATTAAAGCAGAACTTTCTGTCCTTAAGAATTTAAATCGCTTCTTCGTAACAAGACAGCAAGTTGGAGATTTTTTTGTTCCGAAGGACATTCTTTTAAACATATATTGCTAACCAATTTATCCAAACACACATGAAAAACTGTGTGTAGAATCTTCTTCTTCTTCGGATAACAAATTAAATCTATTACTATTCGAAGGACTGTCGGACAACTTACATAGTTTGAATCTGCCCCAACACTTTTTTCTGACTACCTATAGTCAAAATAGAGTCTAAGAATTAAAAACAGGAGTTTTTTGCTTTGATAAATTAAAGTTAAGTTAAATTTAATTTAATTTTTCGCTCTAAATTATAAAACTAAGCAAAAATAAGTAAACTGCTGCAACGATGCCACATGGTAAACTTAATTCGCCCTATTTTGTTAAAATATCCTTACAGTTCAACTAATACTTTATTCAAAAAAATTATTTATCACGTATTGCACAGCTCATGCCCTTTCATACTGACCTTATAACTATTAATATGATACTGAAAGAGCATCTATAATGTTATGAATAAACAAGAAGGAATGATTTAAAGGAAAGTCGTAGCAATCCAGAAAATGTAGAATTGCATTCTCTTGGGGTCTAATTTTTCCTGTTATCTTGGAAAATGTCCGCATACATTTGTAAATAATTTTTCTTTCCTAAAATTTTTTTAAAAGTAAAGAAATTGGACTTAAGCCAAAATTAATTAAAAGTAAGTAAGAATAGTTTTTCTAAGGGAAGCGTTCTTTTCCCGTAGTTTTTCAAATTCGGAAAAAACAGCCAACCTTTCAATACCTTAAACGGTGTAAAACAAGGATTTTTTTTCTCTCCGCTCCCATTTATCACAACCCTTAATATTATTCTGGCATATAACAATGATCAAAACCTGGATATTCAATAGAGAATAAACCAACAATTCAAATATCTGGAGCACGCCGACTATATTGTTCTGCTAGCTACATCTAAAAATAACATGCAGAGAAAGATTAACGCCCGCTCTTAAAAAGCAGAACAATCCGGGTTAGAATAAGCGCAGCAAAAACAAAGTGTTTCGCATTAAAAAGTAATGCAAAACGTTAATTTTAAATGATATAAACATTAATTCAGGTTCAATTCTCCTTACGATCGTCACATCAGTCTTCAGTAGGTGATCCCCTAAGTATAAATATGATTGACCATTATTCTACTATCCGAATGTTTTTGGCATTACATTTTTATTAAATCGGCACAATTTCAGCTAACAGTAAAATGCACTAGGAGATCCATATACGTCAATCTGAAAAGCTTGTAGACTGCAAAAATACAGACAAATTTCTCAGACTTCAGAGAGCAATGTATGGCTTAAAACATTTTGGTAAATAATGTAACACGACCTAGATAACCTCGTTAAAGAAATTCGTTTTGAGCAGTTGCGAAGATGTGTAGACAATTTATAAAGTAAGAAACTTATTAGCGAAAAGGATTCTAATTCCTGATAATTATCTTGGCATTGAAATATCCCGTGAAGGAGACACCTGTTCTATTACAATTGGTCAAACCCAATTCACT
Source organism: Cistogaster globosa (assembly GCA_937654795.1). Lineage (NCBI taxonomy): Eukaryota > Metazoa > Arthropoda > Insecta > Diptera > Tachinidae > Cistogaster > Cistogaster globosa. The sequence goes on from OW569405.1 coordinate 42,850,419, forward strand.
AAGGAATTGGTTCAATAATGTAGAATGGAGAACTGTAAGCCTGTATCAACACTACTTCAACCTTAAGTAATCTGTGACAAAGAAGATTGTAAAACCATTTATAAAAAGTATTATCAATTAGCAATATAAGCTCTGATGTATCTAACAATAACCATTTAGTATTCCAGTTAGCCCGGCGTATGCAAGGAATTAAACAAATTCTACGCTTCTTTTATTATATAATAGATATTAAAATCTAATATCAACATAGTGAAAAAACGCTCAGCGGATTTATCGATGCAGACTTATAAAGTAGAGGTTATAGAGTGAAAATTACATAATTATTTTTAAATTCTGTAATGCCATTTAAATTAAGGAGTGTAAGCAATGTGAACGCATTTAACATTCATTTTCCTATCACTATTTTTTATTCCTTTTGTATATTCGTTTGAGATAGGACAATTAATTTTTGACTTAAATAAACCTTTTTTTACCCTAAAACTAATGCAGTAACCAAAAAATGTGTTTTGATCTGTATATCGATATAAATAAAAATTTCTGTTTGCTTAAAACCTAAGCGGATTTACCTAATGTTTAAAGTGCAAAACACTATTGCCGGCTTTTACTACATATGTATGTATTTCTTGCAAAGAATTTTAAAGAATCACTTACGTCGATTCGATAACAAACTTTTACATATTACATATATTTACTTATAATTTTACTCCTTTTTTAAAGCAAAAATGCATTACTTTCTCCTTATTTCTTGTTTTCAACAATGATACTTTTTTTGTAGTTTAAAGAATTTATTGAGTTTCTTTACTTTTGCAGAAAATGTTGTCGAAAACTTAATGTAACCACAAAAAATATTGTTTTAAGCTCAAAAAAAATTTTAAAATGTAATTAAATGTATAAAGCAATAACAAAAATTAAAATTTATCTTTTCAAATCTCTGATCCAGGCCTTAGATAAAAATAAATTTTATGTTTAATAGTTAATCTTACCTTTCCAGCTCAAGCCATTTAACTTAAAATTGACAAATTAAAGTAAAAGGGAGAGGACCTAGGTTGTTTTTCAATTGAAGGAGAATAAATGCCAGCTTATATCTAAACAAAAAATATACGGTATGAATTTTTTTAAGCAGAAAGCGGCAGTGCAAAAACTATATAAAAGTGCAAAAAAATTTTTTTAACGATGCTGTGTGTGAGCATGTTATTAATAGCATAAAATATTATATTTTGCAAATGTTTGTTATTTTAAAGTGTTTGCAGTAGTTAAAAAGTAAAAATAAATAAATTAAAAAAATCCAAACTGACAGCGTTAAGAAAAATCATGTTAAATGCAAATCAAGATCGTGTACAAAAAATATAATGGTAGCATTAAACAAATGTGTTCCTTTAGTGAAGGGCATGATAATAACGAAAGTGTATAAAGTGAAGGTGTTAAAAAACCTAAAACTAGATAGAATTTTTTCAATTTAATGCGACGCTTGCGAACTTAATACAAACACAAACATAACTGTATTTCTCTAAAATCAACTTTGATAAAGATGTTTCACCCAAATTTCGACAGTCAAAAATTGCATAAAAATCAGAAAATATTTGCGAAATAAACGCTACTTCAGTTATCCGATATAAAGGAGATGGGGAAAACATAATTTTTTTAATACTTAGATAAAAAAATCTAAGAACACTATTTCAATTTTGAGGCACTAGCTCATAAAAAAGGGGTGTAAGCAATGATGTGACTCCATTTTTAATCTCACATTTCATATGTTTATCAATGAACGTAAATCAGGTGGTTATATATCCCATTATATCTAACTAAAACCGGAAATCCTCAATGTAGTTCCTTGTTATACACATGTGATATACGTGTCCGATTTTTGATAACGACGCAGCCTGTGGCAATCAGATATTTGCATGACCAAGTTTATGTCTCATTTAAAAGAGTGGATGATGAAATGAAGAACAATTGTTGTTTTTGAAAAATGTAGTTAATTGTAGGCATTTAAATAACTAACCAAATAATACGTAACCCCCGGATGTTAAACGTCCCGGTCAACTTCTTAATAGACACTTAATTTGGAAAAAGGCACATAGAACCAAAATTGACACAAATAATATATAAAGCTTAGATTATGTAATGACTCATATGTTCTGGCAGCAGCTACATGCTGCGACCTGGCAACACCGAACTGAGATTGCACCTTTTATTTTTAGCAATCATGAATATACAAAATGACCGCCAAGTGCAACTAACTTAATAAGCATCCGAAAGAAAAAGAGTTTGGTATTATTATTGTGTAACTTAAAATAAAGCACGTGCTCAAAAAACCTTTTGCCCACTAAAACTGTAAAACTCTATTTTCTTTTAAAAATTAAATTATAATATACTACAAACAAAATGCAACACAATAATTACAGCAAGAATACATTTTTTTGCTAGAATTATTTGAGAATCCTCGTTAGGTTTAAGATACAAAAATTATATTAAGTATAATAAAACTAAAAATTATAAAAACACTTTTTTTCTTTATTTCATCGCAATTCGCATAAGCTTGTTAGCTGTCATACTTTTATCCACATGGCTTTTAGAAATGGTAACATTTTATTCTCCAGAAGCGCATATTTACCTGTAACTAATGGATATTATTAATGGACTTCAAGGAGTGTTTGTTTTTCTTACTTTATCAGTAGTGAAAAAAAGGTGTTTTTGTGTGTAGATATATCTAAGTATAATTATAAAATTTTTTCAAAAAGAATTCGGAAAAAACAATGAAGCACTTGGCTACAAAAAACAGATTAGTGCTGCCAATACAATTAATGCATGAAATTGTGGTTATAATACCAAAATACATTAAATATCGCTATTAAAGACGCGAAAAACTATTAAAGTGGCACCATTGAAAAATAATAATCATCTGCTCATTTGTTTACATTTTTCATTTAATTTTTATTTGTCACATTTTCCATTTAGTTATTTTCTCATCAATTTCAAATTTTTTTCATTTATATTTATTTTTTGGTTTTTTTACTGAGATTGGTAAGTATATAATAGTAATTTTTACTGTTTATATGTATTTATTATATTGTTTAATGTAAATGTTTAGTTCAATTTACATGCAAATATGGACATATGTCAAAACAGATGTTTATTTTTTGTAGTTAGTGGTCGGTAGTTGTTACAAGAATTAAATAGCTGGCGACTTGGCTATTTTTGTAGCCAGCTACTTTTGTAGTCGGTAGTCGATGGTCGGTAGCCTTTGATTGTGTTTATAGCATCAGTGGGGAATCTACGTGGAAGATTGAGTATTATTTTTCAGTTTTTGTTTTGTATGATGTTTTGATTTTTGTATGAGTTTCAGCAGACTTGGCAACCATAAGTCAAAATCGGTATAACAATATTTTGTTTTTTAAGTTAAGAGTTGATCTCCTGTTCAGTAAGGGATATAATGCACAACCACGCCTTATTGATTTGTCACATGTGTGTTTAACATGGATTGACTTCCGAAATGCATTAATACAGAGTTTGTATTCAGTTTTGCTGCGGTATTTAGATATTGCACATATACAAAAATGCGAAACAAAGCATCAATTTAGAAACTGATGCTCTAGTTACTGGGTTGCGAATTTTCTAAGATTTGTCTGCGACATTTTGGTGTGATATGCATTGTAAACATTTAGTGCCATGACGTTATTAAACACAATACAATTGGCGTTTTGGAAGTCAGCCATGTTGTTTAAATGAAAGTTTTCTAACTAAGATTATACCTAAATACTTATTATTTACTAATAGAAACGAAATTTCCTTGTCACTATAAGTTTTGGGAAAGAGGTCGTTTGGGATTTGTTGTATGGAAATATGATAGGTTGAATTTTATTATTGTTAACTTTAATTTTATATTTATTGATATATTTTTGGCTAAGTTCATAGTCTGTTGCATTTTCTTGACTATTGCGTTTGATACCTTGTCACAACATATAAACGCACTGTCGTCAGCATAAGAAGCTGCTTCTTAATTTCTACGATTATTTATATCCAAAGAATATAACTAATGCAGTGTGGGAGAAAGAACAGACCCTTGTGGTAAACCTGCTGGTATTTGCCTTTCACTAGACTAATTCCTGTCGACACAGACTACAAATGGTGATTTATTTAAAAAGCCAGATAGAATCAAATGCTTTTTCAATATCAAGGAATATAACTCTAATACTTTTGCGCTGACTTTTATAATTTTTAACAAACCTGATTACCCTCTTCAATTGATGAATGGTAGGGTGTTCCTTACGAAATCCAAACTGTTTGTCATTAATGATGTTGTTTAGGTTTGAAAAATCTACTATTATTTTTAAAGAACTTTGTCTAATAGGCTTAGAATTTTAATTAGTCTTTAATTGGTTGGAATTTTAGGATCTTTTCCAGTTTTATGTAGTGGAACTTACTTTACTTACTTCATATAAAATATGCTTATACATATATTATATATTTTACTTAATGTTTAAAAGAATTAATCAGGGATGTTTTAAGCACATTGGCATTGTTTCAACTAAGCCTAAAACTTTATTATTTTTTAATGAAAATACATATGACTTTACTTTTATGATATCAGTTAATACTATATTAATACCACTGTGCAGGGACTCTTTGTTTGAACATTCCACGTAATCTGCATGTTATTTTTTTATTCATTTGTTTAATATATAGGTTTTAGTATAATTCAATTTAATATATTATTTAATAAAAATATAATAATACACGTGCGTAAGTTCCAATAGATCTTCTTGTTCTCTACTCTCTGCCTTTTATGTATACATATGTAACCTCTCAGGTGATGCCAGATCATTCAAATACATAAACATATACCATGTAATATGACATCCCCTTTTGTTTATTCAAGTAGCATGTAGTCCTCGAAACGCTTCGGGGGCCTGACTTGCCTTTTGGGCCTTGGTCTTAGGGCTGTTGTGTTGTTAAGGGTCTTCACTTCGTTGCTCTTTGTCCCCAGCGCTCTGGGGGGTTGGACACTGGCCTCGTATTGGTTGCTTCGTTTTGATCCGGCATCTGTCCCGTTACCTCATGATAAAATGGTTCTTGCTCTTGCTCATGTTCTACTTAATAGCTTCCTTTGAATAACGCCTTTGCTCCAAGCATCATCAGAAGTGCGCTTCATGTAAACTTCATCTTGCGTTTTTAAGGTGTTTTCTTTTCTTGTCCCTTGGTCGAAGTATTTTTTGTTTACCATACGTTGTTCTTTGATATGTGGAACTTCTTTAATCACCTGTTGACTGACATTGACATTCGGTATATCACAGCTAAGCTATCTACAAAAAAGTCTTTTTGACGAACTTGATCCAAGCTTGTTTGGCGTGTTTCTCCAAATTAGCCGAGATTTGTAAAAGTCTGTGTTCAATTCTATTGCTTTCTTCAAAAGTTGTTTCGCTATTTTCACTGCAGACTCTGCTTTTCCATTAGCTTGTTGATGATACAGACTTGACCTTTCATGCAGAAATTCCCACTCTGCAGCAAATTTGGAGAATTCAGCGTTAAAAAAATTTGTTCCGTTGTCTGTTATGATTTTTAATGGAATGCCATGTCTGCTGAAGTTTCTTCGACAGATGTTTATTGTTGTTCTTGCATCTACCTTGCTCATCTCATCTATTTCGAAAAAATGCGAATAATGGTCAACTGTTATCAAAAAGTGTTTCTTCTTGTCTTTGACATTGATTTCGAACACGTCCAGCGATACAATCTCGAACGGCATTTTATACTGCTTCGGCAAATTTTGATTTTTTCCCTATTTATCTTTAATTTTTCGTTTTTCAATCTTTGCAGCAGTTGTGGTCCTTTGTCGCCTCTTCAATTGTTTTGCCCTTGCTGACCACCAGTATATCGTCTGCTATGCACGCTACGCCTTTCAATCCACATACAACCTGGTTTTGTTTCATTTGGAAAATTTCCATGGCAGGTTTTATTCCAAACGTAGGCGTTTAAAACGGTACTTTCCAGATGGAGTCCAGAAAGTTGTTAATTTGCTGCTTGTTTCGTTCAGTTCCAGCTGCCAGAAACCACTTCTAGCATAAAGCGTGCTAAATACTTTTGCGCCTGCCAGATCCGCTAGTATCTCTTCAATGGTCGGTAATTGGTACTTAACATCTCTTAAGGCTTTGTTTAATTCTCTTGGGTCGATGCAAATTCTAAGCTTGTTGTCACTTTTCCGGACCAAAACGATATCCATGTCTCCATTTCCTTTAGCGTTGCTTTTAGCTGCTCGCGTAGTGCTAGTGGAATTCGTCGTGGCGTTTCACACTTTGCAGTTATGTTTTCGTCGATTTCTAAGTGTACTTCTCCATTAAGCTTACCTAGCCCTTGAAAGACCACAGCCTCTGCTGTTGTGGGATCCTGTCTGACTTCTTTACATACTTCGATAAGCTTTGGCTGTTGACATGATTCGTCTGATAGAAGTGGGCAGTGATCCTTTTTTATTACGAAAAATAACAATTCGATTTAATCTTTGTAATTTTTAACTCTTAATTTTGTTGTGCCTACAGTTGAGATCTCGTTGCCTTCAATGGTTTTGAATTTCTGTCAGTCTCTTTAATTTGTGGGATCGGGTCTAAGTTCTATAATGTTGCCAGTCCCAGTATCTAATTGAGTTCTCATGAGTTTATACTTGCATTGTTTGCTTCTGATATTTAAACTTCTAAATAACCCTTTCGGAATACTTCCACCTATTACGTTCAGTATATACTCGCATTCTTCTCCGAGTTCTTGCTGTTCTTCAGCCGTTGTTAAAATTGGTTTCACCATTTTTCTATTGTTATAGCGCCTATTATAATTGTTATTTTCATCAAACATACATACCCTTGCATAGTGACCTCTCTTATTACATTTGTTACAGTACACTTTCCTCGCTGGGCAGTTTTCCTTATTATCAAGGTAAATGTTACCGCAGAATTTGCATTTGTTTTGTTTCTTCTCAAGGTTTTATTCAGTTTGATTTTGTCGCGTGTTACGAGTTTTCTGAATTTTATTGATTTCTCTGCTGTTGTCATCTATTGCTTTTAGTTGTTTCTCAGAAGTTTCCTTTGATCTACAAATTTCTATTGCCTTGCCTAACCTTATATCTTTATCTTACCATAGTCTTTCCCGTAAACTAGGGTCCCTTATGAAGCAGATTATCTTATCCAGTAGTAGATCGTCATGTAAATCTCCATATTGCGCATTTTTTATCATACTCCGGAGCCGATTAAAATATTCGTCGTATGACTCTTCATTTTCTTGTTTTGTCATATTAAATAATGCTCTTACGTACCTTTTGTTAACAGACGGTGTTAGATTTTGCCCTTTGCGTTTAGAAGGTCATCTGCTGTATTTGACTCTTCGTCACTGATTGGCATATCTGAATATCGTTTGAACACATCGTTCCCAATGGCTGTAAGTAAGATTGCTTTCTTTCTATTTTCGTTCTGTGTCGATAAGCTTGTTGCTTGCAAATATAATTCCCACTGAGTTTTGAAATATTTTGAGTTTTCTGCTATGTCCCCAAATTGTTTGTCAATTGGTTGTGGCAGTGTAATTTGGGGTAATACAATTTGCGACATTGTGTCCTGCCTATTTACAGCTCCCCTTTCTATCACTAACTTAAGTTGTTCTATTTGTTCTTTTAACTGTTGTACTTCAGCCATTTTTCTGCTGTCGAATATTCACGAATTTTTTGCTTGTGTTAATTTTTTGTCTTTTTTGCTTTGTGTTAATTTTTCATATAAGTCTGTTTTACACCTACACCATGTTATATTTTTATTCATTTGTTTAATATATAGGATTTAGTATAATTCAATTTAATATATTATAATATAATAATACACGTGTGTAATTTCCAAAAGATCTTCTTGTTCTCTACGCCCTGTCTTTTATATATACATATGTATCCTCTAAGGTGATGCCAGATCATTCAAATACATAAACATATACCATGTAATATGACACTGCAACGTAAGTATTCATAGTTATTATTACTGCAAATTCATCATCAATTGCATTAGCTTTATCAGCACCAGCTTTTAGATTGTCACCGTTCGCATGCAGATTAGAAAGCGGTAAATTCTTACCTTTTAGTGCTTTGGTAAGCTTTCAAAATTTTTAGAACCGGAAGGTAATTTAGAAATAAATTTTGACCAAGACTCATTTTTATACCGGTTTATATGGATATTTATAAGTCTGTTCAACTGCTTCAGATTACTAACTAATTTGGTTTTATAGTTTGGATCTCCAAATCTCTTCAATTTTAGATGTATTTGAAATGTATTTGAGATATCTCTTTGCCATAGATTTTTTGACCAACTGGAATCAGTTAAATACCTGTTTAGCGATAGAACATAACAGGTTTAGTGCTATATCAGCTTAATAATACAAGGGAACAAAAATTGTACTTAATTAAAAATGTCCATTAAAAAAACATGAAATTGGACCATGGTCTGAAGTTAAAAAAATCGAAATTCGGTATCCCTCATTTCGATAACAAAATGTCTGCTGCAGAAAGTTTAACAGGTAAAACGTTTTGACAAAACCTGGTGAATAAGTCTGGGTAATATATATATATATATATATATATATATATATATATATATATATATATATATATATATAAAGGCAATATTCGTAAAGTACTTTACAAGCAGAGTTGTATTAAACACAGTTCCGATGTGTGTGATTGGCGTTTAAGTCTCCAAATTTAAAAAATCATTTAAGGTATTAGTTTGTAAATTTAAGTCAGACCTAAGATTTGTAGTGTTCATTGGATTATACACAGAAGTAAAAATAACTGATCGTCTATTTATAAAAACTCGAATAGAAATATTTTTAACATTATATGTTTTTATTTTAGAAAATAACTTATGATCTATATTACCTTTTGCCGCGATGACGACACCTCCTCCGTGAGTAAGCCCGTCTTCTCTGTATATTTTGTAGCCTCCAAGTTGAAGTTTATGATGCGGTTTTGATATTGTTCTTTGAGTAAAAGAATATCAACATTTTTGTCATGAAGAACTAGTTCGAGCTGTGAAGCTGCTGACTCTATCGTTATGTCTTGAGCATTCTAGTTCATAACTAAAACATTTTGGGAGCCTGTTATGTTATATGGCATGTGTAAGAATCATACAAAATACCCTTAACTTGTCAAATTTGTTTTGATATTTTTGCAGTGCATCAACGGCATCAAATAATATTTCTTTAAGCCTTTCGTTGGAAAGTTTTCTTTATCAGCTTTAAAACTTGCATAAATTGGTCGCTTATTAGGCATTCTAGTTTTGGCCGCTACACACTTGCCTATTTCTTCTTCCATCTTGTGTGGTTTTGTTTAATGTGCAAACAGAAAAATAGTGATTACCTGCACACGTCGAGCGTACGTTGATTCGGTTGCAGTTCCCAGCACCGTGACCACATACTGAAGATTTGGCGCATTGAGTATAACCTTTAATTTAATTAATTTAAGTGGTCTTTCCATAAGATATAATACAAAATATCTAATTTGTGTTGGTCCGTGTTTTGCAACATGTTGTTTGTCAATCTCGATTAAATATATTATATTGCGCGTCTTAACAAACTCTTCCTCTTTTATCTTTGTCGTCAATCGAGGTAGACCAAGTAAAACCATCTTAAAAATTTTGCCGTCTTTTATCTCAAGAGTATTAAAGCAGAACTTTCTGTCCTTAAGAATTTAAATCGCTTCTTCGTAAAAAGGCAGCGAGTTGGAGATTTTGTTTGTTCCGCAGGACATTCTTTTAAACATATATTGCTCACCAATTTATCCAAACACAGATGAAAAACTGTGTGTCGGATTCACAGATATCGATGGAACTGTTTCTGTCATTGAAATTTCTCCTTCTTCTTCGGATAACAAATGAAATCTATTACTATTCGAAGGCCTGTCCGACAACATACATAGTTTAAGTCTGCCCCAACACTTTTTTCAGACTACTTATAGTCAAAATAGGGTTTAAGAATTAAAAACAAGAGTTTTTTGCGTTGATAAGTTATATTAAATTTAATTTTTTGCTCTAAATAATAAAATTAAGCAAAAATAAGTAAGGTGCTGCAACGATACCACCTGGTAAATTTAATTCGCCCCATTTTGCTAAAATATCCTTACAGTTTAACTAATACTTTATTCAAAAAAAATTATTTATCACGTATTGCACAGCTCATGCCCTTTCATACTGACCTTATAACTATTAATATGATACTGAAAGAGCATCTATAATGTTAAGAGTAAACAAGTGGAATTGATTTAAAGGAACGTCGTAGCAATCCAGAAAATGTAGAATTTCATTCTCTTGGTGTCTAATTTTTCATGCTATCTTGGAAAACGTCCGCATACATCTGTAAATAATTTTTCTTTCTTAAAATTTTTTTGAAAGTAAAGAAATTGAACTTAAGGCAAAATTAATAAAATTTATTTATCGCTCATATTTAGGTAAACGCCCACAGAACGGTTTCGGGGCGAAAATGTAATTTTAGAGTCTTTGTTCTAGGTTTTCGAACTTACCAAGGCGAATAAATACAGGCGATTTCACGGCTAAAACAGTGCAACAACACAAAAAACAACAGGGAATTTGTTGCTACAAAATTTATGCATGTTGTCAAAAAAAAAAATAAAATAAAAAAACAATCATAAGAAATTGGAAAAAATTAGACAAGTATTTTTAATTTTTTTTTACCAAAATTCTGCGGTGATGCATTATGCAAGAAATGCACGTTGCGACCTGTTGTACAACTTGAGAAGGATGTACAACAGATTGCAATATTTGTGGTGTAGTTGTATGAAGTTGCGCGTTGGCTGTACGAAAGGTCCAGAAGTTTTGATTTTTTGGCAACGGTAGTGGACATGTCGCTTGACATTATTCTATTTTACTTTTCATTTTCGTAGTGACAACATAGCAAAACACAGCGCAAAAGTAATCTATAGATTTAAAGAAAATTATATACTTATGTATAATATATAATATATGAATTAAAGTGGAGGATTTAGATGAAATGCGTGCAAGGTTTTTAAAAGTTTGTTATTAGAATATTTTAAATTAACTAATTCTTTAATCACTTTCGCTTCCTTCTTAACTTTTGTTTGCATTCTTTTTCTTCTTGGTCAACCACTCCATCGATAACAATATATGAAATAATATCGGATGGTTTCTATATAAAATAAAGTTGTGCCTGTGCAAGTTGCATAATTTATAGACAAAACACCCAACTTTATCACTAGCAGAGTTGTGTTACTTTTCTACAAGTGAGATTTTTCTCTCTTTAGCAGCATATGAAACTTGGAAGAAACAAAAGAGAAAACGTTTTGAACTTAACAGGTCTCCTAATTAATTTTTCCATAAGCAGACATATACGAGAAAAATAGAAAATGATCGAAATGTTCCCCAGTGTGTATTGTGCTAGGAAACACTTAATAATACTAGTTTAACGCCTTGTGGCTACTTGTTTCGTTGGAACTGTATTTTGGATTGGTTTGACGAAAGCAATGAATGCCCTTTTTGTAGGGAGACATCAAAGAAATCTTAAATTGTGTATCTAAAAAATTATTTATGACTTGCAGTTCTTGACTTCCTCCGCGTTCCATTTCTAATTTTATTAAAATTTAAAAAATGTATTTCTTTTTCGCATAAATTTTTTAAGGAACTTAAACTTTGCATTTTTTATTAAAAATCCAAACACATTAAAATTTTGTTTAACAAATAATTAATTTTTGACAATATTCATAAACAAAACAAATCGCCTTGACAACTACAAAGTGTACAGATGATGAGATTTTTCGCTCGTGCTTTCACCTGTATTATTTTGCAATGAAACTTACGCTGATCAAAAGTAAGTAAGATTAGTTTTTCTAAAGGGAGCTTTCTTAACCGTTCTCCAATTTTTTTTATGTATGTATTTTTTTGTATTTATCAAGCTTCAGTAGTTTTTCAAATTAAGAAAACACATCCAACCATTCAATACCTTAAGCGGTGTAAGACAAGGATGTTTTTTCTCCCCACTCCCTTTTATCACAACCCCTTATATTATTCTTGAATATAACAATGATCAAAACCTAAATATCCATTAGAGAATAAACCAACACTTCGAAGATCTGGAACACGCCGACTATATTATTCTGCCATAACTAAAGATAACATGCAGAGAAAGATTGATGTCCTCTCTTAAAGAGCAGAACAATCTGGGTTATAAATAAACGTAGCAAAAACAAAGTGTTTCACATTGAGTAATGCAAAACGATCATTTGAAATGAGATGAACATTTATTTTAGGTTCAATTCTCCTTGTGATCGTCACAGCAGTCTTCAATAGAAGACTGCCTAAGTTTGAATATGATTGGCTACTATTCTATTATCCGACTGACTTTGGCATTGCATTTTTATCAAATCAGCACAAGTTCAACTAACGATAAAGTGCACCAAGAGGTCCATTTACGTCAAACTGAAATGCTTGGAATGTAAGGCTTTAAACAATTTGGCATGGCGCAATAATTCCAGGTTTTTTTTGTTTTTGTAAAATTTGGTAAGCTGTCAAAAACGTCTGGCAATATGTGTATATGTATTTCAATATATTTTTAGTGGCTTTATTAGTTTTCACAAATACATACACACATATTGCCAGGCGTTTTTGACAGCTTAGCAGGATTTTACAAAAACAATATACACGTAAAAGCTAAAACATATGTTGACCGCATAATCTAATGCAGTCACCTGTTCAATGCGCATTGCAATTTGGTAATGAGTGTAACACGACCTCGATAACCTTCTTAATGAAATTGGTTTTGGGCAGTTGCGTAGATGTATCGAAAATTTCTTAAGTGAAAAACTTATTAGCAAAAAGGTTTCTAATTACCGATAAAAGCAAGTTATATTACTATTTTGGCATTTAAATATCACGTGAAGGAGACACCTTTTCTATAACAGTTGGTCAAACCCAATTCACTATGGAATTGGTTCAACAATATAGAATGGAGGACTGTAAACCTGTATTAACACCACTTAAGCCTCAAGTCATCTGTGCTAAAGAAGATTGTAAAACCATTTATAAGAAGGATTATAAATTAGCAACATATGCTCTTGTGCATCTAACAATAACCATTTAGTATTCCAGTTAGCCCAAATAAATTCGAGTCCACATGCAGAGCATATGCAAGGAGTCAAACAAATTCTACGCTACCTCTATTATACAAGGGATATGAAAATCTTAAATCAATATGGTGAAAGAATGCTAAGCGGATTTACCGATGCAAACAGGGGCACAACTTCTTAAGACCGTTAGCCTCATTTATATGCTATATGTTATAGAGTAAAAATTACGTAATTATTTTAAAATTCTATTACGCCATACTAATATTAAGACAACCCTGCAAGCAATGTAAACGCCTTCAACATTCATTTTCCTATCTTCATTTTTTGTTCCTTTTGTATATTCGATTGAGTTAGGACATATATTTTTCACTTAAATAAACTTTTATTCAAACCTAAAATTAACATACTTTTCGAAAGCAGTAGCCAAAAAATGTGTTTTGATCTGTATATTGATAAAAATAATAATATCTCTTTGCTTAAAACCTGTTCAGATTTATCTATTGTTTAGAGTGCAAAACACGTTTACTACATATATATGTATGTCTTAAAGCAAAGAATCACTTACTTCGATTCGTTAATAAATTTTTACATATAACATATATTTACATATAATTTTTATTCCGTTTTGAAGCAAATATGCATTACTTTTCCCTTATTTCTTTCTTGCAACAATGATACTTTTTTTTGTGGTCTAAAGGATTTTTTGAGTTTTTTTCATTTCTGCAGAAAATTTTGCCGAAAACTAAGTGTTGCCACAAAACAAATTTTTTTTTAACCCAAAAAAATTTTAAAAATGTAATCAAATGTATAAAGCAATAACAAAAATTAAAATTTATCTCTCCAAATCTCTGACCCAGACTTTAGATAAATATAAACTTGTTTAATAATTTATCTTACTTTTCCAGGCTCAACCCATTTAACTTAAAATTGACAAATAAAAGAAAAAGGAAGAGGATCTAGTTTTTTTTTCTCAGTTGAAAGAGAATCAATGCCAGTTTATGTGTAAACAAAAAATATACGGTATGAACTTTTAAAACAGAAATCGCGAGTGCAAAAACTAATATAAAATTGCAAAAATTCTTTCCAAAAAAATTTTTTTAACAATACTCAAAGTGTAACGATGTCATTAATAGAATAAAATTTTATATTTTGCATACTTGTTATTTTAAAAAGTTTGTAGTAGTTAAAAAGAAAATTAATAAATATATAAAATCAAAACTGACAGTGTGAAGAAAAATCATGTTAAATGCTACAATAAATACAATCAAGATCGTGTACAACAAATATAATGGCAGCATTAAACAAATGTGTTCCTTTAGTGAATAATAACGAAAGTGTATGAAGTAAAGGTGTTTAAAAACCTAAACCAAACTTTGATAGAATTTTGGTACGCGTTAAAAAGTGATTTAATAATTTTCAATTTAATGCGGACGCTTGCGAACTTAATACAAACACAAACATAACTGCATTTTTCTAAAATAAGCTTTAATAAAGATGTTTCACCGAAATTTCAACAGTAGAAAATTGCATACAAAATTTTTAGAAAATATCTGCGAAATTAACGCCATTTAAGTTACTCGATATAAAGAAGATGGGGAAAACACAATTTTAGCAATGATGTGGCTCCTTCTTTAATCTAATGTTTCAAATGTTTACCAATGAACGTACATCAGGTGGTTATAGAGCTCATTATATCTAACTAAAACCGGAAATCCTCAATGTAGTTTCTTGTTATACACATGTAATATACTTGTCAGCACATCGATTTTTGATAACAACGCAGCCCTGTGGCAACCAGATATTTGCAAGACCAAGTGTATATCTTATTTGAAAGAGTGGATGAATAAATGAAAAACAGTTCTTAATTAGGAAAATTGTAGGCATTAAAATAATTAACCAAATATCACGTAACCCTCGGATGCTAAACATCCCGGTAAATTTTTTAATAGTCGCTTAATTTGGAAAAGACACATATAACTAAAATAAAAGCAGATAAAATTTAAAGCTTAGACTGTGAGATTCTATTTTTTCAGCTAGGAAAATATAAAAATTAAATATAAAATTCTACAAACAAAATGCAACACGGTAATTGCAGTAGGGATACATTTTTTTTCGTTAGGTTTAAGATACGAAAACCTGTTTTAAGTATAATAAATCTACAAATAATAGAAACATCTTTATACTAAATACAAGATTCTATCTTAATTTCAGCGCAATTCCTATAAGCTTTTAAGCTGTTATACTTTTATCCATATGGCTTTAAGAAATAATAACATTTTATTCTCCAGAACCAATATTTACCTGCTACTAATGGATATGATTAATAGACTCCAAGAAGTGTTCGTTTTTCTTACTTTAGTTGTTATGCAGAAAAGGCGCGCTGCTATTTTTAGATGGTGTACGATAGAGGTTCAATAGAAATTAAATAAATTCAGTTATTTTCGTTCGTTCTTAATTTTTCTTACAAAACCTTTGTGTGCAGATCTATTTAAATATAATTACTAAAAGTTTTTCTAAAAGAAGTTGGAAAAAGCAATAAACCACTTTTTTATAATATTACAAAATGTGGACGCAGTTAATGTCAAGCTGTTATTAACATATTAAATAAAACTACTATCACAAAGAAGAAAATAAATAAATAAAATACAGAATATCTGCATAAATATTAAACTCAAATAGTTATTTATAAAACATTTTTATTTTTTTAAGAAACCTGTTAAATATATTATCAGCAGTTATTTCGTTTTTAACCAACTTGTTTAAATATTTAAATTTTCAAAATTCGCATCCAACTGGTGGAAAAATAATTACAACATGTGTGAGTTTGTAAATGTTGGAGTATATGTTTTCCTAAAAAAGCTTAAAAGTAAAATGAAATTGATCTTGACCTAAAATTTGATTCGTTTGTTACAAGCTGAACTCACACAAGGTGGCAGCGCCGCACAGTGGATGAAAATTATATTTCATTCGCGAAAATTCTATAACTTTTAAACGGATCAAAATATTGAAGTAATTTTTTTAATGGATAGATATTTAGTTCAGCTTGACCCAGTCTGAATTACATTTAAATTGATTCAGGACTTTTTAGGGATTTCTGGTCAAAGTTGTACTTTTGATTTTTTTTTAACTTTTGGAGTGAAATATGGGTTTATTTTTTTATATGTATAATAAGAAATTTAATGTTTGGAACAAAATAATAATTTTAATTGTTTTTTGTGATAATGTAATTTTTTTAATGTAACACTCAAAAAATAGTAAAATTAACTGGAGATTTTGCTGCTACTACAGAAAACTGTATTATTTTTTGCTGTCAAATTTAATAATTTAAAAAAAACATTTTAAAAATAAAAACTGCAATAGATTTTAATAGCATTTGAAACCACGGTAAGTCTATTTATTATTATTTTTTGTTAATACTATGTTTTCGTACTTAAATAACAATTAAAAGCAATTATAATTATTATTCTTTTGACACGAATCTTGATTGTAAATATTCTCTATTTGGTTCTATGCTATTTGCGCTCTTTGGTAGCTTTTTGGTTTCTTCATTTTAATCCCGATGTTCAACTTTCCACTGATTTAGAATACTGGAGATGAACGGATCTGACGTTGCCAATAATATATTAAATAGATCTTCATTTGTGGAATTTCGTGAAATTTTTCTAGTATTGTGCTCTCTACCAAATCTGTAATCATTGTTCCTTTTTTCCTGAGCCTTCTCTGATAGATCTCCTAGTGGCACCAAATGATATATAAAGATAACTTCTTTATGATAATGGAACCCTATCTTGCTTTGCTTTTTCTGCAGCGACAGTTAGTTGGCCTTCCAACCACTTTCCACTTTTAATATAAAACTTTTGTTTACTGAAGCTAACTTCTTTGTAGCGTTTTTTAGTACTTTTACAAAATTAGATAATTGCTCTTGTATTTCAGTGCTACACGAATTAAAGTTTATTTTTATTTTAACGTAACTAAGAACATCTTCCTGGTTTTTATTTCTAAAATACTCTTCGACCAGTTCTTTATAACTGAAGCTCTCCATATTTTTCTGAATCCGTAGTTTCATGAATTTTTGGGTTTGTTATGTTTTATCACTTGCAAATATACGCCCGTACACGTAAAGGATTAATTTATTATTGGGTAATCCCTTATCGAATCCGTAGTTCATACATTTTCTCCTAGTGGCACCAAATGATATACAAAGATATCTTCTTTATGATAATGGAAACCTATCTTGCTTTGCTTTTTCTGCAGCGACAGTTGGTTGGCCTTCTAACCACTTTTCACTTTTAATATAAAACTTTTGTTTACTGAAGCTAACTTCTTTGTAGCGTTTTTTAGTACTTTTACAAAATTAGATAATTGCTCTTGTATTTCGGTGCTACACAAATTAAAGTTTATTTTTATTTTAACGTAACTAAGAACATCTTCCTGGTTTTTATTTCTAAAATACTCTTCGACCAGTTCTTTATAACTGAAGCTCTCCATATTTTTCTGAATCCGTAGTTTCATGAATTTTTGGGTTTGTTATGTTTTATCACTTGCAAATATACGCCCGTACACGTAAAGGATTAACTTATTATTAGGTAATCCCTTATCGAATCCGTAGTTCATACATTTTCACACATTGATCTTCAATTTCATAGCACGTGGTACTTAAATTAAACAAAACTGCATTTGTTATCCAGATTTTAATATCAGGTAAAACTAATTAGTATCTCGCCAATATCTTTAGTGGCTTAATGTCGCGATTAAGGTTTATAACAGCTATATTAGAAAGAGATCAATTGTTGACTGTGATATTTTTATGATTATTTATTGTCATATTTATGACTTATTTTTTTTTTCTAATCAAATCAAAGCCATAAAACCCTTTCGCAGGTATTATACTTAATTCTTTTAGTATTTAATATGAAGAGCCAGCAATTTGGTTGCATGATCCGATGCTATGTTGATCCTGTGCTAAGTTTTTTTGATTTGTTAAATATGTATGGTGAAATCCGATGATGATGATGTGCCTTGATGATTACGCGGTGCTGGTATTTGGGTGGATATAGGTGTTGAAGCCCTTTTGCGTGTTCGTCTCACTTCTAAGAACAAAAAAATAAAACCAATGAGGATCAACGACGAGTAACCAACGATAGTGTGGTGGTAGTTGTGCATGGTGATCCTGTTTGGAAGCTAAACGATTTCTTGTGCAGCTAATGAGGTTTGCAGGACTGTCAGGTTTTATATATGCGTCATGTGCTAGGTTGAATAAATTTCATTTAACATAGTTTTAAACGTTCTGTATGCTGTTGTTCCGTAATTTCCCAAAGCCTAGTGTATGAAGTCTTAACAAAGCTGGATATCGTATATTGTCCATGCACTGACATGAATTTGTTTTTAAAGACACATTCCGGTCATAGGCTGAATAAACCTGACCTTTCGAGAATCAATTGCCTTATTTCCTTATTGCACACAGCTGTTGCCTGAAATGTAGCTTGCATGGCATAGATCCATTTGCTTTATGCCGAAGAGAAGTCCACGTGGCAGTGTTTTTAATTGTTGCATTGGAGAGTCTGCCTGACTGTTGTAAAATGGATCAATTTCACAAGAGCGTGTTGTCCCGCCTTGCTCATGTTGAATTTGCACCTTCGAGCACAGGTAGAATTTTTCTTTAATTATTGTGCAGGAACCAAACGCGGCGTCACTCATTGTCACATATTGATTGTTAACAGAATTGATGACCATGAGGCTTTATTGCTACCAGTGTGCTATTAACCCAGTGCGGTATTGCAATGAGATTAAATATTTCAGACTGTTTTCGTTCATTCAACAGTAATGTGATGCAAAATATCACGGTGTTTCTTGTGAGTTCTCCTTTGACCTTCATTCTTGTTTCACAGGCAATTCAAATGATTCAGGGAGATGGAATCTCACTTTTTCTATTTCCTGTTGTAGTTGCTGTGGAGTCAAAAGCAACGTATTTATAATGCCATGGTGACTGTTTGTTAAAATGTCAAATATATCCAATTGCATGCGTTGTAAGTTTGCTGCTGTGATTGTTAATTGAGTGTAGAGCGATGAAAAAATGCGGTAGAGTATTTCTTCTTGTAGCTCGTTGCTGTCATCATGTATTCGGTTGTAGATTAGTACTATTTGTTTGTCAATTCGCTCAAATTTTCCTTTAACTGTGTCTTGATCTGCCTTGAGAATATTGATTGTAGAATCTTTAATCGAGGTTTGATTTTTTACGTTTATTAGTTGTAATTGCTTGAGCCATTTGTTCAGCATATTCAGAATCGAAAAATCCAAAAAGTGAATGTGCGATATTTCCAACTATATCAAGATCTCCTCTTTTATGGCTTCTTCCAGAAAGTATTGTACTGTCCATTGTAAGCTCCTCTTCTCTATGTTGAAAATAATTGGCAATAATTGCAAATTGCCTTTTGTTTCATTTTTTTGTGTTTCGGTACCCTTTGTGAATATTTTTAACTCAGACTTAAATCCGTCAAGATTCTAATATACTAAGAGCTGCCATTCTGTTGGAGATAATACCGCTGGCCCGATTCCTTCAAAGTGTATGCTAAGTTTTCCAAATTGTACGTACTAACATGAGAGTTAAGGCAACTGTGAGAATAATGTGGGTTATGGAAAACCGTCTCCTTTATTTTTAGGAATTTCTGACTTGTCGTTTTGGCATGCTTTCCTACAGTCATCCGGTTGTTGAGGTTCATCAGACTGGTAATAGTGCTAATCGAGCAACTGGACTTTCGCAAATGCCGTTTGATGTTCTAACGTTCTCTACTCGGACCAGGCCATCATCTCCTTGATGTGTGTTTACTATTATACCCAGTGGCCATTCTAACGGTACTGTATTGTATTCTTTTATTAGGACCATGTCCCCAGGCATAACATTCATTTGTTGTGTTTTCCATTTGTGCCTTTACTGTAGCTCGCATAAATACTCTCGCGACCATCATCTTCAAAACTCCCTTTTCAGATGTATTACAAGTTTCCATCTATCCAGGAGGCTAAGCTTGTTTGGTAGAGAACGTGAATCAACTTGTGCTAAGAGTTAATGCACTTAGGTCATCAGGGTTGTTTGACATTGGACTAGTAGGCCTTGAATTTATAATGCCCTCAATCTCTATTACCACGGTATCAAGGTCTTTGTATCTTAATGATGCTGTTGCAGAACTTCTGACTAGAAGATGCTTAGCTGATTTTACTGCTGCTCCCCAAATGCCACTGAAATGAGGTGCTGTAGGTGGTATAAAATGGAACGTAATTTTTCTGGATGTGCATTCTTTATTAATTGCTTCGTTGGCCGAACAGGTATAAATTGCCTCTGAGAGTTCCTGCAGTTGATTTTTCGCACCAACGAAGTTAGTTGGGTTGTCGCAATGTAGGTTTTGACAGTGACCTAGTCTGCTTGTAATTGTTTTATGGCATCTATAAAGGCTTCTGTGGTTAAATGGCTCACCAATTCATGATGTACTGATTTTGAAGCGAAACAGCAAAATATCAAATGTAGGCCTTTTGAGGTTTCTTTCCTCTTACTTTGTGGTGAATCCAGAATTTACCGCAGAAATCAACACCTGAATTGATGAATGGCCAGGCAGGGCTACCGCTTTCTGATGGTAGATTGCCATAATTTGTTCAAGTAATCTCGGTTTTGCTTTTGTGCATTGCGCACAGTGCTGTAAAATTGATCGTGGTGCCGTTTTCCCTTTAACTGGCCAATAAATTTGCCTTACATATGCTAACAACGCTTAGGACCACAGTGTCGATTTTTCACATGTATCATTTGCATTAGTAACTTTGATATCGGATCGTTGCACACTGGGCGAAACCATAAATTTAGCTCAGAGTAATATATATTTTCCTAAAAAATGGTTCGATTTTCGTCAAATAAATTTTGTTTAACAGATTACATATCCACAAATAAGAATTAGTTAAGAAATAATTTTTGAATCAGTTGGAAATTTTTATTTCACGGGGATGTATTGGAATCAATCCCCTACACAAGGTATTGACTAGGGGAACCACGGAGGCGTGATTTTCTTAACTATATCTCTCTTGAGAGCTTCCCCTGTGGGGAGATACCTACTTAATGGCAGTTTCCTCTTGTCACGTCGCAGAGTTTTCGTCGCGCCTTAACACATTTTTATAGTGTTCTCTCGTTCTCTGTCCCTCTTGGTCGGGGACTGCTTATTCAATATTTACAGCTAACCTACATATCTGCAGGAAGTCAAGTAATCCACCACCTGCTGACCCCGGTAGTAGCCCAAGCAAGCTCTACCTGTTTAAATATATCTATATAAATATAAAATTCTTTCACCCTGTAAAAAATTTTTCCCACACATTAAATAAAACCGCTGTGAAATTATTATTAGTTTTCTCAGACTTCAGGTGCAAAACATTATTCGGCTAAATTAGCGTCTACGAGCCAAACTTTTGTTCAGACAAAATTCTACTTAATTGTTGGAAATTCTTATTTAATTTATCAAATTTAATAATAATTATTCACTGTCCCACACACTATCATCTGACAAAGTTTTCTATACTATTAATCAACAGAAGATTGATGAAATCTTTATCTAAAGGCTCTTTGTTTTTCAGAGACTTAGCTGTGCCTTTCGATAGCTCCATGGTGTTTTTACGGGAACTTTTCCGACAATTACTTGATCGGAATTTCTGTAATCTTTTTTTTTTGCGCTTCGAGAGCTTTTTCTGAAAACATGCCTGGTAAAAGGAAAAAAATAATAGTATGTATCTGCACCATGTATAAAAATTAGATGAAAGTTTTTATGCAATTCGTCATAAAACTTACCTATTGGAAGAGCAACGTGTCTTATTATATCAGAACTATGGACCAAAATCTTATGCACAGATGCAGGCATATAAAACCGTGGATACATGTCCACAAATATGGTTGCTCTTGCATATGTATACAGGTGGAATGCATCTGTGTTGAACTCAAAACCAGAAGCCAGGGTACGTAAGATGACTCCAAAAGGACGGATAAATGAAAAACTCACACCAGTTATATGTGTAACTAGATTTGGACTAGATAGATAGATAGATAGATAGATAGATAGATAAAATTCTTTATTTGTTGTAATAAATTAACATTTCAAAGATATATTATAATTGTGATTAGATTTGGACTATTGAAAAACTTTCTTGCTGTGTTTCCATTATTAGTTGTACCTGATCCGGGCAAAGGTATATCAACTAATATATAAATTTCTTTTCTGAGTTTCTCTTGAATTTTTTTTCTCATCCACAATCTTCTTATCCGTACCGCGGACTTGCCATTTTTTAATAGAAATTTTGTAAGCAATATGCAAACTGCATTCGAAGAAGCGAATCCATGCGTAAAGAGTGGTTAAGCCGTACTCACATGGATTTTCTTTACACGGTAAATTTTTTATCGTCTCCAAATCATTCATGCTTTTCGGTGATGTTCCACAAATTCCACATTTTTGGGATGACGAGTTTGCGACAACACTAAACACCTTCCGATCAATCATGGTCATATGAAATTGATGGCGTACTATGAAGTTTTCAAGGCTAGTTGTCTGTATTTGAGCAATTTGGCTCTCGACAATTTACAGCTCGCTTATAACAAACATAGCTGTTGTCTTTTGGCAAAATAGTTTCAAAAGATTGCAATAACCAGTTTTTGATGGTTTAGTTTTTTGCCAAACAACAGTAGATCCAAAAACCATTTGTAGAAGTACCAAGCAAACCGCAAACATGTATTGGTCGATCACGCAAGCATCAATATAATCAAAACTATGTCGATATGTTGCGTGGACACTACTCCCATCAAAACCCTATTTATACATGACAGTTATTTCTGCTGCCTTATTACTATCTGTAATATTTTGCTCTTACCTTTACGCAGTAAACAATCTGGCCATTGTCGTCAGATTGAACGAAAGTTTTGATTCTTTTAGGCATCTCTACATCGGAAATCATCGGAGATACCACTTTCTTGACAATCACTAAAATTCATTATAGGCCGCCCAGCATTTGAGATTAAATCCAATAAAGCAATTTCACCATTCAACCACATTTTGTTCTTTTTCTCAAATTGATCATTATTATAATGGCTTTTTCTTCACCTTGTTGCCAATTTAGAGGAAAAGGTTTTAATTTGCGTGAAACTTGAATGCATTTATCGTTGTTGTAGTAAGCTCTATCCATCCACAGCAAAATTTTTTTTTGGTGGATCAGCTTTTGCATGCCAAACCAAAAATAGCTCTCTCCTGCAGCCGTACTCTCTCGTAGCTAATTTTCTATCTCGATCGCTTAAATGCTAAAAATAAATTTAGGCGAATATTTTAGCAATGTCGCTAAATTTGTATTCTGTTACTCTAATCTCTTAGCGTAAATTTACTATTTTCGCCCTAGCTAATTTGTAAAAGAAGTCTTTTCTTTTCATTATATTTTCAATAATGCTGTTAGAATGAGACAAACTTGTGAAGCTCGTTTTAAACATTTGATATTAGTGTTACCTAACTTTATATTTTGTTTTCCATATAAATGTTAAATATTTCGCACCAAAAAGTTTTAAAAATATGTTGTAAAACGTAAAATTTTTAATATACTTTTAAAAAATATTTATCAAAACTTATATTGTTTTGTAATATATTTGTTCGGATAATAATATAGTTCATGATTTACGCATATTATTTTTTCAAGAAATCGCCAGTGTTGTAGTTAAGTAAATTATTTATAATTAAAAGTATATTATAGAAAAGTAGAATTATAACTTTTATAAATTATAAAATTTTCTAAACGTAAAATTTTCTTTTTATAAAGCCAATCAATAAACACAAAAAGCATAAAGGTAAAAACAACACGATTTTGTTACTAAAAAGGAACATTTTATTGAACTACTTAAGGCTAGATGAGAAAAAGATATATATTAAAGCAGTTAATTGTTATTCTTTAGCTTACTTCCTCCATGGTAAACTCTCAACAAAATTTAAATTACTGTTTAGCAGCACAAAATACTTATTGCTAAAAATTAAGCATTTAAGACACAAATAACACTGTACAACACACAAAAAAATTACAAGGTCCGGGCTAGAGGAGAAAAAAAAAGAGATATGTGTATCGGTTTTAAAAGCTTACATCTGAATTTCATTTGAGAGGGGGTTAAAGTTTCCCAGCTCTGGCACATTCTTATTGTTAAACGACATAAGAAACCATGTGACCCTTACATTTTAGGTATAAAATGTGTTCAGCAAATTTATGTAAAATGTTACGGAGAACATTTTTCTAGAAATGTTAACACTCTAACTCCTCAAGATATGGGTCTTTTTTGTCCTTCTTTTAAAAAAGAGCAAAAACACCATTAAAACAGGGTTTTAGAGGGTTAAAATTTTCCACAAAAATATTACCCGTTAAATTTTACTATAAGTCCCTAAATACACCAAAATGGAAAATTCAACCATAAAGTCAGAAATAAGACGCAACAAAAGAGAGCTTAGGGTTAATTTCGTATTTATTAAGAATTTTATTTTAAAGCAAATTTGGATAGCATTAATTACATTTTTTTTAGCTCTAGGCAATTCCACTTCATTATCATACAATGTTCAGCATATTTCAGCGGTAAGCGAATGAATGCTTTTACCAAAGATAGCGTCTTTCTTGGAATAAATTTTTCACCTTGAAATATCATTCCTACATTTTTTGTCGAGTTCTGAATAAAATTGGGAATTAGTCCAGAATTTTTACATTTTATCAGAAACGTAATCGTCGATTTTGTGTTCAGTTATCTTTGCTTAAGGGATTTGTGTTTATTTATAAAATTTTTTATATTATAATGTTTGCGTTTAATCTCGCTGTAAACCATTTTAATATGAGATCTTTACGGCGTGCTCTCCGTAGTTTATATAATATTCACTAAATTTGGTCGACCTTTTTCTGCAATTCCTATGTAGTTTTAAATAATTTTTGAGCTTGACAAAAATGTAAGAATGATATTTGAAGGTGAAAAATTTATTTCAAGAAAGACGCTATCTTTGGTGGAGAATATATTAAAAAATTTCCATTATAAAATCCTTAACGTATTAATAAAACAGAAGCATGACCTAAACAGATATAACGAGAAAAAAATAAGAGAAATTGAGGAAAAAGTTAATAAACATTTAAATGAACAAGAATATGAAAAATTTAGGAGTAGTCAATGTAGTACTCAAAAAAGTCTAGAGCAAAAAATAAAGCAGCGACACAAGAAGAAGTTTGAGAACTTACAGATCGCACAGAAAAAATATCTGGATATAGGGCAATCGGGAAAATGGTTTGTGAATAAATCCAGTATAACTATCCCAGAAGATATTCAAGGGCTACTATCACTAGGACAAAACATGCAATACCAACAGCAAAACCAAAATTCCCAAAATTGAAATATATTGCAGATATTGAGGACTGTATCCAGACACTGGAAAATAGGGAGCAACAAGAAATAGCACGGACAAAGTTTACTTTAATAATGGAGAATTATCTTAATAAACATAAGCTTAATGAACGCGACCGTTTTGTATTAAACGTAGTCGATAAAACGAAGAAAATTCTTAAAAGAAATAAAAACATTGCCATTTTAGAAGCGGACAAAGAAAATGTGACAGTTGCAATGGATAAAACCGACTATGAAAAGAAAATGGATGCTATTCTTACAGATATAATGACTTATAGAAGACTGAATAAGGACCCTACATCATCATTACAAAGGAAAAACAACGAATTGATTGATTATCTTTATAAGTGCAATATAATATCAACGATAGATCGCAAAAAGTTTAAAAAGGACAATGTTATTGTACGGGATGTAACATAGATCGCTTCCACGTAGTGCATCCTGGGTAACGCTAAATGATCTATACCCCCTCCCCCCCCCCCTGGCACGACCTTTTTCTGTCCAAGGACCTTTCTTCCGATTTTTCGGCACGTTTTTATTTGACTTGGGCTGGTGGTTATGGCTTCTGGACCTAGTAACACCGGGGTGAAACCCTGTGGGAACGGCTCCAGTTTAAGGTCATAACTATCTCCGTCCCGTTAAAACCCTGGCAGGCCTCATAGTACGTTCGATACCCGTCACCGTTAAGTTGGTGGTGTAGGTTTGGTTGAGTTTACTCCCAATTAGCAACGGTCTGGCTCTGAGCACCTGTCCCCATGAAGGCTGGTGCCAAACCTCGCATGGCCTCCCTGCTTGCATAGATAACCATGGGACCTTTGAGTTGACTACACATACGGGTGGAGATAGCGGCTGTTAGTGGGGACCCATTTCACATGAACAAAACCTCAACTTCAACTACAAAAAAGACCACAAAGGCCAACCCTAAAAGGGAGCCGGTTGTATTGCAACGGCAAAAGCCGGCAATCCATAAACAACCTTCGTCTGTGACCTCATCCCGCACCGCAATCCCCAAGGGTTGCGTAATGCCCTCTTCGAGCACCACAATCACTCCTGCTACAGAACAGAGTGAAAGAGGGGCTCCCCCGCATATTGGTCCAACTACTGATGTAAGGGCATTGGTTAAGCCAGCCCAAACAACTGGTAGTCTGGGCCCTAGCACGTCCTCCTCTTCTCGTGCACACATCAACGCGTCGACGCGGGCGTATAGGACCAGAAGATCTGCCTACCGGATCCTGCAAAAGTTTGGTGGGCAAGATCCGAACACTTTGTCTGAAAAGGACCAGACTAAACTTAAATGGGCCAAACAGAACTTGGAGTCTCGCCCTACTAACGGCCTCAGAAACGACAAAGGTCGGCTGAGGAAACCGCTACTTCAGCCCCTCAACTGCCTAAATGGCCAAAAACTTTAGCATCCAAACCGGTGTCCTCACGTCCCCTTAGACACTAGTAAAAGTGACGGGACTATATCTCCAGATAATTGGAGGTTAGTCCAAGCGGCTCTTCGCAGTGTCTATAAGGACATAATTTCAGCCAATCCTGGCCCCTCCCCCTCATGCCGTGATGCGGGCTGGTATCAGGGGCATGTTAAATTTATCGCTTGTGCTGATCAACGCTCAGCGGACCTGTACAAGCAGGCAATTGACAGCCTAGGTGAAATCTGGTCGGGTGCTAAGCTCTTAGCTGTATCCAAAGACCAGATTCCGAACCGTCCAAGATCCTTCGCCCGAATCCCGACAGATCCCTCCACTCCGGATGAAATTCTGGAGCTGATTAAACTCAGCAATAAAGAGCTGCCTACAGCCGACTGGAAGGTCGCTAAAGTAAGCGAGCCAAAGGGCCATTTCCGTGACGCTATCATTGTCATCAACGACGAGTCCCTCGCCCGACTTAACGCCTGTAAGGGGGAGATCAACTACGGTTTCGACTCTATCTCTCTCAGGATCTATATAGGGAAAATTCTAAACTTCCCACGGAACCTCTGGTACCAGAGGTTACCGCTGGACGGACTGAACCTTTACGATTGGCTCCGGCCTCCATGTGCGGTTCAGATATGTCGGATGACACAAGGTGTCATCTCTTCATCTGAGTTTGCTGGCGACTTTTTCCGGCAAATGAGTCTCAGATCCGTATACCTGGCAAAAAGCTAGGAATCACTCCTGTCTGAGGGAGATTCCGACGCTACCCTTACGGCCAAAAATAATGATGATGAGGGTTGTGCAAATTAACCTTCATCATTCCATCGCTGCTTCTGCGGCCTTACTCCTCCGCCTGTCACAGAAAGGAGAGGATATTGTTCTGGTCCAGGAACCATGGGTTATTAATGATCGGATTTCTGGACTATCTATGGATGGCTACAAAACTGTCTACGTCACAGGTCAAGGTAAACCCAGGGCCTATATTATGATTAAGTATAATATTAACGCTTTCTTTCTTCGCAGATTCAGTGACAGAGACAGCGTTGCCATAGCAGTGGAGACGGGCTCGAAGGATGTCTGGGTGGTCTCCAGTTATATGGCCCATGATCATGGTAATTCACCACCACATGATCTGCTAAAGCTTCTGGTTGCAGAGGCTAACAACAGTCAAACGCCGGTCATCATTGGGGCCGATGCTAACGCTCATCACTATATGTTGGGCAGCATGGATGTCAATGAACGGTGTGAGTCTCTTTTTGATTTTATATTATTGTATGACTTAAGTATTGTCAATAGGGGAAGCGAGCCTATCTTCGTCACTTCGAGTAGAAGGGAGGTTCTCGATCTTACCTTGACAGGTGGTGGCTGGTCTGATATTGTCAGAAATTGGAGTGTGTCTCAAGAGTGCTCCTTTTCTGACCATAGGTATTTATCTTATAAGTTAGATCTAGGATCAGTAGGTTCCGGAGTGTCTCACTCCTACATAAATAGGATACAAACGGACTGGAATAAATTTCGGTCCATTTTAGAGCTTGGTCTAAGGCCTGCTCCCTTCAAGATTAATGACCACTGCAATATTGATCGGGCGGTTGAATTCTTGACCTTGCAGATATGCTCTGCGGCGAAAGCGGCCTGCAATCCACCGAAGCCAAGGGGTAAACCGAAACCCCCTTGGTGGAATACGGAGATTGCAGAGTTACGCAAGGAATGTAGAAGACTCTTTAATAGGGCCAAAAATAGTGGAAACTGGCTGCCCTACAAGGATAAACAAAGGTAGTTTAAGTATGCCATACGTAGATCCAAAAGAGCCTCATGGAAAACTTTCTGTGGCAACATAGAAAGCTCGTCCGAAACCAGCAGGCTACGCAGGATTCTTAGCACGTCCCCGAGAGTTATTGAGAGTATTCAGAAGCCGGACGGTGAATGGACGGACTCTGTAATCGATACCTTGGAGACGCTGCTTGATACTCACTTCCCTGGTAGTGAAAGGATTGACGAAGCGATGGGGATTGTGAATTCCGCGTCGGTTTTTCCAGCCACTTTCCGGGTGACCAATGCTCACTTAGAGTGGGCCATCATGTCGTTTGATGCCTTTAAGTCTCCTGGGATTGACAATATCATTCCAGCGGACTTGCAACATGGCATAGACCTTATAAAACCATGGCTATTGCAAATCCACAATGCTTGCCTGGAAAATACTTACATGCCCATGGGTTGGCGTGTAGCCCGAGTTGTTTTCATCCCTAAAGCGGGGAAGACCTCTCCTATTAAACCCAAGGACTTTAGGCCCATAAGCCTGTCGTCCTTCTTACTCAAAACGCTGGAAAGGATTCTTGATCTTCAGATCAGGAACTCCATTAATCCCGCGCTAATTTCTAGCTCGCAGCATGCCTACACGAAAGGAAAATCTGTGGAAACAGCGCTGCATGTGTTATTATCCGATGTTGAAAAGTCCCTTTCAAATAAGGATTTTACGCTTGCAGTGTTTCTTGACATAGAAGGAGCTTTCAATAACGTCTGCCCCAATGCCGTTATAAAGGCCGTCTTGGATCTCGATCTTGATGCAAATCTGGTGGGATTCATTGCGCAACTACTGAAGACACGTATCATCACGTCCACCTTGGGAAATGATCATGTTGTAAGGGTGGTGAAAAGAGGCACTCCACAAGGTGGCGTATTGTCTCCCCTTATCTGGAATCTGGCAGTCAACACGCTGCTACGGCAACTGGACCAAACGGGTAATGGGGTGATAGCTTATGCTGATGACATTGCTATCGCAGTCTCTGGAAAGTACCTGTCAACACTCACAGAACGGATGAACTATTCGCTTAATGTTCTGTCCCAATCGTGCTGCGATTTTGATCTTACTGTCAACCCCGGCAAAACGGAGGTTATGCTCTTCACACGGAGATACAAGATCCCGAATTTTACTGCACCTAGGCTGAATGGCATTGTGCTTAGTGTAAGTAAAAGTGTGAAATACCTCGGGGTGATACTTGACCCCAAACTTCAATGGAAGGCAAACATTGCCGAAAGAGCTCGGAAGGCGACCTGTGCGAAACCTCTTGACAAAGTCAGGAGAACAGCCGCCATTTTGATTACTGGGGCTCTTCGAACTACTTCGACAAAGGCTCTGTTTGCTCTTCTCCACTGGTTACCTACCAAACTTCTGGCATTGCAACAGGCTAAATGCTGTGCAGCCAGGCTTAATGCTCTCTCACGCTGGCTCAGGCTGGACATAGGGCACTCTAAGATTATCGATCGGGATGTTCCACTGCCGTTATTGGTAGACTACATCTCCTCTACTCCCGCTCTGGACCACGGGTTTCGGATCCATATTCTCAATAGAGAGACTTGGGTCCGTAACGAAGTGGTCGTGGGTGGTACTGTTGACATCTACACCGATGGCTCGAAACTGGACGACAGAGTCGGTTGCGGAATCTTCTCCAATCATCTTGGACTAAGACTCTCCCTCAGACTCCCTGACTACTGTAGCGTCTTTCAAGCCGAGGTAATGGCCATTCTGAAAACATCCGAAATAGCGCTCAGGGACGATCTTTCTGGTCATGCTATTCGGATATTTTCTGACAGTCAGGCGGCTATCAGGGCGCTTGCTGATGCATATAGTACATCTAAGCTAGTCCTGAGTTGTCGCTCATCACTGAACACTTTATCGGAGCGATCACAGATTGACCTGTTTTGGGTCCCTGGCCACAGGGATATCCAGGGCAACTGTGAGGCCGATGATCTCGCAAAACGGGGCACATTGCTTCCTAATGTCTCCCCGCTACCAGACATTGGAATTTCTCTGGCAACGGTGAAAATGGCCATAAAGAACCACTATCTAAATTTGGCTCGCAAATTATGGGTAGATGAAAGTTCCTGCTGTGTCTCCAGACAACTGTGGACTACACTGGACCTCAAGCGGACCAGGCAGCTGCTCAGACTGGACAGAAAATCCATAAGTATCACGGTCTCTGTACTTACTGGACACTGTCTAATAGGTAGGCATGCGGAAAGACTTGGTCTGCCTTTTAATGATTTCTGCCGCAGTTGTGGCTCGGAGGATGAGGAAGAGACCGTACTGCACCTCCTGTGCCACTGCCCATCCCTGGCTCGAAGAAGACTAAGAATTCTGGGCTCTCCTTTCTTTGGAACTCTTACGGAGCTATCATCCCATTCTATAAGGGACATAGCGAAGTTCATCCGTGAATCCTCATGGTTCTCGGCTGGGTAATGGGAGTCATGCCGCCTTCTTTGTGGTATCACAACGGGCCATTCGTTTGTGCTCAAGTGAGCTTCGTCGCGAGAGGCTGCCACTCCTAACTAACTAACTATGTTATTGTACCTAGGATTTACGGACTACCCAAAATCCATAAAGAAGATACCCCACTTAGACCAATTTGTTCCTCGATTAACTCACTTTCAGTGGAACTCTGCAAACTTTTGACGAATATATTAAATCTTACAATTAATTCTGAATACAATATTAAGGACGCAATACAATTTAAAAATAGAATTAACAACTGTGCAATATCTGAAGAAGAAAAAGTAGTGTCCTTTGAGGTAGTGTCGTTATTTCCGAGCATACCTGTGGACTACGCTATTGAACTAATAAGCAGAAAATGGAACGACATTAAAAAACATACATCAATTCCTAAGGACTTATTTTTAAAAATACTTAAATTTTGCATTAAAGACAATAGATATTTTAGATATAAGGACAAGGTCTACAGTCAACACAGTGGTTTGCCTATGGGTTCTCCAGCATCACCTATTATAGCTGAGAAAAAAATTGAAAGTACAGCCTAGAGTCCTGACGAAATATGTAGACGACCTCTTTGGAATAGTGAAAAAAGATGCAATTGACGAAACTTTAAGAGAACTTAACAATTTCCATCCTAGAATTAAGTTTACAAGTGAAGAAGTGAAACAAGGCAAGTTACCATATCTTGACACGTTAATAATAAGGAGAGACAACAAAATTTATATTGACTGGTACCAAAGCCTACTGGATCTGGACGGATTGTAAATTTCTACTCGTGCCAACCAAAACAATCATAATTAATACCGCAAACAATTTGATTAGACGAGTTTTGGCAATAAGTGACAAATGTTTTCATGAAAATAATATCAAGAAAATAAGATGTATTTTGAAAAGAAACTCTTTCCCTGACACTTTGATAAAGAAACTTATTTTTAATAATTTAAGAAATAACAGTTTGGACAAAACAAATAAAACTAATACTGAGACAACAGAGAAAATTTATAAATCCGTTCTATATTTACCAGAGTTCTCAGAACGAATAAAAAATGCTGGATTATTTAATGCAGACAAATGTAAAATAGCATTTAAAAGTCAAAATACACTAAGACAACTATTTACAAAAACCAAAAGCAAAATAGACAAGATGGACAAATCAAATGTTATTTATAAAATCAAATGCACTGGGGACGGAGAAAACATATGCGATCAAGTATATGTTGGTATGACAAAAAACAAACAAAAAACCAGAATATCAGGACACAAATCAGACATAAAATGTAGACATAAAACAATCACACAGAAAACAGCACTCGCAGCACACTGTACTGAGAGAGGACATACTCCAAACTTTGATCAAATAGAGATTTTAGACACAGAAGAGAAATATAATAAGAGATTTACCCTGGAAATGCTACATATCATCAACACGCCACAGGACAAGAGAATGAATTATTAAACAGATATTGAAAATTGCGCGCAAAACTATAGACATATAATAAATAAAAAATAAGAAATCAAATCAGTGCAATAACAGACATCAAGTTGAACACTAATTTGTATTGTTTGTTTATTTATTGTAACTCATATTGTAAGTTTATACATTGTTGTTGTAATCAGTAAATTTTGTGTGTACAGTGGTTAAGATGTATGTTTATTATATATATTATATTAAAAAAAATTTTTTTTAAGATTTCCTGAAGATGCCAACCGGAGGTTGGCGAAATATCGAAAAATAAAATATATTTCAACAAAGACCTTCAAGCTCAAAAATTATTTAAAACTACATAGGAATTGCAGAAAAAGGTCGACCAAATTTAGTGAATATTATATAACTGAATTTCTCTAAAATCAGCTTTAATAAAGATGTTTCACTGAAATTTCAACAGTAGAAAATTGCGTGCAAAATTATCGGAAAATATTTGCGAAATAAACGCCATATCAGTTATCCGATATGAAGAAGATGGGGGAAACACAATTTCTTTAATGTTTAAATAAAG
Source organism: Cistogaster globosa (assembly GCA_937654795.1). NCBI lineage: Eukaryota > Metazoa > Arthropoda > Insecta > Diptera > Tachinidae > Cistogaster > Cistogaster globosa. Next base: position 42,883,624 of record OW569405.1, read on the forward strand.
TAATATAAGACACTATTTCAATTTTGAGTGTAACCAATGTTGTGACTCCTTTAATCTCACGTTTCATATGTTTACCAATGAACGTACGTCAGGTGGTTATAGAGGCCATTATATCTAACTAAAACCGAAAATCCTCAATGTAGTTACTTGTTATGCACATGTGATATACTTGTCCGCATATCGGTTTTTGATAACGACGCAGCCTTGTGGCAACCAGATATTTGCAAGACCAAGTGTATATCTTATTTGAAAGAGTGGATGAAGAAATAAAAAACAGTTGTTAATTAGGAAAATTGTAGGCACTCAAATAATTAACCAAATAATACGTAACCCCCTGATGTTAAATGTCCCGATAAAACACATAGAACTAAAATTGACGCAGATAAGATTTAAAGCTAAGACTGTAAGATTATTTTTTTAGCTAAGAAACTATAAAAAATAAATATAAAATTCTACAAAGAAAATTCAACACAATAATAGTAGTACGAATATACATTTTTTTTGCTGGACTCCTCGTTAGGTGTAAGTACGAAAACTTATTTTAAGTATAATAAAACTAAAAATAGTATAAACATCTTTATACTAAATAAAATGTGTTATCTTGATTTCAGCGCAACTCGTATACGCTTTTTAGCTGTTATACTTTTATCCACATGGCTTTTAGAAATAGCAACATATTATTCTCCAAGGAGTGTTCGTTTTTCTTACTTTGATTGTTATGCAAAAAAGGCGCGCTGCTATTTTTAAATAATGGTATGATAGAGGTTCAATAAAATTAAATTAAATTCAGTGCTTTTCGTTCGTTCTATATTTTTCATACAAAAACTTTGTGTGCAGACGAATTTAAGTACAATTATAAAAATTTTTTCAAAAAGAAGTTGGAAAAAGCAATAAAGCACTATTTTATAATATTACAAAATGTGGACCCAGTTAATGTAAAACTGTTAACATATTTAATGAAACTACTATCACAAAGAAGAAAATATATAAATAAAATAAGAAATATTTACATACATATAAAACTCAAATAATTACTTATATAATTTTTTTTTATTTTTTGAGAAACCTGTTTGTTTTCAATATTTAAATTTTTAAACATTTAGAATCTGTTTTTATATGAAGTGTTACGCATCCAACTGGTGCAACATGTATGATTTTGTAAATTTTGAGGTATGTGTTTTCTTAAAAAAGTTTAAAAGTGAAAAAAATTAAACTTGAGCTAAAATTTAATTCGTTTGTTTCAAGGTGAGTTCATACAAGGTGGCAGCGCAGCTAAAAAAATACAACACTAAAAAGAAAACAACAGGCACTAAAGTATATGGTGAACTTCAGAATACATTTACATACTGCTCTTTTCTTACCGTTTTTAAGAACATTTTTAGTAAGCTTTGATTTTTAATTGATTTAGAACTCTTGTTACAATTGAACTGAAGGTGGTACGAACGTTGAATGCAAACCTGGTTGGCTAGAGTTCAACCCCTGCGGCAACCAATAATAATAATGTGTTTTTGTTTTTAATGGTATAAATGTATATTCAAAATTAACATTAAAACATGTAGCCTCCTTCGTCGGTACTTGTTCATAACATATACGCCGGCGAAGTAAAATAACTAATAAAACGGCTATATCTATCTTTCTCCTTTCACCACCTGTCTTATTTCTCATCTATCCGTTTCCTAAAGAATGAAGCACGGTTACGAAACTAACTAAATAGGCACTATTGCCTGAAGTGCTACTTGTCTTTACAAAAAAAAATTTTATTATTATGATAATTTATTGAAAATCAACCTAATACAAATATATAAGGTACAATAATGAGAATTAACTAAAGTACTACTAAAGTACTATAACAATGTCAAACTACTTAATTAAATATAAGAAACTTTTAAAAAGTCATTATGAAATTTAAAATTCGTAATTTTTCATACGTTTTACCATTGCCAAAATTAACTTCTTTACTTAATTTCAACGAAATTAACTTGAAATTATTATAGACAATGCTGTTTTTGTGCAACCATGAACTTATTTATAAAATTAACGTATGTACATACATTGATATATACAAACATATATGTATAAGAACATTGATGGCGGATTGTAAAAACTGCAAGAACTTAAATATTTCAAATTTTTTTTTGATATTTTATTAAAGATAACTTCTAATTTGATTAATAATACATATTTTTCTTTTTTTCCATTTTGTTCAAAATCTTTATGAAAAATAATAAAATAATACTAATATAAAAATGAACAGCTGTTTGTGAAATTCAATAAAGTGTCAAATAAATGTTTTTATGTTTCTGTTTTGTTTTAATGAAAAATATAATTTAAATTAATAACGTTTTTTAAATTGTAATTTAAAAAATAATGATTTAAATATGTATTTATGTTATAATATTCTAATGTTTTTATATTTCGTAATTTTAATTTAATAAATAATACATAACAACTCTTGAAAAAGTCGACAAACAATTGACGAAACGTCGGGTGAAATTTGTAATTAAAAATTGTTTTAATTACCTTAAATTTGTAGGCCCAATTAGCTTGAGCGCAAAGCATCTTTTTTACTTTTAGTTTTTAATTGTTTAAATCTTTTAGCTTTAATTTGTTTAAACCTTTTAGTGTCTTAGTTGTTAGATCTTTTAGCTTTTTATTCTTTGAACCTTTTAGATTTTAATCTTTTGATTTCGCTTTTAGTTTTTAGCTTATTATTAAAGTTCTTGGTTCAATTTAAATTTTCTAATTTGCGTTTTTTATATAAGAAAACAAAACTGATCAACATATTACGCAGGAATCTAAGGAAGCAAAGTAGGTGATCAATATGAATTTATTGAAAAGCGTTTAAAACTAACGAGTAATAAAAAGGTCAAGAAAAATATTAATCACGACCTTGGAATAAAACCTTAAAAACAATACCGCGAGTGTCTCATACAAAAGTGTACTGTGAACAACCGTACATTCATATGTATGTGACAAAAACCACAACAACAGAAAATTGCTTTTAGAAACTAGTTTTAAATTCTGCAGCATACTTGTAGGCTGGTACCGTGCGGTGAATAATTAATGCTATTGAAGTTAGAGTGATATAAAAAGATCGATCAATAAAATAAAACGTTTAAGATAGAAATAAAAAGTTAAACACATAACAAAATATTATTTTCCGTGACAGGTAAAAAAAGAGTGAGAGTAAATGCAAAAAAAAAAAATCAACACTGTAAAAAAACTTGTTAACTTATTAAAAAAATGCAATCTGACTGTAAAATTTTATCTACTAGGCCATTGAATCTATAACCTTTATGCTAAACAATACCCACGACCGGGCAAAATCTACAAGGACTAGACCGACCAAAGATTTTTAAGCATTCTCCTTAAATCTTTGGCGAGAAAAACCCCTTGCAACTTTAGCCCAAACCAGAAAAGGTAGGAATAATGTTAATGCAAATAAAAAAAAAATAACTAAATTAAAAGAATTGTCTTTAGATAAACCATCTAAAAGGACTTAATAATAAAAGAATCGATACTTCAATCATATCCATTTAGAAGATTTACACTTAAATTCCAAAAATAAATAAAATGCGCATTTCTGTTTTCTCTACCAAAAAAATATAAAATTTAAAAGTTTGAAATACTCAAGTATTTCTTTGTTTTACAGATTATAACAGTTATCAGCAGAAACCAACGAAACACCAACAATCAGCATAGCCTAGACCGAAAAGTATCGAAAGAAAGCAAAAAAGCACAACAAATTGAAATCTTGGGGTAAGTTATAGCTTCCAAATTACTAATGTATATTATTTTACGATTTCTTGCTGCGCAGCTAAGAGTCTCCATAGTCTACCAGTAACTCAGAAAAATGACAATCACTTCCAGAAAGAATTAAGCTTTTACAAAAAACTTTCATACCTGCCTTGACTCGGTTTAGTTCATTCTTAGAGGGACGTTATTAATCTAGGTGACTAGCAACCCCTAGCTCTTAATGGCATAGTTCCTTAGAGATATTACGGGGTTGCACTAATCGAATAATAAAAGTTACAAATGTAACAAGAAAAAAGCATGCTTGAGACGGCAACATGCACAAAGCTTTCTGTGAACACCGTCTCCACTGGCAGACGATTTTAAATCTCGAGTAAAAGCTGAAAAAGACTATGAAGAAGAAAACATTCGTTACGCAGACCTTTCCAATTATTATTCAAAAAGCAGACATATAAAAACAACAAAAAAAAACAAAAATAATACAGCAGAGCTAACTAACTAGTCGTTCGGATGGCGCACACGCAAGTTCATATTAACATTCGCGACGGTTTTCCCTTTTTATAAAATTATTGCTTTAGATCCTTACCATAAAAGATATCTGAAGACCTGCCTCTCAAGTCCTCAACCTTGTATAGGCTATTACCGACGGGTTTTACAATCCGGCATTTTTCAAATTTACGGGCAAGTTTTACGTTAAATCCGCTTTTGATATCACTTTGCTGAAAGTTACACCGGTAAACTTCTTGTCCCGGGACAAACTTGACCATTTGGCATCGCGTGTTGTATGATTTTTATATAATCTACCAAGCGCTATTATATTCATGCCAAAAAGGGCAAAATAAGGAGTAACGCCTATCGAGGTTTGAACCGAAGACCTTAGTGAAAACTGCATTTCGGAAAAATGCTTGTCTCAATCAGCCAAAAGGGACTGGTTTATACGCTCGGATGCGTTGGCCTGCGGTAAATGAATAGCCCTTCGAATGTGTTTCATGCCAAAATTCTCGGCAAGCTCTTACTTACAAATTGTTTGTCGTTGTCCGATATGAGCGTTTCAGGAGTGCCAAACTTATGAAAGACCTCAGCTATTAAAAATTTAATTACGCTTTTAGTATTTGCTTTCGGTAAAGCTTTGAGCAGAACGAATTTTGTAAGGTGGTATAAAACGATAAAAATAAAACAAGACCCGTTCAATAAAACAAGAACGCGGGTAAGGACCGAGAACGTCAACAAAAATTCTTTGAAACGAACGTTCGCTTATCGATTCTGCTCCCATAAGTGGCGTTAGCGTTGCATTTGCCGGTTTCGACTCCTTGTATACCTGACAGTTGACAGTTGATTTCCCTGGTTTGGCCAGTAAAAATATTCCCTTACTCTGCGCAAAGTCTTTCCTATGCCTCCATGAGGAACCCATAGCTTCCAGGCGAAATCATCATTAAGTCTACACTATCATAAGGCCGAACTCTCTTGTATACAAGGCCGTCGACTACCTTCAAATCAGGCAATTTCTTAGTATTTGCTTTTATAGTAGAAACAAGTTCTAAGTAATTACCAGCCTTAAACGCATCTAGAATCTAGATCAATCAGCCCATTTACGCCTGCTGCGTCTTCCTCCATCTCGTAGCGTGATAGGGTATCGGGTATTACGTTTTACTTTCCCTGCCTATGCTCTACCGAAAATTCATACGCCTGGGATGCAGTGATGAGCCGTTTAAGACTGCTATGATCTGTAATTACTTAAAAAGGCATAAGCTGTATGTAAGGCCTAAACTTTTTAATCGTCAAGACCACTGCAAGACATTCACGTTCAACAGCCGAATAATTTTTCCGTGCCGTCGTCAGCTTGTGGGAAAAATAGGCAATCGGGTGTTCTCCATCCGATTCATCCTTCTGGAAAAGTACAGCCCCAATACCAACATCCGAAGCCTCGCACTGAAAGTAAAAATGCTTAGAGAAGTCAGGGTGACAAAGCAGTAGGATCAGAGCTTCCTTGAGCCGATCAAATGCGTCCTTGGCTTCATCCGAAAACTTGAATTGCTTACCCTTTTTTGGCGTTTCAAAGATGCTGCAATGGTGGCATAATCGTGTATAAATTTCCTATACCAGCCTGTTGCCCCATGAAGATCCGCACCGTTTTAACGTTCACCGAAAATATAATTTGAGCCAGCGAAGGTTTCAGATTGCCTCGCATTATTTCCGCTATTTGCTCCTCCTCATACGAGGTTTCCTGCTGATTTCGCAACTTTATCTCTGCGTAGTAAAAAAGACAAAAGGATCCTGCGTCAACTGGCGGCGTCATGCGACGATGATGCCATAAATGGATCATGTCCAGTTGAAAAATCGCCACGCTGGTAGTAGTAGACGCTGGACTTACTAGTGGCGAAACTGTTGTTGGAGTCTAGCCAGTCTAGTTCCAGTGGTGCAACTTTTTCTTTCTTGACTTATGCCATTTTTAAATGATCAAAAAGCGCAAAAAACACTAAAATCGTTGGAAGCAGAATAGAGTTCACATCTTTATTAGCATTAACAGAGCCGCTCACCAAACAACTGTTGTAAACAATGATTTGTTATATATGTCAGATGTAAGTTGCATGTACGTTTAAAGGCAAAATTTAAATACATATGTAAAAATTACTACTTTGACATACATAAGGAATTACATGTGGATTTTCAGACTGACAAGTCATATGTAAAACGCATTTCCTTTAAAAGCACCTTCAGTAAAGAATATAATACGCAACCACGCCTTATTGATTTGTCACATATGTACATATGTCACGTGGGTTGACTTCTAAAATGTATTAATACAAAGTTTGTATACAGTTTTTCTGCGGTATTTAGATCTTGTACATATACAAAGTTGCGAAACAAAGCATCAATTTAGAAACTGATGCGCTAGTTGCACGGTTGCAAATTTTCTAAGACTTGACTACGACATTTTGAAATCGTATGCATTGTAAACATTTAATGCCTGGCACACTGTTCGAATACAAAGCAACTGACGTTATGGAAGTCAGCCATGTTGTTTAAATAAAAGTTTTCTAACTAAGATTATACCTAAATATTTATTATTTACTAACAGAAATGACATTTCCATGTCGCTACAAGTTTTGAGAGGGAGTTCGTTTTTGGAGATTTGTTGTATGGAAATATGATAGCTTTGGTTTTATTATTGTTTACTTTAATTTTATATTTATTTAAATATTTTTGGTTACGTTTATAGTCTGTTTCATTCTCTTGAGTTCGATACCTTGCCGCAAAATATAAACGCACTGTCGTCAGAATAAGAAGCTGCTTCTTAATTTCTGCGAATTCTTATATCCGAGATATATAACTAATACAGTGTGGGAGAGAGAACAGACCACTGCGAATAAATATACCGTGAGAGCGACGGCGAATTCGTTCATTTTCGCCGTTAGCCTGAATGTCAAACTACATATAAAAAATAGTCTAAAGATTATATTTATTATATATGGAGTTTGACATTTAGACTACCGGCAAAAATCACTGAGTTCGCCATTGCTCCCATCGTATATTCTTTCGCCCTTGCGGTAAGCCTGCTGGTATTTGCCTTTCACTAGAGTAATTCCTATCGACACAAACTTCAACTTCTTTTCAACATATTTTGTTCACTATTTTCCCCAAACAGTTAAAAACTATATGTAGAATTCACGATTATCGGTGGAACTTTTTCTGTCATTGAAATTTCTTCTTCTTCATCGGATAACAAATGAAATCTATTACTATTCGAAGGCCTGTCGAACAACTTACATAGTTTGAATTTGGGGCTACTTCCCCAACACATTTTTCTGACTTCTTATAGTAAAAATAGAATTTAAGAATTAAAAACAAGGTTTTTTGTGTTGATAAGTTAACCTTAATTTATTTTTTCGCTCTAAATAAGAAAATTAAGAAAACATAAGTCAACTGCCGCAACGATGCCACCTGGTAAATTTAATTCGCCCTATTTTGTTAAAATATCCTTACAGTTAATACTGACGTCATCATGCTGACTATCAATATGATACTGAAAGAGCATCTATAATGTTATGAGTAAACAAGTAGGAACGATATAAAGGAAGGATGTAGCAATCCAGAAAATGCTGCATTGCAAATGCAGCATTGAGAATGCTGCATTGTCTAATTTTTCCTGTTATCTTTGGAAAGGGCATACATTTATAAATAATTTTTCTTTCTTAAATTTTTTTTTTGAAATTGAACTTAAGCCAAAATTAAAAAAATATTTAAGTAAACGCCCAGAAAAGGTTTGCCGAGCGAAAATGTATTTAAGAGTCTTGGTCGAGTGTTTTTGAACTTTCGCTGATCAAAAGTAAGTAAGATTAGTTTTTATAAGGGGAGCTTTCTTTCCCGTGGTCCGATTTTTTTTTTGTAATTATCAAGCTTCAAGAGTTTTTCAAATTAGGAAAAAAAAGCCAACCATTCCATAACTTAAACGGTGTAACGCAAATATGTTTTTTCTTTCCGCTCCTATTTATCATAACCCTTAAAGGCAGAATTAGTCTTTACATTTCGTTCCATGACAAATCAGCTGATCAATTTCTGTTAAATGAAAAATATGTATTTGTGGTTTGTTATTACTTTGAAGTTCTGTTCTGTTCCGCTCGAATTAGTAGAAAATAGAATTCAACGTTAAATTACTTGAAAGTTGTTTGGTAGTGTGAGTGCAAAATTGTAAACCAACCATTTTTGTCATTGTAATTGTAGTCGTTTTTGTTGTCTTGTGTATTGTGTTTTCTTTGTTTATTATAAATGGCTGATTTGTTGTTATAGAAAAACTAATTACAGTAATTTAAATAGCAGAACGGCAGGGCACAGAACAGAAACAGAAAGTAAAGACTAAAGGCCCAACTATAATGTGCATCTACAAGCTTATGCCAACTTATACAACTGTGCAAATACATGTAAATCAAATGTGGTAAACTATAATATACTTAAGAGAACTTTTCGTCAAGTTTCGTCAAATGTCATTTGCTTCTGCAATGTACGAAACTGATCGCACATTCCGTACAGAAACAGCTGATTGCGCTTGGTGTATACATACATAAATTGATAAAGAAAAAATTGCAATGGAGAGCAACAGTGAAAAAGAATTCTTTTAATATAATAGAAGATGTAGAAAAAAAGTGTTTATATGAAAAAAAAAGAGCACGTTTTATTAAAACAATTCGCTATAAAATTTATTTTTTAATTGCTTTTAAATTAAATCATGCACACCGTTGCGTCTTTTAGTACTTTTGGCCAAAAATACATAAACAAGAAAAACATGCCTTTTTTTTATCGAATTTTATTGAAAACTAGTAAAAGAAAGTGCATTTATTTATATCAATATTATTAAATATATATAATATATCCTTTCGATGCCTTTTTCTTTACAAATTTTATTTAATTAAAAAAATATGTTTTTTTTGGAAAGTATGATGCAAACGTAAATATGCAACTGTGGCAAACAAGTTTTTGAATTTATGTAAGTACATTGTAGCCACATAAAATTCTTCAAAAAATTACCTAACCATTTGACAGGCTTTTCGTTAGGTTTTTGACATAAGCTCAAGCTAGCTTATGCACATTATAGTTGGGCCTTAATGAGGCCTTTAATATTATTCTTGCATATAACAATGATCAAAACCTGGATATCCAATAGAGTATAAACCAACAATTCGAAGATCTGGAACACGCCGACTATATTGTTCTGCTGGCCAAAACTAAAGATAACATGCAGAGAAAGATTGACGTCCTCTCTTAAAGAGCAGAACAATCCAGTGAATAAACGCAGCAAAAACAAAGTGCTTCGCATTAAAAAGTAATGCAAAACGATCATTTCAAATGAGTTAAGCATTTATTGGAGGTTCAATTCTCCTTCGATGGTCACGGCAGTCTTTAAGAGGCGATCTTCTGAGTATGAAGTGATTTTGGCATTGCATTTTTATCAAAATGGCACTAGTTCAGCTAACAGTAAAGTGCACCAAGAGGTTCATATACGTCAATCTGAAATTCTTGTATATTGCGAAAATACAGACAAAGTTCTCAGACTTCAGAGAGCAATGTATGGCTTAAGACAATTTGGTAAATAGTGTAACAAGACCTAAATAACCTTGTTTAAGAAATTGGTTTTGAACAGTTGCAAAGATGTATAGAAAATTTCTGAAGTAATAGTTTTATTAGCAAAAAGGCTTCTAATTAGATAAAGGGAACTTATATTACTATCGTGGCATTGAAGTATCACGTGAAGGAGACACCTGTTCTATAACAATTGGTCAAACCTAATTCACTAAGGATTTGGTTCAATAATATAGAATGGAGAACTGTAAGCCTGTATCAACACCACTTGAACCTTAATCTGTGACAAAGAAAATCATAAAAACGTTTTTAAAAAGGATCATCAATTAGCAATACAAGCTCTTATGTATCTAACAATAATCATTTAGTATTCCGTTACCTCAAATAAATTCGAGCCCACATGCAGAGCATATGCAAGCAGTCAAACATATTCTACGCTACCATCGTTATACAATGGATATGAAAATCTTATATCAATATGGTGAAAAATGTTTAAGCGGATTTACCGATGCAGATTCGGGCAGAAATGCTTAAGACCGTAAGCCTTGCATAGCATTTATATGCTATATGTTATAGGGTGAAACTTACATAACTATTTTTAAATTCTATTAGACCATTTACATTGAGAAGGATTGTTGGAATTACCTATAGTATGGCAACCCTGTAAGCAATGTGAACACATTTAACATTTATTTTCCTATCTTTACTTTTTATTCCTTTTGTATATTCGATTGATTTATTTACTTTTATTCAAACCTAAAATTAACATCTTTTTAAAACCAGTATCCAAAAAATGTGTTTTGATCTGTATATAAATATAAATTATAACTTCTCTTTGCTTAAATCTTTGCGGATTTATATGTTGTTTAAAGTTCAACACACTGGCTTTTACAACATATGTATCAAGGCGAATCAATACTAGATGGTCGCAATGGCGAATTCACTAATTTTCGGCAAAACCTGACACTTAACGTTTCGGCAAAAGTCAATGAATTCGCTATCGAGACCACCTAGTATTATTTCGCCATGATATGCATGTATTTTGTGGGGTTTTGAGGGGGATTCATCCACGTAGATGTGGGCGGGGTCGTCCCACAGAGTTGTGGGGAGAGATACTTAGGACTTACCAGCTAGATGTGGTTAATGATGTCCTCTGCCGTTTGTTTATCGGCCACGATGGCGTGGTTGACGGTTACTCAGGGAGTTGACTAAGTTGGTTCCGGGCTTCTGAAATGACTGATCCGTACTCAATCGAATTAGCTTTGCTGCTGTCCTTTTGTCTGCAAACTCTCTAATGCAGATAGTATATGACAGGGATATGCTAAATAAACAAACGTTGTTTTATCACTATAACCACCACAGGAAAGTTTATTTAATTGCTCTATATCTAATACCTATGGTAAAAGGTATTAAAGATTCTGCACAACCGAACAAGCACTTTTATTTAGTTTATTTTATTTTATAATAAAATACAATATAATACAAAATACAAACAAGTTCACTGAACTGAAATTTAACCGCGCATTCTTTTGCCCTTTTTACTTCTCTTTTCTGTTTCTTTCCTTTTATTTGCACAGAAGCAAAAGGGCAAAAGAGTGTTTACAACGCATTCTGCCTTTCTGCCACGTAACAAAAACGACAGGATAGGGTTTGCGGTTAAACATCCCGCCCCCCTTGCAGGATTGCAACTAGGAGGATGGAAACGGGGTGTTACGGTAAATAAGAAATGTGGGATCTATAATAGGGTGCAAGTGCACACCAGAATTACAACAATTTGTGACAAATAAGTTACAAAACGTTCAACAATCCAAAAAGGATGTATAATTTTAAATTTTTCAAGCAAAGTTATATAAATTCAAATTCAATAATTCAAAAAAGATAGAATATCTTAGGGTATAATATAAGTTTAAGTTCAATAAATGTATAGTATAATAATTATGATTATTTGTTGGTAGCACCTAGAGGCCAAACTTTCCCACTAGGACCCATCCCAAAGCTGTGTCCTGTGCGAGGGGCGATGCAAGGCTGCCTGGTTGAAGACCGCTAAAAAGGCTTGCGTAGATATATCTCCAGTGCCCTCCAGGTGAATGGCTATAGTGGCGAAGCAGACGAAGATTGCGACGTAACCTTTAGTGATTTTGCAACCGCGACCCACATAGGATTTTATTTCGAAGGGCCCGGCGAAATCCACTCCAGTGTCGTAGAATGGACGGGTGAGCGTAACTCGTTCGGGGGGTAATACAGCCATCATCTGCTGGCTGAGCGCACTTTTATGTCTAACGCATGTGAGGCATTTAGAAATAGTTGATTTTATTAGATTTTTAAGACGAGGTACGTAATAATGGCATCGCATAAGGCGGTGTAAAAGCGCATTTTGGCCATGAATGGAGTACATGTGTAGCCATTTGAGGAAAAGCTGAGTATAACGAGCGTGATAGGGTAACAAAATCGGGTAGCGTTCATTATAGCTAAGAGTGGGGGAGTTTGCCAATCGGCCATTAATTCTCATGATTCCGTTAGAGTCGAGAAAGGGGTTGAGAGTTAATAATGTACTTTTACGGGATATCGGGCGATTATTACATAATTCTTTATGCTCATCTGCGAAGTGAAGTTTTTGACTCGAAATAATTAAACATGATTTAACGAAGTTGATTTCATCTGAGGTGAGATCGTTAGAGTTGAATTTCTGATGATTTTTCAAGCGATGATAAAAACGAAATACGTAACTAATAACTCGTAACGCTTTAGGCAAAACCGAAAAATTACGGAGTAGGTCTTCATATTTTTCCGTGGTAGAGTGCACACAGAGTGATCTGGACCCTTCGTCCGTTGAGAAGTTTTCAGTGCATGACGGCCACTCAGCGTGTGGAAGTCTTAACCAAGGAGGACCTTGCCACCAGAGCGTATTCAATTCCAATATTGATACGGTAAGGCCGCGAGATGCCAGGTCAGCTGGATTATTTTTCGCATCAACATGCGACCATGGTTCGATTCCGAACTTTTCGATTATGGAGCTGACGCAGTTTTCAACGAATGTTTTCCATCGGTTAGGGTGACCTCGCAACCACGTTAAGACAATCGTGGAATCTGTCCACAAGAAAATTTTGTAATGCACCACAAAGTTCTTTCCGTGGTATCGAAACAAAATTTGCTGGCGCTACCTTGGTTTTTGCTACTAAAAGGTGTGTTGAGACAAAACCTTGGTTCTCCGACCGCAAATACAGAGTAGCGGCATAGGCCTTTTCAGAGGCGTCGCAGAAACCGTGTAGTTCGGTGGTGTATGAGGGGTCAAAATTAACAAAACGGGGTATTCGAATTTGTTCGATGTGTATATAATCATCAAGAAAATTATGCCAGTTTTCTAGAGTAGGGGGTGTAAATCTTTATCCCAGTCTGTTCCATCCTTCCAGATTTGTTGCATTATGATTTTAGCCACAATTATTTTATGTGATAGCCAGCCCGCGGGGTCAAATAACTTGGCTATTTCTGAAAGTACAGACCTTTTTGTGACTGCCTTGCGATCGGGGTGAGATTTCAATTTAAAGTAGAAATAATCATTTCCAGCATTCCACCGCAGTCCAAGCGCTTTAGTGATGCTGGAATCAGAAAGGGCCAAAAATTCTTCATCTAGTAGATCATTTGCAATGTTCTGATTGCTAAGTATGGGGCGCAGTTGACACCAAATGTCACGGTATTCAACTGGTAATCTTGAAGGGGCTCGTTCGGGGATTTTCGGAAGATAATGCGCTGATATGGGGTTTGAGAGGGTTCTATAAGAATTTGGCGGTACATCTTTTCCATGTCCGCGTTAAATACGTAGCGAAAAAGTCTCCAGCGAAGAATTAAAATGGTTAAGTCGGCCTGCAATATAGGCCCGACGTGGAGCATATCGTTGAGACTGACGCCGTTAGCTGAGGGGCTAGACGCATTAAACACCACACGTAGCTTGGTGGTAGCACTATCGGGTTTTAGTACTGCATGGTGTGGCAAGTAGTAGGTTTCAGAGCCGTTGCTCGGGGGGAAACTTTGTCCATTTGGCCAAGAGTGGCATACTCGGTGATTACTCGGTCGTAATCATTTTTGAGTCCGGGGATTTTTAGCAATTTTGTTTCATTGCGTAAAAACTAAGATATGGCGATGTTTCGGGAATCGCCTACATTAAGGGGGTTGGGGTAGTCGTGCTTAAAGGGAAGTGACACGACAAAACGATCATCAGGGTTTTTGTGAGTCGATTTTTTATACAGCTCTTCACAATATATATCTTCATGGGTTGAGCGGCGCTTCTTCGGAACTTCTTCCAGTTCCCAGAATTTTTGTAGTTGAGTTGATAGGGTAAGTTCATTAAAAAATGAACGAATCTTAACACGGTTTTGGGGGGTGTGCATTTTGCCGGTGAGTATCCAGCCAAAAATGGTATTTTGGGCAACCAAGGATTGGTTAGAGTCCCATTGTACGCCGTTTTTAATTATCTTGGGGTAGACATCTCCTCCGAGTAGTAGGTCTACCTCAGTGCAGTTTTGCCTATACTTATCAGCCATTTGTAGGCGTGAGAATTTCGCATCCTTGAGAGCGGATACTGGGTAATACGGTACTTGATCTGTCAGCTTATTGACGATATAGGCGTCAATACACATATTAATTGCAGGGTTAATTGGAGACCCTATGCGCATTTGACACATGTGAGTTGATGTAGCAGTTAATGAGTCATTTATGCCATGGACCTCAGCATGAGATGACTGAGTGTTGATGTGGAGTTTTCTTTGAAGGCGCCTCGAAATAAACGACGCTTCAGACGCAGAGTCAATTAAGGCACGAATAGTGCATTTAAGATCATGATTATAAATATCTACTAGGGCGGTGCCCAGTATAATAGAGGGGGTAGTTGCTTGTACCTGGGTTGAGTACGATTGCAGCGTTTTTTCAGCCGCTTCACGAGAAGTAGAGGGGGTTGCATCTTGAGGGGAGTGAATACTAGTTGGGGGCGGAGCCCCGCGGGTAAGGTAGTTACCTCTATGTGATGGAGCAGACGCAGGGGGTATATTCGTGTTGTGCGGGGGGTTATGTGAGCGAATATTATTTTCATGGGGGTTAGGGGTAGATATAACGGGAGCAGCTTGGGGTGCTGCTGGGTTCCGTATATTTGAAGCTGAATTGCGTTCATGGCGATGCAGCAGCGAATGGTGGCTTTGTCCACCAGCACTGCACACAAATTTGCTTTTACATTGTCTACGCTCATGGGAGGTAGCGAGACAATTTGCACAAAGTTTATGTTTTTTAACTATATTGTATCGATTTTCAAGAGACATGCCAAGGAACACTAAACAAAATCTAATGGGATGTGAGTGGGGACACAAAGGGCATTTTTTGTGCTTGTCGATTAACACGCTGGTATTAAAACTGTTAAGTGTTTTCTCATTTGAATGCGATTTTTTGTAATTCGGAACTTTAGGCGCGTTTGAGACATTCGAGTATGAAAAGGTTGAGCGGATATCTACAACTGATTCTAATGTCTGGAACCGAGACGTCAGGAACGCATCCATTTGTTTCCAGGCTGGCAACTCTGTGCTGTGGGGCAAAGATTGTTCCCACAAATTGAGCGTGGTATCAGGCAGACAGGTGGAACAAATATAAATAAAAATGGGGTCCCAATTCTTGGTGTCGATTCCTAAAAGTGTTAAATTCGTAACGCAATCATTAATTGTGCGTTATAAGAGCCGAATATTGGGCCCAGTCTCTTTAGGAAGGGGGGAAATATTAAATAAACATTTTAATTGCGCGTTCACCAAAACGCGCTTATTTTCGTACCTTAGTACCAAGTGTTGCCATCCCATCTCGAACCCATCGTTCTTTTCCACCGGGGATAGGCGATTATTGTTCTTGTAGAGGGCCGTGAACATATCACGGAACGTTGGCCATGACATAATCACCGTGGAAAATCTCTGTATCGCAGGGGGGTACTGATATGAGGGGGGTTGTGCTGCCTGTTCCTCCCGAACAAGATGTCGCTTTGTCTTGTTGCGCAGAGTCTCGATGGCTTCATTTATTTTGGCGATAATTTTGGTATAAACCTCAAAAGTTGAAAAAAAACGTTTTTCCAAAGTTTCGATATCGATGTCATCTTTCACGGGATCGAACTTCTTGGTAGCGTCGTCGTATAGCGACGCAAAGGCGTCCCATAACCGTATAGCTTCTGTTTTCAGAACATCCCACGCGTAAATCGACTGGCCTTCAACGGCGCTCGCATTCATATGAACTGAAAGCTTAGTGATGCGATCAGAGACACGGATCAATGATTTAAGTGACGCCATTCAAATGGTAAAGGGATTCAAATTAATTAATAAAATGAGAAGAAAAAAAATATTTTTTCTTAGGTTGCGCCTCGTTTTAGTGTGCCTAGACTGTTTGGGTTAAGCCTCGTGTACTTGTACCCGTGACTGTTTGTGGTGACCCTCGTATACGGTTGCCCGTTAGTTTCGCCGAAAAAAACACAAGTGGCAGTGAAGAGCAGAATTTGTCGACGATAATAAAATTTGTAAATATTTGTTTTTTAAATAAATAAATACAGTTGTGTTTGAAGTTTTGCGCGAAATATATATATATATATTTTTTTTATAATAAATTAGTGGTAAATACCAAATAAAACGTATAACGCCTGATTTATTTTTTCGCCTTTAGCTTATTTCGTTTTTTAAAAACAGGGGTTAGTAAATTACCAATTTACTTTTTCATCAAGTTCTACCAACCTTTCAATAGGTTTTATTTAATTCCAAAAAAAACCAAACACGTTATTAATTTTCACCTTTCATATATTTGAACGTCCACAAAAAAAACTTCAAAGAGTCACAATATTTGTTCGCTACTGTGCTCGTATTTTCTTATTTTCAACCACCAAAATTATTTGTATTCCTAATACACAAGCTTGTTATATATTAACATACGTTTGCATAAACGTTTCTGCTTATGCATGTACACATTAATCACTCTTATATTCATGCGTATATTAATGTAGGTCAGTAGAACAACAATTTTTTTTGACTATTACCTTGCGTATTCTGCTTAAGTATTTTTTTTTTTTTTTTGGGTGGTGACGTCACAAAAGTGATCTCCGTAATTTAACAAATAAGTTCTCTCAAAATACAAGCAAATGAAGATGTGCGCATACATCCACACATAAGAATATTGTCTTTATTCTTTTTCTCTGCCGGCAGCGAATTTGCGACGGCCAAAGAAACTTCTCTGCTATTTGTTTTTATGTATGTATGTAAATTCTTTTTTCTTCACCAATGTGGGTTGAGAAATATGTACATACAAATTTGCTTCTTGAATTTTGCAATTTTAACAACTCGTTGATTTAACCTTGAGCAAATTTGGTGTGTACGTATGTATATATATATATGTGCGCATGCCAACAATCATAAGCTGATATATGTATATAAATTTCGCTGTTTCTTATTTTTTTGCAGGTGCACAAGAAATCGAAAAATAAGAAACCGTTGGAAATGCAAAAAAAAACACAAGTACCGCTAATAATGGTTTTGGCAAATTATTATGCAAATTCGAAAAAGGGGTACAGTCAACGCTGTTTTTTCAAAAGGGTTATTATTTTTTTTTAATGTGGGGCCCAGCACGTAGTGCTTGGGATTTTCCTTTATGGAAACACGGGTAAGGGGTATGAGGTTTTGTTCTCCTTTATACGGAGGAAAACTTTATGTATATATATACATATATATATATATATATATATATATATATATATATATATATATATATATATATATATATATATATATATATATATATATATATATATATATATGCAAACTCTGTGGGACGACCCCGCCCACATCTACGTGGATGAATCCCCCTCAAACCCCGGAATGGGAATCCAGTGGGGTATTTTCTCCTTATGGAGGAAAGTTATAGGGGTACCGGGTTGAATCCGGCTCGAAGGACCAAAAAATGTGGGGGTTTGAGGGGGATTCATCCACGTAGATGTGGGCGGGGTCGTCCCACAGAGTTGTGGGGAGAGATACTTAGGACTTACCAGTTAGATGTGGTTAATGATGTCCTCTGCCGTTTGTTTATCGGCCACGATGGCGTGGTTGACGGTTACTCAGGGAGTTGACTAAGGTGGTTCCCGGCTTCTGAAATGACTCAATCGAATTAGCTTTGCTGCTGTCCTTTTGTCTGCAAACTCTCTAATGCAGATAGTATATGACAGGGATATACTAAATAAACAAACGTTGTTTTATCACTATAACCACCACAGGAAAGTTTATTTAATTGCTCTATATCTAATACCTATGGTAAAAGGTATTAAAGATTCTGCACAACCGAACAAGCACTTTTATTTAGTTTATTTTATTTTATAATAAAATACAATATAATACAAAATACAAACAAGTTCACTGTTTTATCTTGTAATAAGATTTATTTATTTATTTTAAAGTTATTATTTATTTATTTTAAAATAAAGCACATAAAATCTTTTGAACCTTTTTTTGGTTTTAATCAAAATTGACACTTTATTGCGACTTCACCGTCTTAAATTCCCAACGCAACTGAACTGAAATTTAACCGCGCATTCTTTTGCCCTTTTTACTTTTCTTTTCTGTTTCTTTCCTTTTATTTGCACAGAAGCAAAAGGGCAAAAGAGTGTTTACAACGCATTCTGCCTTTCTGCCACGTAACAAAAACGACAGGATAGGGTTTGCGGTTAAACATATTTCTTGCAAAGAAGTGTAAAGGATCACATACTTCGATTCGATAACAAACTTTCACATATTACATATATTTACTTATAATTTGTACTCCTTCTTTAAAGCAAAAATGCATTACTTTTTCCTTATTCCTTTTTTGCAACAATGATACTTTTTTGTAGTTTAAAGAATTTATTGAGTTCTTTTATTCCTCCAGAAAATTTTTCCGAAAACTTAGTGTTGCCACAAAACAAATTGTTTTCAACCCAAAAAATTTTTTAAAATGTAATCAAATGTATAAAGTAATAACAAAAATTAAAATTTATCTTTCCAAATCTCTGATCCAGACTTTAGATAAATATAAACTTGTTTTATAATTTATCTTACTTTTCCACGCTCAACCCATTTAACTTAAAATTGCCAAAAAAAGAAAAAGGAAGAGGATCTAGCTTTTTTTCTCAGTTGAATGAGAATAAATGCCAGTTTATGTGTAAACAAAAAATATGCGGTATGAACTTTTTAAAACAGAAATCGTGAGTGCAAAAGCTAATATAAAAATTACAAAAATTCTTTGCAAAAACAAATTTTAAAACAAGTAAATAAAAAAATCCAAACTGACAGCTTGAAAAAAATTTATGTTAAATGGTGCGAAAAATACAATCAAAATCGTGTACAACATATATAATGGTAGCATTAAGCAAATGTTTTCCTTTATTGAAGGGCATAATAATAACGAAAGTGTATAAAGTAAAGGTGTAAAAAACCTAAATCTAACTCTGATAGAATTTTCGTACGCGTTAAAAATTGATTTAATAATTTGCAATTTAATGCGGACGCTTGCGAACTTAATTCAAACACAAACATAACTGTATTTCTCTAAAATTAGCTTTAATAAAGATGTTTCAACGAAATTTCAACAGTAGAAAATTGCATGCAAACTACCAGAAAATATCTGCGAAATAAACGCCGTTTCAGTTATCCGATATAAATAAGTTGGGGAAAACACAATTTTTTTTAATGTTTTAATAAAGTAATATAAGAACACTATTTCAATTTTGAGTGTAATCAATGATGTGACTCCTTTTTTAATCTCACGTTTCATATGTTTACCAATGAACGTACATCAGGTGGTTATAGAGCCCATTATATCTAACTGAAACCGGAAATCCTCAATGTAGTTCTGTGTTATACACATTTGGTATACTTTTTCGCACATCGATTTTTGATAACGACGCAGCCCTGTGCCAACCAGATATTTAAAAGACCAAGTATATATCTTATTTGAAAGAGTGGATGAAGAAATGAAAACGAGTTGTTAGTTAGGAAAATTGTAGGCACTCAAATAATTAACCAATTAAAACGTAACCCACAGATGTTAGATTAAATTAAATCGTTCGTTTTTTATTTTTCTCACAAAAACTTTTTGTGCAGATCTATTTAAGTACATATATGAAAAAAAATTTCTGACAAAAAGTTGGAAAAAGCAGTAAAGCTCTATCTTATATTACAAAATGTGGACGCAGTTATTGTAAAACTGTTATTAAAATGTTAAATAAAACTACTATCACAAAAAAGAAAAAAATTAATATAATAAAGAATATCTACATAAATATAAACCCCAAATAGTTATATTATCAGCAGTTATTTCGTTTTAACCTCTTGTTTTCAATAACTAAATTTTAAAATCTGTCTTTATGTGAAGTGTTACGAATCCAACTGGTGGAAAAATAACTACAACATGTATGAATTTGTAAATATTGGAGTATATGTTTTCTTAAAAAAGTTTAAAAGTAAAATGAAATTGTTCTTGAGCTAAAATTTGATTCGTTTGTTACAAGATGAATTCATACAAGGTGGCAGCGTCGCACAGTAGATTAAAATCGTTTTTCATTCGCCAAAATTCTGTAACTTTTGAATCGATCAAAATATTAAAGTAATTATTTTCAATGGATAGATCTTAGTTCAGCTTGACTCAGTCTTAATTATATTAAAATTGATTAAGGACTTCTAGGTCAAAGTTGAACTTTTGCTTTATTTTAACTTCTGGAGTGAAATATGAGATTATTATATATATATATATATATATATATATATATATATATATATATATATATATATATATATATATATATATATATATATATATATATATATATATATATATATATATATATACATATATATATATCTATACATACATATTAAAAAATTTAATATTAGGAACTAAGTAATAATTATAAATAGTTTTTGTGATAATGCAATTTTTTAATGTTACACAAAAAAAAAACAATTTACACTCAAAAAAATAGTAAGATTAAATGGAGGTTTTTCTGTTACTACAGAATTTTTTTTTTGCTGTCAAATTTGATAATTTTAAAAAACATTTTAAAAATTAAAACTGCATTAGATTTTAATAGCATTTGTAGTCGGTTCTATTTATTATTATTTTTTACTAATACTATTTTTTTCGTACTTAAATAAAAATGAAAGGCAATTATAATTATTATTCATTTGACACATAAATTGATTGCAAATCTTCTATATTTTATTCTCTGCTATTTCTGTTCTTTAGTAGTTTTTTGGCTTCTGCATCCTAATCCCGATGTTCCAAATTCCATTGATTTCGAATATTGGAGATGAACGGATCTGGCGTTGCCAATAATATATTAAATAGATCTTCATTTGTGGGATTTCATCAAATTTTTCTAGTATTGTGCTTTCCGTGTTCCTTTTTTCCTGATAGATCTCCAAGTGGCACCAAATTATATTTAATGATATCTTCTCCATGATAAAGGATTTTTTGAACTGTTGCAGACATATTTCCCCATGGGTGGTTGGTTGTATAGATTTTTGCAGTTTCCTTAGCATAATCTCCAAATTGTCTAGAGTAAATTTCTTCATTGCATGCAAGTACTTCTAGGATTATTTTAAATATGAAAATAAGATTTAAGTACACTCCTGTTATTGCAGATGCTGTTTCTGATTCTGATAAGAATCTTCCTGCGGTATTGCCATCATTTGCATTGTCTGACCCTTGTTTTGACTGATTTGTAATCAATCCAATTTTGCGATATTAATTTTGAACATGTCTCTTTTTTAAGCTTCTTAACTCTTTGTTGGTTTCATTGTTTCTTATTGATCCTGAACACCCGAAATCCAAATCATAACTAATATGTTTCATAAGTTGTATTCTTGCATGTAGTGTAGTGATAATCCAAATTCATATGCATCGGTATTATCTTATGATTTTGTCGGAACTTGGTTTAATTGGGTTGATGCTGCTTGGCATGTAATGCAGCTTGATGCAGCATTCGTGTTAGTCAAAGCCAACCTATTTTTCCATCTATTCTTGTAAGGACTAATTGGTAGCTTATATCAATTTGCTCTCCATCAAATTGTAATTGTAATAGCTGTAGTTTTACAGTTTGGGTCTTGGTATTACTAATTTGTTTGTTAATGGCATCACGAGTTTCTTTTTTGAATTCAAATTTATTTGAACTGCAGTATTTCGTAGAAGATGGTGTCTCATTTTTCCAAATTTCCATTGTTTGCTTCGTACTAGTCGAAGGCTCTGAATTTTACAAAATCTATTTCAATCGCAATGGTACAAATGATACCATGAATATTCTTTTATATTCGTACAACCAATTTCGTTAATATCTTTAGGTTTCCACCTCTTAGATCTATCGCTGTAGTTGTTCAATGATTTGCGTTGTCTTCCAACCTTATCTTGCTTTGCTTTTTCTGCAACGACAGTAAGTCGGCCTTCTAACCACTTTTCACTTTGTAGCGTTTTTTTAGTACTTTTACAAAACTAGATAATTGGTCTTGTATTTCGGTGCTACGCGAAAGTAACTGCATGGCCCACGATTTCGATTGATAACTAAAGCGAGCGACAACAAGTCACTCGTTATCGTTCTCATAAGAGCCCCACTAACTATTTCATACGTTAAACGCTTGCTTGAAAATAAAATTTGGTTAAACAAGTAAATTATGCAATAAAAAGGTAACAAAAATTATGCTTTTATTCTTTTGCATATTTATAAAAATAAATTAGTAAAAAACCAAACTAATATTCATTGTAATGTAAATAGTGATAAAAATACAAAAATTTGACGATATTAACAAAGGATAATAAAAATAAAGAAAATTAGTAAACAGTGACTTAAATTAACAATATAAATACCATTATTGGACAAATTTAGAAATACGCATACTTGACAGCATAGGTTTAATTTCCCTATTATAGGATAGTAAAACCTTATACTCGGTTCGACAAGCTTAATGGCTTTATATGCTTGTAAAAAAATGCCTGCTAAGCTTTCAAACCGAGTATAAGGCTTTACTTTCCTATAGTGGGGAAATTTAACCTATACTGTCAAATCCGCATATTTCTAAATTTGTCCCATAATGCTATTTAAATTGTTAATTTAAATCATTGTTTACAAAATTTTCTTTGTTTTTTCCGCTAGCAAAATGGTTATTGTGTTCAGGGACGACAAATTTCTGGCTTAAATTTCGGCATTTGTTTTAGCAGTTGTAGCTTGAATTTCTGAATTTCTATATTTCTTGAATTTCTGTTCTCCAACCCTTAATTGTCCTCCTCTTTGTGTTGTCGTTTTTGTTGTGTCTTATGCTGCAAAGAAGGAGAAAGGTCAGCTGATTGCTGAGTAGGCTGCTGTTGACTAGAAGGTGAGACAACGGCTACTGATTTACTACTGGGTGGTGTATCCACTAACTGTGAAGCAACTTTGAATGAAATCTGCTTTTTGCGGACTTGCTATATCCAAAGCAAATACCTTGCCGCTAGGTGCTGCAGCCTTGGATAAAAACAAAGTCCGATCCACAATTTTTTCCAATTCCGAAAGTGAGTTCACTCGATAGACACCACCATCAGTTTCACACAAACTTTTCTTTTTTTGTTCGCAATTTAAAATCAGTCCAAGTCTAAAATAACACAAATATTAATGGTGTTGTTCAATCAGATATAGTCCTACATTTCAGAGTAATAACATAAACGTTTTTTAAAGTTGCATCCAACGAAGCATTAAGCTGGCAAAATTTTAGCACCAGCAAAATTTTATTTTATAAAAAATGGACAAATTTATATTTTTTTTAAAAATTGTTGTAGATATTTTTGGCTGTGTTCTACGAACAATTGGGCGAAGCTAATTTACACAGTTCCTCACCTTTTTTCATTCAACAACGCTACGCATTGGTGGCCCATGCGAATTTAGTTTCTTGGTGAGCTTTACCCACTGCTCTTCAATTGAGACTTTGTTGCTTCTATAAACAACAGATCCTCTAGCGACTTCTGGATTTGCTTCAATATATTCTACAAGAACCTGCAGCTCCTTCAAACTTGATTTTTATATGCTAAACAAATAATTTTTGTTGGTTTAAATTGTATAATATTAATAAACTATTTTTTGTTCATTTTTTCTTTCTGTATCTGTCGACAACCACAACACAAGTGATTGATTTTGACATTTATGATCGCATGACATTTCATATTGGGGCGCAAAATTGAATGAAAATAATTACGTTTTTGTTCGCATTTGTTGTCGATCGACTTGTCGTGTTGAAAACTTTTAGTGGGGGGCAAATTAGCTGTTTGTCGTTGAAAATACATGCGATCGTTAGCAGTCGATATCGTGGGCCAGGCAGTAAGTTTAATTTTATTTGAACGTAACTTAGAACATTTTCCTGGCCTTATTTTTTTTTTTTAATTAGGACCAGCACTCAGGGGATGACCCCTACTTATGCAATGCATTGTGCCAGAACTAGGAAATTAGGTTTTGGGATGGGGGATAGAGGGAGTAGTGCTTGATTTGATTTGAATCTTTGCACATTGAAAGTGGCAGGAAAGACCGCTGCAGGGAGTTTATTCCACATACGAACTGTTCGGCCAAAAACGAATTCTCTCTGTAATGCGTTGTGCGATTCACTGGCCAATCGACCACAAAGGAATGCGCTCTTGATGCAGATCGCGTTGCGCGTATGAAATTACGGTTTTCAGGAACAAGTTCCCTGATTTCATAAGAGCACATTCCCTTGTAGTAACGATAAAACAGTGAAACACACCCCACATTGCGTCGATGCTCCAGTGAGTCAATAGAGCCGGATACCCTACTGTCACCGATGAGTTTCTTCGCTCTCTCGTGTACGCGGTCGAGTAACTCCAAAATAGACTTTGAAGCACCGGCCCATACATGAGAGTTGTATTCCATTTTCGGTCTGATAAAGGTGACATAGATAGTAAGGAGATCAGATGGAGTGAAGTATTTCTTACACCGTTTCAGAAAACCTAGGCACTTGAACGCTTCTTTTGCAATATGAAAAATGTGCTTGTTCCAACGAACATCGCATTGAATTTTCATGCCAAGAACATCGAGAGCTTCTGATTCCTTAATACATGTATCACCCATAATTACAGATGACGTAGCATGTTCAGCAGTACGCCTGTGCGAAAGCACACAGCACTGGGTTTTATTAGCGTTAAACTGAACCCTGTTCGCCAGGCCCCATTCGGAAATTACTAAAAGGTCGCGATTAAGGGTACCGTCCATGTGCTTTCTCACAGCCCCAATTTCCTGAAGGCTTGGTCTACTGCGAAACGAAAATGAATGGCATATGCTACTGTCATCTGCAAAATAATCGATAGGGTTGGAAGTCTGACGTAGAAGGTCATTAAGAAAAATAAAAAATAGGGTAGGGGAAAGGACGGAACCTTGCGGTACCCCTGAATTTAACTTGAACTCGTTTGTTGAGATCCCATTTATTACAACTCGTATAGTGCGATCCCTGAGAAAGCTCGATATAAGTCGAGTGAAGCTATTACCGACACCAAAAGCAATAAGTTTTGATATGAGTGCACCATGCCACACTCTATCAAACGCCTTGGAAATATCTAAAGCCACCACCTTACTTTCGCCGAAATGGTGAATAGATTGACACCATTTTTCCGAAAGGAAGGCCAATAAGTCACCCGTAGAGCGAGCCCTACGGAAGCCGTACTGCCGGTCACTAAGTAAGCTGTTGGACTCCAGATATTTCACAAGATGAAAATTAAGCATACTTTCCATTACTTTGGAAAGCGCAGAGCAAATTGCGATTGGGCGGTAATTTTCAGGGTTGCTAGCCTCTCTCTTTTTGGAGATTGGTGTTACATTAGCAACCTTCCAACATGATGGGAACTCACCAACATGGTACAAAATGTTGAAAAGTTTTGCTAATGGACGCGCTAACGTCGAAGAGCACTGCTTCAAGACCAGTGCTGGAATTCCATCCGGACCAGGTGAATTGTGTATGTTGAGATCCGCTAAAACCTTTTTAACTGCACGTGCTCGAAAGAATATATCTGGCATAGTTACTGATACTCTTTCCAGTGCGGGCAGTGGTTGATTGCTCTCCGGCAAGTAGGAGTTACTTTCAAAAATTTCAGCCAAGACGTTAGCTTTATCAACCGGGTCGTTAATTATTTGATCATCCTTTAAAAGAGGCGGAATTGAGGAACTAGCATTATCCTTCACTCTTTTAACGAATGACCAAAAGCTCTTGCTACCCCGAGAAGTAGTAAGAACTTTAGCACGAAGGCGCTGTTCGTATAAAGCTTCTTCGCGTCTTAGTACTTTGGCACACGAAGATCTCGCCTTTTTGCGTAGCAAATCAGTTACGGCGTTTTTGTTACACCGCCATATACTGAATGCTTCCTCTCTGGATCTGACTGCATTTTTGCCTGTCTGATTAAGCCAAGAATTCTTTCTTGGATTAACACGGATTTGCTTAGATGGAATGAAAGTTTTCATTCCAAGCAAAATAATGTTCACAACCATTTCTGCCATGGCATCGACTTTATTGTCCAGAAAACAAAGTTTCCAATTAAAATGCCGAAAAAATTCGTTGAGCTTAGCCAAACGAGCCTTTTCGTACATATATTTCAAAAGTTTCGTGGCCATTTTTGAAACTTTATGAAGATTAGCGACCGAAAAGGAGGCGGTCTTATTTCTAAAATACACTTTGGCCAGTTCTTTATAACTGAGGCTCTCCAATTTTGCTGAATCCGTAGTTTCGTTCATTTTTGTTTCTGTTATGTTTTATCACTTGCAAATATACGCCCGTACACGTAAGGGATTAACTTATTATTGAGCAATCCCATATCGAATCCGTAGGCAATACATTTTTGGATACATGTTATTCACACATTGATCTTCAATTTCATAGCAGGTGGTACTTAAATTGAACAAAACCGCATTTGTTATCCAGATTTTAATGTCAGATAAAACTAATTAGTATCTTGCCAATATGAAGTTGTTTTTTATCTTTAGTGGTTTAATGTCGCGATTATTATTATAAAATTGTTTATGACTTTGGTTGACCCTAAAAGTTGATAACAGGTATATTAGAAAGAGATCATGTGTTTGGTATTTTTATGACTTTTTTTTTTGCTGATCAAAACAAAGCCATAAAACCCTTTTCGCAGGTATTATATTTAATTAGTTTTACGTAGTCTTAAGTAAAAAAATATAAGCCTTTAGGTGAAAAAGTGAAATTTTAATACACCGTTATATACGAGTAATTATAGAGCTGTTTAAATTATCGTACTTAGAATTTTTTTTAGAGTAATTTCATTAAAATTAAAAAAGTTTTCTACCCGAGCTCGTGGCGGGTGCAAAAGTGTATATAGGATTAAAGAAGAAACTTTCAACTTTCTTTGGGTGGTATATGTGTTTTGTTCTCTAGAAGTTCTATTCCATTAAAATTTAAATTTAAGATAAATATAGTAGTTTTATAAATATTTCATAACGCCCCTAATATTAAACGATAAAGCGGTAACCACTTACAATAACTAAAGACTATAATCTTACCAACATTATAAAAAAGATCGCAGGCTATTATCGGTGATAGCTTGCGATTAGTCACCATTTATTTTAAAAACAGTTGAGTTTGACAGCATGCCACGCCCATTATTATCAATAGCTAAACATAATTTTTGGCTACCTTTATATGAATATATTAGCTCCGAAAAGGCGTAAACATTTTAAAAATCGGTGACAAAAAAAGTCGACTTTTGGCCAGTGAAAAACGATTTTTAGCCACTGTGCGCCGCTACAAAAATACAACAATTAAACGTTTTTAGTGAGGTTTGTTTTTTAAATTGATGTGGAACTCTTGTTACAATGAATTTTAAAGAATATTAAAAAATAACTTTTTTCATTATTATTATGATAATTTATTGAAACTCAATCTAATATAACTTATAGTATAAGAATTAACTAAAGTACTACTTAAGTACTACAATAATTTCAAACTACTTTATTAAATATAAGATACTTTTCAAAAGACAGTTTAAAGTCATTGTACTGAAAAGTGACTGGTTTTTGTAATTATAGAATAAACCTGCCTGTGTATTAGCTGGCGCTTAAGAACGCCACTGGCAAAAGTTTCTAGTTAAGGCAACTTTAATGCCTAAGCAGATGGATGCTTATGTTATTTTAATTAAAAGCCAATTTTAAAGGCTTGACAATAATTAATTTTTATTCACAAAAAGTTCTTCGTTATAAATAAATATAACGGTATTTTTAATAATAATTTTAAAGTTATTTGTTGTTATTAAATTGAGTGCAAATTGAGTGAAACATAAACAAATAGTTTAAGTGAAAGTGAATAATAATAATAATAATAATAATAATAATAATAATAATAAGAATAATAATAATAATAAATTGCATAACAAGTGTACATAAATAACATAGGTGATAGGTGATTATGAAAAACGCTACACCCCTAACCTTAAGAAAAATTTAAAATGCTGTATATAAATACGGATTTAAATTTTTACATGTATGAACTTGAATCTATCATTTTTTTATATATATACATATATAATTAATATTTCTTAATGTTTTTATTATGAAATTCTTTAAAGTTATTTCCTAAGTCTAAGTTTGAATTTACTTCTCTACAACTTTGTTAGGGCCTCTATGCGGCGGTTGATTTCTATAAAAATTCTTTAACAAAACCATGTCTCCTACTTTTACCATTAACGGATTGACCTTTTTGCATTGTTCAACTCGTTTCTTTTTCGCTATTTCAAGTAGTTCTTTCGCTTTTTGTAAAGACAATTTTAATCTTCCTCTTGATTCTTTAGAGTAATTATCAATATTATAAATAGGTTCAGGTTTTAATATTTTATCCTGTTGCGAATTTGATAGCCTTCCAAACACTTAATCATATGGCGCATAGTTCGTATCTACATGTGGCGTTGTATTATACGCAAAACAGAAATATGGGAGCCAGTGGTCCCAGTCATTGTCCCTACAGCAGTTCAACAGAAATTCATTTAGTACTCTATGACTCCTTTCCACGGAACGTAGAGTTTCGTGGTGGTAAGGTGTACTAATGACCTGTTTGATTTCTAACAGATTTTCCATTTTCGACATTAATCCGTTTACAAATTCAGTTTCTCTATCTGATTTAAGGATTCTGAAATACCCGTATATTAATACTTAATTTTCTACCAGAGCCTCAATTTGCCTTTCCTGTATAATATCTTAAAATCATAGTCGCATAACTCTAATCGAATTCAGGTCATTTTTGACGAAGGGTCTTTATGTGAAAACAACGAGACCAATGGTCTGTGGTCGGTAACTACATAAAATTTTCTTCCATAGAGGTAGGGACGGAAAAAATTTATAGCCCAATGTATGGCCAAGAACTCTTTCTCAATAACGGGTTTATTTATGTCATGCTTGCTTAACGTGTTACTTGCATACGAATTTGGCAATTCTGACCCAACTTCTCCTTGCTCCAAGACAGCGCCTAATGCGAAATTCGATGCATCCATCGTTAACACGAACGGTTTATTAAAATCAGGGTACTGAAATATCGGTGGATTCATCAATTTCAATGTTAATGTCTCAAATGCCTTCGACAGTTTTCATTCCAAAGAAAAGGTTTATTTTTCTTTAACAAGAGATTCAAATCTCTAGCTATTTCAGAAAAATTCCTAACGAACCTTCTATAATAATTACAAAACGCAACAATACGCCTGACCTCGTCAGCATTCTTAGGCTTTGGATAGTTCTCTATCACACTATACTTCGCAGGGTCGGTACATATCCCTTTAGCAGTTATTAGGTGATCTAAATAAACCACTTCTGTTTTTAAAAAACAACACTTACTTGTGTTTAACTTTAAATTATATTGCCATAATCTTTTTAACACTTTTTCCAAATTTTCGTGGTGATGCTTTACACTACAATCAAATACAATAATGTCATCGACCTACAAAAATACTTCTGCACTCAACCCGCTCAATGCTATATTCAACATTCTTTGAAAACTGTTAGAAGATACCTTTAGCCCAAATGGCAATCTAGTAAATTGATAATGACCGTTCCTGGTTGAGAAAGTAGTCAGTCGTCTCGAAATTTCATGTAACACAATCTGGTGAAAAGAACTGGTCATATCCAGTGTTGAAAAATACTTGGCTCTGCCTAACTTGTCTAGAACATCTAGAACATAACTATTTTCTTATTTAATTTTCTAAAATCTACGACTACTCGCCACTTCTTTGTGTTATATGCTGATTTCTTTGGAATAACTAATAAAGGAGAATTGTAAGGGCTCACCGACGGTTCAATAATGTTATCCTCTAACAGTTTATCAATCTGTCCATTAATTTCGTTTATCTGCGCTTCAGTTAATCTATACGGTTTTACATATACTGGAGCACTATCAGCCAACCGAATTTCCTGAGTATAAAAGTTATTTACCGTTAGTTTATCACTCTTAAGATGAAAAATATCATTATACTTTGCTATAATGCCGAGTAACGAGTGTTTAGCTACCGGATCTAATGATTCAATTTTTAAATCTTTTGAAATATCACTCAGCCTCTGTCTACTTATTGACCCGTTATCATGGCCACTATATATATTGTAATCAGATAACCCTTCCACATCTAAATCTAAATTCAGTAGGACTGCGTCCTTTTCGGTAGTATTCAATATTCTTACATGCTGTACACCTACGTGTGGTATTATACTATTTGCTATCAATCAGCAGCTAGAGGAAAATCATCCCCGACAACATGAAATTTGTGAATTATTTGTAGCTCTTCTAGCCACAAACTCAAGTACGTTGTACCTATACTCTCAATAGCATCCCAAGCAATGCCACTTAATGACGAAACCACGTGTCTGTTTATTTTTTTTGCATTTATTTGCTTAAAAATCGATATATCCGCTCCCGTATCTATTAAAAAACTTAGGTTTATATAACTATTCCTACAAGGTATACTTATCAAATTGTTTGCCTTTGATAAAATTCTGTTCAATTTTGGCTGCTTCGAATAACTCGTTACGTTATCCGGCCTTTTCTGTTTCTCTAGTTATTACGACTATTAGAACAACTTGAATTGTAGTTCCTGTTATCGCTGGCTCTTGGTCCATTATTCCCATAACTCCAAAAATTATTGTTCCCAGTTCTTTCGTTATTTTCATTGTATTATTATAATTATTTGAGGTGTACCCATTGTTGTTAAAGTTATTCGCGCTATTGTAGTAAGCCCTGTTGTGGCCAGCGTTGCCCCTATTATTGTTTTGTACAAAATTTCTTCTTCCTCTTCGAGAATGGTATTCATACTTAGGTCTCCATATTCTAAATACATTATTTTCACTACTTTGTGTATTTACTTCTATCCTTATTCATTTCTCTACTGCCTCATTCGGTGTCTTCGGGCTGCAAGCAATTAATAAATTTTGGTATTCTACATTTACGCCTTTCATAAACACATTAAGGTCCATACTCTCATTAAATTTGTAAATTGCATCGTTAGCCTCTTGCTTTGGATTTTCTAATGCCTTTATCTCAAACATATTTAATTGTTCAAAAAGCAACACGATTTTTTCCCTGAACTCAGCTATGCTCATATTTCTTTTCTAATTGTTCCAAGTTCTGTTAATACCTGTTGCGAAGACTTTGGGTTCGGGTAAGCTTCAAGCATTAAGCGTTTCAATTCAATAAAGTTGGTGGGTTTATTAGACCGCCGTACAATACCACGAAACTGTGCCGTTAATTTGAAGTTATAAACGTACTTAAGAAATATTTCTCTGCCTTCTGTTCTGAGTAAATCATGCAACAGCTCTGTTTGCACTATAAAATCTTCCAACGCCTCATAAGATCCTTTAAAAACTTGGAGGTGTTTACCCATAACTGATATGTCGAACTGCCCCATATTTATATCACTGACTTTATATTCTTCTACCGACTTCTAAAAAGCAATTTCAATTTTCTCAGATTCTTTACTCTCTGTTGGGATGTAACATAGATCGCTTCCACGTAGTGCATCCTGGGTAACGCTATATGATCTATACCCCCCCCCCCTGGCACGACCTTTTTCTGTCCAAGGACCTTTCTTCCGATTTTTTCGGCACGTTTTTGTTTGACTTGGGCTGGTGGTTATGGCTTCTGGACCTAGTAGCACCGGGGTAAAACCCTGTGGGAACGGCTTCAGTTTAAGGTCACGTTCTATACACGTCACCGTTAAGTTGGTGGTATAGGTTTGGTTGAGATTACTCCCAATTAGCAACGGTCTGGCTCTGAGCACCTGTCCCCATGAAGGCTGGTGCCAACCCTCGCATGGCTTCCCTGCTTGCATAGATAACCATGGGACCCTTGAGTTGACTACACATACGGGTGGAGATAGCGGCTATGAGTGGGGACCCATTTCACATGGACAAAACCATACATATAAAAAAGACCACAAAAGCCAACCCTAAAAGGAAGCTGGCTGTATTGAAACGGCAAAAGCCGGCAATCCAGAAACAATCTTCGTCTGAGACCTCTACCTCCAGACCACAGCTGGGTGCAGCGACTCTGTTTTCTGCCTCGACATCCCGCACCGCAATCCCCAAGGGTTGCGTACAGCCCCCTTTGAGCACCACAATCACTCCTGCTACAGAACAGAGTGAAAGAGGGGCTCCGCCGCATATTGGTCCAACTACTGATGTAAGGGCATTGGTTAAGCCAGCCCAAACAACTGGTAGTCTGGGCCCTAGCACGTCCTCCTCTTCTCGTGCACACATCAACGCGTCGACGCGGGCGTATAGGACCAGAAGATCTGCCTACCGGATCCTGCAAAAGTTTGGTGGGCAAGATCCGAACACTTTGTCTGAAAAGGACCAGACTAAACTTAAATGGGCCAAACAGAACTTGGAGTCTCGCCCTCCACCTAACTTGGCACCTCAGAAACGACAAAGGTCGGCTGAGGAAGCCGCTACGTCAGCCCCTCAACTGCTTAAACGGCCAAAAACTTTATCATCCAAACCGGTGTCCTCACGTCCTCTTAGCCAAATAGTTAAGGATAGCCTCGTTTTGGCCATAATAGACACTAGTAAAAGTGACGGGACTATATCTCCAGATAATTGGAGGTTAATCCAGGCGGCTCTTCGCAGTGTCTATAAGGACATAATTTCAGCCAATCCTGGCCCCTCCCCCTCATGCCGTGATGCGGGCTGGTATCAGGGGCATATTAAATTAATCGCTTGTGCTGATCAACGCCTAGCGGACCTGTACAAGCAGGCAATTGACAGCCTAGGTGAAATCTGGTCGGGTGCTAAGCTCTTAGCTGTATCCAAAGACCAGATTTCGAACCGTCCAAGATCCTTCGCCCGAATCCCGGCAGATCCCTCCACTCCGGATGAAATTCTGGAGCTGAGTAAACTCAGCAATAAAGAGCTGCCTACGGCCGACTGGAAGGTCGCTAAAGTAAGCGAGCCAAAGGGCCATTTCCGTGACGCTATCATTGTCACCAACGACGAGTCCCTCGCCCCACTTAACGCCTGTAAGGGGGAGATCAACTACGGTTTCGACTCGATCTCTCTCAGGATCTATAAGGGGGATAATATAGGGAAAAATTCTAAACTTCCCACGGAACCTCTGGTACCAGAGGTTACCGCCGGACGGACTGAACCTTCCTCCGCCTGTCACAGAAAGGAGAGGATATTGTTCTGGTCCAGGAACCATGGGTTATTAATGATCGGGTTTCTGGACTATCTATGGATGGCTACAAAACTGTCTACGTCACAGGTCAAGGTAAACCCAGGGCCTGTATTATGATTAAGTATAATATTAACGCTTTCTTTCTTCGCAGATTCAGTGACAGAGACAGCGTTGCCATAGCAGTGGAGACGGGCTCGAAGGATGTCTGGGTCTCCAGTTATATGGCCCATGATCATGGTAATTCTCCACCACATGATCTGCTAAAGCTTCTGGTTACAGAGGCTAACAACAGTCAAACGCCGGTCATCATTGGGGCCGATGCTAACGCTCATCACCATATGTGGGGCAGCACGGATGTCAATGAACGGGGTGAGTCTCTTTTTGATTTTATATTATTGCATGACTTAAGTATTGTCAATAGGGGAAGCGAGCCTACCTTCGTCACTTCGAGTAGAAGGGAGGTTCTCGATCTTACCTTGACGGGTGTAGGCTGGTCTGATATTGTCAGAAATTGGAGTGTCTCTCAAGAGTGCTCCTTTTCTGACCATAGGTATTTATCCTATAAGTTAGATCTAGGATCAGTAAGTTCCGGAGTGTCTCACTCCTACATAAATAGGAAACAAACGGACTGGAATAAATTTCGGTCCATTTTAGAGCTTGGCCTAAGGCCTGCTCCCTTCAAGATTAACGACCACTGCGATATTGATTGGGCGGTTGAATTCTTGACCTTGCAGATATGCTCTGCGGCGAAAGCGGCCTGCAATCCACCGAAGCCAAGGGGTAAACCGAAACCCCCTTGGTGGAATACGAAGATTGCAGAGTTACGCAAGGAATGTAGAAGACTCTTTAATAGGGCCAAAAATAGTGGAAACTGGCTGCCCTACAAGGATAAACAAAGGGAGTTTAAGTATGCCATACGTAGATCCAAAAGAGCCTCATGGAAAACTTTCTGTGGCAACATAGAAAGCTCGTCCGAAACCAGCAGGCTACGCAGGATTCTTAGCACGTCCCCGAGAATTATTGAGAGTATTCCGAAGCCGGACGGTAAATGGACGGACTCTGTAATCGATACCTTGGAGACGCTGCTTGATACTCACTTCCCTGGTAGTGAAAGGATAGACGAAGCGATAGGGATTGTAAATTCCGCGTCGGTTTTTCCAGCCACTTTCCGGGTGACCAATGCTCACTTAGAGTGGGCCATCATGTCGTTTGATGCCTTTAAGTCTCCTGGGATTGACAATATCATTCCAGCGGACTTGCGACATGGCATGGACGTTATTAAACCATGGCTATTGCAAATCTACAATGCTTGCCTGGAAAATACTTACATGCCCATGGGCTGGCGTGTAGCCCGAGTTGTTTTCATCCCGAAAGCGGGGAAGACATCTCCTATTAAACCCAAGGACTTTAGGCCCATAAGCCTGTCGTCCTTCTTACTCAAAACGCTGGAAAGGATTCTGGATCTTCAGATCAGGAACTCCATCAATCCCGCGCTAATTTCTAGCTCGCAGCATGCCTACACGAAAGGGAGATCTGTGGAAACAGCGCTGCATGTGTTATTATCCGATGTTGAAAAGTCCCTTTCAAATAAGGATTTTACGCTTGCAGTGTTTCTTGACATAGAAGGAGCTTTCAATAACGTCTGCCCCAATGCCATTATAAAGGCCCTCTTGGATCTCGATCTTGATGCAAATCTGGTGGGATTCATTGCGCAACTACTGAAGACACGTATCATCACGTCCACCTTGGGAAATGATCACGTTGTATGGGTAGTGAAAAGGGGCACTCCACAAGATGGCGTATTGTCTCCCCTTATCTGGAATCTGGCAGCTACGGCAACTGGACCAAACGGATAATAGGGTGATAGCTTATGCTGATGACATTGCTATCGCAGTCTCTGGGAAGTACCTGTCAACACTCACAGAACGGATGAACTATTCGCTTAATGTTCTGTCTAAATGGTGCTGCGATTTTGATCTTACTGTTAACCCCGGCAAAACGGAGGTTATGCTCTTCACACGGATATAAAGGATCCCGAATTTTACTGCACCTAGGCTGAATGGCATTGTGCTTAGTGTAAGTAAAAGTGTGAAATACCTTGGGGTAATACTTGACCCCAAACTTCAATGGAAAGCAAACATTGCAGAAAGAGCTCGGAAGGCGACCTGTGCGCTCTATCTCTGTCAGAGAGCTCTAGGACCAAGATGGGGCCTTCAGTCTCGAATCATATCCTGGCTCTACAAGGCAGTTATAGAGCCAAATATTCTCTATGGAGCTGTGTTTTGGTGGCCCGCTCTTGAGAGATTGGTCAACCAAAAGCCTCTTGACAAAGTCAGGAGAACAGCCGCCATTTTGATTACTGGGGCTCTTCGAACTACTTCGACAAAGGCTCTGTTTGCTCTTCTCCACTGGTTACCCACCAAACTTCTGGCATTGCAACAGGCTAAGTGCTGTGCAGCCAGACTTAATGCCCTCTGACGCTGGCTCAGGCTGGACATAGGGCACTCTAAGATTATCGATCGGGATGTTCCACTGCCATCAATGGTGGACTACATCCCTTCTACTCCCGCTCTGGACCACGGGTTTCGAATCCATATTCCAAATAGGGAGACTTGGGCCCGTAACGAAGTGGTCGTAAGTGGTACTGTCGACATCTACACCGATGGCTCGAAACTGGACGACAGCATCGGTTGCGGAATCTTCTCCAATCATCTTGGACTAAGACTCTCCCTCAGACTCCCTGACTACTGTAGCGTCTTTCAAGCCGAGGTAATGGCCATTCTGAAAACATCCGAAATAGAGCTCGGGGATGATCTTTCTGGTCATGCTATTCGGATATTTTCGGACAGTCAGGCGGCAATCAGGGCGCTTGCTGGTGCATATAGTACATCTAAGCTAGTCCTGAGTTGTCGCTCATTACTGAACACTTTATCGGAGCGATCACAGATTGACCTGTTTTGGGTCCCTGGCCACAGGGATATCCAGGGCAACTGTGAGGCCGATGATCTCGCAAAACGGGGCACATTGCTTCCTAATGTCTCCCCGCTACCAGACATTGGAATTCCTCTGGCAACGGTGAAAATGGCCATAAAGAACCACTATCTAAATTTGGCTCGCAAATTATGGGTAGATG
This sequence comes from Cistogaster globosa, assembly GCA_937654795.1. Lineage (NCBI taxonomy): Eukaryota > Metazoa > Arthropoda > Insecta > Diptera > Tachinidae > Cistogaster > Cistogaster globosa. The sequence goes on from OW569405.1 coordinate 42,920,290, forward strand.
AAAGTTCCTGCTGTGTCTCCAGACAACTGTGGACTACACTGGACCTCAAGCGGACCAGGCAGCTGCTCAAACTGGACAGAAAATCCATAAGTATCACGGTCTCTGTACTTACTGGATACTGTCTAATAGGTAGGTATGCGGAAAGACTTGGTCTGCCTTTTAATGATTTCTGCCGCAGTTGTGGCTCGGAGGATGAGGAAGAGACCGTACTGCACCTCCTGTGCCACTGTCCATCCCTGGCTCGAAGAAGACTAAGAATTCTGGGCTCTCCTTTCTTTGGAACTCTGACGGAGCTATCATCCCACTCTATAAGGGACATAGCGAAGTTCATCCGTGAATCCTCATGGTTCTCGGCTGGGTAATGGGAGTCATGCCGCCTTCTTTGTGGTATCACAACGGGCCATTCGTTTGTGCTCAAGTGAGCTTCGTCGCGAGAGGCTGCCACTCCTAACTAACTAACTAACTAACTTTCTCTCTGTTATAACCAAATTATTTATAACAGGTAGTAAGTAACCTTCCACAAATATCAAATTATGTAAATTTTAGAGACTTGGTTTCCTCGCTTTATTTCAAAGTCTTAAAAACTATACTGGCCCTTTTTTTTATATATTTTAATCTATTCAACTACTCTTTTTTAAATTGAAAGGAGTAAATTCTATCCTTAGATTTTCTAAAATTTTTTTCTAACTTATCTAATTCAACGCAATATTCACTTAATTCACATATATACAAATCAAAATCTAATTTAAAAAAACAAAACTATCAACTATTTACAATATTTACTACTAAAAAAATTATTCTTACTTATATTTCTTTTCACCCAGCGGTAACAGTAACTTCTTTTAAAATACTACCAGTTTTTACAGCCCTGGCTTACTCTACTTTATGGCATTGCTTATATTATTTGACATTTTATTTTTGTTATGTTTCTTTTATTTCATAATGGTGGTTGAAAATATGAAAAAATGTGGATACAAATAAAAAAGTGAAAAATAATTACTGAAAAGAATAAAAAAAATTAAGTAAATAATTAAGTGTAAATTCAAACATAAAACAAAATTAGTGTTTCGTGTTTTTTTTTATCAGTGACGACGGTGCTGCTTCATTTCCGCCTCCAAGGAAAATATTTCTTTCCAGATTTCGCAGGATCGCTGCCAACACGGTGGAGGGTCAGCCTGGACAATCCTCCTCAGGGCGCCCAACTTCCTGCGAAGGGAAACTAATTTATCAACTCTTTTGTGTCGTGGTTTATTTACCGCTGGAATGCTGGTAAGCTTTTGTTCCAGTTTCTGCTGCTGTCTTTTTCGCTACTCAGCAATCGTTATAGCTTTAGGGCCTGCTTCCACTGGGGATAGTACGTATGCCAGAGCATTAAAGTTGCCGACTGCAGGCTCGTACTCCTCTACAGGAATTTCTTTTTTGCCTTTGTTAGGCAGGATCGCCATGTACTGGTAAGTGACTGGTTTTTGTAATTATAGAATAAACCTGCCTGTGCATTAGCCGGCGCTTAAGAACGCTACTGGCAAAAGTTTCTAGTTAAGGCAACTTTAATGCCTAATAGTGCGTTTCCATTTATGTGATTTCGTCTAAAACACTTGATTTGCTCAAATCAAGCGTTTTGCTACTTGATTTCCCATATATTTTCATGCTACCAAAAGCACTTAAATCACTTGATTTATTTCAAATCATTTCGAAAATTTATTTTTTCTAACTGATTTTGTCTTTGCAACACTGTGTTGTGTCTGGGATATTCAAGTTTAGCTCCGTGTTATCTATTCAGATTGGATGTTTTTTATCGAAAAAGTGACATTTAATTTTAAGTTTAAAAAAAAATAAACTTTATGGTACAAAAATTGTGTTTAAAAGAACATATAATTAAGTATGTGTAAAATCAAAAACAAACAAAAGCACGCACTCGATTTTTTACAAAAATAAAATAGGGGTTGTTTTTCTTTAACGGAGAAAAGTGTCAGTGTTATGTCACAAATTCGAATATACAAAACAGTTTTGCTCAATGGAAACACTTCGAAGTGTTTTCCTCAAAACTAGTTGATTTTAAGTCAATGGAAACATAGTATAAGCAGATGAATGCTTATGTTATTTTAATTAAAAGCAAAAGGCTTGACAATAATAAATTTTTATTCACAAAAAGTTCTTCCTTATAAATAAATATAACGGTATTGTTAATAATAACTTTAACATTATTTGTTGTTATTAAATTGAGTGCAAATTGAGTGAAACATAAACAAATAGTGTAAGTGAAAGTGATAACAATAGTTTATGTGAATAAGTGAAAGTGAATAATAATAATAACAAAGTGCATAACAAGTGTACATAAAGAACTTAGGTGATAGGTGATTATGAAATACACTACAACCCTACCCTTAAGAAAAATTTAAATTGCTGTTAATAAATACGGATTGAAATTTGTACATGTATGAACTTAAATCTATCCTTTTTTTATATATATACATTAGGGTGTCCCAAAAATTTTTTTTGTTAGAGGCTCAAGCAGAATTTGAAAGCTTATAAGGATCAGTATTTTTGAGTTTTTTTTTTAAATTTTTAGGAAGAGGTTTAGAGGTCGCGCAAATCAAGTCTTTGTTAAAAATAGGATTTTTCGAATTTTTTTCAAACTTGACGCATACCTTTGTCAATAATTACGTTGATTTAATTTTTGGACCGAATATTTCTAAGGACAGTTTCCCAAATATCATTTCTATATGCTTAAAGTTTAAGTTTCGGCAATATTTTTGTCTATTTCGATTCAACATATTAAATATTTTTGTAATATTTCAATAAATCCTGTAAAAAACAGTTAATTACTCTTTAAATTTATATGGAAGTAATAAAAATTATGACGCGACTTTAAAGAGGGATATGGAATTTGGTCTAACAGTTCCTTAGTTACACTATTTTTATAGTTTGTACCTTGAAAATGGTGATACTTTTTTCGTTATAATTATTTTATATTTCCATAAATTTTTATTGTTGTGTTTTTAAAGTGATTTCTGCGAATTAATAAAATATTATTTCATTTCAATTTAATCCCCCGTTTAATTTAATTTTTTTGACGATTTCATGTATGAACCAGTAAAAAAAGCGGTCCAAAAAGAAGTTCCATCTTCCTTAAAAAACCAACAGCTTTGTGCGAGTCTTGACAGAACCGGAATTAGTTGCCGTAAAGCTTCGTTAATAGTATATTCCTGCTCAAATCTTAGCCAAAACATCGCAAAAATTGCATGCTCAAAGAGTTCAATTTGGAGGGAACGTATAAAGCAGCGAAAGATTGTTGCAGATTCTATTAAAAAATCGTTTGATGCCTCCAGTTATATTACGGTACATTGGAATGGAAAAATAATGCCCGACTTAAAGAATAAAAAGAAAAAAACTGATCGCCTCTCTATAAGTGTAACCGGAAATTCGGACCCCAAACTTCTAGGAGTAGTACCACTTCGATCGGTAAGGGGAGAAGATCAAGCTGATATAGTGTGTGAAATGCCTAAAAACTGGAAATTAACTAAAAATATGAATTTTTTGTCTGCAGATACAACAAGCTCCAACACTGGACGCCGAATCGGTGCATGTGCTTTACTTTGTCAAAAACTAAAAAAAAGACCTAATACTCTTATTTTTGGCATGCCGGCATCATATGTTGGAGCTTGTTGCTGGATCAACCTTTAAGGCTCTTAATATTGAGGAGCAGACCACATCACCGCAAATAAAACTTTTCGCCACACTCCAGCAGAGTTGGGAGTCTATTAACAAATCCTGTTTTTCCGACTGCATAAATTATAAAATTGTTGAAAAGGTTATTCCGGCACCAATGCGCGAAGATTTATGCAATTTTTTAAAGATCAACTTGAAGACACGCAACCAACAGAGGACTATAAAGAACTACTCCATCTGAGTCTTATCTTTTTGGGTGATAAATCTATGCCCTACCCAACAGTAAAAGCTCCAGGAGCTATCAATCGGGCTCGCTGGATGATGAAAATTATATATTCTTTAAAAATATGCATTTTCCGTAAGCAGTTGCAAAATTATATAGACAAATCAACAATTGATGCATTGCTTGAATTTAGTTCATTTGTTTTAAGAATTTATATAAAATATTGGTACCTCTGCCAGTGCCCTCGATACGCTCCTCTCAATGATCTCAGCCTATTAAAGGAATTAGATGGTTATAAAATTTTTAATAAAGAAGTTGCACATGCCTCACTTAAAACTTTTCTAGGTCATCAGTGGTACTTAACTCCGGAATTGGCTGCTTTAGCGTTTTTTGATGAACGTATCGACACCAAAAGTTTACGTTTAATGACAAAAAAAAACTTGCAGATACTCAATGCAGCGACTATGAAGTAACAAATGTTACTTTAACAGAAGAAAACTTCAGAAATAAAGAATTTCAACTCTTTATTTCAAAAGGCAGTCTTTCTTATTTTGAAGCTTGCAATACTTCAACCGCTTTTTAAAAATAGATCCAGAGAATTGGAAAGCCAACAAGTCATTTCAAGATGCGAAGGAAAAAGTTCAACACTTACAAGTGGTAAATGATGTGGCAGAACGAGGTGTGGCTTTGGCTAATACTTATATCAATGTCACAACTTCTGAAACTGATCTCCAGAATTTATTGCAAGGTATAGAACTACATCGCAGTTACTCCAATATATGATTTAGCACAGAGCAAAACAAAAGTTTGTGTTTTCTTTTTGTTGATTGGGTATGTTTGGTGAACTGGCAAACAGCTTATAATAACATACACTGGGTATAAATGTTAAAACAGGTATAACTCAGAAACAGTTAGAACGAATTCAAAAATTGTTGTATAAATATTAATAAGAATAAAGTTGTCTTTTAAACTGCATCATTAACGGACCTGTGCCGTTAATTTGAAGTTATAAACGTACTTAATAAATATTTCTCTGTCTGTCTGTTTGCACTATAAAATATTCCAACGCCTCATAAGATCCTTTAAAAACTTGGAGGTTTTTACCCACAATTGATATGTCGAACTGCGCCATATTTATATAACCAACTTTATATTCTTCTACCGACTTCTAACAAGCAATTTCAATTTTCTCAGATTCTTTTCTCTCTTTTATAACCAAATCATTTATAACAGGTAGTAAGTAACCTTCCACAAAGATCAAATAATGTAAATTTTAGAGACTTGGTTTCCTCGCTTTATTTCAAAGTCTTTGAAACAATACTGGCCCTTTTTTCTATATATTTTAATCTATTCAACATCTCTATTTTAAATTGAAAGGAGTAAATTCTATCCTTACTTTTTCTAAATTTTTTTTTCTAACTTATCTAATTCAACGCAATATTCACTCAATTCACATATATACAAATGAAAATCTAATTTAAAAAAAACAAAACTATCAACTATTTACAATATTTACTACTAAAAAAATTATTCTTACTTATATTTCTTTTCACCCAGCGGTAACAGTAACTTCTTTTAAAATACTACCAGTTTTTACAGCCCTGGCTTACTCTACTTTATGGCATTGCTAATATTATTTGACATTTTATTTTTCTTATGTTTCTTTTATTTCATAATGGTGGTTGAAAAAGAGAAAAAAAAATGTGTATACAAATAAAAAAGTAAAAATAAATACTTAAAAGAATAAAAGAAGTAAAGTAAAAAAGTAAGTGTAAATTCAAAAATAAAACAAAATTAGTGTTTCGTGTTTTTTTATCAGTGACGACGGTGCTGCTTCATTTTCGCCTCGAAGGAAAATAGTTCTTTCCAGATTTCGTAGGATCGTTGCCAAGACGGTGGAGGGTTAGCCTGGGCAATCCTCTTTAAGGCGGCCAACTTCCTGCGAAAGCGAACTAATTTACCACCTCTTTTGTATCGTGGTTTATTTACCGCTGTAATGCTGGTAAGCTTTTGTTCCACTTTCTGCTGCTGTCTCTTTCGAGACTCCGCTATCGTTATAGCTCTAGGGCCTGCTTCCACTGGGGATGGTACGTATGCCGGAGCATCAACGTTGCCGACTGCAGGCTTGTACTTCTCTACAGGAATTTCTTTTTTGCTTTGTTTGGCAGGATCGCCATGTACTGGTAAGTGACTGATTTTTGTAATTATATAATAAACCATAATTAATTTTTATTCACAAAAAGTTCTTCCTTATTAATGAATATAACGGTATTTTTAATAATAAAATTTATTAAATTTAATGCAAATTGCGTGAAACATAAACAAATAGTGTAAGTGAAAGTGATAACAATAATTTATGTTTATATGTAAGTGAAAGTGAATAATAATAATAATAAAGTGCGTAACAAGTGTACATAAAGAACCTAGGTGATAGGTGATTATGAAATGCACTACATCATAATGAAATTTGAAATTATGTAATTTTGCATACGTTTTACCATTGCCCAGTGAACTTGTACTTAATTTCAACGAAATTTATTTGTACTTACGATAGGCAACGCTGGTTTTGTGTAAAAAACTTCTTTGGGTGCACCCATGAACGTATTTATGAGAATAAACGTATGTACATACATTGATATATACAAACATATATGTATGTATACGAATATTAATAGGGGATTGTAAAAACTGCAAGAACTTAAATATTTTTAATGTTATTATTTAGACCTTCCAATTTGATTAATAATAGTTATTTTTCTTTTTTCATTTTCTACAAAACCTTTATGTAAAAGAATATAAGAATACTACTATAAAAACGAACAGCTGTTTCTGAAATTGTCTCAAGTGCCAAATAACCCAGTATAAACACTCTAGATTTTGTTCGTAATTTCAATTTGAAATTACCTAATTTCTTGGCAGCCTGAACAGGCTATTAACCAGACACCAAATTAGATTCTTTCTTTTCAAAAGAATCTTAGTGATTGATTCCTTTGTCAAATTTGTATAACAAAAACCGTCACTTTGACCGAGTTGCTGCAAATTTAAAATTTGTTGTACAATTTTAGCACCTAAACTGTTTTGAATGGTATATTCTTAATTTGTTGTTAAATTTCTGCACTTAATCTGAATTGAATGGTATATGCTTTCTCCTTTGCGACAAACGGCACTTTGATCGAGTCGCGTAATTTTTAAATGAAAGACTGCAGGTGGCTTATTCTTAAGGTCAAAACAAATAGTGATTTTATTATTTTAATTTTCAAGCTTATATACTAAATTTTGTTATTAAAAGTGTGGTGTTGACAAAACAATAAATTCCACGATAAGTTCTCACGCAAATAAGTGTGGAAGCAGTAAAAAATAATTGTGCACACAGAGAGCCAGTTAACCAAGAATGTGCTGACGTTTGATAATCCAAATTGAAAAAGACACAAAAATAACAACAATACTTATGTGTACATACGTGTGTAAACATAACCAAAAAAAAAAAAAAAAAAAAAACAGGAATATTAATATATGTAATTATATAATAACATGCTTCCCCTGTTGAGCACAGCTCTATAGCCTGTGTTGTGGTGCATTGAGGTGCACCACAACCCAGTATTAAATATGAAGAGCCAGCAGTTTGGTTGCATGATCCGATGCTATGTTGATCCTGTGCTAAGTTCTTCTGATTTGCTAAATATTTATTTTATTTTATTTATTTATTTATTTAGCTAATTTGTCTTTAAGAATGAAATTCTTTTACAGTCCAGTGGTATTACATAATAGGCACCTTACGTTTACAAAAATTGAGTTTAAGAATTAATAAAACAAATAAAAATTATAATATAGCCATTTGTATTAAAAAATAGAAAAAAAAAATTAAAAATTAAAAAAAAAACAAATAAATTAAAAGCAAAATAAAATAAATAAATAATAAGGAATGCAATAATAATAATAAAAAAAAGTAAAATATTTAGCAAGAATATAAAAAAGTAATGGTATAGAATAATTTTATTAGAAAATTTAGTCGATGAAGAATAAGATAGAAAGAGGGAGAATGAGTTAGTCTATATATCACGTATAAAAAATTTCCTGAGGGATTTCCGTAAAACTCTGTCTATCAGCAATGAGTTTTATGTTTGCGGGTTATGAATTCCAGAGCTTTATGGCATTGATTAAGAAGAATCTTTTTGCGTTTAGATGGTTGTATCTTGGTGGTATTAACAACAAACCCCTGGCTGACCTTCCAAATGAGATTTTGTTAAACAAATAGGCAGGTGATTGCACGCTAATTAATTTGTGCAGAAAAATCAAATTGGGCATTTTTAGATAGTCCAATAGGTCACAACCAAGAATCATACTTCTCCAGGACGAGATACTACTAAATCTGTGAATACCATAATCATATCGCGTAGCATTGTTGAATGATACTTCCAACTTATGAAGCGAATACGAATCTAATTTTCTATATACCTCAGCAGAGCTAGTGATAATAGGTACAATTAGTTGTAATACAAGACGTTTCTTGACATCTATTGGTGTGTAATTTGAGGTTATTCTTAAATTACGTAGTGTTAGATAGACTCTACGCACTGTATTGTTAATGTGATTACAGCATATGTATATGTATGGCAAATCTGATGATGATGATGTGCCTTGATGATTATGCGGTGCTGGTATTGGGGTGGAGATAGGCCCTTTTGCGTGTTCTTCTCACTGCTAAGGACACAAAAATAAAACAAATGAGGATCAACGACGAGTAACCAACGATGGTGGTGGTTGTGCATGGTGATCCTGTTTGGAAGCTAAAGGATTCCTTGTACAGCTAATGAGGTTTGTAGGACTGTCAAGTTTTGTATTTGCGTCATGTACTTGGTTGAATGAATTTCATTCAACAATGGTTTTAAACGGTCTGTATGCTGTTGGTCCGTAGTTTCCCAAAGCCTAGTGTATGAAGTCTTAACAAAACTGGATATCGTATGTTGTCCATGCACTGACATGAATGTGTTTTTAAAGACACATTCCGGTCATAGGCTGATTAACCTGACCTTTCGAGAGTCAAATTATTTCCTTATTGCACACAGCTGTTGCCTGAGATAGAGCTTGAATGGCACGTGGCAGTGTTTTTCAATTGTTGCTTTGGAGAGTCTGCCTGACTGTTGTGAAATAGATTCATTTCACAAGAGCGTGTTGTCCCGCCTTGCTTATGTTGAATTTGCACCTTCGAGCACAGGAAGAATTTTTCTTTAATCATTGTGCAGGAACCAAACTCGGCGTCACTCATTGTCACATATTGTGTGTTCGATATTGCAATGAGATTAAATATTTTAAACTGTTTTCGTTCAATCAACGGTAACGTGATGCAAAATATCACGGTGTTTCTTGTGAGTTCTCCTTTGACCTTCATTCTTGTTTCACAGGTAATTCAAGTGATTCAGAAAGATGGAATCTCACTTTTTCTATTTTTTATTGTAGTTGCTGTGAAGTCAGAAGCAACGGATTTATAATGCCTCTTTGTGACTCTTTGTTAAAATGTCAAATATATTCGATAGCATGCGTTGTAAGTTTGCTGCTGTGATTGTTAAATGAATGCATAGCGATGGAAAAATGCGATAGAGCATTTCTTCCTGTAGCTCGTTGCTGTCACCACGTATCCGGTTGTAGATTGGTACTATTTGTTTGTCAATTCTCCAAAATTTTTCTTTAACCATGTATTGATCTGCCTTGAGGATGTTGATTGTAGAATCTATAATCGAGGTTTGATTTTTTAGGTTTATTGGTAGCATATTCAGAATCCAATACTGCAAAAAGTAGATGTGCGATATTTCCACCTATATCAAGAGCTCTTCTTTTATGGCTTCTTCCAGAAAGTATTGTGCTGTCCATTGTAAGCTCATCTTCAGTATGTTGAAAATAATTGGCAAGGTTCGTGTAAATTGCCTTTTGGTTCATTTTTTCATTTTTTTTTGTTTTGGTTCCCTTTTTGAATATTTTTAACTCAGACCAAAATCCGTCAAGATCATAATATACTAAGAGATGCCATTCTGTTGGAGATAATTCCGCTGGCCCGATTCCTTCAAAGTGTATGCTAAGTTTTCCAAATTGTTCATTTTGAATTTTTGCTCCTAGCACCAGATGTACTAACATGAGAGTTAAGGCAACTGTGAGAATATTGTGGGTTTTGGAAAACCGTCTCCTTTTTTTTTTAGGAATTTCTGACTTGTCGTTTTCGCATGCTTTCCTACAGTCATCCGGTTGTTGAGGTTCTTCAGACTCCTTATTCTTACTTTTTAATAGTGATAATCTAGCAACTGGACTTTCGAAAATGCCGTTTGATGTTCTAACGTTCTCTACTCGGACCAGGCCATCATCTCCTTGATGTGTGTTTACGATTATACCCTGTGGCCATTCTAACGGTACTGTATTGTATTCTTTTATTAGGACTATGTCCCCAGGCTTAACATTCATTTGTTGTGTTTTCCATTTATGCCTTTACTGTAGCTCGCATAAATACTCTCGCGACCATCATCTTCAAAACTTCCTTTTCAGATGTATTACAAGTTTCCATCTATACAGGAGGCTAAGCTTGTTTGGTAGAGAATGTGAATCAACTTGTGCCAAGAGTTAATGCACTTAGGTCGTAAGGGTTGTTTGACATTGGACTAATAGGCTTTGAATTTATAATGCCTATTACCACGGTATCAAGTTCTTTGTATGTTTATAATGCTGTTGCAGAACTTCTGACTAGGAGGTGCTTAGCTGATTTTACTGCTGGTGCCCAAATGCCACTGAAATGAGTAGCTGTAGGTGGTATAATATGGAACGTAACTTTCATGGATGTGCATTCTTTATTAATTGCTTCGTTGGCCGAACTGGTATAAAATGTCTCTGAGAGTCCCTGCAGTTGATTTTTCGCGCCAACGAAGTTAGTTGCGTTGTCGAAACACAGGTTTTGACAGTGACCTCGTCTGATTGTAATCGTTTTATGGCACCTATAAGGCTTCTGTGGTTAAATCGCTGACCAATTCAAGATGTACTGCTTTTATAGTGAAACAGCAAAATATCAAAATATAGGCCTTTTGAGGTTTCTTTCTTCTTACTTTGTAGTAAATCCAGCATTGACCGCAGAAATCAACACCTGAATTGATGAATGGGAGGACAGGGCTAACGCTTTGTGATGGTAGATTGCCCATAATTTGTTCAAGTAATCTCGGTTTTCCTTTTGTGCATTGCGCACAATGCTGTACAATTGATCGTGGTGCCGTTTTCCCTTTAACAGGCCAATATTTTTGCCTTACATATGCTAACAATGCTTGGAGACCACAGTGTCGATATTTCACATGTATCATTTGCATTAGTAACTTTGATATCGGATCGTTGCACACTGGGCGAAACCATAAATTTAGCTCGGAGTAATATATGACTTCATAAAAAGTGGTTCGATTTTCGTCAAATAAGTTTTGTTTTACAGATAAGAAATCCACAAATAACAATTAGTGAAGAAAAAATTTTTAAATCAGTTGGAAATTTTTATTTCACGGGGATGTATTGGAATCAATCCGCTACACAAGGTATTGACTAGGGAAATCACGGAGGCGTGATTTTCCTAACTTCATCTCTCTTGAGAGCTCCCCCTGTGGGGAGATACCTAATTAATGGCGGTATCCTCTTTTCACGTCATAGAGTTTTCGTCGGCCTTAACACATTTTTGTACTCATACTCTGTCGCTTTTGGTCGGGGACTGCTTATTCAATACTTACAGCTAACCTACATATCTGCAGGAAGTCGAGTGATCCACCACCTGCTGACCCCGGTAGTAGCCCGAGAAAGCTTTACCTGTTTAATGTATCTATATAAATATATGAATATGTATCATATATATATATATATATATATATATATATATATGCATATATAAATGCTTGTATGTGTATATGTAATTTAACACCCTGCAAATAATTTTTCCCACATATTAAATAAAACCGCTGTGAATTTATTATTAATTTTCTCAGACCTTAGATGTAAAACATTATTATGCTAAATTAGCGACTGCAAGCCAAACTTTTGTTTAGACAAAATTCTATTTAATTGTTGGAAACTCTTATTTAATTTTTCAAAGTTAATACGAGTAATAATTATTTACTGTCCGACATACTATCATGTGACATATAATATTCTATACTATTAATCAACAGAAGTGAATAAAATTAGAGTTGTTTTGGAGAATTTATTATCCAATTAATAAATAATTTTTTGCTTATAATTTCTCAAGCAATGAGAAATTATAAGGACGAGAGAATTAAAGAGATAAAAAAGGGAAATAACCAAAGGAATTAGTTTCAAGCAAGTAAAATAAATAAATAAAAGCAAGAAATGCTTACCAGTTTGCAGTTGTAACAAGTGTGATTTTATTCGTTTTGATTTTAATGCCGCGAAGGCTACAACACATTTTGTTTTATTTTTGAGTTGTTTCAAAATATTAGTGATCACAAAGTAGCTTAGTGATAACAAATTCATTGATTATACAAATCGCTAGAAACTAATTATAACAATATTTTATTCCATTCAAATTCATTTAATAATAGGTAAAAAAAATATTAATATAAGAATATGTAACAATAAAATAATAAAAACATGAAATAAACTATATGGTAATTTGTCCATGGCACTTCTCGTTGCACTGGTGCAAATTAGTGTTGTGAAGTAGTTGCGCATAACACATCCGCTAAAGACCGAATGGCTTCCGACAGAATTTGTTGGTTGGGTTAAAACCGGTTGGTGTTGTTGGTGTTGTTTCTTCGGCTGCTGCGGTTACGGCTATGGCTCATGGGAGTCGGGTTTCTGTTGTTGCGATGACGGTTGTTGCTGTTAATGCGACTGAGATTCGCATGAATGCTCGCACTACTGCGACGACTGTTGCTGTTACTATTGTTGATATTAGTATGATTTCGCTCACTGCTGCGACGACTGATGCTACGTTGCATGCCGTTGTTATTCTAGCGAGAGAGTACTGCGTGGCGGTCCTGCATGCGGTTGCCAACGTGGCGAGCGCGCTCTGTGTGGCGGTCCTGCCTGGTGGGGCCTAAGCGATCATGCACACTGTGCCTTGGAGCCCTGTCTCTTGTACGCCTTCTCTCGTGCAGAAGCGTGTGATGCAGCTGCCCGTAATACATGCAGGTATCGAGGCTGTCGCAACTATAAACGTTGTGCGTCCTCGCAAAGCAGTTTAGGCAGTATTCGAATCGGCGAGCCATTATGCCACGTTCGGCTGGTCGCATCGCCAAAAAGGTTTTACAAAACCGTAGTGAATGGTCACGATGGCACAATTGGCATTTATGTACAGCTGGGTCGCGAGGTGCTTGAGAACGTCTCCTAGAAATAGAAAACTAGTAAGTAAAGGTGTAGATAGAGTAGCGGTTAAAGAAATAAACGAGAAAATAGGATGGTAGGAATGGGAATGAATGCATCTTTATTTGGCTGCATTGCCGTCATTCATGTTAGTTACATTATTATAAGGTAGATAACAAAGCTTAGCGATGGGGCGAGTTAAGATACCTACTGCTGTGCGTACATCAACAAATCTAACATTTTGGTCTGAACCACAATAAACTTTTTCAATCCTGCCTAGACCCCACTCACTTGGATGTAAACGGTCGTCGATTATAACTACGAAATTGTCCACTTTCAAATTGAGTCCAAGAAACTTCCATTTATATCTTTTATAAAGTGATTTAATATACTCTTCTTTCCATTTTATGGCAAAATGTTGATAAATAGCCTTCAGTTTTTTCCAACGGTTAATGAGGGACAGATTTTCGCAAGATGTTTCAGGTAGAGCCATCATAGGACCACCCCGGGGAAAGTGACTGGGAGTAAGAACCGTTTAATCAGACGGGTTTTTAAAGACAGTTGATATGGGACGCGAATTTAACACGCCTTCTATACAAGCTAATACCGTAGCGATCTCTTCGAAAGTAAAACGATGAGCACCAGCAACTCTTTTCAAATGATATTTAAAACTTTTTACGACTGATTTCCAGATCCCACACATATGAGGGTCTTGGGGGGAATAAATGACCATTCAAAGCCTTGTGTTATATATGCGATGTCTTCTGATACTGAGTTGATAAAGGCACGAAATTCTCTACGGAATGCATGCGTAACCTTTTATAAGCGATGCTTTTCGAAGAGTCGACCTTTTAAGCTCAAACGGTCCTGCAGAATCAACACCCGTAACATGAAAAGGAAAGGAGAGAGAACATCGATCCGCTGGCAGGGCTGCCATAATCTGAGAACATGATTGTCGGAGTTTTAGAAGTGGAATATAATACTCAGTTTGTATCATACGACACATTAAATTACAACCGGCATGTGCTAGAATTTCATGCAAGTGCGCTAAATAGAAATGGCAAAATTGCGAATCATAAGGCAATATAACGAGAAATCTTTCATTATATGGTAGCAATGAATTAGCTAGCCTGCCGTTTACTCGCAAAACACCTTTGGAATCCAGGAATGGATTTAGCACGTACAATGAGATCTCTTCTGCGATAGTTTGAGAATTGGTGAGCGCATCGTATTCAAACTTATAGCATTTCTGTTGAGCTAGAGTAATAAGCTTTGTTTTTACGGAATTGACTTCGGCTTGACTTAAATGAGCACTCGTAAACAACAACGGAAATGTTGGTTCCGCAAACGAAAGTTTAAAATGCCTTATAAAGCGGAAAACAAACGCTAGAACCCGTATTGCTTTAGTATAAGAGGAATAGTTATAGTTTGTAAGCTACTGATGGGAACAGTAGCGCTTTGAGTTTCGCCATTAGCTTTCTGAGTAATTTCGTTAGGTTTACCAAATTTTAATGGATTATTCTGTAACCATTCTGTAAGAGGGTTTTTCCGCCAAGCAGTTCCCTGCCACCACAAATTATTGTTTATAAGATCTTGTGGTCTACAACCTTTTGATCCTAAGTTTGTAGTTGATGAATTTGCTCTATTCGGTTTGAAACATAAATTTTCTTCCATGTTGCTGGTGGTTTAGCTAACCATCGTAGGACAATAGATGAATCACACCATAGATATGTTGTATCCCAGTTGATGTTAATTGTGGATATAGTATGCTTTACTAACTTCGCTAACATAACAGCGCCTGAAAGCTCTAACCTAGGTAACGTAATAGATGCTAAAGGAGCGACTTTGGTTTTTGCAACCAGCAAATTGGAAAATACTACGGCAGACTAGGATTGTATTCTTAAGTAGACTGTGGCGCCATAGGCTAATTTTGAAGCATCACAGAATCCATGAATATAAACAGTATCAACGGGAGTGAACTGAATCCAACTAGAGATTTGGATTTGTTCTACTTTTGGTAAATCGGTAATTATTTCGTTCCAGATTCGGAGAGAATCGGAACTTACGAAGTCATCACAATCGATTCGTTCCAACCACAGTTGCTGGATGAGAATCTTGCTTTGATAACTACCGGCGATATCCAGCCTGCGGGATCAAATAATTTTGCAACCGATGATAATATTTTCCTCTTAGTTATTTTTGTAGAGTGAGGAATAGGTTCAAAAGCGTACGTGAACGAATCAGTAAGCGCGTTCCAATGAATGCCGAGAGTTTTCGTCGCGCTCGAATCACAAAACTTGAGAAAGTTTGAATCATAAAGATCTTCTTTGGGAAAAGAATTAAGCAATCTTGAGTCATTCGAGGTAATTTTCTTAAGTAAAAAGCCTCCGGATTCTAGCGTTTGTACCAGTTCATTTTGCGCTTTAATTGCGCCTTTGATCGAATGATCTCCGGAGAGGACATCATCGATATAAGTTTCTTTCCACAAAGTTGTACTTGCCCTTGTTAATTGTTTTTCAGGCTCAAATGCTAATTGCAATAAGTTCCTAATGGAGAGAAAAGGAGCGCAATTAATGCCAAACGTTACGGTTTTTAATTGTTAATCTTTCACTGTCTCCCAGGGGGATCTTTGGAAAAGAACTCTCTGAAAGACCTGTCTTTCCCCGTTAAAAACAAACTTATTTTGCCTCCAATTCAAAAAGAACGTCGTTCAGTGAAAATCCGGACTTTGTTTTTCGTGAGGCGTTAAAAACTAGTCTGACATTTGTAGTCTTACTTTCTGGTCTCATCACCGCATGGTGCGGAACGTAAAAAGAGTTATATTTATTTTCTGAGAAGAATTCGCAAGATGTAGTTTGTTCCATATGATCTAGAGTGATATATTCAGTAAGCACGTCATTGTATTGAGTACCTAATACAGGGTCTTTTGCCAACATTTGTTCCATTCGAGCATATTGACTGAGAGCAACATATCTCGAAGGACCTAAGAAGCGAGAAGTTGGAAAATCTTGCCTAAATGGCAATCTCACCATGTAGCGACCATCCGGAAACCGTTTAGTTGTTTTTTTGTAAAATGTTTCGCAGTAATCATCTTCTAACGAAACAAGTCGAGTTGATGGGATTTCTTCTGGCTCCCAGAATTTCCTTACTAACAAGTCCAAACTGTTATCTTCTATATAATTAACACATGTTGAAAGCGAAAATATTGGCTGTGCCTGAATTGGGCCGCTAAGAAATTACCGGAATATTGTTCTGTAGGCAGATATAGAACCACAAATAACCTTTTTAATACCTTCAAGATTAATTAAACGCTCACAATCGTTCCCAAGTACCAAGTTGATTGGAGCCAATAAATTAAAATGCGCATACGCTAGCTCGAGATTTGACAGATCATTCAGATCAGTAACATTTGTCACTTTAGGTTACACTATGGCTGATATTTTAAAACGGAAATTATTTATTTTTGATACTACGACCAAGTCACATTCCTTTTCTGCCTTCTGACTTTGGCTTTCGATTCAAACAATTTCATAATGAGATTCTCTTGAGTAAATGTTTAAACGAGCCCTTACTTTCTCGTACAGGAAAGTTTGTTCAGAATCGGGATCAACCAAAGCTCAAATAGTGAACAATTCACCTATACATTTAATTTGAACTACAGCTGTTCGTAGCAATACGCTTGTATTATTTGTAGCATAACTAGCATTGATGTGTGGAAAATTACTAGAATTAGAAGTTGAAGGTCTGATTACGGATTCATCAGATTCGAGAAGTGTAGCATTAGTGTTAGATACATTAGCATTCGATTTTTGAGGGTGGTATGGATTCGCATTTTTATTGGGGAACGTTGGTTCCATATTATTGCGGGGATTATTTACAGAACGCATATGTAGCAGGCCAATATTTTTGCCTTACATATGCTAACAATGCTTGGAGACCACAGTGTCGATATTTCACATGTATCATTTGCATTAGTAACTTTGATATCGGATCGTTGCACACTGGGCGAAACCATAAATTTAGCTCGGAGTAATATATGACTTCATAAAAAGTGGTTCGATTTTCGTCAAATAAGTTTTGTTTTACAGATAAGAAATCCACAACTAACAATTAGTGAAGAAAAAATTTTTAAATCAGTTGGAAATTTTTATTTCACGGGGATGTATTGGAATCAATCCGCTACACAAGGTATTGACTAGGGAAACCACGGAGGCGTGATTTTCCTAACTTCATCTCTCTTGAGAGCTCCCCCTGTGGGGAGATACCTAATTAATGGCGGTATCCTCTTTTCACGTCATAGAGTTTTCGTCGGCCTTAACACATTTTTGTAGTGTTTCCTCATACTCTGTCGCTTTTGGTCGGGGACTGCTTATTCAATACTTACAGCTAACCTACATATCTGCAGGAAGTCGAGTGATCCACCACCTGCTGACCCCGGTAGTAGCCCGAGAAAGCTTTACCTGTTTAATGTATCTATATAAATATATGAATATGTATCATATATATATATATATATATATATATATATATATATATATATATATATATATATATGCATATATAAATGCTTGTATGTGTATATGTAATTTAACACCCTGTAAATAATTTTTCCCACATATTAAATAAAACCGCTGTGAATTTATTATTAATTTTCTCAGACCTTAGATGCAAAACATTATTATGCTAAATTAGCGACTGCAAGCCAAACTTTTGTTTAGACAAAATTCTATTTAATTGTTGGAAACTCTTATTTAATTTTTCAAAGTTAATACGAGTAATAATTATTTACTGTCCGACATACTATCATGTGACATATAATATTCTATACTATTAATCAACAGAAGTGAATAAAATTAGAGTTGTTTTGGAGAATTTATTATCCAATTAATAAATAATTTTTTGCTTATAATTTCTCAAGCAATGAGAAATTATAAGGACGAGAGAATTAAAGAGATAAAAAAGGGAAATAACCAAAGGAATTAGTTTCAAGCAAGTAAAATAAATAAATAAAAGCAAGAAATGCTTACCAGTTTGCAGTTGTAACAAGTGTGATTTTATTCGTTTTGATTTTAATGCCGCGAAGGCTACAACACATTTTGTTTTATTTTTGAGTTGTTTCAAAATATTAGTGATCACAAAGTAGCTTAGTGATAACAAATTCATTGATTATACAAATCGCTAGAAACTAATTATAACAATATTTTATTCCATTCAAATTCATTTAATAATAGGTAAAAAAAATATTAATATAAGAATATGTAACAATAAAATAATAAAAACATGAAATAAACTATATGGTAATTTGTCCATGGCACTTCTCGTTGCACTGGTGCAAATTAGTGTTGTGAAGTAGTTGCGCATAACACATCCGCTAAAGACCGAATGGCTTCCGACAGAATTTGTTGGTTGGGTTAAAACCGGTTGGTGTTGTTTCTTCGGCTGCTGCGGTTACGGCTATGGCTCATGGGAGTCGGGTTTCTGTTGTTGCGATGACGGTTGTTGCTGTTAATGCGATTGAGATTCGCATGAATGCTCGCACTACTGCGACGACTGTTGCTGTTACTATTGTTGATATTAGTATGATTTCGCTCACTGCTGCGACGACTGATGCTACGTTGCATGCCGTTGTTATTCTAGCGAGAGAGTACTGCGTGGCGGTCCTGCATGCGGTTGCCAACGTGGCGAGCGCGCTCTGTGTGGCGGTCCTGCCTGGTGGGGCCTAAGCGATCATGCACACTGTGCCTTGGAGCCCTGTCTCTTGTACGCCTTCTCTCGTGCAGAAGCGTGTGATGCAGCTGCCCGTAATACATGCAGGTATCGAGGCTGTCGCAACTATAAACGTTGTGCGTCCTCGCAAAGCAGTTTAGGCAGTATTCGAATCGGCGAGCCATTATGCCACGTTCGGCTGGTCGCATCGCCAAGAAGGTTTTACAAAACCGTAGTGAATGGTCACGATGGCACAATTGGCATTTATGTACAGCTGGGTCGCGAGGTGCTTGAGAACGTCTCCTAGAAATAGAAAACTAGTAAGTAAAGGTGTAGATAGAGTAGCGATTAAAGAAATAAACGAGAAAATAGGATGGTAGGAATGGGAATGAATGCATCTTTATTTGGCTGCATTGCCGTCATTCATGTTAGTTACATTATTATAAGGTAGATAACAAAGCTTAGCGATGGGGCGAGTTAAGATACCTACTGCTGTGCGTACATCAACAAATCTAACATTTTGGTCTGAACCACAATAAACTTTTTCAATCCTGCCTAGACCCCACTCACTTGGATGTAAACGGTCGTCGATTATAACTACGAAATTGTCCACTTTCAAATTGAGTCCAAGAAACTTCCATTTATATCTTTTATAAAGTGATTTAATATACTCTTCTTTCCATTTTATGGCAAAATGTTGATAAATAGCCTTCAGTTTTTTCCAACGGTTAATGACGGACAGATTTTCGCAAGATGGTTCAGGTAGAGCCATCATAGGACCACCCCGGGGAAAGTGACTGGGAGTAAGAACCGTTTAATCAGACGGGTTTTTAAAGACAGTTGATATGGGACGCGAATTTAACACGCCTTCTATACAAGCTAATACCGTAGCGATCTCTTCGAAAGTAAAACGATGAGCACCAGCAACTCTTTTCAAATGATATTTAAAACTTTTTACGGCTGATTTCCAGATCCCACACATATGAGTGTCTTGGGGGGAATAAATGACCATTCAAAGCCTTGTGTTATATATGCGATGTCTTCTGATACTGAGTTGATAAAGGCACGAAATTCTCTACGGAATGCATGCGTAACTTTTTATAAGCGATGCTTTTCGAAGAGTCGACCTTTTAAGCTCAAACGGTCCTGCAGAATCAACACCCGTAACATGAAAAGGAAAGGAGAGAGAACATCGATCCGCTGGCAGGGCTGCCATAATCTGAGAACATGATTGTCGGAGTTTTAGAAGTGGAATATAATACTCAGTTTGTATCATACGACACATTAAATTACAACCGGCATGTACTAGAATTTCATGCAAGTGCGCTAAATAGAAATGGCAAAATTGCGAATCATAAGGCAATATAACGAGAAATCTTTCATTATATGGTAGCAATGAATTAGCTAGCCTGCCGTTTACTCGCAAAACACCTTTGGAATCCAGGAATGGATTTAGCACGTACAATGAGATCTCTTTTGCGATAGTTTGAGAATTGGTGAGCGCATCGTATTCAAACTTATAGCATTTCTGTTGAGCTAGAGTAATAAGCTTTGTTTTTACGGAATTGACTTCGGCTTGACTTAAATGAGCACTCGTAAACAACAACGGAAATGTTGGTTCCGCAAACGAAAGTTTAAAATGCCTTATAAAGCGGAAAACAAACGCTAGAACCCGTATTGCTTTAGTATAAGAGGAATAGTTATAGTTTGTAAGCTACTGATGGGAACAGTAGCGCTTTGAGTTTCGCCATTAGCTTTCTGAGTAATTTCGTTAGGTTTACCAAATTTTAATGGATTATTCTGTAACCATTCTGTAAGAGGGTTTTTCCGCCAAGCAGTTCCCTGCCACCACAAATTATTGTTTATAAGATCTTGTGGTCTACAACCTTTTGATCCTAAGTTTGTAGTTGATGAATTTGCTCTATTCGGTTTGAAACATAAATTTTCTTCCATGTTGCTGGTGGTTTAGCTAACCATCGTAGGACAATAGATGAATCACACCATAGATATGTTGTATCCCAGTTGATGTTAATTGTGGATATAGTATGCTTTACTAACTTCGCTAACATAACAGCGCCTGAAAGCTCTAACCTAGGTAACGTAATAGATGCTAAAGGAGCGACTTTAGTTTTTGCAACCAGCAAATTGGAAAATACTACGGCAGACTAGGATTGTATTCTTAAGTAGACTGTGGCGCCATAGGCTAATTTTGAAGCATCACAGAATCCATGAATATAAACAGTATCAACGGGAGTGAACTGAATCCAACTAGAGTTTTGGATTTGTTCTACTTTTGGTAAATCGGTAATTATTTCGTTCCAGATTCGGAGAGAATCGGAACTTACGAAGTCATCACAATCGATTCGTTCCAACCACAGTTGCTGGATGAGAATCTTGCTTTGATAACTACCGGCGATATCCAGCCTGCGGGATCAAATAATTTTGCAACCGATGATAATATTTTCCTCTTAGTTATTTTTGTAGAGTGAGGAATAGGTTCAAAAGCGTACGTGAACGAATCAGTAAGCGCGTTCCAATGAATGCCGAGAGCTTTCGTCGCGCTCGAATCACAAAACTTGAGAAAGTTTGAATCATAAAGATCTTCTTTGGGAAAAGAATTAAGCAATCTTGAGTCATTCGAGGTAATTTTCTTAAGTAAAAAGCCTCCGGATTCTAGCGTTTGTACCAGTTCATTTTGCGCTTTAATTGCGCCTTTGATCGAATGATCTCCGGAGAGGACATCATCGATATAAGTTTCTTTCCACAAAGTTGTACTTGCCCTTGTTAATTGTTTTTCAGGCTCAAATGCTAATTGCAATAAGTTCCTAATGGAGAGAAAAGGAGCGCAATTAATGCCAAACGTTACGGTTTTTAATTGTTAATCTTTCACTGTCTCCCAGGGGGATCTTTGGAAAAGAACTCTCTGAAAGACCTGTCTTTCCCCGTTAAAAACAAACTTATTTTGCCTCCAATTCAAAATCATGGACATTTGATCATTTTGCAGAGTGGGACCTGTGTAAAGAACGTCGTTCAGTGAAAATCCGGACTTTGTTTTTCGTGAGGCGTTAAAAACTAGTCTGACATTTGTAGTCTTACTTTCTGGTCTCATCACCGCATGGTGCGGAACGTAAAAAGAGTTATATTTATTTTCTGAGAAGAATTCGCAAGATGTAGTTTGTTCCATATGATCTAGAGTGATATATTCAGTAAGCACGTCATTGTATTGAGTACCTAATACAGGGTCTTTTGCCAACATTTGTTCCATTCGAGCATATTGACTGAGAGCAACATATCTCGAAGGACCTAAGAAGCGAGAAGTTGGAAAATCTTGCCTAAATGGCAATCTCACCATGTAGCGACCATCCGGAAACCGTTTAGTTGTTTTTTTGTAAAATGTTTCGCAGTAATCATCTTCTAACGAAACAAGTCGAGTTGATGGGATTTCTTCTGGCTCCCAGAATTTCCTTACTAACAAGTCCAAACTGTTATCTTCTATATAATTAACACATGTTGAAAGCGAAAATATTGGCTGTGCCTGAATTGGGCCGCTAAGAACTTACCGGAATATTGTTCTGTAGGCAGATATAGAACCACAAATAACCTTTTTAATACCTTCAAGATTAATTAAACGCTCACAATCGTTCCCAAGTACCAAGTTGATTGGAGCCAATAAATTAAAATGCGCATACGCTAGCTCGAGATTTGACAGATCATTCAGATCAGTAACATTTGTCACTTTAGGTTACACTATGGCTGATATTTTAAAACGGAAATTATTTATTTTTGATACTACGACCAAGTCACATTCCTTTTCTGCCTTCTGACTTTGGCTTTCGATTCAAACAATTTCATAATGAGATTCTCTTGAGTAAATGTTTAAACGAGCCCTTACTTTCTCGTACAGGAAAGTTTGTTCAGAATCGGGATCAACCAAAGCTCAAATAGTGAACAATTCACCTATACATTTAATTTGAACTACAGCTGTTCGTAGCAATACGCTTGTATTATTTGTAGCATAACTAGCATTGATGTGTGGAAAATTACTAGAATTAGAAGTTGAAGGTCTGATTACGGATTCATCAGATTCGAGAAGTGTAGCATTAGTGTTAGATACATTAGCATTCGATTTTTGAGGGTGGTATGGATTCGCATTTTTATTGGGGAACGTTGGTTCCATATTATTGCGGGGATTATTTACAGAACGCATATGTAGCATTGTGTGATGCTTTTCATCGCAGTTAAGGCAAGTATTTTTGCTCACACAATTTTTTTTAGTGTGAGATTTTGACAAGCAATTCTTACAAAATTGATTTTTAAAAACAAAATCTTCCCTTTCTTGAATTGAGAGCTAACGAAACCGTGGACATATTCTTAAACTGTGATCCTGATCACACAATTTTCAGTTATAATTGAGTTTTTCTTGGGATGCGTATATTTGCACCTTTTGTTTTGGCTCATTTTGGCTTAAAAAAGAAGATTTCGTATCTTTAATTGTAGAAATTCTTTCCACAACCTCAAATCTTTTGAGAAGAAACTCACTCAGCTGAGACCACTTGGCCAACTCTCTACTCGCGTTAAGTGATGTGCCCACTGAGCTCAAGTTTCGTTCGGAAGTTTAGAATAAATTAAATTGACTAGAATGGGATCCCAGCCTTCTTTTGACAGCCCTAAAGTTTGTAGTATTGCTATGCAATCAGAAACTGCGCTGTGAATGCTTTGAAGGGATTCACTATCTTCTTTTAGGGCTGTTGAAATATTAAAAAGGTTTCTAATTTGATTGTCGACTTATACTCGAACATTTTCGTAACGTGATTTAAGAGCTTGTCAGGCTAGATTAAAATGGTCATCAGTTAAAGGGAACCTTTTGACTATTGCTCCTGCCGTTTCCATGGTCTTGTTTCTGAGATGGTATAATTTTTCTGCCGGAGTTAGCCTGGGATGACTTATATATACTGCCGTAAACATATCGCGGAATGCCGGCTTATCTTCATAACCCTCTGAGAATATTTGCGTATCGCACGGGGAAAGTTTAAGCACAGTACTGCAATTATTTTCGATTTGAAACGCTGAACCCATGCTGACTCAGGTATCATCTCTTTCTTTCGCCATTTTTACCGAATCGAGAAGTTTAGAAAGAGTTGCGTAATAAATGTCCATACACGAGTCATATTGTTGTTGAATATTAGCTCTAACATCTTCATTTTCATCAGAGCCCAACGCAAATCAATATCTCTTTTTAATATCTAAAAGGGACTCAGAGTCTCCTGAGAACTCTTGGTCACATTTTTTTGCAAAATGAAATTAGATTTTTCACATCAAATGCGAATCGCCTACGACTGACTGACATTGTAGTCCTGTTTGTTTGTCAGTATAATTTCAGAGAGAAAAGATAATTTTTTGCTTCGATAGTTCGATAAAGCAATTGTTAAAATAAATTGATTGTTTAATGATTGTTTTGAATAGTTTGGTTTCTATAAAACGTAGAATAAATCTGTTAAAACTGGAATTCTTAACACTTTGTAATTCGTGTCAAAATATGGAGAATTCTGAGAATTCTTGTTTATATTTTTATAAAAATTCTTTGAAATTTGGATTTAAAAAAAAAAAAAACTTCTTAGTTTGTGTTTTTCAATAATAATTTACAAACTATTTCGCTTTGTTTGTTGAAATGATACCCTTTCGAAGTAATTGAATTTTAATTGAATTTTAACTCATGTATCGATGAATTTTCAGTATTTTTAAAATTGCGTAAATGATGAAAAATAAAATATCAAATCGCGAAATAGAAATTTTCAACAGACAATTTCATATTTATTTAAATTTTAAAATTTCTATTTCTTCCAGTAAATTTTTACGAAAATCAACGTAATAATTTCCAACGAAAATTAGGGACAAAATATATTCAAATTTGAAATTGGTTAATTAATATAAAATGTTAATAAAATTGTTTTAAATTGTGTAAAACTATAAACAAAGAAATTGCCAAATAATTTTATTTGCTTTATAAAGTATAAATTATTTTTTATATTTTAAACTGATCACAAATTGCCAAAACACAGGTAAAATTAATTCAAGGAATTATTCAAACAGTTAAGTTTTTCAAGTTTTTAAACCAGTAATGACCACTGTGCTAACAAGTGAATAAATAAGAATTTTAAATACAAAACCAAATTGCCAATTACAAAGAGAAAAAATTTGTTTTATAACTTTAAATCATATTTTCCATGCCTGTATTTTCTATTTAATGCTGTACTGCATGCGTATCTGTTTGCGTAGTCGGCGCGGAACAGTAACCGAACACACCATTCGATGACAAAAGCAGAATTTTTTTGATGTAAAACGTTGAAAGTTATTTAACTTTTCTGTATTAAATATTTACTTTTGTTCAAACTTATATTTTTATTTTAACAATTTTTTAAGAATTTTTTTTTGCAAACACACTGTACTGTTGCTTTTTGTTTTGTTTTTTGTTAAGAGCGCAAGTTAATTTTTTAATAAACACAACCCACTGTCCGGTTTTTGTTTGTTTGTTTCTTTTTGTTTTACAAGAGAACAATTAAATAGATGATCATCACTATTAAGAGTATGTGTATATGTCCAATGTTAACGCTTTGATTTTTTTACTGTATTAATGAATGGTAGTGGTTAACACTCTCTTTTTTACTTAGATTTTTTTTTTTGGATACAGATTAAAGGGGTCACTGAACTTCAATATGTAACAGTTTTCAAGGTTTTTCTTATTGGCTTTTTGGTTTTTTTTTACTTTCTGCAATTTTAGGCAAATAAATAGAAATTTGGCAACTAATAATTCTATATTTATGCACTATTAATTTTACACCTTTGCAATTTACACTTTTTAACTTTGATTTTTTTTTTAACTTTTAACTTAGATTTTTTTTTAAGAATTCTTTAATATTTAGTTATTATTTTATTTTGGCTATTTGTTTTGAGCTTAGCAATTTTTAATTATCAGTATAGGCACATGTTAATTTTTAAATTTAATAGGAACATTGGCACTTTAACATGGGAAATTTCTAACAGTTTTTAGTTTTAGAAATTTTTTCATTGTATCAATTTTTTGGGCACTTTTTGAATTCATTTTTAAGTCAGAGAAACTTTTTTTCTTTTAAGCTTGGAAAACTTTTAAATTATTTCTTTTAAGTTTGGAACTTTTAAATTTAATTTAGTTTTTTTGAGGGATTTATGTATGTTTAGATATATGAGTATGTGTTTGAAAATTTTCTACTTACATTACCATTTCTTAATTTATGTTTGTAGATAGTACTTGCGTTAATACTTATTTTGAAGCTTTTCCGTGATGACTTAATGGATTAATCCTGAATAGGTTTCCGGTTCACTGTTGAGAAGAACATAATTAAAAATTAGGGTTGTTTTAGACGATTTATTATCCAATTAATAAATGCTTTTTTGCTTATTATTTCTCAAGCAATGAGAAATTATAAGGACGAGAGAATTAAATAGATATAAAAAGGAAACAACCAAAGGAATTAGTTTCAAGCAAGTAAAATAAATAAATAAAAGCAAAAGATGCTTACCAGTTTGCAGTTGTAACAAGAGTGATTTTATTTGTTTTCATTTTAATGCCGCGAAGGCTCCAACACATTTTGTTTCATTTTTGAGTTGTTTCAAAATATTAGTGATCACAAAGTGGCTTAGTGATAATAAATTCATTGATTATAAAAAACGCTAGAAACTAATTATAACAACTTTTCATTCAATTCAAATTCATTTAATAATAGGTAATAAAAATGTTAATATAAAAATATGTAAGAATAAAATAATAAAAAAATGAAATAAACTATATGGTAATTTGTCCAAGAAGATTGATGACATCTTTATCTAAAGGCTCATGGTTTTCCAGAGACTTAGCTGCGCCTTTTGATAGCTTGATGGTGTTTTTACGGGAACTTTTCCGACAATTACTTGATCAGAATTTCTGTAATCTTTATTTCGCGCTTCGAGAGCTTTTTCTGAAAACATGCCCGTTGAAAGGGAAAAATTAATTGTATGTATCTGGGACATGTATAAAAATTAGATGAAAGTGTTTTTATGCAATTATGATATCGTCATAAAACTTACCTATTATATCAGCACCATGCACCAAAATTTTATGAAAGCTTCTTATGCAATTGTGATATCGTCATAAAACTTACCTATTGGAAGAGCAACGTGTCTTATTATATTAGCACCATGCAACAAAATTTTATGCACAAATGCTGGCCATGTCTTTGTGTAACCACCATCAATATAAAGGGATTAAGGCTTCTTCTGCTGTATATTTAATAGGCTTATTGTCGTCAGATTGAATGAAAGTTTTGATTCTTTTAGGCATCTCTACATCGGAAATCATTGGAGATACCACTTTCTTAACAATCACTAGGATCCATTATAGGCAGCTTAGCATTTGAGATTAAATCCACTAAAACAAGTCCACCATTCAACCACATTTTGTTCTTTTTCTCAAACTGATCATTATTATAATGCCTTTTTCTCCACCTTGTTGCCAATTTGGAGGAAAAGGTTTTCATTTGCGTGGAAACTTTAATGCATTTATCATTGTTGTAGTTAGCTCTATCCATACCCAGCAAAATTTCTTTTTGATGAATCAGGTTTTGCAATGCAAACCAAAAATAGCTCTTTCCTGCAGCCGTATTCTGTAATTCTCGTAGCTAATTTTCTATCTCGATCGCTAATTGTAATCATCTTATGCCAAATATCTACCCAATTCTTAAATATAAGACTTGCTCTTGTTGTATTGTAATGATCTTATAAATAAATAAAATAAAATGCTAAAAATAAATTTCGGCGAATATTTTAGCGATGTCGCTAAATTTGTATTCTGTAATTCTAATCTCTTAGCTTAAATTTACTATTTTCGCCCTAGCTAATTTGTAAAATAAGTCTTTTCTTTTCCTTCTATTTTCAACAATGCTGTTAGAAAGAGACAAACTTGTGAAGCTCGTTTTAAACATTTGATATTAGTGTTACCTAACTTTATATTTTGTTTTCCATATAAATGTTAAGCATTTCGCACAAAAAAGTTTTATAAATATGTTGTAAAACGTACAATTTTTAATATAATTTTGAAAATATTAATCAAAATTTATTTTGTTTGTAATATATTTGTTCGGATAATAATATAGTTCATGATTTACGCCCATTATTTTTTCAAGAAATCGCAAATGTCGTAGTTAAGGAAAATTATTTATAATTAAAAGTATATTATAGAAAAGAAGAATTAGAACTTTTATAAATTAAAAAATTTTCTAACCATAAAATTTTCTTATATCAATGAATAAGCACAAAAAGCATAAAGGTAAAAACAACACGATTTTATTACTAAAAAGGAAAATTTCATTGAACTACTTAAGACCAGATAAGAAAAAGAAATATATTAAAGGCGTTAATTGTTATTCTTTTGCTTACTTCCTCCATTGTAAACTCTTAACATTATTTAAATTACTTTTTGCAGCACAAAGTACTTATTGCTAAAAATTAAGCATTTAGGACACAAATAAGAGCTTTTTAGTTGTTAGAGAATACAAAATAGAGGAATTTTAGCGATTACAACAAACGCTAAAAATACGGCGAATTTAATTTTTAAGAGATAGCTTATTTTAGCAATGCTCGTTACAGAATTGCATTTGTAGCTAAAAATCTCTAAATTAATTTTAGATATTTTAAGCGATGGAGATTAAGCTTAAGCGACTTACAGAATACGGCCACTGGACACCGACATGTTTACTAAAAAAAAAATCCAGTTGTTAAGTGGACGTAGGTGGATACACATTTTGGTTTTCTTACATCACAATACATTATATAATTTTTAGGAAACAAAATTACAATGGCACAGGACGGCACTTGAAAAATACAGTTCACGAAATTTTAATATTTTAGTCAATACACTGAATTTTAATTGCACCTTAAACAACCACAGGTAGATGCCACAAAACACAATGACAGGTCACGAAAACAACACTTTTACAAAATAAATAGCCTTTATGTTAATTATAAACACTCACTTTATTAATTTCTGTAGTTTAAATATTTTTTGCACAAATTTGCAGCAGGCACCTCAAAATGGCGGTAAAGCTTTTGACTTAATCCGAGCTAAATTGACGGTTTCGCCGAGTGTGCGTTGTAGGGAAGTACCATTTTGTGCTTGACGTCGTACAGAAGCGCGGATGTCGTCAATCATCCTCCCACTCTTATGACGCCGTCAGTATCCAGGAATGGAGGGAGATTGCTGTAATGGCTGCCCTTGTTGAAAATGCTTTAAATCTTCTTCAAAATCAGCTTGCTGAATGGTGCAAACGATAACCACAAGAGCCTGGTCCAATTCCTACACAGTAAGGGCGATCTCAAATTGTGGGTTCAACTTTCTGGCATTGTTGACAAATCTTAGCATGTAGCCCACAATTCGTTGTAGTGTGAGAAATGATCTCTTTTGTTGGATATTGTTAATCGCGCTTGCTAAACTGTCACTTGCTGTGGTGACTACAACCGTCCTTTTTCGCTCCATGTGAGTGTCATTCTTGAATATCGCTAGCTCTTTAGAGTATCTTGAAGTCCACATTTCTTCGTTTCATGTAAAAAGATTGGCACATATAACCATAACGTACATGCTGTTAATTTTCGCGGTGCTAGATCGCGTGTCAGGACGTCAGCAGGATTTTCTTTTGATCTTACATGTCGCCATTGTTCGGACATTGATGTTGCTTGTATTGCCGTTATTCTATTGGCGACAAATATTTGATATAAAGATGAGGGGGAAATGATCCAAGCAAGTATAATTTCTAAATCATTGCAGAAGTATGTGGGTGTGTTCTCGAGCTTTAAATCCTTTTTTACTCTCATTGTTAGCTGAGCACTCAACACAGCAGCGCAAAGCTTCAGACATGGTAAAGTTTGCCGTTTTATCGGCCCGTCCCTTATTACTGATCGAATATATATAGCCGCTCCATATGCCTTTTCTGAAGCATCAACGAATGCATGAATCTGTATGTTTGAAGGTATATGTCCTTCAAAGACATGTCGTGAAAGTTTTAGATTATTTACTACTTCTAATTCATTGCGGAAGGTCATCCAGCTGAACTTGGTAGCGCCTTGTCTCACGCAACTTTTGCTTGCCATAGCTCTAGAATAAATATTTTCGCAGTGAGGATGAATGGTGCTAACATCCCTAAAGGGTCGAGTATTCTGGCTAAATCCGAGCAAACTCTTCGCTTGGTGATACGTTTCATCTCTCCCACAAACACCTTTACACAGAATTTATCCTGCCTTAGCATCCATGTTAAGACTAGCGTTTTTACTGCTTGACTATTTTTGAAGTCAATGTCAACTTGTGATTATTCTTTTTCTGCGATATCTTGAAGTAGTTGGGGATAGTTTGCGCTCCACTTATGAAATTTAAGGCCATGTTTTTTCAAGATATCAATTATCTCTTGTTGCATTGCCAGTGCTGTGTTTAGGCTATCAGCTCCACCGATTCCGCCATCTACGTAAACGTTTTCCGGAAGAAAATGAACTTCGTACGGATACAATGACATGTATTTTTTGCCTATTGTTTTCAAGCATTTTGTAGCCAAATATGGTGCAGCTCGTATTCCATATGTTATTGTATTTAATTGATAATTTGTTATTGGCTTGTCTGTACTCGTTCTCCAAATGAGACATACTTTTGTCTGTTGTACTTATGTGGTCTAACTGTCATAGTTAAGCGATAGCTTCCTCTAAGCTAGCCTGATTGTCGGTGCCCACTCCACAGGCTGCAGTAGATGAGTGATCTTCTTGCCTGCGATGACTTATTGCCCAACTTGATCTGCCCAATTGCCAATAATTGATGCTACAATTCTGCTCCCAACAGGACATCAATTTTGTTAGGACGATTAAATTAGGGGTCTGCATGCGCAATTTTTTCGGTATCGGCCAATTGTCGATATTAATTGCTTGTAACGGTTGCGGTAAAATAATGTGGGGTAGAACTACTACCTCAAGCCAAGTGGTGAAGTTGTTGATTCGTTAACGTAAAGCGACGTTTGCTCATTTTTTATTTGAGTGTTGCTAGGTGCAATTCCATTTATCAGATTAAAGCGGCCTTAGGAAAAATTTCCAAGCATTTGACTAAACGCTCGCTGGCAAAATTAAATTATGATACTGAATCTAGAATAGCTCTACAATTGATCTCTGTTCCATTTGCCTCCACGGTGACTATTGCAAAGTTCAGGAGAATGTAGCCACTAACTTTAGAGTGTTTATATGCAGTGAGTGTTGCGGCCTTCTGGCTGTCTTGTGGTGTTTCTGGCACACCTGATTCTTCGTCTGCATTGACGCGGTTAATGTTGTTTGTATTCTGGTTTTCAAGTTGCAGATGTAGGAGTGTGTTATGTTTTTTATTGCACTTTATGCGGCTTCTTAATGAGCAAATTTTGGCACTGTGGCCGGGTTTTAAGCAGTTGACACAGTATTTTTGTTTTTGGAGAAACTGAAGTCGTTCTACTGATGACAACTTCTTACATGCAAACAAAGGGTGTCTTCTACACATGATACATGATCCAATTCCTTCACTTCCAGATGTAACTGTCGTGCACACATTAGCCCTGTATCCATTGACTAGAACTGCCTTTTCAAGTAATCTTTGATTGTGGGAACCTTTCGTGGTTGTGACAGTGGTCGTTTGTACCGAAGGTAGGTGGCTTGATCCAGCCTTTTTAGCAGTAGATGCAGCAATAGCGGATCCCAGGTTGTAGTAACTATATTTAAGTTTTTAAGCGCTAAAAGACACTCCTGTGTTTTGTCATGCAGTATTTTATAGTTGTCTTTCACTGTTCTAGAAGGTTCAACCAGCTCTTGAACCAACTTCTTAACCAACCGTCTTTTGTTGTTATAGCGGTGAACTGTTATCACCCATGCGGCGTCGAAATTTTCTTCCGTGGCGAAAAGTGTTTTATAACCGTTGCAGCCTCCACTACCAAATGTGTTTTGAGATACCATATTTTGCTTACCTTGGGGATTTTTTGGCATATGATCAGTGACGAAAATAAATCGTAAAATTCTTGCCACTTCATATAGTTGCCATAAAATTTTGGCAATGTAATTTTAGGGATTGGAATCAATTCCGACTGAGTGTGTGGCTGTGGTATTGCTGATTCGTTCTGACAGCTTCTGACATTTGAGCGGAATTTGCCCTCTAAGGTGATGATTCGTTCCATTCCTCGTACACAGGCCCGTCACATACTTCCGATATTTGGAAGTGAAGCTCTTTTGAAGCAATATGTATTTCTTGATTCATGGGCCCTTCTTCTAATAGTCTTTCCAAACGAAACGATCTTTGCTGCTTGCTTCAATATTAATTTCATAAGTTCACCTGATTCTGCTGCTATTTTTGAGGTTTTTGCATCAAGGGACTTAACTGCTCCTATTGGTTAGAATGCCGATCATTTTTCGTTTGGGTTTTGATCCTTTCCTGAAAGTAGCTGGTGTTTTGTTTTCTAAAGATTGGATCCTTTTTGAAATTGCGGATTAGAAACTCAATTCTTCCGCCGACATCCTTCTGTTGATTGGCGAGTTTTTCGAAGAAGGCAATTGCATGTCTGAGAAAATCACGTCGGGGTCACTAAAAATGTTAATTTGACTCGTTTGTCAAATTTGTATAATAACAACCGGCACTTTGACCGAGTTGTTACAAAATTTAATTTGTTGTTCATTTTCTGCACTTAAACTGAATTGAATTGTATATTTTTAATTTGTTGTTAAATTTCAGCACTTAAACTGAATTGAATGGTATATTCTTTCTCCTTTGCGACAAACGCCACTTTGATCGAGTCGCGCTATTTTTAAATGAAAGACTGCAGGGTGTTTATTCTTAAGATTTTATTATATTAATTTTCAAGCTTACACAGTAAATTTTCAATTAAAAGTGCAGTATTTACAAAACAATAAATTTCACAACAAGTTCTATCGCAAATAAGTGTACAGGTGTCAAGCACTATTGTAATTACACACTCCCGTGCGAGCAGCCAAAAATAATTTTGCACAACCAAGAATGTGCTGACGTTTGATAATGCAAATTCAAAAAGACAAAATAAAAACACAACAATACTTATGCATATGTACGTGTGTAAACTTAAACAAAAATAAAACAAAACAAGAATATTAATACATATAATTATGTATTAAGAGATTGCTTAGTAAATTTCTTATAGTTTCATAATTAGACGATCTGCATTTATTATCAAATGACAGCATAAATCCCCTACAAATGAACTAATTATTTTATGTTCAAAATTTAAATGTAGTAAGTCAGTGGGAAATCTACGGTGAAGATTGTTTATTATTTTTCAGTTTTTGTTTTGTCCAATTTGAAGTATTTTTGTATGAGTTTCAGAAGTTTTGCCATACCAGACTTGGCAACTATAAGTCAAAACTAGTATAAAAATACTTTTTTTTTAAGTAAAGACTTGATCTCTTTATTAGTAAAGGATACAGTGGACAACCACACCTTATTGATTTGTCACATATGTATTTAACATGGGTTGACTTCCAAAATGCATTAATACAAAGTTTGCTGCGGTTTTTAGATCTTGTACATATACAAAGTTGCCAAACGAGGCATCAATTTAGAAACTGATGCGCTAGTTGCTGTTATTTCGTGCGGCGTTTGATATTCGTAAAAAGTTATTTGTGGTACTTTTATTGAAAAGAAAAATCCAAGCAGATTGAAATATTTACAAGTAAAAAACTTTTGTGAGTGATAAAAGCGTAAATAAATACAAACGCTACAAAATAACTTCAAATTATTAAAAAAAAAAATAAATAAACTCAAGGATAAATTTTAACAAAAACTAAAAGAAAATTTTTTATTAAAATACCTACATATATATTGTATGTACGTATGTATATATGTACAGATATGTATAACCTTAAACGTTGTAACAAGTGTCTACAAAAAAAAAAAAAAAAACCCGAAAGTGAAGACCATAAAAAATCAAAGTGCCTAAGGGAAGGAAGGAATTGTTAAACATTATAACCACAATGATTATAGTTTTTTCAAAAAAACTGTGTGAATTGTTGAAGCAGTTCTAAAAAAATAAACTAGAAGCAGTAAATTTTAATGTGCCAACTGTACCAAATCCAATATATGTATGTAAGTACATACAAAAATTTAAAAAAAAGATTAACGGGAAATCAAAATACTTAACAAAAAGAAAATAAATAATTCCTACATACAAAGTGTCGCAAATAACATAAAGAACAGAAAAAAAACAAATTCCACACATTTATGTAAGTGCTGCAATAAAATCAACAATAACTAAATCTGCAAGAGAGAAAGAAGGAAATGAATGAGAATTAAAACAAAAAAAAAACTAAAACAAAAGAAAACAGAAACAGTGGTCACAAAAATCAAATAAATTAACAAATGATGAAAATAAATCTAAAACAAAAGAAAGAAATGACAACAAGATCAATAGTGGAATATAGGAAAAAAAATGCAAAATTCTTCAACATCAAAATTCAACAGCAGCCAGTTAACAAGACAACAACATACTCCATGCACATGAGAATATATAATAAGAAGAGCAACACGCACAAATACAACGTAACATACATACCATTTATTTTAATTTTTGAAAATACTACCCATAAAGGTTAGTCCAATAAAATTTACAGCGCTATTCTTAAAATTAATACAAGATTCGAATTTAATGCTAAACTTTAATAATAAATTAAATTTTTGGGTTTTTAAAAAATTGTTGTAGTATATAAATGAACGTAATCTTTATGGTAGTCTTTCTTATTATAATTACAAAAGAAAAATGTTAGGGTAGAAAAAAAATTAATGAGGGAATTAAATTGTTAAATTTTATTAATAATAAAAGTTTTTCTTTAAAAACTATATTTATTAATATTTTTTGTTTTCATCAAATGTCAGTATTGGATAATGAAAATTTTACAGACTTATTAACAACATTTAATAATATTAAAAACCGTGTATTGCAAAATCTTCCGTTGACATCAAATACAAATAAAATACATGAATATATTTTCTTGCTAGCAAGTAGCTATAATTCAATAGTAAAATACACAGAGGTCTATACAAAGAATATATCGGTAGAAAGAAAAAACGAATATCTCAATAAAGTTAAAAAGTGTCGAAATATTTTAATTATTTGTTTTGAAAAACTTAATTGCAATACTTAAGTGCCAGAAGACATTAATTTGTTTGAACGTGTCGATTTCGGTAGTGAGATAAAGTGTAGCGATAACATAGATTTGAGAAAAGAGGAAAATAAAACTATAGTTTCAAGTGATAACATATTTTTAAAACCAGAACTAACCATGGCTTCAGTTGAGCAAAAGAAAGCATATATAAGCATGTGCGCTAACATTATCAGAGAAACTTTTGACGGTAATCCCTTAGCTTTAGGATCTTTTCTCGACAAAATAAATTTAATAGAAGAATTGACAGAAGAAAATTTAAATGCTACCCTTATAACGTTTTTAAAATCAAAACTAGAGGCAAAAGCCCGCGAAGCTTTACCAGAAGTTATAAATAGTGTTGCGGACATAAAACATGCTTTGAAAAATAAATGAAACCAGACAGTTCGAAAATAGTTCCTGGTAAAATTGCAGCCCTGAGCGTTAGGAACAAGAATTATGAAGATTTTGCTAAACAAGCCGATGATTATCCGATGCTTTAACTCGTTCCTTAATCATTGAAGGAATAACAAAAGTAAAGGCTCAAGAAATGGCAATCGAACAAACCGTAACAGTATGTCGTTTGAATGCGAAAACCGACTTAGTAAAATCTATTTTGGCCTCGTCAGTTTTCAGTGATCCTAAGGAGGTTGTAGTAGTTAATAGTCGAGCAAACGAATGAGACAAAAGAAAAACAGGTTCTTTCGATACGTAGTTACAAATCCAACAGAAACAGAAATTTTCAACAAACCAGCAGGTCAAATCGGGCTCGCAATAGCACACAAAGTCGTGGTAATTACCGAAATAGAAACTTTTACAGAGGCAATTATCGCAATGTAGGTCACCAACGAAATCAGAATGGTTATCGAGGGAACAATACGAATCAGTTCCGCGGACAAAGAGCTTCAGTTAGACATTTAAACGAGGAAGCCCTTCAGCAAACACCATCGTTGGGGGAAGAAACTTTATATTAAATTTTTCAACTTCTTTCAAATCAGTATATAGTTTGAACCCAAACTATTCAGACTTTATAAAATTAAATATTAAAATATTCCTTTAACATTCCTGGTAGACTCCCAAGCAGACATTTCATTAGTAAAAGTTTCATGTTTAAACCCCAATACCACAATAAATACAAACGAGAAAATCAGAATAACTGGAGTAACTTCTTCTGCAATATCTTTACTCGGAACAGTTCGTACAAATTTACATATATCTAAGTACTTAATTAAACAAGTTTTGCATGTAGTTCCAGACGAGTTTAATATACCATCTCATGGCATCCTTGGTAAGAATTTTCTTAAAAATAACATGTGTAAAATTGATTATAGGGACATGACATTAGCTGTTCTTATTGATAATACTCATCTTAAAATTCCAATACTCCAAGGAACAAGTGAATTTTCTTGCATTATTCCGCCACGATGCGAGATATATAGAACTTTCAAGATACATAACGTTTTCGTTATGTTCGTTGATTCCCAAGAGATTTTAAAGGGTGTATTTATTGCAAAAGGTATCGTGGATTCACAAAGTTCAGTGTTACGTGTTGTCAATACCACTGATGAAGTTAAGTGTGTTAACAACTACAATATTAAAGTCGAAAGTTTACAAAATTTTTACGTATACGCAATTTATGACAATAAAATTGATTGCGATCGTATTTCAAAATTGAATTCCATTTTACAACAAGAAATTCCAATCGATGTTAGATCTGATTTGTTACCTCTATGTGAGAAATTCGCAGATATTTTCGCACAATTACAAATTGTTATGTACAAAAACTACGTCTAAATGATAAAACACCATTTTATATAAAAAATTATCGCCTCCCGTATTCGCAACGAAATGAAATAAATTCGCAAGTCAAAAAGTTACTAGATAATGGTTTTATAGAACCCAGTAGCTCAAATTATAACAGTCCGTTATTTTAGTCCCAAAGAAGAGGGTAAATGGCAAAAAATCATACAGAATGTGCGTTGATTTTCGAGCAGTAAATAAAAAATTAATTGCTGACAAGTTTCCTTTGCCAAGAATTGATAACATATTGGACAATCTAGGGCGAGCAAAATACTTTTCAATTGTTGATTTATATTCTGGTTTTCATCAAGTTCCGTTGCATCAGGACTCCCGCGATATTACGCCATTCAGCATTGATAATGGATCTTATAGGTGGAAAGTATTACCTTTCGGTTTAAATGTGGCACCAAACGCATTCGCAAGAATGATGTCAATAGCTTTTTCCGGGTTGTCTCCAAACAAAGCTTCTATCTAAATAGATGATATAATAATTGTCGGATCTAGCAAACAACACTACATTAAAAATATAGCAGATGTTTTTGAAGTCTTCAGAAGAAGTAATCTCAAAACAAACCCACATAAGTGCAACTTTTTTCGATCCGAGGTTTCATTTCTTAGTCACAAGTGCACTGCTGAAGGTATATTACCCGATGACTCAAAGAAAGGTATGATACAAAAATATCCAATTACAACCGATAAAGATGCGGTTAAACGTTTTGCCAATTATTACAGGAAATTTATTCCAAATTTTGCTATTTTAGCGCACCTTTAAATAATATAACAAGAAAAAATACACTATTTAATTGGGGCAGTAAATGTCCAAACTCTTTTGATCAATTACGTTCCGCATTATTATCTCCAAAAATACTGCAGTACACTGACTTTAATAAAACTTTTTTAATTACAGTCGATGCTTCCAAACAGGGATGTGGAGCAATATGGAGTCAAAATGTAAACGGAAACGATTTACCAGTCTATCTTGCTTCGAAGTCGTTTTCTTTTTCAGAACAAAGGAAACCCATAATAGAGCTTGAACTTTTAGCAATTCATTTTGCAATAAAGCATTTTCGTCCCTACATTTATGGTACTTTTTTCACTGTACGTTCAGATCATCGACCTTTGGCTTATTTATTTAATATGAAGGACCCTTCGTCACAACTGACACGAATTCGTTTGGAATTTTCGGAAAGCTTTAAAACTTGCGAAAGCTTTAAAACTTGCGTAATTTGATCGCTTATTAGACGTTCTAGTTTTGGGCGTTACATACTGGCGTATTTCTTCTTCTATCTTGAGTGCTTTTGTTTAATGCGCAAACAGAAAAATAATGACTACCTGCACACGCCGAGCATACGTTGACTCGGTTACAGTTCCTAGTACCGTGACCATATACTGAACATTTGGCGCATTGAGTAGAACCTTTAATTCCACCAAATGGTCTTTCCAATAAAAAGATATAATATAAAAATATCTAATTTTCATTAGTTCGTGTTTTGAAACACTTAATCGGTCGAACTCGATTAAATATAATATATTGCGTCTCTTAACAAACTCTTCCTCTATTATCTCTGTCGCCAATCGAGGTAGACCAAATAAAACCATCTTAAAAATTTTACTGTCTTTTACCTGAAGAGTATAAAAGCAGAAGTTAAGAATTTGAATCTAGAGATAGAATGATATCGATACTTACTCAATATCGAACAAAGTATCGATCGAAGCAAAGTAGAAAAGCACTAACTTGAATTTTTATGACATTGAGGTTTTATAAGATTCCAATACATCTTACAAAGATACCAATGATACTAAATGCAATAGTATCAAGAATAACGGTTTTACAAGCATTTACATTTCAAATATTACATTGTTATAAACACAGTTTCTATTATACTCTTACCTCCTCCTATAAAATTACGATTATGCGAGTTAGGGCCTTTCTACATAAGACCAGCGATATGCAGTTCCCAGTACGTTATTATAGTTAGTGTGTAAAAGTTTGTTTTACCTTTTCAGTTTAAAAAAGAAATACGTTTTTGCAAAATAAAGACAATTATATGTATACAATTTTAATTCAACTTAATTAAAAAACAATCTACAAAACATAACAATATATCTTTAAAAAAATGCGTGTAAATATTTACATACAAAGATAAAAAACAATATAAAATATTTTTGTCTTGTTGCACTCTACAAGCAGAATAAAAATAGTAAAATCCAATGATTTTTTTTAAAAATTTGAAATGAATGAATTGAATAAACCAAAAATTGGCTTAGAAAAATATGTTTCTATAATAATTTTTGAAAATTATTTTAATAAAAAATTATAAATAATTGTGAGAAAAAGGCGTCACGTTTAACATAAAGTTCAAGTCAATATACAACAACTATTTTTGACCGATACGAGTACTTTTTAACCGATACCTAATTGGTACTCAGTGGTAAAGTATCGATGCTAAAAGTACTTGGTATCGAATATGTACTTGCATTTCCGTATCGTTTCATCCCTATTTGAATCGCTTCTCCGTAGCGAGACAGCGAGTTGGAGATTTTTTTGCTCCGAAGGACATTCTTTTAAACATATAATGTTTACGATGTATGTAAACAGATATGAAAAACTATGTATAGAATTCACGATTATTGGTGGAACTTTTTCTGTCATCGAAATTTCTTCTTCTTCTTTAACGGAAAATAAATGAAATCTATTGCTAGTCGAAGGCCTGTCGGACAACTTCCATAGTTTGAATTTGGGGCTACTGCCCCAACACTTTATTTCTGACTACTCATAGTCTAATTAGAATTTAAGAATTCAAAACAAGAGTTTTTTTTGTTGATAAGTTAAATTTAAATAAATTTTTCGCTCTAAATAATAAAATTAAGCAAAAACAAGTCAGCTGCCGAAACGATGCCACCTGGTAAATTTAATTTGCCCTATTTTGTTAAAATATCCTTACATTGCAACTTATAATTTATTTAAAAATATTAATTAACACGTGTAGCACACCCCACGCCCTTTCATACTGACCAATAATATTATACTGAAAAGCATCTATAATGTTATGAATAGACAAGTAGGAATGATGAAAAGGATGTAGCAATCCAGAAAATGCAGCATTGCATTTTCTTGGTGTCTAATTTTTTTTGTTATCTTTGTAAAACCTTCGCATACATATGTAAGTAATATTTCTTTTTTTTTAATTTTTTTTGCAAATAAAGAATTTAAAATAACGCCAAAATTCATTAATTAATTTAACGCTAACATTTAAGTAAGCAACCAAAAAAGGGTTGAGGGGCGAAAATGTAATCTTACAGGCTTGGTCGTAGGTTTTTGAACTTTCGCTGATCAGTCAACAGTCAGCTATTGACACGGTAAGACGCTCATAATGAATCCTTCGCCAAGTACTTTTTGTGCGAAATGTTTTAACTCGCTAAAAAATATATTTATTGCTTGTCACATTTGTAGAGCTAAATACCACTCAATATGTGCTAATATAAATGGGAAACAATGTGAAGTGTTCAACATTAAAAACATTGTTTTTAATTGTAATGATTGCTTAAATCTGTCATCTAATCTGCTTTCTCACATCTCGTGAATTTAATTTTTTGAATAAATTTCTGTATAAGCAATACATTTTACAAAAGGAAATTGATGTTAATGCTAATCCTAAGTCTTTTTGGTCATTTGATAAGTCTAGGAGGAAAACTTCAGACATTCCTTTAAACATGGTCTTTGGCGACGATGTTTCTGTATCAAGTCAAGATACAGTCAACATGTTTGCTAAATATTTTAAATCAAATTTTTGCTCTTTTAAAAACCAAATACTCTAATTCTTTTAAAATGTTAGATATTGGT
Source organism: Cistogaster globosa (assembly GCA_937654795.1). Taxonomy (NCBI): domain Eukaryota; kingdom Metazoa; phylum Arthropoda; class Insecta; order Diptera; family Tachinidae; genus Cistogaster; species Cistogaster globosa. The sequence continues at coordinate 42,961,080 of OW569405.1, forward strand.
ATCTTGGAAATGTCAAAGTATGATGTTTATTCCGCAACTATAGAAATAAAGAATAATTCCAAGTTTGACTCTGATGGATTATGTTCTTTTTGGTAAAAAAAATTCATGTATTCTATAATTTTTGCTTTATTTTTTATTTTTAATTTGTCACTCAATGAGATCAATTTTATTGATAATTGGAAAAAAGCTACTGTAACGCCTGTTTTTAAAGTTGGCAATAGATACGATATTACATCTTGTAGGCCGATTTCTAAGTTATCCTGTGTATCTAAAATTCTTGAACATATTGTATTCAAGAAGTCGGTTTTTTTTTTGACAAAGTTTTGAATTTCACCACATCAGCATGGATTTTATTCTGGTTGGTCAACTTTTACCAACTTGGTAGTCTTTACGGAGTTTTGTATTTCAAATTTAGAGCAAGGTAATTAAGTTGATGTAATTTATGCTGATCTTAGCAAAGCCTTCGACAAAGTTTCGCATTATATTCTTCTTCATAATTACACTCCACTGGATTCCATTAAAAGTTTCTTGTTGTTGTAGAAGGTTATGAGTCTTTATAATATCTACAGACTTCTGGTGTACCGCAAGGCAGCATACTAGGTCCGGTTTTATTTAACTTATTTACAAGTAGTATATCAACATGTTTTACTTACTCTAATTTTTTGTTATATGCTGATGATTTAAGAATGTATTATAAAATTTCAAACATTGCTGATACTCTAGCCATTCATATTGAATTAAATCAGCTTACTACTTCGTGCTTTGTAAATTATTTAAGCTTAAATTTCGCTTAATGTTTTTTACGTCTTATTCTAGAGTTAAAAATCCTATTATTTCTGATTATAATCTTAATTATTACTTCTTAAAATTAGAAAAAATGAAGTTGGATCTTGGAGTAATGTTTGACACGACCATGTCATTTAACTCACATATTAATTACATTGTTCCTAAAGTTTATACTGCACTAGCCTTTATAAGAAGAAATTGCTGCAATTTTATTGATCCTTATACATTAAAGTTGTTATACGTCTCGTACGTTAGGTCTAAATTAGAGTATGCCGCAGTTATTTGGAATCCGTATTGTTTACGTCAATCATCTCGCATTGAAAGAGTTCAGCGATTATTTTTAAAATTTGCTCAATCGTCTATAAGGTTTTTTGAGCTCATGCCATCTTATAGATCAAGAGGTTTATTGCCAGGCCTGCAAACGTTAGAATATAGTCGTAGGTTTCAATTGGCCTTATTTCCTTACCATATAATAAATAGTCATATAGATTGCATAGATTTACTATCATGGGTTTGCTTTAATGTTCCACCTAGAATTCTGCGTCATCAGTACATTTTTAATGTTTCATTCTAGAATAGGAATCATGCTTTAATTGTGCTTTTAATTATTTAACCTTAATTAGAAGCACTATCCCTTAAGGTTTAGAGTTTTGCATAACAAAAACTGAATTTAAAATGCAACTTTTTAAAATTTTTACCTAATTTAATTTTTAGTATTCTTTCTATAATTATAAGTATGAAATATTTTTTATTAGTATTTGTTTTCTATTTTTAATTTTAAGCATAGTCTGTGAGGAAATGCACGTTCCATAGACGTAAAAACAAATAAATAAAAAATAAAAGTAAGGAAGATTACAAAAGTTTGTCAAATCAGGAAAAAACAGCCAATTTTTCAATACGATGTAAAACTAGGATGTTTTTTCTCTCCTCTCCCTTTTATCACAACTCTTAATATTATTCTTGCAGATAACAATGATCAAAACCTGGATATCCAATAGAGAATAAACCAACACCTCGAAAATTTGGAACACGCCGACTATATTGTTCTGCTGGACACAACTAAAAATAACATGCAGAGAAAGATTGACGTCCTCTCTTAAAGAGCAGAAAAATCCGGGTTATGAATAAACGCAGTGCTTCGCATTTAAAAATAATGCAAAACGATCATTTGAAATGAGATAAACATTTATCTGAGGTTCAATTCTCCTTGCAGTCTTCAATAGGAGATCCCCTGAATATGATTGGCACTTATTCTTATTTGGTAATGAGTGTAGCGCGACCTAGATAACCTTCTTAAAGAAATTTATTTTGAGCAGTTGCGATGATCTATTAAAAATTCCTGAAGTGAAAAACTTATTAGCAAAAAGTTTTCTAATTACCGATAAAGGCAAGTTATATTACTATCTTGGCATTAAAATGTCACGTGAAGGGTACACCTGTTCCATAACAATGGGTCAAACCCAATTCACTAAGGAATTAGTTCAATACTATGGAATGGAGAACTGTGAGCCTATATTAACACCACTTGAGCATCAAGTCATCTGTGATAAAGAAGTAACAATCTATAAATATTTATAAAAAGTATTATCAATTAGCAATATAAGTTCTTATGTATCTAACAATAACCATTTAGTATTCCAGTTAGGCTAGATAAATTCGAGTCCACATGCAGGGCATATGCAAGGAGTCAAATATATTCTACGCTACCTTCATTATACAATGGATATGAAAATCTTATATCAATATGGTGAAAATCGCTAAGCGGATTTATTGATGCAGACTTGAGAAGAAATGTTTAAGACCGCAAGTCTTATACAGCATTTGTATGCCATATGTTATGGAGTGAAAATAACATAACTATTTCTAAATTCTATAACACCATTTACATTGAGAAGAATTGTTGAAATTACTAATATTATGGCAACCCTGTAAGCAGTGTGAACGCATTTAACATTCATTTTCTACCTTTATTTTTTATTCCTTTTGTGTATTCGGTTGAGTTAGGACTTTTAATTTTTGACTTAAATAAACTTTTAATCAAACCTAAAATTAACATGCTTTTCGAAAGCAATAACTACAAAATGAGTTTTGATCCGTTTATTTATATAAATAATAATTTTTCTTTGCTTAAGACCTGTGAGTATTTATCTATTGCTTAAAGTGCAAAACAATTTTGCTGGTTTTTACTATATATGTATGTATTTCTTAAAGCAAGGAATCACTTACTTTCATTCGTTAATAAACTTCTACATATTACATATATTAAAATATAATTTGTACTCCTTTTTAAAGCAAAAATGCATTTCTTTTTCCTTATTCCTTTTTTTGCAACAATGATACTTTTTTTGCAGTTTAAAGAATTTTTTGAGTTTCTTTATTTCTGCAGCAAATTTTGCCGAAAACTTAGTGTTGCCACAAAAAAAAAAATTGCTTTCAACCCAAAAGAAGAAGACCTAGGTTTTTTTTTTCATTTTAAATAGAATAAATGCCAGTTTATGTGTAAACAAAATATATACGGTATGAACTTTTTAAAAAGGAAAGCACGAGTGCAAAATCTAATATAAAAGTGAAAAAATGCCTTTAAAATTTTTTTAAAAGTTTGTATTAGTTAAAAAGTAAAGTAAATAAATAAATTAATTAATAAAATCCAAACTGATAGCGTGAAGAAAATTCATATTAAATGCTACAAGAAATATAACGAAGATCGTGTGCAACAAATTAAATAGTAGCATTAAACAAATGTGTTACTTTAGAGACGGGTACAATAACAGCGAAAGTGTATAAAAAAAGGTGCCGCACCGTGTTCAACCAACATAGACAGTTAATTTAAATTTTTAGTTTCTTTTATTTTACTTAAGATTATTTAATTTCCAATGAATTTTAACTCGCCCCAAATTAGCGGCTTCTTTCCTGTATATTTTTAACTTACATTCTTTAAATCATTTAACATATAAAAACGGCTCTACGTTAGACCTCAATAAAACAAGTAGCTGATATTTTAAGCTTCTTATGAAACTACATTTGTGTTTGATTTTGTAAAAACACGCTATAAGATTAGGAAGAGGAGAATGCACGCCCTAACATTTGGTCTTTCGAGAAAGTCCTAGGAAGGCCAGGACAGGAAAGAATTGGTGATCTGGCGTCAAAAATAAGCGGCAGTGCTAGGGGCATAGGAAGAAACAACAACAAAACTTCTACAAGGCAAATTAAACCACACCACAATTAAAAACAAAAAATTGGGAAAAACAAGGTATGCACTTTGTTTTTAGTTATTTTGTGCGACATTTATTCTCCCCAAAAATAAATAATAAAAACCGAAAAAATTAATACCAAAAAAAAAAAAAAAAAAAACGCAGCCATTTTATATAATTAATGTATGTACATAACATACATGATAAAATCTTCATTAAATATAAAGAAAACCCAAAAGAACAATACCACTAATTTTTTCATCACTAGCAATTTGTTATCACTAATAAATTTCTGCCAGAAAAGGAATGAAAGGAAGAAATACAGTTATATTTACATACATGCTGGATCACTTTGTCTTACATATTCCCACACGTCTACCGGCAACTGTTTCAGTTCCACTTCTTATTATAAATCCAATCAAATTTTTAATACAAAGTGCTAAAAATCTTAAGTGCGTGTGGTCGTTTAACTTAATTCAAATATATTAATAAATAGCAAAACATAATAAATTGAACACGCAAACAAAACAAGTACTTAATGAACAAAAGATTTTTTGAAATTAACAAACTGAACTAATAAACAAGAAAATAGTGGTGTAAAACAAAAAAAAATTCTTTTTACTAAGAACAAATTAAAATAAAAGCTATACTCGGTGATAAAAACCATAACTAACAAAAAAAGTGCATAAATAAAAACAACGAAAACCAACTCAAGTTGAAATAGTTTCCTAATTTCTATAAAAATTGAATAAAATAAAATAAAACAAAAACAAACATAAAAGAAAAACAAAAACAACACAAATTATTTGCCAACAAAATTACAGCAGTTATTAAAAAATATCACAGTAGAATCTCAGAGGTTTCCTACTACAATTAACTGAGTACCTTTTAGAACAGTGGTAAGTAGTACCTGAAAAAAAATACTTACATACTTATTTGTTTTATACACAAATCAAGTGGATATACAAACGCGGGTTCGATTATTTTTAGGTTAAAGTTACAAACGATCAGTTTCCTTTTCAAAGACGAAAATATACAACAAGTTGCAAAAAAAAAAAACAAAAGAAAGAAATTATTTTATGCTTATTTCATTAAGTTGTAAAAGCAAAATATTAATGTTATATTTCTTTAAAACTAAAGCAAAATTTTTTGGTCAGTAAATTGCATGGGATTGGTTTACTTCTTGAAGATAGTGTGCAATAATTTTAGTCGCCAATTGTTAGCTTTTAAAAGGAATTCATATTGAGTCAATTGAGTTTATTTTTGGTCTTAGTATACATCATTGTATCATCAACGAAAAGATGGAAATTTGATTAAACACAACTACTAGGTTTTTGCACGAGTTTTGAAAGAACTTGCCCCATAGATTACACATTACCTTTTCTAGATGTTAAAAAACAGGAATTAGAAAGAAGATGGGCTAAGTTAGTCGAATCATGCGAAAAATATATACTTAATGCAGATGAAAGTCATGACGAAGATATGAGGAGGCCAGCAACATATATCAGAACTTAAAAACGAAAATTTTGGAAAAAATTAATTCAATAATGATAGATACAAATCGGCCAGCGCCAAGGAAATCAAGTTTAAAATTACCAGCATTGGCAAGGACCCAAGAGTAGCTCCATCTCTAAAATTATACTACTTGCGCTGCAAGGTCAGAGGGGAAGCCTACCAAGCCATTAAAGACTTTCACTTGGTAGATGATAATTTTGAATTGCCACGGGAAAAATTAAGAAACCATGTCGAAAATAATAGACTGCTAGTGCATGATCAAATAAAAAAGATTCGTGCAGTTATTCTAGCCCAGAACGCAGTAAACGACTGTTGAGCTACTTTAAAAAATTACAAAATCGAATTGCATGATTATGACCCATTTTTAATTCATATCGTGGTATCAAAGTTCCCGGATAAAACGATGAAAAAATGGGAGGTTTCATTAAAAAACCATCGGGAGTTACCTACTTGGGCACAAATAAACAGTTTTATATTGAAGAGGATTGCAATTCCAGAAACAATGACGGATAGAAAAAAGCCTCCACTATACGGTCGCTACTAGATGCTAGGGCTGAAGGAAACTTTATTACCACACGTATTATACAAAAACTTGCGATAACACTTGAAAAACAAGTTCGGCGAATATCAAGTTTAGGGCGAGTCCAAGTAGGAAGTTCTAAGAAAACTGCATAATAACAATGAAATCCAGAATTTTAGATTAAAAATCGTAGTAGTTGTAGTACCCAAAATAGCTTATCTTGTGCTCTTCACTTCTATCAAAGTATAAACTACCAACTAGTAAAAAGTTTACCCCTGGCGGATCCATATTTCTATAAACCAAACCTGCAGGAATCGACATGATAGTTGGCAGCGACTTCTTACCTCTAATTAACTTGAAAATAGTACAACACAACATATCTGGTAATTTCAAAGCCAGAGAAACTCATTTCGGTTTGTATTTGCCAGGCCCAGAAATATCTAACGATATGAATGCATTTTCTACAGCTGCTTCCATTTCAGATGATTATCTTCCTTGCAATTAACTAAAAAGATTTTGGGAAATTGAACATATTAAAAAAGATGTTACTGTTTCAGATGCTGATGCATTTTGTGAACATTTGCGTTAGAATGAAAAGTACCGTCAAAAAATCTCCTGAATGAAAGGAAAAATACTGGCAGATTCAGATGGCAAAATATACAGAATTAAACCAAACGGAACAAGTAGTTCACCAACAAAGCAGCGATTCAAGGCAGTTATCTTATTACCTACCACATCATGCGGTTTTTCGACCAGAAAGTAAATCAACGAAAGTCAGGGTAGTATTCAACGCTTCAAAGAAAACGAGAAGCGGATTTTCATTAAACGACTTCTTACCAAGGCCTTACTCCTCAGTGCGATTTAATACAGTTATTACTAGGTTGGCATTATTATAAATATGTTTTCACCGGCGATATTGAGAAGATGTTCCGCCAAATCGTAGTTCATGAAGCTGATCGACCATATAAGAGAATTCTATTTCGTAACGAGACAAGTAGTTTCATAAATTCATTTCAGATGAAAACTGTCACCTTTGGAGTTAACTGTGTCCCATTTCTTGCAATTCGAAGTATTCAGCAATTAAGTGAGGACTGCAAAAAATTATTTCCAAAAGCGCGTCTATGATTTTGAAAAGCAAAATCTATGTGGATGACGTTTTGTCTGGAGGACACAGTCTTGTGGAAGCAAAATTGAAGCAAAATCTACTAATACAAGCTAAAAAGTCAGCAAGATTCCGATTGAAAATAATCACCGACAATAACAGTTTTTTACCTAATTACTTAGCCCGGAGGATCTTCTGGTTTAAGATTTCTTAAAACTTGATGATTCCAGCAAAACTAAATCCTTGGAATGCGATGTTAGATTTTTCTATTATATAGTACAATCGTATTAAATCTTCCCCTCCCCCACAAAAAGACAAATTTTGTCGGTTATTGCTAAGTTATTTGACCCTCTAGGATGGCTAGGTACAATTGTAGTCATAGCTAATATATTAATGCAAGAGCTCTGGCAGCTAAAGACAGACTGGATGAGAGAGTGAGTGGAACTTATTTCTACATACTTACCACAATTTACTACACTAAGATTATCAATATAGGTGCAATTCATCATTCAGACTTCAAATCTTAAGCCCATTCATCGATAAGGACGGTCAGTTACGTATTGGAGGAAGACTTGATAACTCAGCCTTAAGATACGACGAACGACATCCTGTTATAACATCTGAAAAAGCTCATTTTGCTACCCTATTTGTGGAATATACACATAAAGTTATGCTTGATGCTTCATAATGTTCAACACCAACTTATGGCAGCACTTCGCCCAGAAAGAGTAAATTTTTCATTGCCCTTTACTTTGCAGGTCCGTTCAATTTAAAGTTATCCCACTTACAAAATGCTAAATTAATCAAAGGATATGCAGCGGTATTTGTATGCTTCTCTACGAGAGCAATTCATTTAGAAACGTGTTCGAATCTTTCGACCGATGCATTTTTGGCTTGTTTTTACAGATTCACCGGCCGTAGAGGATTGCCAAAAACCTTTTTCTCTCACAATGGTCGCAATTTTGTTAGGGCTAGCAAGACCTTATTTACCATCATGCTCATGCTTCCTAAAAATGGATGAAAGAGCTTTAGCAGAAGAGTATAGTACCCACGAGGTGCCCTATGCACCTCATATAGGTGGCCTTTGGGAGGCCGCTGCAAAAAGCATGAAATCTCATCTTAAAAATATAGCCAGAAATCTTAGTTTACTTATGAAGAATTTGACACCATGCTTATCAGAATGCAAGTTGTACTGAATTCACGTCCAATGTCTCCATTGACCGAAAATTCAACAGAACTACTTTCTTTGACACCTGAATATTTTATGGGAGGTGCTCCACTAACAGCCCCACCTGGAGCCCCTAAAGAGTCCCCACGAGAAACCTTAAGTTTCATAAAACGGTTGGACCGATTGAAGGCTATTCAGCACGAGAACGAGTACATCACTGAACTTCAGCGAAGATTTAAATGGAAACAGAACAGTAAAATATAAAACCCAATGGTTTTGTTGTAGCAACAAAATACAAGTTGCTGAAATAAAAACGCAAAATGGAACTATAGTGCGTTCTATCGTAAAACTGTGTATTTTACCTTCAAATGATATGGCTAAACTTCAACCAAATCCTGTAATAAATCCACCTGATTTGAATGAAAAACAAAAAATCCATAATAAGAAGCAAAAAAGTCGCAAAAAATTTTTGAATGGCACAGTCTATATTTTCTTTTACCCCTTTTTTGTTAGCTAGCCTTATGCCAGGGTGCAATCCTTGCCCTTAAAACCATACATTAAGACACTGCGTCGTCTGTAGATGAAAGAAGGGCCTACGTTAGAAAGCGGCAGTATTATTTAATTTACCTTGCGCTTACTCATGAGCGTTCTGAATGTAAGTCAAAAAACCGATGTGCAATATGTAGTGCAAAACATCACTCCGCTTCGCATCGAGAACGTCCCCATGACGTGATGTCATTGAGCTTGAAAAATGAAGCGACTTCCATGGAACCTCTAAAAAAACTTTCTCCAACACTCCGCATCAACAAGATATACTAGATATATCATATAAACCACTGAATAAGGACTTAACTGTGTTACCAGCAAATTTCAATACCATTATCCCTCCTCTTGTAAGAGTGAATTTAATTTACAAAGGAAATCCGATATGGGTCGCTTTTCTTTTGGAGGAAAAAAGGGAAACATCATTAATAAATCGAAGCCTGGCCAATATATTCCCTAACTTTAGACCCGATTTGTATAAGGGATCAAAAGAGCACCACATACATTATGGCCCTGTGGCACGTTGGCAACTAGAAGTTAAATATACCAGTGTAGTGACACCACCACTTTTTATTGATCCCCAGCTACAGAATCATTTTCGCTCTTTTGTGCCTAGTGCACATCCCAATTTTGCAGTATGTCGAGAAGTTGACGGCGTCATTGGCCAAAATGTATTAGTCAAAATTATGTGCAAGCCCCACATCCAGCTAGATGAAAATTATCCAAACGCTCAGCGATTAATATTTGGATAGGTGTTTTCCGGAGTATGGCGTGGCTATAATTGCGATTAACTTCGCCAGGTAGTATGTTGAACCGTGTTTAACCAACATACGCAGTTAATTTGAAATTTTAGTTTCTTTTACTTTACTTAAAGTTATTTAATTTCAAATGAATTTTAATTCGCCCCAAATTAGCGGCTTTTTTCCTGTATATTTTTTAACTTACATTCCTTAAATCTTGTAACATATAAAAACAGTTCTACGTTAGACCTCAATAAAGCAACTACCTTGTATTAGGAAGAGGAGATTCCTCGTCCTTACAAAAGGTGTTAAAAAACCTAAACCTAACTTTGATAGAATTTTGGTACGGATTAAAAAGTGATTTAATTATTTAAAATTTAATGCGGACGCTTGCGAACTTAATGTTTTCCGAAATTTCTGCAGCAGAAAATTGCATACAAAATTATCAGAAAATATCTGCCAAATACACGCTATTTCAGTTATACGATATAAAGGAGATGGACGAAACACGAATTTTTTAAATGTATAAATAAAGTAATATAAGAAGACTATTTCAATTTGGAGTAGCTCATAAAAAATGAGTCTCAGCAATGACTTGACTTCTTTAATCTCACGTTTCATATGTTTACCAATGAACCTACATCAGTTGGTTATAGAGCCCATTATATCTAACTTAAACCGGAAATCCTCTATGTAGTTCCTTGTTATGCACATGTGATATGCTTGTCCCCACAGCGATTTTTGATAACGACGCAGCCCTGTGGCAACCAGATATTTGCAAGACCAAGAGTATATCTTATTTGAAAGAGTGGATGGAGAATAGACGCCTAATTTGGAAGACACATAGAACCAAAATAGACGCAAATAAAATTTAAAGCTTAGACTGTAAGATTCTTTTTTTTTAGCTAAGAAAATATAAAAATTAAATATAAAATTCTACAAACAAAATGCAACAAAATAATTGCAGTAAGAATAATTCATGGAATTAGTTGAGAATCCTCGTTAGGTTGAAGATACGAAAATTTATTTTAATTATAACAGGACTAAAAATTATAAAAAGTCCTTTATACTAAATAAAATGTTTTATCTTAATTTCAGCGCAATGCGTATAAGCTTCTGAGCTGTCATACTTTTAACCACACGGCTTTTAGAAATAAAAACATTTTATTTTCCAGAACCCTATATTTACCTGTTACTAATGGATACGATTAATGGACTTCAAGGACTGTTCGTTTCTCTTACTTTATTGGTTATGCAAAAAAGGCGCGCCGCTATTTTTAGATAATGGTATAACAGAAGTTTAATAGAATTAAATTAAATTCAGTTCTTTTCGTTCGTTCTTTATTTTTAATACAAAAACTTTGTGTGAGATCTATTTAAGTACAATTATAAAATTTTTCCTAAAAGAAGTTGGAAAAAGCAATAAAGCACTATTTTATAATATTACAAAATGTGGACGCCGTTAATGTAAAACTGTTATTAACATATAGAGTCCTTAAACATATTAAATAAAACTTCTATCATAAAGAAGAAAATATATAAATAAAATAAAGAACATGTTCATACATATAAAACCCAAATAGTTATTTATAATTTTTTTTTTTTAAGAAACCTGTTTAATATATTATCAGCAGTTATTTCGAAGTGAAAAGTTACGCAGCCAAGTGGTGGTAAAATAATTGCAACATGTATGAGTTTGTAAGCATTGGGGTATGTGTTTTCTTAAAAAAGTTTAAAAGTAAAATAAAATTGAACTTGAGCTAAAATTAATTCGTTTGTTACAAGATGAATTCATACAAAGCGGCAGCGCCGCTACCAAAATACATTAATTAAAAAAAAAAACAGGCACTGAAGTATATGGTAATCTTTACAATACATTTAAATGCTGCTCTTTTCTTACTCTTTTTAAAAACTTTTTTACTCAGCTTTGTTTTTTAAATTGATTCAGAAGTCTTGTTCCAATTGAATTTTAAAAAATATTAAAAAATATTTTTTTTTAATATTATCATGATAATTTATTGAAATCAACATAATACGAGGGCTGCTCTATATATTTCTGGCCTAATAGTGAAAATGTGAATATTTATAATCAAAAATGGTTTTACTATTTTTCAAAGTATTCTCTAGCATGATTTATACACTTTTGCATGCGCTCAAACCAGTTGTCGAAGCACTTTTTCCACTCCGATTGAGACACCTCTAAAACATGGTTTTTGAACACTTCAACAGCTTCTTCTGGCGACGAAAATCGTTGACCACGCATTTTTTTCCTGATGTGCGGAAACAAGAGGAAGTCATTAGGTGCCAAGTCAGGGCTGTACGGCGGATGACCCATTAATTCGACGTTTTCGCCGGTCAAAAACGCTCTGGTTTGAGCCGATGTGTGAGAGCTCGCATTGTCATGGTGAACAATGATTCGTCTTCTCTTGTTGGTTGTTCGAATTTCTCCGATGACTTCAGGCAAACAAATTGTAGTGTACCATTCAGAAGTGACCGTCCTACGTTGCTCAAGCGGAACAGTCGCCACATGACCAGTTTTGCCGAAGAAACAGGCGACCATTTGCTTCGAAGTGCTTCTTCTACGAAGAACTTTCGTTGGATTTTACTCGTCTTTGAAGACCCACACGGTCGATTGTTGTTTCATTTTGGGCTCATACGCATAGATCCATGATTCGTCACCTATGACGACCTTATAAACGTCTTTTGAAGCACTGCAATCGTATTTTTGCAATATTTCTTTGCTCCAATCGACACGAGCCTTTTTTTGAGCGACTTTCAAATTGTGCGGGATCCAACGAGAACAAACTTTTTTTACGGCCAGGTGTTCATGCAGTATTGAATGTATGCTGGTGGAAGAAATGTCCGAGGATGTCTCTATCTCTCGGTATGTCGCATGTCGATCTTGCATTATGAGTTCACGCACGGCATCAATGTTCTCCGGCACAACAGCCGTTTTTAGACGACCTTCACGGAATTCGTGTTTGAGCAAGCTTTGGCCACGATTAAATTCATTATACCAATTTTTCATAGTGCTATAAGATGGTGCTTCATCACCATACAAAGATTTAAGTTCATCAATGCACTCTTGTCGTGATAATCCACGTCGAAAGTTGTGAAAAATGATGGCACGAAAATCTTCACGAGTTAATTCCATTTTTTTCTATATTAATTTTTTTAAGTCACTGTAAACAACACAAATAATGGTCGTACGTCAAAACGTTTTGAGTACGATTATGCTTAAAAATGACAAACTTTTCAATGGAAATGTCAGATTGCGCTTGGCAGCACTCAGTGTTGTTAGGCCAGAAATATATATAGCAGCCCTCGTATACCTAATAGTATGAGAATTCACTAAAGTACTACAACAATTTAAACTACTTAATTCAATACAAGAAACTTTTTAAAAGACAGTTTAAAGTCATAACGAAATTTGAAATTACGTAATGTGTACATTTAACCATTGTCCAAATAATCTTTGTTTACTTAATTTCAACTAAATTTACTTGAAATTACGATAGACAACGCTGGTTTTGTTTAAATACTACTTTGTGTGGAACAATGAACTTATTTATAAGAATAAAATATGTACATTAATTAATAATTTTATTAATATGCCTTGGTACATACATCGATATGTACAAACATATATGTATAAAAACATTAATGGTGGATTGTAAAAACTGCAAGAACTTACATATTTTTAATTTATCTTTTGATATTTTAGTATTTATAACTTCCAATTTAATTAATAATACGTATTTTATTTTCATTTTGTACAAAATCTTTATGCAAAAGAATAGAATAACACTAATATTAAAACGAACAGCTGTTTCTGAAATTCACTCATTACCTAATTTCGTGGCAGCCTAAACAGGCTATTACCCAAAAACTAAATTAGATTCATTCTTTCCAAAAGATTTTCAATGATCGCTTAGTAAATTTCTTATAGTTTCATAACTAGACAATCTGCATTTTTTATTAGACGACAGCATAAAGTGCCTTAAATGAGCTAAATATTTTATGTTAAAAATTTGAATGTAGTAAGTTAGTGGGAAATTTACGGGGAAATTTTTTTGCTATTTTTCAGTTTTTGTTTTGTATGATTTGAAGCTTTTTTGTATGAGTTTTAGCAGTTTTTCCGTACCAGATTTGGCAACAGTAAGTCGGAATCAGTATAACAAAATTTTGCTTTTCAAGTTAAGACTTGATCAGGATACAGTGCGAAACCACGCCTTATTGATTTCTCGCATATGTATTGAACATGGGTTGACTTCTAAAATGCATTAATAAAAAGTTTGTATACAGTTTTGCTGCAGTATTAAGATCTTGTTAGAAATTGATTCGCTACTTACTCGGCAGCAAACTTTCTAAGACTTGTCTGTGACATTTTGAAATGGTATGCATTGTAAGCATTTATTGCTATGGCATTATTAAACACAATACACTGTTCGAATACAAAGCAACTGACGTTTTGGAAGCCAGATATGTTGTTTTAATAAAAGCTTTTTAACTAAGATTATACCTAATATTTATTATTTACTAATAGAAATGACATTTCCTTGCCACTACAAGTTTTGGGAAGGAGTTAGTTTTGGAGATTTGTTGTATGGAAATATGATAGCTTAGGTTTTATTATTGTTAACCTTAATTTTATATTTATTAATATATTTTTGGCTAAGTTTATAGTCTGTTGCATTCTCTTGACCATTGCGTTTGATACATTGCCGCAACATATAAACACACTGTCGTCATCATAAAAAGCTGCTTCTTAATTTCTAGGAATATTTACATCCGTTTATAACTAATAGAGTTTGAGAGAAAGAACAGACCCTTGTGGTAAGCCTGCTGGTATTTGCCTTTCAATAGAGTAATTCCTATTGACAGAGACTACAAATGCCTTTTCAATGTCAAGGAAGATAACTCCAGTACTTTTGCGCTGACTTTTATAATTTTTAGTAAACCTGATTACCCTCTTCAATTGACGAATGGTAGAATATTCCTTACGGAATCCAAACTGTTGGTCATTATTGATGATGTTTAGGTTTGAAAGATCTACTATTATTTTTCAAAAGCTTCATATAATAGGCTTATAACACAAACTAGTCTGTAACTGGTTGGAATTTTAGGATCTTTTTTAAGTTTTGTGTACTGGAATTACTTTGGCCTTTTTGAAAATTTGAGGAAAATAGCCAATGCTTATACATATATTAAATATTTTATTTAATGTTTCAAAAAAATAATCAAGCGTGTTTTAACCACATTGGCATTATTTCAACTAAGCCTTGAACTTTATTATTTTTAATGAAAATACATATGACTTTACTTCTATAATATAACTTAAAACTATGTTACTACCACTTTGCAGGGACTCATTGTTTAACATTCCACGTAATCTGCAACGCAAGTATTCATAGTTTGTTAAGTGTCTCTTATGCACGTAGCAGTTCAAAGTGCCAGCCAGCTCATTGGCAACATCAGGGCAGGTTCCAACCCTGAACCACTCGTCGAGACAAGCACAATAAAAAAAATAATTTACAATAAAAAAAAATCATACACAGAACGAACAAAAGAAAGAATAAACAAACACTTCGCTGAAAACATCTTTTTTCTTCAACTGGAGAACTGGTTGTTGTTGTCCTCCGTATTATCACCCTCCCTGCCTGGGACATTTTTCTTTACTCCAAAAAAAATATTCTTCTTGTCCCCCAATTACCACACACACTTACTTACACTATCCTCAAGTCCATTCCAACTCAAACAAAAGACTTAAGACACAAACATCTTTTCTTATCAAACAAGTTACATCTTTATTAAACGGAAGAGAAAAAAAAAATCTAAATAAAACTTAGTTTCAAATTAACATTCTATAATAATATAACTAAACGAATTCTTAACCATATTTAAAACGTAGTCTTTTATTTTCCTTTTTTCTTTAAATTTACGTTACGCAAAAAAAATTACATTGACAATCCTTAATTCATAATCTTTTTTAAATCTTTAAAACTAGGTGCCTTAATATAAAAATTAAATTATTAATTACAATGCTACATGTCTTGTAGCCAATCAAATAAAAAAAATGAAATCTATTCCCTTAACGCATTACACCAAAACAAATTATTATATTTTTTTCTTCATGCGAAGAAACGCATAAAAAAAAAAAGGAAGAATAAAAAAAAATTAAAGATTATGTTCCTACCTAAAGGAGCTCTCTTAGGGGAGGTGTATTTTTATCTAAAATCACTTAAATTATCTTTTTAGTACTATTAACTTTAGTTCACTTGTTTCCACCCACGGGTTCTAGAAGGATATCGAATTCACTTAAAACACTAAGAAGCTTTCTATATTTAGGCACTTACACACCAAAAGAAAAACTTAAATTTCTAACCATTAAGCAAAAAGAAATTTTTAAATATTCACTAACAACAAAAACTATAATTAATATTAGAAATAATAAAAAAAATTTCTTTTTAATTTTAGGAACTTCGATAACTAAAACTAAACTCGATCAGGACACGAAATATATATTTACGTATATATATATAAATTTTGTAATATTTAAAACAAACTCGGCCGCCTTTTCTTCTCTTTAGGCTGACACCGTGTTACCTGGTAAGTCTTCTCTACCATTAACAATTGGTTTGCTCTTTTTTTTTCCAGGATTGGCCCTGTTGAATTCGTCCTTGGACCTGAGATTGAGTATTTTTTTGTCCCTATTTCTGAAGATAGTCTCTCTTTCTGTTTCAGTTTTTCGTCTTTTATTTTCACACTTCTTCCTTCTTTATTGCTTAATTTCCGCCAATATTCCAAGTGTATTTTTGCGTTTAATGTGTCCGTCCTTTTTATTTTCATTTAATGTTTTATCTTAATAAATGTTTTTTTTTCAGTTTCTTTTTATTTATTTCACATCTAAAAAAAAACTAGAATTCCTTTTATGTATTAATTTCTTGTCCTTTTCATCCCTTGGCAACTGTTTTTTTTTTCAGAAATTTTTCGTTTTATTTTCAGAATATCCTTTTTTTTTTTTTTAATATTGTGTTTTTTTTATAGGATCCTTTTAGGTTGTCCTATTTTTCAACACTGTACATTCCTTTACATGATTTTATTATTTTATATTTTTCAACACCAAATTATATTGAAATTTATTTTATGTCCTTAAAGGACATTTTTTTTCACTGTTTATTTCAATTTTTTTTTGTCCTTTTAGTATATCCTTTTTATTTATATTTTTCACTTTTTTTTTTAAATTCGAATTCTTGAACTATCCGGTTGGCTAACTTTTTTACTAATCCTCTTTTTTCTTTCCTATTTATTGGTTTATATATAACCGATTTCCAGTTTTTCATTACTACTGTCCAACTACAAAACTACAAAATCCATTTGTCAAACGGACATTTTAAAAAAAAAATTTGTGTAAAAAAAATGTATCTCTGTAATATACTTTTATTCCAATGTCATAACATAAATGAATCAGGTATGCATTTTCGAACACTTCCTTCTAATAGTATTGGGCTAACCATTCACTTGGTAGTGCCAAACTGACAAAGAGGAAGATGACAATAATAATTACAAAGAGGTAAGTCGAGAAATACATGTAAGTAATTTATTATAATAATTTCTATTTTCAGGTCTATAAAAGCATTAATAAAAACAAAAAGAAAACAGCGGCGCAACAAAACTCCGGAGCAACTCAGTTTACGCCAGTTGAACCGGTGTGCGACGTATAGTTGATGTTGCTGGACCAATAAGGAACAACGTGGGGAACTCCCACACCCTGTCGAGTCTCAAGCCGGGCAAACATTTCACCGTCCCCTTTTTCATGATAGATAAGTAAAATAACTATCACCCACAGAAAATGTGCTCTATCTATTATAAGTATCTTTAACAAATTTTGTGAAAATAAAAAAAAAACAACAACAAACAAAAGAAATTGTGAAACAATGTACCTACGTATGTATGTTATAAACAATAAAAAAAAATATTATTACATTTTGAGATCCTTTGCATGGAAAATGCCAATTGGCTTTCCCTGAAGTGATTCAAGCTGGTACATGTTGTTGCCCACTGGTTTTAAAATGCGGCATTTCACATATTTTGGGCAAAATTTGGAATTAATATTTTTCTTAAATTCTGACAGCACGAAGTTTTTCCTATAAATTTCTTGGCCTGGCCAAAATTTTATCACTCGGGCTCTTTCATTATACCTGCGTGCACTTTTTTGGTAAGCTTCACTCAGATTTTGCTTTATCTTCTCCCTAATTATTGTTAGCCTGTCGTTTTTATCTAAGTTTGCTATGTAATGTTCAGACAAAGATTGTAACTTTCTTGCCAATCTATAATCGGCACCATTAGAAAAAATATGATAGCCAAATAGGGCAAAGAATGGTGTAAATCCTGTGGCCGCGTGTACCGACGTACGAAGGGCACACTCTATCTCCGGCAGATATAAATCCCAGTCCCTATGATCATTCTCTAAATACGCCCGAATGGCTGTAATCACAGACTGATTTACCCGCTCAGCAGCATTAGACTGTGGGGAATAAAAAGCGGTTTTCATGTGTGTTATCTTATAAGTAGTGATCATTTCATTGAATAAAGTTGAGGTAAATTGTTGTCCGTTGTCGCTATGCAACACTTCAGGTACCCCAAACTTTTGAAATACTTCCTGAACCAAAAATTGTACCACGTTTTTGGCTGTGGCTTCTCCCATAGCTTTCAAGAAAACAAATTTCGAAAAATGATCTACCACTATGAAAATATACGCGTTACCATTTTTTGACCTGGGGTATTTACCTAAAAAATCAACATATATTTTCTGAAAAGGCCTTTCAGTCTGAACCTCACACCCTATACTTGGCATCGTATTATGGTTTACTGACTTACATTCTTTACAGGTTTTACAGTTGTTAATATATTGCTGCACTTGTATAGACATCTTCGGCCAATAATATAACCTTTTCAGGCGTTCTAAAGTTTTACGAATTCCACCATGAGCGGTTGTTATTGAGTCATGGGATTTTTCTATCAGCAGGTGTGTTATCTCCTGAGGAATCCATAACCTCCAAACCGATTCATCCATGTTTTCTAACTGGTCGAAAGCGATTTTTTTGAATATTTTTCCGTTTTCTACTTTCAAATCGGGTAGATTTTCTTGGTTTTCGGTTATATTGCTGATTAATTGTAAATATTCCTCTGATTCGAAAGCTGTGGTCTCGAAATCGAAAAAATCTTCATAATTTAATTCAGTTGCATCAACAGGCATTCGAGATAGCATATCCGCAACTACATTTTCTGATCCCTTACGGTGTTCTATGGTAAAATTGTAAGCCTGAAGTTGTAGTGACCATCGAGCCAAGCGTCCACTAAGATCTTTAAGTGACATTAACCACTTAAGGCTTGCATGGTCGGTGATTACTGTGAATTCCATCATTTCTACATACGGTCGAAAACGTTTTATTGCCAAAACAGCAGCAAGGCACTCTTTTTCTGTTACTGTATAATTTTTTTGGCATGCAGTTAATTTCTGAGAGTAAAAAGCGATAGGATTCTCATCATCATTATTTTTTTGGAAAAGAACTGCCCCTATTCCAGCCTCAGATGCATCGCATTGTATGAAGAAGGGTTTATTGAAATCAGGGTGACGTAATACTGGGGCTGTTGTAAGCGATGTTTTCAAAGTTTCAAATGCTTCACTCGCCTCAGGAGTCAACGAAAATTTTTTTCCCTTTTTGAGCGTATCGGTCAAGGGCGCCGAGAGGGTGGCAAAGTCCTTTATGAACCGCCGGTACCAGCCCGCAGTACCTAAAAAACTCCTCACTTCTCGTGGTGATTTCGGCGATGAAATTTTCTGTATGGCCTTTACCTTTTCGGGGTCTGTCCTGAGAATTCCACCTCCTATTATAAAACCTAAATATTTAAGTTCCTTAAAGCAAAACATTGATTTTTTAAGTCCTATCGTTAAATTAGCTTTAGTTAAACATACCGCTACCTGTTCTAAAATTTTTAAATGCGTTGAAAACTCATCGGAAATAATTAGTAAATCGTCTAAATACACAAAAACATTAGATTTTAATTTTGCAGGGATTACTTTGTCCATAAGACGGCATAAACGCTGAGCCGCATTACATAATCCAAATGGCATCATCCGGAATTGGTACAGCGGTCGACCTGGAACTGTAAATGCCGTGTAAGGCTTGGCCTCGTCCTCCAATTCAATCTGCCAAAAAGCATATTTTAAGTCTACGCTGCTAATGTAATGTGTCTGATCGATCCGACTCAGAATGCCATCGATGTTCTGCAAGGGGTAGGCGTCCTTTATAGTTACTGCATTTAATTTCCGTGCATCCAGACAAAATCTATTCTTGCCTGGTTTTCTAACGACAGTTGTTCGATTTGACCACGGACTGTTGCTTTCTTCAATTACTTTCAGATTCAACATGTTGTCAATTTCAGCATACACTATTTCTTGTACGGCCGGTGAAATAGGATAATGTTTCTCTTTTACAGGATTTGTGCCTTCTTTAAGTTTTATTTCATGTCTTTCCAATTTGGTGCATCCTAACCCTTTTTCTTCAAATATTGGGAATTTTTTTATTGTCTCATCCAGTTGTTTTTGTTGTTGTGGTGTCAAATTGTGTTTGTTTAATTTATTATCTGAGTCCTGCATCTTTCGTACTAATTCTATGTCTATCTCTGCCGAGGACACAATCGAAGGGGCAATTTCAAAGGCCTTCCAAAAATCTATACCAAGGTAAAATTGTTGATCCAATTTAGGACACAAAAAGAATTGAATTCTATTTTTACTTCCTTTATACTCTACATCTAAATCGCATTTACCTAACACGCGGTGTTGTTGGCCTGCAGCTGTGCTTACGTTGCAAAAAATTGGCTGAATATTTAAATTTAACTCTGCCACCAATTCACGACAATTTTTTCCTAGCAAGCTTACTGATGCGCCGGAATCTAGTAGTCCAATACACTTTTTTCCATTAATAAAGATTTCGGCATATGGTCTAGGGTCTTCTTTTGCAACACTGCGATATATCGCTTCTGCTATCAATTTACGACGTCGTTTTCTATTAATAAAATTGTTTCTTAACTTTAGAATGTATTCTCGTTTTTTTGGGTTTGCCCTAAATATTTTAATTTCAGACTTAGAATTTTGATTTTTCGCGTGCGCTTGTATAGAATATTGATTATTAACCGATGTTGTAGTACCTAAACTTTCACAAATATTATTATTTTCAAAGATGCGTTTTCTTACTTTAACATAATTTTGCTCTCGTATTTCTAAAGGTAAATTGTGTCGTATTTTTGAAAAATCTGTTTCATTTAAAATTGTTTCGGGGCAGCTTCGTTGGAACGTGACTCCCCCTGTCCTGTCGCGCTCCTCTTTGAGTTTTCCAGCGCTTGAAGGCATTTCGGGCAATTGGGTGTTATGGTGTTTGGTTTGCCGCACTTGTAACAAAACAACGATCTTTTCTGTGACCGGCAGTCTTTAAACCCGTGCCCTTTTTGTTGACAATTCCAGCAATTTAATTCTTTCGTGGTCGCTGCTATCTCTTCTAATACTGGAGCTTCATCTTCTAGGCCTAAAACCGCTTCACTAATATACTTCTGTGTTCTTACGGGTGGAGGTATAGGCGCACGATTGTCTCTTCTCGGAAAAGTTCTCTCTGCCTCTAAGCACTCCATACGCAATTGCTCCAGGGATGTTACAGCCATGGGATAGACGATTCGCGCCACGCTTTCTCTTAAATTTCTTTTCGCGATTTTTATCATCTCCCCTTCAGCTACTGACGTCTCTAATTTAGCCCTTAGCAGACTCAGATTATGAAAGAAGTCATCAATCGACTCACCAGGCATTTGTTTACGCTCAACTAATTCGTGCATCAACTCCCAGTTAGATCTTATATTTTTGTATCGATTTAGCAAGGCACTTCTAAGGGTGTACCAGTCAGCTATCTGGGTAGTTTGTAACAGAGCCCAATACCACTGCTGTACTGATCCAGATAGTAACAAATGAAAATCTCGCAAAATTTCTTCCCAAGGGATATGATATTGGCGCTGCATATGCTCTAGCCGAAATATGAATTCCTCTACAGAAAGTTGGTCTCGTCCACCAAGGTTACCCTTAAACTCAAGACCGAATTTGTCGATTCTAATTTTCCACCCATCATGATTTGCGTTTGAGGCTGATGGAAAATTCAAGTTTCGCTGAGGTTGATAATTTACCTGTCTGCTTCTTTCTTCGAACACCTGACAACTTGCAATATTCCTTGGGTTTTCCCTTAAAGCTAAACCACGCACTGCTTCTGATAATTGAGCTATACTATCGCGCACTTTCATCATCTCCTTACTGATTTTTTTGTTAATCATATCATCCATCGCTTGTTGTACATTATCATTATTTACACTATTTCTTAAAATCGAATTACCAGCGGACGTTAAATCCTCATGGCTCGTACTTTTATTGATTACATTCATTTTGGGTATAGCACCACGACTCACATCCGCCGTATTTATCGTTGCCGATTTGTCCTCAAATTGGGGCGATCGAGTAGCCATCCTTATATTTTCGCTATCTCTCCAATATTTTTCTTTTATTTGCGGTGACGAACGATTTAAATCAAATGAAGAAATCCTTTCCCTAGTCCTTTTCAATTTTTCTAATTTTCTCAAGGATTCTTTTTCTTTATTTACTACTGGCTCATCCATAAAAATAAAACTATGTCTATCGGCACGACTTAAGAATGGAAATTAACTGTTCCGGAATTATGAACACAAAACCAAATTAAAAGAAAGATAAATAATATCTAACGAATTACGCACTATTATTACTAATTTATCAATTAATCAGCTACCTAATCTTTAATATAAAACTAAGAAAATAAATAAAATTAATATCCTTTAGAATATTTTAAATAAATTTAAACTAAAAACCAGAAAAAAAAACTACTAGATACTATTAGTTATAAAACCTAACAAACTAACTAACTAACAAACACTAAAAACCTACCTAATAATTAAAATTGCAATTACTAAAAAACACAAAACTAAGAATAATAAGATAAATTTACTTCTGTAATTTAAATAACAACAATTAAAATTAACACGATTAAATAAATCTAAATTTAAAAAATTAATAAATATTTTTCTTTAATAGAAACGTCATTTGAGTCAGATTGAACCCTAATGAGGATAGATTCGTCTGTGTGGTTTACTATTGACCAAAGTCAATCAGATGTCAACGACATCACAATATCAAAAAAAAAATGTTCCCCACGAAGGTAAACCAAAAAATTACAAAAAAAAAAAAAAAAAACGGAATGGTATGCAGGCTGTAACAAAAGTTTATGTCCGGCTTACAGCTCCTTTCATCTCAGAATCTCTCTAAGAAGTTAGCTGTAAGACTCCACACACTTTGGTCCCACACCCATCACCATGATTGTTGTTTGCGGCACAACAGACCCCTAAATAAACCATTTAGAGCGGCTACCACTACTAACCATCATCCCTTCAGCCGCTTGGAAAAAACAAGGATCATCAGCATACATCAGACCTCCTTCTATATAGGAGCGGTTATTCTGGCAATATTGTCTCCCACAAGCAACTTCACACGAAAAATAAAAACAAATAAAAAAAAATATATATGTGACCATATATTACTTCCAGTCCACCAAATGGTAAGTTTACTTTTTAACCTCCACGTTAAAGACTAAAAATAACATATGATCTGTTTTACAGAAAAAACAAGGTGTATACTGTCTGCACAGCAAATGCCAAAAACTGGTATTTACGGCTTATATGTAAAGCACATAAGGTAACATACTAATATACACACTTATTTTTCATTAAAACCCTTATTGTACACCTTGATGACACGTATACCGGTTTCCTACATTTTGTTTGGGCGCCATATTGTTAAGTGTCTCTTATGCACGTAGCAGTTCAAAGTGCCAGCCAGCTCATTGGCAACATCAGGGCAGGTTCCAACCCTGAACCACTCGTCGAGACAAGCACAATAAAAAAAATAATTTACAATAAAAAAAAAAATCATACACAGAACGAACAAAAGAAAGAATAAACAAACACTTCGCTGAAAACATCTTTTTTCTTCAACTGGAGAACTGGTTGTTGTTGTCCTCCGTATTATCAAACTCCCTGCCTGGGACATTTTTCTTTACTCCAAAAAAAAATATTCTTCTTGTCCCCCAATTACCACACACACTTACTTACACTATCCTCAAGTCCAATCCAACTCAAACAAAAGACTTAAGACACAAACATCTTTTCTTATCAAACAAGTTACATCTTTATTAAACGGAAGAGAAAAAAAAAATCTAAATAAAACTTAGTTTCAAATTAACATTCTATAATAATATAACTAAACGAATTCTTAACCATATTTAAAACGTAGTCTTTTATTTTCCTTTTTTCTTTAAATTTACGTTACGCAAAAAAAAATTACATTGACAATCCTTAATTCATAATCTTTTTTAAATCTTTAAAACTAGGTGCCTTAATATAAAAATTAAATTATTAATTACAATGCTACATGTCTTGTAGCCAATCAAATAAAAAAATGAAATCTATTCCCTTAACGCATTACACCAAAACAAATTATTATATTTTTTTCTTCATGCGAAGAAACGCATAAAAAAAAAGGAAGAATAAAAAAAAATTAAAGATTATGTTCCTACCTAAAGGAGCTCTCTTAGGGGAGGTGTATTTTTATCTAAAATCACTTAAATTATCTTTTTAGTACTATTAACTTTAGTTCACTTGTTTCCACCCACGGGTTCTAGAAGGATATCGAATTCACTTAAAACACTAAGAAGCTTTCTATATTTAGGCACTTACACACCAAAAGAAAAACTTAAATTTCTAACCATTAAGCAAAAAGAAATTTTTAAATATTCACTAACAACAAAAACTATAATTAATATTAGAAATAATAAAAAAAATTTCTTTTTAATTTTAGGAACTTCGATAACTAAAACTAAACTCGATCAGGACACGAAATATATATTTACGTATATATATATAAATTTTGTAATATTTTTCTTCTCTTTAGGCTGACACCGTGTTACCTGGTAAGTCTTCTCTACCATTAACAATTGGTTTGCTCTTTTTTTTCTTCCAGGATTGGCCCTGTTGAATTCGTCCTTGGACCTGAGATT
The DNA here is from genome assembly GCA_937654795.1 of Cistogaster globosa. Taxonomy (NCBI): domain Eukaryota; kingdom Metazoa; phylum Arthropoda; class Insecta; order Diptera; family Tachinidae; genus Cistogaster; species Cistogaster globosa. The sequence goes on from OW569405.1 coordinate 42,985,824, forward strand.
GAGTATTTTTTTGTCCCTATTTCTGAAGATAGTCTCTCTTTCTGTTTCAGTTTTTCGTCTTTTATTTTCACACTTCTTCCTTCTTTATTGCTTAATTTCCGCCAATATTCCAAGTGTATTTTTGCGTTTAATGTGTCCGTCCTTTTTATTTTCATTTAATGTTTTATCTTAATAAATGTTTTTTTTCAGTTTCTTTTTATTTATTTCACATCTAAAAAAAAACTAGAATTCCTTTTATGTATTAATTTCTTGTCCTTTTCATCCCTTGGCAACTGTTTTTTTTTCAGAAATTTTTCGTTTTATTTTCAGAATATCCTTTTTTTTTTAATATTGTGTTTTTTTTTATAGGATCCTTTTAGGTTGTCCTATTTTTCAACACTGTACATTCCTTTACATGATTTTATTATTTTATATTTTTCAACACCAAATTATATTGAAATTTATTTTATGTCCTTAAAGGACATTTTTTTTCACTGTTTATTTCAATTTTTTTTTGTCCTTTTAGTATATCCTTTTTATTTATATTTTTCACTTTTTTTTTTAAATTCGAATTCTTGAACTATCCGGTTGGCTAACTTTTTTACTAATCCTCTTTTTTCTTTCCTATTTATTGGTTTATATATAACCGATTTCCAGTTTTTCATTACTACTGTCCAACTACAAAACTACAAAATCCATTTGTCAAACGGACATTTAAAAAAAAAAATTTGTGTAAAAAAAATGTATCTCTGTAATATACTTTTATTCCAATGTCATAACATAAATGAATCAGGTATGCATTTTCGAACACTTCCTTCTAATAGTATTGGGCTAACCATTCACTTGGTAGTGCCAAACTGACAAAGAGGAAGATGACAATAATAATTGCAAAGAGGTAAGTCGAGAAATACATGTAAGTAATTTATTATAATAATTTCTATTTTCAGGTCTATAAAAGCATTAATAAAAACAAAAAAGAAAACAGCGGCGCAACAAGTTATTGTGTGATAGTTTGCAAATGCATCAACAATTTCATTAGCTTTATCTGCACCAGTTTTTAGAATGTCACCGTTCACAAGCAGATTAGAAAGCGGTAAATTATTGCCTTTTAGTGCCTTGGTAAGCTTCCAAAACTTTTTAGAACCGGAAGGTGATTTAGAAATAAATCTTGACCATGGCTCATTTTTATGCCGGTTTATGTGGATATTGATACGTCTGTTCAACTGATTCAGAATACTAACTTATTTAGTTCTATAGTTTCGATCTCCAAATCTCTTCAATTTACGGCTAAATTTATTTCTTTGCAACATTAACATTTTAGATGTACTTGAGATATCTCTTTGCCATAGATTGTTTGACCAACTGGAATCAGATTAAATACCTGTTTAGCAATAGGACATAACTGGTTTAGTGTCATATCTTTATCAATGTCGTGATGCCTAATCTCGTTTTCTACCCAGTTTCTAATGACTGGTCAATCAGCTTGATTATACAAGGGAACAGAAATTGTACTAATTTGAAAATGTCCATTGATAAAAGATGAAATTGGAACATGGTCTGAATTTAAAATATTTGGATGGTATAGAAGGTAGAATAAGTCTGGGTAATATATAAAATAGGTATATAAAAGACAATATTCATAAAGAACTTTATCAGCAGAGTTGAATGAAACACAGTTTCAATGTGTGGGATGAACTTTTAAAGCTCTAAGCCAATAGACGACAACAGGCAGCAGACAGCATACTGTCAAAAATAAAATACATGTGTTTAAATTAAAACGATCATTTTGACGACATCACAGCAGTACGACTACACGACAGCATTTGCTGCTGCTGCCAACTTAGGCTATTTTCTATTTTGACGGGCAGCAATAAACAAATATAGTATTGCCATTATACATATAAATTGAAAAAATAAGAACAAAAACTTTTTTTTAATACTAAACATAAAAGTACATTACAAAAATACAATAAGGAAATAAATTTGTGTTTTTATAGTTTTTTTTTCAAAAACTTTAATTTTATTCATTATAAAATATATATGCGGCATCCCTGAAATTTTAATTGCTAAAATACACAGCTGTTCATTTTTAATTTCATAGTATTGTGTTTTTCGTTTGAGTTAATTTTTGTCATATTTTATTTCATTTTTCGTTTTCAGATAATGGTAAAGTACCTATTTGTTTGATTTTCTGTTGTTATTTTTAATACGTTTGTAAAATTTTTCAAAGGAATAGTATGGACACATTAGCTGATTATTATGTTGTTGCTGTCTTCAAAATATTTATGAAGCTGACTTCAAAGCAGCATTTGAAGTTGGCAGCATTTGAAGCCGTGAAGTCTACTGTCGTCTATGTGTTTAGAGCTTAAGTCGCCAAATATAAAAAAATTATTCAAGGTATTAGTTAGTAAATTGAGGACAGATCTAAAGTTTGTAGTATACTTTGGGTTATACGCAGAAGTAAAAATAACTGAACGTCTATTTTTAAAAACTTGAATAGAAATATTTTCAAAATTATGTGTTTTTATTTTAGGAGATAACTTAAGATGTATATTATTTTTTACGGTTATGAGTACACCTCCTCCGTGGGTAAGTCCGTCTTCTTTGTATATTTTGTAGCCTCCAAGTTGAAGTTTATAATGCGGTTTTAATAATATTTCGTTGAGTAAAAGAATATCAACATTTTTGTCATGAAGAACTAGTTTGAGCTCTAAAGCTGCTGACTCGTTCGTTATGTCTTGAACATTCCAGTGCGTAACATAAACATTTTAGGAGCCTCTTAAATTATATGACATGTTTAAGCATCATACCCAATACTTTTAATTTGTCAAATTTGTTTTTACATTTTTGCAGTGCATCAACGGCATCAAGGAATATTTCTCTAAGCCTCTCGTTGGAAATATCATCGTCGGTGTTAACAAGGAATTAGCCTTTCGAAACTTTAGTGTAAAGCCTTTTCTTGCGAAAGCTTGAATAACGAATATTATCTTTATGTTCTAAACTTGATAACTGAGGAAGTTTGCTTCATCGGCTTTAAAACTTGCTTAAATTGGTCGCTTATTAGACGTTCTAGTTTTGGCCGTTACATGCTGGCGTATTTCTTCTTCCATCTTGAGTGATTTTGTTTAATGTGCAAACAGAAAAATCGTGATTACCTGCACACGCCGAGCATACGTCGACTCGGTTACAGTTCCTAGCTTCGTGACCATACAGTGAACATTTGGCGCGTTTAGTAGAACCTTTAATTCCACAAAATGGTCTTTCCAATAAAAAGATATAATACAAAAATATCTTATTTTCATTAGTTCGTGTTTTGAAACTTGTTGTCTGTCGAACTTGATTAAATATTATATATTTCTCTATTATCTCTGTCGTCGATCGAAGAGCCTATTTAAAAATTTTGCCGTCATTTAGCGCAAAAGTATAGAAGCAGAACTTTCTGTCCTTAAGAATTCGAATCGCTTCTTCGTAGCGAATTGGAGATTTGTTTTGTTCCAAAATACATCCTTTTGAACATACATTGTTCACCAATTTATACAAACACAGATGAAAAACTATGTATAGAATTCACGATTATCGGTACAACTTTTTCTCTTATTGAAATTTCTTCGTCTTCTTCATCGGATAACAAATGAAATGTTTTACTTTTCGAAGGCCTGTCAGAAAACTTACGTAGTTTAAATTTGGAGCAACTGCCCCAACACTATTTTTTTCTGACTACTCATAGTCAAAATAGAATTTAAGAATTAAAAACAAGAGTTTTTTGCGTTGATAAGTTACAATTAATTTAATTTTTCGCTCTTAATAATAAAATTAAGCAAAAATAATTCAGCTGCCGCAACGATGCCACCTGGTGAAATTAATGCGCCCTACTTTTTAAAATATCCTTACAGTTTAACTAATAATTAAAAAAAATATTTAACACGTACAGCACTGCTCATGCCCTTTCAAACTGACCTTATAACTATCAATATGATACTAAAAGAGCATCTATAATGTTATGAGTAAAATATTTGAAATAAATTAAATGATGGATGCATTGCATTCTCTTGGTGTCTAATTTTTCCCGTTATCTTTGGAAAACGTTCGTACACATTTGTAAATAATTTTTCTTTCTTCAAATCTTTTTGAAACTAAAGATATTGAACTTAAGCCAATGTTAATAAAATTTATTGGACGCTAGTATTTAAGTAAACGCCCTCAAAAGGGTCGTGGAGCGAAAATGTAATCTTAGAGTCTTGGTCGTAGGTTTTTTAACTTTCGCCTAACATAAGTAAGTAAGATTAGTTAAGGGTGCTTTCTTTCCCGTGGTCCGATTTTTTTTTTTTGTATTTATCAAGCTTTAGTAGTTTTTCAAATCAGGAAAAACCGACCAACCTTTCAATACCTTAAGCGGTGTAAAACAAGGATGTTTTTTCTCTCCGCTCCCTGTTATCACAACCCTTAATATTATTCTTGCATATAACAATGATCAAAACCTGGATATCCAATAGAGAATAAACCAACAATTCGAAGATCTGGAACACGCCGTCTATATTGTTCTGCTGCAGAACAATCCGGGTTATGAATAAACGCAGCAAAAACAAAGTGCTCCGCATTAAAAAGTAATGCAAAAAGATGATTTGAAATGAGATAAACATTTATCTGAGGTTCAATTCTTCTTGCGACCGTCACAGCAGTCTTCAATAGGTGATTCCCTCAGTATGAATATGATTGGCCACTATTCTACTATCCGATTGATTTTTGCATTGCATTTTTTCAAATCGGCACAAATTCAGCTAATACTAAAGTGCATCAAGAGGTCCATATACGTCAACCTGAAAGGCTTGCAATGTAGGCCTAAAACAATTTGGTAATGAGTGTAACACGACCTAAATAAACTTCTTAAAGAAATTGATTTTTAGCAGTTGTGAAAAACTTATTAGCAAAAAGGTTTCTAATTACCGATAAAGGCAAATTATATAACTATCTTGGCATTGAAATGTCACGTGAAGGGGACACCTGTTCTATAACAATGAGTCTGTTGTGGAAACTGCTATTTATTAAAACCAAATTACTTATAAATATTTTAATTTTACTCTGCTTTGAAATATTTACTAGTGTATCTAATCTAATTATACAAGGTGTGTAGTTAAAATACATTTGATCAAAAATACTGGTTTTACATGTTTTGCCATACAACGATTTAATTACTCAATTAAATCGGAGAATGCATTTTAACTGCATATTGAAATCTCTTCTTTTTTTTAAATCTCTCGAGACTAATTACATATTAATGCTAGCGGTTCTTCTTTTTCTTACACACAGAAATTTTATCTTGTTTGTAGTCATTTAAGTTTTAATATATTTTGCTCAATTTTACAGTATGTATATATGTAGCAATTTTAAATACGATTGTACAAAGGCATTTGTCTTTAATTTTGATTTAAAACGATCCCTTTTTCATTTGACTTCAAAGCAGACTGGTTGTTTAATAATCGCTGATTATATAAATTGTCTTTATAAATCAATTAAAATTTTACTTTTTCGGCTTTGGTTCATTTTTAATTTAACTTTTATTAAGAAAAATTATCTTTCAAATGTACGCGGACGTTTTCCAAAGAAAACATGGAAAATTAGACGCTGGCAGAATGTTATGCTGCACTTTCAGGACCGCCAAATCCATCTTCAGCATTCTTTGCATCCAACACCGTGATATGCGTATACTCCAAGTATCATCCATTTAACCAACTAATCAATATTAATTTGGTTGGATTTCGTGACTATACCGACGGTGTAGTACAAAATTGCAACAAATGTACATGACGTGTTGTAGAGAAGACAACAAAAAAAAATGCTTTGAGTTGTGTGTGAATTTCGTCCAACCAATTATTATTAAAGAACAACGTAATTTATTGCAATTGCTAATAAAATTAGAAGTTCGTTTCAAACAGAAAACAAGAGATGGGAAAACAAGTGGTTATTTAACTTCCTTGGCACAAAGGGTGGATGATATTTTTAGTAAGTTTGAGGCCGAACATGACAGAATTGTGCGCAAAATACATAAAGAGTCTATTAATGTTGATGATTTTCCTTACATTCATGACGATGTTTATATGGATTTTTCAGAGAAATATATCACGTTTAAAGGAAAGGTAGTTGATTTCCTTGCAGAACATTCGGCTGTAAATAGCCCCATGGCTAGTACTTTTGTTTCACATAATAATCGTTCGGACTCTACGTTAAGTTCTGATGCTAGACTTCCGAAAATAACTACCAAAATTTTCTGGAGATTGTATTGATTGGATCCCATTTCGGAATTTATATTACTCCCTTGTTCATCAAAACGATTCGCTAAACAAAGTCCAAAAATTTTATTATTTAAAAGGTACGCCTACAGGTGAAGATGCTAACTTAATAAAAAGTATTTCTGCCACAGAGGCTAATTATAATTCTGCTTGGCAAATTCTAGAATCAAGGTATCACAACAAGCGATTACTTGTTGGAAATTTAATTTTTAAACTTTTCAATAAACCGAAGTCAGATGGTGGATTTCAATCTCTACTCAAGAATGTTTATCTTCATAAAGGAATTTGGATATTAACACCCAAAGCTGGGATCCACTTCTGATACACTTTGTTTTGCAAAAGTTAGACATTAAAAAGAGAAAAGATTGGGAACAATCTTTAAAATCATCCACCGAACTTCCTTGAAGGGATGAACTCTTTTCATTTCTAGAGAAAACATTCCGAACATTGGAGTCTATAAATAATGGACTTCCGTCAACTTCAAAACAGAAGCCCATCAGGGGTAAAACATTTTTTACACAGTCGAAAGAAACTTCTTGTAATACTGGTAATATTTTAAGACAGAGTTCTATTCCTTGTATCTATTGCGATAAAAATCATTCATTATCAAAATGTTTTAAATTTTTATCCCTTTCTTTAAATTCAAAAAATGAATTTTTGATGAATAAAAGGGTTTGCCAAAATTGTCTTACAATAGGCCACGCTCAGAAAAGCTGCAGCTGTCCATTTCGTTGCATTATCTGCAAACAAGAGCACCACATTTTTCTTCATTCCGAAAAAAATCATTCTTCTTCTGTTTCTTCTCCCATTTCTGATTCAAAATATAAAATAGAGCCTCCGGTGACAATTCATAAAGTCAATTCTTTTTATACGGTTCTGTTATATACTATTCGACTAATTGCCCACACAGATCGTGGTTATTTTTATGTACCTGCTCTTTTAGACCCTGGATCACAGGGAAGCTTAATTTCTGAATCTGTGGTACAACTTGTAGGGGTTAAGCGGAATAAGTCCCATTTTAAGGTAATTGGTATTGGTAACGGCAATGAAAGTTTGTCGAAACATTTTGTTAACATTGATTTATACAACCGGAAAAAGGAACCAGTACTTTCATGTACAACTTAAGTCTTACCCACTCTTTCCTCCTATACTCCAGATCCGTCGAGTAAAAGTATTTCCATGCCTGAAATTGTGAGCGACAATTTAGCTGATCTTTTATTCTTTAATTCTGACCCTACCGATTTAATATTGGGTTCGGATGTCTGTTCGCAGATAAAAATTGCTTCCGACCCATTTGTACATAATGATATCTTTTTTCAAAATACTCATTTCGGTTGGGTGTATTCTGGAAATAATAATACAGTCACAAGTAATGTGATCTTCATACATAACGCATATTTAGAAATCATATTAAGATTATTCTGGGAACAGGGGGAAGTGGTTACGAAGAGAAAATTAACTAAAAGAGAATTGGCATGTGAAAGTTATTTTACCACCACAACCGCTCGAACAGAAACTGGACGCTTTAAAATTGCAATTCAAGTCCCTTTTGTACAATAACACTGAGCCTATTATTCAGAATAATGTCATAAACGCGTTCAGACGTTTACGAAAATTACAGATTTCTTTTTCGAAACGTTCGCATTTTGCTGAAAGCTATAAAAGCTTCATGCAAGAGTATGAAGCTTTGAGACATATATCAAAAATAGGAAAATATCCTGAAGATCTTCGTCAAAATTCATAATTTTTACCTCACCATGGTGTTTTGAAGGAAAATAGTTCAACGACCAAACTTAGAGTTGTTTTCGATGGTAGCTGTCATTTGACTGACGAAAAATCTCTAAACGAGGAACTCGTCCCTGCCCTTCAAAACAGTCTTCCATCAATTATAATTAAATGACGAAGACACAAAATAGCATTTGGTGCGGACATTGCAAAGATGTTCCGACAAATAGAAATATGTCCCGAACATAGAAAATTTCAGCAAATTCTTTGGCTATTTGAGCCAACTGAAGATATTTTCATTTGTGAATTAAATACCGTCATATACGGTACCACCGCTGCACCTTACTTAGCTATTCGCGTGCTGCAAAAACTTGCATATGATTTTAAATTAGATTATCCGACGGCAGCTCAAGTATTAATTCCTGATTCCTATGTCGATGACATTATTTCAAGAGCAGATAATCTTAAAAATGCCATAAGACTACAAAAGGACTTATGTACCCTTCTTGATAAGGGTAGTTGCAATCTTCGAAAATGGATACCTAACTCCAGTGAACTTTTACTAACCATCCCTGAAGAGTACAAAGAGGCATCTGCTACTATAAATTTTGATAGAGATAACGTTGTCAAAACTCTTGGTATTCAATGGATTAACCACAATGATTCGTTTTCATTTAAAGTAAATATTGAAGAGACAAAACTTGTGCCTAAAAGGTAAATTCTGTCTAAAACTGCTAGATTATACTATCCATTGGGGTGGTTAACACCATTTATTGTAGTCGCCAGGTATATTTTTAAACAATTATGGGAGCATGGATTAGAATGAGATGAAGAGATTCCATCAGACATTGAGAGGCAATGGCTCAAACATATGTCAGGTTTATCACAAATAGGTGATTTTAAAATTCCAAGGTGGATTCAATGATCGATTGGATCCCAAACGGAGTTGCATTGCTTTTGTGATGCGTCAACTACAGCATATGCAGCTGTTGTTTATTCCAGAGTTATTACCTCAAGTAATATATTTGTAAATATTTTACAGGCGAAATCCAAAGTATCACCAATCAAAACCGTTTCTTTACCAAGGTTGGAGTTATGTGCTACCAAACTGTTAGTACAATTAACACAGAATGTTAAAGAGTCATTATCTGACATAACTATAGATAATGTTTTCTATTGGAACGATAGCTCAACAGTTCTAAGTTGGATTCGCAAGCCTCCTTCCTCCTGGAAAATTTATGTTGTAAATAGAGTAGCGGATATACAGCGCTTAAGTAATCCACTTCAATGGAAATATAAGCTATCATTGCTAAATCCAGCGGAATGCACATCAAGGGGCTGTTTAGCACATGATTTAGTCGAAAATAATTCTTGATGGTTTGGTCCAAACTTTCTCTGTAAAACTTCAGAAGAATGGCCAAGGCCACTTTCTAATTTACATACTATCGAAGCAAAAAGATCTAGCAAACTCTCAACAAATACAAGTTTCAAAAGGATACATCCTGAAATTCTTACACGATTTTCTAAACTAAGAACTTTACTTCGAATTTCTGCATTGTGTCTTCGTTTTATTCACAATTGCAAAAACCCCAAACTAAAAGGAATTCCAGTTTTAGCAACATCCGAAATTAATGAAGCAATATTTAATCTTGTTAAAGTAAGCCACTTGATAGATTTTCCTAATGAGATTCAGCAGCTTAATGCAAATCGCGAATTAAAGAATAATTCGCTGTTTAAGCTGTTGCCATTTCTTGACGAAATTGGAGTAATTCGTGTGGGTGGACGTCTACAGAATTCTAATTTCAGTTACAATGTAAAACATCCGATAGTATTAGCAAAATCAAATCCATTATAAAAACTTGTAATTGTCGATGCACATGAAAGAACTCTTCATAGTGGTATTACTCTAACTATGTCCGTAGTGAATCGTAAATTTTAGATAATTTTTGGAAATCAATTGGCTAAATCCATTATTCATAAATGCATGCTGTGTTTTAGATATGCTGCTAAAACTTCCCAACAAATTATGGGTAACTTGCCAAGGGTCCCTCTTAATGTAACCAGACCATTTAAACATAGTGGTGTCGACTACGCCGGCCCGATAACTATTAAAAATTCAACTTTAAGGTCTGCTAATATCTCCAAAGACTATATTTTCTTATTTGTTTGCATGGTGACGAAAACTATACATTTGGAAGCGGTTTCTGATCTTCCCACGATTTGTATCGCGAAGAGGTGCATGTACGGACATCTATTCAGATAGTGGCACACATTTTGTGGGCGCCTTAAGAGAACTGCAGATCATTTACCACAGCAACGAAAAATCTTTACCTGAAGATTTACGCCAAGCACTAAGCCTCAACTACACATATTGGCATTTTATCCCACCAGCCTCGCCAAACTTTGGTGGCCTATGAGAGGCTGGTGTAAAATCCGTTAAACGTATTACAAATGATCGAGTTCTAAGCTTTGAAGAGTTAGCGACCCTACTCTGCCAAATTGAAAGTTGTTTAAACTCGCGACCATTATGTTCTTTATCCGCAGACCCGTCCGATTTTAATGCGCTAACTCCAGCGCATTTTCTTATAGGCGAATCAATACACTGCGTTTAAGAAGAAACAATGCTTGACCAAAATATTAATCATCTAACTCGCTGGAAATCTATATAAATGCTGAAGCAACATTTCTGGAAAAGGTGGCACAGAGAATATATGAATCGTCTTCAAGCACGACCAAAATGGTTAAGGGGCACCGTCAGTCCCAAAATTGGCGATTTAGTACTTGTTGCTGATGAAAGGTGTGGTCCAGGGCAGTGGCTACTTGGGTGTATTAAAGATGTTCATCCAGGACCAGACAAACTTATAAGGGTGGTATCTATTCTTACAAAAAATAAAATTATTAAAAGGCCGATCTCTAAAATTTCCTTTCTTCCAGACATATCTCCCGAATGCGAAGAAAACAACGCTTTTGCTAAGCAAGATAATAACTTGAGTAGAACAGAGCCTACCGTAAAACGCTGTGAGCCGGAGCATAGCGGAGCTTAAAAACTCGACTAAAATTACTCCCAACAATAGGCCGTTCTTTGAATAACATACTTACTTAAAAACATTTGTTCTTAAGGGGGAGAATGTTGTGGAAACTGCTATTTTTAAAACCAAATTACTTATAAATATTTTAATTTTACTTTATTTTGAAATATTTACTAGTGTATCTAATGTAATTATACAAAGGTGCCTATTATGAGCAACTTTCGATCTTCACCTGTAGTCGAAAGAGCTGATCGAACGAATTTTCATTCGGTATTATGGTGCACATTGGATGAAAATAGTGCTACTGTGAATTTTACTCAATTGGATTATTCACAATAGTACATTTTTATCAGCTGACACCATAAATAAATATTTTTAGTAAAAAAAGTTTTTAAACGAAAAATTTAAATAATTATTAATAAAAATGACTACGACGGAATTATGGTTCGATGATTCGTCTGATGAAGATGAACGCACTTTGGAACTGGCCAGAAGCAGAAAGAGGTTGAGAGATTCTTTCAATATTTTGGAAATGGTATAATTTAAACAGTTGGTTTACAGATTTATAGCAAATTTTCGACTGTGTAAGGAGTCATTTATGGAATTGCTGTCTACCACAGATGAATTGCTGCAGCAATGCACATAGGGCAGATCAATCCCAACCTTGTTAAAATTGCATGAAATAAAATTCATTTACATAAATAACAAAAAAATAATTTATATAAAAAACAAAAATTCACAAATACTTACACTTTCAATAAGTTTTACAAACTGACGCAAACCATCGAAAGCAAAATTGTGTTCAATTGAAAATTCGTTGTGCAACGAAATTTTCGACAGTGCTACCAACTTATAATACGAATTTGACATTCGATTTTCGATGTTCGTTAGCCAACGGTTCTTCTTTTTTACACACATAAATTTTGTCTTGTTGGTAGTCATTTAAGTTTCAATATATTTTGCTCAATTTTACAGTATGTTTATATGTAGCAATTTTAAATACGATTGTACAAAGGCATTTGCCTTTAATTTTGATTTAAAACAATCCCTTTTTCATTTGACTTCAAAGCAGACAGGTTGTATAATAATCGCTGATTATATAAATTGTCTTTTTTATTTTCTCAACTGTACTTAATACAAATTCTAATTCTTTTTTACAAAGAAAATTGTAATAAAACTCAACAGAGTAAAACCCAATTCACTAAGGAATTAGTTCAATTATATAGAATGGAGAACTGTAAGCCTGTATTAACACCACTTGAGCCCCAAGTTATCTGTGCTAAAGAAGATTGTAAAACCATTTATAAAAAGGATTATCAATTGGAAATATAAGCTCTTTTTTATCTAACAATAACCATTTATTATTTCAGTTAGCCTAGATAAATTCGAGTATACATGCAGAGCATATGCAAGGAGTCAAAAATATTCTACGCTACCTTCATTACACAATGGATATGAAATTCTTACATCAATATGGTAAAAAATCGGTAAGCGGATTTATCGATGCAGACTGGGGCAGAAATGCTTAATGCCTTGTACAGCACTTATATGCTATATGTTATATAATGAAAATTACATAACTATTTTCAAATTCTATAACGCCATTTACATTAAGAAGGAGTGTTGAAATTACTTATGATATGGCAACCCTGTAAGCAATGTGAACACATTTAACATTCATTTTCCTATCATTACTTTTTCTTCCTTTTGAATACTCGATTGAGTTAGGTCGTTTCATTTTTTACTTAAATAAACTTTTATTCAAACCTAAAATTAATATGCTTTTTGAAACCAGTACCCAAAAAATGTGTTTTCATCTGTATATTGATATAAATAATAGTTTAACTTTGCGGATTTATCTATTGTTTAAAGTGCAATACAGTTTTGTTGGCTATATATGTATGTATTTCTTGCAAAGGAGTGCAAAGAACCACTTACTTCGATTCAATAACAAACTTTTACATATTACATATATTTACTTTTAATTTCTACTCCTTTTTTAAAGGAAAAATGCATTACTTTTTCCTTGTTCCTTTTTTGCAACAATAATACTTTTTTTGTAGGTTAAATAATTTATTGAGTTTCTTTATTCCTGCAAAAATTTTTCCGAAAACTTAGTGTTACCAAAAAAAAATTGTTTTCAACCTAAAAATTTTTTAAAAATTTTATCAAATATATAAAGCAATAACAACAATTAAGCTTCATCTTTCCAAATCTCTGATCCAGACTTTAGCTAAATATAAACTTGTTTAATAATTTATTTTACTTTTCCAGGCTCAATCCACTTAACTTAAAATTGAGAAATAAAATACGTTTGTTATTTGAAGGAGTTTGTAGTAGTTAAAAAGAAAATTAATAAGTATATAAAATCCAAACTGACAGTGTGAAAAAAACTGATGTTAAATGCTACAAAAAATACAATCAAGATCGTGTACAACAAATATAATATAAGCATTAAACAAACGTGTTCCTTTAATAAAGGGCATAATAATAACAAAAGTGTATGAAGTAAATGTGCTAAAAAACCTGAACCTAACTTTATTAGAATTTTTGTACGCGTTAAAAAGTGATTTAATAATTTTCAATTTAATGCGGACGCTTGCGAACTTACTACAAACACAAACATAACTGTATTTCTCTAAAATCAGCTTTAGTACAGATGTTTCACCGAAATTTCAACAGTGGAAAACTGCATAAAAAATTTTCAGAAAATATCTGCGAAATAAACGCCATTTCAGTTATTCGATATAAAGAAGATGGGGGAAACACAATTTTTTTTAATGTTTAAATAAGGTAATATAAGAACACTATTTACATTTTTAATGTAAGCAATGATGTGATTCCTTCTTTAATCTCACGTTTCATATGTTTACCAATGAACGTATATTAGGTGGTTATAGAGCCCATTATATCTAACTCAAACCGGAAATCCTCAATGTAGTTCCTTGTTATACACTTGTGATATACTTGTCCGCACAGCGATTTTTGATAACGACGCCACCCTGTGGCAACCAGATTTTTGCAAGACCAAGTATATCTTATTTGAATGAGTGAATGAAGAAATGAAAAACAGTTGTTAGTTAGGAAAATTGTAGGCACTCAAATAATTAACCAAATAATACGTAACGCTCGGATGTTATATGTCCCGATAAACTTCTCAACAGACGCTTAATTTGGAAAAGACACATAGAACCAAAATTGACGCAGATAAAATTTAAGGCTTTTACTTTAAGATTCTTTATTTTTTTTTATAGGTAAGAAAATAGAAAAATTAAATATAAAATTCTACAAACAAAATGCAACACAATAATTGCAGTAAGAATAAACCTTTTGTTTTTGGTTGAATTGAGATACGAAAACTTATTTTAAATATAACAGGACTAAAAATTATAAAAAGACCTTTATACTAAATAAAATGTTTTATCTTAATTTCAGCGCAATGCGTATAAGCTTGTTAGCTGTCATACTTTTATCCACACGGCTTTTATAAAAACAAAAATTTTATTTTCCAGAACCCTTTACTTACCTGTTACTAATGGATACGATTATTGGAATTCAAGGAGTGTTCGTTTCTCTTACTTTATTGGTTATGCAAAAAAGGCGAGCTGCTATTTTTAGATAATGGTATGATAGAGGTTCAATAGAATTAAATTAAATTCAGTTCTTTTCGTTCGTTCTTTATTTTTAATACAAAAACTTTGTGTGCAGATCTATTTAAGTACAATTATAAAAACTGTTCCTAAAAGAAGTTGGAAAAAGCAATAAAGCACTATTTAATATTATTACAAAATGTGGACGTCGTTGATGTAAAACTGTTATTAACATATAGAGTCCTTAAACATATTAAATAAAACTTCTATCACAAAGAAGAAAATATATAAATAAAATAAAGAATATCTGCATACATATAAAACCCAAATAGTTATTTGTAATTTTTTTTATTTTATAAGAAACCTGTTTAATATATTATCAGCAGTTATTTCGAGGTGAAAAGTTACGCAGCCAACTGGTGGAAAAATAATTGCAACATGTATAAGTTTGTAAACATTGGGGTATGTGTTTTCTTAAAAAAGATTAAAAGTAAAATAAAATTGAACTTGAGCTAAAGTTAATTCATTTGTTACAAGACGAATTCATACAAAGCGGCAGCGCCGCTACAAAAATACATTAATTAAAAGCAAACAAAAAAAAAAAAACAGGCACTAAACTATATGGTAATCTTTACAATACATTTAAATACTGCTCTTTTCTTACTCTTTTTGAAAACGTTTTTACTAAGCTTTATATTTTAAACTAATTTAGAAGTCCTGTTACAATTGAATTTTAGAGAAAATTAAAAAATAACTTTTTTTATTATTATTATGATAAATTATTGAAAATCAACATAATATACCTAATAGTATGAGAATTATCTTATGTACTAAAACAATTTCAAACTACTATTTAAATAAAAGAAACTTTTTAAAAGACAGTTTAAAGTCATAATGAAATTTGAAATTACGTAATTTTGCGTACATTTTACCATTGCCCAAAATAACTTTTTTACTTAATTTCAACAAAATTAACTTGCAATTACGATAGACAACGCTGGTTTTGTGTAAATATTACTTTGTGTGCAACATTGAACTTATTTATAAGAAAAGACGTATGTACATACATTGATATATACAAACACATATGTGGAAGAACATTGATGGTATGGATTGTAAAAACTGCAAGAACTTAAATATTTTTAATTTATCTTTTGATATTTTATTATTTATAACTTCCAGTTTGATTAATAATACGTATTTTTTTTTTCATTTTTTACAAAATCTTTATGCAAAAGAATAAAATAACACTAATATTAAAACAAACAGCTGTTTCTGAAATTCACTCATTACCTAATTTCGTGGCAGCCTGAACAGGCTATTAACCAAAAACCAAATTAGATTCTTTCTTTCCAAAAGAATCTTAATGAATGCTTAGTAAATTTCTTATAGTTTCATAATTAGACAATCTACATTTTTTATTAGACGACAGCTTAAAGTGCCTTACAAATGAGCTAATTATTTTATGTTAAAAATTTGAATGTAGCAAGTCAGTGGGGAATCTACGGATAAGATTGTGCGCTATTTTTCAGTTTTTGTTTTGTATGGTTTGAAGCTTTTTTGTATGAGTTTCAACAGTTTTTCCATACCAGACTTGGCAACAATAAGTCAAAATCGGTATAAAAAAATTTTGTTTTTTAAGTTAAGACTTGATCAGGATAGAGTGCGGAACCACGTCTTATTGATTTGTCACATATGTATTGAACATGGGTTGACTTCCAAAATGCATTAATAAAAAGTTTGTATACAGTTTTGCTGCAGTATTAAGATCTTGTTAGAAATTGATTCGCTACTTACTCGGTAGCAAACTTTCTAAAACTTGTCTGTGACATTTTGAAATGGTATGCATTGTAAGCATTTATTGCAACTGACGTTTTGGAAGTCAGACATGTTGTTTTAATAAAAGCTTTTTAACTAAGATTATACCTAATATTTATTATTTACTAATAGAAATGGCATTTCCTTGTCACTACAAGTTTTGGGAAGGAGGTAGTTTTGGAGATTTGTTGTATGGAAATATGATAGCTTGGGTTTTATTATTGTTAACCTTAATTTTATATTTATTAATATATTTTTGGCTAAGTTTATAGTCTGTTGCATTCTCTTGACCATTGCGTTTGATACAGTGCTGCAACATATAAACGCACTGTCGTCATCATAAAGAGCTGAATATTTATATCCGTTTATAACTAATAGAGTGTGAGAGAAAGAACAGGCCCTTGTGGTAAACCTGCTGGTATTTCACTAGAGTAATTCCTATCGACAGAGACTACAAATGATAATTTATTTAAAAAACCAGATAGAATCAAATGCCTTTTCAATATCAAGGAGGATAATTTTTATTAAACCTGATTACCCTCTTCAATGGATGAATGGTAGAGTGTTCCTTGCCTTTTATTGCCTTGGTAAGCCTCCAAAACTTTTTAGAAATAAATCTTGATCAAGGCTCATTTTCATGCCAGTTTATGTGGATATTGATAAGTCTGTTCAACTGCTTCAGAATATTAACTAGTTTAGTTCTATAGTTTGGATCTCCAAATCTCTTCAATTTACGCCTAAATTTATTTCTTTCAAATATTAACATTTTAGATGTATTTGCGATATCTCTTTGCCATAGATTTTTTGACCAACTGGAATCAGATTAAATATCTGTTTAGCGATAGAATATAACTGGTTTAGTGCCATATCTTTATCAATGTCGTGACGCCTAATCTCGTTCTCTACCCACTCTCTAATGACTGGCCAATCAGTTTGATTATACAAGGGAACAGAAATTGTACTAATTTCAAAATGTCCATTGATAAAAGATGAAATTGGAACATGGTCTGAATTTAAAATATTTGGATGGGATTCTAACGCCAGAAAAGGTATACTGAAGTTCGATAATAAAATGTCTACTGCAGAAGGTTGAACAGGTAAAACATTTTTCAATGTGTGTAATGGACGTTTAAGTCGCCAAACATAAAATCTCATTCAAGGTATTAATTAGTAAATTGAGGACAGATTTAAAGTTTGTAGTGTACATTGGGTTATACGCAGAAGTAAAAATAACTGAACGTCTATTTTTAAAAACTTGAATAGAAATATTTTCAAAATTATATGTTTTTATTTAGGAAATAACTTATAATGTATATTATTTTTTTAAAAATGTTTCGTTGACTAAAAGAATATCAACATTTTTGTAATGAAGAAATAGTCTGAGCTCTGAAGCTGCTGACTCTGTCGTTATGTCTTGAACATTCCAGTGCGTTACATAAGACTCTTTGCGAGCCTCTTAAATTATATGGCATGCTTAAACATCATACCCAATTGTCACACTTGTTTTTAAATTTTTCAGTGCATCAACGTCATCAAAGAATATTTCTCTAAGCCTTTCGTTGGAAATATCATCATCGGTGTAAACAAGGACTTTGCCTTTCGAAACTTCAGTGTAAAGCCTTTTCTTGCGAAAGCTTGAATAACGAATATTATCTTTATGTTTAAAATTTGATAACTGAGGAAGTCTGCTTCATTTGCTTTAAAATTTGCGAAAATTGGTTGCTTATTAGACGTTCTAGTTGTGGCCGTTACATGCTGGCGTATTTCTTCCATCTTGAGTGCTTTTATTGAATGTGCAAACAGAAAAATCGTGATTACCTGCACACGCCGAGCATACGTCGACTCGGTTACAGTTCCTAGCTTCGTGACCATATAGTGAACATTTGGCGCATTAATTAGCACCTTTAATTCCACGAGATGGTCCAATAAAAAGATATAATACAAAGATATCTAATTCCATTAGTTTTTTTGAAACATATTATATATTTCTCTATTGTCTCTGCCGTCTATCGAGGAGCCCATCTTAAAAATTTTACCATCTTTTAGCTCAAAAATAAAAAAGCAAAACTTTCTGTCCTTAAGAATTCGAATCGCTTCTTCGTAGCGAATAAGAGATTTGTTTTCTTCCAAGGGAAATCCTTTTAAATATACATTTTACACCAATTTATCCAAACACATATGAAAAACTATTATTATCGATTATCGGTGGAACTTTTTCTGTTCGTCTTCTTCATCGAATAACAAATGAAATGTTTTACTTTTCGAAGGCCTGTCAAAAAACTTATTTAGTTTGAATTTGGGGCAATTGCCCCAACACTCTTTTTTCTGACTATTCGTAGTCAAAATATAATTTAAGAATTAAAAACAAGAGTTTTTTTGTGTTGATAAGTCAAAATTAATTTAATTTTTCGGTATAAATAATAAAATTAAGCAAAAATATTTCAGCTGCCGCAAAGATGCCACCTGGTGAAATTAATGCGCCCTACTTTGTTAAAATATCCTTACAGTTCAACTAATAATTTAATAAAAAATAAAATTATTTAACTCGTATAGCACAGCTCATGCCCTTTCAAACTGTGTTGAGATGGCAACTCCGTCCATAAGGGTAATTGGGCATAGATTTCCCTTGGCTACAGCCTTTAACCATATTTTTTAATATAAATTACACTCCGGCGGGCTCATAAGATGTTAAGAACTGTCCGGCCGTGTGTTTTTACAATATTTTTGAATATACATTACACTCCGGTGGGCTCTTGAGAAGTTAAGAACTGTCCGGCCGTGTATTTTTATTAGTTAATAGGAGAAGGGGCACATTGTGCATGGGGGGAACCAAAAACTTATAATTTAAATTTAAAACCCCACCCCTTCCTCCGGCACAAAGCAGTGATTCTAGTGTGAACAGTGTGCATGCGACCAATCTGCAATGAAATCACGGGCATAAAACCTGTTAGAGATGTAAAAATATTAAAGCAGGAAATAAGAAAATGGAACGACTTACCGCTAAAACCTGCAGGTGTCAAAGATGTTTCCTTTGTTCCACGTCCAAATAAATTAAATAAATCTGTAAAGAAATAAAGAAATTAATGAAATTAAAAACTTTACTCACCTCCTGCGCTGTGTGTTTGTTTCCTTTTAAATGAACATATGTTAACAAATTTGTAAGGTTGCCATACCTTTAACTTATTTTTGTATGAGAGTACTGGCTGAAAATTGCGTCTGTAAATGAGTTAAAATGAAAAGAATATTACAACATGTTTGTGATAAATAGGGGACGTGAGGATAGTTTAAATGGAAGTTATACGAGGGTTAGGTAATTGTTATGAACAGGGGAAATTAAAGAAAAAGCAAGTAAGAGTTTTAATGGGGAAATTTGAGGAAAAAGGAAAAATTATGTGTTCATGAAAAATTAAAAGAATATTCTGGAATAGTTTTTAATATGAACAAGATTAAGGTACCGCGTGAGGCCATCTTTAAATGGGCAAATGTAGCAATCTGCATAGAGTGATCATTACTGTAGTATCTTTTTACCAAAGTAGTTGTTATAAAACTAATTTATTACAAAAAAAAGGAAAAATTTTAAGAAATTGAAACAGAAAGTGCAAAATAAATAAAGCTTCATAGAGCAAAATTGTAAACTATCGTTTAAGTACTAAGTGGTTATATGAGATTTTTAATAAACCCAATCGTCCATATTCCATTGCACTAATATTATGTGCTAAGTGAAATATATAAATTCCCTACAAGGAAGGAAAATTAGTCAAATTTGGAAGAACGTGAGTAGTTTTGTCATCCATATTTAACTGAGGAGAAAAGTTCACTAATTTATATAATGCGTTTGCCTAGTTTGGTTGTATAGACTGGTTGGAGCACGGCCAACATTTAAGGGGATTATTGTGTGGGAGTCCGTCTTTTTAGTGAGACCACCCGAAAAGTTCTTCCAGACGCAGAAGTTTTTTATAACGGCGCGAGAGACACAGGAAAACTGTAGTTTGTTGAAACAAAAAAAAAATTGTAAGGAAAGGAAGGAACGTAACATCGTCTTGGTTGGTGTGGAGAACAATTCGTTTATTGAGTTCATTTATTTAAATTATTAATTTAGTAATTTTTTTATTTAGTACACGTAGTTATTTTATTACTATTATTTATTTATCTAGATTTGCAAATTAAGTAATATATGTATATATTTTTCGGGTCATTTGTCATCTAAATTCTTTTAAGAGTCAAAATCTAAAACTGAAACCTTTATATTAAAAAAGATTTGTTAAAGATTGCAATAGGGTTCACAATTTAATCGATCGCACTCAGAACAAAAAGAACTTAAGTATAATCTCATTAATAGACTTTAAGGTCTGCTAATATCTCCAAAGACTATATTTTCTTATTTGTTTGCATGGTGACGAAAGCTATACATTTGGAAGCGGTTTCTGATCTTCCCACGATTTGTATCGCGAAGAGGTGCATGTACTGACATCTATTCAGATAGTAGCACAAATTTTGTGGGCACCTCAAGAGAACTGCAGATCATTAACCACAGAAACGAAAAATCTTTACCTGAAGATTTACGCCAAGCACTAAGCCTCAACAACACATATTGGCATTTTATCCCACCAGCCTCGCCAAACTTTGGTGGCCTATGGGAGGCTGGTGTAAAATCCGTTAAACGTATTACAAATGATCGAGTTCTAAGCTTTGAAGAGTTAGCGACCCTACTCTGCCAAATTGAAAGTTGTTTAAACTCGCGACCATTATGTCCTTTATCCGCAGACCCGTCCGATTTTAATGCGCTAACTCCAGCGCATTTTCTTATAGGCGAATCAATGCACTGCGTTTAAGAAGAAACAATGCTTGACCAAAATATTAATCATCTAACTCGCTGGAAATCTATATAAATGCTGAAGCAACATTTCTGGAAAAGGTGGCACAGAGAATATATGAATCGTCTTCAAGCACGACCAAAATGGTTAAGGGGCACCGTCAGTCTAAAAATTGACGATTTAGTACTTGTTGCTGATGAAAGGTGTGGTCCGGGGCAGTGGCTACTTAGGTGTATTAAAGATGTTCATCCAGGACCAGTCAAACTTATAAGGGTGATATCTATTCTTACAAAAAATAAAATTATTAAAAGACCGATCTCTAAAATTTCCTTTCTTCCAGACATATCTCCCGAATGCGAAGAAAACAACGCTTTTGCTAAGCAAGATAATAACTTGAGTAGAACAGAGCCTACCCTACAACGCTGTGAGCCGGAGCATAGCGGAGTTTAAAAACTCGACTAAAATTACTCCCAACAATAGGCCGTTCTTTGAATAACATACTTACTTAAAAACATTCGTTCTTGAGGGGGAGAATGTTGTGGAAACTGCTATTTTTAAAACCAAATTACTTATAAATATTTTAATTTTACTTTATTTTTAAGTGTGTAGTTAAAATGCATTTGATCAAAAATACTGGTTTTACATATTTTGCCATACAACGATTAAATTTTTCAACTGTAAGCCTGTATTAACACCACTTGTGCCCCAAGTTATCTGTGCTAAAGAAGATTGTAAAACCATTTATAAAAAGCATTATCAATTGGAAATATAAGCTCTTTTTTATCTAACAATAACCATTTATTATTTCAGTTAGCCTAGATAAATTCGAGTATACATGCAGAGCATATGCAAGGAGTCAAAAATATTCTACGCTACCTTCATTACACAATGGATATGAAATTCTTATATCAATATGGTAAAAAATCGGTAAGCGGATTTATTGATGCAGACTGGGGCAGAAATGCTTAATGCCTTGCACAGCACTTATATGCTATATGTTATATAATGAAAATTACATAACTATTTTCAAATTCTATAACGCCATTTACATTAAGAAGGAGTGTTGAAATTACTTATGATATGGCAACCCTGTAAGCAATGTGAACACATTTAACATTCATTTTCCTATCATTACTTTTTCTTCCTTTTGAATACTCGATTGAGTTAGGTCGTTTCATTTTTTACTTAAATAAACTTTTATTCAAAACTAAAATTAATATGCTTTTTGAAACCAGTATCCAAAAAATGTGTTTTCATCTGTATATTGATATAAATAATAGTTTAACTTTGCTTAAAACCTGTGCGGATTTATCTATTGTTTAAAGTGCAATACAGTTTTTTTTTCTTCGATTCAATAACAAACTTTTACATATTACATATATTTACTTTTAATTTCTACTCCTTTTTTAAAGCAAAAATGCATTACTTTTTCCTTGTTCCTTTTTTGCAACAATAATACTTTTTTTGTAGGTTAAGTAATTTATTGAGTTTCTTTATTCCTGCAAAAATTTTTCCGAAAACTTAGTGTTACCAAAAAAAAATTTTTTAAAATTTTATCAAATATATAAAGCAATAACAACAATTAAGATTCATCTTTCCAAATCTCTGATCCAGACTTTAGCTAAATATAAACTTGTTTAATAATTTATTTTACTTTTCCAGGCTCAATCCACTTAACTTAAAATTGAGAAATAAAATACGTTTGTTATTTGAAGGAGTTTGTAGTAGTTAAAAAGAAAATTAATAAATATATAAAATCCAAACTGACAGTGTGAAAAAAACTCATGTTAAATGCTACAAAAAATACAATCAAGATCGTGTACAACAAATATAATATAAGCATTAAACAAACGTGTTCCTTTAATAAAGGGCATAATAATAACAAAAGTGTATGAAGTAAATGTGCTAAATAACCTGAACCTAACTTTGTTAGAATTTTTGTACGCGTTAAAAAGTGATTTAATAATTTTCAATTTAATGCGGACGCTTGCGAACTTACTACAAACACAAACATAACTGTATTTCTCTAAAATCAGCTTTAGTACAGATGTTTCACCGAAATTTCAACAATGGAAAACTGCATAAAAAATTTTCAGAAAATATCTGCGAAATAAACGCCATTTCAGTTATTCGATATAAAGAAGATGGGGGAAACACAATTTTTTTAATGTTTAAATATTGTAATATAAGAACACTATTTACATTTTTAATGTAAGCAATGATGTGATTCCTTCTTTAATCTCACGTTTCATATGTTTACCAATGAACGTATATTAGGTGGTTATAGAGCCCATTATATCTAACTCAAACCGGAAATCCTCAATGTAGTTCCTTGTTATACACTTGTGATATACTTGTCCGCACAGCGATTTGCAAGACCAAGTATATCTTATTTGAATGAGTGAATTAAGAAATGAAAAACAGTTGTTAGTTAGGAAAATTGTAGGCACTCAAATAATTAACCAAATAATACGTAACGCTCGGATGTTATATGTCCCGATAAACTTCTCAACAGACGCTTAATTTGGAAAAGACACATAGAACCAAAATTGACGCAGATAAAATTTAAGGCTTTTACTTTAAGATTCTTTATTTTTTTTTATAGGTAAGAAAATAGAATACTTATTTTAAATATAACAGGACTAAAAATTATAAAAAGACCTTTATACTAAATAAAATGTTTTATCTTAATTTCAGCGCAATGCGTATAAGCTTGTTAGCTGTCATACTTTTATCCACACGGCTTTTATAAAAAAAAAAACATTTTATTTTCCAGAACCCTTTACTTACCTGTTACTAATGGATACGATTATTGGACTTCAAGGAGTGTTCGTTTCTCTTACTTTATTGGTTATGCAAAAAAGGCGCGCTGCTATTTTTAGATAATGGTATGATAGAGGTTCAATAGAATTAAATTAAATCAGTTCTTTTCGTTCGTTCTTTATTTTTAATACAAAAACTTTGTGTGCAGATCTATTTAAGTACAATTATAAAAACTGTTCCTAAAAGAAGTTGGAAAAAGCAATAAAGCACTATTTAATATTATTACAAAATGTGGACGCCGTTGATGTAAAACTGTTATTAACATATAGAGTCCTTAAACATATTAAATAAAACTTCTATCACAAAGAAGAAAATATATAAATAAAATAAAGAATATCTGCATACATATAAAACCCAAATAGTTATTTGTAATTTTTTTTATTTTATAAGAAACCTGTTTAATATATTATCAGCAGTTATTTCGAAGTGAAAAGTTACGCAGCCAACTGGTGGAAAAATAATTGCAACATGTATGAGTTTGTAAACATTGGGGTATGTGTTTTCTTAAAAAAGATTAAAAGTAAAATAAAATTGAACTTGAGCTAAAGTTAATTCGTTGTTACACGAATTCATACAAAGCGGCAGCGCCGCTACAAAAATACATTAATTAAAAGCAAACAAAAAAAAAAAAAAAAACAGGCACTAAAGTATATGGTAATCTTTACAATACATTTAAATACTGCTCTTTTCTTACTCTTTTTGAAAACGTTTTTACTAAGCTTTATATTTTAAATTGATTTAGAAGTCCTGTTACAATTGAATTTTAGAGAAAATTAAAAAATAACTTTTTTTTATTATTATTATGATAAATTATTGAAAATCAACATAATATACCTAATAGTATGAGAATTATCTTATGTACTAAAACAATTTCAAACTACTATTTAAATAAAAGAAACTTTTTAAAAGACAGTTTAAAGTCATAATGAAATTTGAAATTACGTAATTTTGCGTACATTTTACCATTGCCCAAAATAACTTTTTTACTTAATTTCAACAAAATTAACTTGCAATTACGATAGACAACGCTGGTTTTGTGTAAATATTACTTTGTGTGCAACATTGAACTTATTTATAAGAAAAGACGTATGTACATACATTGATATATACAAACACATATGTGGAAGAACATTGATGGTATGGATTGTAAAAACTGCAAGAACTTAAATATTTTTAATTTATCTTTTGATATTTTATTTTTATTATTTTATTATTATAACTTCCAGTTTCATTAATAATACGTATTTTTTTTTTCATTTTTTACAAAATCTTTATGCAAAATAATAAAATAACACTAATATTAAAAAGAACAGCTGTTTCTGAAATTCACTCATTACCTAATTTCGTGGCAGCATGAACAGGCTATTAACCAAAAACCAAATTAGATTCTTTCTTTCCAAAAGAATCTTAATGAATGCTTAGTAAATTTCTTATAGTTTCATAATTAGACAATCTACATTTTTTATTAGACGACAGCATAAAGTGCCTTACAAATGAGCTAATTATTTTATGTTAAAAATTTGAATGTAGCAAGTCAGTGGGGAATCTACGGATAAGATTGTGCGCTATTTTTCAGTTTTTGTTTTGTATGATTTAAAGCTTTTTTGTATGAGTTTCAACAGTTTTTCCATACCAGACTTGGCAACAATAAGTCAAAATCGGTATAAAAAAATTTTGTTTTTTAAGTTACGACTTGATCAGGATAGAGTGCGGAACCACGTCTTATTGATTTGTCACATATGTATTGAACATGGGTTGACTTCCAAAATGCATTAATAAAAAGTTTGTATACAGTTTTGCTGCAGTATAAAGATCTTGTTAGAAATTGTTTCGCTACTTACTCGGTAGCAAACTTTCTAAAACTTGTCTGTGACATTTTGAAATGGTATGCATTGTAAGCATTTATTGCAACTGACGTTTTGGAAGTCAGACATGTTGTTTTAATAAAAGCTTTTTAACTAAGATTATACCTAATATTTATTATTTACTAATAGAAATGGCATTTCCTTGTCACTACAAGTTTTGGGAAGGAGGTAGTTTTGGAGATTTGTTGTATGGAAATATGATAGCTTGGGTTTTATTATTGTTAACCTTAATTTTATATTTATTAATATATTTTTGGCTAAGTTTATAGTCTGTTGCATTCTCTTGACCATTGCGTTTGATACAGTGCTGCAACATATAAACGCACTGTCGTCATCATAAAGAGCTGAATATTTATATCCGTTTATAACTAATAGAGTGTGAGAGAAAGAACAGGCCCTTGTGGTAAGCCTGCTGGTATTTCACTAGAGTAATTCCTATCGACAGAGACTACAAATGATAATTTATTTAAAAAAACCAGATAGAATCAAATGCCTTTTCAATATCAAGGAGGATAATTTTTAGTAAACCTGATTAGCCTCTTCAATGGATGAATGGTAGAGTGTTCCTTACCTTTTATTGCCTAGGTAAGCCTCCAAAACTTTTTAGAAATAAATCTTGATCAAGGCTCATTTTCATGCCAGTTTATGTGGATATTGATAAGTCTGTTCAACTGCTTCAGAATATTAACTAGTTTAGTTCTATAGTTTGGATCTCCAAATCTCTTCAATTTACGCCTAAATTTATTTCTTTGCAATATTAACATTTTAGATGTATTTGCGATATCTCTTTGCCATAGATTTTTTGACCAACTGGAATCAGATTAAATATCTGTTTAGCGATAGAATATAACTGGTTTAGTGCCATATATTTATCAATGTCGTGACGCCTAATCTCGTTCTCTACCCACTCTCTAATGACTGGACAATCAGTTTGGTTATACAAGGGAACAGAAATTGTACTAATTTGAAAATGTCCATTGATAAAAGATGAAATTGGAACATGGTCTGAATTTAAAATATTTGGATGGTATAGAAGGTAGAATAAGTCAGGGTAATATATAAAATAGGTATATAAAAGACAATATTCATAAAGAACTTTACCAGCAGAGTTGAATGAAACACAGTTTCAATGTGTGGGATGAACTTTTAAAGCTCTAAGCCAAAAATAAAATACATGTGTTTAAATGAAAACGATCATTTTGACGACATCACAGCAGTACGACTACACGACAGCATTTGCTGCTGCTGCCAACTTAGGCTATTTTCTATTTTGACGGGCAGCAATAAACAAATATAGTATTGCCATTATACATATAAATTGAAAAAATAAGAACAAAAACTTTTTTTAATACTAAACATAAAAGTACATTACAAAAATACAATAAGGAAATAAATTTGTGTTTTTATAGTTTTTTTTCAAAAACTTTAATTTTATTCATTATAAAATATATATGCGGCATCCCTGAAATTTTAATTGCTAAAATACACAGCTGTTCATTTTTAATTTCATAGTATTGTGTTTTTCGTTTGAGTTAATTTTTGTCATATTTTACTTCATTTTTCGTTTTCAGATAATGGTAAAGTACCTATTTGTTTGATTTTCTGTTGTTATTTTTAATACGTTTGTAAAATTTTTCAAAGGAATAGTATGGACACATTAGCTGATTATTATGTTGTTGCTGTCTTCAAAATATTTATGAAGCTGACTTCAAAGCAGCATTTGAAGTTGGCAGCATTTGAAGCCGTGAAGTCTACTGTCGTCTATGTGTTTAGAGCTTAAGTCGCCAAATATAAAAAAATTATTCAAGGTATTAGTTAGTAAATTGAGGACAGATCTAAAGTTTGTAGTATACTTTGGGTTATACGCAGAAGTAAAAATAACTGAACGTCTATTTTTAAAAACTTGAATAGAAATATTTTCAAAATTATTTGTTTTTATTTTAGGATATAACTTAAGATGTATATTATCTTTGGAAAACGTTCGTACACATTTGTAAATAATTTTTCTTTCTTCAAATCTTTTTGAAACTAAAGATATTGAACTTAAGCCAATGTTAATAAAATTTATTGGACGCTAGTATTTAAGTAAACGCCCTCAAAAGGGTCGCGGAGCGAAAATGTAATCTTAGAGTCTTGGTCGTAGGTTTTTTAACTTTCGCCTAACATAAGTAAGTAAGATTAGTTAAGAGTGCTTTCTTTCCCGTGGTCCGATTTTTTTTTTTGTATTTATCAAGCTTTAGTAGTTTTTCAAATCAGGAAAAAGCGACCAACCTTTCAATACCTTAAGCGGTGTAAAACAAGGATGTTTTTTCTCTCCGCTCCCTGTTATCACAACCCTTAATATTATTCTTGCATATAACAATGATCAAAACCTGGATATCCAATAGAGAATAAACCAACAATTCGAAGATCTGGAACACGCCGTCTATATTGTTCTGCTGCAGAACAATCCGGGTTATGAATAAACGCAGCAAAAACAAAGTGCTCCGCATTAAAAAGTAATGCAAAAAGATGATTTGAAATGAGATAAACATTTATCTGAGGTTCAATTCTTCTTGCGACCGTCACAGCAGTCTTCAATAGGTGATTCCTTCAGTATGAATATGATTGGCCACCGATTGATTTTTGCATTGCATTTTTTCAAATCGGCACAAATTCAGCTAATACTAAAGTGCATCAAGAGGTCCATATACGTCAACCTGAAATGCTTGCAATGTAGGCCTAAAACAATTTGGTAATGAGTGTAACACGACCTAGATAAACTTCTTAAAGAAATTGATTTTTAGCAGTTGTGAAAAACTTATTAGGTTTCTAATTACCGATAAAGGCAAATTATATAACTATCTTGGCATTGAAATGTCACGTGAAGGGGACACCTGTTCTATAACAATGAGTCTGTTGTGGAAACTGCTATTTATTAAAACCAAATTACTTATAAATATTTTAATTTTACTCTGTTTTGAAATATTTACTAGTGTATCTAATCTAATTATACAAGGTGTGTAGTTAAAATACATTTGATCAAAAATACTGGTTTTACATGTTTTGCCATACAACGATTTAATTACTCAATTAAATCGGAGAATGCATTTTAACTGCATATTGAAATCTCATCTTTTTTTTTAAATCTCTGGAGACTAATTACATATTAATGCTAGCGGTTCTTCTTTTTCTTACACACAGAAATTTTATCTTGTTTGTAGTCATTTAAGTTTTAATATATTTTGCTCAATTTTACAGTATGTATATATGTAGCAATTTTAAATACGATTGTACAAAGGCATTTGTCTTTAATTTTGATTTAAAACGATCCCTTTTTTATTTGACTTCAAAGCAGACTGGTTGTATAATAATCGCTTATTATATAAATTGTCTTTATAAATCAATTAAAATTTTACTTTTTCGGCTTTGGTTCATTTTTAATTTAACTTTTATTAAGAAAAATTATGTTTCAAATGTACGCGGACGTTTTCCAAAGAAAACGTGGAAAATTAGACGCTGGCAGAATGTTATGCTGCACTTTCAGGACCGCCAAATCCATCTTCAGCATTCTTTGCATCCAACACCTTGATATGCGTATACTATAAATATCATCCATTTAACCAACTAATCAATATTAATTTGGTTGGATTTCGTGACTATACCGACGGTGTAGTACAAAATTGCAACAAATGTACATGACGTGTTGTAGAGAAGACAACAAAAAAAATGCTTTGAGTTGTGTGTGAATTTCGTCCAACCAAATTAATATTGATTAGTTGGTTAAATGGATGATATTTACAATATACGCAAATCAAGGTGTTGGATGCAAAGAATGCTGAAGATGGATTTGGCGGTCCTGAAAATGCAGCATTACATTCTGCCAGCGTCTAATTTTTCTTGTTTTCTTTGGAAAACGTCCGCGTACATTTGAAAAATAATTTTTCTTAACAAAAGTTAAATTTAAAATGAACCAAAGCCGAAAAAAGTAAGAAAAGTCCCCTGGCTGGGACCTAAAATAAAAAATAAATTGTCTTTTTTATTTTCTCAACTGTACTTAATACAAATTCGAATTTTTTTTTTACAAATAAAATTGTAGTAAAACTCAACATAATATTTGGTGCCAAAACCCGGGATTAAGTTGAAATATAATATTTTAGCCTCTTTATAAAAATTTCTAAGTGACTTTGTTATGGTTCTGAGTGAATAATTATTTTAAAATCGTTTGTATTTTATAAAAAGGAACAAATAACCATGAGTCTTGATATTCTTATTAAAGAACAACGTAATTTATTGCAATTGCTAATAAAATTAGAAGTTCGTTTCAAACAGAAAACAAGAGATGGGAAAACAAGTGGTTATTTAACTTCCTTGGCACAAAGGGTGGATGATATTTTTAGTAAGTTTCAGGCCGAACATGACAGAATTGTGCGCAAAATACATAAAGAGTCTATTAATGTTGATGATTTTCCTTACATTCATGACGATGTTTATATGGATTTTTCAGAGAAATATATCACGTTTAAAGGAAAGGTAGTTGATTTCCTTGCAGAACATTCGGCTGTAAATAGCCCCATGGCTAGTACTTTTGTTTCACATAATAATCGTTCGGACTCTACGTTAAGTTCTGATGCTAGACTTCCGAAAATAACTACCAAAATTTTCTGGAGATTGTATTAACCAAATTAATATTGATTAGTTGGTTAAATGGATGATATTTACAATATACGCAAATCAAGGTGTTGGATGCAAAGAATGCTGAAGATGGATTTGGCGGTCCTGAAAATGCAGCATTACATTCTGCCAGCGTCTAATTTTTCTTGTTTTCTTTGGAAAACGTCCGCGTACATTTGAAAAATAATTTTTCTTAACAAAAGTTAAATTTAAAATGAACCAAAGCCGAAAAAAGTAAGAAAAGTCCCCTGGCTGGGACCTAAAATAAAAAATAAATTGTCTTTTTTATTTTCTCAACTGTACTTAATACAAATTCGAATTCTTTTTTACAAATAAAATTGTAGTAAAACTCAACATAATATTTGGTGCCAAAACCCGGGATTAAGTTGAAATATAATATTTTAGCCTCTTTATAAAAATTTCTAAGTGACTTTGTTATGGTTCTGAGTGAATAATTATTTTAAAATCGTTTGTATTTTATAAAAAGGAACAAATAACCATGAGTCTTGATATTCTTATTAAAGAACAACGTAATTTATTGCAATTGCTAATAAAATTAGAAGTTCGTTTCAAACAGAAAACAAGAGATGGGAAAACAAGTGGTTATTTAACTTCCTTGGCACAAAGGGTGGATGATATTTTTAGTAAGTTTCAGGCCGAACATGACAGAATTGTGCGCAAAATACATAAAGAGTCTATTAATGTTGATGATTTTCCTTACATTCATGACGATGTTTATATGGATTTTTCAGAGAAATATATCACGTTTAAAGGAAAGGTAGTTGATTTCCTTGCAGAACATTCGGCTGTAAATAGCCCCATGGCTAGTACTTTTGTTTCACATAATAATCGTTCGGACTCTACGTTAAGTTCTGATGCTAGACTTCCGAAAATAACTACCAAAATTTTCTGGAGATTGTATTAACCAAATTAATATTGATTAGTTGGTTAAATGGATGATATTTACAATATACGCAAATCAAGGTGTTGGATGCAAAGAATGCTGAAGATGGATTTGGCGGTCCTGAAAATGCAGCATTACATTCTGCCAGCGTCTAATTTTTCTTGTTTTCTTTGGAAAACGTCCGCGTACATTTGAAAAATAATTTTTCTTAACAAAAGTTAAATTTAAAATGAACCAAAGCCGAAAAAAGTAAGAAAAGTCCCCTGGCTGGGACCTAAAATAAAAAATAAATTGTCTTTTTTATTTTCTCAACTGTACTTAATACAAATTCGAATTCTTTTTTACAAATAAAATTGTAGTAAAACTCAACATAATATTTGGTGCCAAAACCCGGGATTAAGTTGAAATATAATATTTTAGCCTCTTTATAAAAATTTCTAAGTGACTTTGTTATGGTTCTGAGTGAATAATTATTTTAAAATCGTTTGTATTTTATAAAAAGGAACAAATAACCATGAGTCTTGATATTCTTATTAAAGAACAACGTAATTTATTGCAATTGCTAATAAAATTAGAAGTTCGTTTCAAACAGAAAACAAGAGATGGGAAAACAAGTGGTTATTTAACTTCCTTGGCACAAAGGGTGGATGATATTTTTAGTAAGTTTCAGGCCGAACATGACAGAATTGTGCGCAAAATACATAAAAAGTCTTTTAATGTTGATGATTTTCCTTACATTCATGACGATGTTTATATGGATTTTTCAGAGAAATATATCACGTTTAAAGGAAAGGTAGTTGATTTCCTTGCAGAACATTCGGCTGTAAATAGCCCCATGGCTAGTACTTTTGTTTCACATAATAATC
Organism: Cistogaster globosa; assembly: GCA_937654795.1. Classification (NCBI taxonomy): domain Eukaryota; kingdom Metazoa; phylum Arthropoda; class Insecta; order Diptera; family Tachinidae; genus Cistogaster; species Cistogaster globosa. The sequence continues at coordinate 43,018,177 of OW569405.1, forward strand.
GTTCGGACTCTACGTTAAGTTCTGATGCTAGACTTCCGAAAATAACTACCAAAATTTTCTGGAGATTGTATTGATTGGATCCCATTTCGGAATTTATATTACTCCCTTGTTCATCAAAACGATTCGCTAAACAAAGTCCAAAAATTTTATTATTTAAAAGGTACGCCTACAGGTGAAGATGCTAACTTAATAAAAAGTATTTCTGCCACAGAGGCTAATTATAATTCTGCTTGGCAAATTCTAGAATCAAGGTATCACAACAAGCGATTACTTGTTGGAAATTTAATTTTTAAACTTTTCAATAAACCGAAGTCAGATGGTGGATTTCAATCTCTACTCAAGAATGTTTATCTTCATAAAGGAATTTGGATATTAACACCCAAAGCTGGGATCCACTTCTGATACACTTTGTTTTGCAAAAGTTAGACATTAAAAAGAGAAAAGATTGGGAACAATCTTTAAAATCATCCACCGAACTTCCTTGAAGGGATGAACTCTTTTCATTTCTAGAGAAAACATTCCGAACATTGGAGTCTATAAATAATGGACTTCCGTCAACTTCAAAACAGAAGCCCATCAGGGGTAAAACATTTTTTACACAGTCGAAAGAAACTTCTTGTAATACTGGTAATATTTTAAGACAGAGTTCTATTCCTTGTATCTATTGCGATAAAAATCATTCATTATCAAAATGTTTTAAATTTTTATCCCTTTCTTTAAATTCAAAAAATGAATTTTTGATGAATAAAAGGGTTTGCCAAAATTGTCTTACAATAGGCCACGCTCAGAAAAGCTGCAGCTGTCCATTTCGTTGCATTATCTGCAAACAAGAGCACCACATTTTTCTTCATTCCGAAAAAAATCATTCTTCTTCTGTTTCTTCTCCCATTTCTGATTCAAAATATAAAATAGAGCCTCCGGTGACAATTCATAAAGTCAATTCTTTTTATACGGTTCTGTTATATACTATTCGACTAATTGCCCACACAGATCGTGGTTATTTTTATGTACCTGCTCTTTTAGACCCTGGATCACAGGGAAGCTTAATTTCTGAATCTGTGGTACAACTTGTAGGGGTTAAGCGGAATAAGTCCCATTTTAAGGTAATTGGTATTGGTAACGGCAATGAAAGTTTGTCGAAACATTTTGTTAACATTGATTTATACAACCGGAAAAAGGAACCAGTACTTTCATGTACAACTTAAGTCTTACCCACTCTTTCCTCCTATACTCCAGATCCGTCGAGTAAAAGTATTTCCATGCCTGAAATTGTGAGCGACAATTTAGCTGATCTTTTATTCTTTAATTCTGACCCTACCGATTTAATATTGGGTTCGGATGTCTGTTCGCAGATAAAAATTGCTTCCGACCCATTTGTACATAATGATATCTTTTTTCAAAATACTCATTTCGGTTGGGTGTATTCTGGAAATAATAATACAGTCACAAGTAATGTGATCTTCATACATAACGCTTATTTAGAAATCATATTAAGATTATTCTGGGAACAGGGGGAAGTGGTTACGAAGAGAAAATTAACTAAAGGAGAATTGGCATGTGAAAGTTATTTTACCACCACAACCGCTCGAACAGAAACTGGACGCTTTAAAATTGCAATTCAAGTCCCTTTTGTACAATAACACTGAGCCTATTATTCAGAATAATGTCATAAACGCGTTCAGACGTTTACGAAAATTACAGATTTCTTTTTCGAAACGTTCGCATTTTGCTGAAAGCTATAAAAGCTTCATGCAAGAGTATGAAGCTTTGAGACATATGTCAAAAATAGGAAAATATCCTGAAGATCTTCGTCAAAATTCATAATTTTTACCTCACCATGGTGTTTTGAAGGAAAATAGTTCAACGACCAAACTTAGAGTTGTTTTCGATGGTAGCTGTCATTTGACTGACGAAAAATCTCTAAACGAGGAACTCGTCCCTGCCCTTCAAAACAGTCTTCCATCAATTATAATTAAATGACGAAGACACAAAATAGCATTTGGTGCGGACATTGCAAAGATGTTCCGACAAATAGAAATATGTCCCGAACATAGAAAATTTCAGCAAATTCTTTGGCTATTTGAGCCAACTGAAGATATTTTCATTTGTGAATTAAATACCGTCACATACGGTACCACCGCTGCACCTTACTTAGCTATTCGCGTGCTGCAAAAACTTGCATATGATTTTAAATTAGATTATCCGAAGGCAGCTCAAGTATTAATTCCTGATTCCTATGTCGATGACATTATTTCAAGAGCAGATAATCTTAAAAATGCCATAAGACTACAAAAGGACTTATGTACCCTTCTTGATAAGGGTAGTTGCAATCTTCGAAAATGGATACCTAACTCCAGTGAACTTTTACTAACCATCCCTGAAGAGTACAAAGAGGCATCTGCTACTATAAATTTTGATAGAGATAACGTTGTCAAAACTCTTGATATTCAATGGATTAACCACAATGATTCGTTTTCATTTAAAGTAAATATTGAAGAGACAAAACTTGTGCCTAAAAGGTAAATTCTGTCTAAAACTGCTAGATTATACTATCCATTGGGGTGGTTAACACCATTTATTGTAGTCGCCAGGTCTATTTTTAGACAATTATGGGAGCATGGATTAGAATGAGATGAAGAGATTCCATCAGACATTGAGAGGCAATGGCTCAAACATATGTCAGGTTTATCACAAATAGGTGATTTTAAAATTCCAAGGTGGATTCAATGATCGATTGGATCCCAAACGGAGTTGCATTGCTTTTGTGATGCGTCAACTACAGCATATGCAGCTGTTGTTTATTCCAGAGTTATTACCTCAAGTAATATATTTGTAAATATTTTACAGGCGAAATCCAAAGTATCACCAATCAAAATCGTTTCTATACCAAGGTTGGAGCTATGTGCTGCCAAACTGTTAGTACAATTAACACAGAATGTTAAAGAGGCATTATCTGACATAACTATAGATAATGTTTTCTATTGGAACGATAGCTCAACAGTTCTAAGTTGGATTCGCAAGCCTCCTTCCTCCTGGAAAATTTATGTTGTCAATAGTGTAGCGGATATACAGCCCTTAAGTAATCCACTTCAATGGAAATATAAGCTATCATTGCTAAATCCAGCGGAATGCACATCAAGGGGCTGTTTAGCACATGATTTAGTCGAAAATAATTCATGATGGTTTGGTCCAAACTTTCTCTGTAAAACTTCAGAAGAATGGCCAAGGCCACTTTCTAATTTACATACTATCGAAGCAAAAAGATCTAGCAAACTCTCAACAAATACAAGTTTCAAAAGGATACATCCTGAAATTCTTACACGATTTTCTAAACTAAGAACTTTACTTCGAATTTCTGCATTGTGTCTTCGTTTTATTCACAATTGCAAAAACCCCAAATTAAAAGGAATTCCAGTTTTAGCAACATCCGAAATTAATGAAGCAATATTTCATCTTGTTAAAGTAAGCCACTTGATAGATTTTCCTAATGAGATTCAGCAGCTTAATGCAAATCGCGAATTAAAGAATAATTCGCTGCTTAAGCTGTTGCCATTTCTTGACGAAATTGGAGTAATTCGTGTGGGTGGACGTCTACAGAATTCTAATTTCAGTTACAATGTAAAACATCCGATAGTATTAGCAAAATCAAATCCATTATCAAAACTTGTAATTGTCGATGCACATGAAAGAACTCTTCATAGTGGTATTACTCTAACTATGTCCGTAGTGAATCGTAAATTTTAGATAATTTTTGGAAATCAATTGGCTAAATCCATTATTCATAAATGCATGCTGTGTTTTAGATATGCTGCTAAAACTTCCCAACAAATTATGGGTAACTTGCCAAGGGTCCCTCTTAATGTAACCAGACCATTTAAACATAGTGGTGTCGACTACGCCGGCCCGATAACTATTAAAAATTCAACTTTAAGGTCTGCTAATATCTCCAAAGACTATATTTTCTTATTTGTTTGCATGGTGACGAAAACTATACATTTGGAAGCGGTTTCTGATCTTCCCACGATTTGTATCGCGAAGAGGTGCATGTACGGACATCTATTCAGATAGTGGCACACATTTTGTGGGCGCCTCAAGAGAACTGCAGATCATTTACCACAGAAACGAAAAATCTTTACCTGAAGATTTACGCCAAGCACTAAGCCTCAACTAAACATATTGGCATTTTATCCCACCAGCCTCGCCAAACTTTGGTGGCCTATGAGAGGCTGATGTAAAATCCGTTAAACGTATTACAAATGATCGAGTTCTAAGCTTTGAAGAGTTAGCGACCCTACTCTGCCAAATTGAAAGTTGTTTAAACTCGCGACCATTATGTTCTTTATCCGCAGACCCGTCCAATTTTAATGCGCTAACTCCAGCGCATTTTCTTATAGGCGAATCAATGCACTGCGTTTAAGAAGAAACAATGCTTGACCAAAATATTAATCATCTAACTCGCTGGAAATCTATATAAATGCTGAAGCAACATTTCTGGAAAAGGTGGCACAGAGAATATATGAATCGTCTTCAAGCATGACCAAAATGGTTAAGGGGCACCGTCAGTCCCAAAATTGGCGATTTAGTACTTGCTGCTGATGAAAGGTGTGGTCCAGGGCAGTGGCTACTTGGGTGTATTAAAGATGTTCATCCAGGACCAGACAAACTTATAAGGGTGGTATCTATTCTTACAAAAAATAAAATTATTAAAAGGCCGATCTCTAAAATTTCTTTTCTTCCAGACATATCTCCCGAATGCGAAGAAAACAACGCTTTTGCTAAGCAAGATAATAACTTGAGTAGAACAGAGCCTACCGTAAAACGCTGTGAGCCGGAGCATAGCGGAGTTTAAAAACTCGACTAAAATTACTCCCAACAATAGGCCGTTCTTTGAATAACATACTTACTTAAAAACATTCGTTCTTGAGGGGGAGAATGTTGTGGAAACTGCTATTTTTAAAACCAAATTACTTATAAATATTTTAATTTTACTTTATTTTGAAATATTTACTAGTGTATCTAATGTAATTATACAAAGGTGCCTATTATGAGCAACTTTCGATCTTCGACTGTAGTCGAAAGAGCTGATCGAACGAATTTTCATTCGGTATTATGGTGCACATTGGATGAAAATAGTGCTACTGTGAATTTTACTCATTTGGATTATTCACAATAGTACATTTTTATCAGCTGACACCATAAATAAATATTTTTAGTAAAAAAAGTTTTTAAAAGAAAAATTTAAATAATTATTAATAAAAATGACTACGACGGAATTATGGTTCGATGATTCGTCTGATGAAGATGAACGCACTTTGGAACTGGCCAGAAGCAGAAAGAGGTTGAGAGATTCTTCCAATATTTTGGAAATGGTATAATTTAAACAGTTGGTTTACAGATTTATAGCAAATTTTCGAGTGTGTAAGGAGTCACTTATGGAATTGCTGTCTACCACAGATGAATTGCTGCAGCAATGCACATAGGGCAGATCAATCCCAACCTTGTTAAAATTGCATGAAATAAAATAATTTACATAAAAAATAAAATTAATTTACATAAATAACAAAAAAAATAATTTATATAAAAAACAAAAATTCACAAATACTTACACTTTCAATAAGTTTTACAAACTGACGCAAACCATCGAAAGCAAAATTGTGTTCGATTGAAAATTCGTTGTGCAACGAAATTTTCGACAGTGCTACCAACTTAAAATACGAATTTGACATTCGATTTTCGATGTTCGTTAGCCAACGGTTCTTCTTTTTTACACACATAAATTTTATCTTGTTGGTAGTCATTTAAGTTTCAATATATTTTGCTCAATTTTACAGTATGTTTATATGTAGCAATTTTAAATACGATTGTATAAAGGCATTTGTCTTTAATTTTGATTTAAAACAATCCCTTTTTCATTTGACTTCAAAGCAGACAGGTTGTATAATAATCGCTGATTATATAAATTGTCTTTTTTATTTTCTCAACTGTACTTAATACAAATTCTAATTCTTTTTTACAAAGAAAATTGTAATAAAACTCAACAGAGTCAAACCCAATTCACTAAGTAATTAGTTCAATTATATAGAATGGAGAACTGTAAGCCTGTATTAACACCACTTGAGCCCCAAGTTATCTGTGCTAAAGAAGATTGTAAAACCATTTATAAAAAGGATTATCAATTGGAAATATAAGCTCTTTTTTATCTAACAATAACCATTTATTATTTCAGTTAGCCTAGATAAATTCGAGTATACATGCAGAGCATATGCAAGGAGTCAAAAATATTCTACGCTACCTTCATTACACAATGGATATGAAATTCTTAGATCAATATGGTAAAAAATCGGTAAGCGGATTTATCGATGCAGACTGGGGCAGAAATGCTTAATGCCTTGCACAGCACTTATATGCTATATGTTATATAATGAAAATTACATAACTATTTTCAAATTCTATAACGCCATTTACATTAAGAAGGAGTGTTGAAATTACTTATGATATGGCAACCCTGTAAGCAATGTGAACACATTTAACATTCATTTTCCTATCATTACTTTTTCTTCCTTTTGAATACTCGATTGAGTTAGGTCGTTTCATTTTTTACTTAAATAAACTTTTATTCAAACCTAAAATTAATATGCTTTTTGAAACCAGTATCCAAAAAATGTGTTTTCATCTGTATATTGATATAAATAATAGTTTAACTTTGCTTAAAACCTGTGCGGATTTATCTATTGTTTAAAGTGCAATACAGTTTTGTTGGCTATATATGTATGTATTTCTTGCAAAGGAGTGCAAAGTACCACTTACTTCGATTCAATAACAAACTTTTACATATTACATATATTTACTTTTAATTTCTACTCCTTTTTTAAAGCAAAAATGCATTACTTTTTCCTTGTTCCTTTTTTGCAACAATAATACCTTTTTTGTAGGTTAAATAATTTATTGAGTTTCTTTATTCCTGCAAAAATTTTTCCGAAAACTTAGTGTTACCAAAAAAAAATTGTTTTCAACCTAAAAATTTTTTAAAAATTTTATCAAATATATAAAGCAATAACAACAATTAAGATTCATCTTTCCAAATCTCTGATCCAGACTTAAGCTAAATATAAACTTGTTTAATAATTTATTTTACTTTTCCAGGCTCAATCCACTTAACTTAAAATTGAGAAATAAAATACGTTTGTTATTTGAAGGAGTTTGTAGTAGTTAAAAAGAAAATTAATAAATATATAAAATCCAAACTGACAGTGTGAAAAAAACTGATGTTAAATGCTACAAAAAATACAATCAAGATCGTGTACAACAAATATAATATAAGCATTAAACAAACGTGTTCCTTTAATAAAGGGCATAATAATAACAAAAGTGTATGAAGTAAATGTGCTAAAAAACCTGAACCTAACTTTGTTAGAATTTTTGTACGCGTTAAAAAGTGATTTAATAATTTTCAATTTAATGCGGACGCTTGCGAACTTACTACAAACACAAACATAACTGTATTTCTCTAAAATCAGCTTTAGTACAGATGTTTCACCGAAATTTCAACAGTGGAAAACTGCATAAAAAATTTTCAGAAAATATCTGCGAAATAAACGCCATTTCAGTTATTCGATATAAAGAAGATGGGGGAAACACAATTTTTTTTAATGTTTAAATAAGGTAATATAAGAACACTATTTACATTTTTAATGTAAGCAATGATGTGATTCCTTCTTTAATCTCACGTTTCATATGTTTACCAATGAACGTATATTAGGTGGTTATAGAGCCCATTATATCTAACTCAAACCGGAAATCCTCAATGTAGTTCCTTGTTATACACTTGTGATATACTTGTCCGCACAGCGATTTTTGATAACAACGCCACCCTGTGGAAACCAGATTTTTGCAAGACCAAGTATATCTTATTTGAATGAGTGAATGAAGAAATGAAAAACAGTTGTTAGTTAGGAAAATTGTAGGCGCTCAAATAATTAACCAAATAATACTTAACGCTCGGATGTTATATGTCCCGATAAACTTCTCAACAGACGCTTAATTTGGAAAAGGCACATAGAACCAAAATTGACGCAGATAAAATTTAAGGCTTTGACTTTAAGATTCTTTTTTTTAGGTAAGAAAATAGAAAAATTAAATATAAAATTCTACAAACAAAATGCAACACAATAATTGCAGTAAGAATAAACCTTTTGTTTTTGGTTGAATTGAGATACGAAAACTTATTTTAAATATAACAGGACAAAAAATTATAAAAAGACCTTTATACTAAATAAAATGTTTTATCTTAATTTCAGCGCAATGCGTATAAGCTTGTTAGCTGTCATACTTTTATCCACACGGCTTTTATAAAAAAAAAAAATTTTATTTTTCAGAACCCTTTATTTACCTGTTACTAATGGATACGATTATTGGACTTCAAGGAGTGTTCGTTTCTCTTACTTTATTGGTTATGCAAAAAAGGCGCGCTGCTATTTTTAGATAATGGTATGATAGAGGTTCACTAGAATTAAATTAAATCAGTTCTTTTCATTCGTTCTTTATTTTTAATACAAAAACTTTGTGTGCAGATCTATTTAAGTACAATTATAAAAATTGTTCCTAAAAGAAGTTGGAAAAAGCAATAAAGCACTATTTAATATTATTACAAAATGTGGACGCCGTTGATGTAAAACTGTTATTAACATATAGAGTCCTTAAACATATTAAATAAAACTTCTATCACAAAGAAGAAAATATATAAATAAAATAAAGAATATCTGCATACATATAAAACCCAAATAGTTATTTGTAATTTTTTTTATTTTATAAGAAACCTGTTTAATATATTATCAGCAGTTATTTCGAAGTGAAAAGTCACGCAGCCAACTGGTGGAAAAATAATTGCAACATGTATAGGTTTGTAAACATTGGGGTATGTGTTTTCTTAAAAAAGATTAAAAGTAAAATAAAATTGAACTTGAGCTAAAGTTAATTCGTTTGTTACAAGACGAATTCATACAAAGCGGCAGCGCCGCTACAAAAATACATTAATTAAAAGCAAAAAAAAAAAAAAAACAGGCACTAAAGTATATGGTAATCTTTACAATACATTTAAATACTGCTCTTTTCTTACTCTTTTTGAAAACGTTTTTACTAAGCTTTATATTTTAAATTGATTTAGAAGTCCTGTTACAATTGAATTTTAGAGAAAATTAAAAAATAACTTTTTTTATTATTATTATGATAAATTATTGAAAATCAACATAATATACCTAATAGTATGAGAATTATCTTATGTACTAAAACAATTTCAAACTACTATTTAAATAAAAGAAACTTTTTTAAAGACAGTTTAAAGTCATAATGAAATTTGAAATTACGTAATTTTGCGTACATTTTACCATTGCCCAAAATAACTTTTTTACTTAATTTCAACAAAATTAACTTGCAATTACGATAGACAACGCTGGTTTTGTGTAAATATTACTTTGTGTGCAACATTGAACTTATTTATAAGAAAAGACGTATGTACATACATTGATGTATACAAACATATATGTATAAGAACATTGATGGTATGGATTGTAAAAACTGCAAGAACTTAAATATTTCTAATTTATCTTTTGATATTTTATTTATTTTATTTTTATTATTTTATTATTATAACTTCCAGTTTCATTAATAATACGTATTTTTTTTCATTTTTTACAAAATCTTTATGCAAAATAATAAAATAACACTAATATTAAAAAGAACAGCTGTTTCTGAAATTCACTCATTACCTAATTTCGTGGCAGCATGAACAGGCTATTAAACAAAAACCAAATTAGATTCTTTCTTTCCAAAGGAATCTTAATGAATGCTTAGTAAATTTCTTATAGTTTCATAATTAGACAATCTACATTTTTTATTAGACGACAGCATAAAGTGCCTTACAAATGAGCTAATTATTTTATGTTAAAAATTTGAATGTAGCAAGTCAGTGGGGAATCTACGGATAAGATTGTGCGCTATTTTTCAGTTTTTGTTTTGTATGATTTAAAGCTTTTTTGTATGAGTTTCAACAGTTTTTCCATACCAGACTTGGCAACAATAAGTCAAAATCGGTATAAAAAAATTTTGTTTTTTAAGTTAAGACTTGATCAGGATAGAGTGCGGAACCACGTCTTATTGATTTGTCACATATGTATTGAACATGGGTTGACTTCTAAAATGCATTAATAAAAAGTTTGTATACAGTTTTGCTGCAGTATTAAGATCTTGTTAGAAATTGATTCGCTACTTACTCGGTAGCAAACTTTCTAAAACTTGTCTGTGACATTTTGAAATGGTATGCATTGTAAGCATTTATTGCAACTGACGTTTTGGAAGTCAGACATGTTGTTTTAATAAAAGCTTTTTAACTAAGATTATACCTAATATTTATTATTTACTAATAGAAATGGCATTTCCTTGTCACTACAAGTTTTGGGAAGGAGGTAGTTTTGGAGATTTGTTGTATGGAATTATGATAGCTTGGGTTTTATTATTGTTAACCTTAATTTTATATTTATTAATATATTTTTGGCTAAGTTTATAGTCTGTTGCATTCTCTTGACCATTGCGTTTGATACAGTGCTGCAACATATAAACGCACTGTCGTCATCATAAAGAGCTGAATATTTATATCCGTTTATAACTAATAGAGTGTGAGAGAAAGAACAGGCCCTTGTGGTAAACCTGCTGGTATTTCACTAGAGTAATTCCTATCGACAGAGACTACAAATGATAATTTATTTAAAAAACCAGATAGAATCAAATGCCTTTTCAATATCAAGGAGGATAATTTTTAGTAAACCTGATTAGCCTCTTCAATGGATGAATGGTAGAGTGTTCCTTACCTTTTATTGCCTAGGTAAGCCTCCAAAACTTTTTAGAAATAAATCTTGATCAAGGCTCATTTTCATGCCAGTTTATGTGGATATTGATAAGTCTGTTCAACTGCTTCAGAATATTAACTAGTTTAGTTCTATAGTTTGGATCTCCAAATCTCTTCAATTTACGCCTAAATTTATTTCTTTCAAATATTAACATTTTAGATGTATTTGCGATATCTCTTTGCCATAGATTTTTTGACCAACTGGAATCAGATTAAATATCTGTTTAGCGATAGAATTTAACTGGTTTAGTGCCATATCTTTATCAATGTCGTGACGCCTAATCTCGTTCTCTACCCACTCTCTAATGACTGGCCAATCAGTTTGATTATACAAGGGAACAGAAATTGTACTAATTTGAAAATGTCCATTGATAAAAGATGAAATTGGAACATGGTCTGAATTTAAAATATTTGGATGGGATTCTAACGCCAGAAAAGGTATACTGAAGTTCGATAATAAAATGTCTACTGCAGAAGGTTGAACAGGTAAAATATTTTGACCAAACCTGGTGAATAAGTCTGGGTAATACATAAAATAGTTATGTATATAAAAGACAATATTCATAAAGAACTTTACCAGCAGAGTTGAATGAAACACAGTTTCAATGTGTGTAATGGACGTTTAAGTCGCCAAACATAAAATCTCATTCAAGGTATTAATTAGTAAATTGAGGACAGATTTAAAGTTTGTAGTGTACATTGGGTTATACGCAGAAGTAAAAATAACTGAACGTCTATTTTTAAAAACTTGAATAGAAATATTTTCAAAATTATATGTTTATAATGTATATTATTTTTTTAAAAATGTTTCGTTGACTAAAAGAATATCAACATTTTAGTAATGAAGAAATAGTCTGAGCTCTGAAGCTGCTGACTCTGTCGTTATGTCTTGAACATTCCAGTGCGTTACATAAGACCCTTTGCGAGCCTCTTAAATTATATGGCATGCTTAAACATCATACCCAATTGTCACACTTGTTTTTAAATTTTTGCAGTGCATCAACGTCATCAAAGAATATTTCTCTAAGCCTTTCGTTGGAAATATCATCATCGGTGTAAACAAGGACTTTGCCTTTCGAAACTTCAGTGTAAAGCCTTTTTTTGCGAAAGCTTGAATAACGAATATTATCTTTATATTTAAAATTTGATAACTGAGGAAGTCTGCTTCATCGGCTTTAAAATTTGCGAAAATTGGTCGCTTATTAGACGTTCTAGTTGTGGCCGTTACATGCTGGCGTATTTCTTCCATCTTGAGTGCTTTTATTGAATGTGCAAACAGAAAAATCGTGATTACCTGCACACGCCGAGCATACGTCGACTCGGTTACAGTTCCTAGCTTCGTGACCATATAGTGAACATTTGGCACATTAATTAGCACCTTTAATTCAACGTAATGGTCCAGTATAAAGATATAATACAAAGATATCTAATTCTATTAGTTTTTTTGAAACATATTATATATTTCTCTATTGTCTCTGCCGTCTATCGAGGAGCCCATCTAAAAAATTTTACCGTCTTTTAGCTCAAAAATAAAAAAGCAAAACTTATTGTCCTTAAGAATTCGAATCGCTTCTTCGTAGCGAATTAGAGATTTGTTTTGTTCCAAGGGAAATCCTTTTAAATATACATTTTACACCAATTTGTCCAAACACATATGAAAAACTATTATAATGAATTATCGGTGGAACTTTTTCTGTTCGTCTTCTTCATCGAATACCAAATGAAATGTTTTACTTTTCGAAAGCCTGTCAAAAAACTTATGTAGTTTGAATTTGGGGCAACTGCCCCAACACTCTTTTTTCTGACTATTCATAGTCAAAATATAATTTAAGAATTAAAAACAAGAGTTTTTTTTTGTGTTGATAAGTTAAAATTAATTTAATTTTTCGGTCTAAATAATAAAATTAAGCAAAAATAATTCAGCTGCCGCAAAGATGACACCTGGTGAAATTAATGCGCCCTACTTTGTTAAAATATCCTTACAGTTCAACTAATAATTTAATAAAAAATAAAATTATTTAACTCGTATAGCACAGCTCATGCCCTTTCAAACTGTGTTACGATGGCAACTCCGTCCATAAGGGTAATTGGGCATAGATTTCCCTTGGCTACAGCCTTTAACCATATTTTTTAATATAAATTACACTCCGGCGGGCTCATAAGATGTTAAGAACTGTCCGGCCGTGTGTTTTTACAATATTTTTAAATATACATTACACTCCGGTGGGCTCTTGAGATGTTAAAAACTGTCCGGCCGTGTGTTTTTATTAGTTAATAGGAGAAGGGGCATATTGTGCATGGGGGGAACCAAAAACTTATAATTTAAATTAAAAACCCCACCCCTTCCTCCGGCACAAAGAAGTGATTCTAGTGTGAACAGTGTGCATGCGACCACTCTGCAATGAAATCACGGGCATAAAACCTGTTAGAGATGTAAAAATATTAAAGCAGGAAATAAGAAAATGGAACGATATATCCATCTTACCGCTAAAACCTGCAGGTGTCCAAGATGTTCCCTTTGTTCCACGTCCAAATAAATTAAATAAATCTGTAAAGAAATAAAGAAATTAATGAAATTAAAAACTTTACTCACCTCCTGTGCTGTGTGTTTGTTTCCTTTTAAATGAACATATGTTAACAAATTTGTAAGGTTGCCATACCTTTAACTTATTTTTGTATGAGAGTACTGGCTGAAAATTGCGTATGTACATGAGTTAAAATGAACAGAATATTACAACATGTTTGTGATAAATAGGGGAAGTGAGGATAGTTTAAATGGAAGTTATACGAGGGTTAGGTAATTGTTATGAACAGGGGAAATTAAAGAAAAAGCAAGTAAGAGTTTTACTGGGGAAATTTGAGGAAAAAGGAAAAATTATGTGTTCATGAAAAATTAAAAGAATATTCTGGAATAGTTTTTAATATGAACAAGATTAAGGTACCGCGTGAGGCCATCTTTAAATGGTCAAATGTAGCAATCTGTACTGTAGTGTCTTTTTACTAAAGTGGTTGTTATAAAAAAAATTTATTACGAAAAAAAAGGAAAAATTTTAAGAAATTGAGCAAAATTGTAAACTATCGTTTAAGTACTAAGTGGTTATATGAGATTTTTAATAAATCCAATCGTCCATATTCCATTGCACTAATATTATGTGCGAAGTGAAATATATAAATTCCCTACAAGGAAGGAAAATTAGTAAAATTTGGAAGAACGTGAGTAGTTTTGTCATCCATATTTAACTGAGGAGAAAAGTTCACTAATTTATATAATGCGTTTGCCTAGTTTGGTTGTATAGACTGGTTGGAGCACGGCCAACATTTAAGGGGATTATCGTGTGGGAGTCCGTCTTCTTAGTGAGACCACCCAAAAAGTTCTTCCAGACGCAGAAGTTTTTTATAACACAGCGAGAGACACAGGAAAACTGTAGTTTGTTGAAACAAAAAAAAATTGTAAAGAAAGGAAGGAACGTAACATCGTCTTGGTTGGTGTGGGGAACAATTCGTTTATTGAGTTCATTTATTTAAATTATTTATTTAGTAATTTTTTTATTTAGTACACGTAGTTATTTTATTACTATTATTTATTTATCTAGATTTGCAAATTAAGTAATATATGTATATATTTTTTGGGTCATTTGTCATCTAAATTCTTTTAAGAGTCAAAATCTATAACTGAAACCTTTATATTAAAAAAGATTTGTTTAAGATTGCAATAGGGTTCCCAATTTAATCGATCGCACTCAAAACAAAAAGAACTTAAGTCTAATCTCATTAATAGGGATAGTTTCCATTTGAGTGAGCTCAGTCAGGGGAAGTTATCTTATACACAGGAAGTGCCTGTTTAGTGTTTAATTGTCATTTTTTGTTTGTTAGATAGAGGTAATTGCGAATAGTAGGAAAGTCTATAACAGCTGTTAGGAATAATATTTTTTGGTGAATTATATTATTGTTAATTTGTGTTAGTTTTAAAATCATTTTTCTTTTGGTTTGTTAAAATAATTTAATAGGAAAAAAAGTATATTTTGTCAAGAAAATTTGTTTTTATTTAATCTTATTTCTATTTAAAATAAATAATATATTGAAATAGATAACGAAATAATGTCTTAAATTAATTACATGGATTGCTGGTGAGTAGTGAGTTTAATGGTGTGGTGTGAGGGGTCATTAATTATCGTTAGGGACGTACAGGTGACCAAGGTAGGGTTGAGCGGTTGGAGATGTCCATCTTTCTCCCATTTCAGATAATGTTGTGTTTGTGTTTAAAGTTTTTTGTTATGTTCATTGTTTTATTTGTTTGTGGTTCGTGGACTAAAATGAGGGAGGGAACACACCCAAGAAGAAGCCGCAGTGAGCTAGGCGGAGTTTCATTTTAGTGCCAGCAAACGGACCCGTAACAATATGGCGCCCAATCGAAAGGCTTCAGCGTTTTACGCCTTTATACCAAAGAGAAGCTGAGGTGTGTGTACGATCGAAACACAGTGCAATAGAAAATTAGGCGAGTGCAAAAAACTAGAATAAGTTGTCAAATTGTGTTTGGTATTTTTCAGTTTGTATTAATTTTGTAAATGCATATGTAGTACGAAAATGTAAACGGAAAAAAATATGAATATCAATTGGACAATTTAAAAATAAATACCCGGGAGAAGATTAAAGTCCATAGGAAGATTCCAGTGCTAGTCCTTATTGTGCTGATCTTTCTCCAGATTTGTTGTAATTGTTAAATTCTTCTATAAGTAAGTTTAAAGACACAGGGTAATACTTAGACGATATCCGCTTAAAATTTTTTTTTAAAGGTTCGTATTATCGGAAAGATTGGTCCTGTTGATGTTGATAATCACAGAAAAGTGGATGTAATTTAATTCAACGAACTATATACTTTATTTCTTTCTTTGTCGGTAAATTGATTTACAACATGTTTATGAAAAGAGCTAGATCAGAAAGTTAACTGCTCCACACCAAGCACCAGCAATCCTGAAAAAAAGGAAAAACTTTTATTATTATAGAACAGATTTAATTCTTAGCAACGCTTTTGTCATACCAGTTTAATAAATAACTTAGTCATAATTGTATTTTCAGTATACGTATATAAATCAGTTACTTGGTTATTATTTTACTTTCATACAAACATATGTATTATTATCATTTATTTATGAGGGGTAATATTATTATTTTTATTTGATTTACTTATTTATTTATTTAATTTATATGTTTTAAAATTAAAGTTTTATTTATAGTGTAATTATTATGTTTTAGTTATTATACTATAATTATTCAAAATATATTTTATTAGTAAATATTTTTTTTATATTACGTAATTGCATGCGATAAGTATTTTTTTTTCAATAGTAATGTTTCAATTCAATAAGCTGAATCTTCTTCCTACAAAAAGTTGAAAGATTGTCCCATTTTTTTTTATTAATTATGTATAGAGAGACTAGATCTTAGTCTCTGAACAGATAAAGAATTAGGCAACTGCAGTTTGATCTCAATAGATCTGTGTCTCACTCAGTGCAAAAGCCGATAATCAAAACAAATCAAATATGAACCACAGTGTTGGAAATGTGAGTAGGTCCCAATTTGTTGATCTATCTCAAAGTACAAATAATAGATATCTATGCGTAGAAGGTGCTAATGTACATAACAATGTAGGGCCTCAACCTAATTCGACTGCAACTTTGGAAGTAAATTTAACACCTGAGGTTAGGGAGATGGTAGTTGATGAGGCTATTGTAGTACAGAAAACCCTAAAAGGCAAAGTCAAAAAGATGGGTTAGGACGAAATGTCAGATGTAAGAAAAAGTATAGTTGAACTAACTAGCTCAATGGTTAATTTAACTAGAATCGTTCAAGCCCAACCTTTCTTATTAGGCCAAAACCTGACAAACAATATGTCTGAAAACAACCAGCCCATTGTTGAATCAAGAATTAATCAGCGAAACTATTCTGAAAACGTGTCAAATGATAGTGTCCCGAAAAGTTGTGAAAACGATAATAATATTTATGTTAGAGAGTCATTACTAGCTCCTGTAGTGCACAATATCGAAAAAATTCGAATACCAATCAATAAACTTGGCGTAGTTTTTGATGGTAATTCAGCACACATGAGTGTGGAGGATTTTATATTTCGTCTGGAACACCTTCAAAGGCACTATCAAATCCAGTGGTCTGAGGTTCTACGGGATTTTCATTTACTAGTCTCTGGAGCCGCCCGACAATGGTATTGGCTATTTATAAAAACACAAGGCGTTAGAAATTAGCCCGGAATGCGTCACGCTTTATTAAGTCAATTTCAATCTACCCGCTCCACTACTAATGTTATTAATTTTCTTGTTCAGGATGTGTTCCAAAAATTCGGCGTTCCAGAAACTTTTCATGGTGACAATGGATCTTAATTTACATCCAAAGGATTTTAGGAAATGCTAGATTCTTATAGAGTAAAACACTTATAAACGGTTGTTTATTCGCCACAATCGAACGCATCGGAACAAGTAAATCAATCGGTTTTAGCCGCAAGATGGGCTTATTTAGAAGATGACCACAGAGACTGGGATATGTTTCTTCCGGAGATTGAATGCGTTTTACGAACCTCAATTCATTCTGCTACAGGAGTAACACTTTTTTTCGCTCTGCTTGGAATGCATATGTTTACAAGTGGATCTGATTATAAGCTTGCAAGAAAACTGAATTCATTAACCGATCACGATATAACTAGCTTAGAAAACAAAGATAGACTCGAAATAATACGAGAGAAGATTAAAAAGAATCTTCATGTAGCTTACAAAAAAATAGCTGAACGCTATAATAAAAGAGCAAGAAATCATATTCTGACTCCTGGTCAAGAAGTGTATCGCAGGAATACAGTACTAAGCGACTTTGGAAAGAATAACAATGCTAAATTTTGTCGGAAATTTATCAAATGTATAGTCCTAAGACCGATAGGAAACAATATGTAGGAATTAGAATCGTTGCAGGGCAAACCTACAGGGATATATCATTTCAAGGATATAAAAATATAGTGCATTAATAGACTAAATAAACTGTTATATTTACTGTAAGGTGCAATAATAAGTTAATTAATTGTGATATTAGAATAAGTTCCTAGGTAATAGTAATAGTCTAAGCCTAGTCCTTATAGAATACCAACAGAATTTTAATCTTATAGTACCGGATTTTTTTTATGCGTAGCTTGTGTAGTTTAGTAATGCAGCTGATAATCAATTGAGAACCGTATATATTTGACCGGCTGAATCCTGCGAATAAGTTGTCCTTTGTCCATTCGTACGCCCATACAATACAAGAGCCTAAGTATAAGAAAACATGTTAACAAAGCAAATATTCTTAGTATTGAAAATTTTTTTTAATTTTAAACTTATCTGATGTTCAAAGGACATCACGTTCGAAAGTATTGCCCGGCTTGTGAGAATTCAGAGCGTGGGAGTTCCCCACATTGCGCTGGCTCAGTTGCCACACACACCGTTCTTGCCCTGTGTAGTACTGGCAATCCCTGAGTTTTTTTGCGAGGGCAACTCTGTCCATAACGATAATTGGGCATAGATTTCCCCTGGCTACAGCCTTTAACCATATTTTTGAATATACATTACACTCCGGTGGGCTCTTGAGATGTTAAGAACTGCCCGGCCGTGTGTTTTAATTAGTTAATAGGAGAAGGGGCATATTGTGCAATTAACCAAAAATTTATAATTTAAATTAAAAACCCCACCCCTTCCTTCGGCACAAAGAAATGATTCCAGTGTGAACAGTGTGCATGCGACCAATCTGCAATGAAATCACGGGCATAAAACCTGTAAGAGATGTAAAAATATTACAAGCAGGAAATTAGAAAATGGAACGATACATCCATCTTATCGCTAAAAGCTGCCGATTTCAAAGATGTTTCCTTTGTTCCACGTCCAAATAAATTAAATAAATCTGCGAAAAAATAAAGAAATAAATGAATGTGTTTGTTTCCTTTTAAATGAACATATGTTAACAAATTTGTAAGGTTCCCATACTTTTAACTTATTTTTGTATGAGAGTACTGGCTGAAAATTGCGTCTGTACATGAGTTAAAATGAACAGAATATTACAACATGTTTGTGATAAATAGGGGAAGTGAGGATAGTTTAAATGGAAGTTATACGAGGGTTAGGTAATTGTTATGAACAGGGGAAATTAAAGAAAAAGCAAGTAAGAGTTTTACTTGGGAAATTTGAGGAAAAAGGAAAAATTATGTGTTCATGAAAAATTAAAAGAATATTCTCGAATAGTTTTTAATATGAACAAGATTAAGCTACCGCGTGAAACCATCTTTAAATGGTCAAATGTAGCAATCTGCATAGAGTGATCATTACTGTAGTGTCTTTTTCTAAAGTGGTTGTTATAAAACTAATTTATTACGAAAAAAAAGGAAAAATTTTAAGAAATTGAAATAGAAAGTGCAAAATAAATAAAGCTTCATAGAGCAGAATTGTAAACTATCGTTTAAGTACTAAGTGGTTATACGAGATTTTTAATAAATCCAATCGTCCATATGCCATTGCACTAATATTATGTGCTAAGTGAAATATATAAATTCCCTACAAGGAAGGAAAATTAGTAAAATTTGGAAGAACGTGAGTAATTTTGTCATCCATATTTAACTGAGGGAGAAAAGTTCACTAATTTATATAATGCGTTTGCCTAGTTTGGTTGTATAGACTGGTTGGAGCACGGCAACATTTAAGCGGATTATCGTGTGGGAGTCTGTCTTTTTAGTGAGACCACCCGAAAAGTTCTTCCGTACGCAGCAGTTTTTTATAATGTCACGAGAGACACAGGTAAACTATAGTTAGTTGAAACAAAACAAACAAAAAACTTGTCAGGAAAGGAAGAAAAACAGCTCGTTTATTGAGTTCATTTATTTAAATTATTAATTTAGTATTTTTTTTATTTAGTACACGTAGTTATTTTTTTATTATTATTTATTTATCTAGTATTTGCAAATTAATTAATATATGTATATATTTTTTTTTTTCTTATTTGTCATCTACATTTTTTTGGCTCTTAAAAAAGTGAAACCTTTATATTAAAAAAGATTTGTTTAAGATTGCAATAGGGTTCACAGTTTAATCGATCGCACTCAAAACAAAAAGAACTTAAGTCTAATCTCATTAATAGGGATAGTTTCCATTTCAGTGATCTCAGTCAGGGGAAATTATCTTATACACAGGAAGTGCCTGTTTAATGCTAATTTGTAAATTTTTGTTTGTTTTGTCCGGAGGATATAGAGGTAATTGTGAATCGTAGGCAAGTCTATAACAGCTATTAGGAATAATATTTTTTTGTGAATTACATTATTGTTTATTTCTGTTAGTTTTAAAATAATTTTTCTTTTGGTTTGTTAAAATAATTTAATAGGAAAAAAGTATATTTTGTCAAGAAAATTTGTTTTTATTTAATCTTTTTTCTATTTAAAATAAATAATGTATTGAAATAGATAACGAAATAATGTCTTAAATTAATTATATGGATTGCCGGTGAGTGGTGAGTTTAATGGTGTGGTTTGAGGGGTCATTAATTATCGTTTAGGGACGTACAGGTGACCACGGTAGGGTTGGGCGGTTGGAGATGTCCATCTTTCTTCCATTTCTGATCATGTTGTGTTTGTTTTTAAAGTATTTTTTTATGTTCATTGTTTTATTTGTTTGCGGTTCGTGGACTAAAATGAGGGAGAGAACACACCCAAGAAGAAGCCGCAGTGAGCTAGGTGATGTTTCATTTTAGTGCCAGCAAGCGGACACGTAACAACTGACCTCATAACTATCAATATGATACTGAAAGAGCATCTATAATGTTATAAGTAAAATAGTAGAAATAATTTATATGAAGTATGCAGCAATAAAGAAAATGAAGCATTGCATTCTAGTTTTGATCTGTATATTGATATAAATAATAATTTATCTTTGCTTAAAACCTGTGCGGATTTATCTATTGTTTAAAGTGCAATACAGTATTGTTGGCTTTAACTACATATGTATGTATTTCTTGCAAAGGAGTGCAAAGAATCACTTACCTCGATTCAATAACA
The DNA here is from genome assembly GCA_937654795.1 of Cistogaster globosa. Lineage (NCBI taxonomy): Eukaryota > Metazoa > Arthropoda > Insecta > Diptera > Tachinidae > Cistogaster > Cistogaster globosa. Next base: position 43,039,143 of record OW569405.1, read on the forward strand.
AACTTTAACATATTACATATATTTACTTATAATTTCTACTCTTTTTTTAAAGCAAAACTTCATTACTTTTTCCTTATTCCTTTTTTGCAACAATGGTACTTTTTTGTAGTTTAAAGAATTTATTGAGTTTTTTTATTCCTCCAGAAAATTTTTCCGAAAACTTAGTGTTGCCACAAAAAAATTTTTTTTTCAACCCAAAAAATTTTTAAAAATGTAATCAAATATATAAAGCAATAACAAAAATTAAGATTTATCTTTCCAAATCACTGATTCAGACTTTAGCTAAATATAAGCTTGTTTAATGATTTATCTTACTTTTCCAGGCTCAACCCATTTACCTTAAAATTGACAAATAAAAACAAAGGAAGAAGATCTAGGTTTTTTTTCTCAGATCAAAGAGAATAAATGCCAGTTTATGTGTATATGGTATAAACTTTTTAAAACAGAAATTTTTTTTTTAACAATGCTCAGTGTGTGAGCATGTCATTTGTAGAATAAAATTTTATATTTTGCATACGTTTATTATTTTAAGGAGTTTGTAGTAGTTAAAAAGAAAATTAATAAGTATAAAAATCCAAACTGACAGTGTGAATAAAACTCATTTTAAATGCTACAGAAAATACAATCAAGATCGTGTACAACAAATATAATATAAGCATTAAACAAACGTGTTCCTTTAATAAAGGGCATAATAATAACAAAAGTGTATGAAGTAAATGTGCTAAAAAACCTGAACCTAACTTTGTTAGAATTTTTGTACGCGTTAAAAAGTGATTTAATAATTTTCAATTTAATGCGGACGCTTGCGAACTTACTACAAACACAAACATAACTGTATTTCTCTAAAATCAGCTTTAGTACAGATGTTTCACCGAAATTTCAACAGTGGAAAACTGCATAAAAAATTTTCAGAAAATATCTGCGAAATAAACGCCATTTCAGTTATTCGATATAAAGAAGATGGGGGAAACACAATTTTTTTAATGTTTAAATAAGGTAATATAAGAACACTATTTACATTTTTAATGTAAGCAATGATGTGATTCCTTCTTTAATCTCACGTTTCATATGTTTACCAATGAACGTATATTAGGTGGTTATAGAGCCCATTATATCTAACTCAAACCGGAAATCCTCAATGTAGTTCCTTGTTATACACTTGTGATATACTTGTCCGCACAGCGATTTGCAAGACCAAGTATATCTTATTTGAATGAGTGAATTAAGAAATGAAAAACAGTTGTTAGTTAGGAAAATTGTAGGCACTCAAATAATTAACCAAATAATACGTAACGCTCGGATGTTATATGTCCCGATAAACTTCTCAACAGACGCTTAATTTGGAAAAGACACATAGAACCAAAATTGACGCAGATAAAATTTAAGGCTTTTACTTTAAGATTCTTTATTTTTTTTTATAGGTAAGAAAATAGAAAAATTAAATATAAAATTCTACAAACAAAATGCAACACAATAATTGCAGTAAGAATAAACCTTTTGTTTTTGGTTGAATTGAGATACGAAAACTTATTTTAAATATAACAGGACTAAAAATTATAAAAAGACCTTTATACTAAATAAAATGTTTTATCTTAATTTCAGCGCAATGCGTATAAGCTTGTTAGCTGTCATACTTTTATCCACACGGCTTTTATAAAAAAAAAAACATTTTATTTTCCAGAACCCTTTACTTACCTGTTACTAATGGATACGATTATTGGACTTCAAGGAGTGTTCGTTTCTCTTACTTTATTGGTTATGCAAAAAAGGCGCGCTGCTATTTTTAGATAATGGTATGATAGAGGTTCACTAGAATTAAATTAAATCAGTTCTTTTCGTTCGTTCTTTATTTTTAATACAAAAACTTTGTGTGCAGATCTATTTAAGTACAATTATAAAAATTGTTCCTAAAAGAAGTTGGAAAAAGCAATAAAGCACTATTTAATATTATTACAAAATGTGGACGCCGTTGATGTAAAACTGTTATTAACATATAGAGTCCTTAAACATATTAAATAAAACTTCTATCACAAAGAAGAAAATATATAAATAAAATAAAGAATATCTGCATACATATAAAACCCAAATAGTTATTTGTAATTTTTTTTATTTTATAAGAAACCTGTTTAATATATTATCAGCAGTTATTTCGAAGTGAAAAGTTACGCAGCCAACTGGTGGAAAAATAATTGCAACATGTATGAGTTTGTAAACATTGGGGTTTGTGTTTTCTTAAAAAAGATTAAAAGTAAAATAAAATTGAACTTGAGCTAAAGTTAATTCGTTTGTTACAAGACGAATTCATACAAAGCGGCAGCGCCGCTACAAAAATACATTAATTAAAAGCAAACAAAAAAAAAAAAAAAAAAAAAAAACAGGCACTAAAGTATATGGTAATCTTCACAATACATTTAAATACTGCTCTTTTCTTACTCTTTTTGAAAACGTTTTTACTAAGCTTTATATTTTAAATTGATTTAGAAGTCATGTTACAATTGAATTTTAAAGAAAATTAAAAAATAACTTTTTTTATTATTATTATGATAAATTATTGAAATACAACATAATATACCTAATAGTATGAGAATTATCTAATGTACTACAACAATTTCAAACTACTATTTAAATAAAAGAAACTTTTTAAAAGACAGTTTAAAATCATAATGAAATTTGAAATTACGTAATTTCGCGTACATTTTACCATTGCCCAAAATAACTTTTTTACTTAATTTCAACAAAATTAACTTGCAATTACGATAGACAACGCTGGTTTTGTGTAAATATTACTTTGTGTGCAACATTGAACTTATTTATAAGAAAAGACGTATGTACATACATTGATGTATACAAACATATATGTATAAGAACATTGATGGTATGGATTGTAAAAACTGCCAGAACTTAAATATTTCTAATTTATCTTTTGATATTTTATTTATTTTATTTTTATTATTTTATTATTATAACTTCCAGTTTCATTAATAATACGTATTTTTTTTTCATTTTTTACAAAATCTTTATGCAAAATAATAAAATAACACTAATATTAAAAAGAACAGCTGTTTCTGAAATTCACTCATTACCTAATTTCGTGGCAGCATGAACAGGCTATTAAACAAAAACCAAATTAGATTCTTTCTTTCCAAAGGAATCTTAATGAATGCTTAGTAAATTTCTTATAGTTTCATAATTAGACAATCTACATTTTTTATTAGACGACAGCATAAAGTGCCTTACAAATGAGCTAATTATTTTATGTTAAAAATTTGAATGTAGCAAGTCAGTGGGGAATCTACGGATAAGATTGTGCGCTATTTTTCAGTTTTTGTTTTGTATGATTTAAAGCTTTTTTGTATGAGTTTCAACAGTTTTTCCATACCAGACTTGGCAACAATAAGTCAAAATCGGTATAAAAAAATTTTGTTTTTTAAGTTAAGACTTGATCAGGATAGAGTGCGGAACCACGTCTTATTGATTTGTCACATATGTATTGGACATGGGTTGACTTCCAAAATTCATTAATAAAAAGTTTGTATATAGTTTTGCTCCAGTATTAGGATCTTGTTAGAAATTGATTCGCTACTTACTCGGTAGCAAACTTTCTAAGACTTGTCTGTGACATTTTGAAATGGTATGCTTTGTAAGCATTTATTGCTATGACATTATTAAACACAAAACACACGTGTGCCAAGATAGCGTCGAAGAAATAGCGTCGATTTTGGGAATTAAAAAACCGGGGGAAAAAACCGGGAAGTAAAATCCCTCGGGATTGGGTATTTTTAATTAAAAAATAAAATTATAATAAATTTTGGCATCTATAAGAAGAAAAATTGATTTAAATTATAAATAATTCGAGAAAAGTGGCTTCTTCCTGAGTGGGCACAAAAAGCGTTGCTAATGTTTTCCATGGAAACTATAACACTGTCGCCCATAATGGCCATACATTATTAAAATAGAGATATTAATCAACAAAAATTGCCAACCGTGCAACAATTCCGCCGATCCGTTTTCGAGAAAAGTGGCTTCATCCTGAGTGGGCACAAAAAGCGTTGCTAATGTTTTCCATGGAAACTATAACACTGTCGCCCATAATGGCCATACATTATTAAAAAAGAGATATTAATGAAAAAAAATTGACAACCGTGCAACAATTCCGCCGAGCCGTTTACGAGAAAAGTGGCTTCATCCTGAGTGGGCACAAAAAGCGTTGCTAATGTTTTCCATGGAAACTATAACACTGTCGCCCATAATGGCCATACATTATTAAAATAGAGATATTAATCAACAAAAATTGCCAACCGTGCAACAATTCCGCCGAGCCGTTTTCGAGAAAAGTGGCTTCATCCTGAGTGGGCACAAAAAGCGTTGCTAATGTTTTCCATGGAAACTATAACACTGTCGCCCATAATGGCCATACATTATTAAAAAAGAGATATTAATGAAAAAAATTGACAACCGTGCAACAATTCCGCCGAGCCGTTTACGAGAAAAGTGGCTTCATCCTGAGTGGGCCAAAAAAAGCGTTGCTAATGTTTTCCATGGAAACTATAACACTGTCGCCCATAATGGCCATACGTTATTAAAATAGAGATACTAATGAACAAAAATTGCCAACCGTGCAGCAATTCCGCCGAGCCGTTTTCGAGAAAAGTGGCTTCATCCTGAGTGGGCCAAAAAAAGCGTTGCTAATGTTTTCCATGGAAACTATAACACTGTCGCCCATAATGGCCATACATTATTAAAATAGAGACATTAATGAACAAAAATTGACAACCGTGCGACAATTCCGCCGAGCCGTTTTCGAGAAAAGTGGCTTCATCCTGAGTGGGCACAAAAAGCGTTGCTAATGTTTTCCATGGAAACTATAACACTGTCGCCCATAATGGCCATACATTATTAAAATAGAGATATTAATGAACAAAAATTGCCAACCGTGCAACAATTCCGCCGAGCCGTTTTCGAGAAAAGTGGCTTCATCCTGAGTGGGCCAAAAAAAGCGTTGCTAATGTTTTCCATGGAAACTATAACACTGTCGCCCATAATGGCCATACATTATTAAAATAGAGATATTAATGAACAAAAATTGCAAACCGTGCAACAATTCCGCCGAGCCGTTTTCGAGAAAAGTGGCTTCATCCTGAGTGGGCCAAAAAAAGCGTTGCTAATGTTTTCCATGGAAACTATAACACTGTCGCCCATAATGGCCATACATTATTAAAATAGAGATATTAATGAACAAAAATTGACAACCGTGCAACACTTCCGCCGAGCCGTTTTCGAGAAAAGTGGCTTCATCCTGAGTTGGCACAAAAAGCGTTGCTAATGTTTTCCATGGAAACTATAACACTGTCGCCCATAATGGCCATACATTATTAAAATAGAGATATTAATGAACAAAAATTGACAACCGTGCAACAATTCCGCCGAGCCGTTTTCGAGAAAAGTGGCTTCATCCTGAGTGGGCACAAAAAGCGTTGCTAATGTTTTCCATGGAAACTATAACACTGTCGCCCATAATGGCCATACATTATTAAAATAGAGATATTAATGAAAAAAAAAAATTGACAACCGTGCAACAATTCCGCCGATCCGTTTTCGAAAAAAGTGGCTTCATCCTGAGTGGGCACAAAAAGCGTTGCTAATGTTTTCCATGGAAACTATAACACTGTCGCCCATAATGGCCATACATTATTAAAATAGAGATTATCATTAATATTAAATATCATTAATATCTCTATTTTAATAATGTATGGCAATTATGGGCGACAGTGTTATAGTTTCCATGGAAAACATTAGCAACGCTTTTTGTGCCCACTCAGGATGAAGCCACTTTTCTCGTAAACGGCTCGGCGGAATTGTTGCACGGTTGTCAATTTTTTTTCATTAAAATCTCTATTTTAATAATGTATGGCCATTATGAGCGACAGTGTTATAGTTTCCATGGAAAACATTAGCAACGCTTTTTTTGGCCCACTCAGGATGAAGCCAATTTTCTCGAAAACGGCTCGGCGGAATTGTTGCACGGTTGTCAATTTTTGTTCATTAATATCTCTTTTTTAATAATGTATGGCCATTATGGGCGACAGTGTTATAGTTTCCATGGAAAACATTAGCAACGCTTTTTTTGGCCCACTCAGGATGAAGCCACTTTTCTCGTAAACGGCTCGGCGGAATTGTTGCACGGTTGTCAATTTTTGTTCATTAATATCTCTATAACACTGTCGCCATTATAGGCGACAGTGTTATAGTTTCCATGGAAAACATTAGCAACGCTTTTTGTGCCCACTCAGGATGAAGCCACTTTTCTCGTAAACGGCTCGGCGGAATTGTTGCACGGTTGTCAATTTTTGTTCATTAATATCTCTATTTTAATAATGTATGGCCATTATGGGCGACAGTGTTATAGTTTCCATGGAAAACATTAGCAACGCTTTTTGTGCCCACTCAGGATGAAGCCACTTTTCTCGTAAACGGCTTGGCGGAATTGTTGCGCGGTTGTCAATTTTTTTTCATTAAAATCTCTATTTTAATAATGTATGGCCATTATGAGCGACAGTGTTATAGTTTCCATGGAAAACATTAGCAACGCTTTTTGTGCCCACTCAGGATGAAGCCACTTTTCTCGAAAACGGCTCGGCTGAATTGTTGCACGGTTGTCAATTTTTGTTCATTAATATCTCTATTTTAATAATGTATGGCCATTATAGGCGACAGTGTTATAGTTTCCATGGAAAACATTAGCAACGCTTTTTGTGCCCACTCAGGATGAAGCCACTTTTCTCGTAAACGGCTCGGCGGAATTGTTGCACGGTTGGCAATTTTTTTTCATTAATATCGATATTTTAATAATGTATGGCCATTATGGGCGACAGTGTTAAAGTTTCCATGGAAAACATTAGCAACGCTTTTTGTGCCAACTCAGGATGAAGCCACTTTTCTCGAAAACGGCTTGGCGGAATTGTTGCACGGTTGTCAATTTTTGTTCATTAATATCTCTATTTTAATAATGTATGGCCATTATGGGCGACAGTGTTATAGTTTCCATGGAAAACATTAGCAACGCTTTTTTTGGCCCACTCAGGATGAAGCCACTTTTCTCGTAAACGGCTCGGCGGAATTGTTGCGCGGTTATCAATTTTTGTTCATTAATATCTCTATTTTAATAATGTATGGCCATTATAGGCGACAGTGTTATAGTTTCCATGGAAAACATTAGCAACGCTTTTTGTGCCCACTCAGGATGAAGCCACTTTTCTCGTAAACGGCTCGGCGGAATTGTTGCACGGTTGGCAATTTTTTTCATTAATATCTATATTTTAATAATGTATGGCCATTATGGGCGACAGTGTTATAGTTTCCATGGAAAACATTAGCAACGCTTTTTGTGCCAACTCAGGATGAAGCCACTTTTCTCGAAAACGGCTCGGCGGAATTGTTGCACGGTTGTCAATTTTTGTTCATTAATATCTCTATTTTAATAATGTATGGCCATTATGGGCGACAGTGTTATAGTTTCCATGGAAAACATTAGCAACGCTTTTTTTGGCCCACTCAGGATGAAGCCACTTTTCTCGTAAACGGCTCGGCGGAATTGTTGCACGGTTGTCAATTTTTGTTCATTAATATCTCTATTTTAATAATGTATGGCCATTATAGGCGACAGTGTTATAGTTTCCATGGAAAACATTAGCAACGCTTTTTGTGCCCACTCAGGATGAAGCCACTTTTCTCGTAAACGGCTCGGCGGAATTGTTGCACGGTTGGCAATTTTTTCTCATTAATATCTATATTTTAATAATGTATGGCCATTATGGGCGACAGTGTTATAGTTTCCATGGAAAACATTAGCAACGCTTTTTGTGCCAACTCAGGATGAAGCCACTTTTCTCGCAAACGGCTCGGCGGAATTGTTGCACGGTTGTCAATTTTTGTTCATTAATATCTCTATTTTAATAATGTATGGCCATTATTGGCGACAGTGTTATAGTTTCCAGGGAAAACATTAGCAACGCTTTTTTTGGCCCACTCAGGATGAAGCCACTTTTCTCGTAAACGGCTCGGCGGAATTGTTGCACGGTTGTCAATTTTTGTTCATTAATATCTCTATTTTAATAATGTATGGCCATTATAGGCGACAGTGTTATAGTTTCCATGGAAAACATTAGCAACGCTTTTTGTGCCCACTCAGGATGAAGCCACTTTTCTCGTAAACGGCTCGGCGGAATTGTTACACGGTTGTCAATTTTTTTTCATTAAAATCTCTATTTTAATAATGTATGGCCATTATGAGCGACAGTGTTATAGTTTCCATGGAAAACATTAGCAACGCTTTTTGTGCCCACTCAGGATGAAGCCACTTTTCTCGAAAACGGCTCGGCGGAATTGTTGCACGGTTGTCAATTTTTGTTCATTAATATCTCTATTTTAATAATATATGGCCATTATGGGCGACAGTGTTATAGTTTCCATGGAAAACATTAGTAACGCTTTTTTTGGCCCACTCAGGATGAAGCCACTTTTCTCGTAAACGGCTCGGCGGAATTGTTGCACGGTTGGCAATTTTTTTTCATTAATATCTATATTTTAATAATGTATGGCCATTATGGGCGACAGTGTTATAGTTTCCATGGAAAACATTAGCAACGCTTTTTGTGCCAACTCAGGATGAAGCCACTTTTCTCGAAAACGGCTCGGCGGAATTGTTGCACGGTTGTCAATTTTTGTTCATTAATATCTCTATTTTAATAATGTATGGCCATTATGGGCGACAGTGTTATAGTTTCCATGGAAAACATTAGCAACGCTTTTTGTGCCCACTCAGGATGAAGCCACTTTTCTCGTAAACGGCTCGGCGGAATTGTTGCACGGTTGGCAATTTTTTTTCATTAAAATCTATATTTTAATAATGTATGGCCATTATGGGCGACAGTGTTATAGTTTCCATGGAAAACATTAGCAACGCTTTTTGTGCCAACTCAGGATGAAGCCACTTTTCTCGAAAACGGCTCGGCGGAATTGTTGCACGGTTGTCAATTTTTGTTCATTAATATCTCTATTTTAATAATGTATGGCCATTATGGGCGACAGTGTTATAGTTTCCATGGAAAACATCAGCAATCGTTTTTTGTGATCATGGAAAACGCTTTTTTATAATTATTCTCTAAATACAAAAATGTTTTGTTTATTTATTTACAATTTAAATCAATTTTTCTTCTTCTAGATGCCAAAATTTATTCTTATTTTATATTTTAATTCAAAATATCCAATCCCGGGGAATTTTACTTCCCGGTTTTTTTCCCCGGTTCTTAATTCCCAAAATCGACGCTATTTCTTCGACGCTATCTTGGCGCACGTACAATACACTGTTCGAATACAAAGCAACTGACGTTTTGGAAGTCAGACATGTTGTTTTAATTAAAGCTTTTTAACTAAGATTATACCTAATATTAATTATTTACTAATAGAAATGACATTTCCTTGTCACTACAAGTTTTGGGAAGGAGTTAGTTTTGGAGATTTGTTGTATGGAAATATGATAGCTTGGGTTTTATTATTGTTAACCTTAATTTTATATTTATTAATATATTTTTGGCTAAGTTTATAGTCTGTTGCATTCTCTTGACCATTGCGTTTAATACAGTGCTGCAACATATAAACGCACTGTCGTCATCATAAAGAGCTGAATATTTATATCCGTTTATAACTAATAGAGTGTGAGAGAAAGAACAGGCCCTTGTGGTATACCTGCTGGTATTTCACTAGAGTAATTCCTATCGACAGAGACTACAAATGATCATTTATTTAAAAGGCCAGATAGAATCAAATGCCATTTTAATATCAAGGAAGATAACTCCAGTACTTTTGCGCTTACTTTTATAATTTTTAATAAACCTGATTACCCTCTTCAATTGATGAATGGTAGAGTGTTCCTTACGAAATCGAAACTGTTTGTCAATATTAATGTTGTTTAGGTTTGAAAAATCTACTATTATTTTTCAAAAACTTTGTCTAATAGGATTAGAATAGTTATAAGTCGGTAACCGCTTTTACATATCATCGTCTTAACATGCAAACCTGCTAAAAGCAAAAATATAGTTGGTTTATTTTATGGTACTCGTATTCTACATCCATGACTTCAATCTATAACAATAAATATGGTAATTACAGAATTATAACCGATTTTGTAACTTAGCAGCTTTTCCTACATCGATTTAAAATATTATGGTGTATATAGCAGGTTTTCTTTTCTAATTTCAAAAGTACGTTTTATTACAAAAATCCATGTAATAACACTAAAGATTAAGAATAATAATAAAATAATTGTAGCTAAGTGGAATTTAACAAAAAAATGCTTTTCAAGAAAACAAAATAGTAACAAAAGAACTAATGCTAACAGTACAATACGTAGCTCTTTAAAGAAGCTCGCTGTTATGTTATGTTTTTAAATTTATTAAAAGGAACGGTAATATTCGGGAAGTGATCTCTTTAAATGTTGTAAGTCCTCATACTTTTTGACAGTGATCTTTTTTTGATTTTCGGAGAGGTTTGGAAGCTGAGAAAAGGATTTGGGAACTATTTGGGATGATTTTATTTGAGGCAACTTTTGCCACTCCTCAGTATATCTTAACTTAAAAAGTATTTCACCATTTGGGTTATATTGTAATGCACGAATATCAGTGATTTTCGCATCACCTTTGTTGCGCCAAGGTCGAATACTTTTGAAGAATTGCACAGCATCAAATTTTTTGAAAAACGAGTAGTTAAGGTAATTTACATTGTATGGCTTTGGTCTTTTCCTAGCTGATGTACAGACTTCAACATAATCTGCAGGAACATAAATGTCTTTATTATTTAGTGCCCGTTCGATGGTGGAATGAATACAGTCAGCTTCCATTTGAGTATGGCCTACTTCTAGAAACTGATGCTCAATAATAATTTTGTGGCTTATGGCCGTAGATAACAAAGCCTTAGACATCACACAATTTCTATTCTGATATTTACATCCATCACTGTAAAATAGTATTTGAGGTGTTTTCGAGGAATACACTTTCAGCAATACAACCTTTTCAATTAAATTCAGCCATATGCTCGCAAACTCTTCGGAGCCTAGCCCTCCTTCAGTTTCGTTCCATAAGAAACAGTATCCGTTTCTATCTTTTAAATTGTAAAATGTTAAATTATGTACCTGTAATTTTGTTCTATAATACAAACTACTAATTTTTGACTTAGGAACCATCAGAACTGCTTGCATATCAACAGTAAATACGACATTTTTATCACTTTTGTCTCTTTCTTTTTCTCTCCTAGCCTCTTCCTTTTTCTGTTGGTGCTCTAAATATTCTTTTTCCGCTAAATTTCCAACTTAAAACAATTAACATTTTTCCCATTGGTCCTTTTTTGGAATGTAAAAAGCCAAATTTTTTGCGTCGAAAGCATTACAAAATGCAGCAATAGAAAGACTCCGCATATCACGACTTTTGCACCAATCCTTTTTATAAAACTGGTAAACGACATTTTTGTTTGCCACTCTGGTTGTAAATATTTTTTTGTGGATGTGGCGCGACAGTAATAGGACTCCATAGTAGGCAAAGAATCCAAGAATAGATTTAGCTCCTCGCGATCCTTAGCGGAGAGAGTAGAGGAAACTTTTTGGGTAACAGAACGACGGGCGGCTACGACAGAACTACTGGAGTCTTCAGAAAGTATTTGTTCATTTTTCCAATGAAGCACACTCCATCTTCCAATACCGAGAGTATTAAGAAACATAGTTCTGCATACTTTGCTTCGATTGTCTTGTTTCTTTAGATAATATATGAAAGACTGATGTCTCCTAGACCCTTGATCAGATTTTTTCCCCCGATATCTTTTTATTGGAACTAATGTTACAAGTCCTGTAATGTATACCTTTTTTTGTTTCTAGTTCATTTCCCAAAATTTTTAAAAATATATTTTCTGTCATCTTCTGTAAAAGTCCCACACTTAAAAGTACCACGTTCCGTTTGTCTGCAGTTGCACCTTTGTCTTATTAGTCTTGTCTTATTAGTTTGGTTTTTTCGGTTTTTTCTTCATAATCTCATGTTTCTTTTTTTCGTTTACCCTTATACCTTTTACCAGACTCTCTCAATTTTTTGTTTTTCTCTGTAAACCAATTAGACTTTTGCGTTTGTGATCTTTTACTTATTTTCTTGCTCTTTTCAGGGTAGTTACTATCAGTTTCAGAATCTGAATTTATGTCATAAGGAACTAAACCCGTTAGTCCACTATTAGCAGTTGTCAGATCTTAATAATCACTTGTTATTGGTGAAATTAAAATGGCAGAACCCCGTTGATCTGGAACATCTGACATCTGTAACAGTAAGTTTCAGGTCAAAACCATTATAATAAAACTCCGTTTCTTCATTATTTTTCGTCTACACTGAATTAAATAACGCCCACCAAGTGAAAGAAACATACATATGTACTTACCCTTTATTTGAAAAATGTTCCACTAATTCACATAAATTGAACCGATTTTAAAAGAATTTCAAGTCTTTACCAGAAAAATCACAAAAAATAAAATATAATTTTTCGCCTAAATTCAACGGTGTCTAAAAAAAATAAGTTTTTTAAATTAAACTGACAATTCACTAGAGTGTTGCCCATATTACAATAAAAACAGCTAATTTGGAGTTTTTAATTAACAAAAAAAAAAAAAAAAGAATATCAATGTTATGGACTTAGCAGTTTTTCTTACAAAAATTTTTCTATGCTTGGGTTTAGCAGTTTTTCTCATCAGACCTTTTTACATACTTTGAAACTCCAATTGAAGAAAAATCATACGTTGGTAGATGTGTCATCCCATTCTCTACCGAACGGCATCAAAGCCTCACTTTGCCTAAAAAGTGGATATATCAGGTTTGCATATTAAGACGACGATATATTAAATATCTTACTTAATGTTTCAAAAAAATAATCAGCCGTGTTTTAAGCACATTGGCATTATTTCAACTAAGTCTGGAACATTATTATTTTTAATGAAAATACAAATGACTTTACTTCTAACACAAAAAAAGGTATACTGAAGTTCGATAACAAATTACCTACTGTAGAAGGTTGAGCAGGTAAAACATTTTGACCAAACCTGGTGAATCAGTCGGGGTAATATATGAAATAGTTATATAAAAAACAATATTCATAAATTAATTTACCAGCAGAGTTGAATAAAACACAGTTTCAATGCGTGTGATGGAGGTTTAAGTCGCCAATATAAACAATCATTCAAGTTATTAGTTAGTAAATTGAGGACAGGTCTAAAGTTTGTAGGGTACATTGGGTTATACGCAGAAGTAAAAATTACTGAACGTCTATTTTTAAAAACTTGAATAGAAATATTTTTAATATTATGTGTTTTTATCTTATGAAATAACTTATGATATATGTTACTTTTTACCATTATGAGTACACCTCCTCCGTGAGTAAGTCCGTCTTCTTTGTATATTTTGTAGCCTACAAGTTGAAGTTTATAATGCGTTTTTAATAATGTTTCGTTGATTAAAAGAATATCAACATTTTTGTCATGAAGAACTAGTTTGAGCTCTGAAACTGCTGACTCTGTCGTTATGTCTTGAACATTCTAGTGCGTAACATAAACATTTTGGGAGCCTGTTAAATTATATGGCATGTTTAAGCATCATAGCCAATGCTTTTAATTTGGCAAATTTGTTTTTACATTTTTGCAGTGCATCCACGGCATCAAAGAGTATTTCTCTAAGCCTTTCGTTGGAAAAATCATCGTCGGTGTTAACAAGGAATTTGCTTTTCGAAACTTCAGTGTAAAGCCTTTTCTTGCGAAAGCTTGAATAACGAATATTATCTTTACCTTCAAAACTTGATACCTGAGGAAATTTGCTTCATCAGCTTTAAAATTTGCGTAAATTGGGCGCTTATTAGACGCTCTAGTTTCGGCCGTTACATGCTGGCATTTTTCTTCTTCCATCTTGAGTGTTTTTGTTTAATGTGCAAACAGAAAAATCGTGATTACCTGAGCATACGTCGACTCGGTTACAGTTCCTAGCTTCGTGACCATATACTGAATATTTGGCGCATTGAGAAGAACCTTTAATTCCACGAAATGGTCTTTCCAATAAAAAGATATAATGCGAAAATATCTAATTTTCATTAGTTTGTGTTTTGAAACATGTTGTCTGTCGGACTCGATTAAATATTATACATTTCTCTATTATCTCGTCGATCGAGGAGTCCATCTTAAAAATGTTGCCGTCTTTTAGCTCAAAAGTATATAAGCAGAACTTTCTGTCCTTAAGAATTCGAATCGCTTCTTCGTAGCGAATAGGAGATTTGTTTTGTTCCAAAGGACATCCTTTTGAACATACATTGTTCACCAATTTATCCAAACACAAATGAAAAACTATGTATAGAATTCACGATTGTCGGTGGAACTTTTTCTATGATTGAAATTTCTTCGTCTATTTCATCGGATAACATATGAAATGTATTACTATTCGAAGGTCTGTCAGAAAACTTACGTAGTTTGAATTTGGTGCATCTTTTTTTCTGACGACTCATAATCAAAATAGAGCTTAAGAATTAAAAACAAGAGTTTTTTTGTCTTGATAAGTTAAATTTAATTCAATTTTTCGCTTTACATAATAAAATTAAGCAAAAATAATTCAGCTGCCGTAACGATGCCACCTGGTAAAATTAATTCGCCCTACTTTGTTAAAATATCCTTACGTTCAACTAATAATTTAATAAAAACAAATTTATTTAGCACATAGCACAGCTCATGCCCTTTCAAACTGAGCTCATAACTATCAATATGATACTGAAAGAGCATCTATAATGTTATGAGTAAAATAGTAGAAAGAATTTAAATGAAGGATGCAGGAATAAAGAAAATGCAGCATTGCATTCTTTTAGTGTCTAATTTTTCCTGTTAGCTTTAGAAAACCTTTGTATACATTTCTAAATAATTTTTCTTTCTCAAAATTTTTTTTGAAACTAAAGATATTGAACTTAGGCAAAAATTAACAAAATTCATTTGACGCTTATATTAAAGTATACTCCCACAAAAGGGTTGTGAGGCGAATATGTAACCTTAGAGTCTTGGTCGTAGGTTTTTGAGCTTTTCCTTAACGAAAGTAAGCAAGATTGATTAGGGGAGCTTTCTTTCCCGTGGTCCGATTTTTTTGTATTTATCAAGCTTCAGTAGTTTTCTAAATTAGAAAAACTGCTAACCTTCAATACCTTAAGTGGTGTAAAACAAGGATGTTTTTCTCTCCGCTCCCTTTTATCACAACCCTTAATATTATTCTTGCATATAACAATGATCAAAACCTGGATATTCAAAAGGGAATAAACCAACAATTCGAAGATCGACTATATTGTTCTGCTGGCCACAACTAAAGATAACATGCAGAGGAAGATTGACGTCCTCTCTTAAGGAGCGGAACAATCCGGGTTATGAATAAATGCAGCAAAAACAAAGTGCTTTACATTAAAAAGTAATGCAAAACAATCACTTGAAATGAGATAAAGATTTATCTGAGGTTCAATTCTCTTTGCGATCGTCACAGGAGTCTTCAATATGTGATCCCCTGAGTATGATCATGTTTGGCTACTATTCTACTATCCGAGTGATTACGTCAATCTGAATGCTTGTAGATTCGAAAATACAGACAAAGTTCTCAGACTTCAGAGTGCAATGTAAGGCATAAAACAATTTGGTATGGAGTGTAACATGACCTAAATAACGTTCTGAAAATGATTGGTTTCAAGCAGTATCGAAATTTTTATTACAAAAAGGTTTCTAATAACCGATAAAGACAAGTTTTATTACAATCTTAGCATTGAAATATCACGTTAAGGAAAAAACTTGTCCTGTAACAATGGGTCAAACCCAATTCACTAGGGAATTGGTTCAATAACATAGAATGAAAAACTGTAAGCCTTTATCAACACCACTTGAAACTCAAGTCATCTGTGACAAAGAAGATTGTAAAACCATTTGTAAAAATGATTATCTATAAGCAATATAAGCTCTTATGTATCTAACAATAACCACATAGTATTCCAGTTAGCCCAAATAAATTCGAGTGCACATGCAGAGCATATACAAGGAGTCAAACATATTCTACGCTACCTTCATTATAGAATGGATATGAAAATCTTATATCAATATGGTGAAAAATCGGTAAGCTGATTTATCGATTCAAACTGGGCAGAAATGCTTAGGACCGTAAGCCTTGTACAGCATTTATATGCTATATGTTATATAGTGAAAATTGCATAACTATTTTCAAATTCTATAACGCCATTTACATTGAGGAGTGTTGAAACTACTTATAATATGGCAACCCTAAAAGCAATGTGAAAGCATTAAACACTTATTTTCCTATCTTTACTCTTTATTCCTTTTTGTAAAAAATTAAACGTCCTTTATTGAAACCTAAAATTGACATGCTTTTTGAAACCAGTAACCAAAAAATATGTTTTAATCTGTATATTCTTATAAATAATAATTTCTCTTTGCTTTAAACCTATGCTGATTTATCTATTGTTAAAAGTGCAAAACACTATATCTGGCTTTTACTACATATATATGTATTTCTTGCAAAGAATTGCAAAGAACCACTTACTTCGAGTCAATAACAAACTTTTACATATTACATATATTTACTTATAATTTCTACTCTTTTTTAAAGCAAAAATTCATTACTTTTCCCTTGTTCCTTTTTTGCAACACTGATCCTTTTTTTGTAGTTTAAAGAATTTATTGAGTTTCTTTATTGCTGCAGAAAATTTTGCCGAAAAAAAATTGTTTTTAATCCGAAAACATTTTTAAAAATTTAATCAAATGGATAAAGCAATAACTAAAATTAAAACTTATCTTTTCAAGTCTGTATCAGAGACCTTAGATAAAAATAAACTTTAAGTTTAATAATTAATCTTTTTTTCTAGGCTCGAGCCATTTAACTTAAAGTTGACAAACAAAAGTAAAAGGAAAAGGAACTAGGTTTTTTTCTCACTTGAAAGAGAATAAAAGCCAGTTTATGTGTAAACAAATAATATAGGGCATGATTTTTTTTTTTAAACAGAAAGCGGAGTGGAAAAACTTATATAAAAGTGCAAAAATTCTTTCCAAAAAAAAACTTTTTAACGATGTTCAGTGTGTGAGCATGTCATTAATAGAATAAAATTTGTTGGTTGTAGTTAAAAAGTAAAATAAATAAATAAAAAAATCAAAACTGACAGCGTTAATAAAACTCATGTTAAATGCTTCAAAAAATACAATCAAGATCGTTTACAACAAATATAATGGTAGCATTAAACAAATGTGTTCCTTTAGTGAAGGGCATAATAATAACAAAAGTGTATAAAGTAAATGTGTTAAAAACCTGACCAAACATTGATAGAATTATGGTACGAGCTTAAAAGTGATTTAATAATTTTCAATTTAATGCGGACGGCTGCTAACTTAATACAAACATAAACATAACTGTATTTTTCTAAAATCAGCTTTAGTAAAGATGTTTTACCGAAATTTCAACAGTAGAAAATTGCATACAAGATTATGAGAAAACATCTGCGAAATAATCGCCATTTTAGTTATCCGATATAAGGGAGATGGGAGAAACACGATTTTTTTAAGCTTAAATAAAGATGCTAACTAAAGAAAACTAAAAAATAATAAAAAGTTATATAAGAACACTATTTCAGTTTTGAGGCTCATAAAAAATGATAACGACGCAGCCTGTGACAATCAGATATTTGCAAGACTAATTGTATGTCTAATTTGAAAGAGAGGATGAAGAAATGAAGAACAATTGTTGTATTTGAAGAATATTGTTAATTGTAGGCATTCAAATAATTAACCAAATAATAATATGTAACCCTCGGATGTAAAACGTCCCGGTAATTTTTTTAATAGCCGCTTAATTTGGAAAAGACACATAGAACCAAAATTGACGCAGATAAAATTTATAGCTTAGACTGTAAGATTATTTTTTCTTAGCTAAGAAAATATAAAAACTAAATATAAAATTCTACAAGCAAAATGCAACACAATAATTGCAGCAAAAATAAAAATTTTTTGTTTGCTGGAATTAGTTGAGAATCCTCATTAGGTTTAAGAAACGAAAACTCTTTTTAAGTATAATAATACTAAAAATTATAAAAACAATTTTATACTAAATTAAATGTTTTATCTTTTAGAAATTGTAACATTTTATTCTCCAGAATCCCGTATTTACCTGTTATGATTAATGGACTTCAAGTAGTGTTCGTTTTTCTTATTTTATTCCTTATGCAAAAAAGGCGCCCTGGTATTTTTAGATGGTGGTATGATAGAGGTTCAATAGAATCAAATTAAATTCAAAAACTTTGTCAGCAGATCTATTTAAGTATAATTATAAAAACTTTTTTAAGAAGAAGTTGGAAAAAGCAATAAAGCACTATTTTATAATATTACAAAATGTGGACGCCGTAATTTTTTTCGTTATTTTAAACTGTTATTAACATATAGAGTCCTTAAACATGTTAAATAAAACTACTTTACAAAGAAGAAAATAGAATTAAGAATGTCTACATACATACATAAAAAACCCAAATGTTATTTATAAAAATTTTTAATTTTTGAAGAACCAACTAACCAACTTTTTTTCAATATTAAAATTTTAAAATCTGTCTTTATGTGTACGCAGCCAGCTGGTGGAAAAATAATTGCAACATATATAAATTTGTAAATATTAAGGTATATGTTTTCTTACAAATGTTTAAAAGTAAAATAAAATTGAACTTCAGCTAAAATTTAATTCGTTTGTTACAAGGTGAATTCTTATAAGGTGGCGGCGCCGCTACAAAACAACAATAAAAAAACAGGCGTTTAAGTGTATGGTAAACTTCACAATACATTTAAATATTGCTCTTTTCTTACCCTTTTTAAAAACGTTTTTAGTAAACTTTGTTTTTAAATTGATTTAGAACCCTTGTTAAATTTCAATTTTAAAGAATATTAAAAAATAATAGTGTGTTCATACACTTTTATTGAGTCAATATTCTGTATATTGACAAAATTAGTGTGGTTTAGACGCAATTGGCTTGTGTCTGACGACTAATTTCAAAATTTAACTTAGTTTAGATGCAATTGGTTTTTGTCTGATGTTTAAATTTCAAAAATTTTTTTTAGTGTAGACGCAATTGGATTTTGTCTGAGGTTTCTGAACATTGTTGTATTTTAATTTCTACTCAATATTATAATAATTTCGTGCTTATTGCCCAAAAAGTTATCGAGATTTTGTATGGAATATCGAGCTCAATAATGACTTTTATTGAGAAAACCTGAATATTGGGTAATGTGTGAACAGGCTATAACTTTTTTGTATTATTATATTGAAAATTTTTGAAAATCAACCTAATATACATATATAAAACACAGTTTAGTCATAATGAAATTTGAAATTACGTAATTTTGCATACATTTTACCATTGCCCAAATTAACTTTTTTTACTTAATTTCAACGAAATCAACTTGAAATTACGATAAACAACCCTGTTTGTTGTGTAAAATATTACTTTGTGTGCAACAATGAACTTATTTATAAGAATAAACGTATGTACCAAGGCATATTAATTTAACAGTTAAAGCAGTTCTAAAACAACTACAATATTAAAAAACAGAGTGTATTTTGTTTTTGTAAGATATGTTTTCAGATGATAAAAATATAATTTTTTATTTTTTTAAATGTAACCACTATTGCACTTAATTTGTTTTATATACTAACACGCAGTAAACTTATAAGTTTATTTTTTAACGCATCACATTAGTCTGTACGTGCAAAGTATCTAAAGCATTACTTTAGTATTTTTACCTTTTTAGTAGCAATTAATAATAGTACACTTAACATTATATATGTATGTTTTTACACATGTAATTTTTTTCCAAAAATTTTATCTCAAAACTGTTTATGTTTATTAGTAAAATTTTGTTACTACCAGAATATTTCTTATGTTTACAATATATTTATCATAAGGACTAAACTAATATTTCTTATCTTAAAATAATGTTTGGGACTAAAATATAAATATAATATATATTTACCAGACGAAAGATTATGATCTGGTAAATATATATTTTTATCATAATATTTATACCATGTATGATGATGAGCCTAAGTAACTTTAACGCACGTACAGACTATTGTAATGCGCTAAAAAAATAAATATATATAGGTTGATTGCGCACATAGAACGTATGGGTTTCATTTAACAAAATTCCATTTTTGTCGTCGTAATTCGGTCATTTCTCCCAATGCGCGCATTAGAAAAAAATGAATAGTATTATTATTTTTAATCATTTCACAGAACTTATATGCGATAAAGAAAAATACGTATAGAAGCCGTGATGAAATCAAGCTTCATAATATATTTTTAATCATTTTCTTGTTCTATGGAAGTTTTAAATATATATCCACGACACATGATATTAAAAAAAAATTCTAGGAAAATAAAAAGTGTTAACAAAATTTGATATCTGAAAACATCAACAAAAAATATCACCTGATCTAAATCATGTTATAAAAAAATTTAATGCACATTTTATTTCCAGCCGATACTTGCCAATTTGTTCACGTTCTGCTAATTATCTAATAGTCAAAGAAATCGTTTCCAATTTTAGGTCAGTTCATGTAAACAGCTTATTGTTTAAATGAGATACTATCTTACATTCTATTTTTGCAATAATAGCCATTCTGAGTTTAGTTTTACCAATTTTTCATACGCTAAACTTATAATATCCTAAATTAGATAAGTGTCTGTAAAAAACAAATTCTATTTGTAAAAAATTAATTCACATTTAATTTTCAGCCAGCACTTACCAAGTTCTCCCAGTTCTTATCAACAACAATCCCAAAAAAGGGAAAAACTACCAAGTGAAAAAAGTACGTATTTTAAATATTAAAAAGGGGAAAAACAATTGACAGTTTTGGGAATTTTTTCCTCATATATTTGAAGGGGAGTTTGCGCAAATATAAATATATAAAATTATATTATATTATAAATTTGTTTTGAAGGTCGAAAAAACAAATAGACAACAGGTGCAACATTTGCTGATCTTATTGCAGACACATCTCGGAATAGCTCGTGGATTTTTAAGGATGACAAGCAAGAACTGCAGAGATTCTGGCAAAAAGCTGACAAGTATGTGCGCGAAAATTTGCAAAACCAGATGGGAACAGGTGGGGCCGAAAGGGAAACTATATGTTTTCAGAAACGGAACAATCCATATATGATTTGATAACAATCAAAACATTTATTGAAGGTGTTCTGTATACAACCGCCGTCTGGATCCTCCAAAAACTTTGGTAATGCCTGAATCATCTCATGAAACATATGTAGACATGTTGCTAGTTCCACAAAAACAGAACGCTAAATATTCGGCGCGAACTAAAGATTATGAAACGCCAAAATTTTTTCCCAAAATCAAAGTAAAGTGTGGCGAGGGAAACTGCTGTCCATGTTCTATTAGCCGAACTGGCCGTTCAAAGGGATAAAAAAAGCAGTAGTTTATATAAATGACCAAAAACAATCTACTAAAAAATTTATCGATCACTGGATAACATCCACGTTTTCCAAAAAAAAAACGTATTTTCAATAATCAAAATTTAGCAAAAGCAAAAAAGCGGGTAAATGCGGATTTGAAAAATCGCTCATCTGCCTTCTTGCAATCCTTTGGCTAGTTTTTCACCTCTTTTTTTCTTGAGTTTTTAAATAATAAAAAGACTTACAAAAATTAATTTATTCACACACACAAACTTCTTTATTTTTTCTTATTAAATAGGAAGTAAAATATCAAAAGCAAAACAGCTATTTCCGATTTTCTCCCAGGGAGATTAGAATAAGGCTGAATTTCCCCGGGAACAAAACATTGGAAAGGGAAAAATTTTCCCGGGAATATTCGTAATTGGGCTGAATATTTGCTAATTCACATTTTATTTTTCGCCAACACTTACCAATATTTGCCCACGTCTGCCAATTTTCATTCAAACTAAATATATCTCTCAGTAGGTAAGTGACTGCAAACAAAAAAAAAAAAAGAAAAAAAAAACAAATTGCAATATTAAAAAACTAATGCACATTTAATTTCTAGCCTATACTTACCAATTTGTGTCCAGTTCTACTAGTTTTGCGCTAGCCTAAAAATAAATTCTAGTTTTAGGTAAGTGTCTGTAAACAAAACAAACTAATACACATTGTTTTCAGGCAATTTACATCCTAATCTGCTTGTTTTCCACTAGCCATTACTCACCAATTTGCTTAAAAATAAAATAATTCAGTTTACTTACCGATTTAATTATTTAATTTTAATAAAATTTTACCTATTGACAAATTTTTATTTGTATTTTAGCTGTCATTGGTTTTTTGTTTGTGTTTATAGAGGTAGAATTGTATGTATAGTTGCTTGCTTTTTCGCGTTATGTTTGAGGATGCCAGTTTTTATTTTCTTTCTTATATTTAGGGGTTAATCGCAGATTGATTATCCATTTTTAAATGTCAGTGTTAAGGAGTCTGGTTATGTCTGGGCCTTACTTTTCTTTTTGCTTGCTTGAATAAAGACTGAACAGTTTCACCACTTTTTAATTAATACTTTACATATATATATAAATATATATATATATATATATATATATATATATATATATATATATATATATATATATATATATATATATATATATATAATAAGGAATATTTAATGTATATATATATATATATATATATATATATATATATATATATATATATATATATATATATATATATATATATAAAAGTCGCGCATTTTTCAATACGGCTTCCAATAAGTATTCAATAAAATACAACAGTCTGGCGACGAGTATAAAAAAATATTGATTTACATTGTTCTTCAAAGTCCAACAACAATTAGTGGAATAATTATCAAAGATGGCAGTTGGCGACAACTTTAGTGCAAAACAGCACTATTAACACTATGCTGGTTCCCAATTTCAACAATTTCGATGGGGTATCTTATCAAAATTACATTCAACGGTTTACAAATTATATCAATATGATGGAAATTGATGACAATAAAGATTATTGCACAAAACTCCTTCTAAATTCAATTGGCTCTAAACATTTCAATAAGTTGACAGCACTTGCCGCGCCAAAATTAGCAACAGAGCTGAACTATGACAAATTATTGAAACTGCTGGAAAATTGTTTGGTGCCAAAAAGAAACGTTCTAGTGGCACAGCACAAATTTCTTTCAAAATATCAGAGTGAAGGTCAATCAGTAGCAGATTTTGTGGCAGTTCTTCGCACGGATATTAATGAGTGTGAATTTGTGTCCGATTGTGGGTGAAAAAGTTCTATTACAGATGTGTTTTTTAGGGCACAATTCATTCGAGGCATAAATGATAAAAATATGCAAGAACAACTGCTTCAATCGAAATAACAAGTTTGGTGAAATTGTTTTTAAGGCTGTGGCTCTTGAGACGGCAAGATGTGATGCAAAAGAGTAATTACAAGTGCATCAGGTACCATTATTAACAAAACTGCAAACACAAGAAAGAAAGTGTATAAACTAAAGCTAAAATAAATTTCGAGAAATTAGGAATTGCGGAGTAATGTTTGCGTTGTGGTAAAAATTATCATTTTGCGCGAAAATGTCAAAGTGAAATTTGTGTACAAAACACGGGCACGTAGCAAAAGTCTGCTTTGCTTCCCTTTTGGAGGATAGTTCTAACGTTGGACCTAAAAAAAACACCCAGTACATGGGTAAACTCAACTAACCTAGTACGTTGTGGAAATTAAGTCTACGACATTAATAAAATTGTCGATGTCTACAGCAGTAATTACATAAACGCAAACTCGAAACGCTACTACGCGAACATTTCAATAGAGGGTAAAGTTGTGAAATTACATAAAGGCTTTAACTTTTGCCTAAGACACATAGGAGATTCTTCAGACAATAAATTTTATATAAATGAAAATCTAACAGCCACAAATTTCAACATCCTCCGTGCTGCAATTAAACTTAGAAAGCAAAATCAAGGCCTAATCTATATAAAAAAAATGCAAATAGCAATATTATACTTATTGACAACATAAATGATCTTAATTGCTTATTTCGGGATCCGGAACCATTGGCCTCTTCTGATGGCCTTGCTAGCAATTCTTCAAATTAGTTCTGTATGGCTTTATTTGATCACAATTTTTTGTTCATAAACTCCTCAATTATTTATTGTTTTATGTTTAATTATTTTTTAATTTTTTTGTCAGTATATATTTTATTTACCTCATTTGTTATAAATTTTTAAAATTTTTTTTCAAAGGCTTTGTTTTTAGACAGATACAAATTTACATTTAACTTCATCTCGCGCGTTACTTTTTCAAACAGTTACCACATAACATATGTGCAATAACTATAGAACATTTTCCGGAGATAGCACAAGGCATATGATCAAAATTCTCGTTAAACAAAAGAATGGTATCAACATTTGTCATATTTATGCTGAAAGCCTTAAAAGGAAGATTAATGAATTCAGATTTATGTTTGAAAACTCTTCTGTCGACTTCATTTGTGTGTCTGAGACCTGGTTCGATTCTAGTGTTACAGATTTGTCTGCCGCATTTAATGGATACCATCTACGGAGAGTAGACAGAGAGGGTGGTTATGGTGGCGTTGCCATTTATATAAAAAAGGGTATCAATTTTAATATAAAATGCACCTCTAAGGACTTGAGCGGTTTTGAGAATTTGGATGATGCTAATCTCCCTAACCTTATTGAATACTTATTTATTGAAGTAAATAATGAAGGAAGTAAATTGCTAGTAGGAAGTGTTTATAGACCAAACAGAAACATTAATGTTAGAAACCTTTTAAAAACATTGGAAATACTAGCTGTAATGTATGATGATGTTTTAATAGCCGGTGATTTTAATTCTAACCTCCTTGAAGATTGTAGTATTTTGGACGAATTTTCTGCGCGAGGTTTAATGTTACCTAATACCACACATCCTACCCATTTCACTTAAACAAATGACACACTTTTAGATTTATTCCTGGTAGCTAGTGCATCTAATATCTTACTTTATGATCAGCTCTCTGCGCCATGTTTTTCTAAGCATGATTTAATTTTCCTGACCTATAATTTTCATTTAGTAACACCTATTCAAACGTTTACGTTTCGTGACTTTAAAAATTTGAATTATAGCCTACTTGAACAGGAATTTTTCAAAATCGAATGGAACACGTTATATAATTTAGACTCTGTTGATAAACAAATCACATTTCCCGAAAATAATCTTAACTATTTATTTGATTTAACAGTACCTCTTAAAACAAGGACTGTCACAATTAGGCTTAAACCTTGGTTTTCTAGTGAAATTAGAGAATCTATAAATCAAAGAAATTTTGTATACGGTAGATGGAAAAGATTTAAAACCAATGAACTACGTGAAGATTATATAACTGCTAAAAGAAAAGTTAACAAACTAATTAAGAATGCTAAATCTGAATATTTCGCTGAAAGGTTCTCTTCTGTTTTAAACACCAAAAAGACATGGCAAACCATTCGTGATATTGGTATCGGTAAAACTATTACACAGGAACCCGGCACAATTGATGCTGATATCTTCAATGAAAAGTTCTTGAATATTCCTATGGTAGAAACCAAACTTAGTTATTACAACAACACGCCTGACAGCGGCATTGATTCGATGTTTTCTTTTGTACCTGTGGACCAATAAGACGCTTTGGAAAGTTTATTATCCATCAAATCCAATGCGGTAGGAGCGGATGGAATAAACCCGAAGTTTTTAAAAATCCTTTTGCCACAGCTACTTCCTTTAATAACTGTTATTTTTAATAATATACTCATCAAATATCAATTTCCTTCAAAATGGAAAACTGCTAAAATTGTACCTGTTCCAAAATCAAATGTCGACTACAGACCTATTGCCATACTTCCGTTCTTATCTAAAGCATTTGAAAGAATTATGCACAACCAAATTACTCTTTTTCTTAACACTAATAAACTGCTCACCAACAGGCAATTGGAATTTAGAAAGAGACATAGTTGCATAACAGCACTGGTAGATGTTTCTGAGGAAATTCGGAAGGAAGTAGATAAGGGTAAAATTGTCTTTCTAGTTCTATTAGACCATTCCAAGGCCTTTGATACTATTGACCATAAAATCATGTGTTATAAGTTAAGCAAGTTTTTTCACTTTTCATTGACGGCTGTACAGTTATCGTCAACGTATCTTTGCAAAAGACACCAGTATGTTGAAACTCAAACCAGAAAGTCAAAAGTACTTCCCGTGCAGGGCTCAATAGTTGGATCTCATCAATAATTGGGCTTATGCAAATGGATTAGGAATTAACCCGAAAAAATCAAAATGTATTGTTTTTCAAAAGAGATCATCGCAAATTAATAATCAAGCTATTAAAATGGTGAAATCGACAAAAAATCTTTGAATCATTTTCAATAGTACCATTTCTTGGTCCGATCACGTTAACTATGCTTGTGGTTGCACATTCGGTATGTTAAGATCTATTTGGCCAACTCAATACTGCACTCCTTTGAAAATTAGAGTTCTCCTTGCAAAAACTTACCTAGTTCCCATATTATTGTACGGTTGTGAGCTTTTCGCTAGATGCGACGCTGCCAGTAAAAAGAAATTAAACGTCACATTTAACAGTATCATTCGTTATGTTTATGGTCAAAAAGACACTCTAGAGTGTCAGCATTTTCCCCATTGTTGTTCGGTGTCAATTTTGAAAACCTGATTAACCTAAGAATTTTAATGTTTTTGCACAGAATTATGTATTCCCAGCAGCCAGAATACCTATACAATAGACTCTCGTTTGCACACAATTGCAGAGGTAAAAGAATTAGAACTTTGTCATATAAAACTCTGATTTCACAATGGCACTTTTTTGTTTTCGCGGTAAATCTCTGGAATTCGATTCCTTATAGCTCCCAAATCTTAAGTAATGCGCGACAATTTAAGGTAAATCTAATAAAGCTGTTTTCAGAATGATTACTTTGTTTTTATTATAGTAATAATTGAAATAATTTTTTACATGTTTTACAATTTTTTTTTTAGTTTTCTGTATGTACATATGTATGTGTGAGAGAATGTGTTTTCATGAACATTGTAACGAAGTTTTCTTCGTTCATATAAGTAGCTACTAAGTGTGAAAGAAATTTATATTCAGTTAAAGAAATATCTAATGAAATTACTTTATTTTGTTCTTACGAAGAGAATTTATATTATTTTCATTATTATCTATCGTTATTATTTTTATACTTTTATTATCAATAATAAATTGTTATTAGTAGAAAAAGTATTATTGGCCTTGAATTGTAATTATAAGTTAAAGATAAAATGTAAATGTAAATGTAGTAGTTTAGAGAAATGTGTACGATCTGTATAAGAGAACCAACTAGAAGAGAACGGTTAATGTGTAAGTGTGAGTTATATCTGCTCACATGCTCTGCCCACTTATGCGAATACTGATAAGTGTAGTGTTGGTGTATCCGTCATTACATCTTTAGTTGAGCTTGCGCCATCAAGGTGTGTGGACACCAACGTAAGTTTTTATAGCTTCGCTGGTTGAAGTACACCAAGGAATGTAAGCAAACTCAAGGTAGTGGTAGAGGGTTCTACTGGTTAATACAGCCATAGTTCCCAGACCGGTAGTAGTAGTGGTTTAGGGCGACTACTGGTTATGATAGCCATAGTTCCCAGACCTAGATGTAGTAGTGCACAGAGAAACCACTGGTTAATACAGCCATGGATCCCAGGCGTAGTGAGGACTAATACACTAACAATCAAAAAAGAGATATATCAAGCTTAGTTGAGACGAGGTCAAGGAGAGTTCTTTTCCTACCGCCAAACCTATCAGACGTCTGACGGGTACTCTGCGACACTCTGATCTTTTTTTTTTTGTTTCTTCCAGGACATAAGTTTCTATAGATTAAGAATTAAGCTTTGTAATTTAATAAAAGGAGTCAATAAAAAAATGAAATTTTAAAGACTAAATTGGCTGGAAAAAAAAAATATTTTTTTTATAATTCTGGCTAACCCTGAGAACTATCCAGGAATCCCCGTTATAAATGGCGCCCGAGCAGGGACAATAATAAGAAGAATATAATTAAAGAATAAAATTTAATAATAATAATAAAAAAAAATTATTATTAACAAAACTTAATATACAAAAAAAAAAATTAATATACATACACATTTAGTCATAAGCAATAAAAATAAAATTTAAATATAAAACCTTAGAAGTCAATAATAAATTTTAAATAAACGAATTCGCTGGAAAAGGCCTAAATAGGAAATAAAAAGTGTAGCTGCAGTCTAAATAGACTACTCGTGGCGATGAGCCGTGCTTTCATAAATCTGGTCAAGAAGGATGCTTTGAGCACATGCCTTAAGGAGCTGGGCCTAAGTGACGAAGGTAACATGGATGAATTAAGAAGTAGACTTCGAACCTTTTTGGACAAAGGGGAAATTACACAAGATCAAGAGGCATGTATTCAGAAATTGAGGTTAACCTGCGATCCCACATCATCAGGTAAAGATTTAAAATTGCCGACTCTTCCCACTTCTCGTGCTTCATCCCCATTAAATTCAGGCGGAGAGCTTATGTTAAATTTGCAAAATGAACCGGATATTTGTGACAAAATTCGTAAGTGGGGCGTCAAGTATGATGGTGGTAAAGACCCATTTATTTTTTAGAGAGAATAGAAGAGCTAGCCATATGCTATTCGTTTACACGTGCCACATTGCTGAATGCCATGCCCGAATTGGGAGAAGCTTTAACCTGGTATCGCAATAACTACAAAACCTGGCAGTCTTACAGTGACTTTGTCGAAGATTTTAAATTGTTCTTTTTACCTGTCCGATTCTTTGAGTCTCTGGATGATGAAATTAGGAATCGTTCACAACATCCCAATGAAAAGTTCGTCGATTATGTTACTGGAATACAAACCTTAATGCGATGGGCGAACTTCTCTGCAGATGAACAGCTCGAGAGAATTTTCCGAAACTGTCGCTCCGAATATAAAATGTATATAAAACGACGCGATTTTAGCAAGTTAAGGGAACTTATAGTCATGGCTCAAGAGTTTGAGAGTATTAAGTCTGAGGAAGTGTCGCAAAAGAAACCCATCCGTAGTGTGCAATCTGTCGTGGCTTCTAGAGCTAAAATCGTAATTTGCTATCGGTGTGGCGAAACTGGACACACACGAGCAGCATGTTCGAATCCCCAAATTTTATTTTGCTGGGATTGTGGAAAAAGGGGTGTTCGAACCGTTAATTGCTGCAGGTCCGGATCGGGAAACTCCCCAAGAGGTCCTTTAGCAAGGGAAGTAGATCTCTAAGGATGCAACCCTTGCCAATTTTACTATCTCTTGATGACCTAGTACGCTTAAGGACCAGGATAACGATTAAACACAAAACTTACTGTGCTTCGGTAGACACTGGTGCAACGCATTCCTGTGTACTTCTAGCAGTCGTGGAAGAATTGAAGATACCTGTGGGTGAGTCAACTGTAAATACCATTGAGTAAGCGGACGGTTCTAGGATTTCAGTTGAGGGTTCCGTAAATATCTGGTTCACATTAAAAGGTATAGCACACCATAAAAGCTCTCTGGTGCTGAAGACCAGCATTGACCCAATTATAATCGGAATGGATTTTATAGAACAATCAGGCTGCGAACTACACATAGCTCCCGGGAATAAGGCCAAATCCTATCCAGAGCTAGGCAAGAACTTAGGCCAAATTGGTTTATTACAACATTCTCCGAGTAACGATACAACTGACGATGACCAGGTGGAACAAAAAGTCAACGAGTTTCTTGAAAGGGAGCTCCCGCGTTTTGACTCGATTTCTGGATTTTCCAATGTAACTGAACATGTTATTACAATGAAGCACTCCCGGCCATTACGCCAGAAGTATTGCCCTAGAAATCCAGCAATGAAAAAAATAATAAACGAACAAATAGATGACTTGTTGAAGGAAAAAAGGATTGAGCCATCGAAGAGTCCGTATAGCAGTCCAATTGTGCTTGTCCGAAAGAAGAACGATGAATGACGCCTATGTGTGGACTATAGGCAACTGAATGAAAATTCGATTCGGGATGCCTATCCTATTCCTCAAATCAATTCCATTCTTGAAAAACTACGGAACAGTAAATTTTTGACCTTCGTCATGGATATTGGCAGATACCCATGTCTGCCGAAAGTAAAAAATATACTGCCTTTACGGTTCCAGGATGTGGTCTGTTCCAGTGGCGTGTAATGCCATTCGGCCTTCATTCTGCATCGGCTACTTTCCAGAGGAATCTCGATGAAGTTATAGGGCCAGAACTGGAGACGTTTGCATTCGCATACCTCGACGATATAGTGGTTATGGGAAGTACCTTAGATGAGCACCTAAACAACCTGAAAACTGTTTTCGACCGCCTAATAGCGGCAAAATTACGAATTAATAAGGAAAAATGAACGTTTGTGAAGAAACAAATAAGATATTTAGGGCAAATCGTAAGTGAAAGCGGTGTACATACCGATCCGGGAAAAGTAAACGCTGTCCTGGCGATACCTGAACCCACTACCTTTTATTAATACTGCAGCGTGGTATCGACGGTTCATACCAAATTTCTCTACACTAACCAACCCCTTAAACAAATTACTCAGAAAAGGGCAAAAATGGGAGTGGGAAAGTGAACAGAAGGTGGCATTCGTAACGGTTAAGCAAAAACTAGTAGATGCACCAGCTCTTGTTTGTCCTGATTTTAACCTTGCCTTCGTACTACAAACAGACGCGAGTGATGTTGGCCTAGGTGTAGTTTTGACCCAGGAGTTTCAAGATGGAGAAAAGGTTGTTGCTTATGCCAGTCGTACACTTTCTGCCGGAACGGAATTACACAGTTACGGAGAAAGAATGTTTGGCAATAATTTGGGGTGTTAGAAAAATGAGGCACTACATAGAGGGTTATCATTTCATTATTGTCACCGACCACCAGTCCCTGAAATGGTTAAATTCCATCCAATCGCCTTCCGGTAGAATTGCGCGATGGGCTTTAGAAATGATGCAATTCGATTATGAGATTCGATATCGTAAAGGTAAATTAAATGTTATTGCTGATTCTCTTTCTAGGGCGCCTCTTACTCCAGAGGAGAAACATGGGCCCGTTCTCCAAATTCTCAAGAATACCGAAGGTGAAGGCGATCCTTGGTACTTGCGAAAACGAAAAATGGTACTGTCAAGCCCTGAAAGAGTACCAGATTATCAAATAGATGAAGCTGGAAATTTAAGAAGGCACATCTATGATGGCTCCGCCCACAATGATAATGATCCCGTTTCCTGGAAGTTGGTTGTGCCCAAAGGGGAAAGATGTCGAATGCTAAAGGAGTGCCATGATCAAGTAGCTGCTGGTCATTTAGGTATTAACAAAACAACGGCCAGAGCAACAAAACTCTACTATTGGCCAGGCATATCGCGAGACATCGCCAAATATGTTCGGAAATGTGATCTGTGTCAACGATTTAAGCCTCTACAACAATCACCGGACGGGAAAATGCACACAACTTCTGTTTCTCAACCATGGCACACCGTATGTGCAGATTTCGTTGGACCAGTTCCTCGGTCCACGCACGGAAATACAACACTGGTAGTGTTTCACGACAAATTCACTATATGGACTGAATTTGTAGCAGTGAGACAAGCTAGTAGAAAAGCTTTTATAAAAGCTTTCCGTGAGAGAATTTTAGCTCGTTTTGGCGTACCCCATATTCTTCTAACTGACAACGGAACACAATGTACGAGTCACGAATGTCAAAAATATTTCAAATCTATTGGTGTTAAACAGCTATATACCGCTCCTTACTCACCCCATGAAAACCCCACCGAGAGAGCCAACAGAACCGTTAAGACGATGATTGCACAATATACCCATACAAAGCAAAGGACGTGGGACGAGCAGTTACACGAATTTATGTTGGCCGTAAACTCAAGCAAACAAAGTTCCACCAACTATAGTCCAGCATATTTGGTACAAGGAAGAGAACTAAGACTCCCTAGTAATTTGTTCATTGAGAAAACCCATTCTGAAACCACAGATGCTTTACTTCAAGCCCATGAAAAGGCCAACCTCTTACGGGAAATCTTTCAAATAGTAAAAACCAATCTACAAATTGCAGCAAATACGCAAGCTGCACACTACAATTCAAGACATAGTGAATGGGCTCCACGGAAAGGTGATTTAGTATTAGTTAGAAAACGTGTTCTATCCAAGGCTATTGATTATTTTGCTTCAAAATTGGCACCTCGATTCGACGGACCGTATTTGGTAGCGGAATTCATTTCTCCGGTCATAGTACGGTTAGTCAACAGATATCTTCCCAGGCTATACATCCAAGATCTAATTTCATCATCGACCCCACGACCAGATCCGCTAGCAAATCTCATTCAAACATTGGGGATAGAAAAGGACGAAGAAGCTGACTGGCACGCTACTATAATCCGTGACGCCTTGTCTCTCATCGAGCCGATACAACCTGGTAAACGCACCCGATTTCAAGTTACAATCCAAGATGCCTCTGTCGAAATACTCATTCGTCGCTCCTTAGACGTTTGGATTATCCTCAAGGAAGAAACACTTATCTTCCCGAAGCCTAGAACCGATAGGATAATCGAGTCTCCCCATCACTAAAAATAAAATTAAAAAAAAAAAAAAAAAACAAAAAACAAAACAGGAGGGAGATGTAACGAAGTTTTCTTTGTTCATATAAGTAGCTACTAAGTGTGAAAGAAATTTATATTCAGTTAAAAAAATATGTAATGAAATTACTTTATTTTGTTCTTACGAAAGAATTTATATTATTTTCATTATTATCTATCGTTATTATTTTTATACTTTTATTATCAATAATAAATTGTTATTAGTAGAAAAAGTATTATTGGCCTTGAATTGTAATTATAAGTTAAAGATAAAATGTAACTGTAAAATATAAGAGAAAATGTAAATGTAGTAGTTTAGAGAAATGTGTACGATCTGTATAAGAGAACCAACCAGAAGAGAACGGTTAATGTGTAAGTGTGAGTTATATCTGCTCACATGCTCTGCCCACTTATGCGAATACTGATAAGTTTAGTGTTGGTGTATCCGTCATTACATTTTTAGTTGAGCTTGCGCCGTCAAGGTGTGTGGACACCAACGCAGGTTTTTATAGCTTCGCTGGTTGAAGTACACCAAGGAATGTAAGCCAACTCAAGGTAGTGGTAGAGGGTTCTACTGGTTAATACAGCCATAGTTCCCAGACCGGTAGTAGTAGTGGTATAGGGCGACTACTGGTTATGATAGCCATAGTTCCCAGACCTAGATGTAGTAGTGCACAGAGAAACCACTGGTTGATATAGCTATGGATCCCAGGCATAGTGAGGACTAATACACTAACAATCAAAAAAAAGATATACCAAGCTTAGTTGAGACGAGGTCAAGGAGAGTTCTTTTCCTACCGCCAAACCCATCAGACGTCTGACGGGTACTCTGCGACACTCTGATCTTTTTTTTTTGTTTCTTCCAGGACATAAGGATATTCGCTGGTTGGTTCGAGTTTCTATAGATTAAAAATAAGGCTTTGTAATTTAATAAAAGGAGTCAATAAAAAAATGAAATTTTGAAGACTAAATTGGCTGGAAACAAAAAATATTTTTTTTATAATCCTGGCTAACCCTGAGAACTATCCAGGAATCCCCGTTATAACATGTGCACATGTTTGTTTATTTTCATGTATACATATGCTTTCGTTTATATACATATGTACTATGTCCTTGATTCATGTTGGAATTCTTTCTAAAATTGTTTATTAAAATACTTTTATCGTCTATTTTACATTGTTTTTTATACACATATTATAGTATTATATTTATTTATTAATAATAATTTTGTATTTTTTTTTTAAAGTCAAATTTTATATGTTATGATCAGCTTATATAATCAGTTCTACTCTGCAAAATAAGACCTACAGTCTTGTGTGTGGAACAATACAAATAAATAAATAAATATATAAAATTGTGTGTTTCTCTAATTACAAAGTTTCATTACAAATGCGCGATAAGGTCACGGCTATTTACATCAAAGAGCGTCAAATTCCTTATTGTTCAAGAGAAAAGGTATATAATGAGCAAGACGTTTTAGACTAGGGCTCACCACTGGTGGTCATTCCGAAGGCGGTTGGGGGTGTAAGTCTTTGCGTAGACTACAAAGTAGTACTTCTGTTGCCTTGACCTTTACAAAGTGTATTTGCATGTTCCATTCGATGAACAGTCATCTGCAATTCACCCAATTTGAACTCATCGGGATACATTTCGCATGAATCTTTCGGTATTAAAACCGCGCTTGCTGAGTTTAATAGAATCATCGACCAGATTCTACGAGTTTTGAAGACTGAATCATACTTTGACGACATTGTGAGTCATTAGCTGAATGTAAAAATAATTTTAAATCTTGTATGGCTCAACTTAAACAGTATGACCATCATTTGAACCTTGCGAAATGCACTTTTTTTTTAAAGCAAATTAAATCCCTGGGTCATTCTGTCGAATACAATAAAGTACAAAAGTCTTTTTTCAAAATAAAGGCTATAGTTGAGATGTTACAACTAAAAGGAGTGGATGATGTGTACCAGTTCTTAGTTTTGGTAACATATTACGCCAGATTCATATCTAATGCATCTACACTTATTACACCCACACGTCATCTGTTTTATTAAAAATTCAAAATTTAAATGGAACTCTAGTTGCCAAAAATCTTTCGATCGCTTGAAAAAGGAGAGCGCCAGTGATCGCGTTCTTATGCCAGGGAATTGCAGGAATTTTGTCCCACATAATTAGTGGAGAGAACAGTCCAATCGCTTTTGCATCGAGATCGTTGACGCAGGCTAAGCAAAATTATGCACAGATTGACCGAGAGGACTTGGCGATCGTGTATGCAGGTCAGCACTTTCATGAATACGTCTATGGTAGACTTTTAAGCTCGTTATGGATAAGCAGCCATTGTCACGAATTTTTCATCAACATTCGAAGTTACCGCAAATGACATCCTTAAGGCTTCAAAGGTACGCAGTTTTTCTGTCTAACTCAATTACGATATAGTAACAAAAAGAAGCAGGAAAAATATTAATGTTGACTGTTTATCTAGAGCACCTTTGCCGTCAGAGACGATGCCAATTCATTTTGTGGACAGCGAAGAACACTCAATTTTTCTGGCAACCCTAAATCCAATAAATTCACATCAGTAAAATTTCAATTCCATCCGAGATGCAACAAAAACAAATGAAAACTATCAAAAATCATTACATAATTACGCCATTATTACGTTCCGGACACCGAGTATACTATTGATTCAGACATTTTATTCAAGGATATAGGGTCGTGGTATCAAGTACGCTTCAACAGGCTGTTCTAAATGAGCTCCATTTTACACCTATTGGTATAACCAAAATTTTTTTATAAAAGTTATTGCACCAGGGCATCCAGCAATAAACGGGTTGGTCGAGTATCCAGACCCTTAATAATGCCTAGCAGTCATGGCTGACGACCCATCACCTATCTCAAAGAAGATTCGAGAGATACTTTTTCGATATAGGGCGACACCTCTAAGGAATGAAAAACCACCATCTACCATCACTATCTACATTACATTGTTCGGCTTGACAATGGATTTGTTTATAAGCGCCACATAAATCAACAACGTATCTCTAACATACCTGACTCGACACCAGATTGGCAGTTCAATTCCGATTTATAAATCTCTTTAGAAGATCAACAAATATGCTACCTCCAGTTTTTTACCTCAATCGGCAACTCAGACACACACGGGAGATAACGCTTCAACAGAGTTAGAACAGTCGCCGAGTCCTCAAAATACAGAATCTAAAAGTGAAGCAACGCCAAACCAACGCTCATATAGTCGACAGAGAAAACCACCGCGATATCATAACGATTATGTCAGATACTGAGTCCGTCATACACAGCGACATGATCTTCTTAAGCGGGATAGAAGTGTTGAGATCTCATTTTAACGTACAGGACGCTTCACGTACTTCACTTGTTCTTTTTGCTTGCTTTAATAAAGGCAGAACAATTTCAACATTTTTATAAGAATACTTAAGAATACTTATATATATATATATATATATATATATATATATATATATATATATATATATATATATATATATATATATATATATAT
The DNA here is from genome assembly GCA_937654795.1 of Cistogaster globosa. Lineage (NCBI taxonomy): Eukaryota > Metazoa > Arthropoda > Insecta > Diptera > Tachinidae > Cistogaster > Cistogaster globosa. The sequence goes on from OW569405.1 coordinate 43,075,436, forward strand.
ATATATATGTTTATTTATACATTAAATATTCCTTATTGAATTAGAAAAAGGTCGTGCCTGGAGTAAGTATTCAATAAAATACAACAACATACATTGATATATACAAACATATATGTATAAGAACATTTATGGTTAATTGTAAAAACTACAAGAACTTAAATATTTTTCATTTATTTTTTGATATTTTATTATTTGTAACTTCCATTTTGATTAATAATACGTAATTACTCAAGTGCCAAATAACCCAGTATAAACACTTAAGTTTCATTCGTAATTTCAGTTTGAAATTACCTAATTTATTCTTTCCAAAAGAATCTTATTGATTGCTTAGTAAATTTTTTATAGTTTCATATTTAGACAACCTTCATTTTTTATTAAATGACAGCATAAAGTCACTTACAAATGAACTAATCATTTTATGTTCAAAATTTTAATGTAGTAAGTCATAGGGGAATGGGGGAATTTACGGGGAAAATTGTGTATTGTTCTTCTGTTTTAGTATTGTATGATTTGAAGATTTTTTATGAGTTTTAGCAGTTTTGCCATACCAGACGTGGCAACCATTAGTCAAAATAGGTGTAACAATATTTTGTTTTTTAAGTTAAGACTTGATCTCCTGTTTAGTAAAGAATACAGTGCGCAACCACGCCTTATTGATTTGTCACATATGTATTTAAAATGGGCTGACTTCCAAAATGTATTAATACAAAGTTTGTATACAGTTTTGCTGCGGTATATAGATCTTGTACATATAACAAAATGCGAAACAAAGCATCAATTTAGAAACTGATGCGCTTGTTGCTCGGTTGCAACGTTTCTAAGACTTGTCTGCGACATTTTGAAATGGTATGCATTGTAAACATTTAGTGTCATGGCACACTGTTCGAATACAAAGCAACTGACGTTTTGGAAGTCAGCCATGTTGTTAAAATAAGAGGTTCTTAACTAACATAATACCTAAATATTTTTTATTTACTAATAGAAATAACATTTCCTTGTCACTACAAGTTTTGGGAAGGAGTTCGTTTTGGAGATTTTTGTATGAAAAATTAAAGGTTGGGTTTTATTAATGTTATTTTAATTTTACATTTATTGAAATGTTATTGGCTAAGTTTATAGTCTGTTGCATTCTCTTGACTATTGCGTTTGATACCTTGCTACAACATATATGTAAACGCATTGTCGTTAGCATAAAAAGCTGCTTCTTAATTTCTGCGAATAGGGAGAAAGAACAGACCCTTGTATAAACCTGATGGTATTTCACTTTCACTAGAGTAATTCCTATCGACACAGACTACAAATGATCGGTTATTTAAAAAGCTTCAGGAAGTTGTGTCCGTTAGGATGGTGTCTATTTATATGGTATTATGCAGGTAAATTGCCTGATGTCTGTCATTTTAATTGAAGGTATATAATTTTAATATTTCAGTCTTTTATAATTGGGTAAATAAGTATGACCATCTGTGGGTGTTTTCCGTTTGTAAGATTATTTTAATAATTTTAGTGGCGTAAAAATTGTGCCAGAGCCTGTATTTACCTGTTCGTTAACAATATCTCCGTTAAACGTTTGTGTTTTGTATATTTCCATGTTTTCAAGAATGTCCAGTCTTCGTCCTTTTTTACTAGGATGTATTAATGTCATATATTCATCTATTTCCCTTGGATCGTGCTAATTTTTGCTAAGGTGTATTGCGAAGTTAGAGCCTTCTCTTTTCCGTTTATATGATCGTATGTGTTTAGTGAACCTTGTTTTTAATATACGTCCAGTTTGTCATAGGTATGTATGGTTGCAGGTGCATATAAGTCTGTATACTCCGTTGGTGTTAAATGTATCGGTTATTTCTGTAAACGTAACGTAGAGTGTTGCTAGTCTTTAGTGCTGTCTGTAAACCTTCTCTCTGAAAAAGATTAGTTAATCTATTATATATTTGGTCCTGTGTAAGTAAAAATGTGTCGTCGTGCTGTATCGATTGTCTCCTTGTTTTCTTTCTTCTTGTTTTTAGTGTCGTATTGTCTTTTTCGATAGAAGTAAAGCTGTAACCGTTATTTTTAGCTGTAGTTTAAATTGTGTCGAGTTCTTTGTTATATTTGTCAGGAGAAAGTGGGACTGTCTTAAGAACGTAAATCATATGTCTAAGTGCTGCGAGTTTATGTTAGGTGGGATGGTTTGAGGAACTGTAGTCAGTTGTTTGTGTTGTGGTTGGTTTTCTGTATATGTCAAAGTTTCAGGAGTCAATTTCTCGTGTTATTGGTATGTCAAGGTAATGTAAGGTTCCGTCTTGCTCTTTTTCCATTGGGTATGCAATTTTGTTATGTATTGTGTTTAAAGCCGTCGGAATCTCTTCAGCGTTGTCCTTTTCTAGGATGCATATTATGTCGTCTACGTATCTGTAATAATGAGTTATATTATGTTTTTCCATTAGTATTTTAACATGTAGTTGTTCTAAATATTGCGTAAAAATCTCTGTGAAAGACGTGGAAGTCGCGTTTCCCATGCCGAGTCCATCAAGTAATTTACAAATGTTATTGTTAAATCTGAAGTAATTTTGTTTTAGTATCGTTTTTGCAATATCCATTATTTCATTAATATATTAATTGACGTTTAAGTTAGAAAGTATGTTACGTAGAATAGTTAACGTTTCTTGTGTAGGTATTGATGTATATAGATCCTTACTGTCGAAGGAAACAAGGCTCGTGTTTTCGGTAATTTTAATGTCCTTAAGTTTATTGATAAGGTCTTGTGTATTCTGCAACATGTATATGTTCTGAAAATTTATTTTCTCTTTTAATAATATGGTGAGGTGCTTAGCCGAGTTATATGCAGGTGCAGGTTTGTAATTTACTATAGGTCTGATCGGTATATTTTCCGTCTGAATTTTGATTTGTGCTCGAAGCATAGAGGGTCCTGGATTCGTGTTCATGTATATGTATAGTTTACCGTCAGTAAACGTTTTACAGCGTTTTAGTAGGCTGCGTATTTCCTTTTCATGGATTTTTTTGACCAAATGAATTAAATTAAATACCTGTAAAATAATAGAACAGAATTGGTTTAGTGCCATTTCTATGTTATTTGGGTTATCATTGACTTAATTAATGTCTTTATGTCTAATTTCGTTCTCTACCCAGTCTCTAAATTCTGGTCAATCAGCTTGATTATACAAAGGAACAGAAAATGTACTAATTCGTCCATTGATGAAACATGAAATTGGAACATAGTCTGAATTTAACATATTTGGATGGGATTCTAAACGTAAAAAAGTATACTGAGGTTCGATAACAAAATATCTACTGTAGAAGGTTGAACAAGTAAAACATTTTGACCAAACTTGGTGAATGAGTAAGTAATATATAACATAGTTATATAAAAGACAACGTTTAAGGTGCCAAATATTAAAAATAATTTAAGGTATTAGATAGTAAATTTAAGTTTGTAGTGTACATTGGGGTATACGCAGAAGTAAAAATAAAATAAAATAATTAATATGCAATGCTTAAGTATCATACCCAATATTCTTAATGTATCAAATTTGTATTGACATTTTTGCAGTGCATCAAGGGCATCGAAGAATATTTATGTATTAAATTTGCAAAAAAAGAACTCAATAAAATAAACGTTTATAAATTTAAAAAAACGTAACAATACGTTATTTAAATAATGTATTACTATTCATTATGTAAATATTCGTAAAATTTTAGGCTTGCATTTAGATTCTAAATAGACTTTTAAAAGTCATTATAATTATTTAAAACAAACCTTAGTATCTAAACTCAACATTATTAAAAATCTTTAATCCAAAAAAAGACATATGCACTCAAAAAGTGTACGTTTAGTCACCTCTTTAGATTTGCCAAAAATCGGTTTTGAAAATTGTGAAAAGAATTCTTAAAGCCTCCGTAAGAGTAAGTCTTAGAGCTCTTAGATTACGCCAGCAAAAAGTCTTCTTCTAAAAGTAGGTTTGGTCCCGTTGAGAATCCATGCTAGCAAATTAAAGCTTTAACCTAGCGATTAAGTATTGGGCGGCAAATCGTTGTTATTTCTTAAACACATCGATTGACTTTATAAAAGGAAAAATGATTTTAAATGCCCTTCAACGCTTTTCCAAATATTCAAAAGTGGAAAAAATTTATTATTCAAAGTATTAAAGCTCCTCTTTAAAATAGAGACCATAACTTCCGTTTTATAAATGGTTCAACAACAACATCCCATGTGGGATTTGAGGTAATTAGTAAAAAAAAAAACTAAAGAATGGTCTCTTGCTCAAACAAGCCTCCATTTTTGAAGCCAAATCAGATGCAATACTTGAAGCTTAATAAAAACTAAGTTATTTGCACTCATAGCGGTTCGGTTTTTGATGCTGCTGCAAACCTGACAACTAAAGACTTCAAAATAATAACAATTCAATAACTATTCATTCAGCTAAAACTTAAGTTTAAACTTTCGTGGATACCAGGCCATACTGGAATACACGGCAATGAAGGTGCCGAAAAAGTAGCAAATGCTGTTAACTTATACCCTTCTTAGCAGTTTATATTACAATCTAAACATTTTATAACCAGAGAAGCAATAATTAGACTTAATTTAGCTTTGCGAAAGAAAAATGGAAGATATAATCATCTCTACAAAGCAAGTAACTCAAGCAAATCCCTGAACGAACTGGCATAAAAACAGATGTTTTATAAGGCACCGACCTACACACACAAGGCTTACTTTTAAATATTTAATATCTAGGGATCTTTAACCACAATGTTTGCAGTAACTCAATCTCTTACAAAGATGCGTTTAAGTATATGCAAAACTAATAAATATCTAAGGAAATTGTTAATGTAATAAAAGATTTTTTGCAAGCTATTAATATTAATAAACATATTTAGACACATCCGCTAACTTTTATATCTGCGTAAAGTTATCCTATATAACTTAGAAATAAAACTAATAAGAACAAATTATTATTTCAACAATTCCATGAAGAATTTAACTTAAAGAAAATTGTGTTAAAAAAAGGACAAAACTTCCTCAGCCACAAGTAAAGCAAACAAATGTATGTGATATAAAAGTTTGCAGGTGAGTAATAGCGATTAATCTATTAAAGAATGTTTTATGAGCAGATTATGCATTGAACCCGACTATATGTAATAGAATTTTTTTTAGCCACACTGCTGTTAACGTGAATAGTGACCAGTTACACATGTAACTGAATTAGTCTGGTGTACTTGAGTTGGCAAAATTGGAAAAATCGAAATATAATATGAGTTAAATTATTTTAGAAATCAATTGATTCCGCTGACAGGAGACTCATAATTCACCATTTAGATAAGAGCCGGTAACGTAATGGAAAGATTATGAAAACTTAAAGAATAATATTAAGGGTTGTGATAAAAGGGAGCGGAGAGAAAATACATCCTTGTTTTACACCGCTAAAGATATTGATGGTCAGCCGTTTTTTTCCTAATTTGAAAAACTACTAAAGCTTGATAAATAGGAAAAAATCGGACAACGGAGAAAGAGAGCCCCTCAGAAAAACTAATCTTACTACCTTTTGTTCAGCGAAAGTTCAAAACCCCACGACCAAGACTCTAAAAGTACATTTTTTTAATTCTATTTTGACTATGAGTAGTCAGAAAAAAAGTGTTGGGGCAGTAGCCCCAAATTCAAACTATGCGAGGTGTTCGACAGGCCTTCGAAAAGTAATAGGCTTCATTTGTTATTCGATGAAGAAGAAGAAGAAATTTCAATGTAAGAAAAAGTTCCAACGAAAATCGTGAATCCTACACATAGTTTTTCAACTGTATTTGGATTAATTGGTGAAAAATATATGTTTAAAAGAATGTCCTTTGGATCAAAAAAAATCTACAACTCGCTGTCTCGCTACGAAGAAGCGATTCAAATTTTTAAAAACAGAAAGCTCTACTTTTATACTCTTGAGGAAAATGTTTTTTTTTGGTCTACCTCGATTGATGACAGAGATAATAGAGGAATAGTTTGATAAGAGGCGGAATGTATAATATTTAATCGAGTTTTAAAATACGAAGTAATGAAAATTAGATGTTTTTGTATTATATCTGTCTATTGGAAAGACCATTTAGTGGAGTCAAAGGTTCAACTCAATGCGCCATTTAGATATTTTTTATTATATCTGTTTATCGGAAAGACAATTTCGTGGAATTAAGGGTTCTACTCAGTGTGCCAATGTTCAACGTATAGTCACGTTGAAATTTCTTCTTCTTCTTCATCGAATAACAAATGAAGCCTATTACTTTTCGAAGGCCTGTCGAACACCTCGCATATTTTGAATTTGGGGCTACTGCCCCAACACTTTTTTTCTGACTACTCATAGTCAAAATAGAATTAAAAAAAATGTACTTTTAGAGTCTTGGTCGTAGGGTTTTGAACTTTCGCTGAACAAAAGGTAGTAAGATTAGTTTTTCTGAGGGGCTCTCTTTCTCCGTTGTCCGATTTTTTCCTATTTATCAAGCTTTAGTAGTTTTTCAAATTAGGAAAAAAACGGCTGACCATCAATATCTTTAGCGGTGTAAAACAAGGATGTATTTTCTCTCCGCTCCCTTTTATTACAACCCTTAATATTATTCTTTAAGTTTTCATAATCTTTCCATTACGTTACCGGCTCTTATCTAAATGGTGAATTATGAGTCTCCTGTCAGCGGAATCAATTGATTTCTAAAATAATTAAACTCATATTATATTTCGATTTTTCCAATTTTGCCAACTCAAGTACACCAGACTAATTCAGTTACATGTGTAACTGGTCACTATTCACGTTAACAGCAGTGTGGCTAAAAAAATTCTATTACATATAGTCGGGTTCAATGCATAATCTGCTCATAAAACATTCTTTAATAGATTAATCGCTATTACTCACCTGCAAACTTTTATATCACATACATTTGTTTGCTTTACTTGTGGCTGAGGGAGTTTTGTCCTTTTTTTAACACAATTTTCTTTAAGTTAAATTCTTCATGGAATTGTTGAAATAATAATTTGTTCTTATTAGTTTTATTTTTTCTTATTTCTAAGTTATATAGGATAACTTTACGCAGATATAAAAGTTAGAGGATGTGTCAAAATATGTTTATTTATATTAATAGCTTGCAAAAAATCTTTTATTACATTAACAATTTCCTTAGATATTTATTAGTTTTGCATATACTTAAACGCATCTTTGTAAGAGATTGAGTTACTGCAAACATTGTGGTTAAAGATCCCTAGATATTAAATATTTAAAAGTAAGCCTTGTGTGTGTGGGTCGGTGCCTTATAAAACATCTGTTTTTATGCCAGTTCGTTTAGGGATTTGCTTGAGTTACTTGCTTTGTAGAAATGATTATATCTTCCATTTTTCTTTCGCAAAGCTAAATTAAGTCTAATTATTGCTTCTCTGGTTATAAAATTTTTAGATTGTAATATAAACTGCTAAGAAGGGTATAAGTTAACAGCATTTGCTACTTTTTCGGCACCTTCATTGCCGTGTATTCCAGTATGGCCTGGTATCCACGAAAGTTTAAACTTAAGTTTTAGCTGAATGAATAGTTATTGAATTGTTATTATTTTGAAGTCTTTAGTTGTCAGGTTTGCAGCAGCATCAAAAACCGAACCGCTATGAGTGCAAATAACTTAGTTTTTATTAAGCTTCAAGTATTGCATCTGATTTGGCTTCAAAAATGGAGGCTTGTTTGAGCAAGAGACCATTCTTTAGTTTTTTTTTTTTTTACTAATTACCTCAAATCCCACATGGGATGTTGTTGTTGAACCATTTATAAAACGGAAGTTATAGTCTCTATTTTAAAGAGGAGCTTTAATACTTTGAATAATAAATTTTTTCCACTTTTGAATATATGGAAAAGCGTTGAAGGGCATTTAAAATCATTTTTCCTTTTATAAATTCAATCGATGTGTTTAAGAAATAACAACGATTTGCCGCCCAATACTTAATCGCTAGGTTAAAGCTTTAATTTGCTAGCATGGATTCTCAACGGGACCAAACCTACTTTTAGAAGAAGACTTTTTGCTGGCGTAATCTAAGAGCTCTAAGACTTACTCTTACGGAGGCTTTAAGAATTCTTTTCACAATTTTCAAAACCGATTTTTGGCAAATCTAAAGAGTTGACTAAACGTACACTTTTTGAGTGCATATGTCTTTTTTTGGATTAAAGATTTTTAATATTGTTGAGTTTAGATACTAAGGTTTGTTTTAAATAATTATAATGACTTTTAAAAGTCTATTTAGAGTCTAAATGCAAGCCTAAAATTTTCGAATATTTACATAATGAATAGTAATACATTATTTAAATAACGTATTGTTACGTTTTTTTAAATTTATAAACGTTTATTTTATTGAGTTCTTTTTTTGCAAATTTAATACACACAATTTAATTACTACTTTAATTAAATTACATTTTAATTAGACGATTATTTACTTATTCGCAATTAGTACACAAAAATACGCGATGACAACTTTGCCACTGTTTACCACAACATCTTCATTGGTTGACGTTTACACTAAGAGTGAATCAGCCAGGATGGCCGTTGCTTTATTTATACCCAATGTTAAGGTTCTTATATATGCTAGATCTTTCTCCATTTTTTAGTAGAATATTTCTTTACTACGCATTTATCATTTAAAACACATGATGATTATTATTTGATTTTGAAATTATTATACAATGTGTGTTTTTCTTAGTCGTTGTGCAATGTAGGTTCTTGTATAGTTGTGTGTTGTGTTTAATTTTATTTTTATTGCTTTATGTTAGTTGCTTTTGTTTTGTGATTAAGAAGTTTTAGAAGAAACTTCTGGCTTTGTAAACAGACACAATAGGTCGGTGAAGGTTACTATTATTTCTTTTTATGACCCAAGTAAATCGTCATCGCAACACCGCTGCCCGTTTAAGCCTTTTCGTCCCGAATAGGCCCAACATTACCTTTGCCATTTGGCCAGCCGTTCCAGGTGAAAAACTTTCATTTTTAACCACGGATTATGGTATCTTTGTATCCGATAAACCACATCATTTAATTTCTTGATCACCTTGTATGGTCCCTCCCAGTGGGTTTGCAGTTTAGGAGACAGTCCTTTCTTGCGTTGTGGGTTATATAGAAGAACCATTCGTCCTTTAGTAAATCCCTCTGTGCTTGCTGCTCGATCATACCTGGCTTTCATTTTATCGGTGGATATTTTAATGCGGTTACGGACAAACTCATGAAGCTCATGCAGGTCTTCTTGCGCTTGAGGAATATTCACATTGTCTTCGTCTGCAGGTCTCGGCTTAATACAAAATTCTAAATCTTTTGGCAGTTTTAGTTCTATTCCGAACAAGATTTTTGCTGGACTACGTGAGGTTGAATTATGTACCGCTGACGGATAAGCTAGTAGGAACTTTGGTATATGCTCATCCCAATTCTTTTGGTTTGCACTGACTGAGATATTCCTATAGGGTACGATTAAATCTTTGTACCATGCCATCAGACTGTGGATGCAGCGGTGTCCTTTCCTATTTTTTATACCATATACGTCACACATTCCTTTGAATATGGCCGATTCAAAATCTCGTCCCTGGTCTGAATGCAGTTCTAGTGGAACACCGTATCGATACATCCAATTGTTAACAAGAGCGACCACTACTGTTTTGGACTCTTGGTTTGGAATGGCATACACTTCAGGCCATTTGCTAATATAATCTATCACCACTAGTACATATCGGTTTCCAGAATTACTAACAGGGAATGGACCTGCTATATCAATAGCTATTCGCTCAAAGGGGGCACCTGCGTTGTATTGCTGAAGCTTGTCAAGACCCTTTCTTGTAGGACCCTTGGCCGCAATGCACTGTTCGCAATTCGCTATACAATTGCTTACGAATTGCCGGCAGCCTACCCAGTAAAATCGTTGCTTTATTTTTTTCCTTCTTATACCCATATGACCTCCGCTGGGAGGTCACTACTACTACTTCATTGTTGGCACAACAATTAAGTCCGTTGTGGTTTTGCCATCTGCACTTTCGGCCTTCTGTTATTTTGCTTGGTCAGTATAATTTTTTTCAAAATTCAGTCCTCAATGTGTGTCTTCGACCAGTCTTCGCTTGACCCAATTTGGGTAAGACGCACGTCAATGTTGAACTCCTTTTTCTCGATATTTGTGCAGTTCTTGCACTCTACATTGCATAACCACCTTGAAAGGGCTTCAGCGTTGTTGTGTTTTTCGCCTTTTCGATGCACAATACTTAAGTCATAGTTCTGCAGCCCTTCAACCCGGCGTGCAAGCTACCCTTCAGTGTTCTTAAATTGCATCAACCAACATAATGCGGAGTTGTCCGTCTTTAAGATAAAATGTTGACGATATAAGTATTTCTGGTAAGGTTTTACACACTCCAGCACTGCCAAAATCTCCCTTCGTGTAATGAAGTAGCTTCTTCCGGGCTTTGAAGGTACCCTGCTATTGGCTACTATTTGGCCTATTCTGTACCCTATATCTCCTGAGAAAGCACTCCTCCTATTACAGAGCCGATTGAATTCGTGTTCAATATGAATTTCTGTCCAGCTATTAGATAGGCGAGGACTGGTGCCGTACACAAAAGTTTCTTGAGTTCCTGGTACGCTTCTTCTGCTTCATTACTTCAGTGGTTTGGTTGCGCCTTCCTGGTCAACTCATGCAAGCTAGCAGCCACTTGAGCAAAGTTTGTCACAAGTCTCCTGTAGTATATGCAAAGTCCCAGGAAACTACGCAGCTCATGAAGATTTTGTGGGCGTTGCCAGGTCTTTACTACCAGTACTTTGTCTTCATCATTTGATATGCCCTCAACTGTTACACGATGCCTAAGTATTTGACCTCGTAAAACATAGCAAATTTTTTAACTCTTAATTTAAATCCTGTAGCTGTTATATGCTTTAATACCTCATCCAGGTTTGAGAGGTGTTCCTCAAAAATTTTCCCCATCACGATTATGACATCCAGATACACTAAGCACGTTTTCCAATTGAGACCCTTAAGCACACGTCCCATTAAATGATCGAAAGTAGCTCGAGCGTTCCAGAGCCCAAATAGCATCACTTTGAACTGCCATAAACCAGCACTCGCGCTAAAGGCAGGTTTCTCCTTGTCTTTATCGGCTATTTCTACTTGCAAATAGCCGCTCTGCAAGTCCAAGGTAGAGAACCAGTGAGCCTCCTGTAGTCAACGCAAAACGTGATACTGACATCCTTCTTCTTTACTAAAACTACTGGCGAAATCCTCGGACTTGAGGATGGCTCAATGACTCCGTTCCGTTCCATTTCGCAGACAAGTTTCTTGACCTCGTTTCGCTTTTCTAGGGGAACACTTCTCGGTGATTGTTTTATAGGCCTCACTTCGCCAGTAGTAGTAGTAGTAGTAGTAAATCTTTATTATTTCATTATATTATTTATAAATAATAAAAATGTAAAAGAAGTTTACATACGGCTTTGACATGGATTTGACGCTACACTTGTCTGCCAATGCATGTTAAAGCCACTTCCTAGCTCGTTAATTGTCTTTGCCCAAAATATGTTTTTTTCCAGAACTTTTACGCTTAATTTATGTGGAAGACGCGACGAATTTAACTTAAAAAGTGTATGATATGAATAGTTTAAACTCAATTAAAATGTATACAAATGGCAGTCTTGTAAACCAGTTTCTTACATTAAGACATAGTTTGGGGTGAAATTTGATAGTTTTAGTATACACCTTATAAAATATCTTTGCACTTTATCCACCTCTTCAAAGTGCATACAGCCCCAAATTTGGGCCCCATATGATTGTATGGAACGACTTACAGCTTCAAATAACCTATACTTCGTTTTAAAAGAAATATTGTTTTTGTTCAGCAATGAGTTTTACGTAACATTTATGCTATTTTTTGCTGCAGTATTTCTATTTAGTATGTGCTTTGTGAATTTCATTTTTGGTTTTAGTATTATTCCTAAATAGTCATATTCGTTATATGCATACACTTTTTTCTTAGGAGGCGTTCGTTATGATTTTTTATTTCCAGAATAGTTAACAAATGGCTTTGATTTTCGCGCCATGGATTTGATGCTACACTTGTCTGCCATTGCATGTTAAAGTCACTTCCTAGCTCGTTAATTGTCTTTGTCCAAAATATGTTTTTTTCCAGAACTTTTACGCTTAATTTATGTGGAAGACGCGACGAATTTAACTTAAAAAGTGTATGATATAAATAGTTTAAGCTCAAATTAAATGTATACAAATGCCAGTCTTGTAAACCAGTTTCTAACATTAAGACATAATTTGGGGTGAAATTTGATAGTTTTAGTATACGCTTAATAAAATATCTTTGCAGTTTATCCACCTCTTCAAAGAACATACATCCCAAAATTTGGGCCCCATGTGATTGTATGGAACGACTTACAGCTTCAAATAACCGATACTTCGTTTAAAAAGAAATATTGTTTTTGTTCAGCAATGAGTTCCGCGTAACATTTATGCTATTTTTTGCTGCAATATTTCTATTTAGTATGTGCTTTATGAATGTCATTTTTGATTTTAGTATCTTTCCTAAATAGTTATATTCGTTGACTATTTCCACAGTTTCACCTTAAATAGCCATTTTTCACGGTAAGATAATCTATCTCCATTCTCGAATACCATTATTTTTGATTTTGTTAGGCTTACTTCGAGGTTCCATAAGTCACAATATTCTTCTAATCTTTTAATCATTTTCTGCTACTCATCTACTTTCTCTGCCAATATCACAAAATCATCTGCATATAAAAGGAGCCTAAGATTCAGTTCATCAATTGCAACGCCTCCGCCTAGATATTCATCTAAATCATTTATACACAGGGAAAATAATAGGAGGGGATAGCAAGCAAGCCTGCTTAACGACTGAATATGTTTCAAACGATTTTGAAAGTTCAATTCCATTCCAAACTCTTGAGTACATTTTTGAGTAAGCGCTATATGAAAAGTTTACCAATTTTGTAGATACACCAAGATATTTTAACTTGAACATAAGAGATTGGCGATGAACTTTGTCGAAAGCTGCTTTAAAATCTTTGAAAAATGCATACACTTCTTTCTTTTCTTTTATTTTCAAGTTTACAATGAATGCCAAATTATAAATATTATCCATTGTGGAGTAACCTTTTCGGAACCTAGGTTGATTTTCATTGATGATGTTATTTTGCTTAGTCCATTGGTATAGACGATTATTTAAAATACCCATCATAATTTTTGCAACACAATTCATAAACGAAAAACTCCTATAATTACACGCCAGGTTCGCGTTACCTTTTTTTAAATATAGGAAAAATTACAATTAAGGTGAATGTTTCGTCGACCTTCATTGAGTTGTATAGGTTGTTGTAGCATATAGCCAATTCTTCCAAAAGTTCAATTGGTGCATTCTTAAAAAATTCGTAAGTTACTCTATCTTCCCCTGGCGCCTTATTTATTTTGGCCTTGTTTAGTACTTCAGTAATTTTATACGTTGTTATTTCTGAGTCTAGAAAGGGATCTTCTATCAGCAAGGACGCATAACTGATTTGATGAGTTATTTGTGCTGGATTCAGTAAATCTCTAAGGAATGATCTAAACCCCGATGTTGGGACATATAAATTTCTTTGTACTTTATATTTTACTGATAAATAATTTTGCTTATTAACGTCATTTTTACATTTTTTATACTTTTTTAACATTTTAAATTTCATTTGTCTTGCGTTTTCACATTTCCAATTGATTCCCCTTTGTTATTACATTTTTGTACAGAATTTTTAATTATATTTATTAAAACAGATAGATTTATGTCGGAATTATTTTCTTTGATTTGAGTTATATGTGTGCTACCTTTTCAATATATTTGCCTTTTTCTTTTACACTCCATCTAAGCTTCGGTAGAAGTATTTCCGAGGTAGTTGCTGATTTTTTGACATTTACATCAAGTATAAAATTTATCGGCAGATGATCTGACCAGCTTTTATCATCTTTAGAAAATTCTCTGATATGTGTTAGAATATCCAATGATGTAGCACACATATCATTAACGGAATCTCCTACCCTGCTTGTATATGTAAAATGTCCATATGCATCACCCTTAATGGCTCCGTTTAGTACTACTAAACCATAGTCATCACATAACTCCATAAACTTTTTTCTCTTGCCGTTAATGATCTTATCTTGTGATTTTCTTCTTCCTAAGCAGGACACCAACTCTGAACCTCCTCTTTTACCATCTGTTGCATTTTGCCAATTCTTACATTAAGGTCTCCAACTACCAACGTATTTTCAGCACCATTCTCAACAAAAAAGTTTTCTACTACTCCAAAATCTTTTTCCTAGTTTGCACCACGTTAATATAAAGGTATATTTAAACCTCCTTATCTACTGTTGTGATATTTATAACATCTATGCCTGATATGGTACTAACTGTCCACTTTCTTTCTTTTTAGTTTATGTTTTTATTTATTCCATACAAACAACTTCCGATAGCTCTCCCATATCTGCTTATTCTGTGGGCTGATTTCCAAAAAGTGTTAAGATCTTTAAAGTATTTTTTAAAGTTTTCGAGTTTTTCCCCACAAATATGCGTTTCTTTTAATACGACAATATCAAAAGAGTTTATGTAATTAAAGAATTCTTTATACAATAATTTATATTCAGCCCATGTATATTATAAGAAAGGACTTTTAAATCTTTTGAAACAATACTATTATTATTTATTTTTGAATTATTACCCATACTTTTACAATAATTAATTTTTAATAGTTTTTTGAATCAATTCTTTCTTTTAGGTTATTATATGTTAGATCTAAACCTGACATGACATCACCATATATAGCCTTTAGAGCATTCTCCGCCTTCTCCGCACCAGACAAAAGCTCCTTATTGTTGTTCCACTTAAACCACTTCCAATTTTAAGTTTATCATTGCGAACGCTTACACGTTGTGTTTTGCTGATGAAAAGTGTGTCTTTTTTCAGCTGTAGCTGTAATGTTAAAACAATTTTATGTGTGTTAACATATCTTGATCAAGATTAATTGATTCCTTAATTTAAAATTTCTTTGCCTTATATACTACTTATGAGAATTTACTAGATTTACAATTGAGTGATTTTCATTTTCTGAGCTCAATTTTACTTACAATCTATTTACATGTATTTTAATCTTAATCTATTAGGGAATCAGAAATATTGAGGGAAATTCCATTTGCTCTAAACATAATTGAGTTCACTTCAAAGTTCAATATTTAAAGTCACTCATAATTTCAAATTCTTTGTTTACCAAAACAAATTCTTCAAAGTGTCAAATATCCGAATTTCATGTCACTTTGTTTCATACATCCCGCTTCTTATTGTGACGTATCAGTCAATCAGAAAAAATAGAACGCTTACTAACAAGAATGCATTTGCTTAAACAAAAGTATTTGAGTGTGTGTGTATGTATGTCATAATTTTCAAGTGCCTGCAACAATTATAAAAATACTGCATGTAAAGCATAATTTGGTCAATAGTTTAAGTCGCTAGAGTCTTATTGCTTAGAATAATTTGAAATTTCATTGAATTCAAACATTGTTTTGAATTATAAGTTAAGCAATTTAATTACTGACCTATTGCAACAAAGAAAAACGACTGAGCACTGGTTTTTGTTTACACACTACACCCCCAATCTTTTAGTTAAAATTTTACAGCTTTGAAGAAGTTTTAAAATTTTAATTACATAATCATTAATAAAGTTAATAAATTTAAACATTTGGATATTTTTATAGAAATATTTTGTGATGATTTTGTGGGTATTTTTATATTTTTTAATTATAAAAGTATTTTATGAATCTTAGTTTATATTTTAATAATAAGAAATACATACAAAACTTTATATTGTAGAATTATTTTCTGTTATATTTCTTTAATAAATTTTTATGAACAATTTTGTTTTTTCCATTCATTCTTATTTCTACATTTACATTGTCTATATTTATAACTTCAAAGGGACCATGATATGGTGCTTCACTTTTCCCTCTATTTTCTACTTTTATTAAAACTAGGTCTCCTATCTTAAGATCTATACTGTTTTTCTTTTGCTACTTCTATAAGTTTTCTAGCGTTTTGTAATGAATTTTTTAATCTAGTCTTTAATTCATTTGCATAATTTTCTAAATCATATATATTATTATTATTATTCATTATTTCCTCACCCGGCGAATTTGGTAATTTACCAAATATTAATTCAAATGGCGAGTAGTCTGTGTTTATATGTGGAGTTATATTGTACGCAAAACAATAATATGGTATCCAGTTATTCCAATTTTCATCATTTACAAATGATAGAAAGTATTAATTGAGAACTCTATGATTTCTTTCTATAGTACCAAGGGTTTCATGGTGATAAGGTGTTGAAGTTTTATGTTCTATTTTTAGTAGAGTACATATTTCTTTTAATAGTTCGTTAACAAATTCTGTACCACTGTCTGATTTAAGAGTTTTAAATATACCATATTTTAATATCAAATTTTCAATTAAACATTTTGCTACAGATTTGGCTTCGTTTGTTTCCATTGGGGCTGCTATTAAGTATTTAGTCAACTCGCATTGCATAGTTAGTATGTATCCGATAATTTTCAGATGGTCGTAAAGGTCCAACTGTATCTATGACTACAGTGGAAAAGCTATCTTTTGGTGTATCTGTGACGCATAGTGGTTCTCTAGTATGTCTTATTTGTTTGTTTTTTTGGCATAAATTAAATCCTAAAACGTACTTTTTAACCATTTTAAACATATTTTTCCATATATATTTTTGTTTTAGTTTGTTTACAGTTTTTCTTATTCCGAAATCTCCTCCGCATGGTGTATTATGATACAATTCAATTAATTCGTGTTTTCTTTTTTCATCTGTTATTTTCTGAAGATTATTATACAACATTATTATGACGTCATTTTCTTTATTTTTATTCATTTTTACTTTAAATTTCTTTATACTTATATTTTTCAATATTTCGTCACTTTTTTCTAGTGCGAATTTTACACAATTTGTTCTGCCTAAAACAGAAGGTAGTTTCTCCAAAATATTATCTAAATAATCGGAATTATCGCTACATCTGATGCGCGTTTTATTTAGAACAGAATCATTTTCAATTTTTATTCCTTTTGTCGACTTTTCTAATATAAATTTCAACTTTCTTGCAAGTTTTATATCATTTATGGATGTACAGTCCCAAACTTTGAGTTGATCAGACTCTTTAGGATTTGTATTACCATTTTCTTTTGATATATCTTTTTTCTTTTCATTTTTCTTTTTATTTTCCTCATTTTTTATTTCCTTATTTTGTATCATTTTTCTTTTCATATTTCTAGTTATCACCAGCGATTTCTTTACTGCTTCATCAATTTTGTCAGGAACCATTGTTTTTAACATATCTGAGTTTAATATTACTCTTGATAGTGCATCTGCGTTAGTGTTATTTTTACCTTTTTTGTAGATTATCTCAAAATCGTAATCTGACAGTTCCAATCGAATTCTTGTTAATTTGGAACCTTGATTTTTATATGAAAATAATGCAATTAATGGACGGTGATCTGTCACTACAATGAACTTTCTGCCATATAAGTATGGTCTAAAAAATTGTATGGTTTATTTATTTCATGTTTATTGAGCGAACGACTCGCGTAAGATATAGGTCTGTCTTTTCCAATTTCACCTTGTGATAATATGGCTCCTAACGCGATGTTGGATGCATCCGTTGTGACGATAAAAGGCTCATCGAAGTTTGGATATTGCAAAATAGGTGGATTTATAAGTTTATTTTTTAACGTTTTTAACGGTTCTTGACACTGTTTTGACCAGTTAAATTTTGCATCTTTTTTGCATAAAGCATTTAAACAATTTGTTATATCTGCAAAGTTTTTAACAAAGCGTCTATAATAGTTGCAAAACCCTACGAATCTTTTGACTTCGTCGGCATTCCTTGGTGTCGGATATTTTGTTATTGCTTCAAATTTTTCTGGATCTGGTTTAATTCCGTTTGCAGTTATTAAGTGTCAAAGGTAAACTACTTCCGGTTTTAAAAAGCAGCATTTACTAGCATTGAGTTTCAAATTATATTGTTGCAATTTATCGAGAACTTTCACAAGGTTTGTATTATGGTGCTTAAGACCACAGCCAAAAACTATTATGTCATCAACGTATAAAAAGGCTTCATAGTCTAAACCTGCAAGAGCTATTGTTAACATGCGTTGAAAACTATTTGACGATATCTTCAAACCAAATGGTAATCTTGTATATTGTTAGTGACCATTATTTGTTGAAAATGCTGTGTATGGACGAGATTGGTGTTCAAGTTCGATCTGGTGAAAAAAACTTGTCATATCCAATGTAGAAAAATATTTCGCTCTGCCCAATTTGTCAAGAATGTCATCCAAACGTGGTAGCGGAAATTTGTCATTTATAATTTTGTTGTTTAATTTCCTGAAGTCAACAACCAATCTCTATTTCTTTTAATCTGATTGTCCTTTCTTTGGTACAAGCAAAAGTGGTGAATTTTACGGGCTTGTTGATGGTTCAATTATGTTGCCTTCCAAAAGCTTTTGTACCTGTGAGTTTATTTCTGTTGTTTGTGCTTGGGGTAAGCGATAGTTTTTTACGTATACGGGGCTTTTGTCATGTAACTCTATAGTTTGTTTGTAAAAATTGTTGGTTGTTAGACATTCATTCTCCATATGTATTTTCCGTATATATTCTTTTAGTTTCTAATATGTTCCCATCGGAGGTAGCATTTGTGTTGCCTCCGGGATTTGAGAGTTTTCCTGGTCTTGTATTTGGTTTACATTATAATTTTTGTTTCTGTCATTCCGCCTCTCTCGGTATTGTTCCAGTTTGTTCGAATGTTATTTCCTCGGTTATTTATATGATGGCTATTTCTATTGTTGTTATATCTTTGGTTATTAACATTATTGTAGTGGTTATAGCTTCTATTATTGTGATTTGTTTTTGCGAAGCACATTTTTGAAAAATGGTTTAATTTTCCCCACTTATGACATTTAACGCCTTCCGCAGGTCATCTTTTGCCATGTTTGCTATCGCATTTTTTACAATAATGTTTTTGGTTATATTGTTGTTAAAAAAATACCTGTTTTTGTCTTACTCTGGATGAGATTTTTTCTCCAATTTTTAGGGCTTCAGAAAATGTGGTTACCTGACTTGCGTCAATTGTGGATATTATCTGTGGATCAGTAAGACCATTTATAAGTGCGTTGAATACTATTTTGCTATTTGTTGCTATAATAGAGTCCCTTTTAGATTCTCCTTCTTCTGATATCTGCAATTCATTTAAATCCGCTATGAGGTTTTCTATTTTCGTAGCAAAACCCATTATCTCATTTAACAATGTATTTGAAGTTTTTAATGGTTTATATGTTGTTTTCAAAATTTGCACTAGCTCGTCAATAGATGTTGGTACAGATATTTGTTTAACTCTATTTTGGACTCGTAACTCTTATCTTGATCTAAAAACAAAGTTGAAAAATGAATTTTGTTTTTCATTTGGTATTGTTAATGAAATTGTTTCCAAATTTGTAACAAATTCATGTTATTCATCAGACCTACCATTGAATTTTGGGACCAGCTTTTTTATTATAGATAATTCATTTATGTCTAAATTCGCCATGGTTCTGTTTTGTATAGACTCTAAAGAGTTTCTTTTCTTAGAATGTTGTTCAAGTAAATTAAGTACCTCTTCCTTAAGAATAGCAAATTTTTCTAATATTTCGTCTTCTTCTATGGATAATTTGTTAAAAGCTTTTTCTATATTCTGTATTTCTAACTGTTTCTCATTTATTGTATTTAAACTATATGGTTTGGTTAATGATTCTTTTGCATTTATTATTAACTGCTCCAATGTTTTTAACGATTCCATCTTTTACCAATCGAGAACGTTTCTATTTTTGTAATATTCATCTGTCTTTCTAATTGATAGTACTGTTTCTAATTCTACTGTTGTTCTGTTAACAATATCTTCTCTAGCAGGAGTACCTTCTATTTCTAAATATTTCCAAAGTCTTGTGAGCATTTCTATACCTGATTCTATTTCTTCCTCGGTGAATTCTAAATTTGATTAGTTATTGTCCATTTTACATAAAAAATAAATTTTTCAAAATAATTTTTTTTTTACTTATTTAAAAGAATAAAATATATTATGGAAATGAAAATTTTAATATATCTTTAAATTTAAAAATTTTTTTTATTTGTTCACTTATATAATTTTTAATTTCAGTAATGCAATTTTTTATTATGTTTGTTATGCTAATTTTTATCCACCAACCCATTGCTATTATTAACAAAAATATTATAATGTAAAGTAAAATTATTTCTTCATTATGTTTACAATATATATTTTTTTAATTACAATTAACTTTTCATATCTTTAATAATTAATTTTATAAGTTTTAATATTTTCATGTCCAAGACTGTAAACAATGGAATTAATATTAGTGCTAAAATTATCCAACCTATACATGCATGATATATCTATTGAACAGTTGCACAATTCATTTCAAAATTGAAAAAAATAGCTTTTGCGTACTAGTAATTAATTCCCCTATTTTTTTTTTTTTTTTTTTTTTTTTTGTTAAGTTATTATTTTAATTAGTTAATTAATAGGATTATTTCCAAAATTAGTTTTATGGTGGTTATAAATATAAAAAAACATGTTTGTTGAAAGATAAACACTAACAATATTAATATTAATTTTGTAAGAATGTCTTGTATCATTTTTATTTTTATTTTTGCTTTTGCTTTTTCTTTTGATCTTTCTTAATATTTTTAATTGTGTTTTTCAGCTCTTCAATTTGTTGCCCTATCTGCTGAGCGTTGTCTGTGTCGTATTTTTGCACGTCCAGAAGCACTTTTAGCTCCTTCTTCACACGATTTAAACTGCCTCCTCTGGATTTGTTGCAGTTTCGTACCGGGAATATGGGGTATTTTACAGCTGGTTCGGTTTTTCTTTTTATAATCCGTGGTCTCGGTCCTTGTTGTAGGATTGCTGGTTTTTCGGATAGGCGACCTTCTTCGAGGAGTCTAGCCCAGCGTTCTTCGGCTTCTTCTTGAGAATCTCATTAAATAAAAAAGAAGAAAAATTTTCTAGGTCCTTCAATAGAATTCAGCTGAGCATAAACTATGTATGCTGTATTCTATTGTCCTTTTTTACTTCATATGTAGCAGAAAGGATAAGCAAATTTGCTATATAGTCCCTTTTCTTTTTTTTTTTAAATAAATTAGGAAGGCAGGATCGCCATGTAATGTTAAAACAATTTTATGTGTGTTAACATATCTTGATCAAGATTAATTGATTCCTTTATTTAAAATTTCTTTGCCTTATATACTACTTATCAGAATTTACTAGATTTACAATTGAGTGATTTTCATTTTCTGAGCTCAATTTTACTTACAATCTATTTACATGTATTTTAATCTTAATCTATTAGGGAATCAGAAATATTGAGTGAAATTCCATTTGCTCTAAACATAATTGAGTTCACTTCAAAGTTCAATATTTAAAGTCACTCATAATTTCAAATTCTTTGTTTACCAAAACAAATTCTTCAAAGTGTCAAATATCCGAATTTCAATTAAAGCATATTTCTTTGTGTGACGTCACTTTGTTTCATACATTCCGCTTCTTATTGTGACGTATCAGTCAATTAGAAAAAACAGAACGCTTACTAACAAGAATGCATTTGCTTAAACAAAAGTATTTGAGTGTGTGTGTATGTATGTCATAATTTTCAACTGTCCCGCAACAATAATAAAAATACTGCATGTGAAGCATAATTTGGTCAATAGTTTAAGTCGCTAGAGTTTTATTGCTTAGAATAATTTTAAAGTTCATTGAATTCAAACATTGTTTTGAATTATGAGTCAAGCAATTTAATTACTGACCTATTGCAACAAAACAGTTTAATTAAAGAAAAACGACTGAGCACTGGTTTTTGTTTACACACTACAGTAGCATTACTTTCTTATCTTGCAATCGGTCACTTCCCAAATCCAGATAATTTATAACCTTTTAGATGAATCGTATTTTTCAATATATCCTGCACAGATTTTTCAAAGTTAAATTCTACTATAACGGCCATAGTCGCATCATCTTCGTATAGCTTTCGGATATTTTCGACTTCGAATGGAGAGATAATTTTAAGCTTTTCTTTTATAAAATTTTGCACTGTCTCGTACACAGGCCCCTTTCTTTGTCCTCTGATAATTATATTTTTCCTTTTCATGTGTTCCTCTAAACGAGCAATAGTAGAGTGGTCCTTGTTTTTATCATTTTCTAAAGTTTTTATTTTTTCTTTTAATATTTCATTCTCTTTGCCGTAAACGTTTCAACCTTTTTTACCACTTTCTCAAGATCACTTTTCGACGGTCGATTTTTTAACTTTCCGTCAAGTATCATTGACATCGATTTATTCATCATTTCCATTAAAACTGTAACAGCCATGTTTCCCACTGCGTTATCACTTGCCATGATATCCGGGGATGTTTCAATTAATTTTCTTTGGCTTTGTGAACAACCTGCAGCTATTGTGTTTTTTGCTGTTGTGATAAAAGATTGCATACTTTTAGGCATTACTATAGAAAGTTGGATTCCAAGACTTGTAAACTTTAGTATGTATTTGCAATTAAAGATTATTTATTGGCATATTTTTAGGCATAAACAATAGAGCTTAGAGCCCACGTTTTATTTTCAACTGTTGTTGATATTAAAAGATAATTAACATACCCGATCAGCTGTTTTAATATTATAATAGCAGTTTTTATTCTCTTTTCTATATGTATTTCTTTTAATTTATTTTTGTATGCAAGTTTCTACAAATATTATTTTAATAGTTTTTTTCATATTTCATTTCAATCCACATAATCTTACTTTTATGACGAAAAACGTACATTAAAAAATCGATTTAATACTGCCAGTTGTATTTTAAAGCTTTAGAACTTATAAAAAACTTGATGGGAATAAGACACTTGTTTGAAAAGCAAAGGTTGCGAGTATTAATTCCATGTATCACAACTGTTGTTCCACCTTGGCATTTATTATTTAGGGTGAAAACGGGGGGATGTTTTTTTTGTCAGAAGATGTTAGTTCTGCTACCCATTTTTGCACCTGTGCTGATAGTAAAATGCGTTCTCTGGCGATTATTTTGGAGCATACTGGATTCGCCGTATAATTGACTACGGCTTCTGCTGGCTCACATCGACCCATCTCAAAATTTGGGTTAATGGTCTTTTCGCTATTCGACAGATTAAGTACTCTCACAGGAACTCTCCCATCATCGCAGATTATTGCAGTTATCCATACAATCTGCCTCCACATATGCGCATACTATAGCTTCCGCCTGAGATGGTAATTTCTGGCGTTCAGCTGCAAATAGCTTTCGTATTGCGGTCCTGTACTCATCTAGAGGTATCTCGAAATTGCGCCAAATCATTATTTGCTTCCCATGAGCAGATAATACCGTAAGCTATCATAAAGTCCGCGCCGATAATAACTTCATCCACTATGTCGGCGACAACAAAAACATGTTCAGCGCTGATTTTAGCGACAGTCAGTCTTAAACTGGCTCTTCCATAGACAGTGGCTGGATCCCTATTAGCGGTGCGTACATTATTTAATGGTTCCACTGTTCCTTTTATTAAGTCGGACCTTATAATGGACCGTGATGCTCCCGTGTCTATGTTGCGGACTTGCTTTCTACCGTTGATAAAACCGCAAACAATAAGATTGCTATTTTCTGTTGCACAATGGAAATCGAGATTGTGGGGCCATCGGTTGAGAGAGCAAGCACTTGCCCCTTAGCGCAAGCTCGATTTAGTTTAACGGTGACTCGAGCGATTTGGTGTTGTTCGCTCGTTTGTCTTGCGTCACTGGCAAAGCAGATCTTGATCTTTTCTTTGTAGATCTGCAGTTGCGCTTGAGGTGGCTGACTGCAGTTGAAGCATTTGGCGCGAGACACTCCTTTCCTCTTCCATTATTTGCTTTACAATATCCTGCTCCCTTCGTCGCCGTGTTTACAATCATCAATCTCAAGACATCGCACCTAGTGCACCTGTGGCTTCGAGATGACTTTTGCCATCTCCTGTGCTAGTGCGTACGAGATTGTTTCTGCAATGGTTGATTTTTGCATAGCATAAACCGCATATTTAAAATCTGGATCTCATGTACCATTTACAAATGCTTCAATTTTCTACTGATCGAGAAACGGATGATGTTTGCCTGGGTAAGTCAGCTGCACCAAACGTTCAATTTTCATGGCGAAGTCTTGAAGCGTCTCGTTCGCTATTTGAACCCTGCCCCGTAACTCCATTCTGTTGAGTTCTCTTTTGTGCTCACCTTCGTACTTACGTTGTAAGGCATCCATTATATCCTCATAATTATTTCTAGATCCGGCTGGTAAGCTACCTTAAAGGCAAAAATAAGCTCTATAGCTTTTTGATCATTGTACCATCTATTCTTGTTGGCCACTGTTTCAAACTGGAACTTACAAACATTAAAAGGTGTGCTGCCGTCAAAGTTTGGACTGTTTATCTTGCAAGCATGCTCAGAGATAACTCTCACTGGTCCTTCTCGAATTTGAAGGTCGCCCATTTGCACTTTTAATTCATGCAATTATTTGTCCAATTTTTTCTCTAAGCCTGACAATTTTTCTTAAAATTCGCTGACTCTCATTTCCACGACGTCCACTCTTTTGTCGAAGACTTCTGATATTACTTATCATTTCTCGTTAAGCTCCGCTAAAAGCCTTTCCCCGTTGACACTAGAGTTTTCTTGTAATGCCTCAAGCTTCTGGTCGCTCTGCTTCTGGTTGTTTTCTTCTATTTTCTTCATCATAGCTGCAAACATAGATATCAAGTCCATAACGCTGTTTGTTGTTGAGGTACAATCATTTATTTTTCTTCTTTTTCTCCGAATTCGTATGTCCCAATATTAATACCACGCTGCTTAAATTCAGCTATTAATCTCTTTTGCAATCCCGCTTTATTGCCCGCTGTCGGCAGATCCAACTTACTCTGCTCCATTTTTAGCTGATCAATATTCAGATCGTTAAATTTCATTGTGATTTATTTACTAATTGCGATTTCACTTCTGACACCCATTGTTACGTTTATTTAGATTTATAAACGTTTATTTTATTGAGTTGTTTTATTGCAAATTTAATACACACAATTTAATTACTACTTTAATTAAATTACACTTTAATTAGGCGATTATTTACTTATTCGTGATTAGTACACAAAAATACGCGATGACAACTTTACCACTGTTTACCACAAGATCTTCACTGGTTGACGTTTACACTAAGAATGAATCAGCCTGTATGGCCGTTGCTTTTGTATGCTGAAGGTTAAGGTTCTTGAATATGCTAGAATTTCCTCCATTCGTTAGTAGAACATTCCTTTACTACGCATTTATCATTTGATACACATGATGATTGTTATTTGATTCTAGAACCTTCCATTAATATTTTGAATTTATTATACATGCTGTATTTTTATTAGTCGTTATGCAATGTAGTTGTTTGTGTAGTTGTGTGTTGTGTTTATTTTTATTGCCTTATGTTAGATGTTTTTGTTTTGTGATTAAGAAGTTTTTGTAGAAACTTCTGGCTTTGTAAACAGACACAATAGATCATTTCGTTTTACTTTTTCTGTGACAATTATTTTTATTTCTTTTTATGACCTAAATAAAGCATCTTCGCAACAAAATCTATTGTTCTTTGTTCAAATTTCAAACCAAACTGAGTTTTTAAAAGCAAATTATGTTTTCTGCAAACCACACTCAAGGTCTGGAGACAAGTTTTTCGAGTAATTTTGATAAACACGGAAGTATTGAGATAGGTCTATAGGAATCAATTTCATTTATTATTTTTCTTATGGTAGGCACTTCATTGTTAATATTTCCCGAATGGAGTATTATTTTTTGCTTATAATTTTCATTAAAAAATATTTCTTCTGACATAATTATAATTGTATCTCGACAGCTTTATTCCTCGATGTAGTTGCCAAAGAGAAGCTGTGTCAAAATTGGATAGCGGTCCGTATTATGAAGGTCCTTAGGAACAAACCATCTACACACGAGAAATAATAAGTGCTAAAGTGTGTTGGAAGACTATTATCTAAATTTGCTAAATTAAAATCTAGGAATAGTTTTATTTATTTTTTCTTTATTATTGAACGTGGTTGATCCCCAAGCCCCAAGCATTAAGTTTATGTATGAATGCATATCTTTATTTTCAAACCGATGGCTTTTAGTGATTGGTTCATTTGTTAATTTGTATGGGGAATACATCTCTTAATAAGAATAACTTTTCCCTGCTAAGATGATGTGTTGGTATTGAAAAAATATCGAACATAACCCTTTGGAATAACTGGGTTGCAGTTTTGTTTGCAGGCAAATTATATCTTGGTCGTATTCAGAAATAAGTAGTTGTAGCTCAGTGTAGTTATTGTGATATATGAAAAATAGAGTATAAGATCAACTAGAATTTAAAATTGTGGGAGATAAAATAGAAAAAAAATGTGTATTGTAATTGGTATTTTACACTATTTTTGGGATTTAAAGGAGAAGTTTAACGGTATCAATTTGATGATTCGTAGTATGTAGCCATAGTTCAATCTGCTTTAATTCATTATTATAGCTTAAATAAGGAGATCGAATTGGGGTATTCTAAGGAACTTGAGTTCAAATGTAACGAAAATTGTATTTTGCTA
Source organism: Cistogaster globosa (assembly GCA_937654795.1). Taxonomy (NCBI): domain Eukaryota; kingdom Metazoa; phylum Arthropoda; class Insecta; order Diptera; family Tachinidae; genus Cistogaster; species Cistogaster globosa. The sequence goes on from OW569405.1 coordinate 43,102,169, forward strand.
TTGATTATTAGGAAAACTGTTCGTAGATATTGTTGTAGTTATTTTTTAAAGATGTGATTTTTTACTATTATTTACAGAAGTAGGTATTTGAAGTGATTTTATTAAGCATTTAGAAGAACAGTTTGTGATATGGTCGGGAGAGCAACGGTGTTATAAAACCTGCCAGAGTAATAATTGCTCGTGGTAACATCGTTGTGATGTGTTTGTGTTCTTTAAGATCAGTTTTGTTATGTGCAGCTATCCAGTAAGAAGGGTTGGGACTCTGTGCCAAATCTTTATGTTTTATGCTATTTGGAAATTTTTTGGGTCGTAATATTAATGGCGCCTAATCCAATAACACAATTTGGAAGCTTATTATTATTGTTGTTATTTTAGACTTTTATTACTTTATATTCCTTTTAAATTTTTTGTTTTTATGATTTTGTTATATGTATTTGTATTTTTCGTCACTCGTATCTGGTACCTTTGAATTTACTTAGGCCGATTCTATTTCGTCTCGATACAGTTTTAAATTTTTTAAGGAAGGTAAAAAGGGTTAAAATATATTCAATTAGTGCAGAAAGAAATTTTATTTAATAATAGAGCAATAAAGTTAGATTTTTTGGAGATGTTTATGTATAAAAGTCAGTGTAAAAATATGTCTAGAAAAAGAGAAAGGCAAATTTAATTTAACTTTTGGTTAACATGCAAGTCAGCTGAAAATCTAGTGCTAGCAAAGTTTTAGAAATAGACCGGCCTCCAGAAAGTAAAAGTCCCTAGATTTACAGCAAATCTAATAGAATTATTGTGCCGCAGCAAAAGCTTGTGCATCCAACAAGAGAAAATACAACTTAAAGAATTTCGCAACAATTATTTGAACCATGCTAATGGTCTAATAGCTTAGCTCATTTATGCAGAGTTTCCTTGAAGAACGCTGAAGCAGCTTATACTAAAATCTACCACCGAGTGCGAATAGATAGGTGAGGTTTGAATTTGATGGGAACGCATATAAAATATTTTGCCCTAAAGAGCACAAAAAATCAGGTTCTTTCTGTCCAGTAAACCGTTTTATAGACAGATAAATGAAATATTTTTATGGAAAAACAGATATTAAAAATTCGATAGAGATTAAGGAGAAATATTGCCTCTTAACGGAAAGAATATAGATTTGTTACAGGTGTGGAAAGCCGGACGTAAAATCTATATATTGTTTCCCACGAGCCAGCTTAAAGCTGAATACCGCCTAGAGTTAAGAATTTTAATAAATTTATTCCTCAAATGCAACTTATATATTAATTACAACTCGATTATAGAAAAGTATGGAAAGGAACTAAAAAATAATTTCTAAAAAAAGTAAATTTTTAGAAAGGTAATTATCGTGAATTTGACTAAATTAGTGTTTCGTGAGGATTTTTACAATTTAAAAAAACTGATATTAAATAAGAAATTAATTACTTATTATCTCTTCGAAAAAATTATAAAATTGGTTATTGTTCGGTTGATGGTTGAGAAAATAATAAACTTTATTTTTTAAAAAATGAAGAATATACAAACTCAATATAGGAGATTTTCTTATAATTTACCAAGCCTAGAAAAGGTCAAGGGTGTAAAAATTATTACTTTCCTACGCAAATTTATAAAACAATAGGGAAGTTTGATTTAATACAATTTTAATATTTTTAACAATTCATTTCAAAATTTTTTCATTTATTGAATTTGAGTTTTTAAGAAATATGGCTAACCATGCCGGGCCCATTGAAGGACCTGCGTCTTCAATTAATAGGAAGCACCGCTAATTTACGAATTGGCCGCTTGAAAACCCCGCTACTCGTCTTCACTTCCACTACCCGAATCTTGCCGTCTCGGCCTGGAAAAACGGCTACTACTCGGCCCGTCGGCCACTGCATTGGCGAAAGATTGTCGTCGTGTACGACGATGACTTTGCTTACGGCAACGACGGGCACTACGTTGGACCACTTGGCTCGTACCTGCAAATTCAGGACCTAATCTTTTACCCAAAATCTCCAGAAAGTCTGCTTGAGTGCGGAAATACGCTGCCATCTCAGTCTTCATCATGAGCATGGTACCTTGGCCGATTCTTCTTCTAGAAAATCGCTGGGCTGCACTCAAGGCCCTCTCCTACTAACAGTTGCGCTTTTCAGTCGTTGGGATCTCTGGTATTGTGGCATATTGGGCGCAAGTTCAGCACGGCTTCTATTTCTGCCAGCAACGTTGCGAGATCTTCCGCTGTCAAGAGCGCACTGCCAACGGTTCTCAACATCAGGTTCTTGGCTGACTTGACCGCTGCCTTCCTCAGCACACTGAAATGAGGTGCCCTGGGTGGTATAAAGATGAACTCCATCCCTCTGTTGGCGGCGAATGATTCGGCCTGCTGCAACATGCCCTCTCTCGCATCTCGTTTCCCGACTGGCCCTGACGAAGTTGGTGGCGTTGTCGCAACAAATTTTGGTTGGCATCCCTCTCCTGGAGATGATCCTTTTGAGACATAAATGAAAAGAATCAGAAGATAGATCACATAAAGTAAAGCATATAATTACAGCTATATACATTTTGACGAGTGGACGGCTGCGAATTTTAAAAGTTGCATTAATCGGACCGCAAAAATCTACGCCACATATTTTGAATTTTCGTAGAGCTCTCACCCTATCTGCAGGCAAGTTTCTCATTATTTGATTCATCAGTTTCGGTTTATACATGAAACAATTAATGCATTTGCGTACAACTCGACTGCATTCTGCTTTGGCATTTATAAGCCAAATTTTATTTCGAAGAAGAGCAATTAATGCTTTTATTCCTGCATATCAGTTTTTAAAGTATAAATAACGCAAGTAAATGACCACAAAATGGTGTTTTTTAAGCATTAATAAGGGAAACTTCGCAATCGCCCGCCTACTCTGATAGGTAAGAATTTTTAATTTTCTTCCTCAAATTCATGAATAAACCGATTTATTTTTTGCAAGTTCGACTGCAGGACATGTGATTTTCGTAAATTTTTTATTTCAGTGGGAAATTCTTGCGACTGAATAACTTCAAGTATTTTTAGATATGAAAAATTCACTTCCTTTGCTGTTAAGTTAGCAGTGGTAACTTTGAATTTTGTGTTTCGACATGTATAAACAAATCTTAAAACATACGAAAACACTCTAATCAACTTAAAATAGGATGAATGTATATTAACTAACGCTGTTATGGCATGTCAGTCGAGCATGTCGGACGTGTTTTGTTTTGAGCTCCGCTAAAACTACCTATAAATTTCTCTATTTGATGTAAAAGTGTATAGCGATATGAAAACTGAATATAAATAAAACTAAACTTCTAAAAAAAAAAATTTTGAAAACAAGTAAACATAAAGAAATCAACAAGTATTTTAAACAAAACAAAATTCTGAATAATGAATTATAACAAAAATATTAACAGAAATAAGCAATTGAAGAAACAGCAAACATATTGAACATAAACAAAACTAAGCCACTAAAAAAATTGAAAACAAGTAAACATAAAGTAATCAACAAGTATTTTAAACAAAACAAAATTCTAAATAAACACTCAATGTATAAAGCTAAACTAAGGAGTTATAACAAAAATATTAACAAAAATAAGAAATACAAGAAACAGCAAAAACAACAACAACAATCAGTTTCAAGCAACATGGATAAATCAATTTCTCCCGCGAAAAAACGATTGAGAGAAGTTATCCAGACTTCTTTTACTGAGAATACTCCTAAAATACGAAATAATATAAACAGTGAATCTCTTTATCTACCAAATACAAATTCTCCATTTAGGCTACTACAAGTAATAAACAAACAATTTGATAAACTAACTGAACAATTACAAGCAACCATAGAACATATGTTCCGAGAGTGTGAAGATCGTATCTTAAGTGAGATAGATTAAAGATTAAACATTACTACCAACGAATTAATAAGTTTGAGTGAGAGAGTTACAACTCTTGAGTCAATGGTGCATGAAGTGAAAAACACAACTTCGGACAAATTATTAGCACAAAAAAATGAAATTGAAGAGTTAAAAGAAGAAATTGTAAAACTAAAAAAATATGCAAGAAAACAGGAAAACTCACTTGTGTCACATGATATACGCATAAGTGGTATTCCGTATAGCAATAACGAAAATCTTCTTGAAATATTTAAGCGTATTTGTGAGTCAATACAAATTAGTCCCCCTGATGTTAAAGAAGTTTTCCGTGTTAAAATAAACAAAAACTACATAAATAAACGCGGGCACGGTAATAGTACACTTGATTCATCGATCATTGTTAAGTTTACTAAACCGTATGATAGAAACTTTTTGTTAAAATCTACTAAAACCTACATTAGAAATAAAAAGGATGCACTACGGCTAAATTTAATCGGTTTTAATAGTTCAATGCCATTCTACATTAATGAAAACCATAGAATTTTTCTCCGCACACATAAACTTAAAACAGACAAAATTATAGCAGCTGCTTACACTCATCGTGGAATCATTTACTTGAGAACCTTCGAAAGTGATGAGCCAGTACGTATTGATGAATTGGAAACGCTGGATAAATTTTTTCGGCCGCCTGGTAATACACCACAAAACTTCTAAGAATTCAACCTTTTTTACTAAATTATTAATTTTTGTTACTTTTTATGTTATCATTAGTTTAATGTCAAAAGTTTTTATTACTTTTCTTTTTTGCTTTTATATCAATAACAAAGCATATATTTCGCTTTTCATGATGATAAAACTTCTTTGTATTGTTAAAGCAACTATTATTTACAATGATTTTAAATTCTGACAACATGAGGGTTGGCTCTAGGGAAAACCTAAGTGTTATGGTTAGCCTACTGTCTAAAAATGTTTCTGGAACGTCAATATGAATCTTTTTTTTTTGAAAATCTAAGTACTTTTACTCTTGGTTATGACCATGTTATATTAATTGGTGATTTAAATGCAAATATACTAGAAGACAACAGCCTAGTTGACGACATGAGCTGTATGGGACTTAACTTGGTCAACAAATACACACCAACTCACTTTACGTCGGCTTCCAATACACTAATTGATCTATGTTTTATTAACCATAACTCCCACTTACTGCGATTTGATCAGTTGTCAGCATCTATGTTTTCAAAGCATGATTTGTTGTTCTTGACGTACGAATTTAAAGTTGTGCATAGCATGGAACCACGGATTCTGAAATTTAGGGACTTTAAAAATATTGACTATCACTCACTCGATGCTGAATTGTGGTCCATAAATTGGAGTAATGTTTTCTTGTTACCTACTGTTGATGAAAAATTAAATTTTCTCACGTAAAATCTGCAATATCTTTATGAAAAATATGTGCCCACGAAAACAAGAATCATAAGGAATGAGAAACCGTGGTTTACCTCCGAGATAAAAACCCTAATTGAGGAAAGAAATCTTGCGTATAAAAGGTGGAAGCGTTTTAGAACGCCTGAGCTGTATGGTATGTTTAAAATCGCAAGAGCTTCCGTTAACTCGAAAATAAAAAGGGCCAAGTATATTTTATATCAAAAAAAATTTCAAACATCTATTGACTCTCGAAGTAAATGGAGGAAAATACGTAAAATGGTTATAATAAATTATAGTAATGATGATTCTCCTAACATTGATGTTAATCAATTAAACTATAAATTTTCAAGTATACCCATGCCCCACATAAACGAAAAGTATTATAATTTCGGTTTAAATCAGCAGAAAACAAATCTCTTCAATTTCCAACTTCTTATGCAAGAGGATGTAATCGAGGCAATTCTTAACATCAAATCGAATGCTGTTGGTTTTGATGGACTGCATCCAAGTTTCATCAAACTTACACTTTCACACACACTAACTTATATAACACATTTTTTTAATACGATTATAACAACTTCTAAGTTCCCAACGGGGTGGAAACATGCCAAAGTGATACCGATTATAAAACCTGATAGAAGCTATAGACCTATTGCAATACTACCATATCTGTCAAAAGTCTTTGAAAGGCTACTTCATTTACAGATAAGTCGTTATTTGTATGCAAATTCCTTGTTAAATAGTAGGCAACATTGATTGACGTCACTGAGGAAATAAGATGTCAAATTGACAAACGTCACGCTATATCATTCTTAATACTACTTGACCATTCTAAAGCATTTGACACTGTTAACCATTCGATTCTCCGTCTAAAATTAAAACACATGTCTTATTTTTCTCCCACTGCATTAAAACTATTATCATCGTATCTTAGTGATAGAAGTCAAAGCGGGTACCTCAAGGTTCAATACTTGGTCCTCTATTATACTCCATATATGCCAATGATCTTCCCTTGCAAGTAAAACATTGTAAAATACAAATGTATGCTGATGATGTGCAACTATATGCAAGCTGTAACATATCAGAAGCTCCTAACTGTATACGGTTAATAAATCATGACCTGCACCAAATTCATCTTTGGGCATCTGCAAATGGCTTAAGTATTAACCCAACAAAATCAGTAGCTCTCATTATTGGTCCATCAAACAAAGACATGTGTTACCCACCAATAATTATTAATAATAATATTATAAGCTTTGTAGATACACAAAAAATCTTGGTTTGGTATTTAACAAACAACTTGATTGGTCAAATCACATTAAAATTAACTGTGGAAGAGCTTTTTAATGCTGAGGAATCTTTGGATGACCCAGTACTACACACCAACACATATCCGTATGCTATTGGCCAAAACGTACTTATTGCCTACACTAATGTCTGGTTGCGAACTCTTCGCTAGTTGCGATGCTGTAAGCAGGCGCAGGCTGAATGTTGCGTATAATAATATTGCTAGATATGTTTTTTGCATTAAAAGAATGAGTAGAATTTCACAGATCGCTAAACAAATTTATAATGTAACCTTTGATAACCTCTTAAGATGCCGTACTCTAATCTTTCTGCATAAAATCATATATACACGACAACCTATTCTGCCAGCAACGTTGCGAGATCTTCCGCTGTCAAGAGCGCACTGCCAACGGTTCTCAACATCAGGTTCTTGGCTGACTTGACCGCTGCCTTCCTCAGCACACTGAAATGAGGTGCCCTGGGTGGTATAAAGATGAACTCCATCACTCTGCTGGCGGCGAATGATTCGGCCTGCTGCAACATGCCCTCTCTCGCATCTCGTTTCCCGACTGGCCCCGACGAAGTTGGTGGCGTTGTCGCAACAAATTTTGGTTGGCATCCCTCTCCTCGAGATGATCCTTTTGAGACATAAATGAAAAGAATCAGAAGATAGATCACATAAAGTAAAGCATATAATTACAGCTATATACATTTTGATGAGTGGACGGCTGCGAATTTTAAAAGTTGCATTAATCGGACCGCAAAAATCTACGCCACATATTTTGAATTTTCGTAGAGCTCTCACCCTATCTGCAGGCAAGTTTCTCATTATTTGATTCATCAGTTTCGGTTTATACATGAAACAATTAATGCATTTGCGTACAACTCGACTGCATTCTGCTTTGGCATTTATAAGCCAAATTTTATCTCGAAGAAGAGCAATTAATGCTTTTATTCCTGCAAATCAGTTTTTAAAGTATAAATAACGCAAGTAAATGATCACAAAATGGTGTTTTTTAAGCATTAATAAGGGAAACTTCGCAATCGCCCGCCTACTCTGATAGGTGAGAATTTTCTATTTTCTTCCTCAAATTCATGAATAAACCGATTTATTTTTTGCAAGTTCGACTGCAGGACATGTGATTTTCGTAAATTTTTTATTTCAGTGGGAAATTCTTGCGACTGAATAACTTCAAGTATTTTTAGATATGAAAAATTCACTTCCTTTGCTGTTAAGTTAGCAGTGGTAACTTTGAATTTTGTGTTTCGACATGTATAAACAAATCTTAAAACATACGAAAACACTCTAATCAACTTAAAATAGGATGAATGTATATTAACTAACGCTGTTATGGCATGTCAGTCGAGCATGTCGGACGTGTTTTGTTTTGAGCTCCGCTAAAACTACCTATAAATTTCTCTATTTGATGTAAAAGTGTATAGCGATATGAAAACTGAATATAAATAAAACTAAACTTCTAAAAAAAAAAAATTTTGAAAACAAGTAAACATAAAGAAATCAACAAGTATTTTAAACAAAACAAAATTCTGAATAATGAATTATAACAAAAATATTAACAGAAATAAGCAATTGAAGAAACAGCAAACATATTGAACATAAACAAAACTAAGCCACTAAAAAAATTGAAAACAAGTAAACATAAAGCAATCAACAAGTATTTTAAACAAAACAAAATTCTAAATAAACACTCAATGTATAAAGCTAAACTAAGGAGTTATAACAAAAATATTAACAAAAATAAGAAATACAAGAAACAGCAAAAACAACAACAACAATCAGTTTCAAGCAACATGGATAAATCAATTTCTCCCGCGAAAAAACGATTGAGAGAAGTTATCCAGACTTCTTTTACTGAGAATACTCCTAAAATACGAAATAATATAAACAGTGAATCTCTTTATCTACCAAATACAAATTCTCCATTTAGGCTACTACAAGTAATAAACAAACAATTTGATAAACTAACTGAACAATTACAAGCAACCATAGAACATATGTTCCGAGAGTGTGAAGATCGTATCTTAAGTGAAATAGATTAAAGATTAAACATTACTACCAACGAATTAATAAGTTTGAGTGAGAGAGTTACAACTCTTGAGTCAATGGTGCATGAAGTGAAAAACACAACTTCGGACAAATTATTAGCACAAAAAAATGAAATTGAAGAGTTAAAAGAAGAAATTGTAAAACTAAAAAAATATGCAAGAAAACAGGAAAACTCACTTGTGTCACATGATATACGCATAAGTGGTATTCCGTATAGCAATAACGAAAATCTTCTTGAAATATTTAAGCGTATTTGTGAGTCAATACAAATTAGTCCCCCTGATGTTAAAGAAGTTTTCCGTGTTAAAATAAACAAAAACTACATAAATAAACGCGGGCACGGTAATAGTACACTTGATTCATCGATCATTGTTAAGTTTACTAAACCGTATGATAGAAACTTTTTGTTAAAATCTACTAAAACCTACATTAGAAATAAAAAGGATGCACTACGGCTAAATTTAATCGGTTTTAATAGTTCAATGCCATTCTACATTAATGAAAACCTCACGCCTGAAAACCATAGAATTTTTCTCCGCGCACATAAACTTAAAACAGACAAAATTATAGCAGCTGCTTACACTCATCGTGGAATCATTTACTTGAGAACCTTCGAAAGTGATGAGCCAGTACGTATTGATGAATTGGAAACGCTGGATAAATTTTTTCGGCCGCCTGGTAATACACCACAAAACTTCTAAGAATTCAACCTTTTTTACTAAATTATTAATTTTTGTTACTTTTTATGTTATCATTAGTTTAATGTCAAAAGTTTTTATTACTTTTCTTTTTTGCTTTTATATCAATAACAAAGCATATATTTCGCTTTTCATGATGATAAAACTTCTTTGCATTGTTAAAGCAACTATTATTTACAATGATTTTAAATTCTGACAACATGAGGGTTGGCTCTGGGGAAAACCTAAGTGTTATGGTTAGCCTACTGTCCAAAAATGTTTCTGGAACGTCAATATGAATCTTTTTTTTTTGGAAAATCTAAGTACTTTTACTCTTGGTTATGACCATGTTATATTAATTGGTGATTTAAATGCAAATATACTAGAAGACAACAGCCTAGTTGACGACATGAGCTGTATGGGACTTAACTTGGTCAACAAATACACACCAACTCACTTTACGTCGGCTTCCAATACACTAATTGATCTATGTTTTATTAACCATAACTCCCACTTACTGCGATTTGATCAGTTGTCAGCATCTATGTTTTCAAAGCATGATTTGTTGTTCTTGGCGTACGAATTTAAAGTTGTGCATAGCATGGAACCACGGATTCTTAAATTTAGGGACTTTAAAAATATTGACTATCACTCACTCGATGCTGAATTGTGGTCCATAAATTGGAGTAATGTTTTCTTGTTACCTACTGTTGATGAAAAATTAAATTTTCTCACGTAAAATCTGCAATATCTTTATGAAAAATATGTGCCCACGAAAACAAGAATCATAAGGAATGAGAAACCGTGGTTTACCTCCGAGATAAAAACCCTAATTGAGGAAAGAAATCTTGCGTATAAAAGGTGGAAGCGTTTTAGAACGCCTGAGCTGTATGGTATGTTTAAAATCGCAAGAGCTTCCGTTAACTCGAAAATAAAAAGGGCCAAGTATATTTTATATCAAAAAAAATTTCAAACATCTATTGACTCTCGAAGTAAATGGAGGAAAATACGTAAAATGGTTATAATAAATTATAGTAATGATGATTCTCCTAACATTGATGTTAATCAATTAAACTATAAAATTTCAAGTATACCCATGCCCCACATAAACGAAAAGTATTATAATTTCGGTTTAAATCAGCAGAAAACAAATCTCTTCAATTTCCAACTTCTTATGCAAGAGGATGTAATCGAGGCAATTCTTAACATCAAATCGAATGCTGTTGGTTTTGATGGACTGCATCCAAGTTTCATCAAACTTACACTTTCACACACACTAACTTATATAACACATTTTTTTAATACGATTATAACAACTTCTAAGTTCCCAACGGGGTGGAAACATTCCAAAGTGATACCGATTATAAAACCTGATAGAAGCTATAGACCTATTGCAATACTACCATATCTGTCAAAAGTCTTTGAAAGGCTACTTCATTTACAGATAAGTCGTTATTTGTATGCAAATTCCTTGTTAAATAGTAGGCAACATTGATTGACGTCACTGAGGAAATAAGATGTCAAATTGACAAACGTCACGCTATATCATTCTTAAAACTACTTGACCATTCTAAAGCATTTGACACTGTTAACCATTCGATTCTCCGTCTAAAATTAAAACACATGTCTTATTTTTCTCCCACTGCATTAAAACTATTATCATCGTATCTTAGTGATAGAAGTCAAAGCGGGTACCTCAAGGTTCAATACTTGGTCCTCTATTATACTCCATATATGCCAATGATCTTCCCTTGCAAGTAAAACATTGTAAAATACAAATGTATGCTGATGATGTGCAACTGTATGCAAGCTGTAACATATCAGAAGCTCCTAACTGTATACGGTTAATAAATCATGACCTGCACCAAATTCATCTTTGGGCATCTGCAAATGGCTTAAGTATTAACCCAACAAAATCAGTAGCTCTCATTATTGGTCCATCAAACAAAGACATGTGTTACCCACCAATAATTATTAATAATAATATTATAAGCTTTGTAGATACACAAAAAATCTTGGTTTGGTATTTAACAAACAACTTGATTGGTCAAATCACATTAAAATTAACTGTGGAAGAGCTTTTTCAATGCTGAGGAATCTTTGGATGACCCAGTACTACACACCAACACATATCCGTATGCTATTGGCCAAAACGTACTTATTGCCTACACTAATGTCTGGTTGCGAACTCTTCGCTAGTTGCGATGCTGTAAGCAGGCGCAGGCTGAATGTTGCGTATAATAATATTGCTAGATATGTTTTTTGCATTAAAAGAATGAGTAGAATTTCACAGATCGCTAAACAAATTTATAATGTAACCTTTGATAACCTCTTAAGATGCCGTACTCTAATCTTTCTGCATAAAATCATATATACACGACAACCTGAATACCTATACAACAGGCTAACATTTTCTAGATCGAACAGAGGTAACAAGATAAATAGCATAAAATACAACAAAGCGATATCTACGAAGCATTTTTTTATCAATTCGGTTCGCCTTTGGAGGCAATTATTGCCTCAAATACAAACCATACACAATGCAAACAAATTTAAATCTGCCATTTTCAATTTTTTCTCCTAATCTAATTACTTACACTCATGAGCAGAAATAATTGTTATTATTGTTATCGTTATTCTTATTTATATTATTATATTATTATTATTGTTATTATTTTAATTATTATTCACTTCAATTCAGCTAATTAATAACTATTTTTTTTTTTTTGTAATAAATAAATTATCAATTGTAGCTTAATTGTTCTAAAAATTTTCAATTGCTTAAAAAGTTTAATTGTAATCATCTTATGCCAAATATCTACCCAATACTTAAATATAACACTTGCTCTTGTTGTATTGTAATGATCTTATAAATAAATAAGTAAATAAATAAATAAAATAGAATTTACTTCCTTAACAGCAAGAAAAACGTTTACTTTTTCTTGTCCAATAACAATTGTTCATCATTCAACTTAAAATGGTTATTAACTGGCCACTCGTTACTCTCATTGAGCAAAAATACCGGCCAGTGGATATTGAGTAATTGAGCTCATCAACATTACAGCCTCTTGAAATGATGTCAGCAGGATTGCTCTTTAACATGACGCCACATAATTTGGTCAGACAATTTCTGAACTTCTGCTACCCGATTCGCTATGAACGTCGATAGGGTTGGTGGATGAGTCTTTATCCAGTGTAGTGTTATTTCTGAGTCCGTCCAGAAGGTAACACTTTCAACATTGTATGTCAACACAGTCCTAACTTTAGCCCGTAACTTGGCTAATAAATGTGCTGCGCATAGCTCAAGCTGCTTTAGCGGCTTAGTTTTTAAAACAACTTTCGGCTTTCTCCTCAGCAGATGACAAAAAATATCTTTATTCACTATACTTCGAATGTAAAGTTCCTGAAGTAAAACTTTTGTTTTGACTACAAGAGGTCACAAAAGCCCGAGAGGATCAAACAATCTGGCGGAAACAGATAATGTATTTCGCTTTGTCGCCTTAAGTTTATGAAATGATCATCTAACTGATATTTGAAAACATCTCTTTTTGGTAGCCAATATGTGCCTAGCGCTTTCGCAAAATCTACCGTATCGTAAAGAGTCTTCGTTACTACTGTAGATCCAGTGTTCGATTCATAGTTGGAAACTCATTTTGTCAAGTTTAACCCAGCTGACTCTAATATTTTAGTAACGTCTCAACATATGTCATTAAGTTCCTTAATTAAATTTGCTCCAGTTAGCACATCATCGACGTAAAAGTCTCTACGGATAATTTTAGATCCAATTGCTAATGAACTTTTAAACTGATCACTCAAATGCATTAAACATCGTATTGTTAAAAATGGTGCGGATGATGTACCATAAGTTACCGTGTTTAGTGAATAAATTTCAAGACTGAGTCTTTTTCACGCCAAAGGATTAATAGGAATCTTCTATCAGACTCATTAATCGAGACTTGGCAGCACATTTTTTCAATGTCCGCAGTGACAGCGTATTTATGCAATCGAAACCGAAGAAGTGTGGAATATAACTCTTCTTGCACTGTAGGCCCAATCTTTAAAAGATCGCTTAGAGAGAGTTGTGTTGTAGTTCGACACGAAGCATCGAATAAGACTCGAAGTTTTGTTGACGTAATTTGTGGACGTAGTACACACTAATGTGGTATGAAATAGTGCGGAAAATTAGGAATTTTACCATCTGTGATAGTAATGTGTCCTAGCTCAATGTACTCTTTTATAAAATTATAATACGCCTCTTTTATTTTCATGTGTTTTGAAAGCCTTCGTTCGAGCGAAAGGAAACGTCTCCTAGCTGTGTCAAAAGAGTTTATTTGGGTCAACTTTGAAAAGTAGCGAGACTTGAAATCTACAAGATGGCAACTGTAACGTAGGTTTTATAAAATTCTCTTTGCATAATTGTTACTCCTTAGGAACCTCCTCCAGTTCCATAAATCTCTGAACAGTTTTATTAAGAGTTTCCTCAGTTTCAACATTACTACATGTACTAATATGACATGATTGGATTGGACACAACCCAACCCAGAAGCGCTTTCTGAGCTGTTGGAATTTCGGGACTCCTTCTTATTTGGCAAACACATAACAATTCGAAAAATATCTCAGCGCCGATCAACATATCAATTTTCTACGGTTTGAAAAAGTATGGATCAACAAGTTCAATATTATGAGGAATATTCCAGCTAGCCGTAGAATTAACCTTGTCCGGCTGATAACCGGAAATTGATCGAAGAACCCAAAAATCTGAAAGAAATTCACGAGAATTTACTCGAGACTTCACTATGGCTTGAATCTTAAATTTAGCTGCGGAATTAGTTTTCTCTACACCAATAAGGCTGAGATTATTTTTTTCTTTTCCCAATTTTAATCTCTGCGACAGTTCTTCAGTTACAAAATTTATCTGTGAACCGGAGTCCAATAAGGCCCTAGCAAATACATACTGTCCCGATTTATCTTTTATTTTTAGCAAAGCCTTAGAAAAGGTGACGTTATCCCTACTAGAGGATGAAATATTAATATATGCATGCTAGCTTGAACTAGAACTGGACGCATCTAAACTCTGCTCGTTAGTAGTACTATACTAATGCAAAAGTGTGTGACCTTTCCTCAGACAATTCATACAGGCAGGTATACCCTTAATGAAATTAATCCTCTGCGGAGCCGGAATAGCTGAAAGGATGGGCAATTAGAGACGTAATGCTCAAAGGACATACAAAAAAATGCATTTAATGCTGTCTTGCTGGGTTTTAACTTGACATGAAAATGATTTATTCTCTCTTCCACAGCCTTTGTTATTCTTTCTACACTTAGGTCTATGATTCTTCTGTACTGTATTAGAGGCTTCGTCAGCAGAAATATGCTGATATCTTCTATTTAAAGCCTTTTCATAGTCACTCCATAAGGGCAACTTATCAAAATTAAGTTGTTCTTCCCATTTTGATCAAGTGGCTGAATCGACCTTCATCATGACTAAATAAATAATTACCGCGTTTGTGATAGCCTTGTCGTCACCAATAGAGAGAAGTGAATCATATATAGCCGAAACAGTGTCAATCATGTTCCTCAAAGCTAACGACGAAGGTTTTGTTATCTCTGGCAAATTAAAGAATTGTGTAATGTTGTCAAAAAATATAAGATATGGGTTATCATAAACCCACTTTAAGCTTGCCAACGCTTTGGAATAGTTTTGTTAGTAACTTCACAGTACCTAGAGCTTCATCAGATAAAGTGATTGAATTTTTCTCTGTAAGACATATATTATGATCAACAAGGCTCTCAAACAAACTTATAAAATGTTTGTACTCTGAGTACTTGCCGCTAAACTTCGGTAATTTTATTTGCGGAAAGCTGCTATGATGAGGTGCAATACCAAAAACGTTTTCATGTAAGCTTTGTCTTCTACCTGGAGATAAATGTACTAAAAGTAGACATTTTTTCATCATTATAAGGGTCCAATATCTCAATTTCCGACTGGAAAACCATAGCCTGTTCGATATATGAATTTAATATATCTAGGCGACATTCCAATTCAATCGGATTATTTATTGTTTTCTCCCTTAGCGATCACCGGACACGCTCAAAATTATTTAAGACCGTATTTTTCTATTGTTCTAAAGCCTCCATTGTAGCCAGCTTTACATTTTTCTTACTAGCCTTCATTGCACTTAATATGCCTTTACATAAAAAAATTCCAAAAATATATGAAAGGATCTCGGAAATAAGAAATTTTCGAGATTTTACTGGGTTAAGCGACTTCCAAACGATTTAGTAATAAAAATATTTTGCAATAAATATTTTATTATATATTATTATATCAATTTAATTATTTACACCAAAAATATATTGTTTGAATTTCACCAAATTTTTTTCTGGGTTATATTGGCATGAATGCGTTTATCTATAAACAAACTAATGGAATTTAAAATTCAAATGCTGCAAAACTGGCTTATACAAATATCTCAAGATAGATTTTTTTTAAATGTGGCCAACAATTCTTATGAATTTATTACGAAAACAAATCTTTCTTGTACTCAATCATATAGCTTTTAATAATTATTTACAGTACAATAAAATATAATTTTAATAAATATATTACTTTTCAGTACTTTATTAAATATTATTTTATGTAATGTGCAAAATTATTTCACTTCAACCACTTTTAAAAATATTTGCTGGGTTATTAACTTTTTATTCTGCTGACGTCACAATCATATGTAGGTGGCTCTGATGCCAAATTTAATGTAATTCGAAATCAATCACAATAAATAACAGCAGATTAAAATAAAAAAACAACAACAACTATTAAACGAATTTTAATAGAAAGAAAAATGTTATATGTAGTTTGGTAAATAAAAAAGTGAGAAATAATAAGTATTATTTATTAATTTATAAATAATTTTATTTATTCTTTTACAGACAAATTTAAAGAGTTAAAGCGAGGAGAGCCGAATCGCGAGGGCGAGATTGTGGCAAGTGATCAAACGAGATTGTGAGTTGTTTTTTAAATAAATTGTGGCAACAATTTTCAAAATAAAGAAATGAAGAAAATGGTTTTGTGTTTTTATGCTTCATTTTCTTAGGAGTATAACGATTGCGACATCGTGGGACTGGCAGTTACTTTATGTATAAACGCCAGTCTCACACCAAATTATTTTGCCTTGAATACCTGATTGTTTTGTTGTTGGTTTGAACTTCCCTTCTCTTTTAAACACAAGTTGCAGTTGCAGTTGCAGTGCAATTGTAGCAAGCTCGATAGTAGTTTGGGGGTTGACAATTTGATGACTTCAAATTGTTGACGTTAAATAGTTTTTTAGTTTTTATTTTGTTTATATAATTACACACTTATATTAATTGTTTAACAATTTTAATGTTTTTAAACCGAGTGTTTTATTGACGATCGCGGCTTTGTTAAACAATGTTTTTATTTAGTAAGCTTATCCAACACAATAACTTTATGTTTTTTGTTTTTATGGATTTATTAAACACAATCACTTTAATATTTTTATGTTTTCACACCGAAATGCAGTACAATTTCAGTATGCGATATTAAATTTCTATTTTTTATTCTTATTATTTTAATGGTTGAGACAGTAAACTTTATTTTTTAAAAATGAAGAATATACAAACTCAATAAAAGTTATTACTTTCCTACGCAAATTTTTTAACCCAAGGGAAGTTTGAATTTATACAATTTTAATATTTTTAACAATTCATTACAAACTTTTTTCATTTATTGAATTTGAGTTTTTAAGAAATATAATGCCAAACAGACAGTGCCATTAAATTACTGTATAGTGGAGTCTCGATTAATTTATTCGCAATTTGGAAAAAAGGTTAAAAGGAATTGTTTGAGAGATTATGATTTGAATGTGATCCCATATTTCTATAGTTCCAACGAGATCTGGAAAGGAGTATTTATTTTTATATTACATATCTGATGAAGAACAACGATGAAAATTAAATAGTGTTATTAAGTTATTTCCATCCCTGGCAAAACAAAGTATTAAATTAGTTGAGGGTGCATTGCTTTTTATTATTTTTACGCTTACTAAAATTTATAAACTTTTACTTTATTGAGTTGTTTTATTGCAAAATAAATAACACAATCTTTCACTATTTTAAATAAATTACACAATCAATTAGACAATTATTTACTTGTTTGCGATTAATACAATACGTGATGGCAACTTTGCCACTTTGCAACTACGGTTTTGGCACAAGATCTTCACTTTGCAACTACTGTTTTGCCACAAGATCTTCACTAGATAATGTTAACAATCAGAATGAATTAGCACGTATGGCCGTTGCTTTTATATCCCCTATTTTAAGGCTTTTCTCTAATTTACTAAAAGTTTTCTTCCATATATTAGTATCATTTTTTATTATCATTTCAGACACATGATATGTGCATGTTCTTTGATTCTAGAAACTTCTATTATTATTTCGAATTTATTTTACATGTTGTGTATTTTTATGTTATTTCTTTTAATGACCTAATTAAATCATCTTCGCAATACTGCCGCTCACTTTAGCCTTTTCGTCCCGAATAGGCTTAACAATACCTCTGCCCTATTTGGCCAACTGTTCCAGGTGAACAACTTTCATTTTAGACCTCAGACTATTGTATCTCTGTATGCAGTAAAAAACGTAATTTAATTTCTTGATCACCTTGTATGGCCCCTCCCAAGGGGTTTCCATTTTAGGGGATAATCCTTTCTTGCGTTGTGGGTTAAATAGTAGAATCAGTTGTCCTTTAGTAAATCCCTCTGTGTTTGCTGCTCGATCATACCTGGCTTTCATTTTATCGCTGGGCATTTTAATGCGGTTACGGACAAACTAATGAAGCTAATGCAGGTCTTCTTGCCCTTGAGGAACATTTCCATTGTATTCGTCTGCAGGTCCCGGTATAATACCAAATAAAGTTTTTGCTGAACTTCTTGAGGATTCAACCTCAGTGTACAGTTGACCGATAAGCTAGTAGAAACCATATACTTCACACATCTATTTTAATATGGCAGATTTTGGACTCTTGCTTTGGAATGGCATAATCGTCAGTCCATTTCCAAAATAATCTATAACCACTAGTACATATCGGCTTCCAGCATCACTTATAGGTGTTATATGTAATCAAATAGTTTCTTGATTTATCTTGGAGGGTCCCGTGAGATTCGCAGGAAATTATGAAGAAAACTACATATTTTCATGTTTCTTGTTATATATAGTTATAGAAGGTGTAGACGGCAAACATTTTGGTTTGCAGAGGCCATCGAATAATGAACGTACGTTCCTTAATCGAAAAGGATTCCACAGTCTTAATTTTATGGTGGCATGTTTCCATTATATTCTAGAAAATTTTTATATTATCGTTCAAACATATATAAACTCATATTTTCAGATATGTGACCATGAACACAAAATTTTGGCAATTCACAATACGACATAGCAGTTCATGATTTGTTTGTGTGGAAACATTTCGCTGAAAGAATTTTTTTAAAGAGCTATACGACAGCCAAAAACGTTTGGGTTTTAGGTAGGGTTTATAGCTAATACGTCCACTCCTTATTAAAAACTATGATTTTAAATTGCAGGTTATCCACTAGAGCCATTGTGTACACCATATGGAGACCCAGTAGACGGTTCGTCTGAAGCCTATTTTAACGACGTACATTCCAAAGCATTATAGAAAGTACAATTGGCCTCCTTACAGGAAGATGGAAAATTCTTATAAATGACAACAAAAGAAGTCGTTATAGGCAAGAAAAAAACGAGTCTTTTGGCAATGTGTGCACAGCGCGTCGCAACGTATGTATACGTTTTAAAGTACCTAGCCATACAAATGTGCTAGTTGCTGAACCTCTTCAACAATCTTTTGACTTCCAAAATGAAACTAACCAGACCAAAATTGGAAATTAAATCAGGAAGCATACAAAATTAACTTCAAGGAAAAACTGATTACATTTTATTATATTTAAGTATGTACATATGTATATACATAGCAAAACAAAAAAAAAATAAATTAATTCATATTAAATAATAAACTATTATAAAACGGGTACTAAAAGCTATTTAAATTATTTGTACTTTTTGGAAAATTAATTTGTTTTTGTTTGGAGATCAATACTTTTAATTGCCATATTGGCAAAATGCTCTTCCTTTTTAAATTTCTCTTTAATATCTATTAAACGATCTAATCTTGCAATTAAATCAGAATATTTCCCACTTTTAGAATTTGACATTAAAAGGCTTAGTTTTCTGTCAGCCTTAGAATTTAGTTTTTTTATTCTTGGCGTTTCTTGTGCCATGTCTTTTGATTCCGTACTACATAATAAGGCTTTTAAAATGTGGGACTCATTACAAATGTTTTTATTTGAACTTTTTGGTTTACCAAATGTCTTAATGCTAGAGAAGCCTTCAGCAGCAGCTTCAATTCCAGCAGTTTGAGTAATTTGATCTTCTGCTGATGATTAAAGCACTTCTTCGTACGGTCCACCACCGGTTTTTCTTTTAGATTCCGTGTTAAAAGAAAGAATCTTTTTAGCATCGTGTTCTTGGTCTGCGCACACCTATAAATTTAAGAATTGGTTGAAGTTTATAATGAGTTTACAAAGTGTTATAAAAATAAAAAAACGTTTTGCCAAAACGACATGCACTTTTAGCGACAGTTTTACCTTGTCCACAATTTGGTTTTACATTGTTTGCCAAGCTCTGTGCCATTAGCTCATGACATGATTTTGATACTATTATTCTTGAAAAAAAGTTCAATATGTAAATACTTACATTTCTTATTAGTTATTTAAAGAAAAACTATTAATTAATTCAATGCAATTTTTATTTTGTTTATAAGAAAAATATGATTATGTTTACGATACCTCTTATCCTATCGAATAACAATTTGAGTGAAAGTATTCGATCGACTACTCGTTATCGAATACCATGATCTCAAATTTCGATACAAGCTATTCGATATCGAGTACGACGATCTCAAAATGTAAAATTTCGATCAAAATCATTTGATCACAAATGCGAAGGGCCAACCCTTGTAGTTTTTTGGCCAAATTAAGTTAAATAATTGAAAGTATTATATAGCAAAACTGTTCAAAAATATTTTCGGATCATTTCTTTATATATATATATTTTTTATTTTTTGAATTAAACAAATATAGGGTTTGTACAACACTGCAACTGCCGAAAGAGCATCCGATAACCATTTTGTATTTTTTTTTTTTAATTATACTGAAAAAGTGAAGATCACCTTACTTTAGTTAAAAAAATTCGCAGTTTCTCCAACTGTAACTTTTATCCAATTAAGGAAAATGCTTATGAGTTGGGATTAGAGAGAAGAAATTTATTCGTTGTGTTCATTCATTTCTCAAAACTTTGACATCAAATTTTGTACTTTTGCCCCGAGTTTTGGAAAAAGGCGCCACATTGCGTCGCACTGTGGTCAATATTTCGAGATAGCGGCCAAAACTCCTTTTGGTTTTTGTTCTCCGATTTTATAGTTAATAGACTCCTATGAAAGTAGACAGTAGTAAACCCCGGGAACCAAAAAATTAGAACTCTATTTCAACTATTTCACTGAGAACAGGGTGGTCCAAAATGGGCTTTTTCAGGATTTAGTAAATTTATGATATTTTTAGTTAATTTTTAAAGTTAAAATGATCATTACTTTTTTGTTTTTCAAGATTTTTGGACGAAATAAATTTTTTGTTATAACTTAACTTATTTTCTATTACTGGTAAAATTGAAGCTCCACTGTTTTCAGAACAATTTATATATTTTTTTTAAAAAAGGTAAAATTTCTCGGAAATTTTCTACTTCATAGAGCACAACTCCTGTGAGTCAAGCTGACTCAAAACACAAATTTACTATTTTGTAGTCCTAATTCTCCCCTACATTCCTATATATACATGTCCATGTATCGGGACTGCACTTTTTGAGCTACAGTAATTTTTCTGACCCAAGGTAAGATATTCGGTACAAATGCACGTCATATTTTTTGAGAAGTTATTTGTATGTGAAAGTGGCTATTATGCATATATTTTGATGAAATTTTGTACAAGAGTTCTTATTGACCCAAAAAATAATTCTGTTGAAATTAGGAGAAGTTGGCCCATATTTGGATCTAGTCCACATAGAAGGGTGTATCAAAATTTTAACAAAAATGACAATAGAACACTCAAATTATGTGGTATCTGGCAATTCATTTGGAAAAGGTAAAAAATGATTGTATTGTCATCTAATATTACACAACCTAAATACCTGAAAATTGCAAATAAATTTAAAACCAATGGAAATAACTGGTAAAACCAAGTACCTGTTATATTATGTTTCAAAGAGGTAAAAAATATCATGTTGAAACTTCGAACAATAGCATATTAATCCATGCATTCATTTTTTTCTTCATTACTGTTTAAACAATGGCTAAATTCAGTTATAGTATTCTATCTGATATATATTTTGAACGGAAAGATGAAAACGACATTATTTTACATATAATGAATAATTCATTCTTCAAAATATGTGACAAACAAGAAAATAAAATTCATAACTTAAAAAAAAAACCTTTTTAAATACTTTAAGAAAACGGTACAATCAATGTTCCAAAAACAAGAAATTGTTTTACTCACGCAACCAAGAATGGCTAAGAAATAAACTTATTTTTAAAAAGCCATCAGCAACTACCACGGAAACTGGAAAAGATGGTCGACCAGCAAAGCCAATCGATAATTGTAGTGAAAGATCACGAAGACGCAAGCTTAAACATATCAATGAAGAACTTTCTTGTAGCATCATAAAGGATTCATTTCTGCATCAAATTCTAAAATCGAAAACTAAAAGAGTAAAACTGCTATTATTGAAAAAATAGTGGAAGCAAGCCCCAGACGCACAAAAAGGATTTTAGAGAGTATGCCGACACCAACTGAAGAAAATAAATTTACTCCGGAATAAGCCATTGCACTATTTTTGGATTTGAAAATGACTGAAAACCAATATACAGAATTGCGGAAGCGAACTAATGAAAAAAATTGTGGAATTTTTCCATCATATTGAGATATAGTTTCTGCCAAAAAAGATTGCTTACCTTCACCAACTACTATTAAACTTCAAGTTCAGCAGAAATACAATTGCTGGATCTTCTTGAACACACTGCAGAACGATTATTAAAGACATTTGATGCTGACTATTTAAAGAAGTTTAAAAATTGCAGCATGACTTTAATTTCTAAATCTGGATGTGATGGGTCCTCTGGCCAGAAACAATACAAACAATGTAATGCGGAAAATTCATCAGATGCCAATTTATTCATGATTTCTTTCGTTCCATTACGTTTAACAAAAACTTATATTGGTTCAGAGCCGTCAATTAGTAGAGCTGCAGAGATAGATGAATGGAAGAATGAAATTCCCTCGTCAACAAAATTTTGTAGACCAATAAAGTTTGCTTACAAAAAAGAAACTAAAGATGTCATAATTGAAGAAGTTGCCAAAATAACAGATGAAATTAAAGAATTTCAACCAGTGATATTTGAATTTAATGACCAATGCATCGAAGCTAACTTTAAAATATAACTTACAATGATCGATGGAAAAGTTGCACAAGCTTTAACCGAAACAAAATCTTCGTCAAGCTGCACCATATGCCAAAAAACATCAAGTCAATTGAGCCAACCACCAACACAAGACGATAGTTTAAATGAAGCATATGAATTTGGAATGTCACCTCTTCATGCTAGAATTTGTTTTATGGAACATATTCTTAAATTGGGATACGATTTGGAATTTGGCCCGTTAGGCGAAACAGTGAGAAACAACAAAGTAAATTTGGAAAAAAAAAGCAAAAAAAACATATTCAAGAAAAATACAGTGAGATAGACCTTATAATTGACCAGCCAAAGCAAGGGAAAGGAAATTCTAATGATGGAAACACAGCAAGGAGATTTTTTTCCGATCCAGAAACTGCAGCTTCTATAACTGGAGTAGATTATGATTTAATACGACAATTCCAAGTCATATTAGAAGTTATAGCATGTAGCAAAAAGAAAGATGCAAAAAAATTAGGTCAGTATGCTAATGAGACAGCAACCCTTTATAACCAAAAATATTCTTGGAGACATATGCCAACCACAGTTTACAAAATTTTGTTCCATGGAGAACAAATATTTAAGCACAATATGCTTCCAATTGGAGATCTCTCAGAAGAAGCGCAAGAAAAAAGAAACAAAGACTACAGATTCTTTCGCGAGCACACTACAAGAAAAATTTCCAGTTATTGTGCTAATGAAGATCTTATTAATATTTTGTTGTACACATCAGACCCATATATGTCCAGTATTCGACAAAAATAGAAATCAACCTCATTAGAGTTAGATGAAGAATTTAAACAACTACTACAAAATGAAAATCAAAGCTATTTGGAAGAAATTTTTACTAATATTGTTTAATTAATACTAGTCTAAAGACTGTAATTTGTTTCTAATTTTAGTATAAATTTTTATTAATACATTTAAATAAAATATATGTGCACTTTAAATCAATAGTAAAAGTTTACTTAAAATTTTATCGATGTTGTGTTCTGTATATAATATGTCCAAATGGTATTGATATTGTTGGGAATTTCAGTATTATTTTTCAGTTTAACCCTCACAAGAATTAACTTTCTTCCAAAAAAAAAATCAACCTTTGGCCACTGTGAATATTGAGACTAAATAAATGTCAAGGGCCAAATGTTGGCATTTTTTGACCAAAATTTAGTTAAGGAATAATAAATAAGTATTGGTTGTAAAATACGATTGAAGAAAATAAGAAATTATAAAAAAAATTTCTATTTAAAATGTTAAAATATTCAACTTTTACATGGAAACTCAACAAAAAATTAAAATGCATTTTTAACTCCACATTACTTACGTTTCTATCAGTCGATTTTTACGTTTGAACACAAATTAAAGCTTAAAGTCCCTCCTATTGAACAAAACAAATTGCGTAAAAAAATACCAATCCGGTCAAAAATTATAGAGTTTTGACCGCTATCTCGCGAAATTGACCACTGTGCGTCGTTACATTACATCATTACATTTGCATTTGTTTTGAATAAAATGGATTTTATTGTTGCATTTTCATTGTTAACTATTAAAGAAGCAGATTTTGCTTAAACAAATAGTTATATGTATGAAAATTTTTAATCTTTTTATTAAAGCAACATAGTTTTGTCAGTTGGTGAGGGAAGCTTTTAAAGTTCTCTTTGCATGCAAAGAGACAACATTGTTGAGGTAACCATAATATCAGAAAAATAGATTATATTTGTAAGCAAAACATAATAATGCCACAAATAATAATTCAGTTGGGCGTGGAACCATATCGCTAACGAGCGTAAATATAACAAGGTAAAGTATTAACAAAGTTATGATAAAAATAGGATGTTTAAATCAAGACGAATTAAATATTCGCACGGCTGCACGGCTACGAAAACCGAATTAAATTTTGTACAGTGGTTGCTTCCAAAATGAATTAATACAAAGTTTGTACACAGTTTTGCTGCGGTATTTAGATACATACAAGGTTGCGAAACAAAGCATCAATTTAAAAACTGATGTGCTAGTTGCCCGGTGCAGCATTTCTAAAGCTTGTCT
Source organism: Cistogaster globosa (assembly GCA_937654795.1). Taxonomy (NCBI): domain Eukaryota; kingdom Metazoa; phylum Arthropoda; class Insecta; order Diptera; family Tachinidae; genus Cistogaster; species Cistogaster globosa. The sequence continues at coordinate 43,127,148 of OW569405.1, forward strand.
GTGACATGTTGGAATGGTATGCATTGCAAACATCTACTACCACGGCAATATGAAACACAATACGTTGTTCGATTACAAAGAACTGATGTTGGAAGGAGGCTTATATTTTTATTTTTATTTTTTGGGAAATTATTAACTGTAAATTTATGGTGACTGGTAATAATTTTGTTAAATAAATAACTCTAAATTTAGGGTGACTGGAACGTTCTGGTATATAATCTGCCAATTAATTTTTAAGAGGAAAATTTAATAGACTATCCAAAAACTTGTTATCTTTAGACTTTTTACTTCTCAGACTAACGTGGGAATTCAATATTTTTAAAACGTCTGAAGAGCTTAGATAGTACATATGACATGACTTACTTTTTTTAAGGATTTTTTAATAAATTGAAATAAGCCAATAATTTTTATATATCCTGGTATGAAAGATAATTTTTAAAAAATTAAAGGAGGATTAAGTTCAGTGGGTTCTAAGGAAAAAATTGAGGCAATGTTTAAAAAACACGTAGAGAAGGTAGAGGAATACGTTCTGGCTCCGTTAGTAAATAATCAAGAACGACAATCGGTTAACACATCGACAATTAAGAAAGCCAACCCAAATCGATAATCATCGAATGGAGCAAGCCAGGAGTAATACAAAAAGCCAAAATACCCCAAAAAATATATACAACACAAAAAAGGGAACTTAAAGAACTGACGAATGAAGGATGAAAAACTATAAATTTAAAATATATTAATAATAAGCAAAAACACGAATATACAACTTTATTACCTTGTTAGCGGTACTTTAACAAAATTAAGTATTGATCGAACTATGTCGCCAATTTCACTTTCTTAGAGTTTAAGACAATTAACACCCAGAATTGAATTGAGCCTAACAAATTTTCATTACCTAAGAATGTAAATGCTTTTTTAATTAGTTAACTAACTAAGGATTATAATAAAAAATTTTCATTTTGCTAATTTAAATAATATATTTTCAGACACCGGTTCTGCTGAATTGAAATATTTTATTTTTATTATTTTGCATAGTTTTTTACTGTCCCTCTTTAGATATCAGAGTATCACAGATGATTTTGACTCAGGGAATTTTTATTTCTCTAAATACATACATATGTATTTTCATCCATTAAAGGACTAGGGTGCTTACCGTTATTGCCATTAATTTGGTATCTTAGGTCTTCGATATTGTTATTTATATTTTTGCGCAGGAAGTTAGCATCGAGCTTATAAATTCTCTTTTTCGTACACATTGGCAAGCAAAGGCGAAGGACTTGAATGTTTGTAATTTTTTTACTTATAAAATCTTATAAAATGTGTACCATCTAAGCTTTTATTGCTTTGCTAAAAAAATGTTTCATTGAAATTTGTTGCAAAACCATATGTCGTCTTCCACATATTTAATTAAGATTTCTTTGCTTAGAAGGAAGGAATAATCTGCTTTGATTCCTAATCATCAGCTTAGACTATTCGAACTGACTATTTTGAATGACTGACGCCTTACTATCTTAAACTTTTTTCGGTTGATCCTTGATATTGGTTGGCTTTCGATATTTAATGGCAATAATTCCGTTACTGGGAAAGTCCACTTCTACGGTTAATTACCTCTACGTACAAGAAATTTGTATTAATTACTCCAGCTTCTCCTTTATATTTTCCCTCACAATCGGTTAATTGTATTCTTCTTATTTATAATGTACATTTCCTCTAATTTTTCAAAAAATAAAAGGATTAAAATTCTTCTTTTGAAAAAAAAACATTGAAATTGCAAGCATGCACACAAAAGCAATTGTTAAAATATTTACTATACTACTTCAATGAAGGTAGTAATTAGGGTGATGTCATAAAAGAGCAAACTGAAGAAACGTCACCAATATTGAGCAAACTGGCAAAATGTAAATGCCAAGGACGAGCAGTGTATCACACATTGCCAAGACGACTATACTCGACTTAAAATACCTGCATTTAATAAATAAATATGTATATTATAACTTGTTGGCTTTTTAATTAGCCATTTTTGGGGGCCACAAACATAAATTTAAATATGAAGTACTACAAATGTTTTTTTTAATTATACTTTTTTAAAAATTGTTACTAATTGTTGGAAATTGTTACAGAACATATTCATGTACTCAAAAAACCTTCAAGCAGAGATTGAAAAAAACGTAAAAATGTGAAAGAGAAAAAATTTGCTGCAAGTTTTGGGTAGTAAAATTTTTACTTGCAAGAATTAGCCAAACAGCTGTTTCTTACTTTTGTTTGCAAAATAATATGCTTTAACCCTTTGAGGACCATACATTTTCCGCTGAAGCGATGTACAATTTCGTTCTATTTCCATAATATAGAGCCGAATAATAGTGACGAAAAAAAAAATTGTCATCCTGGGCGTCCTCTTTATACTCCATTTCGCTTGGCAAACATAGTTGCCTGTAGGTTCAAACGGAATTTTTTATCCCAATTTATTTTTCTCAGAAAAACATTTTATTTTAACTTTTATTAAAAAAATATACAAAAATACAATAGAAATCAAAAGTTAAACTATTATTGATCGTGATAGCTTCCAAAGCAATCACGAGACGTAGTAAAACAAAGGAACACATTGCATTTAGCGCAGAAAACATTTGTCCCATTATACACCCTATTGGAAGTGCAATAAAAACAGCGTCTCCAGTTATCAACCTTTTCCATTCTGTGAATAGATTTAGGCTTGCTTAAAAAATATGTTCCGGTTCTGGTTGTATTTGGAAAGGCTCGTTTTCTTGAATTGAAATCACTGATCAAGTCATTAGCTAAAGCTGCCGAAAATCAATGGATGATACCTTTACTGAGACATTATTAGCCAATAAGAGTTTCTGATATATTACGTAGCTATTATGAACGCATAATTCGAAAAGGTCGAAATACAAACGTAAATAAAACCTCCATTTGCTTCTATGATCATACTGATAATACACTTTTTTCTGATCCATCAAATCAACACCTCCTATTCCTTATTATATTTTTGTATAATAAGTGGGCAATCAATGTCTGTTTTATCAGCCTGTCCAACTACGCATCGTTTAACTTTGAACACCGCTGTCGGATCAATGAAATTTGATGCAAGGTAAGCAGCACGATTGTCCATCCATTTGACAACTGAAATGCTGCCCGAGGTAAAGTAACTTATGTCTCATCTTTTCATATCTTTATCGGCAGGAAATTTTGTTGGCATGTGCTTTCTATTGCTTCGAATTGTTCCACAGGCCATTATGTAATTTTGAGAGAGAATATTAATTAAGTTCAGACTTGAAGAAAAGTTGTCAAAGTAAACTTCAATCCCTTTCTTTGTCAGTGGCTCACATAACTGCAAGACAACCGATTCACCAAGACCGTGTTCAACATATAGTTTCTTTCCGGTGTATATGTCAATATTGTATAAGAAACCAGTTTCTGCTTCACATAGGCACCAAAGTTTGAATCCCCATGAAATCGGTTTTTCCTTCATGTACTGCTTCATGGCATTATGTCTCTTAAATTTGACCATATGTTCATCGATTGATAGTTTTTTGGAATAAGTGTATGCGCTCGGCATAGCCTTGTTAATATGTTCTATAATTGGCCGTATTTTATAGCCACGATCATTTACATCAGATTTATTGTTGTCACAGAAATGAAGATTAGTTGTAATTTCTTCAAATCGAACACGTGGCATAACATTCGCAATTTGAGGCTGGGAAAACGTTGGATCAGTAGACCAATACAAACGTATTTTGGGGAGTTTCACTAGACTCATATGTATAATGATACCCATATAGGCTTTAAACTCAGCCACACTCAAAGTAAAAGTACGACCTTTTTGTAAAGCATATAGATTGGACTGCTCCACTATCATGAGGCATAGTTCTAAAACAGAAGTCAACACCAAATTAATGTTAATTCAATATGGTTATCGAAATATTTTAGGATAATTACCCTCAAAATTACAAACAATTTGGAATACCTCATAGGCAGTTGGGACTTCCTCATGTTTATGTAAAACAGGCTTCAAAATTTTGGAGTGCTCGTATGTACAATCGTCGAAAAAATAGGATTATCATAACTATTGCTCTTTCTGAAACGAAAAATCTTCTCCGGGGGCATGGATGATTTCGGTTCCCTTTCTGTATTTATATTTTTTAAATTCGATACAATTGGAGCTTTTTGTTTGGTACCTTCAATTGCAACTTCTATAATTTCATCGTTCATTTCCATAACATCATTTTCAAGAAAAACCATATCTTCTGTATCCAATTTTGTTACAGCTTCTTCATCGTCGTTACTGAAATCGCAGAGTAAAATTTGTTCAATTTCATTTGGCCGAAGTTAAAACAAACGATCTCGGGTTTATCCACTCATTTTTTAGTTTTATTCTTGTTTTCTTTTGAGCTTTTTATGGCGGTTGTCAAAAATATATTATTCATTTCAAAATTCTGTCAACGTTTTTATTTGTACAAATCAACTTTGTTTTTCCCCCTTTTATTTTTTTAAATAGAAAACAAAACAATAAACACAGTTGTATTTTGGAAGTGTTGAACGTTAAATTAAATAAAAAGCGCTTAAAAATAAAAACAAGTTTTAATCTTTTTTTATTTTGAAGGTAATTATATTAAAACTTTTCGGGACGTTTTTTTTTCGTTTGAACCCACAGGCAAACATATTTGCCCACCAAATATTGATATCCTGTAGGAACAATGTACATTGCACAAACTCTTTGTAAATTTTTTAGCATAGCTAAGAGTAAGATACAACACAAAATTGACCATCAACCACTTGTGCCTCATTGTAACACCTCTGCGGCCCCCTGAACCAAGTCAATTTTTTGGCCAACTTTGGAACTCCTGAACTCGAAAGTAGTGTCAGATAGAGACTCGCACTGAACTACTTTATTGTTGCCCATACCTTCTTGTAAAAATCTCTCCACGAAACCTTTTCTCTATCTCCTACCTTTATAAATATATCACCAAAAAACCCACGGGCAAACATACTTGCCTATGGTCCTCAAAGGGTTAAAAAAGTCTGATAAAAAAAATTTTTGTAACATTGAAGTAAATGCAAGTATTGGCAATTAAAAGAATATAATAATAACATTATTTTGTTATTTTTCTTTAATTTAGCTATGAAAGTACACAATAAAGATGTGTAAAACAATAGAAATTCGGTTTAAAATCTACGAGCCTGCATTGTTTTTAGAATTAATAGTAAACAAGCCAGTGATGAAACATTCAGTGCAACTTACTTTTTTCCGTACAATTTAAAGGAGAGTGGTACAATGATTATGTATAATAATTATAAATAAGTACAAATGTATGTAGTTTAGATTATTTTTAGTGTAAAGATTTTAACATTTTAATCACAACAAGATTGCTTAATAAAACTAATTGCAAAAAAATATATACATAAATATATATGATGCGCTTAAACATCATAAACGCTTTTAAAAATGACCAAATAATTAAAAGAAAATTTAAAACATTTTATGTGCCAATTTTTGCTGTTTGGTTACTCAGAGTATTATTTCCACTTTTTCCTTGTGGTTGTCAGTTTGCTGCCTTTTTGTGGTCTATTGTTTATATATTTTTGCACTCAAGTACATTTACTTAAAAAACGGTACTATTTAATAGTCATACCGTATATATTTTAAGTCTTACATATTATTTGGAAGCCACAACAACGTAGATTGATGAGATTAATGACTGCATCTTGCCTTCCATTTAGCAAATATTGCATAACTTCTTCTCTAAAATGGAGAGATGTTTTACTTTTTGCGTTCGGTTGCTTACAATACAATATGGCTGACTGTTTGACCAATTCTTTTGGATTACCTTTACGATTGGATCGTAAAAGTAAACTCTTTTGCCAGCAATACGGTAGTGCTGTGATTCCGCTGGTATGAAGGAATTTCAGATTTTCCGCAATAAATTTGTATTCGTAGTATCAATCATTTAACACATTCACACACTGCACGACTGCAAAATTTCAAAAATAAGGCACATGTGTGTATATAAGAATGATTATTTTAAAGACAGCAAGGCAATAAGGCGAAAGGCTGTTGCCTGAGCTGATTTTGCCGCTGCAGTCCAATTTAACTAACAGACATACCAAAACAAAAGTGGAAAGTGAAGTGTTTTCTTCCGCATAGCTTTTACGCTGAAATACCATACCTAAACAAAAGCGCCAACGTTATGGCAAAACGATAAAAACTCGGTTATTAAAAAAAATAAATATAACTTCAATTATAATTTTAGCATGAATAAAAATTAAATTTGTGTTCTGTAAAGTAAAATTTTATATAAAAAACAAAAGTAAATTATTTGAACTTATATTTATTTTAAATTCTTATTAAGCGCGTTGTCAGGCTGTTGCCTGAGCTGATTTTGCCGCTGCAGTCCAATTTACTTAACAGACATAACATAACAAAAGCGGAAAGTGAAGCGTTTTCCTCCGCATAGCTTTTACGCTGAAATACCATACCTTAACAAAAGCGCCAACGTTATGGCAAAACGATTAAAACTCGGTTATTAAAAAAAATAAATATAACTTCAATTATAATTTTATCATGAATAAAAATTAAATTTGTGTTCTGTAAAGTAAAATTTTATATAAAAAACAAAAGTAAATTATTTGAACTTATATTTATTTTAAATTCTTATTAAACGCGTTGTCCTTTTGGTTTGGACTACATTTAGTAAGGTATATATTTACTTTTTTCTTATGATAATTTCAATTTGTCCTTGCTTATAAGTAGAAGGTTTCATGTATTGGACACCTATTAATTTTTAACACAATTGTGTTTTTAGTGGATATCATAGAACTGTGTAGCTTTCAACTTTTTGTTGTTTTTAGAATTTTTATTGGCGTGACAGTATTAATTATTGCTTCTGAAAAATACTTCAAATTATTTTTAATTTTAAAAATAAGCCAAGCAAATAAATCGACTTGCTCTTTAAAAATATTGTTTTAGTCGTCTAATAGCCTCTTACACATTAATCTAAATATTAATTTAATCATAAACCAGAACTGCTTCTTTAAAAAAATGTTTAAAAAAATATTAAAGTAACATCACTGATACACAATAAGACCATATTTTTATTATGTAGCTGCTGCGTTTAAAATAATTGCGTAGCTGGCTATATGGCAGCAAATATAGCTAGCAGGATTTGCTGTCGTGTGTTCGCGTAACCTGCTGTGACGATTGTGTTTAAAATGTTGGTTCATGATGAGACCTGCAATCCTACAATAAATAAATTCAATTATATGCTTAATTGCCTCACTGGACAAGCGTTGGCGCTAGTAGAGCCTTTCCAAGTTGAAGTAGACAATTATCGAAAAGCTTTAGATTGCCTCAAAACTTAATATAATAATAAGTCTCTAATTTTTATTGGTAATGTAAACTCCTTGTTTGTAATTTCGCTCAGTCACAAAACAAACGCTTTAGCCTCACAGTCGATAATAAATAACGTAGCTGCTCTCCGCAGCTCTATGTTATCATTAGGATCTGAACAGCAAATAATGGACGCAATAATTATTCATATTGTTTTATCAAAAATTGATTCAGAATCAAAGGCCGTTTTAGATGAAAAGCAAAAGTTTGACCAATTGTTATCATTGGATGAATGTTATGAAATTCTAAGTCGTCGCTGTAAATTTCTAGAAAGTAGATCGGCAGGAAATCAGTCAGTTAGCAAGTCAAAAGCAAAACATTCCGGTTTGTCGTTCATGATATCTTACGTTTCGTTTGAATACTGCAACGGAAAAGGTCATTTCCTCGGAAGTTGTTCTCGATATTTAGCTTTGCCAATCTCTCGTTGTTTTAATTTCGTTAAGTCGGCTAATCTTTGCACTAGTTGCTTGCGCAAGGGTAACATGGTTTCAAAATGTCAATCCAAGTCCCGATGCCGCATTTGTCGTATTTCACACCGCACTTCTGTGCATTATTCGAGTTTCAATTCGCCGAGAGATCAATTACAATCTGTTAAGCCATCACCACATCGTTCATCGTTCACAAATTCTTCTTCTAGTCAACGACCATCATCGCCTTCTCATTCTATGCCATCGTTCCAATCTTCATTATCGTTGCAGCCATTGCTGTTCTTTCACCCTTCGACTTCATCGAGTAAACAATCATCATCTGCTCAAATAAATAGTTCAGCAGCAATCCACGTAACTATAAATACAGCGTTTCTTACGTACAATCATCGTCGAGTTTTACTTTCTACAGCTTTCGTATTAGTGAGAAATAGTTTTGGGATTTTACAGCCTTGTCGTGCTCTTTGAGATTCATGCTCAGAAATTAACCTGATAACACACGAAGCAGTTAGTCGGTTGCGCCTGTGGCAGTATTAATCATTTCAAGAAATTTCAGGTTTTTCAGACATCTGTGCGCAACTCAAATCCGAGGTAACTGCAACAATTAGATGTCGCTTGTCAACATTTGAATTTACAACAAAATTTTTCGTAAGCAAATCAATGTCGTCGCAACAACCAGCAGAACTCTTCAATCCAGACTCAAGCAGTCCGTCTGATATCCAACTTGCTGATCCTCAGTTCAATGAGCTTCAGCTTCGAAGTATTTTTTGATATTTTGCTCGAGGGAAAAATTCGCTTTGAAAATAATAAATATTTCTTTGCGTTGGATATTCGGAAGGAAAGTAAATCTTCACCGGTCGGATGCGATTCCGTTGTGCCACCACTTTGAATGAATGAGCTTGATGTATCGCGAAAGGCTTTTTTGGAAATAGAGGAGATTCCTCGCAATAAACTCGTAAGATCAAAAAACAAAAATTTAATGTGAGTACCATTTTGTCGAAAATGCAGTTTTTGACCTCAATGGTAGGGTCTAGGTTCGTCTGCCATTTAAAGGCTAAGTTAATCAACTTGGAAATTCATTCAAAAGAGCTCGTCGTCGTTTTTGGTACAAGAGAATTGATTTCGTATATTGATTGCGTGAATACATGCAACTTTTTCATATGTCAACAGCTAATTACGAAATTTAAAATTGACCGCATTACGTCATACCCATATATTCAATATTACGTCTTCAAAGTTCGTCTATAAAGTTACTGGTGATGTTCGATGCATCGGCTCGTACTTATTTAAACATATCCCTCTTGGTTTCCAAATTCTGAAACATGATCTGTACGTAGACGATCTTTTCACAGGAGCATTTACCGTCGCTGAGCTTGATGCCAAGAACACAGAAATAACTAAAATTTTAGACAAAGCTGGTCTAGAACTTTCGAAATGTAATTCTAATTGCTCTCAAATTAATACGTCAAATCAAGAGCTGCCTTTTAAAACGAATAAAGAAAATATAACTAAAGCTCTCGGAATGTCATGGAAACCTGATCAAAACCTTTTTTGCTTTCGTTTCGATTTCTCGAAGGTTGAAATCCTAACGAAATGATCAATTGTATCAACAGTTGCCCGAATCTTTGATGTATTGGGTTTGCGAAGTCTGATCGTAACGTCATTCATAGCAACTTGATTGGGACTCGGTTGTAACCGATCAACTCAAATCCCGCTGGGTTCAATTGGAAGAGAAACTTCCTTATATTAATCAAATCGAATTACCCAGATATCTTAAGCCTAGACGAAATATTAGAATTTTATGTCTTTGCAGACGCATATCAATTGGCTTACTGGTGCTGCATTTATGTAAGAAGTTTTATACCAAGGGGAGCTCAAGTGAATTTACTTATTGCCAAATCAAGAGTGGCCCCAGTATTGCAACAACCATTACCTAGATCAGAGTTATGTGCTGAATTAGTTAAACGAGTCGGACTTGGAACAAAATCAGAGAACAATTTTAAACCAAGTATACGTATTATGCATTGTTTTGGAAAGATTCAAAAATCGTTTTAAATTGGCTGAAAAATCATATAACATACGTTAGTTTCGTCGCGAACAGAGTTTCAGAACTGCAGAACACAACTAACAATATACCATGGCGTCATGTGTCATCAAAACCCGGCAGATATCGTATCTCGCGGTTGTTTAGCGAACGAACTCAGTTCAACAATATGGTTCACAGGCCTACATTTTCTAACAAAAATTGAAGCCCATTGGCCCAACGGTTCCGTTGGAGTTGCTTTCATCGGAGTTTAAAAAGGCAACATTCAAAACAACAGTCGTCGAAACTCAATTATTTCGCAAATCATTCAGAACCAATCTTCCTATCTTCGAATTCTTCACATCATTTCATATCTTTATCCTTTTGTCTTCAAACATAAAGGCAATTTATTTATACGTCACTGCTGATTTGTTAAAACTAGCTGGTTTGAAGGTAATACACGACATTCAAAAATCATCATTCAAAGAAGAAATTGAACTCCTTGAAAAAGGTAAAATACTACAACTTTCACTCCAAAAATTATCGCCGTTTATGCAAGAAATTCAAAGTTATCGTACCTTATTACCAATTATTCGACTAGGTGGCAAATTATTGAATGCATATTTGCCATGCGACACAAAGTTTCCAGCACTTCCTCCAAAAGATCATCGATTTACGCGCTTTTACGTAAAACATCTTCATTTAAAGCACTTACATGCAGGACCAAAAGCATTCGTCGATTTACGCACCTGTACGTAAAATATCTTCATTTGAAACACTTACATGCAGGACTAAAAGCATTCATTGGAATTTTGGATAGTCAACGCCAGAGATGTTGTACGAAATTGCGTGCACTACTTTAAGTATAAACCTCGTCTTTTGCAACAGGGCATGAGTTACTTACTAGCTGATCGTGTTACTGGACATCGCCCTATCTTCATTTGTGGCGTCGACTTTTGTGGCTCATTCTACACATCATATCGACTCAGGAGCAAACCGCCATATAAAACCTATGTAGCCATCTTTGTGTGCTTCGCCTCTAATTCCATTCATACAGAATTAGTGTCACACTTATCGGCTAGTTCGTTCATTATATGCTTAAAAAATTTATCGGAAGAAGCGGAATTTTTCAGCACTTCTTTGTGACAACGCTACAAATTTTATGGGCGCTCAGTCAAGGCTTAGTGACTTTAAACAAAACGATAAAATCAAAGCCCTGATGGAATATAGCAAAGTTACTGGCTTTTAATTCTTGTTTATTCCACCTCAATCTCCCCATTTCGGTGGTCTTTGGGAGTCGGCAGTGAAGTCACCAAAAACAATACTGGTAAAAAATGCATCTAACGCTGGTGTTACTTTCGAAGAGCTTCAAACTCCTCTCATTAAAATTGAGGCGATTTTAGACTTCCGCCCTTTGTTACCACGTTCTGACGACCCGAATGAGGGTGAAGCATTGACACCTGCTCACTTAATTATTGGATCATCGTTCGAATAAAAATTTAATGCAACCGAAGATAATCCAACACTTAAAGTATTGGCAACATCTTAAGTCTTCAACAAAAGTCGAAATGGTTAAGCCCAACTGCCAATATCAAAGAAGGACAATTGGTAATCATCCACGAAGATAATGTACCTCCTTAACAGTGGATCCTCGCTCGTATAGCAAAAGTCATCTCTTGAAGAGGCGGCAGAGTTCGAGTCGTAGATGTTCATACTTCAAAAGGGACTTTTAGAAGATCACTCCATGAACTTGCTCCCTTAACACTTGATGAAGCTAATTGAAAGGCCCTTTAATGGGGCGGAGTATATTCGGTCACTTTTGTTTTTCACACTGTAACACGTATTTTTATTTACCATGCTGTAATGCAATTTTATATTTATTAAATTTCGTTATTTAATTTTTCTTCATACCCACATTTGTCGCTCTTAAATACCGTACATTTGTTCTTTATTGTATCAACATTCTTCTTATAAAACATAACCGTTCATAATTTTTTTTAAGCTTGTAACAATGAAAATTCATTTGTATGAAAATTAATTTATTCTCTATAAAACTAGAAGATCGACAACAACATTAATGCATTCCATTTTCTAATCGTGGTTTTTTATTGTAAGCCAAGAAAATACAGTTTTGGAAAACAATAACACACAATATATATATTGCAATGGGAATGACTTTATATAACTTAGGCTTGGCAACGAATGGGTTAAGATATTTAATATGCGTAAAACATCATCTAAAAATGACTGATATGCAGAACTTGAAACAAAAGGTGAAGAAGTAGTAAGTAATCAAAAGACAACACCGAAATTTCCGACAACTTACATTCCCAGTGAACAAAGTATAAATCTAATGGTAGAAAAATTAAGTGACGTTATATGTTGACTCATGATGAAGTCTGTAGATTCATATAGGAAAGTAATAAAGTATTTAAAAGCTTTTAATATAAATTTTCATATTTATCAAATAATCAGGGTTAAGAAAATATACACACTGTGTGCGAATCTTGTACATACATCTAAATAGACTCAGCTCAAAGAAACACAAATATTTTTTATATATCAATTATTTGTGTCTCTAATCTTGTGTTATTATTAATATTTGGTTATTACACGAATATTTGTTCGGCAAAAAGCACATTGTGCCATGTATGTATAAAACACACATGTAAGATATAGGTATTTGAAGTTCATGATTGATTGTGTATAAAATTAGAACTTTTGGCGCTACAACAAATAACACTACAATCAATACAAAATTAAAATTGAAGAGTGTTCTTTCAGTTAATGTAGTTTAAGCAATAAAATTTTAAAAACTAGATGTATCTTGGAAACCGCAAGTAAAAAGTATTATTTTTTTATAATGCAGTTCGTGACCGCTAAAAACAACAATAAGAAATAAAGGTTTTTTAATTTTTTTTTTTCACTCAAACCAATCGATTAAAGTTAAAATAAATACAGCTACGAATTTAATACATAAAATTCTTAATATAAGCGATTTAAAATTGCATCACCAAATAAAGAATATATTAACAAGAAATAGCTATCAAATACATGTGACAAATAAATTGATAAATAGGTGCTTAGTAAAGAAAAACTAATACCAAAAATTGTTTAAAAAAAGTTGGCAACCCTTGTTGTAAAAACATCTAATATCAAAGCTCGTCTAAGTGACTTTTTTAATATTTAATAAAATAACATTTTATTCATTATTTTATACACAAATTTACAAGCATTGTATAAAATAAACAGTGGAGATTCTGATTATTTTGGAGTAATAATTTGTGGCCAATGTGGAATAGAAGTGAATGAAGAGGATGAAGAAAATATTCAGTGTGATAAGTGCGCCAAAATATTTCATTCCTTGAGTGCATTTACACAAGGAAAGTTTACTTTGCAAAGTTTTGATTTTATGTGGGAGAGAGGGAGAAAGAATGATCAGCAGTACAGACTTTGATGTACTCGCAAAGTTGCTTTGTTTTTCGTTCATTGCTTGTACACAGTTGTATATATATACATATATGTTTGAGCACCAAATGTAAAACGTCAAAAAATTAAGAACGATAAAAAAGAAGAAAACAAAATTTGTAAAAGAAAACTTTGTGTGTCTGAACACGAAACAAAGTTTAAAAGAAAATTAACAAAACTTTGTCAAAGTAAAATTTGCCTGTTTGAATGTGGACCTTATATACAAAACTAAACAAACGTCAATATGATTATTTATTGGCAAACGAAGAAGAAGAGTATGCTTGTCATCTGTGTGTTAATACAAGCTGTGGTTCAGTGAGTGATGAAATTAAAGAAATAAAAGCTGAAATAAACAAAAAGCTTGATACAATAATAAATGCAAGTGATTTCACGTCAAAACAATACGATGTTTTGTTTAATAATATTGCAGAAAATAACAAAAAGCTAGAAATGGTTGGATGTAACATAGATCGCTTCCACGTAGTGCATCCTGGGTAACGCTAAATGATCTTTACCCCCCCCCCCCCCCCTGGCACGACCTTTTTCTGTCCAAGGACCTTTCTTCCGATTTTTCGGCACGTTTTTGTTTGACTTGGGCTGGTGGTTATGGCTTCTGGACCTAGTAACACCGGGGTGAAACCCTGTGGGAACGGCTCCAGTTTAAGGTCATAACTATCTCCGTCCCGTTAAAACCCTGGCAGGCCTCATAGTACGTTCGATACCCGTCACCGTTAAGTTGGTGGTGTAGGTTTGGTTGAGTTTACTCCTAATTAGCAACGGTCTGGCTCTGAGCACCTGTCCCCATGAAGGCTGGTGCCAACCCTCGCATGGCCTCCCTGCTTACATAGATAACCATGAGACCTTTGAGTTGACTACACATACGGGTGGAGATAGCGGCTATGAGTGGGGACCCATTTCATATGAACAAAACTTCAATTTCAAATACAAAAAAGACCACAAAAGCCAACCCTAAAAGGGAGCCGGTTGTATTGCAACGGCAAAAGCCGGCAATCCATAAACAACCTTCGTCTGTGACCTCTACCTCCAGACCACAGCTGGTTGCAGCGACTCTGCTGTCTGCCTCGACATCCCGCACCGCAATCCCCAAAGGTTGCGTAATGCCCTCTTCGAGCACCACAATCACTCCTGCTACAGAACAGAGTGAAAGAGGGGCTTCCCCGCATATTGGTCCAACTACTGATGTAAGGGCATTGGTTAAGACAGCCCAAACAACTGGTAGTCTGGGCCCTAGCACGTCCTCCTCTTCTCGTGCACACATCAACGCGTCGACGCGGGCGTATAGGACCAGGAGATCTGCCTACCGGATCCTGCAAAAGTTTGGTGGGCAAGATCCGAACACTTTGTCTGAAAAGGACCAGACTAAACTTAAATGGGCCAAACAGAACTTGGAGTCTCGCCCTCCACCTAACTTGGCACCTCATAAACGACAAAGGTCGGCTGAGGAAACCGCTACGTAAGCCCCTCAACTGCCTAAACGGCCAAAAACTTTAGCATCCAAACCGGTGTCCTCACGTCCCCTTTGCGAGATAGTTAAGGATAGCCTCGTTTTGGCCATAATAGACACTAGTAAAAGTGACGGGACTATATCTCCAGATAATTGGAGTCTAGTCCAAGCGGCTCTTCGCAGTGTCTATAAGGACATAATTTCAGCCAATCCTGGCCCCTCCCCCTCATGCCGTGATGCGGGCTGGTATCAGGGGCATGTTAAATTGATCGCTTGTGCTGATCAACGCTCAGCGGACCTGTACAAGCAGGCAATTGACAGCCTATGTGAAATCTGGTCGGGTGCTAAGCTCTTAGCTGTATCCAAAGACCAGATTCCGAACCGTCCAAGATCCTTCGCCCGAATCCCGGCAGATCCCTCCACTCCGGATGAAATTCTGGAGCTGAGTAAACTCAGCAATAAAGAGCTGCCTACGGCCGACTGGAAGGTCGCTAAAGTAAGCGAGCCAAAGGGCCATTTCCGTGACGCTATCATTGTCATCAACGACGAGTCCCTCGCCCCACTTAACGCCTGTAAGGGGGAGATCAACTACGGTTTCGACTCGATCTCTCTCAGGATCTATAAGGGGGATAATATAGGGAAAAATTCTAAACTTCCCACGGAACCTCTGGTACCAGAGGTTACCGCCGGACGGACTGAACCTTCACAATTGGCTCCGGCCTCCATGTGCGGTTTAGATATGTCGGATGACACAAGAAGTGTCATCTCTTCATCTGAGTTTGCTGGCGACTTTTTCCGGCAAATGAGTCTCGGATCCGAATACCTGGCAAAAAGCGAGGAATCACTCCTGTCTGAGGGAGATTCCGACGCCACCCTTACGGCCAAAAATAATGATGATGAGGGTTGTGCAAATTAACCTTCATCATTCCATCGCTGCTTCTGCGGCCTTACTCCTCCGCCTGTCACAGAAAGGATCGGGTTTCTGAACTATCTATGGATGGCTACAAAACTGTCTACGTCACAGGTCAAGGTAAACCCAGGGCCTGTATTATGATTAAGTATAATATTAATGCTTTCTTTCTTCGTAGATTCAGTGACAGAGACAGCGTTGCCATAGCAGTGGAGACGGGCTCGAAGGATGTCTGGGTGGTCTCCAGTTATATGGCCCATGATCATGGTAATTCTCCACCACATGATCTGCTAAAGCTTCTGGTTGCAGAGGCTAACAACAGTCAAACGCCGGTCATCATTGGGGCCGATGCTAACGCTCATCACCATATGTGGGGCAGCACTGATGTCAATGAACGGGGTGAGTCTCTTTTTGATTTTATATTATTGCATGACTTAAGTATTGTCACTAGGGAAAGCGAGCCTACCTTCGTCGCTTCGAGTAGAAGGGAGGTTCTCGATCTTACCTTGACAGGTGGTGGCTGGTCTGATATTGTCAGAAATTGGAGTGTCTCTCAAGAGTGCTCCTTTTCTGACCATAGGTATTTATCCTATAAGTTAGATCTAGGATCAGTAGGTTCCGGAGTGTCTCACTCCTACATATATAGGAAACAAACGGACTGGAATAAATTTCGCTCCATTTTAGAGCTTGGCCTAAGGCCTGCTCCCTTCAAGATTAATGACCACTGCGATATTGATCTGGCGGTTGAATTCTTGACCTTGCAGATATGCTTTGCGGCGAAAGCGGCCTGCAATCCACCGAAGCCAAGGGGTAAACCGAAACCCCCTTGGTGGAATACGGAGATTGCAGAGTTACGCAAGGAATGTAGAAGACTCTTTAATAGGGCCAAAAATAGTGGAAACTGGCTGCCCTACAAGGATAAACAAAGGGAGTTTAAGTATGCCATAGAGCCTCATGGAAAACTTTCTGTGGCAACATAGAAAGCTCGTCCGAAACCAGCAGGCTACGCAGGATTCTTAGCACGTCCCCGAGAATTATTGAGAGTATTCAGAAGCCGGACGGTAAATGGACGGACTCTGAAATCGATACCTTGGAGACGCTGCTTGATACTCACTTCCCTGGTAGTGAAAGGATTGACGAAGCGATGGGGATTGTGAATTCCGCGTCGGTTTTTCCAGCCACTTTCCGGGTGACCAACGCTCATTTAGAGTGGGCCATCATGTCGTTTGATGCCTTTAAGTCTCCTGGGATTGACAATATCATTCCAGCGGACTTGCAACATGGCATAGACCTTATTAAACCATGGCTATTGCAAATCTACAATGCTTGCCTGGAAAATACTTACATGCCCATGGGCTGGCGTGTAGCCCGAGTTGTTTTCATCCCTAAGGCGGGGAAGACATCTCCTATTAAACCCAAGGACTTTAGGACCATAAGCCTGTCGTCCTTCTTACTCAAAACGCTGGAAAGGATTCTTGATCTTCAGATCAGGAACTCCATTAATCCCGCGCTAATTTCTAGCTCGCAGCATGCCTACACGAAAGGGAGATCTGTGGAAACAGCGCTGCATGTGTTATTATCCGATGTTGAAAAGTCCCTTTCAAATAAGGATTTTACGCTTGCAGTGTTTCTTGACATAGAAGGAGCTTTCAATAACGTCTGCCCCAATTCCGTTATAAAGGCCCTCTTGGATCTCGATCTTGATGCAAATCTGGTGGGATTCATTGCGCAACTACTGAAGGCACGTATCATCACGTCCACCTTGGGAAATGATCACGTTGTAAGGGTAGTGAAAAGGGGCACTCCACAAGGTGGCGTATTGTCTCCCCTTATCTGGAATCTGGCAGTCAACACGCTGCTACGGCAACTGGACCAAACGGGTAATAGGGTGATAGCTTATGCTAATGACATTGCTATCGCAGTCTCTGGGAAGTACCTGTCAACACTCACAGAACGGATGAACTATTCGCTTAATGTTCTGTCTCAATGGTGCTACGATTTTGATCTTACTGTTAACCCCGGCAAAACGGAGGTTATGCTCTTCACACGGAGATACAAGATCCCGAATTTTACTGCACCTAGGCTGAATGGCATTGTGCTTAGTGTAAGTAAAAGTGTGAAATACCTTGGGGTGATACTTGACCCCAAACTTCAATGGAAGGCAAACATTGCCGAAAGAGCTCGGAAGGCGACCTGTGCGCTCTATCTCTGTCAAAGAGCTCTAGGACCAAGATGGGGCCTACAGCCTCGAATCATCTCCTGGCTCTACAAGGCAGTTATAGAGCCAAATATTCTCTATGGAGCTGTGTTTTGGTGGCACGCTCTTGAGAGATTGGTCAACCAAAAGCCTCTTGACAAAGTCAGGAGAACAGCCGCCATTTTGATTACTGGTGCTCTTCGAACTACTTCGACAAAGGCTCTGTTTGCTCTTCTCCACTGGTTACCCACCAAACTTCTGGCATTGCAACAGGCTAAATGCTGTGCAGCCAGACTAAATGCCCTCTCACGCTGGCTCAGGCTGGACATAGGGCACTCTAAGATTATCGATCGGGATGTTCCACTGCCATCAATGGTGGACTACATCTCTTCTACTCCCGCTCTGGACCACGGGTTTCGAATCCATATTCCAAATAGGGAGACTTGGGTCCGTAACGAAGTGGTCGTGGGTGGTACTGTTGACATCTACACCGATGGCTCGAAACTGGACGACAGAGTCGGTTGCGGAATCTTCTCCAATCATCTTGGACTAAGACTCTCCCTCAGACTCCCTGACTACTGTAGCGGCTTTCAAGCCGAGGTAATGGCCATTCTGAAAACATCCGAAATAGCGCTCAGGGACGATCTTTCTGGTCATGCTATTCGGATATTTTCGCACAGTCAGGCGGCTATCAGGGCGCTTGCTGGTGCATATTGTACATCTAAGCTAGTCCTGAGCTGTCGCTCATCACTGAACACTTTATCGGAGCGATCACAGATTGACCTGTTTTGGGTCCCTGGCCACATGGATATCCAGGGCAACTGTGAGGCCGATGATCTCGCAAAACGGGGCACATTGCTTCCTAATGCCTCCCCGCTACCAGACATTGGAATTTCTCTGGCAACGGTGAAAATGGCCATAAAGAACCACTATCTAAATTTGGCTCGCAAATTATGGGTAGATGAAAGTTCCTGCTGTGTCTCCAGACAACTGTGAACTACACTGGACCTCAAGCGGACCAGGCAGCTGCTCAGACTTTTTTTTTTTTTTTTTTATAAAAGAGAAGTAGCACTTCAGGCAATAATGCCTATTTAGTTATTTTTGTAACCGTGCTACATTCTTTAGGAAAGGGATAGATGAGAGATAAGACAGGTGGTGAAAAGAGAAAGATAGATATAGCCAATTTATTAGTTATTTTACTTCGCCGGCGAATATGCTATTAAGAAGTACCGACGAAGGAGGCTGCATGTTTAATGTTAATTCTGAATATGTATTTATACCATTAAACAGAAAAAAACATTTTTTATTTTTGGTTGCCGCAGGGGTTGAACCCTGGTCAACCAGGTTTGTAGCCAACGTGTTTACCACTTAGACTACAGCAGCCTCCTGCTCAGACTGGACAGAAAATCCATAAGTATCACGGTCTCTGTACTTACTGGACACTGTCTAATAGGTAGGCATGCGGAAAGACTTGGTCTGCCTTTTAATGATTTCTGCCGCAGTTGTGGCTCGGAGGATGAGGAAGAGACCGTACTGCACCTCCTGTGCCACTGCCCATCCCTGGCTCGAAGAAGACTAAGAATTCTGGGCTCTCCTTTCTTTGGAACTCTTACGGAGCTATCATCCCACTCTATAAGGGACGTAGCGAAGTTCATCCGTGAATCCTCATGGTTCTCGGCTGGGTAATGGGAGTCATGCCGCCTTCTTTGTGGTATCACAACGGGCCATTCGTTTGTGCTCAATTGAGCTTCGTCGCGAGAGGCTGCCACTCCTAACTAACTAACTAGAAATGGTTCAAAAAGAGAATCGTGCTTTGAAAAATGAAATAATAAATTTAAAAACATCTGTGAAGTTTTTAAACGACCATCGTGTCAAAAATTATTGTATAATACTCGTAAGAGGTGTGGAAGTTGATTAAGCATTGTCAGCTGAAGGAAGAAAATATAGATGATGGATATTTCTTTAAGAGAAGAGAGAACAGAAAGAATGATAAACAAACGATAGTGGTTAAATTTTGCAACAAAAACAATAAAGAAAAACTCATGATGTCAAAATCTAAGCTTAAAGAAAATGATGAAACCAAAACAATCTACATAAATGACTATCTTAGCAGAGAACCACTTAGTCTTTTCAGCTATGCCAAAACCTTGGAAACCATTGGTTATGCTTTTGTCCACACGAAGGGCTCTAGAGTTTATGCGAAAAAGAGTGAAATAACAAAAACGAAACTAAAATGAAGTTGATAAAATTATGACAGGTGCTGCAACTACAAGAACCAAACGTAGATCAATGTGCTGTAAATGTTGATGAATCTGATGGTGAAGATAATGCTGCTGCGTTTTTATCTCCTGCTTAAAAACACAAGTAATGTGATTCTTATAGATATTTAAACAAACCTTTTTTTCTTCATGATTGATAATCAATATTTTTCTCAACTTGATGATTATATAAGTTTTGTAAAAAATTTTAAAACTTCTCATTTCAATATTTTATCTGTGAATGTTAGAAGCATTTCTTCTATAAGTAAATTTAATAAATTTAAAACAATAATCAATAATTTTCCACAACTTCCTAACGTAATTGCGATTCAGAAGTCATGGTTTAGTTCTGATTTAGTTCAAACTTGTAGTATTCCAGGGTACAATTGTATACATTGCTGCAGAGCAGATAATTATGGAGGTACCTCTGTTTATATACGAGACAATTTTCATTATACTGTAAATGCTTGCAAAAGTAAGACGTTTTGTGAAATGATTGTTGTAACTTTAGAAAACTAAAAATTGAATGGAAAACCGGTAAAGATCATCTCATTCTATAGATCCCAGAAAAGTGACACAAATTCTTTGTATAATCTCGTTGAAAATATGCTGGACGTATATGGTAGAGAGTCGTGTATAACAGTCGGTGACTCTAATGTTGATTTTTTAGATAAAACACAATCTGATAAGTTTTCCATTTTACTTTCAAACTACGATTTTAAGAACTGTCATAACATAATAACAAGACCTACATCTGGGACGTGTATTGATAATGTTTACAGCAATATCTCAAATCTCTTTTTTGTTAGCTGCACTGAATGTGACTTATCAGATCATAACATAATAAGTAATGTTCATAGCCGTAAAAATTTTGAAATAATTCAGAAGCGTTGTGATTATGCCAAGTTTAGAGAAGTCCTGCAAAATGATGTATCTATCAGTAAAACCGGTGACCCATCAGCTGATACTACCAGATTAATTGAATGCCTTTCGCCAGCTTGTAAGAGATCTACTATGGAGATTAAGAGGAAGAAGGCATTAAAAAATGTGATTGCACCATGGGTAAATGATAACTTACAAAGCTTAATATTATTTAAACACAAGCTGCTAAAGCAAAGAAGAAAAAATCGTAAATTTTTGGAAATACAAAACAAATTAAGCAGAATAAGCAAGGTTATTAAAAAAGCTTGTCAAGAGTCAATGAACAACTATTACAGTGATAATATTAGTAAAATTCAACATGATCCAAAAAAATTCTGGAGGTTTCTGAATGAGAGTTTGGGCCGAAACAACAAGAAGCAAGTGAGTTTAATGAACTCCGATGGACGTTTGATTATGGATGATACCACCATGTATAATTTATTTAATCAGTACTCTATTTAAGCACCCAGAACTATAAAGCAACAAATAAGTAGCTCCTCGATAGATTCGTGTAATAGTCTTCGTACTCTCCAACGTCATAATGGTACTTTTTCATTCCAATACTCAACAATTAAAGAAATCTTATTGATAACGTCTGAACTCTCGATTAACAAAAGCGCTGGTCATGATAATCTATCTCCAAGATTATTTAAAGAATGTAGACAGGAAATTTCACCGTATTTATTAAGTATATTTAACAACATAATTAGTACTTCAGAATATCCTGCTGTGTTAAAAATCTCAAAAATTGTACCAATACCAAAGGAAATTAAGGCTAAAGTAGAGCGTAGGTATAGACCTATAGCTTTGCTATTTGTCATTGAAAAAATTTTTTAAAAACTGATTCATCAGCAACTTAATACTTATCTGGAAAACAATAAAATGCTCTGCGATTGTCAATTCGGATTTAGAAAGGGAAGTGGAACGGAAAATGCTGTCGTAAATGTTATAAATAATATATGTCATGGATTGGATCAAGGATTTAGTGGAGTGGCGGGCAAAATTTATAACTTCTCGAAAGCTTTTGTTCTCGTGGATCATGAAATATTAATTTATAAACTGAAATACTATGGTATAATGGATGAAGCATTAAGTCTCTTTAAAAGTTATTTATACAACAATAAGAAATAAAGGTTTTTTAATTTTTTTTTTCACTCAAACCAATCGATTAAAGTTAAAATAAATACAGCTACGAATTTAATACATAAAATTCTTAATATAAGCGATTTAAAATTGCATCACCAAATAAAGAATATATTAACAAGAAATAGCTATCAAATACATGTGACAAATAAATTGATAAATAGGTGCTTAGTAAAGAAAAACTAATACCAAAAATAGTTTAAAAAAAGTTGGCAACCCTTGTTGTAAAAACATCTAATATCAAAGCTCGTCTAAGTGACTTTTTTAATATTTAATAAAATAACATTTTATTCATTATTTTATACACAAATTTACAAGCATTGTATAAAATAAACAGTGGAGATTCTGATTATTTTGGAGTAATAATTTGTGGCCAATGTGGAATAGAAGTGAATGAAGAGGATGAAGAAAATATTCAGTGTGATAAGTGCGCCAAAATATCTCATTCCTTGAGTGCATTTACACAAGGAAAGTTTACTTTGCAAAGTTTTGATTTTATGTGGGAGAGAGGGAAAAAGAATGATCAGCAGTACAGACTTTGATGTACTCGCAAAGTTGCTTTGTTTTTCGTTCATTGCTTGTACACAGTTGTATATATATACATATATGTTTGAGCACCAAATGTAAAACGTCAAAAAATTAAGAACGATAAAAAAGAAGAAAACAAAATTTGTAAAAGAAAACTTTGTGTGTCTGAACACGAAACAAAGTTTAAAAGAAAATTAACAAAACTTTGTCAAAGTAAAATTTGCCTGTTTGAATGTGGACCTTATATACAAAACTAAACAAACGTCAATATGATTATTTATTGGCAAACGAAGAAGAAGAGTATGCTTGTCATCTGTGTGTTAATACAAGCTGTGGTTCAGTGAGTGATGAAATTAAAGAAATAAAAGCTGAAATAAACAAAAAGCTTGATACAATAACAAATGCAAGTGATTTCACGTCAAAACAATACGATGTTTTGTTTAATAATATTGCAGAAAATAACAAAAAGCTAGAAATGGTTGGATGTAACATAGATCGCTTCCACGTAGTGCATCCTGGGTAACGCTAAATGATCTATACCCCCCCCCCCCCCCCCTGGCACGACCTTTTTCTGTCCAAGGACCTTTCTTCCGATTTTTCGGCACGTTTTTGTTTGACTTGGGCTGGTGGTTATGGCTTCTGGACCTAGTAACACCGGGGTGAAACCCTGTGGGAACGGCTCCAGTTTAAGGTCATAACTATCTCCGTCCCGTTAAAACCCTGGCAGGCCTCATAGTACGTTCGATACCCGTCACCGTTAAGTTGGTGGTGTAGGTTTGGTTGAGTTTACTCCCAATTAGCAACGGTCTGGCTCTGAGCACCTGTCCCCATGAAGGCTGGTGCCAACCCTCGCATGGCCTCCCTGCTTACATAGATAACCATGAGACCTTTGAGTTGACTTCACATACGGGTGGAGATAGCGGCTATGAGTGGGGACCCATTTCATATGAACAAAACTTCAATTTCAAATACAAAAAAGACCACAAAGGCCAACCCTAAAAGGGAGCCGGTTGTATTGCAACGGCAAAAGCCGGCAATCCATAAACAACCTTCGTCTGTGACCTCTACCTCCAGACCACAGCTGGGTGCAGCGACTCTGCTGTCTGCCTCGACATCCCGCACCGCAATCCCCAAAGGTTGCGTAATGCCCTCTTCGAGCACCACAATCACTCCTGCTACAGAACAGAGTGAAAGAGGGGCTTCCTCGCATATTGGTCCAACTACTGATGTAAGGGCATTGGTTAAGACAGCCCAAACAACTGGTAGTCTGGGCCCTAGCACGTCCTCCTCTTCTCGTGCACACATCAACGCGTCGACGCGGGCGTATAGGACCAGGAGATCTGCCTACCGGATCCTGCAAAAGTTTGGTGGGCAAGATCCGAACACTTTGTCTGAAAAGGACCAGACTAAACTTAAATGGGCCAAACAGAACTTGGAGTCTCGCCCTCCACCTAACTTGGCACCTCATAAACGACAAAGGTCGGCTGAGGAAACCGCTACGTAAGCCCCTCAACTGCCTAAACGGCCAAAAACTTTAGCATCCAAACCGGTGTCCTCACGTCCCCTTTGCGAGATAGTTAAGGATAGCCTCGTTTTGGCCATAATAGACACTAGTAAAAGTGACGGGACTATATCTCCAGATAATTGGAGGTTAGTCCAAGCGGCTCTTCGCAGTGTCTATAAGGACATAATTTCAGCCAATCCTGGCCCCTCCCCCTCATGCCGTGATGCGGGCTGGTATCAGGGGCATGTTAAATTGATCGCTTGTGCTGATCAACGCTCAGCGGACCTGTACAAGCAGGCAATTGACAGCCTATGTGAAATCTGGTCGGGTGCTAAGCTCTTAGCTGTATCCAAAGACCAGATTCCGAACCGTCCAAGATCCTTCGCCCGAATCCCGGCAGATCCCTCCACTCCGGATGAAATTCTGGAGCTGAATAAACTCAGCAATAAAGAGCTGCCTACGGCCGACTGGAAGGTCGCTAAAGTAAGCGAGCCAAAGGGCCATTTCCGTGACGCTATCATTGTCATCAACGACGAGTCCCTCGCCCCACTTAACGCCTGTAAGGGGGAGATCAACTACGGTTTCGACTCGATCTCTCTCAGGATCTATAAGGGGGATAATATAGGGAAAAATTCTAAACTTCCCACGGAACCTCTGGTACCAGAGGTTACCGCCGGACGGACTGAACCTTCACAATTGGCTCCGGCCTCCATGTGCGGTTTAGATATGTCGGATGACACAAGAAGTGTCATCTCTTCATCTGAGTTTGCTGGCGACTTTTTCCGGCAAATGAGTCTCGGATCCGAATACCTGGCAAAAAGCGAGGAATCACTCCTGTCTGAGGGAGATTCCGACGCCACCCTTACGGCCAAAAATAATGATGATGAGGGTTGTGCAAATTAACCTTCATCATTCCATCGCTGCTTCTGCGGCCTTACTCCTCCGCCTGTCGCAGAAAGGAGAGGATATTGTTCTGGTCCAGGAACCATGGGTTATTAATGATCGGGCTTCTGAACTATCTATGGATGGCTACAAAACTGTCTACGTCACAGGTCAAGGTAAACCCAGGGCCTGTATTATGATTAAGTATAATATTAATGCTTTCTTTCTTCGTAGATTCAGTGACAGAGACAGCGTTGCCATAGCAGTGGAGACGGGCTCGAAGGATGTCTGGGTGGTCTCCAGTTATATGGCCCATGATCATGGTAATTCTCCACCACATGATCTGCTAAAGCTTCTGGTTGCAGAGGCTAACAACAGTCAAACGCCGGTCATCATTGGGGCCGATGCTAACGCTCATCACCATATGTGGGGCAGCACGGATGTCAATGAACGGGGTGAGTCTCTTTTTGATTTTATATTATTGCATGACTTAAGTATTGTCACTAGGGGAAGCGAGCCTACCTTCGTCACTTCGAGTAGAAGGGAGGTTCTCGATCTTACCTTGACAGGTGGTGGCTGGTCTGATATTGTCAGAAATTGGAGTGTCTCTCAAGAGTGCTCCTTTTCTGACCATAGGTATTTATCCAATAAGTTAGATCTAGGATCAGTAGGTTCCGGAGTGTCTCACTCCTACATATATAGGAAACAAACGGACTGGAATAAATTTCGCTCCATTTTAGAGCTTGGCCTAAGGCCTGCTCCCTTCAAGATTAATGACCACTGCGATATTGATCTGGCGGTTGAATTCTTGACCTTGCAGATATGCTTTGCGGCGAAAGCGGCCTGCAATCCACCGAAGCCAAGGGGTAAACCGAAACCCCCTTGGTGGAATACGGAGATTGCAGAGTTACGCAAGGAATGTAGAAGACTCTTTAATAGGGCCAAAAATAGTGGAAACTGGCTGCCCTACAAGGATAAACAAAGGGAGTTTAAGTATGCCATAGAGCCTCATGGAAAACTTTCTGTGGCAACATAGAAAGCTCGTCCGAAACCAGCAGGCTACGCAGGATTCTTAGCACGTCCCCGAGAATTATTGAGAGTATTCAGAAGCCGGACGGTAAATGGACGGACTCTGTAATCGATACCTTGGAGACGCTGCTTGATACTCACTTCCCTGGTAGTGAAAGGATTGACGAAGCGATGGGGATTGTGAATTCCGCGTCGGTTTTTCCAGCCACTTTCCGGGTGACCAACGCTCATTTAGAGTGGGCCATCATGTCGTTTGATGCCTTTAAGTCTCCTGGGATTGACAATATCATTCCAGCGGACTTGCAACATGGCATAGACCTTATTAAACCATGGCTATTGCAAATCTACAATGCTTGCCTGAAAAATACTTACATGCCCATGGGCTGGCGTGTAGCCCGAGTTGTTTTCATCCCTAAGGCGGGGAAGACATCTCCTATTAAACCCAAGGACTTTAGGACCATAAGCCTGTCGTCCTTCTTACTCAAAACGCTGGAAAGGATTCTTGATCTTCAGATCAGGAACTCCATTAATCCCGCGCTAATTTCTAGCTCGCAGCATGCCTAAACGAAAGGGAGATCTGTGGAAACAGCGCTGCATGTGTTATTATCCGATGTTAAAAAGTCCCTTTCAAATAAGGATTTTACGCTTGCAGTGTTTCTTGACATAGAAGGAGCTTTCAATAACGTCTGCCCCAATTCCGTTATAAAGGCCCTCTTGGATCTCGATCTTGATGCAAATCTGGTGGGATTCATTGCGCAACTACTGAAGGCACGTATCATCACGTCCACCTTGGGAAATGATCACGTTGTAAGGGTAGTGAAAAGGGGCACTCCACAAGGTGGCGTATTGTCTCCCCTTATCTGGAATCTGGCAGTCAACACGCTGCTAAGGCAACTGGACCAAACGGGTAATAGGGTGATAGCTTATGCTGATGACATTGCTATCGCAGTCTCTGGGAAGTACCTGTCAACACTCACAGAACGGATGAACTATTCGCTTAATGTTCTGTCTCAATGGTGCTACGATTTTGATCTTACTGTTAACCCCGACAAAACGGAGGTTATGCTCTTCACACGGAGATACAAGATCCCGAATTTTACTGCACCTAGGCTGAATGGCATTGTGCTTAGTGTAAGTAAAAGTGTGAAATACCTTGGGGTGATACTTGACCCCAAACTTCAATGGAAGGCAAACATTGCCGAAAGAGCTCGGAAGGCGACCTGTGCGCTCTATCTCTGTCAAAGAGCTCTAGGACCAAGATGGGGCCTACAGCCTCGAATCATCTCCTGGCTCTACAAGGCAGTTATAGAGCCAAATATTCTCTATGGAGCTGTGTTTTAGTGGCCCGCTCTTGAGAGATTGGTCAACCAAAAGCCTCTTGACAAAGTCAGGAGAACAGCCGCCATTTTGATTACTGGTGCTCTTCGAACTACTTCGACAAAGGCTCTGTTTGCTCTTCTCCACTGGTTACCCACCAAACTTCTGGCATTGCAACAGGCTAAATGCTGTGCAGCCAGACTAAATGCCCTCTCACGCTGGCTCAGGCTGGACATAGGGCACTCTAAGATTATCGATCGGGATGTTCCACTGCCATCAATGGTGGACTACATCTCTTCTACTCCCGCTCTGGACCACGGGTTTCGAATCCATATTCCAAATAGGGAGACTTGGGTCCGTAATGAAGTGGTCGTGGGTGGTACTGTTGACATCTACACCGATGGCTCGAAACTGGACGACAGAGTCGGTTGCGGAATCTTCTCCAATCATCTTGGACTAAGACTCTCCCTCAGACTCCCTGACTACTGTAGCGTCTTTCAAGCCGAGGTAATGGCCATTCTGAAAACATCCGAAATAGCGCTCAGGGACGATCTTTCTGGTCATGCTATTCGGATATTTTCGCACAGTCAGGCGGCTATCAGGGCGCTTGCTGGTGCATATAGTACATCTAAGCTAGTCCTGAGCTGTCGCTCATCACTGAACACTTTATCGGAGCGATCACAGATTGACCTGTTTTGGGTCCCTGGCCACATGGATATCCAGGGCAACTGTGAGGCCGATGATCTCGCAAAACGGGGCACATTGCTTCCTAATGCCTCCCCGCTACCAGACATTGGAATTTCTCTGGCAACGGTGAAAATGGCCATAAAGAACCACTATCTAAATTTGGCTCGCAAATTATGGGTAGATGAAAGTTCCTGCTGTGTCTCCAGACAACTGTGAACTACACTGGACCTCAAGCGGACCAGGCAGCTGCTCAGACTGGACAGAAAATCCATAAGTATCACGGTCTCTGTACTTACTGGACACTGTCTAATAGGTAGGCATGCGGAAAGACTTGGTCTGCCTTTTAATGATTTCTGCCACAGTTGTGGCTCGGAGGATGAGGAAGAGACCGTACTGCACCTCCTGTGCCACTGCCCATCCCTGGCTCGAAGAAGACTAAGAATTCTGGGCTCTTCTTTCTTTGGAACTCTTACGGAGCTATCATCCCACTCTATAAGGGACGTAGCGAAGTTCATCCGTGAATCCTCATGGTTCTCGGCTGGGTAATGGGAGTCATGCCGCCTTCTTTGTGGTATCACAACGGGCCATTCGTTTGTGCTCAATTGAGCTTCGTCGCGAGAGGCTGCCACTCCTAACTAACTAACTAGAAATGGTTCAAAAAGAGAATCGTGCTTTGAAAAATGAAATAATAAATTTAAAAACATCTGTGAAGTTTTTAAACGACCATCGTGTCAAAAATTATTGTATAATACTCGTAAGAGGTGTGGAAGTTGATTAAGCATTGTCAGCTGAAGGAAGAAAATATAGATGATGGATATTTCTTTAAGAGAAGAGAGAACAGAAAGAATGATAAACAAACGATAGTGGTTAAATTTTGCAACAAAAACAATAAAGAAAAACTCATGATGTCAAAATCTAAGCTTAAAGAAAATGATGAAACCAAAACAATCTACATAAATGACTATCTTAGCAGAGAACCACTTAGTCTTTTCAGCTATGCCAAAACCTTGAAAACCATTGGTTACGCTTTTGTCCACACGAAGGGCTCTAGAGTTTATGCGAAAAAGAGTGAAATAACAAAAACGAAACTAAAATGAAGTTGATAAAATTATGACAGGTGCTGCAACTACAAGAACCAAACGTAGATCAATGTGCTGTAAATGTTGATGAATCTGATGGTTAAGATAATGCTGCTGCGTTTTTATCTCCTGCTTAAAAACACAAGTAATGTGATTCTTATAGATATTTAAACAAATCTTTTTTTCTTCATGATTGATAATCAATATTTTTCTCAACTTGATGATTATATAAGTTTTGTAAAAAATTTTAAAACTTCTCATTTCAATATTTTATCTGTGAATGTTAGAAGCATTTCTACTATAAGTAAATTTAATAAATTTAAAACAATAATCAATAATTTTCCACAACTTCCTAACGTAATTGCGATTCAGAAGACATGGTTTAGTTCTGATTTAGTTCAAACTTGTAGTATTCCAGGGTACAATTGTATACATTGCTGCAGAGCAGATAATTATGGAGGTACCTCTGTTTATATACGAGACAATTTTCATTATACTGTAAATGCTTGCAAAAGTAAGACGTTTTGTGAAATGATTGTTGTAACTTTAGAAAACTAAAAATTGAATGGAAAACCGGTAAAGATCATCTCATTCTATAGATCCCAGAAAAGTGACACAAATTCTTTGTATAATCTCGTTGAAAATATGCTGGACGTATATGGTAGAGAGTCGTGTATAACAGTCGGTGACTCTAATGTTGATTTTTTAGATAAAACACAATCTGATAAGTTTTCCATTTTACTTTCAAACTACGATTTTAAGAACTGTCATAACATAATAACAAGACCTACATCTGGGACGTGTATTGATAATGTTTACAGCAATATCTCAAATCTCTTTTTTGTTAGCTGCACTGAATGTGACTTATCAGATCATAACATAATAAGTAATGTTCATAGCCGTAAAAATTTTGAAATAATTCAGAAGCGTTGTGATTATGCCAAGTTTAGAGAAGTCCTGCAAAATGATGTATCTATCAGTAAAACCGGTGACCCATCAGCTGATACTACCAGATTAATTGAATGCCTTTCGCCAGCTTGTAAGAGATCTACTATGGAGATTAAGAGGAAGAAGGCATTAAAAAATGTGATTGCACCATGGGTAAATGATAACTTACAAAGCTTAATATTATTTAAACACAAGCTGCTAAAGCAAAGAAGAAAAAATCGTAAATTTTTGGAAATACAAAACAAATTAAGCAGAATAAGCAAGGTTATTAAAAAAGCTTGTCAAGAGTCAATGAACAACTATTACAGTGATAATATTAGTAAAATTCAACATGATCCAAAAAAATTCTGGAGGTTTCTGAATGAGAGTTTGGGCCGAAACAACAAGAAGCAAGTGAGTTTAATGAACTCCGATGGACGTTTGATTATGGATGATACCACCATGTATAATTTATTTAATCAGTACTCTATTTAAGCACCCAGAACTATAAAGCAACAAATAAGTAGCTCCTCGATAGATTCGTGTAATAGTCTTCGTACTCTCCAACGTCATAATGGTACTTTTTCATTCCAATACTCAACAATTAAAGAAATCTTATTGATAACGTCTGAACTCTCGATTAACAAAAGCGCTGGTCATGATAATCTATCTCCAAGATTATTTAAAGAATGTAGACAGGAAATTTCACCGTATTTATTAAGTATATTTAACAACATAATTAGTACTTCAGAATATCCTGCTGTGTTAAAAATCTCAAAAATTGTATCAATACCAAAGGAAATTAAGGCTAAAGTAGAGCGTAGGTATAGACCTATAGCTTTGCTATTTGTCATTGAAAAAATTTTTTAAAAACTGATTCATCAGCAACTTAATACTTATCTGGAAAACAATAAAATGCTCTGCGATTGTCAATTCGGATTTAGAAAGGGAAGTGGAACGGAAAATGCTGTCGTAAATGTTATAAATAATATATGTCATGGATTGGATCAAGGATTTAGTGGAGTGGCGGGCAAAATTTATAACTTCTCGAAAGCTTTTGTTCTCGTGGATCATGAAATATTAATTTATAAACTGAAATACTATGGTATAATGGATGAAGCATTAAGTCTCTTTAAAAGTTATTTATACAACAGGAAACAATATGTAGAGTTAAATGGTTGAAAAAGTTTTCTTGGTGTGGTAGAAGATGGTGTGACTCAAGGTAGTGTTGTGATTCCACTTTTATTCGTTTTATATATCAATAGTATTAAGAATCTTCAACTTTGTGAAAAGCTGTATATGTACGCTGATGACATTTCACTTTTTTATCCTTATAAACATAAAGCAGCCTTAAAACCTTATATGGAAAGAGACGCGTCCTTGATAATTGAATACTCTAGACTGAATAAATTGGTTATCAACACAAATAAGACCAAACTTGTAAGAGATAAACCACGAGCAACTAATGACGCTGGGAGCTTTAGTATATTTGTAAACGGACAAGAAATATATGAAAGTCAGTCAGTTAAGTATTTGGGATTGAACTTACAAAGTAATTTATCATGGAATCTACATATTCAGGAATTAAAATCAAAAATAGCACCAGCTGTGGGATTGTTATATAAGTTTAAAAATAAATTTGATCAGCAAACGAAATTACTTCTTTATCAAGCATTGATACAGAGTCACATAAATTACATGTTAATAATATATGGCAGTAAAAATAGCTCTGACCTGAAATCTGTGCAGAGTACAAAATAGAGCTTTAAAACTTATCTACAATTTGCCATTGATATATTCAACACTGTCATTATATAAAGATGTTTTAAAAGCGATTTTGCTCATTACCGGCCTTTACAAAATGCAAGTTCTAATGTTTGTTTTCAAGTCCTTACAAAATATTGGTCGCAGTGTTATACAATTTCCAAGGAACCAAAACATTTTCGATACTTGAAACTGCTCAAATCTTCAATTTGCCAGATGCAGACTAGAAACCACAAAACAGAGAATCGAATACATAGGTCCCCTAGAATTTAATAATTTACCACATAATTAAAAAAACACGCAAAGAATTTCACATTTCAAAGAAAATTTAAAGAAATATTTAATTCAAAATTTAGAAATGCTTATAACATAAAGAACTGTATACATAAATAGATAATTTTGGAATCTATTTTAAGATTTTTAAATTTTTAATTAATTGATTTATTATATTTAACTTAATATCATTGCCAACTCGCCTCAATAATGTCTTCGGACGCTGAGGCAGTTTGAATTGTTAGATAAAATTACAGTAAATAATTAAATAAAATTAAAAAAAAAAAAACGATAGAATAAACTTTTTACAGTGTACCATATATTTCAGAGCTAACAGAGAACAAAACACTGGTGCATATGGTAAAACACGAAAAAAATACTCACATATACATAGATAAACAAAACACTGAGACACCTTTTTACGCAGAAAACAACTAAATTTGACAAGAAAAGAGCAAATAATGGCGTTTATAACCTGCCAAGAAAATTAAAGGTAAAGGTGTAACATAGTACACGTTGGAACAACAAAAAGTATGCTTGAAACAAGAATTTCAAAGCATAAAGCAGATGATAAAAAGGAAAGGAGACAACAGCTTTAGCACAACATGTTTTGAAACTTGACATATCATAAAATTTGAGGCTACTAAGATACCAGACAGGCAGAAAAAAGAAAACAAAAGATATACTTTTGAAATTTCAAGAATACAACAACGTTTAAGGAAACAACGTATAAGGAAATCCATAAAGAAGACAGAGACATCACCAAACTTCAATATACCCTGGCATTATATTAAAAATAAAGTGAAATTTTTTTCGATGTTTATTTTTATATATTTTAATGTGTGATTTTGTAAGAAGGAAATCAAATGATTGTGAAGAAATCTAACGGAACATTACATTTTGTTTTTACCCTATCACACATCAAATAAAATAAAAATTACCAAGCAGGTGCGAAATTTAAGCAACGCCTACTGAAGAATATTAGGTATGGTGCGGGTGTGCCGCCACATGACAATTTTTGACCGTTCAGCTTGGTAAATAAAAATACAAAATAAAAAAGTTATAAAAAATTGCAGCTATTTGTACTTTATTGTAAACAAAATCCATATGTAAGCGACAAGTGCAGGGGCAATTTTAAGCTATTGCAAGAAAAAGAAAAGGTAGCGTAGACGATGGCGCGCTATCGTCTGCAATGCAGTTAGCATGTTTCTTTGTTCAACAGCAGCTTTTGTTATTTTCTTCATTTGCTTTTGAAAAAAAAGCAGCCCTGATAAAATTAAAAGTTCGGGTCGGTATTATGGATATTCAAATTTCTTTCCGTATTGTTTCATACTTAGATAACATATTGCTTTCACACTGTCACATTTTCTGATACGATTAAAATTTTTAACAAGTCTTAATACTCAGTATTATAGTGTGAAAGGGGCTTTAGTGGTCAATGACAGTAAAAAGTAGAAAGAAACTTAACTGTTTTTATCACAGACAGAGAAACAATGAACGCAATCGAGCAGCACTTTTCACATTTATCATTTTAAACAAAAAAAATTATTTAACAATAAAACTTCATTATTAATTAAATGATGGATTTTAAAAATAAATTGTGAGTAAAATTATAAAGATTTAGATCATAAATTAATTTTAAATCTCAAAAATTTCTTGTGATTTGTCGTTAGAGTAACTAATAATGAAAAACCTTCCCTGAAGAATTCGGAAAAAAGCTGGCGAAACGTTCGGAAAAAGATGAAATAAGTTTTTTATTTGCTTAAAAAAATCTGACCAAAAATAGTCAAAAATATACTCTTCACAATAACAAAGGCAATTAATTGGGCATAAACAAACAGAAAAACATTATTATTTTTTATATTTTAACAAATTGCGCAAAATTGAACATTTAAACTTTGGCCGAATTGTGCAACTCTGTCCACATATTGACATTTACCTGCACGAACGTAATTTTCATCGCATGACACATGGTGGTAAGTATATCTTTACCAATATTTCTTAAGTTACTTGTACTGGGGATAGTCTAGGTTACTATATCGCATGTCTTCGGTACCTCCGCCAGGTATTGCAACAGGCAGCATGCAAGGTGGAATTCGAGGAAGTTGGCAAATGTGTTTGAACTGCACCCGACACTTATTATAGGAAGTCGTTACGGCGAATGCGCACACAACTAATTAAAAGTTATATTTCAAAAAAACTAGTTGCATGTCTAAAAATTTTGGTAGAATCCACTGATGAGCTGTATGAGCAGTAGCGAAATGGCCATATGGATATGCCTTCCCCGCAGTAATACATTTCATATTAGTTTTTAATAATAAATATTTCATGAGAATATCATGAAATATTTATAAATGGAGGAATCAATCACAATTAAAGTTAATTAATAATTTTTTTTTTTAATTTTTGCCAATCAGGGATTTAACCGTGGAATATTATAAATGAATTAAAATTTACTTTTTTGGCTGAGGTTCATTTTTTAGTTTAATTTTTACAAAGAAAAATTATTTTTCAAATGTATGCGGATGTTTTCCAAAGAAAACAAGAAAAACTAGACGCTGGCAGAATATAATGCCGCATTTTCCAGACCACCAAATCCTTCATCATTTATATAAAAAAGATTCCATATAATAAATTTTCCATTTTAGTTCTGAAAATATTTGTTATAGTTAAAAACAGAAATTTTAAATTCATTAGTTCCCAAATAAGAGTTCTCGCATTGTTATAGGCACTATGCAAAAAGCATATTCTTTAATGTGATATTTTCAAAATTTAAAAAGCTTTTGAAACACAACTTCTTAAGCTTTAAATATTCTTAATAAAAAAATACCAATTTAGTATAAAATGTTATAGTTCTTATTGATATTATACATCAGAGCTGTAAACGAATCCTTTCTTGAATCATTCCTGCGAATCATTCTCTCATTCAATGGCGAATTTTTTAATGCATTCATTCCACGCAAAAATGAAATGAATTAAAATTTTAATGCATTCACATTGAATTAAAATTTTTGATTGCAATTCACTTGCTCACACGAAGTCGATGAATAAGATCTTAAATTCCACCAACGGATAGCTATTGTTAGCAAAAATCGAATAAGAATTTGAATGGATTTCTTATGAAAATAAACGTCGTGAATGCATTCACTCGCCATCCAATTAAATTAAATTAGAATTTGAATGCAATTATTGGGAGGAAAAAAAATATTGTAGGCATTCATTTTATTTACAATAATTCTTTTTTAGTTGAAAACTATACAGTGTTTGTTACTACATCGGCCATGATAAACGATGTAGAAAAGTTAAAGGGTGTCACAAAATTGACGTAATTTCAACGAATATGGTGTTTTAAAGTTGGTGAATTTAAAGTTTTAAACAGTGTGTAACTACATCGGCTTTGATAAACGATGTAGAAAAGTTAAAGGGTGCTACAAAATTGACGTAATTTTAAATAATATGGTCTTGTCTCGTGAACTATAAAAGATAAAACTTTACATTTACGCAGTGTATGTTACTACATCGGCTTTGATAAACGATGTAGAAAAGTTAAACGGTGTTACAAAATTAACGCGACTTAAACGATTATGGTGTTATCTGTTGAACTAATAAAGATAAAAACTTTAAATTTACACAGTGTATGTTACTACATCGGCTATGATAAACGATGTAGAAAAGTTAAAAATATATTTGCTTTTTTTTTAATAATAAAAAAACACGATTTTTATATACCTAAATAAAGAATAAAATACCTACCCCTCAAGTAGGTGCTAGAAACAAAAATAAATATATATGTATAAGTCACTGAATAGCCTGTTTGTTGTCCACGTGCGAGGATATGAAAATGGCAGGTAACTAAATTTTAATTGATGTTGATTGATTGGATTGTTTTAACTACTACATGATAAAAATTCAAATTAAATTTAAGGACTGAACACTGAACAGATTTTAATGTACTTTCGTAATTGCACCCATATTGATATTATTCATGAAAACTGTCACAGATACATTTTTGGAAAGGTATAAAATATTTTTTTTAATACTTAAGATTGTAATTTTTTATATACCTAAATATTTAATTTAAAACTGTAAATGAACTATCAGCATATATTTTACTTTCATGAATGAACTATCAGAATATATTTTACCTTTAATTGCAATTTGTGTTGAAGCCGAGTAAGATCATTATTTGTAAAGATGAAAAGTGCTTGCGTTATAGTGTGCATAATGTCTATATTCTCAAGTTTTTTAAATAAGAATGAAGTTATTACTACTGAAAATACTTCATCTTATTCTAAACGAAAACCAACATTTACATCAGCCATGGTTGTAAATCCTGTTCAAAAAATTTTACTTTGGATTTAGGGCAAACGTATAAAACCAAGTTTTGTGAATGTCATATCAACACGCGTAGCTTGCAAAGATTCCTCTCAGTCGTTGCTGTTTGAAAAATACTTTACCATCTTAGAAGAATTGAGTTAGTTTATTGGGCTAAAAGTTGGCATGAAATAAGTCAATAAATTTTATTCCATTTTACCTTCTATACTTCTACAGCTAAAATTATTTAAAAGAAAAGCTCAAGCAAAACGAGAAAGCATATTAGCGAAATGCCTTAGTTGTGGCTAAGTGTTAGCTGAAACATTACATGTAACATCTGATTGTATTCGTTATTTGCGAAAACTACATTTAACAAAAATACGAAAAACTAAAACAGGACGCAAAAATTACTCCTAAAAAACAAGACCACTTCGATAAGCTAGTGCTGACCTCTATCACGGAAAATATG
The DNA here is from genome assembly GCA_937654795.1 of Cistogaster globosa. Classification (NCBI taxonomy): domain Eukaryota; kingdom Metazoa; phylum Arthropoda; class Insecta; order Diptera; family Tachinidae; genus Cistogaster; species Cistogaster globosa. The sequence continues at coordinate 43,164,130 of OW569405.1, forward strand.
CTTCCGTCTATGAAGCTTATGGACACATTTCAGGAATGGAAAACAAGAGTAAAGGAGGTCAAAAAATTCGGTGGTTATTTATTTCCAACAGCTGATATTTAGTCAAACAAAAAACAAGAGTTTTTTTTGGTTATACAGTTCACTGGATCAGCAAAACTTTTGAGAGAAAGTCAGTTTCACTAGCCTGTAAATGGTTTGCTGGAGTGCACTGCTTTTATGCAATTTATCGTATGATTGACGAAATACATTTAGAGTTGAGAATGGAAGCAATTTTATCAAAGCATTTTCAGAATTCGGCATTATTAACCAAGGTAACCTTCTAAACGAATATAAAGAAGAATTCGAATATTTTCTCGGACTCGGCAATCAGAAGATTAGAGGGATATCTTCCGAATCACATCAGATGTTCATCAGATACATTAAATCTCATTGCAACGGCAGATTTTAATAACCTGTTGCAGTCAAAAAATTTATTATTAATATGATAACCATAAGAAAGTAAGATTATTGCATTACAATTTACTAGTTTAGTATATATTTTTTTGTTGTTGAGATTTTCAAGAAACGCAGCAATTTATGGTAAAAAATTTGTAAACAAAATCATCGGAGAAAATAATATTAATATTGGGTTCCCAGCTTATCTATCCTATAGTGACGCGATGGAACTCGTTATATGAATCGGTAAAAAATTTGATGTCCCACAAGTTGCAATTGCTTGATTTAGCCAACAACATGACCGTGAGAGATTTCAAGATAACGATTTTGAGTATTTGGTTTAATATATCAAGCCTTTACGGCCTATAGCAGAGGCCATATATTTCCTTCAAAGGCAAGAAGGCGTGATGTATGGATATTTGTAACCTTCTTTGGCTACCATTTTAACAAAATACGTTAAAACGCTGTTAAGGGATTGTAGCGAATATTTAAAAACAATATCCGTAGAAATGATAAGGTGCATAAAAACTCGTTTTGCATCGCATATAAAGCAAGATAAAACTGTTCATTCAGCAATCGTGGCCTCGGTTTTGTGCCCTGCAATAAAATGTCAATGGGTGAAGCCCTGAATACGATACAGCGACTGAAGCCAGAATGGTAATGTAGCAAAAAAAGCCGTAGTTGCAATGGCTAGCAAAGCAGCATAACTTATATAAAGTTCTCTTAAATCGATATTTAAAGTTATTTTATTTTTTCTAGGATTGAATAAATTTATTTTAATTGCTATATATTATTTTTAGAAACTTCTGAAGAACAAACAAATAATGATAAAGCTACGCTGTCTGAAGCCGAATTTCTGGCATATTTGGCGGATACATAAAAATCTTTAAGTTCTCTTAATAAAAACCTCCTAATAAAAAAACTTTTTTACGGTACAACGCTCCACTGTCATCAGCAGCTGCCGTATAAAGATTGTTTTCGTATGTTACAATGTTAAATTCACCAAAACGTGTTCCCCTTTTTTAAAGTTACTTATTGCTTACAAATTCTTTGTCAATATAAGTTTATTCAGAAAGTTCGAATATCCAAATTTACAATATTGCATTGTCAAAATAATTATTATTTGGTTCACTAAGTTTATTTTTGTTTACTAATTTCATTTTTGTCATGTAACAGAGAACAAGAAAAGTCAGAATGTTTTACTACTAACAGTTGTATTTATTTGTAATATATTTGTGTGAGTGTACATGTTAGATTTTACATATTCAAATTATTGCATAATTAGTTAGCTAGAGTTCTTTGTTGCTTAGAACAATTTAAAGTTTATTGAAACATTAAACTACTTGAACATTCTTTTGTTTTGAGTCACTTAAACTTAGTTACTGACCTATCACGACAAACAGTATTGTTTATCAAAAACAAATAGACAGTTTTTGATTATGCACAATACATTACACCCCAACCTTTTAGTTAAAATTTTCAATTTTGATTATTTCGCAAAATTGCAAAATTTTAATTTGAATTATTATTATTTTATTTTTTGTGTTTGAAGTTAAAAAATTTTGTATGTTTATAAAGTTTTTCCTGTCTGATACAATATTTTAATAATATATAAACATTTATTTTTTTAGTCTTTAGTTCGCTTAAAATAATCTTAATTATATTATTTCTTTAATTAGTTTTTGTGTACAATTTTGTTTTTTCCATTTATTTTTCATTCTACATTAACAATGTATATATTGATTACGTCAAACGGGTCTTTATATGCTATTTATACTATTTTTTGATTCTAACCTTCTATTCTTCTTTGTCACTTCTATTAGTTATGTAGCATTTCGTATTGAATTTTTTAACCTTGTTTTTAATTCATTGCATAATTATCTTAGTCTCATATTTTATTATTTTTCATTATATTTTCGCCTGGAAGTTCTGCTAATTTTCCAAAAAATAACTGTAATGGTGAATAATTTGTGTCTATGTGTGGAGTTATATTATACGCAAAAGTATAATAAGGTATCCAATCACTCCAATTATTATCGTTTACTAATGTCAAAAAGTATTCATTTAGAACTCTATGATTTTTTTTACTGTACCAAGAGTTTCATGATGATATGGTGTAGAAATTTTCTGTTCTATTTTCAGCAAAGTACATATTTCTTTTATTAATTTATTTACAAATATGCCACATTTTAATATTAAATTCTCTGTTAAACATTTTGCAATTGACTTGGCTTTATTTGTGCTGCTACTATATATTTGGTTAGTTCACATTGCATTGTCTATATATAGCGATAGTTTCCAGAAGGTCGTAAAGATCCAACTAGAAAACTATCGTTTGGTGTGTGCTAAGGGCAGGCTGGTTTGGCTTCCTCAACTGTTTAATTAAGGATAACTTAGTGATATACTAAGTTATTTGTTTGCCTTGTTGATAAATAAATGCAATATAAACTAAATTAAAAATAATAAACTTAATTGTAAACACGCCGAAAAACGTTCATAACTTTCTGTATTTAATTCTTTTCCCACCATTAGCCAAAAAGAAAAATTGTGTTTCATTGAATATTTTAAAATTATTTTCCACTATAAGGCAGTGTAGTACATAGATTGCATGACATACCTGTCTGGCTGGTAATTTAAATAGGCAAATTATTTTACCCTATTAGTTAGTGCAGAGGTGATACTAAATTTCACAAATACCTGGTCACTTGATCAGGTAAGTGCAAATTTTATTCTAGCCTTGAGTTATGCTGACGCAGTAAATCCTACGCTTTGCTTGACAAATGTGAGAAATAACAAAAAATAAATTTAGGGCTTAATTCCATAAAGATTTGTTTTTATTTTGCAACGAAAATAAAAAAATCATAAAGAATTAACATATTGCGACCCCAAGAAATCGGGAACATAAATGGGAAGTGCAAATGAACGATTTTCGGGGAGTAGTGCTGAAGTGGCCCAAGGTGTTGGTTCCAAGGAGATATTCCATGTAGACCTCGGTGACAGCTGTGGTGCTGCGGATAACGATTTGAGTCTTCTTTTAGTATTTGTTTTACTATTAGGCTAATTATCAGTATGACAATTAAGCCCAGGCCCACATAGCTGATGGTTAAACTGTGAACCTTATGATGTATTGTTGTTTTTGGTAACTCTTGTAACTGCGCCCTTACTTCCGCCTGGAATCGGGTTATGTTGTCAATAGTTAAAAGGTATAACAAGGGTTTTGTTAGCTTCTTCACATTTTGCACTAGATGCGTGAATGATATCCCATTGCTTGTATAGGATGGATGTAAAATTGATGTGATAGTTTTGTGGCCGTATATGGTGATTCCATCGTTTTCCGTTGTGCATCCTGCTGAGAGCGTAAGCACGCCAGTTCATTCTAATAATTGAGAACTACTTTCTCCTTTACATACTGTGATTAGTTTAAGTGGATGTTGAGTTTCAAGCAGCCACTGGTTCTTTTTGTAAAGTTTGTACCATACAGTTTTGCTGCCGATTAACTCTATGTTGCAAGTTGAGTCAGATTTATTATTGAATAAATGAATTTCACAGCGGGAGGTTGGAGAACCTTTATAATATATAGGTTGAATGTTCGGACATAGATAGGTATCTTGCTCAAGTGTATTGCAGTCCAGGAGTTTAGTATTATCCATAGGGAAGTATTCGTCCCGATGAGCGTTAAGAGCTATCAAAGAATTATTTATAAGTTGCGAAATCGGCGTAATATAAAATAAATTGTATTTATTTTGGTGTAATAATGGGATGGTTAAGGTGCAGATAATGTGTTTGTTTGAAATTACTGCGTAGGCTGTCACTATAACATACTAATGAATGATATCTGTGACTGGTAAATTTAGGTCAGCTGGAAGGTTTCCTTTTATATTGTCAACCTCAGCAGAAAATTGTTGTGTAGTTAGTAGAATTGTGCTTATTCGACCATGGTAAATGTCAGCTACCAAATTGATCATGGAGTAATGCATTTTTTGCAAATTATTAGTAATAATAAGTAATTGGACGCTTAGAGAGAGGGCGATCGCCGATCGATGATTATTGTCATTATTTGTCAAGTTCACGAGTTGGCTTAATTTGAAATTGTTTTTTTGAAGGTGGTTTTTGTACGGTTTTCAGATTGCTTCATAAGATTAAGAATAGAATCTAGAAACGACGTTTGATTCCGTAAAAGGCTATGCTAGTAGTCTTCACTGGATTTCATATTATTAATAGTATTGGTTATTTCTTCTGCATATCTTGAATCAAGGACTCCAAAAGAAGGAATTCGCGACGATGTCTGTTGCTGCTCGCTTTTTTCTTCTTGTGAGTCCTTTTCAGACTCTATTTCGTTCTTGACATTTTGGAAATGGGTTATTAGACCATCGCAATGATTATTGAAGGATGGATTATTGCAGGCCTTTTTTTTGAGGCCGATGAAGGTGCTAGTTCAAAATAAAGAAGTTTCCATTTTGCTATAATTAATTTATCTTATCAAATATTTTCAAAACGTAAGCCAGGATTGCTAGAGATCAGCGTAAAAGCTACTTGTTGGCATACAAAAAGTGGAAAGAATAGTGCTAGGATCATCAACAGGCTTACCGGGGATAAAGCAAAACGTTTTCGCGGTGGTGCACCTTTATTTGAGTCGTTCGAAGAACTGCTTCTCTTTGGCATTGAGTCGTAATCCGTTACTTTGTTGTCTTCGGTCACTGTTGGTAACTCTAGGGGAAGAGGCGTCAGTAGGTGAATTGTTCGCTTAATGATGCTTTTAGGTGTTTCGACATCTGCTGTTCTGACAACACCGATGAAAACTTTGAAAAACATCTACTGCTAAGAGTAAATATGGCATTGTAAATACTAACTAGATCATACACATTTTTATCTTTTAAATAAAATTTTAATTTTTCCTTTATTGAGAGAATTATTTTTTTTCATTTTCAATTTATATCAAAATGGTTATTTATTCGCATAAAGTTTAAATTCAAAATTTTCTTTGATTCCTTTTCGCTATATAAATGTGGATAATATTGTGCAAAAAAATTTCTCCGAAAATGTATAAAAGACGATCATCGAATGTAGTATTTAAATTTTAATGGTACTAATTTGTAAAATAAATGTTCAATTAAATCTTTAGTTGATTATTTTATACTCAATTGCTTGGGGCTTTAGTAAGCAATCTACACTTGAATACGTATTATGTGGCTTTTTTATAACTTTTGAAATAAATGGACATATTTTTCAAAACTGTTGCAGTTGGAATGAACTTAAATATAAATATTGTTCCTTATTACGATTGTTATAGTCGCTAAACTAAGACGCTGTTAAAGTTTCAAGTATCTATTCGTACAGCTAAGAAGATAGCACCATACTCGTTAAAATTACTTCAAATTTTGTAACACCCTTTAACTTTTCTACATCGTTTATCACAGCCGATGTAGTTACATACATGGTTTAAATTTTAAGTTTTTATCTTTTATAATTCAAAAGGTAACACCATATTCTTTAAAATTACGTCAATTTTGTAACACCCTTGAACTTTTCTGCATCGTTTAGCATAGCCGATATAGTGACACTGTTTAAATTTAGAGTTTTTTCTTTTATAGTTCAAAATACCATAACCGTTCAAAATTTAATTTAATTCATTTTTTAACAGATGAATTCATTCAAACATTTGAAAACACGGTGAGTTAAGTTAAGCCAAACATGAATCATTTGTTTACAGCTCTGTTACAGATATACATTTTTTAAATATCTTTAATATTAGTATTTAATATATAATATATTTTATTAATATAATATGTATATATAATTATATAAAGTAATTAAAATATTTTTTTCAAGATAATATAATTTTTTTATTAGTTGGTTCTTTATAAAATAGTCACTAACATCGGGAGCGATATCTAATAAACGTAACATACCGCAACTGTAGTTATGTTCTTTTAATTCCTTTCGATTTCTTAGATGTCTTCATGATGAAATTAGTGGGTCTGTCTAATCTGTGAAATCTTGTAAGTATTCACGTATCCAAAGTATTTGTGGTCTCTGTTTTTGCACTTCTAGGCTTCTTCTGATAATTCTCAAATGGGTAAGCATTGATATTCGATTAACGTTTTACGATCAGGAGGCTTATTCTGATATGCGATGCAAAAACCAATGCGATGCGAAAATATATAAATGGGAACAAGTGCTATATTCGCAAAAGTCTTTTTTAATCGCATTTCAATTGCGAAAAGGTGGCAATTTGGTATTCTACATTGGGAAAACAAATGTCAAATTCGCAAAATTTATTCAACAACAAAATAGTATTCGCAAAGTACAACATGTAAGTAAAATAAAATATTTTATTTATTTACTCATCATACATTTATTATTTAATTGAAAACACCAAATGTACGTCAGTCGGCAAATACTTTTTGGCAACAGTTAACTGAAGAACTATATATCAATGGACCACCTATTAGAGAAGCTGCAGGATGGAAAAAAGTATGAAATATGTATATGAACCAGCTTAAAAATATTTAACTTTAACTTTTATTTTAATAGGCTTAAGCCGATTTTAAAGTACACAACAAACAGAAGCTTAGATAAAATTAAGATATAACCCACTGTGTCCCTTAAAGGAGCAAGTGGCGAAATTGTTAAAAATGACGGATTCCATAAATGGATTACCAGACGCTCTTTCCTTCGGGGTAACAATTGCATTCCAAGCTAATATTATTTAAGGCTTCTTTATTTAATCTAAACATTTTTATAAAGCTGAAAAAACATATACTCTGCATAAGTGAACGTTTATTTTTCACAAGGATCAAAATAAATTACCTTTTTTCATTGCAACTTAGAATATCGGATTTGCTTCTTCTTTGTGTCCTTTCATTTTGCTTATGCCCTTCTTCGTCAAACCACAGAACCACAGAATCCATTTTTATAAAGATTCTCTTACAGAATTTTCTAAATAAATTTTCTAAACAATTTTCACAGCCAAGCACAAACTATTTATTTTTAATTTGACGCTGCTCAAATTAACATAAGTGTCAATGATGTTAATTTGAACAGCGTTGCCACGATTTGAAATAAATTGCGAATGCGATTGCGAAAGTCTAAGAGAATACCAATTGTCTTTCGCATCGCATTTCATTTGCGCATCGCATTGATGTTCCCATCGCAATTCAAAATAAGCCTCCAGTTATAATACTATGTACTGTAGAAGTAGGTTTCATTTGAGTCAAAACTTGAGAAGTTTTTGATGCGGAATCATCAAACTTTGTGCCATTTACTATTTCTCTAAAACTATTAACATTTAGAATAACAGTAACCTTTCTGTAAATTGATTGTCGACCACAGTAAATCGGACTAATATCTCATGATTTTCAAAAATGTTTTTGCTCTATTTTGGGCAGTCTACTCTCAGTAATTCAGAATCTCATTTTGTATAATTCTTTTTAAGCAAATACTTTTATTTTTGTGTTGCGTCCTTCTCTATCTCGCAGAATTGTATACGCTTATTTTAAAATAAAATCCATGCAGCAAATTCTAGTGTTAGTGGAGAAATTACATATTCATGTTTTATTCATTATTTAAACTATCAAAATTTTTAAATTCTTTCTTTTACTTTTTGCAGATCGCATACTTTAAAGTTAAAAATTATTTGTTATTACATTTAAGACTTTGACATCTATAATTGTAAGAAAAAATTCGTAATCAATCAAAACAGTTTTTCCATTCTTAATTTTAAGAACAAGGCTTTAGTTCAGAAATTTGCATTTTATATCGCTTATTATAGACTTGATTACTTCTGAAGACTCCTTTGCATATTGAAAAAATATTGGACGGAAATCTGATGATTGGCAACTACCGAAGTTAAAAACATATTTGCATCTGCAAAAGTTTTGTTTTGACCGGACTTTCCATCACATCCATACTCATTTATCAATGGTAGCCTCTCTGAAAGTGGTACTGCTTCTTTTTCAGTCAATTTTTTAGTATAGCGTTTGGCTTTATGATTTATTAAGTATTGCAGTTTAACCCCTGAGCTTTACAATAGATAGCACTGCATTTTTTGGCAGATATTACCTCTTTGTATCTTTGGTATCACATTATGATTTTTTAAGGATCTTCTTAAAACACGATATTTTTTCTTTGATAACCTAAGTCCATATATGCTGTACTTTTTTGGTAAAACATTTGACAGAGTTGAAATACTCTTTTTCATCCTCTGTAGTTTATCCGGGCCTAAGAACGCCACAGCTTTTGTAATTTCAGTCCTTGATATACCTTAATCATTTACATACTTTAAACATTTCAAAAAAAATATATGCCCAAAGCATCCGAACTTAGGGTTTCTTCAAAATCCCTCGGCCTTTACCCTATGAGGCTAACCATTCACAGCTCTACACAAATTTGCCGCTGAGAAATTTCATTAAGATATCTTAAGTGGGTTATGAGAAACCGAATTATGTCCAAAAGAAAGCGTTTTCGAGCCACTGTAGATTGTTACAGCTTTTTTCATATTTCAACAAAATATCGCACTCGTGATCGAGTGAGGTTTCGTATTGAGTAAAATTACGTGACGTATCGAATAGCCGCAATCGGAAATAAGCTTTTGGCTTTGTATTGTCTCAACTAGACCTACCAAGCGGCATGTCAACAGCATTACCACCAAATATCACTTTTAGCTGCTGAAAGTTTCTAGTATATCGTTTGAAATGATTATTTAGTGGGCATGTGCCAAAGTACTGTATGTAAGTACGTTAACGAATGTGTAAAGGAATTGGAGGCAAAACTATGCCCACTTTCATAAAGCTTGTAGTGGAGAATTCATATAAATATATGAATAAATTAATGAAAACATATAAAATTCCGGGAGGTTGGTAAAATTATTAAATATTAAAATAGCGTTTTATGTTTTTTGTTATATATAGTTATAAGATGTGTAGACGGCTATCCAATAGTAAACATACGTTCTTTAATCGAGAAGGATTCCACAGTCTTAATTCTATGGTAATAAGTTTCCATAATATTGTAGAAAAATTTTAGCATTAAAACATTTATAAACTCGTATTTTCAGATATGTGATCATGAAAACAAAATTTTGGCAATCAGTTCCCAATACGGCGAAGCAGCTCATGATTCGTTTGTGTGGAAACATTCCGCTCAAAGAAATTTTTTAAAAGAGCTATACGACAACAATACAGCCAAAGCTGTTTCGGTTTTAGGTAAGTTTATAACTAATACGTCCACTCTTTATACCTAATACGTCCACTCTCTTATGATTTTAACTTGCAGGCGACTCTGGGTATCCACTAGAGCCGTGGTGTATTACACCATATAGAAATCCAACAGAAGGTTCGGCTGAAGCCTATTCTAACGAAGTACATTCCAAAGCCAGCTGCATTATAGAAAGAACAATTGGCATCCTTAAAGATGGAAAATTCTTATAAATGACAAAAGAAGTCGTCATAGGCTTCTTTTGGCAATGTGTGCACAGCGCTGCGCAACGTATGCATACATTATTAAGTACATGATAAAGCAAAATTTCACACTTTTGTGAGCGTGATATAAATAATCATATCAACGCAAAAATTTTTTTTAACTTTGAAAAAGTGTAATTTTAATTTATGTTGTGCGTTGACTACGAAAGATCGTAGCAAGAAGACGTTTAATAAAAAACATTTTTTTTAATTACTGAATTTAAATAATTTTCAAAAGAAAAAAAACCATAAGGACATTAAATAAAAATATTTTTCGAATAAAACCAATATTTAACTTGAATTATCTAAAAAAAACTGATTTTACATTTTAAGCCAACTAACAAAGCATTTAATAAAAAAGTTTTTTCAAAATAAAAAATATCAACCCATCATTTGATCAACAAGACATCTAATATTGAAACTAATTCCATAGGACATCACATCTTCATCATTAAGAATATTTACATTTACCCAGAAGATCAAAACCATCCTTTATACAGCAAGACATCTAATATTAAAGTTGTATTCCACAAGACATCAGATCCCCACCATTAATAATAAATAAATAGTTTTAAGAGTATATTGTTTTCCTACCGCCTTCGGCATTTTTAAAAAGAAATACATTCTTTCTACAAAAAGTAAAGTTGAAGTATTAAAGTATATTAAAAGAAAATTAATTGCTCTAATTATTAACAAAATTCTGAAAGAAGTGGTTCAATAGACAATAGACAAAAATAAAAATAATAGCAATTTAAATTAAAATTTTAAAAGAAGTGGTTCAATAAAAAAAAATAATAACAAACAATAAAAATAATAATATATATATTTTTTACTATGGTACAAATAAATTTTGACCCTCTCAAATAATTGGGAAGCCTCCCTGAATTTAACGGACACGGTAGATAGTTATAGAATTTTTTAAACTTAGTTGACATAATACACCCCAACTTACAAAGTTATTACGAATTGTCACAAGGACTATTCTCTGACCTTATAAAAAGCATATTAAAAGGCAAAGCCAGGGATGTAATAGAAATAAAATTTCAAGCAATTTCCTGGACAGATATTAAGTTAGTATTGCAGAATAACTTTGGTGACAGACTCAGTTGTGACGAGCTCTCGATTCTCTTAGAGCAGCAACATTTAAGACAACTAGTTTAGAATTTTACGAAGAAATCAAAGGTAGACTTCGACGACTTAAAATTAAAACATTGTTCATAATTGGACAAGACAACAGCAAGAAACATTAAACGCAGTAGGTTTGAATAACTCCCGTACAGCTTTGAACGTATTTAAGTCAAAAACACTTGAACAAATGAAGACAATATTAGCATGCAGAAATCCAACAACATTTGAAAAAGCTATGAATATGCACATCTCCGAGTAGATGTTCAGCAACAGTTCTACAACAGACAGGAAAATAAAAAACAAAATCAAAAAGCATATAATTCCAAGCAGAACTATCAAGGACCAAGACATTTTTCGCATCCTTCTCAAAACCAAGGAAGGAACCTTTTATACCAAAATCATGGAAGGAATTTCCCACCACAAAATTCTCAAGGACGTTTCTTCCAATCATTTCCAAACTACGACCGAAACTTTGAACAACCACGCAAATACCCACATACAAACCCACCAAATTAGATTCCCCAAAATACACCTTAAGGACTTAGCATTAACGGGTCGGACAAAACATTTGAATTCTACATAATAAAGTTTCTCAATTATTATGATGGTCTGATAGGCAATGACATATTAGGACCATTAGATGCATGCATAGATAGTTAGTTAGTTGGGAGTGGTAGCCTCTCGCGACGAAGCTCACCTGAGCACAATCCCTTTACCCAGCCGAGAACCATGAGGATTCACGGATGAACTTCGCTATGTCCTCTATAGAGTGAGATGATAGCTCCAAGAGTTCCAAAGAAAGGATGAGCGTTAGCATCGGCTCCAATGATGACCGGCATTTGACGGTTGTTAGCCTCTGCAACCAGAAGCTTTAGCAGGTCATGTGATGGTGAATTTCCATGATCATGGGCCATATAACCGGAGACCACCCAGACATTCTTCGAGTCCGTCTACACTGCTATGGCAACGCTGCGTCTGTCACTGAATCTGCGAAGAAAGAAAGCTTTAATATTATACTTAATCATAATGCAGGCCCTGGGTTTACCTTGACCTGTGACGTAGACAGTTTTGTAGCCGTCCATAGATAGTCCAGAAACCCGATCATTATTAATCCATGGTTCCTGGACCAGAACAATATCCTCTCCTTTCTGTGACAGGCAGAGGAGTAGGGCCGCAGAAGCAGCGATGGAATAATGAAGATTAATTTGCACAATCCTCATCACCATTATTATTGGCCGTAAGGGTAGCATCGGAATCGCCCTCGCCAGACAGGAGTGATTCCTCGCTTTTTGCCAGGTATTCGGATCCGAGCCTCATTTGCCGGAAAAAGTCACCGGCAAACTCGGATGAAGAGATGACACTTCTTGAGTCATCCGACGTATCTAAACCGCACATGGAGGCCGGCGCCGTTTGTATAAGTTCAGTTTATCCTGCGGCAACCTCTGGTACCAAAGGTTCCATGGGAATTTTAGAATTTTTCCCTGTATTTTCCCCCTTCTAGATCCTGAGAGAGATCGAGTCGAAACAGTAGTTGATCTCCCTCTTACAGGCATTGAGTGGGGCGAGGGACTCGTCGTTAATGACGATGATAGCTTTACGGAAGTGGCCATTTGGCTCGCTTACTTTAGCGACCTTCCAGTCGGCCGTAGGCAGCTCCTTGTTGCTGAGCTTAATCAGCTCCAGAATTTCATCCGGAGTGGAGGAATCTACCGGTATTCGGGGGAAGGATCTTGGGCGGTTCCGAATCTGATCTTTGGATATAGCTGAGAGCTTAGCACCCGACCAGATTTCACCTAGGCTGTCAATTGCCTGCTTGTACTGGTCCGCTGAGCGTTGATCAGCACAACCGATCTATTTAACATGCCCCTGATACCAGCCCGCATCACGGCTGAGGGGTAGGGGCCAGGATTGACTGAACTTATGTCCTTATAGACACTGCGAAGAGCCGCTTGGACTAACCTCCAATTATCTGGAGATATAGTCCCGTCACTTTTACCAGTGTCTTTTATAGCCAAAACGAGGCTATCCTCAACTATCTCGCTAAGGGGACGTGAGGACACCGGCTTAGACGTTGAAGTCTTTGGCCATTTAGGCAGCTGAGGGACTGACGTGGCGGCTTCCTCAGCCGACCTTTGTAGTTTCTGAGGTGCCAAGTTAGGTGGAGGGCGAGACCCCAAGTTCTGTTTGGCCCATTTAAGTTTTGTCTGGTCCCTTTCGGACAAAGTGTTCGGATCTTGCCCACCGAGATTTTGCAGGAGCCGATAGGCAGATCTTCTGGTCCTATACGCCCGCGTCGGCGCTTTGATGTGTGCACGAGAAGAGGAGGACGTGCTAGGGCCCAGACTACCAGTGGTTTGGACTGGCTTAACCGATGCCCTCACAGCAGTAGTTGGACCAATATGAGGGGTAGCCCCTCTTTCACTCTGTTTTGTATCAGGGGTGATTGAGGTGCTCGAAGAGGGCATTACGCAATTTTGGGGATTGCAGTGCGGGATGTTGAGGCAGACAACAGAGTCGCTGCACCCAGCTGTGGTCTGGAGGTAGAGGTCTCAGACGAAGATTGTTTCTGGATTGCCGGCTTTTGCCGTTTCAATACAGCCAGCTTCCTTTTAGGGTTGGCTTTTGTGGTCTTTTTTATATGTATGGTTTTGTCCATGTGAAATGGGTCCCCACTCATAGCCGCTATCTCCACCCGTATGTGTAGTCAACTCAAGGGTCCCATGGTTATCTATGCAAGCAGGGAAGCCATGCGAGGGTTGGCACCAGCCTTCATGGGGACAGGTGCTCAGAGCCAGACCGTTGCTAATTGGGAGTAATCTCAACCAAACCTATACCACCAACTTAACGGTGACGTGTATAGAACGTGACCTTAAACTGAAGCCGTTCCCACAGGGTTTTACCCCGGTGCTACTAGGTCCAGAAGCCATAACCACCAGCCCAAGTCAAACAAAAACGTGCCGAAAAAATCGGAAGAAAGGTCCTTGGACAGAAAAAGGTCGTGCCAGGGGGGGGGGGGGGGTATAGATCATATAGCGTTACCCAGGATGCACTACGTGGAAGCGATCTATGTTACATCCCAAGCATAGATTATAATAAGAAAATAACCATCGGCAATAAAAGTTTGAAAAAGTTTGAGAAAAGTCATTTTAGACTCAGAACACGGCAAAGTAGAAGTTAACTTATTGTCTTATCTTATTAAACGCATATGGTAGATCACGAGAATTTTAGTGTAATTGAAGAAAAGGAAATAAAACCACTATTAGAGCAAATTCGAACGGAACACCTTAATTTTGAAAAAAACCCTTCAGGTACAACTAGACAAGTCAGAATTTTTTAAAAAGGAAACCGAATTCCTTGGACATGTAGTAACCCCTCTAGTAATAAAAGCAAGCCCCCCAAAAAATTGAGTATGTAAAAAATTTCCCAATTCCTAAGACTCCCAAACAAATAAAACAATTTCTTGGATTAACCGGATACTATAGATAATTTATAAAATGATTGATAAACCCATGACCAAATACCTAAAAAAGATACCAAAATGAACATTGCCGATCCTCAATACGTAGAAAGTTTTAATACTCTCAGAACACTATTAACTCATGATCCGATTCTAGCATACCCAAACTTTTCCAAAAAATGTATCCTTACGACAGATGCAAGTAATTTTACTTTAGGAGCAATACTTTCGTAGGCCAATCACCCAATTTGCTACGCAAGCCGAACTCTTAACGAACATTAGACAGCACTATTGAAACAGAGCTTCTGGCCATCGTTTGGGCTACTAGATATTTTCCACCATATCTATTTGGACGTAAATTCGTAATCGAAAATGACCACAAACCACTAACGTGGTTATGTTCCATAAAAGAGCCAAATTCAAAATTTGAAAGGTGGAGATTAAAACTCTCAGAATTTGAGTACGAAATAAGGTATAAAATGGGACAAAAAATAGTAATGCGGATGAACTTTCAAGAATAGAACCAGATTCTGCCAATATTAATGAAAAAAAAATTTAAAAACAATAGGAAAGTTATAGGAATCAAGGAACTTGACAGAGAAACTTCAATCTCCTTGCTAAAAAACCATTTCAACCCTAGCCAATTAAATGCAATTTCATAGAAGATTAGTTTAAGATTCCTTGTTAAAAGAGAATTTCTTTTTAGCATTGTGTTTTTGATCTGCATACACCTAGGATTTTAAAAATTGGTTAAAGTTTATAAGAAGATTACATAATTATCGCCAAAACTACACAGTTTTCACAGGTGAGCCGTACGTATTCAACTTGCTTGCAAGTTAGTCCCATAGCTCTTTAGCGACTGTTTTACCTTGCCCACAATTTGGTATTAATTTTTTTGCCGAGCTCGGGTGGTCCACCATAAATTGTGCCATGAGATTTTTTGTTCGCCATTTATTTTATTTACAATTGGCATAAAGAAAAAGTCATGATATTGATGATATTGATATAATTGTTATTTATTTAAATTGTTATTATTTAAAGAAAAATTATTTATTAATTACAATGCAATTTTTATTTTGTTTATAAAAAACATATGATTATGGTTACAATACCTCTTAGCCTGTCGAATAACATTTCGAGTGAAGGTATTCGATTGACTACTCGTTATCGAATGCCATGATCTCAATTACCATACAAGCTATTCGATATTTAGTACGGCGATCTCAAAATGTAAAACTTTGATCAAAGTCACTTAATCATGAATCCTAGTATTTGGGCAATGCTGCTTTAAAGCATGTAGTATAAAATCCTAGGAGATTTGCAGGTAAAAGCGTAAAACTGCTCAAAGTGAAGACTAGCTATTAAACTTTTATTATGATTTTTTCGACACAAATTTTTCAAAATGGTGTTTTAAACGATATAACTAACTAATAACTATTGTAGGATTTTAACCTAAAACAAAAATTTTTTATGAACTGTTGTGGATGAAGTTACTTATGAGTTATCGTAAGTCACTTTAAACAAAAAAATAAAACACACATTTTTTCATTTATAAATATTTTGTTTTTTTCTTATTCTTCTTAATGTTGTATTTTTGTATGTTTTGCTTGTGCAAATCTTAGGGGTGAAAGTCGCTGACAGTTTTAAATGTTCAGATTGCTTGCCTTGTTTATTTGTTCTGCAATGGTAATAGTTTTTTATTTCACTTTATTTTTTTAATCACACCGTTTAATTTTCGTTATAACTTTGAGTTAATACGTGCAGAATTACAGATCATAACAAAATGCTTCTTCATGTTCTTTTACGTTTTGTTTTGGTTTCATTACTTACATGCATTATTTTTTCCATTATGTAGTACACATGGTACTGCTGTCACTACTGTAGTGTTGGTACAGTCCGGATTAAGAAATTATGTAGGTTGGAAACAAGTTTTTAAGAGAAAGTATTTAAGTTTAATTAATTATTGAAAATAGTTATCCGTATTTGAAGTTATGATCGCTTGATAAGGAAAATTTTTGGGAAATAAAAAGAAAATTGGAAAATTCGTATGAGATGTGGGAAGTAAAAATTTTCTGAATAACCAAGAGTGTATTGACTTTCGTAGTTAGAGCTGCAAAACTATCGATATTGACGCCATTCAATAGTATTTTTTGATGCCATCGATAAGTTAAAAAAGTAAATGCTTGTGTATTTTTCGAATATAAAATCTTAAATCATTCCTTTAAGTAAAAAGAAAGCTGATTTTATTTAAAACTTAACTTTTATGTTAATGTTTTTAATATACATACATATGTATACATATATTAAAATTTAATGGAAAAAACAAGTACAGTTCTATAGAAAATAACATAGTAAATACAAAAAAGCAAGGAAAAAATTTCTTTTAACTTTTGTAGTTAATTAAAAGGAATTGATTTAACCAAAGAAGATCACATTTGGTTATTTACATACATATTTATATGTTGCTAAATTTCTGGAAAGGCGAGGGAACAAAAACACAAAAAAAAAACAAAAAATTAAAAAACTACGTTAGCTACCTTATTGTGAGAATCTACACCAAATAATGTTCTAAAAGGTGAGAATAATATCACAAAAAAGCTTTGTTTAAATTCTGACGCCGGTTTTGCAATTTAGGAATATGTCAATGTTATGGTGTTTTCATTTCTTCAAAAAATTTCTTACGTGTTTTACACTTTTTTCCGTTTAACGCTATATATTGCAGAAAGGATGTAATAAAGCATAAAGTGGCAAAACCTTTACAAGACAGTGTACAGAGACACGTTTTTTAACAAAATAAATTGAAGAGCAAATCAGTCGAGTAGTCCTCAAATTCAACCGCCGGCAAGTTTATTCATGTTTGACACATAAATAAACTTGCCGTTGGTACATATTAATTGTATTTTCTAATAGTTAAAAACTGACATCGTACGTTGTAATAAATTAAAACTAAAGTTAAACCTTTTTCAGCTGGCTTAATTATCTAAGAATAAAAGGGTATGTCGAAGAAAGTAAATGGATCTGGAGAGTTCCACAATTTAGACATGTACAGTTTTTTTATTCTTATAAAAATTTTAAAGAAATACCAAGAAAATGTCCTGCAGCCAATAGAGAAGAGTGATTGAAATTGACTATAAAAAAGGAATCTCCTAAAAAAATAAAATTTGAAATTTCGTTACAAAAAATGAAAAACTTGGAGCCTAAAAAGAAGTTCAGTATAAAAAAGGAAAAAGAACCAAAATTTATACAACGAATGTAAAATTTAGAAAATTAAATTTTGTAAAAAAAGAAAAATAAAGAAATATTAACAAAGAGTTAAGTCATTATTGTTGAGTTGTGATTTAATTTATTTATTTTTTGTATTTACTTATTTAACTATTTATTTATTTTAGTTGTTTATTTTACTTATTAATTTATTTATTTATGTATTTTATTGTTCTTTTTTTCAATTTATAATTTAAAAAGACTTTGGAGTGAATAGGTTTTTTTTAGTTAATTTGAAGAGTGCCTAAAATTAGACATGGGAAAATTTAAGTTGTTTCTTTTGGTTTGTTGAGTGCAGCTATAACCCTACAGAGGGAGGTGTTTATTTTAGATAAAAATTATATTTATAACCAATAAATAAAAAGGTAACAATAATATAAATAGTAGCTTTAATTCAAGAAGATATAGTTTTGTTAAGAAATAACTCTTAAATAATTGTCAGGAGATTTTATAACCTTAGGGAGCTCCTTCAGGTGAATAGTAAATTAGAAAAAGAATAAAAAACACCAGATTCATATATGTATGTATATTTAAGAGAGAGTAAAGTTTTAATAAGGAAACAATTTTTTTATGTTTATTTGTGGTTTATTTATTTGCAGATTCAATATAAAACTATTTATAGCCTATAAGAGAGTCTTTAATTTGTTTTGGTGTTAAATTTTGTTATTGATTAAGTTTAGGTTGTTTTTTTATGTTAAAAAATAAGGAAATTTCGAATTGTGTAGAATTTAGTTTTTTTTATAAAGATAATATGGTTTATAACGTTTGAAGGAAAAAAAATTATAATGTTATGGAATTAATTTTAGAATGTGTGTGTTTTTTAAAGTACGAGAATTTGTGTGTTATCCGTAAATAATTTTTATGGAAATAGGAAGCCACTGAGATGTGTTCACTACAAAAGGGAAGAGAGCATGCTTCACTGTTCACTGCGGCTGTCACAGAATAAGACCGTTTATAAAAAATACACTTAAAATAATGTCTTATATTAAAAAAATTGATATTCAACGAAATTAATTATTCTTATTTAATAATGTACCAAAACCAAGCAAAAGTTATAAGATAGTTTTTATTTATTTTTTAGGTAGAACTATTTCATGTCTTTCTTAGATACTTTTGTTTAATTAAAAGAACTTTTGAGCTACCAGATATCTATACATATAATAAAACAGTAACGGGGTCATTTTTATACATGGTGTAGATAGTAATCAAAATAAAATACAAAACAGTTGTCTTTGAAATTTTTCTCTTTCTGTTTGTTCGCCATCTTCAACTCTATGTTCGCAACACGCAAAAACTGCTAGATGGATATAAGTAAAATTTTGTGTAGAGATCCCTTAGAACCTTGCTTTAACTATTAAATACGTTTTGTTTCGTAAAAATAAGTTATTTCATATAGAAAGTAGATATAAAAAATGTGAAGTCACCCGATTTTATCAGCTTAATGGTACTAAAACAGTTCTCAGCACATTTTATTTTTTGTAGACGGAAAATTTTTAACACTGTTTAAACAAATACTAAATAACACATTTTTCTAAATTTGCATTTTAAGAAAATCATTAAGACACGCAGACGAAGTCGTGGACACTGCAAATTGATTATCAAATAGTATCATGAGCACATATATATAGGTATTACTACAGTCACTTCAATCAGTTTGATGGTTAAAGCTTTTAAAAGGTCTAGCTTATTGTACCTAGGTTGGATTTTTAGGACTTTTTTTAACCTTGTTTACTATATTTTGTAATTAAAAGAGTAAGAGAAACAACATGTTAAAAATATCAATTCCGTGACCAACGGTACGCAAATACAGAATTTGATTTCATTTCAGAGTTAAAAAATAATATCATGCTTTTTTATGCTCTTCACTACAGGTGGAAAAAGGTATATCTAAGTTTGACATTTTGTTTGTAATTTCTACAATATCCCTCTCCGACCCCATAAATCATATATATTCTGCGTCCGTATGCATAGCGAAGTCGATTGAGTGATGTCCATCCGAGTTACTGTTGAAATAAACCTTGTCAAGGAACTAGATGAGCTAGAGAAAATATAAATATGTCAATTGATCATTCATAGCTTCGAAAATTTTGCTATTGAAAATCGGCAAGATCGGTACATGTCTTTTTAGACACAGGACAAAGTACCATGGCTGCCTCCATTTTTTCCATATCATTTGGAACAAATCTAGTTTAGTAAAAAAACTTCAATAAAAAAAACAAATATATAGGGATGTAGTAAATTAAAAAAAAAAGTATGTGAACTGGCGCTCGCCCATATTTTCCCAGTTATGGCCCTCTACACATTTTGAAAGAAAAGCACTAAATTTTTAAGGATATTATTATGGGTGTCATTAAAAAACTCTTGAAGAGCTCTTTCTGGGAATGCTAAAATTGTAGAAAGATGCTTAAATTATTAAGAGCCGATGACTCTGCTGCTCGAAAGTGGTAAGCATGTTGACTACAAACCTGTTTGGCCAAAAAAAATAGTTTAATTACTTATTCAGAATTAACATTAAAGCGTACAGCCTCCTTCTTCAGTACTTCTTGAAAGCATACTCCCTGGCTAACTAAAATAACCAACTCGCTATCTTTCTCTTTTACCACCTATCTAATCTCTAATCTATCCCTTTCTCAAAGAATGTATCACGGTTATGAAAGTAACTAAAATAGGTAATAATGCCTGAAGTGCTACTTCTCTTAAAAAAAATATAGCCCTTAATTTATTTCTAATTTTCTCTGTCATCCCAATATTTGTTTTTTTGATTGGAGCCGAATATCGCACTCTGACTTGTTTTAATTTTTATATGAAATTATTAGTTAATTTTTTATTTATATTTATATCTGTATTTTTGCTTTATCAAAAGTTTTTTACCCAGTTATCTGTGTGTCAATTTTATTGTACAAATCCGCAAATCAAAATTATCTTATTATAAACCATTTAGTAATTCATATCGTTATTATTAATATTTTAAGACAGGATTTTAATACCTCAGTTAACAGGTATTGTATAAACGCAGGTCATAATGTTTAATAAAGTTTAGAATGAACATTGCATTTGTTGACCCGAGATAACTATATATATAGCTATATAACATTACTTTTTCTTTCTAAGCGAATCACAGTTACTTTTCCTCTGAAAATATCTAAAAAGCAGATCTTTATATCGAACTTTTAAATAACTCCACGAAATGTCGTGCCATAAAGAAATAAAAATAATGTATATGTATCGACATTTTATTTAGATACCGAACCACCCTGTTGGCCTTTTTTAAGCTAAATTCTTTTTTTACAACGTAGTTTTTTATCAGTTTTAATACGAAAATATAAGTTAAACTTTATTCATAGATATAGGTATATTAGTGTTTAAGAATAATAAAACGATTAACTATGAAATTATTAAATTCTATTAATCGTAGTGTGACCAGATCAAAAAAATTTTCGGAGCTAAGTAGGCATCAAAAATAAGCTAAAAAGCGCTAAACAAAGTCTTAAGTGCCAAAATTTAAATGTCTTCATTTAAAGCAAATATTTTCTTTCAGAGTTATCATTTACGATTATGTTGAATCAGAAAATTTTTTTCTACTGAATAAAACAAAATTTCTTAAAACATTAAGTTATTTGTTAAATCTAAAAAATTTAAAAACATAAAAATAATGGCCCATAATTAGTTAGTTAGTTAGGAGTGGCAGCCTTTCACGACGAATCTCACTTGAGCACAATTGTATGGCCCGTTGTGATACCACAAAGAAGGCGGCGCGACTCATCCTACTCAATTGACAACCATGAAGCTTCCCTGATGAACTTCGCTATGTCCCCTATAGAGTGAGATGATAGCTCCGTAAGAGTCTTGAAGAAAGAAGAGCCCAGAATTCTAAAACTTCTTCGAGCCAGGGTTAGAGGGAGAAGGGTATTGGGAAATAACAACACCAATTTTTATGTGTTTAAAACGTTATAAATTAGGTATATATTTTTTTAACTGTGATATTTTGTACGGTAAGTATTTATAATAAGGTTTTATATAGGGTAAGTATATAGGTAAATAAATTTTAGGTTAAAGTAGGTATTCAACTATGATAATTTTAATTCATTTTAGGTTTTATAATTTTATTTGTAGATTTTAGGTTTTTTATTATAGATTTTAAGTTTTAACAATAAAGTTAAGTTTTAGTAATAGATTTAAGTTTTATCACTAGATGTAAGTTTTAACCCTTTAATAGTTTTTAATTTTATGATATTTAGATATAAGTTTTAACTAGGTTGTATTTAGTTTTTTTCACTAGTATATTAGTTTTAATTCACTTTTTAGTTTTAAGGTATAATATTTTTAATAAATATTTTCACAGGATTGAATGTATGTTTTTAATATTAATTTTTTGAAACAGATTGAATGGGAGCGAACTTAAAAACGGGAGCGAGCCGGCAGCGAACGATCTTAATGAAGATTGACGAATGATACCTTTTCTGGTTAAGAGAGAGATATTATTGTTGAAGTTGGCTGCAGTTACATGGGGGCGTTGATGATTCCAGGGTTTGGGTTTATACCATTGTTCGAATGAACATTCTCCCGGGCCTAGAAACTTCATTTAATTATTTAATTTTCTGATGATCCCATGATCAGCCACCCGAAAGATGAATTTTGGGCCACAAGGGATCCACCATCAATATGTATGGTGTTGGGTTGCAAAATGGTAGTATACAAATCACCACCAATTTCCATTGATATTGGAGTGTTGGAGTAAAATTCCGGGCCTGCTAGGGTTATCCTGCACACTTTGTTTTTTATTTCTTCATTCATTAGATAAGGGTATGGTTTTCTGGGTAAATCGCTTACAACTTCCATATAGATTTCAAACTGTAAGTTTAAATTGTGGTTTGGTGCAATTGTAGCTTTGACATACTCTGCGTTATCTATATGGAACGCTTTAAGCCAACTGTCGCGGACATATGATGAAGCTATCCGGGATTTCGTCAGGCTAGGGTTTAAAATAGCTCTTGCCAACTTATTTTCTTTATTCATAATCACTTGAAGTATTATAGTTGGAAGAAAGGTTTTAGTGATAGAAGTTTGGATTACAGCTGCCATGGAGGATGTTGTTGTTGATGAGCGTCTTTGAACTGGGGTTGGTTCAGCAATTCTGGGAGAACTGGATGCTTGCTCAAGGTCATCCTTCAAATCCTTTAAAATCCTTGCTGGCCCATGAAGAAGAGTATGGTGCTTACCACTGCATTTTGTGCAGCGTGCTTTACTGGTACATTTGTCGATTAAATGGTTTCTTGCCAAGCAGTTGATGCAGTAGTGCAGGCGGACTGCAGTTCTATATTTTTCTGCTAGATTTAACTTGTTGTATCTCTTGCAGGACGACAAGCTATGGTCCGCCTGACAAATGCCACATCAAAAATGACGTTTGGGTTTACGGGTGTGTTGGCTGTTTTTACCTCTGTTCGAGCTTTGTCTGTATGATCGTGGACGATCACTGCGACTTTTATTGGAACCACGGCTATTGTTTTTGGATGCCATTTTCTATTTAAAAAGTTAAATTTTTAAGTGTTAATGTATTATGATGAATAAAGAGTTAGTGTGTTAGGATGAAATTAGTATGGGTTAATGTTGTGTAATGCAGTGAAGTTAGTAGAGTTGTTAGGGTCTGAGTATTACAAAATAGACTAAGACGTTAGTTATCGGTCGGGTTAAAGTTCCTGTCGAAGTGCGTACGTCAACAACTCTGTTTCTTCTGTCGGAACCTGGGTAAGTCTTCATTACACGTCCAAGTGACCATTCGTTGGGTGGTAAGTTGTCTTGTCTAATTACAACAATATCATTAACTTCTACTGAACGTCCAGGGTTTTTCCACTTATATCTTTTATGGAGCTCTTTAAGATATTCATCTTTCCATCTTCTGCAAAAGTAATGATGTTGAATCATTGACTTTTGCCATCTGTTTGCCAGGGTAATGTTTTCATTACTGAAATCTGGTTCTGCGGGGGTGAGTAAGGGTGAACCAATCAAAAAGTGACCTGATGTCAACGGGTTTAGATCCTGTGGGTTTTCACTTGACGGCCTTAAGGGTCTAGAGTTGAGGCATCCTTCAATCCTTGCAAGTAGTGTTGCGAACTCTTCATAAGTGTACTTTATGTTGTTTAGCTTTTTTAGGTTGGACTTGAAACTTTTAACACCTGCTTCCCATAAACCTCCCATATGAGGTGCTCCTGGAGGTATAAAGTGCCACGTCAAGTCTTGAACACTATTAATTGATGTTACAGAACCTTTTAATTGTTTGATGAATTCCTGTCGCTCTTTTTTAATCATTTGGCTTGCTCCAATGAAATTTGTTCCATTGTCTGAGTAAATGGCGACAGGGCTTCCCCGCCTCGAAAAAAATCGAGCGAACGCTGTCATAAAGGCTTGGGTAGACAAATCAGATGTAGGCTCCAAGTGGATAGCTTTTGTTGCAAAGCAAACAAAAACGCATACGTAACCTTTTGTAATTCTGCATGCTCTGCTATTATAAACTTTAATGTCAAATGGTCCAGCGAAATCTATGCCAACATTAGTAAAGGCTCGGGTAATTTGGGTGCGCTCTGGTGGCAAAGCAGCCATAAATTGGGTAGTTTGTCTATTCTTATACCTCGTGCATGGTAGACATTTGTTTACAACAGAACTAATGAGGTTTTGAAGTTTGGGAATCCAGAATCCTGACCGTATTACCCTTAGCATCAATTGATTTCCTCCGTGTAGGGTAATTAAATGCACATGTGAGGTTAACAATTTAGCAAATTGACTGGCGTACGGTATTAAGATTGGATGTCTTTCAGAATACGACAAACTGTTGGAATTAGCCAGTCGACCATTGGCACGCATAATCTTTGCAGAATCTAAAAATGGGGTAAGTGTAAGTAGGTTACTTTTTCTGGGTATTGGGTTATTTCTTTGAAGACAATTATAATCTTCATTAAAATATTGTTTTTGACATAAACTGATAAGTCTGTCTCGTGTTTGTTTAATTTCTAATGCATCAATCTCAATACTTGGATGGGTTGTTAAAATTTCAAGTCTGTTACTGACTGTATGAGAATTGTTTCGATCAAGTATAATTCTATCATTTCGAACTGTGCTTCTCCGGGTACATGATGCACGATCACAAAATCGATAGACATATGACATATGACTCTTAGTGCTTTAGACAATTTTGAAAATCTTGACAAAATGTCTGGGTTTGTGTTAATCGTATTTTCCAAGGAAGGGTTAATATTTACCGTTGTAGAAAACGATTGATTAATTTTAACTTCAGCTTGAGTTATAAAGGGGTTTTGTGTTATTGGCCATGCTGCAGCGTATTCTTTCAACCAGGAAGGTCCATTCCACCATAGCGTGTGATGCTTTAGCTCACCTGCGTTACATCCTCGACTAGCAATATCAGCAGATGAGAGGAAACGTGGTTCCAATTGTCAACTCCAACGGTTTCCAGAATTGTAGATACTCTGTTGGCTACATGAGTTAGGGTGTTTACTGAGCCATGCTAATACAATTGACGAATCTGTCCAGAAATACGTCTGATGACGGTGTAGTTTGAGCTGGGTAATTAAATTGTGTGTCATGTTAGCCAATAACACTGCACCACAAAGTTCTAATTTTGGTAACGAGATAGCTTTGATTGGTGCAACTCTCGTCTTGGCGAAGAGTAGGGTTACGGTATTAGGACCGTCTATAGGTGAAAGTCTGGCATATAATGCTGCAGAGTAGGCTTTTTCAGAAGCATCTGAAAAGCCATGAAACTCAATTTTTGCTGAAGGTAAAAAATAATCCATCTTGGAATACGAATTTAATTAATGTTATCATAGAACTGCAGAAACTTTTGCCATTTTATTAGGGTGAGAGGGTTAAGACATTCATTCCAAGCTGTGTTATCCTGCCATACTTGCTGCATAATGATTTTAGCAGAGACTACAATTGGTGCAACCAACCAGCTGGGTCAAAAAGACGAGCTATATCTGATAGTACAGTTCGCTTTATGTATGCTGATTTCCTTTCAATTATCGGCACATTGAAAAGGAATTCATCTTCCTTCGCGTTCCATCTGATTCCAAGTGTTTTGGCGTTGTTGGATTCGGGTAAGGTTAATAGATCCACATTTAAAAGATAATCTTCGGGTAGGCTACTTGAAAGTTCTTTAGTGTTGAAGATCCATTTTCGTAGAGGGAAACCAGCAGAGTCAAGAGCTGAGATCGACTGAGATTGTGCAATATTAGCTTCTTCTACAGTATGGCCACCAGCCAAGACATCATCAACATACATGTTGTTTCGCAATACCTCTGAAGCGATTGAGCGGGTATTTTGAATGTCTTTGGCTAGTTCGTGTAGGGTTCTAATAGCCAAATAGGGTGCACAGTTAACACCAAATGTAACTGTTTGCAGTTCATAATCTTGAATGGGTTCGTTGACGCTTTTTCTAAATAAAATTCGTTGGTAGGGTGTGTGGGTAGGGTTTAATAAAATTTGCCTGTACATTTTGTTAAGGTCGGCATTAAAAACGAATTTGTAAAAACGCCATTTCAAGATAAGCACAACTAAATCTTGTTGTACGGTAGGACCAGTGTGTAATGCATCATTTAAGCTGTTGCTGTTCGATGTTTTGCTGGAAGCATTAAAAACTACTCGAACTTTTGTGGTTACTCTATCCATTTTGACAACAGCATGATGAGGTAAGTAATACTGGGTGTTTGAAGAAGCGTTTGGGTTATATTGAACGGGTTTCATATGACCTAAGTCCATGTATTCTTGAAGCACGTTATCATATTCGACTTTTAGCTCTGGTTTCTTCATTAAATCCTTCTCGTTCCTCAAAAATTGTGCCATTGCAACGTGGCGAGAGTTTCCTAACTCTACGGGTGGGTATTTGAACGGAAGATCTACCTGATAACGGCCATTGGGTAATCGACGGGTTGTTGTCGTATAATTTTCTTCACAGGAACATTCTTCTTCAGAAATGTTTGGTTTTGTGGGTAATTCTTCAATTTCCCAGAAAAAAGCGTAACGGAACTGAAGTACGATAATACTGTTTGGGTATTTGGTGAGTTCTGAATGGGCCCGGTCAAGATCCAACCAAACTCAGTTTCTTGAGCTATTAATGTGTCTAGAAATTCTTTCTTAACACCTGATTTTAAAATTTGGGGGTAAAAATCGCTGCCAAGAATAAAGTCGATTGGTCGGTTTTCGTAGAACTTTTGGTCAGCTAACTGAATATTTTCGAAATCTGTAATAAGGGTTGGGTTTAAGTTTTGGGTGGGTAAATTCTTTGTAAGAGTTTTTACAACGATTGCTTGGATATTCAGTTTGAAATTGTTTTGGGTGTTGGATCTCAACAGAACTTCACAAAGTTTATTTGATCGGGCCGGAACGACTTCATTCAATCCAGATATTTCGGCTTCTATTGGGTTTGTTGGTAGATGCAGCTTCATTCTCAACTTATCGGAAATAAAGAAAAAGTCCGATGCTGGGTCAATAAGTGCTCTTGCCGGAAACATTTCTCCATGGACTTCAACGTTCAGAACTGCAGTTCCTAATAACTTTGTTCTTTTATCTAATATGGGTTTGCTTGATCGGGTTTGTGTAGAAAATATCTGTAATGCATTTCTTGATGTTGATGGTTGGTTATCATCAACTTGAGTGTTCGAGTGGTTGGGTTGGGTTTGTGTAGAAGGGTATTGTGTCTTCCACCGCAATGTCTACATGTAAATGTGCTACGACAATCTTTAATTACATGAGCGATTGCTAAACAGTTGTAACAAATCCCATTCTTTTTCACAAATTCAATTCTTTTAGTAACTCCCAATGATGTGAACGTTGAACATTCACGTAATGTGTGGCTACTTTTGCATAACTTGCAAATTGAATCGTCGGGTTTATTTTGTGTGTTGGAGTTACTTGGTACATTTGATTTGTTATGTCGATTTTGGGTATTTGGGTGATTTTGTGTAGAATTTGGGAATTTGCTTTGTGGGTGTGGGTTATTTTGAGTTGTGTTATGAAAAGCTTTACCTCTTTTATTAAACTGATTTCTATTTTCTTGGAAATTTTTTGGCTTTGGGTTTGGGTTAGAAATTGTATCTATGACATCATTAACGGACGTCAATTCCTTAAATGTATTTGTTAAGAATAAATCAAGATCAATCCAAGAGGGCATTTCAGCACAATCTTGAAGAGTTTTTTCAAACTCTCTTCGGCTTTCTCGGGGTAAATTGGTGGAACAGAGATATACGAAGATCGGATCCCAGTTATCCGTATCAATCTCTAATGAATTTAAATTTGCAATACAGTAATTTATTTTTCTCTGAAGTTTTCTAATTGAGCTGCCACACATTGTGTTTACTGCAGGTAAATTTAAAAATGGTTTTTAATTGTGCATTTATTTGCATTCTTTTATTCTCATACTGAGAAACCAATTGGTTCCATGCAATTGTAAAACCTTCATTAGTCAGAGGAGCGTTGTCTACTATCTCTTTGGCTTCGCCGCTAGTTTTTTGTTTAAGTTAAAAAAGTTTTTCTACACCACTTAAACGGGTATTGTTGCCATAAATGGCTTTGAAGAGATCTCTAAACGAGGCCCAGAACTTGAAATCTCCATTAAATGTTGGCATATCGCATGGGGGTACATTAAAGGCACCGGAATTGTAGTTAACAGGAGGCTCGGGTAAATGGGGTGGGGGTGGGGTGGTTAAATTGGTTTAAGCTTCATTATGCCGGGTAATTGCTTCGATTGACTCATCGATCGAAATCATACTCGTCCTGTAAAAATTTTTGGCTGATCTCACATGTTTAACAATTTCCTTGAAGTTGATCGCTTCCGCCTTATCAGGGTCATTAATGTCAGGAGACTCCCTAATCTGTTTATATTTTCCATCGATGTTATGCCATAGTTTCTCAAGATCACGTTTTTTGAAGTTTAGTGCGGGTATTGACTGAGATTGTTCTGGGGTAGCACGATAATCCTTATCAAATGCACTCATATCAACCTTGATATAGCACATGAGATCATAAGCCAAGGTTTTAAGTTCAGACATAATTTCGGTTAATAAAAAAAATACGAAAATTTAAGAAACGATTTTATTTGAAATTGGGTTTGGGTATTAAATTGAAAAAAAGGAAAAAAATTACCAGCAGACAAAATTTCCTATTGGGTATTTTATATAATTGTGTGAGAACAATATATTGCGATTGGGTATGGGTATTAAGAGAGTAAATTAAATATATTCTCTCTAATATTTAGAAAAATCTCAAAAAAATAGGAAATTATAAAGTAAGTTTTTTAAAATTACAAACTTGCCTTGTTTGCTGGGGGTAGGGTACAAACCGTTATTATTGTGTGTGATATGTTATTAATTGTGTGTGATATGTAGTGTGTTTTTGTCTTATCTTCCCTCCTTAGAGTTGTGTTATTGTTGTATATTGATGTTTGTTGATGTTGTGTGATGTGCTTAATGTGTTGTGATGTTGTAGGGTGTATTGTGTAGTAAAACAAGTTTTGTTTTTTGTTATTTTAAAGATATATTATTCAAATTATAAAACAAAAATAAATTTATAAAAAAAATTTTTTATTTGCAGGGTATTGATTTTTTGTACTGCAGGGTCCTATGAACTGCAGGGCACTTAAATGTTAATATATGTATGTATGTAATATGTGTTATTTTTTTTTGCCGTTTTTCTTTTCTTCTTTAATTTGTAAATTTTTACAAAATTATGTGTTGATATGTATTTATGTGTATTTATTAAGCGGGAAGGTTTCTTTTAATATGTGTATTTATGTATAATTGTATGTATATTTTTGAAATAAAATTTTGTCTTGTTTATTTTTTATTTACTTTGTAATCACTGTTTGTTTTATTTTTTAGACAAATTTTTGCTTTTTGTTTTGATTGTTTTGTTTTGTGGACTGTATTTTTTTTTTTTTTTTTTTTTTGTTTTTTGTAGGTATAGCTGTGTCACTTTTGACACTTTGTAATTAGTAGGCTTTTAAGGACCATATTTAGACGGGTTAGAGGGAGAAGGGTATTGGAAAATAACAACACCAATTTTTATGTTTTTTAAAACGTAATAAATTAGGTATATATTTATTTAACTGTGATATTTTGTACGGTAAGTATTTATAATAAGTTTTTATATACGGTAAGTATATAGGTAAATAAATTTTAGGTTAAGGTAAGTATTCAACTATGATAATTTTAATTCATTTTAGGTTTTATAATTTTATTTGTAGATTTTAGGTTTTTTGTTATAGATTTTAAGTTTTAACAATAAAGTTAAGTTTTAGTAATAGATTTAAGTTTTATCACTAGATGTAAGTTTTAACCCATTAATAGTTTTTAATTTTATGATATTTAGATATAAGTTTTAACTAGGTTGTATTTAGTTTTTTCACTAGTATATTAGTTTTAATTCACTTTTTAGTTTTAAGGTATAATATTTTTAATAAATATTTTCACAGGATTGAATGTATGTTTTTAATATTGAATGGGAGCGAACCTAAAAACGGGAGCGAGCCGGCAGCGAACGATCTTAATGAAGATTGTCGAATGATACCTTTTTTGGTTAAGAGAGAGAGATATTATTGTTGAAGTTGGCTGCAGTTACATGGGGGCGTTGATGATTCCAGGGTCTGGGTTTATACCATTGTTCGAATGAACATAAGACAGGATATTAATACCTCAGTTAACAGGTATTGTATAAACGCAGGTCATAATGTTTAATAAAGTTTAGAATAAACATTGCATTTGTTGACCCGAGATAACTATATATATAGCTATATAACATTACTTTTTCTTTCTAAGCGAATCACAGTTACTTTTCCTCTGAAAATATCTAAAAAGCAGATCTTTAAATCGAACTTTTAAATAACTCCACGAAATGTCGTGTCATAAAGGAATAAAAATAATGTATATGTGTCGACATTTTATTTAGATACTGAACCACCCTGTTGGCTTTATTTTAATTAATCTAAATTCTTTTTTTACAACGTAGTATTTTTATCAGTTTTAATACGAAAATATAAGTTAAACTTAATTCATAGATATAGGTATATTAGTGTTTAAGAATAATAAAACGATTAACTATGAAATTAATAAATTCCATTAATCGTAGTGTGACCAGATCAAAAAACAAACTTTCGGAGCTAAGTAGGCATCAAAAATAAGCTAAAAAGCGCTAAACAAAGTCTTAAGTGCCAAAATTAAATTAAATGTCTTCATTTAAAGCAAATATTTTCTTTCAGAGTTATCATTTACGATTATGTTGCCTCAGAAAATTTTTTCTACTGAATAAAACAAAATTTCTTAAAACATTAAGTTATTTGTCAAATCTAAAAAATTTAAAAACATAACAAAAATAATGGCCCATAATTAGTTAGTTAGTTAGGAGTGGCAGCCTTTCACGACGAATCTCACTTGAGCACAATTGTATGGCCCGTTGTGATACCACAAAGAAGGCGGCGCGACTCCCCCTACTCAATTGACAACCATGAAGCTTCCCTGGTGAACTTCGCTATGTCCCCTATAGAGTGAGATGATAGCTCCGTAAGAGTCTTGAAGGAAGAAGAGCCCAGAATTCTAAAACTTCTTCGAGCGAGGGATGGCCAATGGCACAGGAAGTGCAGTACGGGATCTTCGTCATCGTCCGAGCCACAGCTGCAACACAAATCATTATAGGCCAAACCCAGTCTGTCAGCATGCCTTCATATTTGACAGTGACCAGTAAGTACCGAGACCGTAATATTTATGGATTTCCTGTCGAGTCGGAACAGCTGCCTGGTTTGCCTGAGGTCCAGCGTAGTCCACAGTTGTCTGGAGATACAGCAAGAACTTTCCTCCACCCATAATTTGCGAGCCAAATTGAGGTAGTGATTTTTCACGGCTAGTTTAACCATTGACAGGGGAATTTTAACTTTGAGTAATGAGGAGACACTAGGAAGCAATGTGCCCCGTTTGGCGAGATTATCGGCCTCACAATTTCCCAGTATATTCCTGTGACCAGGGACCCGAATAAGGTCAATCTGTGATCGCTCCGATAGTTTGGTTAGTGAGAAGCGAAATCTCGAAACCAGCTTAGATATACAATATGCACCAGAAAGCGCCCTGTTCGCCGCCTGACTGTCCGAAAAAATCCGGCTACCAAGGCCGAAGTATTCGCCCTAATTCAGATGTTCTCAGAATAGCCATTACCTCGGCTTGGAAGACGCTGCAGTAGTCAGGGAGTCTAAAGGAGAGTCTCAGTCCAAGGTTATTTGAAAAGGCTCTGCAACCGACCCTGCCGTCCAGTTTGGAGCCATCCGTGTAGATGTTAACAGTATTGCTCACAACCACTTCGTTACAGACCTATTCCTTCCTACTGGGAATGTAGGTCTGAAACGCGTAGTCCGAAGCAAGTGTAGAAGGGATGTAGTCCACCATTGATGGTATGGACAAATCCCGAACGATAATTTCGGAGTGACACATATCCGGTATAAGCCAGCGTGAGAGGGCGTTAAGTCTGGCTGGACAGCACTTGGCCTGTTGCAATACCAGGAGATTGGTAGGTAACCAGTGGAGAAGGGCATGCAGAGCCTTTGTCGAGGTAGTTCGGAGAGCTCTAGTAATCAAATGGCAGAAAACAGCACTATAGAGAATGCTTGGCTCGATGACTGCCATATAGAGCTAGGAGGTGATTCAAGGCTGAAGTTCCCATCTAGGTCCTAAAGCTCTCTGGCAGAAGTAGAGCGCGCAAGTCGCCTTCCGATTTATGGATTTGGAACTTTGTATTTCCGTGTGAAGAGCATAACGCCCGTTTTGCTAGAATTAACATCGAGGTCAAATTCATGGCACCATTAAGACAGAACCTTGAGTAAATGTAGCTAAGTATTTTCCCGAGACCAAGATAGCAATGTCATCAGCATAAGCTATCACCCTATTACCCGTTTGGTCCAGTCGCCGTAGCAGCGTATTGACCGCCAGATTCCAGACGAGGTGAACCAACACACTACCTTGTGAAGTGCCTGTTTTCACTACCCTTTTCACGTGATCATATCCCAGAGTGGACATAATGTTACGTGGCTTTAAAAGTAGCTCCACCCAGAATCCCACCATATTTATATCAAGATTAAGACTCATGAGGGCCTTTATAAAGGCATTGGGGCAGATGTCATCGAAAGCTGCTTCTATGTCAAGAAATACTGCAAGCGTAAATTCATTATTTGAAAAGGACTTTTCAACATCGGATATTAACACGTGCAGTAGATGTGCAATGCTAAGAATTTAACCGCCCGATCAATATTGCGGTGTCCGTTAGTCTCAAAGGGAGCAGGCCTTAGGCCATGCTTTAATTTAGACCGAAATATATTTCAGTCCGTTTGCTTCCTATTTATGTAGGAGTGCGAGTCCCTGAAACCTACTGATTCCAGATGTAAATTGTAAATTAAATACCTGTGGTCAGAAAAGGACCACTCTTGAGAGACACTCCAATTCCTGAAAATATCAGACAAGCTCCCGTTTGTCAGGGTAGGTTCGAGGACCTCCATTCTATTCGAATTGACGAAGGTAGTCTTGCCTCCCCTATTGACAAAACCCAAGTGATAGGATATTATAAAATCAAATCGTGATATCCGTGCTGTCCCAAATATGGTGATGAGCGTTGGCATCGGCCCCAATGATGGCCGGCATTTGACAGTTGTTAGCCTCTGCAAGAAGAAGCTTCAGCATGTCATATGGCGCCGAATCCCCACGATAGTGGGCCATATAGTTGAAGACCATCCAGACATCTTTAGAACCAGTCTCAATTGCTATGGCAACGCTGTCCCTGTCGCTGTATCTGCGGAGAAAAAGAGGGTTAATATTATACTTTATCATAATGCAGGCCCTGGCGAGCGATGTAGATAGTTTTATAACCGTCCATAAATAGTCCAGAAATCCGATTATTGACGACCTATGGTTCCTGGACCAAAACAATAACCTCTCCTTTTTGTGACAGGCGGAGGGGTAGGGCTGCCAAAGCAGCAATGGAATTATGAAGGTTAATTTGCACGATCTTCATCATTGTTATTGGCCGTTAGGGTAGCGTCGAAATCACCCCCGTTGGACAGGAGTGACTCCTCGCTTTCTGCCACATATTCGGACCCGAGCCTCATTTGCCGGAAAAAGTCCCCGGCAAACCCGGATGAAGAAATGACACTTACTGTGTCATCCGATGTATCTGAACCGCATTGAGAGACCGAGACCGCCTGCATGGGTTCAGTTTGCCCCACGGGGGCCTCTGGCACCAGAGGTCCAATAAGGGATTTAGAACTTTTCCCCATGTTGTCGCCTTTAGAGATCTTGAGAGAGATCGAATCAAACCCGTTGTTGATCTCTCCCTTACAGGCGTCGAGTGGGGCAAGGGACTCTTCGTTAATGACGATGAGAAATCGCGAAGTAGCCCTTGTATTCGTTCACTTTAACGACCTTCCATTCGGCTGTAGGCAGCTCTATGTAGCTAAGTTTGATAAGTTCCAGAATTTCATCCGGAAGGATCAGCCGGGATCCGGGCGGAGGATCTTTGACGGTTCCAAATCTGATCCCTGAGTAAAGCTGAAAGCTCAGCACCCGACCTGATCTCCCTGAGGCAGTCAATGGCCTGCTTGTATAAATCCAGTGAGCGTTGATCAGCACAAGCACTCAACTGAACATGCCCTTGATAGCAGCCAGCATCACGGCATGAGAGAGAGGGGCCATGATTTCCCGAAATTATGTCCTTATAGGCACTGCAAAGAGTCGCTTGGACTAACCTCCGGTTATCTGGAGATATACTACCGTCACTTTTACCAGTGTCTATGATAGTTAATACGAGGCTATTCTTAACTAACTCGCTAAGGGGATGTGAGGACATTGGTCTCAAGGGAGAAGTTTTTGGTCGCTTGGCCAATTGAGGGACTGTCGTGGCGGTTTCCTCTGCCGACCTTTGTCGTTTCTGGGATGCCAAATTGGTTGGAGGGCTAGTCTCCAAATTTTGCTTGGTCCATTTAAGTTTTATCTGGTACCTTTCAGAAAAAGTGTTTTGATCTAGCCAACCGAACTTTTGCGGAATGTGAAAGGCAGATCTTCGGGTCTTGTACGCCCGCCTCGACGCATTTAGGTGTGCACGAGAAGAGGAAGGCTTCCTGGGGCCCAAACTACCTGTTGTGTGTGCTGGCTTAGTCGATGTCCCAAGATGTGCAGGGGAGCACCTCTCTCACCTTTTTTTTAGCAGGGGTGATTGAGGTGCTCGAAGAGGGCACTACGCAACCTTTGAAGATGGTGGTGCGAGATATTGAAGCGGACAATAGAGTCTTTACACCCAATTGCGGTCTGGATATAGAAGTCTCAGACAAAGGAGGTTGCTTTTAGACTGCCGGCCTTTGCCGTTTTAATCCAGTTGGCTTCTTTTTAGAGTAGGCCTTTGTGGTTTTTCGGTTTTTGGATTTGTTCATACAAACAGGGTCCCCACTCATAACCGCTATCTTCCTCCGTATGTGTAGTTAAAGTAGTTAAAGTATTTTGTGTTAATGGCCAATAATTCAATTTTTAAATAAAATATCACATACAAAACCATGCGCATATATTCTGTACTAAGCAAATTTATTTTACAACATTTTAATTCAAAAATATCAAAAAGTGCTTAAAGAGGTTGAAAAATAAATTATTAGGCCTTGTACTTTACCAACAATTACATACACATGTATGTAATAAGCTTTGACAATTGTAGTCAACATTACACAAACAAAAAGCATAAATTTTCAGGTGCTATTATCTGTTATAAATTGTTCTTGATATGTACTTTATACATTGTTACAAATCTAATAATAAATATTTTTTTAAATTCTTATATACAGAAATTAATTTATTAAATAGTAAATACATCATCAAATGAGTAGTATCAGATTCAGCATTGTTTTTAAATGTTTATTATAATATATGTTTTTATTAGATTTTTTGATGATATCGTTCGTAACTTTAAGACTATGACAACATAGGTTTAGTCTTTTTAACCCGCATCTTATGTAAAGAAGGGAATTTACAGTGTTTAAATTTATTATATTTCTTATTTTTGTTTTTTTTAAGATTTTTTCTACTAAAAACACGTTCAACTTCCACATTGCTAAACAGTAAAACCAACAACTTCATAAAGAATGAACCTACCAAAAAAAAAGGGTTTTTATTTAATACGTTTTTGTATTCGAATACGTTTATCCAAAATTCTATTGTGGAATTTTGGTTTGTCCATTCATATGGACTTAACTTTTTCCATTATGAACTTTACATTGCAATTTTGCAATTGTTACATGCGAAAAGTACAGAAAAGTTCATTCATTATTTTTTTGGGGATTTTGTCATTATATTAATTAAAAGTGATAGAAAATGCTAAATGAACAATTGGAAAGTGCTAAAAAAGGTGCTAAGTGCTAGTCCGAAAATTTTGCTGCTAAATCAACAAAAGAAGTGCTAAATCTAGCACCGAAAGTGCTAAAATGGGCACACTGATTATGCGAACTTTCTTTTAGCATTTTTAATATAAGCGCAAACAGGAAAGGCATCTGTTGGCATATAAAAACAATTATCAAACGTTTATTCTGCTTTCTTTTTTAATGTAAGCGAAAACGGATTCGTCATCTATATAGAAAAACAATTTTCAATTACTTCACAGAAATTAAAAACAATTTAAAATTTGAAATCAATTAGAATAAAATAATTACTATAAATGATCCTGGTCCGCTATATTCTCATATTTCGTTAAAATTGGTTCAGAAGTTAGCCGTGATTGACGCAAGCACATACAAACAAACTTAAAAAAAGATTTACTGCCGGTTTCTCTACATGCGAACGAACATTTCTTTCGTAAATTTATATTGAAAACAAAAACATTTTTTTATATTTTATTTTTGTTTTCAATATAAGTATGCGAAAGAAGTATTAGTTTGCATGTAGAGAAATTGGCTGTTATAATGTATTTTTGCGAAGATGCTTTATTTAAGTCATAAAAAGAAATAGTAATAATTGTTAGCAAGAAAGTGAAACCAAATGGTCTATTGTGTCTGTTTACAAAGCCAGTTTCTTGAAAACTTCTTGGTCATAAGAAATAATAACTAACACAAAGCGGAAAATAAACAAGCACCCTTGTTCTACATAGCAGATGGAGGAAGAAGTTCTAGTATATTCAATAACCCCTTAACATTGAGACATATAGGCCGATTCCTTCTTATTGTTAACGTCATCTGGTATAGATCTTGTAGTACAACAGTTTTATTCTTTACAAAAGTAGAAAAGTTACCTTAGTGTTTTTTGTGTATTAATCAAGAATACGCAAATAATCGTCAAAATAGTTTAATTTAATTAAAGTAGTAAAAATGTGTGTAATTATTTTACATTATAAGAAGTCAAAAATGAAATATGCTGTTTGTGTTCCGCTCTCGTACGCGCTGGCTCGAAGCTACAGAAGTACAAATTGCGATGTCTTGAGAATAATACTTATTATCACGACAAAAGGACAGATATAAAGGAGATGGTCAAACCAATAATGGAGAAGAAAACGACTAAGTCTCTTGCCAAATGCTGTAATTTCGGTAAGATCGGCCATTTCCAGCGCAACTGCAGATCCACAAAGAAGAGGTTGAGATCTGCTTCGCCACCGAGGGCCAACCAACTGGCGAAAAGGACCAAGAGCTATGACTATAGTGTTGTACATAGAAAAGGCGGAAACACAATACTGTTGATGCCCTTTCAAACGACCATGCAATGTAGGGTGTAAACAGTGCTAAAATGTCGAGAAAAACAGTGCGTGCTTACCCCAACTTGGCTTAAACGAAGAAGTCGAAGGCCCAGATTGACGACCTAACGTTAGAAAAAACTACATTGGATCAGAAAAATAACAAAAGACGGATCTATAATGAAATATCGGCAGAAAGCGCACTAGCTACATCGTACTGAGCTCAGTGGAACAGCTTGAAAGTGATAAATGTCTGCTTATATCGATCTTGCAAAAATTCAAATGGCAAATACACAATATACTTGCTGTGGCAACTTCTATAAAAACGAAGTAATGAAGCAGTTTAATAATAATCTTAGCGGCGGTCACCTGGATATTACAAAAACTACTGAAAAGCAGCGACTTTTCTGGGTAGACTGCCGACAATTCGTAGCCGATGGGGTAGGTAATTGCGAACAGTGCATTGCGGCCAAGGGTCCTACAGAACAAGGCCATGATAAACTTCAGCAATACAATCCAGGTGCCCCTTTTAAGCGGATAGCCATTGATATTAAAGGTCCATTCCCTGTTGTTGATGCTGGAAACCGATATGAACTATTGGAATGAATTATTTTAGCGAACGGCCCGAAGCGTATGCCATTCTAAACCAAGAATCCAAAACGGTAGTGGACGCCGTTGTTAACAATTGGGTATTTCCATACAATGTTCCACTAGAATTGAATTAAAACCAGTGTGTCGAAAAGAAGAGAACGACACCGCTTGCTCCGCAGACTGATGAGTTGGTAGAAAGACTTAATCTTACCCTAGAGAAATATCTTAGAAAAGTGGTCAGTACACACCAAAGGAATTGAGACGAGCATATACCTGAACTAGCATACCGATCAGCTGTACACGTTTCAAACTCACAAAGTCAAGCAAAACCCTTTTTTGGAGCAGAACTAATACTCAGCATATTTAGAATTTGGTGTTAGAATGAGACCTGCGCACGAAGAAAATGGAAAGCGTCTTCAGGCACAAGAAGACCTGCATAAGCTTCAAGAGTTCGTTCCGCATTTAAATGTCCAGCTACAAAGTGGAAGTCAGGTATGATCTCACAGCAAACACGGAGGGATTTACTAAAGTACAAACGGACAAACCTAAAGTACAATCACATTGAGGGGGACCATACAGGGTAATCAAGAATAACATGTTTTACTGGATACAGAGATTTAACAATAAAAGGTAAAAATGAAAATGGTTCAACTGGAACGACTAGCCAAATATGGCACAGGCAATGTTGAGCCTATTTGAGACGAAAAGGCTTGAGTGGCCGGCAGTGTTGCGAGATGCTATATAATAATATATATAATTGTCAAGAAAGTGAAACAAAATTGCTAGTTCTGTCTGTTTTCAAGGCCAGAAGTTTCTACAAAATCTTGGTAAAAAAAAAACAATTTACACAATGCGAAAAGTAAACAAACACAACACACCTGCCTTGCATAATAACTAAGCAAAAATGACTACAAAGCATGTAAAACATGCAGATGGAGGTAGAAGTTCTTGTATATTCAATAAACCATTAACATTGGGTATATAAGAGCAATGACCATACAGGCTTATTCATTCTTATTGTTAACGGCACCTAGTCATGATACTGTAGTATAATAGTTTTATCCCTTAGAAAAGTGCTAAAGTTTACATTGTGTATTAAAGTATTAATCACGAATAAATTAATAATCGTCTGATTAAATTAAACTAGTAGGAGTTGTGTGTAATTATTTTGTAATAACAGAACTTAAACGTTTATAAATTAAATAAACGTAACAATATTTATTTCTAACATCCCAGTAAAAAATAATGGATGTCATTCTTAGAGAAGGGCATCTTACTTACATCCAAAAAAGGTAATACACATTTTGTTGAGTTTTTAAGCTATTATTTAAATGTTTTTTTGAAATAACATGTTGATCTTCTTCTTAGATTTACATTTTTCCTTGCATAACGACAACATTTTTGAATAAAACCAACGGCATGCCTTTAGTGACATTTCTATGTAAAATTCATAGGTTTTTCACCCGAATTTGCACCACTTCTTTAGTAGTAGATGCAATGTTTTCATTGCATTTTTTTCCTCACGTTTTTTACTGGGATAAAAAGTCTTAGCAATGAAGAAACTTTATACCTCTGTATTTATATTTATATATATATTATATTTATTTCTTTCAACTTCTTAACACAACTAAAAAATTAAAAAAAGTAGGTACCATTGAAAAAGTCGACAAATAATCGACAAAACGTCTAGTAAAAATTTGAGTTTTTTATCGGAATTTAAAAATAGCAGCTAAATATTGATCAATAACAAAGAAATTAAAAATTCCAAAAACCATGCACAACTCCTTTTTCCTTAATTTCCTTTACATATCTGGTGAGCTTACGCAATCCTATCGCCATATGTAAGGTTGGCTGCATACATATTCTTTCAATATAAGGCACCTGTCGTAAATTGAGAATAAAATCCCCATTTGTTAATCGATTATCATGATTTATACCTTACTTAATACTTGAGATATTTCTCAGAAAAATGTGCGAAATAAAAAGTATTTGCTTTTTCTATTTTTTTACTGCATATTTAAACTAAAAAAATAAAGGGATTTTGTAAGAAAAAAGTTTTACCCTTTAAAATTTTTAAATAATACCAAAACGACAAAATCCAACAAAAAATTACTATGAATTAATTTGAACATATTTTGTTACGTACCTTGGTGTTTTGTTTATTAAAATCGCGTAAGCCGTTCTCAAGTTAGGCTGAAATATGTCTGCATACTTGACTAATTTTAAGAAAAAATTTTGCCACGCTTATTTAAAAAAAAAACCTCTACGTGATGGAAAAAAAACCGAAAACGGATTTGAGTTCAACGCATCAAAAACAATATAGTCCACATAGTTTTATTAAAGGCGAGCCAAAAAATAATTTTTGTAGAGCAGTGTTATTGGCCAACTACAACCATCGTATACAGTAATGTTTTAGTTTTTGACTTAGGTCGCAATATACTTTACAGACAATTTTTTTATATCTCCTTCCAGTTTCCTAACACAACTAAAAAAACATATACAATAATTACCTTGAACGGTGATTGTTTAAT
The DNA here is from genome assembly GCA_937654795.1 of Cistogaster globosa. Taxonomy (NCBI): domain Eukaryota; kingdom Metazoa; phylum Arthropoda; class Insecta; order Diptera; family Tachinidae; genus Cistogaster; species Cistogaster globosa. Next base: position 43,204,725 of record OW569405.1, read on the forward strand.
TATTATCAGCAAATACACATCCCTACGCAATAAGAGTCTTATATCAAAACCCAAATTGATTATATGAGAACTTCATTGAATTAACAAAGCAAAATGAAAATAAAAACTTAAAATTTTTTTTTTACCTAAACACAGATACAACAATAACTAATCAAATATACCAATTCAAAAGTCTCTGAAAAATTGGAGATCAAATAATAACACAGAAACAAATTTATCTAATTTGTACAAAAACAACAATTCTGCTGTTAATAATCTCACAATGGTATTGATTACTTAACGAAGTAAATGTAAAAATAAACAAGAACAATAAATTGTAATAAGTCATTTAGCTTTTAAGCTTGTTTATAAAAATGTGCAAGAAATGACATTGTCAAACTTGAAAATAGCAAACTGGAATTGTCGAAGTATTCGCAATAAATTTTTTGAATTTTTTTAAGTTAAATATTCTATATCATCCTAATTTTTTATGTAAAGGAGAAGATCGTGTAAATCGCGGTGTTAGTGTTGCTATACTTGTATAATAAAAAAAAAATACGTTTACAATAATTCCCAAAAATAAAACTTCCGTAATTGAAAATGTCGGCATTAAATTAAGCATTAGACATAGCTTAGCCGTACATATTTATAGAGTATATTCTGGAGGGCAAAATGATAGCATAAGTAGATCTTAACTTAAAGGTGATTTAAGAAAACTTGTAAATACTAACAATAAGTATTTAATTTGCGATGATTTTAATTCCAGGCATAGAAATTGGCACTGCTTACGCGCTAATATATGGGGCATAATACTTGATGAATTTACTTCATTTTTTCCAGTATCTATTTTTTTCCTTCTTCTTGTACTCACATTCATGCTCATAAAATTAATCCATCTGCTCCTAACATTAATCCACCTTCACTTCATTCTGTCCAATATACCTCAATTTTTTTTGTAAAAAAGATGCTTTGTGCTCAAGCTAATTGCGACTACAAATTTAAGGTAATTAAAACAATTTTTAATTACAAATTTCACCCGACGTTTCGTCGATTGTTTGTCGACTTTTTCAAGGGATCTTGTCTATAATTTATTAAATTAAAATTACGAAAAGTAAATACATTAGAATATTATAACATAAATACATATTTAAGTCATTATTTTTTAACTTACTATTTTAAAAACGTCATTAATTTAAATTACATTTTTCATTACAACAAAACAGAAACATAAAAACAATTTTTAATAGACTTCAAAAACACGAAACACATAAGTTTATGTCAATGGGAAATCCACTTTCACCAACTATAGCTGACATAGTTTTAGATAGTTAACTTGACGACGCCTTAATGGAACTAAAAAATAAAAATATAGAAATAAAATACATAGCCAAATATGTAGATGACATCCTGGCTATTATTGATATTGACGATCAAGATGAAATCTTCAAAACATTTAACAATCATCACCCCAAATTCAAATTGACTATGGAGATCGAAGAGCAGAAAAAAATCAGAAAAAAATCAGATCATCAGATAAAATTATTTTTGATTGGTATTCAAAGCAAACAGCATCCGGCAGATTAATGAATTATAATACAACACAACCAAAGAACCAGAATAACACAGCAAAGAGTTTTATAGAAAGAGTCTTAAAAATCAGCCACAAACAGTTCCATAGTAATAATATACAGAAAATTTATAATATATTAAATAAGAATAGTTTTCCTAATTACCTCATAAGAAAGTTAATAAATACAGTAAAACACCGAATTAAAAACAAAACATCAAATAAAACAATAGACAATGATAAGAGAAGTTGTATTTTTCATAGTGTAAAATACATTCCTGGCTTAACAGACATCAGAAATATACGTAACATAATTACAAATAACAACAACATTTGTTTTGCCTATAAACCTAACAACACAATAAATACAATATTTACGAAAATTAAGGCGCCAATCAATAAGCAACAACAAAATAACATGCAAGGGTAATGGGACAACAAAATGCAATTTAATATACATAGGAACAACAAAGAGAACTTTGTCAACAAGAATAGCTGAGCATCAAGCTGACATTACTAAAATAAAAGAGACAAGTGCATTGGCTCAACATAAACAAAAAACAGGTCACACAGCTGACTTTGACAAAGTTAAAATATTGGATAAAGAGAAAGTGGAAAGAAAGCTTTCACATTCAAAAGAAAATAAAAAAATACAATGAATTTGAAAGAGGACACCGACAACATAAATGCAAGCTATAGAGTCGCTATTAGCTGATCTTCGACATAAACTTATGTGTTTCGTGTTTTTGAAGTCTATTGTAAATTGTTTTTATGTTTCTGTTTTGTTTTAATGAAAAATGTAATTTAAATTAACAACGTTTTAAAAATTGTAAGTTAAAAAATAATGATTTAAATATGTATTTATGTTATAATATTCTAATGTTTTTATATTTCTTAATTTTAATTTATTAAATTATAGACAACAACCCTTGAAAAATTCGACAAACAATCGACGAAACGTTGGGTGAAATTTGTATTTAAAAATTGTTTTAATTACCTTAAATTTGTAAGCCCAATTAGCTTGAGCACAAAGCATCTTTTTTACAAAAACCAGTAAAATTGGCCAAACTTCAAACATCATATCTCAATTTATTTTCAACCCTTGCACTATTAATGTCTTAAGTTCTTATCATCCACCAGTTTTATTTAACTTTTCTACAACCAATATAATAACAGTAAATTTAATTTATAACCTTGAATATGCCAACTGGGAAACATATAAATATATTCTGAAAAATTCCTTGAATAATGCTATTGATAATACTATACTCAGTACTTTGGAAGCCATTGATAAAACTTAAAATTTTTTACGAGTTCTTTATTAGGAGCTGTTAGAAAATAAGTTCTATTATTTTCACTTAAGTCAAATTGTAAAAAACTCCCCGATTACAATTGGCATTTATTAAGACCAAGAAATAAATTACATAGAGAATGGTCTTTAGTAGACAAATTTCTGCTCATTACCTTCTGAACGAATAAACACATCTTTTTACGCGTCTTTTGTTCAAACAGCTGATAATGTTATTATTATATTATCATAAAAATTTATTAATTATCAAATTAACAAGAAAATTTATTATTTGGAATCTTTATTATATTAATTTACGTTAATTGTGCTTGATTCCTTCAAATATAAATATTTCATGATATTCTCATGAAATATTTATTATAATGTATTACTGTGGGGGAAGCATATCCATATGGCCATTTCGCTACTGCTCGTATAGCTCATTAGTGGATTTTACCCAAATTTTGTAAAAAAAAACCTCAAAGTCTTATACCAAAAGCCAAATTAATTAAATGAGAACTCCATTGAATCAATAAGGCAAAAAGGCCACATATGGATATGCTTTCCCCACAGTAATACATTATAATAAATATTTCATGAGAATATCATGAAATATTTATATTTGAAGGAATCAAGCACAATTAAAGTAAATTAATATTATCAAATTAAAATATATAAGGTACAATTGTATGAGAATTTACTTAAAAGTGCTAAGCCATTACAAACTACTTGATTAAATATAAGAAACTTTAAAGAAGACAATGTTAAAGAAAATTTTATTTCAAAAACCCTTATATAATCTTAAAAGTTACAATGAAATTTGTTTAACCAATTACCAGCATAGATTCTTTCATTCTAAAAGAATCTTAGTAATTGCTTAGTAAATTTCTTATAGTTTTAAAATTAACCAATCGGCATTTTTCATTAAATGACAGCGTCAGGTCCATTACAAATCAACTAGTCATTTTATGTTCAAAATTTGAACGTAGTAGGTCAGGTAGGTAGAGGAATCTGCAAAGAAGGTGGTGTATTATTTTCAAGTTTTTATACTGCCATACCAGACTTGGCAATCATAGGACAGATCGGTCGGATAAACAGCTTGTAAAAAAAAAAATATTTGGTTAAGTCTTTATCTACTGTTCAGTAAAGAGTACAGTGCACAACAGCACTTATTTGACATGCCACTTACATATGTATTTAACTAAGAATTCTTTTGAAGGATTATACCTAAAAATTTAATATATTCATTAATAGGGAGTACAAGTTTTGTGAAGGATTTCATTTTAGAGATTTGTTGTATGGAAATATGACAGCTTAAGTTTTACCATCGTTAACTTTATTGTTCCATTTATTGAAGAATTTTTGACTTGAGTTGAAAGTCTGGTACATTCTCTTGACTATTGCGTTTGATACCTTGCCGCTACTGCCGTCAGCATAAAAAGCTGCTTCTTGATTTCTGCGAATATTTATATCCGAGATATAAAACAAATATAGTGTGGGAGAAAGAACAGACCCTCGAAGTTTACCTGTTGGTATTTGTCTTACACTAGAATAATTCCTTTCGACGTAGACGATAAATGATCGATTACTTAAAAACCTTTTTGTTATTTAAAAAAAAGAAAAAATAAAAAACTTAAAACTATTAAGTTTGAACAACAAACCAATATGCCAGATAGAATCAAATGCCTTTTACGCTGACTTATTACTTTCAATAGACTTAATTAGTCTTTTCAATTGATGAATTGTAGAGTGTAACTACGGACACCAAACTGCTGATTACATTTGAAAAGTCTACTAATCTTTAGTAAATGATTTTTTCAAACACTTTGTCCAATTGGCTTAGGATGCTGATAGGCCTGTAACTGGTTGGCATCTTAGGATCATTTTCAGCTTTGTGTACTAAAATAACTTTAACCTTTTTGAAACTTTGGGGAAAGTAGCCAATACTCATTCAACTATTAAACATCTTACTTAATAATAATAATAATAATAATAATAATAATAATAATAATAATAATCATAACAATAATAATAAGAATAGTTTATGACATAGTTATAGCGGAAGAATGACCAAATCAGCAATTGCATTAGCTTCATCCACACCAGTTTTTAAAATTCTCCGCTTACATTCAAATCAGAAAGCAGTAAATTCTTGCCTTTAAATGATTTGACAAGTTTTCAAAACTTTTCAGAGACGGGAGGACACTTAGAAATAAATTTTGAACAGGACTTATTTCTATCCCTTTTTATGTGAAAATCCATAAGTGTGTTCAACTACTTAAGTATGCTAAATAATTGAGATCCAAATTTGGATTTCCACATCTCTATAATTTTCGGCCGAATTTAATTTTCTGCTGTATTAACATGTTGGCTTTATTTGAGATTTCTCTCCGCCATGGATTTTTTTGTCCAACTGAAATAAAATTTAGTACATATATGGCCATTTAATATATTTAGTTTAGTGCCATATCTAATATATTAGTGTTATTTTCTACATGGCGCCTAATTTCATTCCCTACCCAGTCTCTAGACCAGTCAGCTTGATTGCACAAAGAAACAGAAATCGTTTTTTAATTAAAAATGTCGATTGATAAAACATGAGATTAGAATATGGTCTGAATTCAAAATATTTGGATGGAATTCCAAACCCGAAACAGTTACTCAGGAGTTCTATAGAAATGTAGGTTAAAAAATTTTTCCAAACCTGGTTAATAAGCCCGGATTATATCTATATATATATATATATATATATATATATATATATATATATATATATGTAAGTGTACGCTTGTATGTCAACACTTACTGCGGAAATCGGTCGACCAAATTAAGCCAGCCTAAACTTTAGGGAATATTGGGGATGATGGTTTGTATGAAGCTTGAACGAAATCAGCGTAGTATTTTTGGAGATATAGTATTTACATTTTCCCATATATTTCCACTTAAATATCAACGAAATGCCCTCAATTTTCCATATTATGATTTCTTGTTGTCACTTAAAAAGTAACCAAACCACCATGTATTGTAATGTCTTATGTGTATAAAAACATTCTAATTTATTTTTGCGCTGATCATTCGATTTTTCACTTACTATACACCTGCATTGTATCGTAGGTATATGTTATTGTTGTTGTTGCTGTTAGAACGGTACTTTTATGCAAATCATAGAATTTTTGATTTAGTAATGACATGTGGTCTTCCTTTGTGTTACGCTGCCCACATGCTTTTATACCTCTCATTCGAATTTATTTCATTCATCCCAATACTTAACACACACAAGATTGTCAAACTTTCCTTTTAAGTACTTGCAATCATTATTTTGTAGTGGCAAAAATACAATGCAAACAAAAAAGAAGTTAGTGCGGTGTTTTTTACATATTTTATTTCAGTCTAATCTTAAATTTGCTTAAGTTTCAATTTTTTTCTAAAGAAAAAGGAGAAGTGGTTTCACGTGCACTAAAGTTACACGCACGTCGTACCAATAATAGATTATATCAAAAGAGATCAAAAACTGAAGACCAGCATTCATCTTAAAACCAATTACAACGCGACGCACGATCTCAAACTACATCTGCAGATCCAATTTCAAATACAAAAAGTCCAGCATCGTGACGATTGACACGATTTCCGCGTCGTGATGTACGAGGCATGGAATATGCTGCTCTTAATTATGAAACTGATTACAGTCTACATGGATTTATCGGTAGAATGACGGTGAGATGTCCATATTGTAATGCAGCCTAATTTCCAAGTGAAACCAAAGGCATGTGTCGTGCTAACAAAACAGTAAATAAGCCACCATTTGAATCTCCACCCGATCCACTCCAATCATTGATTTTTGGAACGTTACCTATGTCAAAGTATTTTTTGACTCATATTCAATTATACAACACAACATTTCAAATGACTTCTTTTAATGCGATAAAAATTAAAAGAGATTATTTTATGCCGACGTTCAAGCTAATCACTTTATGTAGAATACCTTACCCAAATGCGAATCAGAGTATCATTTCTTCATGTTTTCAAAAATCCTGATCCAGCATCTAATTATATTTATCACACATTACATATTCAGGGTCAGATTTATCATAGAGCTGGCTATTTGTAACCATTTCATCGTGAGTAGGATCAGCGTTGTGCGATTGTTTCGCATACAAGATGAGAAATTTTTTCCCAGCTTCAAACATTTTTCCATCAGCAAAATAAATTAGTTCGATTGTTTAAAATCGTTCTTGGTCGTATGCCATGTATACAAAAATTGAAGTAGAACGCTCGAATTACCTTCGATTCGATCAAGCCAAATTACGATCAGAAGAATACATCCACTTTCGTGACGAAATTGCGAATGATCACAATGTTAATGATGTCGGACGTCTAACAATATTACCATCGGTATATGTTGGCAGTCCGCAACATTTGAAGAGATTCGTTTCTGGATGAATTCGGTTAAATGGCAGAAAGAGGGTTGCCGAATGTAAACATTTTGACATGGCTGGTTCGTATAATAACACCAAATGTGATTGATAGAATTATATCAGCCGAAATACCAGATCAAATCACCGATATGCAATTATTTGAAGTTGCCACGAAAACATGATTCACAGCCCTTGTAGTAAACTTAATTTGAAATCGTCATGCATGATCGATGGGAAATGTTCAAAACGCTATCCAAGAGAATAAACTTCCGATACAATGATCCATATCCATTGTATCGACGCCGTTCACCAGATAATCATGAAATCAAAACATTAACGTTGATTATCGTTGGGTAGTTACATATTCACCTAAATTGTAAAAAATATTGGAGGCACGTCGAATACTGTAATTCGGTAAGGTATATCAAATACATTTGCAAATATGTGAACAAAGAAAATAATATGGTTGTTTTTGCAGTAGCTTGTGACAATAGAAATTGCTCAATATCAAATAGGATGCTAAATGAGCACTAATAAAGCTTTTTGAAGTATTTATTCATTTCCATTGCATGAACGGCATCCTGCTGTGGTTCATTTTTAAAATGGCCAGATTGTTTATTTTACCGATGCAAATGTTCAGAGAGAGGGTAGTCATTAAAAGAAGTAATAATAATTATAACTAAGAAAATTAAACTAAATGGCCTTTTGTGTCTGTTATCGAAGCCAGAAGTTGCTACAAAAACTTCTTAATCACAACACAAAAACAACTATCAAAGCAAAAAAAAAAAAAAAAAACACAACCATTTAAACACCTACATTGCATAACAAGCAAACAAAAATAACTACAATAGCATGTCTAATAAATGTGTAATAAAGAAACATTCCACTGCAAAACAGATGGAGGAAGTTCAAGTATATTCAAGAACTCTTTAACATTGATTTCTGATTTTTAAGGTTATCTAGTGAAGGTGTTGTAGTACAACAGTTTCACCCTCTACAAAAGTGGTAAAGTGCTATCCTGCGTTTTTATGTATTAATCACGAATAAGTAAATAATCGCCTAATTAAATTGTGTTATTTAATCAAAGTAGTAAAATATTGTGTATAATTATTTTGTAATAAAAAAACTCAATTAATTAATCGTTTATAAACTTTAATATACGTAACAACTGGTTTCAGAAGTGAAATTGCAAATATTAAATAAATTACAATGAAGTTTGACGACCTAAAAGTTGAGCAGCTAAAAATGGAGCTGAGCAGTTGGATCTGCCAACAGCAGTCAATTAAGTGGTATTGAAAAAAGGGTTAATAGATGAATTCAAGCAGTGAGGTTTCGATGTTGGGACGTACAAATTCGGAAAAAAGAGAAAATTGAAGTATTACTCCAGCGTAATGGACTTGAATACAATGTTCTCCTCTATAATGAAGAAGATAGAAGAAAACAACCAGAAGCAGAACGACCAGATGATGGAAAAAATAGAAGTAAACAAGCAGAAGCAGAGCGACTAGGTGATGAAGATGGAAGAAAACAACCAGAAACTTCAAGAATCGTTTCAAGAATGCCTCAGAGCTATACAAAAAACCTCTAGTATAAACGGAAAAAGGCTTTTAGCATAGGTAAACTAGAAATTTTAAGAATTATCAAAAGGCTTCGCTGAATTTTTATTTTTATTTATTTTATTTATTTATTTGTATTGTTCCACACACAAGACTATAGGTCTTATTTTGCAGAGTAGAACTGATTATATAAGCTGATCACAACATATAAAATTTGACTTAAAAAAAATAAAAAATAATTATTAATAAATAAATATAATACTATAATATGTGTATAAAAAACAATGTAAAATAGACGATAAAAGTATTTTAATAAACAATTTTAGCAAGAATTCTAACATGAATCAAGGACATAGTACATATGTATATAAACGTAAGCATATGTATACATGAAAATAAACAAACATGTGCACATGTTTTTGTAAACATATTCTCTTACACATACATATGTACATACAGAAAACTAAAAAAAGTTGTAAAACATGTAAAAAATTATTTCAATTATTACTATTAGATCTACCTTAAATTGTCGCGCGTTACTTAAGATTTGGGAGCTATAAGGAATCGAATTCCAGAGATTTACCGCGAAAACAAAAAAGTGCCATTGTGAAATCAGAGTTTTATATGACAGAGTTATAATTCTTTTGCCTCTGCAATTGTGTGCAAACGAAAGTCTATTGTATAGGTATTCTGGCTGCTGGGAATAAATAATTCTGTGCAAAACATTAAAATTCGTAGGTTAATCAGGTTTTCAAAACTGACACCGAACAACAATGGGGAAAATGCTGACACTCTAGAGTGTCTTTTTAGACCATAAACATAACGGATGATACTATTAAATGTGACGTTTAATTTCCTTTTACTGGCAGCGTCGCATCTAGCGAAAAGCTCACAACCGTACAATAAAATGGGAAGTAAGTTTTTGCAAGGAGAACTTTAATTTTCAAAGGAGTGCAGTATTGAGTTGGTCAAATAGATCTTAACATACCGAATGTGCGACCGCAAGCATAGTTAACGTGATCGGACCAAGAAATGGTACTATTGAAAATGATTCAAAGATTTTTTGTCGATTTCACCATTTTAATAGCTTGATTATTAATTTGCGATGATCTCTTTTGAAAAACAATACATTTTGATTTTTTCGGGTTAATTCCTAATCCATTTGCATAAGCCCAATTATTGATGAGATCCAACTATTGAGCCCTGCACGGGAAGTACTTTTGACTTTCTGGTTTGAGTTTCAACATACTGGTGTCTTTTGCAAAGATACGTTGACGATAACTGTACAGCCGTCAATGAAAAGTGAAAAAACTTGCTTAACTTATAACACATGATTTTATGGTCAATAGTATCAAAGGCCTTGGAATGGTCTAATAGAACTAGAAAGACAATTTTACCCTTATCTACTTCCTTCCGAATTTCCTCAGAAACATCTACCAGTGCTGTTATGCAACTATGTCTCTTTCTAAATTCCAATTGCCTGTTGGTGAGCAGTTTATTAGTGTTAAGAAAAAGAGTAATTTGGTTGTGCATAATTCTTTCAAATGCTTTAGATAAGAACGGAAGTATGGCAATAGGTCTGTAGTCGACATTTGATTTTGGAACAGGTACAATTTTAGCAGTTTTCCATTTTGAAGGAAATTGATATTTGATGAGTATATTATTAAAAATAACAGTTATTAAAGGAAGTAGCTGTGGCAAAAGGATTTTTAAAAACTTCGGGTTTATTCCATCCGCTCCTACCGCATTGGATTTGATGGATAATAAGCTTTCCAAAGCGTCTTATTGGTCCACAGGTACAAAAGAAAACATCGAATCAATGCCGCTGTCAGGCGTGTTGTTGTAATAACTAAGTTTGGTTTCTACCATAGGAATATTCAAGAACTTTTCATTGAAGATATCAGCATCAATTGTGCCGGGTTCCTGTGTAATAGTTTTACCGATACCAATATCACGAATGGTTTGCCATGTCTTTTTGGTGTTTAAAACAGAAGAGAACCTTTCAGCGAAATATTCAGATTTAGCATTCTTAATTAGTTTGTTAACTTTTCTTTTAGCAGTTATATAATCTTCACGTAGTTCATTGGTTTTAAATCTTTTCCATCTACCGTATACAAAATTTCTTTGATTTATAGATTCTCTAATTTCACTAGAAAACCAAGGTTTAAGCCTAATTGTGACAGTCCTTGTTTTAAGAGGTACTGCTAAATCAAATAAATAGTTAAGATTATTTTCGGGAAATGTGATTTGTTTATCAACAGAGTCTAAATTATATAACGTGTTCCATTCGATTTTGAAAAATTCCTGTTCAAGTAGGCTATAACTCAAATTTTTAAAGTCACGAAACGTAAACGTTTGAATAGGTGTTACTAAATGAAAATTATAGGTCAGGAAAATTAAATCATGCTTAGAAAAACATGGCGCAGAGAGCTGATCATAAAGTAAGATATTAGATGCACTAGCTACCAGGAATAAATCTAAAAGTGTGTCATTTGTTTAAGTGAAATGGGTAGGATGTGTGGTATTAGGTAACATTAAACCTCGCGCAGAAAATTCGTCCAAAATACTACAATCTTCAAGGAGGTTAGAATTAAAATCACCGGCTATTAAAACATCATCATACATTACAGCTAGTATTTCCAATGTTTTTAAAAGGTTTCTAACATTAATGTTTCTGTTTGGTCTATAAACACTTCCTACTAGCAATTTACTTCCTTCATTATTTACTTCAATAAATAAGTATTCAATAAGGTTAGGGAGATTAGCATCATCCAAATTCTCAAAACCGCTCAAGTCCTTAGAGGTGCATTTTATATTAAAATTGATACCCTTTTTTATATAAATGGCAACGCCACCATAACCACCCTCTCTGTCTACTCTCCGTAGATGGTATCCATTAAATGCGGCAAACAAATCTGTAACACTAGAATCGAACCAGGTCTCAGACACACAAATGAAGTCGACAGAAGAGTTTTCAAACATAAATCTGAATTCATTAATCTTCCTTTTAAGGCTTTCAGCATAAATATGACAAATGTTGATACCATTCTTTTGTTTAACGAGAATTTTGATCATATGCCTTGTGCTATCTCCGGAAAATGTTCTATAGTTATTGCACATATGTTATGTGGTAACTGTTTGAAAAAGTAACGCGCGAGATGAAGTTAAATGTAAATTTGTATCTGTCTAAAAACAAAGCCTTTGAAAAAAAAATTTTAAAAATTTATAACAAATGAGGTAAATAAAATATATACTGACAAAAAAATTAAAAAATAATTAAACATAAAACAATAAATAATTGAGGAGTTTATGAACAAAAAATTGTGATCAAATAAAGCCATACAGAACTAATTTGAAGAATTGTTAGCAAGGCCATCAGAAGAGGCCAATGGTTCCGGATCCCGAAATAAGCAATTAAGATCATTTATGTTGTCAATAAGTATAATATTGCTATTTGCATTTTTTTTATATAGATTAGGCCTTGATTTTGCTTTCTAAGTTTAATTGCAGCACGGAGGATTTTGAAATTTGTGGCTGTTAGATTTTCATTTATATAAAATTTATTGTCTGAAGAATCTCCTATGTGTCTTAAGCAAAAGTTAAAGCCTTTATGTAATTTCACAACTTTACCCTCTATTGAAATGTTCGCGTAGTAGCGTTTCGAGTTTGCGTTTATGTAATTACTGCTGTAGACATCGACAATTTTATTAATGTCGTAGACTTAATTTCCACAACGTACTAGGTTAGTTGAGTTTACCCATGTACTGGGTGTTTTTTTTAGGTCCAACGTTAGAACTATCCTCCAAAAGGGAAGCAAAGCAGACTTTTGCTACGTGCCCGTGTTTTGTACACAAATTTCACTTTGACATTTTCGCGCAAAATGATAATTTTTACCACAACGCAAACATTACTCCGCAATTCCTAATTTCTCGAAATTTATTTTAGCTTTAGTTTATACACTTTCTTTCTTGTGTTTGCAGTTTTGTTAATAATGGTACCTGATGCACTTGTAATTACTCTTTTGCATCACATCTTGCCGTCTCAAGAGCCACAGCCTTAAAAACAATTTCACCAAACTTGTTATTTCGATTGAAGCAGTTGTTCTTGCATATTTTTATCATTTATGCCTCGAATGAATTGTGCCCTAAAAAACACATCTGTAATAGAACTTTTTCACCCACAATCGGACACAAATTCACACTCATTAATATCCGTGCGAAGAACTGCCACAAAATCTGCTACTGATTGACCTTCACTCTGATATTTTGAAAGAAATTTGTGCTGTGCCACTAGAACATTTCTTTTTGGCACCAAACAATTTTCCAGCAGTTTCAATAATTTGTCATAGTTCAGCTCTGTTGCTAATTTTGGCGCGGCAAGTGCTGTCAACTTATTGAAATGTTTAGAGCCAATTGAATTTAGAAGGAGTTTTGTGCAATAATCTTTATTGTCATCAATTTCCATCATATTGATATAATTTGTAAACCGTTGAATGTAATTTTGATAAGATACCCCATCGAAATTGTTGAAATTGGGAACCAGCATAGTGTTAATAGTGCTGTTTTGCACTAAAGTTGTCGCCAACTGCCATCTTTGATAATTATTCCACTAATTGTTGTTGGACTTTGAAGAACAATGTAAATCACTATTTTTTTATACTCGTCGCCAGACTGTTGTATTTTATTGAATACTTATTGGAAGCCGTATTGAAAAATGCGCGACTTTTATATATATATATATATATATATATATATATATATACATTAAATATTCCTTATTATATATATATATATATATATATATATATATATATATATATATATATATATATATATATATATATATATATATATATATATATATATATATATATATTTATATATATATATATGTAAAGTATTAATTAAAAAGTGGTGAAACTGTTCAGTCTTTATTCAAGCAAGCAAAAAGAAAAGTAAGGCCCAGACATAACCAGACTCCTTAACACTGACATTTAAAAATGGATAATCAATCTGCGATTAACCCCTAAATATAAGAAAGAAAATAAAAACTGGCATCCTCAAACATAACGCGAAAAAGCAAGCAACCAAGGCATATAAATTACCAGGTGGCAGCGTTAGAAAAATTAAAACAACAATACAACAACACCAGGCATTTTTGTTTGTGTAAAATGTATACGCCTGTCACAAACATCTGAGAATTTAAGGCATACATATTTAAAAGTTTGTTTACCTTTTCGTTTACGCACGCAGCTTAAAAATTAAAAAAAAAGTTAACTACGTGGTGTAAAATTTAATTTTAAGCAAAAAATGTTAGTTTCCGAGTTACGGGCCTCCAAACATTGTAAATACAATATGGAATATATCGAGTATATTGTGGTGAAATGGAGCAATATGGATACAATTGAAAAGGTAATTTGAATATCTACGCAGAAAACCGTTAGTAATCGAAGCCGATGTTGGTCATACTATAAAGGAGAAAATTCTTGCGCCCGGCCGAAGGCCGTCTACGCAGAGAATCTTTAGTAACCGAAGTACAGTTATATGGAACATTTAAGCCCGTACCACAGTGTAAATCTGTAAGTTGTTTTCTTTTATTACAAGCTACCAAGAACTTAACAAAGTAATTTATTTAGGCTCCAGGTGGCCATGAACTACATGTGGATTATTGGAAATAAATTGGCCTGGCTCCCGCTGGTGGTGCTGAAAGTATTCTTAGTGAAGAGGCTTATCCCGATGTACAATTAGATAATCGTCATATTATGATACGAGGTGAAAATACCTCTAAAATTTAAATAATGCGTTCCGTTGTAATGCAGGCATTTCGATCCCATTATTTTGATCGGGGATATTGTGAAGTAACTCCTCCAACATTGGTTCAAACTCAAGTAGAAGGTGGATCTACTTTGTTTAAATTACAATATTTCAGGTAATCAATGGGACACTCCGTACAGAAGCAAGATTATGTTTAATTTCTATTTTATTTCAATTTCAGCGAAGAGGCTTATCTTACTCAAAGTTCCAAATTATATTTGGAGACATGTTTACCTGCTTTGGGTGCTGTATTTTGTATTGCAGAGTCGAACTAGGCGCCATTTGGCTGGCTGAGTATACGAACATCGAAGCTGAATGCCTCATTATTACTTTCGACGACTTGTTAGATCGTCTTGAAGATCTTGTATGTGATGTGGTTGATCGAGGCCGAATGCTGGCTACGCAAAAAATCTTTAATAAGCATTTTTATTATTATTATCACCATCATCATCATCATCATCAACATCATCATCATCATCATTATTATTATTATCATTATTATTATTATTATTATTATTATTATTATTATTATTATTATTGTTATTATTATTAAGTAATAATAATAAGTATTTTTAATTTTTACTAAGAAAAAATTTAATATTAAAAAATTAAAAATAATTTAATTATTTGAAATATTTTTTCTCTTTTTAAAATATTATTGGTGGTCCTGAAAAGGACCGATTGATTTAATATCTTTCTTTTTCAGTTTGAGACTCTTTTTCTTTGTAATGTTGTTCTGCATACTTTGAAGCTGCTGTAGTTGTTAGTTCTTTCATGGTGAAAAAAACGTAACCCCTGCGGTGGTGTCACAAATGTCGCAGGATTTTCAACTGGATACAAGTTGCTTAAAGGCACTTCACTGCAATGCATTGGCACTTCATTACAATTCATATCTATTTGAATTTCATTACAATGCATTGGCACTTCACTATAACTCATGTTTATTTGTGTTTCACTTTTTTGTGGTTCTGGTACTATTGGAAAAGCCTTGGGCATTAAATACAAGCGACTTCCCGCAGTTATAATATCGGCTTCCGAAAAATGGTCAATACATATACGGCTTCTTTTCTTCAACTCTTTTTGGCAAATCTCACTCCACTTTTCTCTTTGTCTTGGATCTTGAGGAATGCCAAAGAAAGTATCACTTCCGGGAACACACTTTTTAGGGCATAAAACACAACGCATTTTAAAATATTAACAATTTTCCGCACTTTTAATACTTTCAACACAAATTATTTGTAATAAAAAATTTGAAAAACTTTTAAAATATTAACAATTTTCCGCACTTTTAAAAAACTTGAAAAAAAATTTCACGAAAACGTCACTATAAGTTATACAGGTTTTTTTGTTGTTGTAAAACAAATATTTTTGACGTTTGTATACACAAACAAAAAATGTAGCAAAAAAAAAATCACCTGCCGTAGCGCTGCCACCTGGTTTAATATGCCTTGCAAGCAACTATACATACAATTCTACCTCTATAAACACAAACAAAAAACCAATGACAGCTAAAATACAAATAAAAATTTGTCAATAGGTAAAATTTTATTAAAATTAAATAATTAAATCGGTAAGTAAACTGAATTATTTTATTTTTAAGCAAATTGGTGAGTAATGGCTAGTGGAAAACAAGCAGATTAGGATGTAAATTGCCTGAAAACAATGTGTATTAGTTTGTTTTGTTTACAGACACTTACCTAAAACTAGAATTTATTTTTAGGCTAGCGGAAAACTAGTAGAACTGGACACAAATTGGTAAGTATAGGCTAGAAATTAAATGTGCATTAGTTTTTTAATAATGCAATTTGTTTTTTTTTCTTTTTTTTTTTTTGTTTGCAGTCACTTACCTACTGAGAGATATATTTAGTTTGAATGAAAATTGGCAGACGTGGGCAAATATTGGTAAGTGTTGGCGAAAAATAAAATGTGAATTAGCAAATATTCAGCCCAATTACGAATATTCCCGGGAAAATTTGTCCCTTTCCAATGTTTTGTTCCCGGGGAAATTCAGCCTTATTCTAATCTCCCTGGGAGAAAATCGGAAATAGCTGTTTTGCTTTTGATATTTTACTTTCTATTTAATAAGAAAAAATAAAGAAGTTTGTGTGTGTGAATAAATTAATTTTTGTAAGTCTTTTTATTATTTAAAAACTCAAGAAAAAAAGAGGTGAAAAACTAGCCAAAGGATTGCAAGAAGGCAGATGAGCGATTTTTCAAATCCGCATTTACCCGCTTTTTTGCTTTTGCTAAATTTTGATTATTGAAAATACGTTTTTTTTTTGGAAAACGTGGATGTTATCCAGTGATCGATAAATTTTTTAGTAGATTGTTTTTGGTCATTTATATAAACTACTGCTTTTTTTATCCCTTTGAACGGCCAGTTCGGCTAATAGAACATGGACAGCAGTTTCCCTCGCCACACTTTACTTTGATTTTGGGAAAAAATTTTGGCGTTTCATAATCTTTAGTTCGCGCCGAATATTTAGCGTTCTGTTTTTGTGGAACTAGCAACATGTCTACATATGTTTCATGAGATGATTCAGGCATTACCAAAGTTTTTGGAGGATCCAGACGGCGGTTGTATACAGGAACACCTTCAATAAATGTTTTGATTGTTATCAAATCATATATGGATTGTTCCGTTTCTGAAAACATATAGTTTCCCTTTCGGCCCCACCTGTTCCCATCTGGTTTTGCAAATTTTCGCGCACATACTTGTCAGCTTTTTGCCAGAATCTCTGCAGTTCTTGCTTGTCATCCTTAAAAATCCACGAGCTATTCCGAGATGTGTCTGCAATAAGATCAGCAAATGTTGCACCTGTTGTCTATTTGTTTTTTCGACCTTCAAAACAAATTTATAATATAATATAATTTTATATATTTATATTTGCGCAAACTCCCCTTCAAATATATGAGGAAAAAATTCCCAAAACTGTCAATTGTTTTTCCCCTTTTTAATATTTAAAATACGTACTTTTTTCACTTGGTAGTTTTTCCCTTTTTTGGGATTGTTGTTGATAAGAACTGGGAGAACTTGGTAAGTGCTGGCTGAAAATTAAATGTGAATTAATTTTTTACAAATAGAATTTGTTTTTTACAGACACTTATCTAATTTAGGATATTATAAGTTTAGCGTATGAAAAATTGGTAAAACTAAACTCAGAATGGCTATTATTGCAAAAATAGAATGTAAGATAGTATCTCATTTAAACAATAAGCTGTTTACATAAACTGACCTAAAATTGGAAACGATTTCTTTGACTATTAGATAATTAGCAGAACGTGAACAAATTGGCAAGTATCGGCTGGAAATAAAATGTGCATTAAATTTTTTTATAACATGATTTAGATCAGGTGATATTTTTTGTTGATGTTTTGAGATATCAAATTTTGTTAACACTTTTTATTTTCCTAGAATTTTTTTTTAATATCATGTGTCGTGGATATATATTTAAAACTTTCATAGAACAAGAAAATGATTAAAAATATATTATGAAGCTTGATTTCATCACGGCTTCTATACGTATTTTTCTTTATCGCATATAAGTTCTGTGAAATGATTAAAAATAATAATACTATTCATTTTTTTCTAATGCGCGCATTGGGAGAAATGACCAAATTACGACGACAAAAATGGAATTTTGTTAAATGAAACCCATACGTTCTATATGGTAGTGCGCAATCAACCTATATATATTTATTTTTTTAGCGCATTACAATAGTCTGTACGTGCGTTAAAGTTACTTAGGCTCATCATCATACATGGTATAAATATTATGATAAAAATATATATTTACCAGATCATAATCTTTCGTCTGGTAAATATATATTATATTTATATTTTAGTCCCAAACATTATTTTAAGATAAGAAATATTAGTTTAGTCCTTATGATAAATATATTGTAAACATAAGAAATATTCTGGTAGTAACAAAATTTTACTAATAAACATAAACAGTTTTGAGATAAAATTTTTGGAAAAAAATTACATGTGTAAAAACATACATATATAATGTAAAGTGTACTATTATTAATTGCTACTAAAAAGGTAAAAATACTAAAGTAATGCTTTAGATACTTTGCACGTACAGACTAATGTGATGCGTTAAAAAATAAACTTATAAGTTTACTGCGTGTTAGTATATAAAACAAATTAAGTGCAATAGTGGTTACATTTAAAAAAATAAAAAATTATATTTTTATCATCTGAAAACATATCTTACAAAAACAAAATACACTCTGTTTTTTAATATTGTAGTTGTTTTAGAACTGCTTTAACTGTTAAATTAATATGCCTTGGTACATACGTTTATTCTTATAAATAAGTTCATTGTTGCACACAAAGTAATATTTTACACAACAAACAGGGTTGTTTATCGTAATTTCAAGTTGATTTCGTTGAAATTAAGTAAAAAAAGTTAATTTGGGCAATGGTAAAATGTATGCAAAATTACGTAATTTCAAATTTCATTATGACTAAACTGTGTTTTATATATGTATATTAGGTTGATTTTCAAAAATTTTCAATATAATAATACAAAAAAGTTATAGCCTGTTCACACATTACCCAATATTCAGGTTTTCTCAATAAAAGTCATTATTGAGCTCGATATTCCATACAAAATCTCGATAACTTTTTGGGCAATAAGCACGAAATTATTATAATATTGAGTAGAAATTAAAATACAACAATGTTCAGAAACCTCAGACAAAATCCAATTGCGTCTACACTAAAAAAAATTTTTGAAATTTAAACATCAGACAAAAACCAATTGCATCTAAACTAAGTTAAATTTTGAAATTAGTCGTCAGACACAAGCCAATTGCGTCTAAACCACACTAATTTTGTCAATATACAGAATATTGACTCAATAAAAGTGTATGAACACACTATTATTTTTTAATATTCTTTAAAATTGAAATTTAACAAGGGTTCTAAATCAATTTAAAAACAAAGTTTACTAAAAACGTTTTTAAAAAGGGTAAGAAAAGAGCAATATTTAAATGTATTGTGAAGTTTACCATACACTTAAACGCCTGTTTTTTTATTGTTGTTTTGTAGCGGCGCCGCCACCTTATAAGAATTCACCTTGTAACAAACGAATTAAATTTTAGCTGAAGTTCAATTTTATTTTACTTTTAAACATTTGTAAGAAAACATATACCTTACAGGGAGTCCACACCTGATGAATTTATATCTTGATAAAAGTCAAATTTATATCATGATGAAAATTCATCCTGTGTAGACTTCATTTATTAGTATTATATCATCGTTATGATATAATTATCAGAGCTCATAGACTAATAAATTCATCATGATATGAAAAGTCATTTTATATGTAATTATATTTTTGACGTATAATTATTTTAATAAAATTTTTAATTATTATAGCTTAGGCATTGTTTTTTTATATTATTATTATCAAAACCAACCGAAAGTTCAAAAAATAACATTTAGACAGAATTGTGTGGACCTATTGCCTTCAGAATGACCAATAAAGAATTATTCATCATAATATTAAATCATCAACGTCTACCCCTTTGAACTGATATTAATATAAATTTGACAATTGTTCTGCCAGCTTTATATTAGGCATTATGATGAAAATTCGTCTCGTGTGGACATAGTGTTAATATTTACAAATTTATATATGTTGCAATTATTTTTCCACCAGCTGGCTGCGTACACATAAAGACAGATTTTAAAATTTTAATATTGAAAAAAAGTTGGTTAGTTGGTTCTTCAAAAATTAAAAATTTTTATAAATAACATTTGGGTTTTTTATGTATGTATGTAGACATTCTTAATTCTATTTTCTTCTTTGTAAAGTAGTTTTATTTAATATGTTTAAGGACTCTATATGTTAATAACAGTTTAAAATAACGAAAAAAATTACGGCGTCCACATTTTGTAATATTATAAAATAGTGCTTTATTGCTTTTTCCAACTTCTTCTTAAAAAAGTTTTTATAATTATACTTAAATAGATCTGCTGACAAAGTTTTTGAATTTAATTTGATTCTATTGAACCTCTATCATACCACCATCTAAAAATACCAGGGCGCCTTTTTTGCATAAGGAATAAAATAAGAAAAACGAACACTACTTGAAGTCCATTAATCATAACAGGTAAATACGGGATTCTGGAGAATAAAATGTTACAATTTCTAAAAGATAAAACATTTAATTTAGTATAAAATTGTTTTTATAATTTTTAGTTTTATTATACTTAAAAAGAGTTTTCGTTTCTTAAACCTAATGAGGATTCTCAACTAATTCCAGCAAACAAAAAATTTTTATTTTTGCTGCAATTATTGTGTTGCATTTTGCTTGTAGAATTTTATATTTAGTTTTTATATTTTCTTAGCTAAGAAAAAATAATCTTACAGTCTAAGCTATAAATTTTATCTGCGTCAATTTTGGTTCTATGTGTCTTTTCCAAATTAAGCGGCTATTAAAAAAATTACCGGGACGTTTTACATCCGAGGGTTACATATTATTATTTGGTTAATTATTTGAATGCCTACAATTAACAATATTCTTCAAATACAACAATTGTTCTTCATTTCTTCATCCTCTCTTTCAAATTAGACATACAATTAGTCTTGCAAATATCTGATTGTCACAGGCTGCGTCGTTATCATTTTTTATGAGCCTCAAAACTGAAATAGTGTTCTTATATAACTTTTTATTATTTTTTAGTTTTCTTTCGTTAGCATCTTTATTTAAGCTTAAAAAAATCGTGTTTCTCCCATCTCCCTTATATCGGATAACTAAAATGGCGATTATTTCGCAGATGTTTTCTCATAATCTTGTATGCAATTTTCTACTGTTGAAATTTCGGTAAAACATCTTTACTAAAGCTGATTTTAGAAAAATACAGTTATGTTTATGTTTGTATTAAGTTAGCAGCCGTCCGCATTAAATTGAAAATTATTAAATCACTTTTAAGCTCGTACCATAATTCTATCAATGTTTGGTCAGGTTTTTAACACATTTACTTTATACACTTTTGTTATTATTATGCCCTTCACTAAAGGAACACATTTGTTTAATGCTACCATTATATTTGTTGTAAACGATCTTGATTGTATTTTTTGAAGCATTTAACATGAGTTTTATTAACGCTGTCAGTTTTGATTTTTTTATTTATTTATTTTACTTTTTAACTACAACCAACAAATTTTATTCTATTAATGACATGCTCACACACTGAACATCGTTAAAAAGTTTTTTTTTGGAAAGAATTTTTGCACTTTTATATAAGTTTTTCCACTCCGCTTTCTGTTAAAAAAAAAAAATCATGCCCTATATTATTTGTTTACACATAAACTGGCTTTTATTCTCTTTCAAGTGAGAAAAAAACCTAGTTCCTTTTCCTTTTACTTTTGTTTGTCAACTTTAAGTTAAATGGCTCGAGCCTAGAAAAAAAGATTAATTATTAAACTTAAAGTTTATTTTTATCTAAGGTCTCTGATACAGACTTGAAAAGATAAGTTTTAATTTTAGTTATTGCTTTATCCATTTGATTAAATTTTTAAAAATGTTTTCGGATTAAAAACAATTTTTTTTCGGCAAAATTTTCTGCAGCAATAAAGAAACTCAATAAATTCTTTAAACTACAAAAAAAGGATCAGTGTTGCAAAAAAGGAACAAGGGAAAAGTAATGAATTTTTGCTTTAAAAAAGAGTAGAAATTATAAGTAAATATATGTAATATGTAAAAGTTTGTTATTGACTCGAAGTAAGTGGTTCTTTGCAATTCTTTGCAAGAAATACATATATATGTAGTAAAAGCCAGATATAGTGTTTTGCACTTTTAACAATAGATAAATCAGCATAGGTTTAAAGCAAAGAGAAATTATTATTTATAAGAATATACAGATTAAAACATATTTTTTGGTTACTGGTTTCAAAAAGCATGTCAATTTTAGGTTTCAATAAAGGACGTTTAGTTTTTTACAAAAAGGAATAAAGAGTAAAGATAGGAAAATAAGTGTTTAATGCTTTCACATTGCTTTTAGGGTTGCCATATTATAAGTAGTTTCAACACTCCTCAATGTAAATGGCGTTATAGAATTTGAAAATAGTTATGCAATTTTCACTATATAACATATAGCATATAAATGCTGTACAAGGCTTACGGTCCTAAGCATTTCTGCCCAGTTTGAATCGATAAATCAGCTTACCGATTTTTCACCATATTGATATAAGATTTTCATATCCATTCTATAATGAAGGTAGCGTAGAATATGTTTGACTCCTTGTATATGCTCTGCATGTGCACTCGAATTTATTTGGGCTAACTGGAATACTATGTGGTTATTGTTAGATACATAAGAGCTTATATTGCTTATAGATAATCATTTTTACAAATGGTTTTACAATCTTCTTTGTCACAGATGACTTGAGTTTCAAGTGGTGTTGATAAAGGCTTACAGTTTTTCATTCTATGTTATTGAACCAATTCCCTAGTGAATTGGGTTTGACCCATTGTTACAGGACAAGTTTTTTTCCTTAACGTGATATTTCAATGCTAAGATTATAATAAAACTTGTCTTTATCGGTTCTTAGAAACCTTTTTGTAATAAAAATTTCGATACTGCTTGAAACCAATCATTTTCAGAAAGTTATTTAGGTCATGTTACACTCCATACCAAATTGTTTTATGCCTTACATTGCACTCTGAAGTCTGAGAACTTTGTCTGTATTTTCGAATCTACAAGCATTCAGATTGACGTAATCACTCGGATAGTAGAATAGTAGCCAAACATGATCATACTCAGGGGATCACATATTGAAGACTCCTGTGACGATCGCAAAGAGAATTGAACCTCAGATAAATCTTTATCTCATTTCAAGTGATTGTTTTGCATTACTTTTTAATGTAAAGCACTTTGTTTTTGCTGCATTTATTCATAACCCGGATTGTTCCGCTCCTTAAGAGAGGACGTCAATCTTCCTCTGCATGTTATCTTTAGTTGTGGCCAGCAGAACAATATAGTCGATCTTCGAATTGTTGGTTTATTCCCTTTTGAATATCCAGGTTTTGATCATTGTTATATGCAAGAATAATATTAAGGGTTGTAATAAAAGGGAGCGGAGAGAAAAACATCCTTGTTTTACACCACTTAAGGTATTGAAGGTTAGCAGTTTTTCTAATTTAGAAAACTACTGAAGCTTGATAAATACAAAAGTTATAATTCTTTTGCCTCTGCAATTGTGTGCAAACGAAAGTCTATTGTATAGGTATTCTGGCTGCTGGGAATAAATAATTCTGTGCAAAACATTAAAATTCTTAGGTTAATCAGGTTTTCAAAATTGACACCGAACAACAATGGGGAAAATGCTGACACTCTAGAGTGTCTTTTTGACCATAAACATAACGAATGATACTGTTAAATGTGACGTTTAATTTCTTTTTACTGGCAGCGTCGCATCTAGCGAAAAGCTCACAACCGTACAATAATATGGGAACTAGGTAAGTTTTTGCAAGGAGAACTTTAATTTTCAAAGGAGTGCAGTATTGAGTTGGTCAAATAGATCTTAACATACCGAATGTGCGACCGCAAGCATAGTTAACGTGATCGGACCAAGAAATAGTACTATTGAAAATGATTTCAAAATTTTTAGACGATTTCACTATTTCAATAGCTTGATTATTAATAATAATATTCGGTATGTCATTAATTTGCGATGATCTCTTTTGAACAACAATACATTTTGATTTTTTTGGGTTAATTCCTAATCCATTTGCATAAGCCCAATTATTGATGAGATCCAGTTGTTGATTTAATGTGTTTATACAGTTAATAATCGTCTTTTCGCTACAACTTGTGTAGATTTGAACATTATCCGCATAAATTCTAATCTGGCACTCATTAAGGATATTAGGAAGGTCATTGGAATACATACAAAACAGTAGAGGGCCAACTATTGAACCCTGCGGAACTCCTCTTGTCAAAAGTACGACTTTCTGGTTTGAGTTTCAACATACTGGTGTCTTTTGCAAAGATACGTTGACAATAACTGTACAGCCGTCGATGAAAAGTTAAAGAACTTGCTTAACTTATAACACATGATTTTATTATCAATAGTATCAAAGGCCTTGAAATGGTCTAATAGAACTAGAAAGGTAATTTTACCCTTATCTACTTCCATCCGAATTTCCTCAGAAACATCTACCAGTGCTGTTATACAACTATGTCTCTTTCTAAATCCAGATTGCCTGTTGGTGAGCAGTTTGTTAGTGTTAGGAAAAAGAGTAATTTGGTTGTGCATAATTCTTTCAAATGCTTTAGATAAGAACGGAAGTATGGCAATAGGTCTATAGTCGACACTTGATTTTGACATCTGATGAGTATATTATTAAAAATAACAGTTATTAAAGGAAGTAGCTGTGGTAAAAGAATTTTTAAGAACTTCGGGTTTATTCCATCCGCTCCTACCGCACTGGATTTGATGGGTAATAAACTTTCCAAAACGTCACATTGGTCCACAGGTACAAAAGAAAACATAGAATCGATGCCGCTGTTAGGAGTATTATTGTAATAAATAAGTTTGGCCTCTACCATAGGAATATTCAATAACTTTTCATTGAAGATATCAGCGTCAACTGTACCGGATTCTTGTGTAATAGTTTTACCGATACCAATATCACGAATGGTTTGCCATGTCTTTTTGGTGTTTAAAACAGAAGAGAACCTTTCAGCGAAATATTCAGATTTAGCGTTCTTAATTAGTTTGTTAACTTTTCTTTTAGCAGTTACATAATCTTCACGTAGTTCATTGGTTTTAAATCTTTTCCATCTACTGTATACAAAATTTCTTTGATTTATAGATTCTATAATTTCACTTAAAAACCAAGGTTTAAGCGTATTTGTGACAGTCCTTGTTTTAAGAGGTACTGTTAGATCAAATAAATAGTTAAGATTATTTTCGAGAAATGTGATTTGCTTATCGACAGAGTCTAAATTATATAACATGCTCCATTCGATTTTAAAGAATTCCTGTTCAAGTAGCCTATAATTCAAATTTTTAAAATCACGAAAGGTAAACGTTTGAATAGGTGTTACCAAATGAAAATTATAGGTCAGGAAAATTAAATAATGCTTAGAAAAACATGGCGCAGAGAGCTGATTATAAAGTAAGATATTAGATGCACTAGCTACCAGGAATAAATCTAAAAGTGTGTCATTTGTTTTAGTAAAATGGGTAGGATGTGTGGTATTAGGTAACATTAAACTTAGCGCAGAAAATTCGTCCAAAAGACTACAATCTTCAAGGAGGTTAGAATTAAAATCACCAGCTATTAAAACATCATCATACATTACAGTTAGTATTTCCAATGTTTTCAAAAGGTGTCTAACATTAATGTTTCTGTTTGGTCTATAAACACTTCCTACTAGCAATTTACTTCCTTCATTATTTACTTCAATAAATAAGTATTCAACAAGGTTAGGGAGATTAGCATCATCCAAATTCTCAAAACCGCTCAAGTCCTTAGAGGTGCATTTGATATTAAAATTGATACCCTTTTTTATATAAATGGCAACGCCACCATAACCACCCTCTCTGTCTACTCTCCGTAGATGGTATCCATGTAGTGTGACAGACAAATCTGTAACACTAGAATCGAACCAGGTCTCAGACACACAAATGAAGTCGACAGAAGAGTTTTCAAACATAAATCTGAATTCATCAATCTTCTTTTTAAGGCTTTGAGCATTAATATGACAAATATTGATACCATTCTTTTGTTTAACGATAATTTTGATCACATTCGCTGTGCTATCTCTGGAAAATGTTCTATAGTTATTGCACATATGTTATGTGGTAACTGTTTGAAAAAGTAACTCGCGAGATGAAGTTAAATGTGAATCTGTAGCTGTCTAAAAACAAAGCCTTTGTAAAAAAATTTGAAAAATATATAACAAATGAGGTAAATAAAATATATACTGACAAAAAAATTAAAATAATTAACCATAAAATAATAAATAGTTGAAATAATTGAGGAGTTTATGACGAAAATTGTGATTAAATAAAGCCATACAGAACTAATTTGGAGAATTGTTAGCAGGGACATAAGAAGAGGCCAATGGTTCCGGATCCCGAAATAAGCAATTAAGATCACTTATGTTGTCAATAGGTATAATATTGCTATTTGCATTTTTTTTTTGTATAGATTAGGCTGCGCAAACTAAAGGCACTGTGCAAACGATTTTGCTTTCTAAGTTTAATTGCAGCACGGAGGATGTTGAAATTTGTGGCTGTTAGATTTTCATTTATATAAAATTTATTGTCTGAAGAATCTCCTATGTGTCTTAGGCAAAAGTTAAACCCTTTATGTAATTTGCGATAATTAGGAAATGCTTTAAGAAAAAAATTCTTATCGTACGGCGACTGTAACTTGACGATTATAACCGCGTCTTTTGAGCTATTTTTCTTTTTGTTGTTTATATTCTGCAATCGGTATATGGTTTTTATGGCAGGTATGGAAATGTTAATCGTTTTGAAGATTTTTTCAAATATTAAATATAAGTCTTCATTTGGTTTATATGGGATTTCATTTAAACGTAGATCACATGCAACACTCCTATTCTCCTCTTTTTTAAGTTTAATATTAAGAGAACTAATTTCATCCTGCATATTTTTGATGGAGTCAGTAACTGCTTCTAAATGTTGAACTATATCAGTAACATCTTTTAACTCCTGTTTGATTGAGCTAATATTTTTATCGAACACACATAAGAGTTCAGCCTTGTATTCGTTAAATTTTTTGTCTATTATTTGCTCTAACTCTCTTGCGAGATTATGGAAACGTTTTTTCATTATGTTTAAGGTTTTGAATGGAGAGTATAAATTTATAAGCCGCGAATTGTTGTTTAAGTTAAGGGCATGTGTTTTTTGTAAGCCTTCTTTCGACCGTGTTTGTGCATGAGGTATTGTTGTTGTGGCTCTAGGGTTGTTAAAGTCTGAAACGTATCTTTCATCCTGAGATGAACAATCATCTTTTGCTGCAATAATTTCCTGCATAAAGCTCGTGTCTTGTATTTTTTATTTATAAGTCAAAGAGTAATTTTTGTCTAAAGTTTCTTATTGTTTTTGTATTCCTTGTTGTTTTGTATGCAAGTGTGTATTCGTTATAAATTGTTATTGCTGTTGTATAATATAAAGAATGTTATTGTTTTTTACTTTATTTTGTTGTTCGTTTTTTGTTCAAGAGAAAGATATACAGTGTTTATGTTTTAGCAAGATAAACAACCCGAGCTTTGACGGCAGCGTAACTTTTAACGTTTCTAAGTTCCAATTCAAAACAATGGCCAGCAAAAATAGATGGAATAATGAAGAAAAATCTTAAGAGCTTATTTTGCCTTAAAGGGAGTAGCAGCAGAGATACTCGAAAGCTTACCAGTCGGCTGAACAAGTTGTTATTAGGACATAACAGAAGCCTAAAAACGCACAGTGGCTAAAAATCGTTTTTCACTTGCCAAAATTCTGTAACTTTTGATCCGATCAAAATATTGATGTCATTTTTTTTTTATTAATAGGTATTTAGTTCAGCTTGACTCAGTTTTTATTACATTAAAATTGATTGAGGACTTTAATATTTGGAACTTAACAATAATTATAATATTTTTTGTGACATTGGAATGAAAAATGTTTACACTCAAAAAAATATAAAAATTAACTGGAGATTTTGCCGTTACTACAGAAAAATTTCTTATTTTTTGCTGTCAAATTTGAGAATTTTAGAAAAACATTTTAAAAATGAAAACTGCAATAGATTTTAAAAGCATTTGTAACAGTGGTAGGTTCTATTTGTTATTATTATTTTTTTTTTTTTTTTTTTGCTAATACTGTGTTTTTCGTACTTAAATAACGAAGATGGTGTCTCATTTTTCCAAATATCCATTATTTGTGTTGTACTAGTTGAAGGCTCGGAATCTTACAAAATCTGTTACAATCGCAATGGTACAAATGATACCATAAACATATCTGTGTCCGAAATACTTTAACATACAACTTGTTTGTATTGTTTTTGTCCCGAAGAACCATCAATCCCCATTTGCAAAAAAAAATAGCCTTGTGTTTTTATATTTATTTAACACATTTCCTGGTATTGATTGTACCAAGCCTTCGGCAGTGTGATCAAGTAGGGATTGTAGTTGTACCTCTGCCGAAATTGGTAAGATTGTAATAGTCCCCTTTGTGGCAAACAGTCCATTTTATCAGCGGTTATGTGATGATAGATATTTGAGCTCTTTTCAATCGCACGCAATCTGAGCTTAATATATTGCTGTTTTGTTAACTTCAAACCCAGATGTAAGGCTAATGCCTCCTCATTTGTATTCTGTTTTGCATCGCTCGCAGTTGGTATACTTTTAAGAATTTCTTTTGTTCTCACTGGACTAGCTTTAATAATTTTTCAATGATATCCACTTTTGTTAATTGGTTCTGTAATCGTAATTGATGTAGGAAGGATTCTATTATATTTGTACAACCAATTGCATCATCTTTAAGTTTCCGCCTCTTAGATCTATCGCTGCAGTTTTCCAATGATTTGCGTAGTTTTCCAACTTTATGTTGCGTTGCTTTTTCTGCAGCGCCAGTAAGTTGGCCTTCTAACCATTTTTCATATAAAACTTTTGTAGCGTTTTTTTAGTACTTTTTCAAAATTAGATAAATGCTCTTGTACACGAACTTAAGTTTAATTTTATTTTAACGTAACTAGAAACATCTTCCTGTTTTTATTTCTAAAATACTCTTTGGTCAGTTCTTTATAACTGAAGCTCTCCATATTTGTCTGAATATTTTTATTTGTGTCTGTTATGTTTTATCACTTGCAAATATACGTCCGTACACGTAATATTAAACGCTAGAGCGCTGACCACTTACAACAACTAAAGACTATTATCCTACCAACATAATAAAAAAGACCGCAGGCCATTATCAATTATAGCTTGCGAGTAGTATCCATTTATTTTTGACACCTTTTTCTGAAATTAAGAAACAGTTGAGTTTGATAGCATGCTACACCCACAATTATCAATAGTTTAACCTTATTTTTTTGGTTACCCTAATATGGATAATAGCTTCAAAAAGGCGTAAAAATTTAAAAAATTGGTAACAAAAAAAATTCGACTTTGGCAAATAAAAAACTATTTCCAGCCACTGTGCAACGCGCGTACGGAGTTGAGCAATAAAGAGAACTCTACATAATACAATTATGGGGCAGGGTTCAAAAGGCAAACGAGGCGCTTCAAGTCTTCGCATTGGAATTTGAATGTTTGGTACAGCTGACTTACTCAGGCGAACTTCATCTGTTTCTGGATCTTACGAGATCCATATTTTAAACATGCGGCTTATGCTATGCAAAAATACACCTTTGCAGAAACCATCTCGTATGCGTTAGCATAGAAAACCGCATAAATCGAATCAAAGCCACAGGTGTTAAAGGTACAATGTCTTGAGACTGATCCTTATAACCACGGTCGCAAAATGAGCGATATAAAGAGATAATCAAACAAATGATGAACACGAATAGGACTTTAGCGTAGTCCCATAGCCATTGTTACCTAAAGAGTGTAGCATAGCGTTATTGCCTGTGCCACAAACATAAATAAAATGGTGTCAAATATCTCCAAAATATTTCTACTTACACTTAACGGTCACTAAGCCGGCCGTAGTAGACTGGGCTCGTTACATTCGTACTGTGGGAAAGAATTATACTTCAATAAGGGCGATCCAATTACACCTAAATTTCACACATATTGAAAACATTAAATTTAATAAAATATTTTTCGTCATTTATAAAACTTAATCATTATCACCCAAATGTTATGATTGCCTAGCATAACTTCATTTATTATATGTAAATGATAGCAACCTAAGAAATAAGAGGTTGAGTACGTTTTGACAAGTCACTTAATCTCAATAGTATATAAGACGACACATTTGTTAAGAAAGGAACAATGATTAAGTTAGTAGATCTGAGCTTTAATCGCGGAGCTTTCTACAAAATAAATGAACATAAAGTAGATAATTTTTTTTCATAACATGGCTATCTTTCCGGCTTTGAAGTGCTCATTTGAATAAAGCACCCAACAAAGGAAAATTACAAAAAGAGCAAAAATGAGTGCCTAGAAAAGGGCTCCCTTGAAATAATAAAATATCAGTCTTGGCGGCAAGCCAATAGCCGCGAGAAGGAGAGTTCTGCCTGGCCAAAAGGCAGAGGAAGAGAAAGGAACATCATTAACAAACTACAGGATATATATATATATATATATATATATATATATATATATATATATATATATATATATATATATATATATATATATACATATATAAACCCTAGAGCACAAACCGCTATAGGCTTTTTTTAATAATAACTAAAACAAGTCCTAAGTCTACAACAATTCAAGAATACAAAGCACGGCAAAAAAATAATAATGAGCCAGAAAAATATAAAATAATAACTCCAAAAACTAAAAAAAATAAAAAACCTAAAAGAAGAGGTGGTTTTACTAACAAGTTAAAAAGAGAAAAACCAAATTTATTACATGAGCTATACTTTCAACCTCCTCCAAGCTGGGAGCGTTCAGGACAAATCTAGTCGCGGATTGAACAAATAAACTACTTATTAAATATATACATACAAAAATAAAATTAAATATTATGTTAATTAAAAGTTAATCATGCTAAGCTTTAATAAAAATTTTGTTAAAATTAATTTTGTATGAACCTTTTATAATGGAGAATTCCAATAACAGTATAGAAAGATACGAAATAAAACAAGAATTTACATACGAAGCTTTCTTGTCTATAACATTAGTGATTTGGAATTTAGTCGAATTAGAAGGATTCACAACTAGAGATAAGGTTTTAGGATCTAGAATAGAAGAAGAAACAGTACGATTAATAAGATGGATGGAACGCATTGACAGAGAAAATATAAAAAACTTAAATTATACCCTTCGAAATAGAAATAGAATATTAAAATAAGTAAATTAAAATTAGCAATGGGAGCATCCGATTCTAAAATAGAAAAAACTAATGCCAACGTGATAAATCAAGTAGAAGTGGTACAGGAAAAAACAAATATATTAACGATAGAAATATTGCTCTTTATAATTACTATTCTAGGTATAAATTTTCTATACACAATTTATAAAATGCACTTTAAAAATTTAAGGAAAAGGAAATACGCTAGTATGGCGACAGATTTGGATAAAGTACAGAAAATCCAAATGGAATAGCAGGATATAATTAACAAGGCAAGGATAATTAAACAAAATTTTGACAGAGCATACAAGTGTCTAAATATAGATAGGCCAATTAAAAAAGAAACTACAAAAACTCACTTTGAAAATTTATGTACCTGTCTAGAAGAAATAAGAGTATTATTCAACATATATTATGTTAGGCTCACAAAAGCTCATAAAACAGCAGCCAAATCACTTTTCCAAGACTTAGCAAATAGAGCTCTAAAGCTAGCCACGGGAAAAGAAATAGAATTACCAACTTCTTTACATAAAACAATAGAATATAAATTCACATTACGCAGACCAAACGTACAAACAGATAATATGGCACAAACAATAGTCGATTTTCTAGGCACAACCTCAAAACTGATCACTGATTTTGACGGGAAATCCGAAAATTTACTTTCTTTTATAGACTCGTTAACACTGGTTGACTCTATAAAAGGAACACATGAATCGGTAGCGGTATCCCTTATAAAAACTAAGCTAAAAGGGAACTTTAGAAACTTAATAGACCCTGAAAACACTATTGCAGAAATGATTACTACATTAAATAATGCGAGAATCAGTTGAAGTGCTTGCGGCAAAAATAATGAATATAAAACAAACCAATAAAACCGCAAGCCCCTATTGCTGCGAAATAGAAAATTTAGCAAAACAAATATATATATTGCGTATATTGCGAATAAATTGCATTCGAATTTGCTATGAAATATTCAACTCAGACAGCAATAAAGGCTCTTACCAAAAACTGCACCATAGATAAGGTAAAACTTATAACGGAAGCCGGACCATTCAACAGCATGAATGAAGCTGTAAGTATATTTGTCAATAGTTGCACTAAAGCTACTGGTAAGCAAAATGCCATACTGCAATAAGACCGCAACACCAAGCGGAACAGGACAAGGTAAAATTAAATAAATAGGAAAGACTTTTCTCAAATTAAAATTCAAAAATTAATGTATACCGAAGTAGTGCAAAATAACTTTTCGATAGCTTGTGATGGAATCATCGGTATGGATTTTGTCAAAAGGTATAACTGTGTATTAAGTTTTAATTGCGATTACCTTATCCTACGCTCTTTCAACATTCCGAAGGCAATAGATATTCCTATTAAAAATATATGAAATAATATGGCCAACTAGATCAGAAGTTATACGCCAAATTAAATTAAATTCTCCAGGAAGCGAACTTCTTATACCAAATCAAGATCCTTCACTAGGCATTTTGATTGGAAATATACATTTATTCGTATCATGAATACTAGTAATAACGTAATCACAATTTAAAGAATAGCTAAACTGAAAACATCACTGATTATGAAATAATTAAAAATTAAAGAAACAAAAATAAAAACAGAAAATAATAGTCTTAAATATTTTAAAGAAAAATTTTCAACACCTATTTAAGGAAACGTTAACTAGCCTTTGCTCGAAATACGAATCCTTGGTCTAGAAACAGAAACAGTTACAACTAGCAACTTTAACCCTGCTACTACGTTAGAAAAAAAATAAACATATTATGTTTGGGTCATATTATGACCCCAAAAATTTATTTCGAAAAAATTTAAATTTATATAGTATGATCATTACAATACGTCGTTGATAAAGTTATTGTGTGTCGGTGTGATGGACAAACGGGTCTTTTACAAGTAATACACTCAGTAAATGTCTTTTTTTCCTCCTTCAAGGGGCAGAGTTTGCACCTTTTCCGTTGACTAGCAGATATACGCTTTGGAGAAGGCAAATGCGAAGGTGGAGAAACGTTGTGATCTTCTTAAAATCGTTTCACAGCTAATGTTGAGGCTTCTGAGCGAGGAAGATGACTACGCCGTTTTATATGTTCTTGAGCTAAAGCTTCGCCCAGCTGCTCCAAAAATAGGCGTCTTTTATGCAGTTAATTTTTTTGCCATTCGGGATGTATTTCGGTCCAAATTATAAAAGCGTTAAGAGCAGAAATATCTAAAAGATTAGAGAAGAGAGCGACTGGCCATCGATTCGTTTTCCTTTTGCACGAATATGTACGAACCATTTGGTCCAATGTGTCGACTCCGCTTTTTGTCGAATTGTAGTATTCAATTATTTCCGGAATTTTTTTTGGATGACCTTCTAAAATTTTACTGTTATTTACTGTTATATTTTTTTGGCACATACATAACTAGAGTTTCTTTATCATGAAAAAAAAAATTTACTTGAGTAAATCGGAAGATTACGCAATTGCTGTGCTGTAGCATGAATCGGAAAAAAAACGTTTGTTTTTCCTTACCGTGCCAACTATAGTAACTTTTCGTTTTAGCAGTTCCAACGCAAGATTATGACTCGTAAAAAAATTATCGGTAGTCACATTTCTTCCAGGATATGTAGACACTAAATCTAAAACAACTCGTTCACCTTGGTTTCGTTCAACATTGTCTCCAATTTTACCTAAATAAATTTGAAACTGTAAACAAAACCCGGTCTTGGAATCCGCTGCTATCCATTCTTTCATGCCATACTTTCCAGGTTTACTTGGCATGTATACTTTAAAAGGACATCTACCTCTGAAAGGAATAAGCTGTTCATCAACTGTCATATTAGAATATGGGACGTAAAGCAGTTGCAGGTTTTGAGTCCATTGCTCATAAAATGCACGGATAGGTGCAAGTTTATCTCCTCTTTGTTCTGATCTTCTTCTTTGTCTATCATCAAATGCTAGTACTCGAGAAATGTTGGTAAATCGCTCCAAAGACATGATTGCTCTCAAAAACGGACGTCCTTGAAAAACGTTCCACAGGGAATTTAGACTTTCACCGTATGAACGGTAAACTCCTAAAATATTAATATATCCATTACATAATTATAATAGAAAGCGCATAATGGAAAAAATACCAATAAGAATAAGAAGCCCCAGATAAGCATCGAACTCAATATCATCTAGTTCTTCAAAACTTTCAAGAACAGTTGTCCCTTGCAAATTGCTGTAGTGAATTATATCTTTTTTCATAGTTAATGTAAGGCACAAATCAAATGTATCACGAATTTTCAAAATTCGATGAATAGCATAAGAAGTCACTTCAGGTTTTGTATGAATAATATTTTCACTTCTTGCACGACTTAGACATTGCAAAGGTGGTATTGTTGTCCAACTTATCTGCCGATCTTTATAAAACAACTCCGTAACGTTAGTTGAGGTCGATGCACTAAGAGTTTCCGGGCCACTAGAGATTGATTCTTCTGAAGATAAACATTCGTATGCCTCAGGTTCAAAATTATTATCACCATCATCACTTGCTTCATCTTCAAAGTCATCCAAGAAGGCACCAATTTCATCCTCAGTCATTTGTCCATGCTGAGTTTATAGATAAGTAAATGTAAAAAAGAGTTATTATATATTCATTGACCCTTAGTTTATACAAACTTACCGAATGTTTAGATTACAGACAAATAAACAAAAAACTGATAGTCGATAAATTCCCGTCACCACGGATAGATGATATTCTCGACCAATTAGGTAGAGCTAAATACTTTTCATGCTTAATAGACGTATTTTTAGGATTCCACTAGATTAGCTTAGAGAAAAACTCAATAGACTACACGTCCTTTTCAACAAAGGATGCCTCCTACAGTTACTAGACTCCCTTACGGTCTAAAAATAGCACCTAATTCCTTTCAGAGAATAATGCATTTTGCATTCAGCGGTCTTAAGCCAGACCAAGCATTCTTGTACATGGATGATTTAGTCGTCCTACGATGTTCAGAGCAGCACATGCTTTAACATGCTTTTTACTTTAACTGCTGTCTTTGAATTATGCAAATAACATAATCTAAAATTGCATCGAAATGACACAGACATGACAGAAAAAGCCAATTCAATTTTAAAGATCATAACAAGATCCATGGCGAATAACGAGGCAAATAATACCTCCAATAAACCACAGAATAAGATTAATGATAATAATGAAGAGCCCATTATGTACGTCAAGCTTGCTGTCAAGATGTTACATTAAAATAGGAAAAACTGTAATCACATATACAGAAATGTTGATGATATATTGACTAATGGGAAATTTGACTTAGGACAATTTTTCCCTAGGCTATAAAAAGTGGCCGTAAAATGAATATTGATAAATTTCAAGTGGCACCCACCGAAAAAATTTTTTAATTTATCTCAATAAATAGTTTTTAAGAAACGGGCAATTAAATGTTAAATAAATTAAAAAAAGCGCTATTAAATAAGGTGCCAAGGCAATTGTAGATATTATGCGGAAATATCACGATGATCCCGTAGAAGGAGGACATTGTGGAGTGTATAGAACAATAGAAAAGATAAAGAGGTATTACTATTGAAAAAATATGTCAACCAACCCCTGTACAACACCTTATTGAAGATACAATAGGACCATTTCCACGTTCAATCCATGGAAACGAATACGCTATTAAAATAATATGCGATTTAACAAAATATGTAGTAACCATACCTATACAAAAACGACAAAACAATTGCTAAGGCAATATTTGAAAATTTCATTCTTAGCTACGGTCCAATGAAGACGTTCATCTCGGATATGGGTACGGAATACAAAAATGCTATATTGATGGAACTATGTAATCTATTTAAAATTGAAAAATTAACCTCAACAGCACAGTCCACAGTGGGGCAGAATCAAAATATTTTGGAAATAATTCAGCCATTTGAAAACGGCTAGGCCGATTGATTGAAAATTTGGCACGAGCATAGAAGAGAGTACTTGAGCTTAAGTTTTGAAGGTGGTTACCCTCCACTTTCCAGGGATGGCGCTATGTGGTCTCAAAGTTGGACACCTCGCTCCTGAAAATTTTTCTAACGCTTGGCATTTCTTCAATTTTTGTTTGATTTTTAAATATTTTACATGGTCTTAAAGCTCTCGTAAATACCTACAAAACGGTGCTTTAAACTGCATGTTTATGTTTTAAAATGATCGAGTTATAAGCATTTTAAAATTAAAATTTTTGATTTTTTCCATACCCTGGTCCAGTTTTTTCGAAATATTGGGTACAATTTGCAGCAAATTTGTTTGAGTTTTTTACTGTACATAGCAAACCAAATTTAAGATTTTCTGAAAAAAATTTAAAAGTAATATCTTTTCTGGCTTAAAAATTATACGATTTTCAATTTAAAAAATCCAAAATTGTTGCATTTTTGTGTATTTTAGCCTAAAATGGGACACTAATTTAATTTTTTAGATAGAAAAAAATTTTCTTAAGGAATATATAAAAATTTTTTATTTTTATTAAAGCTAACTATATGTGTGTACGTTTAAACCAAATTTCGTATAAAACTGATTATTCTCATAGAAGATGTAAGTCTTTCAACTTGACCTATTTTACATCGAAATTTTGACTTTACCCCATATTTTCTAAAATCCCAAAGCTGGGATCGGAAAAAGAAGAATACTATAAAAAACCTATATATACTCCAAATTGTTTCAAAAAGTATTTCGTGAGCCCTAGTCCATATGTGGACTTTATGGGCAAAAGAGTAAAAAATTCCAATTTTGGGATTTTTCGTCTTTATTTTGGGAATTATGGGATTTCCTTTAGCTTAATGTTGCAGATTTTTTTAGCGTTTGATTTTAGTTAACAAACTACATATGCACACAAAATTTTATCTGATTTGCTTAATTAATAAAAGTTTTATAGCATATTTAATATTTTTACTTTTCTCAAATTGGACCGTTTTTACCATAATTTTTCGAAATTTTCGGAGCTCAGCAACGAATATTAAAATTTTGTTCCATTTTTTTATTTTTTTATGCATGTGAATAAAGATGACGCAATTTCCTATTAAATAAAAAAAGATTCACCTCAATATCATTCTTACGTGCAAAACTATGCGTTCTTAAATATGAGTGTTTCAATATGTATCTCACTTTTATACATTTATGTTACGGAAGTAAAAATTTTCATGCCTGTGTAAAAAATTGTGTAAAAAAAACAATTATACCTGAAAAAAGGGTTAAAAATGTAAGGGTTAAAAATAATGGTGCAGGTGTTCGTTTTAGGATGACCTATGACTAATTATGTCTTACCTAAGTGCCTTTTTTGATTTTTAGCTAGCTGCTTTGCTTCTTTAGGTACCCAACTGTTCGATGACCTGAACACGCATATAAATATTTGAATAAATACAATAGATATCATATTTAAAAAAAAACATCATGCCGATCACATTGAAGTTTAAGACATTGTGTTCTTTTTTGTGGACTGATGGTACAAAAGGACTTGATAGAATTAAGGCCATGAAAAAATTTATTAAGGCTACATACAACTGCAGAATTGATGTCATTGGTACTGCAAAACTGGAAAAATTTTTTAAATTTTTTGATCAAAAAATGAAATCAGTTCGCGAAAACAAAAATAAGTTTAAAGTAAAGTATCTTACTTGGATGGATACTGTTGCGAAATTCTCAACCTACATCGCATTATGTGGAGCTCCCTGCAAATCTTATGATGACTTATGTTCAAAGTCTAAGAAAAAGAGGTTAACTTTCTTCAGTTTCAAAAGATGAAGTTTCCGATATGTTCAAAGAATTGCTAAAAAAAAGAAAATCAGCCTTCCGAGGCAGTGCACATCGCCAATATTCTTCCCAGCGCATCTCCAAAACGGTTGAAACGAATTGTTAACAGCATACCTACTCCGACATCGCAGTCAAATTTTACGGAGGAAGAAGCTATTGCTCTGATGTTGGAAATGAAAATAAGCCGAAATAAGTACCAAATTTTGAGAAAAGCTTTACTTGAGAAAGGACATGCAATATTACCATCATATAAGTCTATTCAAGAAAAAAAAGAAAGCGATTATGCCATCTCCAATAACAGTTGATGAAACGAAAGCTTCTATTGGACTATCTTCTTTGCTAGAAAATACGGCGTCACGGATTATTTCAGATTTTTCTACTGACCAACTAGAAAAGGTTAAAAACTGCGATGTAGTACTAATGTGTAAGTGGGGATGTGATGGAATATCAGCCCTTCCTGAGTACAAACAAAAACATACAATAGATTTTAGGAGCATATTCATGGCATCCTTAGTACCACTAAGAATTCGTTCATACTCACTGGTTGCATCTTCATCAGTACGTGCAAACACTTTTGAAGATATATGGAAACACACAACCCCAGGATCCAAAAATTTTTTAGGCCTATTTGTTTTGAGTATGTAAAGGAATCAAATACTACGACAAAAAAATTAGTCGAGCATATCAAAGACGAAATAAGATCATTGGAACCAATATCTATAAAAATAAAAGAATACTGTGTTAACATATCCTTACAACTTAGTTTAACAATGATTGATGGAAAAGTTAGTAACGCTATAACTAACACATCTTCTTATTGGAAATGTTCCATATGTGATCAGAAGAAGTCAGAATTCTCAGATAAAAAAAAACCAACGTAGTCAACGAAGAAGTTCTATCTTTCGGAATATCCCCCCTTCATGCTAGAATAAGATTTTTGGAGCATTTTCTGCATATTGCATACGACTTAAAATACAGAAGTACGAAAGAAAATTTAATAACAAAAAAAAAAACAAAAAACAATGATGTACTAAAAGCTCTAAGAGCTTCTGAGAAAAGTAGAATCCAAGAAGAGTTTAGAGTACAAACGGGGTTAATAATTGAGAAGCCTCTTCGTAGTGGAGGAAACACTAACGACGGAAATACTGCAAGAAAATTTTTTGGGGATTTTGAAACTACTTCAAACATAACTGGAATTGACAAAGAGTTGCTTATAATGGTTAACGTAGTTTTAATGGCAATTAATAGCAAAACTCAAATTAATTCTTTTCGCTTTGGAGAATATACAGCAAAAATATCTCAGCTACTCGTTTCCCTATATCCATGGAGGGATATGACGCCCACAGTACATAAAATATTATGTCATGGTAAAACAATTATAGAATCGAATATTCTTCCTCTTGGGGAATTAACAGAAGAAGCCCAAGAAGCAAGAAACTGCGATTTCAAGTACATTCAAATATTCAGTTCTCGAAAATGTTCTAGGCAGTCACAAAACGAAGACATTTTCTATAGCCTATTGTTATCTTCTGATCCTGTACTCTCATCAATAAGAAAACGTTGGATTAATTATGAGGCTTCTTCACCTTCTAACAAAACAGAACTAAAGGATTTACTTTATCTTTTAGACATGCATAATGATATGACAGATTATTTTATAGAAAATAAATAATAATTTTAAGGAAATAAAAAATACTTTTAACGACTTTTCGTAAATAAAAATTAACAGAAAATTTTATTTTTTATCTGATGTTTTTTATAATGATTATTAATTTAAGATATGCCTCCTGGTTATCCTCTATTCAGGTATAATTGTTTTTTTACACAATTTTTTACACAGGCATGAAAATTTTTACTTCCGTAACATATATGTATAAAAGTGAGATACATATTGAAACACTCATATTTAAGAACGCACAGTTTTGCACGTAAGAATGATATTGAGGTGAATCTTTTTTTATTTAATAGGAAATTGCGTCATCTTTATTCACATGCATAAAAAAATAAAAAAATGGAACAAAATTTTAATATTCGTTGCTGAGCTCCGAAAATTTCGAAAAATTATGGTAAAAACGGTCCAATTTGAGAAAAGTAAAAATATTAAATATGCTATAAAACTTTTATTAATTAAGCAAATCAGATAAAATTTTGTGTGCATATGTAGTTTGTTAACTAAAATCAAACGCTAAAAAAATCTGCAACATTAAGCTAAAGGAAATCCCATAATTCCCAAAATAAAGACGAAAAATCCCAAAATTGGAATTTTTTACTCTTTTGCCCATAAAGTCCACATATGGACTAGGGCTCAAGAAATACTTTTTGAAACAATTTGGAGTATATATAGGTTTTTTATAGTATTCTTCTTTTTCCGATCCCAGCTTTGGGATTTTAGAAAATATGGGGTAAAGTCAAAATTTCGATGTAAAATAGGTCAAGTTGAAAGACTTACATCTTCTATGAGAATAATCAGTTTTATACGAAATTTGGTTTAAACGTACACACATATAGTTAGCTTTAATAAAAATAAAAAATTTTTATATATTCCTTAAGAAAATTTTTTTCTATCTAAAAAATTAAATTAGTGTCCCATTTTAGGCTAAACTACACAAAAATGCAACAATTTTGGATTTTTTAAATTGAAAATCGTATAATTTTTAAGCCAGAAAAGATATTACTTTTAAATTTTTTTCAGAAAATCTTAAATTTGGTTTGCTATGTACAGTAAAAAACTCAAACAAATTTGCTGCAAATTGTACCCAATATTTCGAAAAAACTGGACCAGGGTATGGAAAAAATCAAAAATTTTAATTTTAAAATGCTTATAACTCGATCATTTTAAAACATAAACATGCAGTTTAAAGCACCGTTTTGTAGGTATTTACGAGAGCTTTAAACCATGTAAAATATTTAAAAATCAAACAAAAATTGAAGAAATGCCAAGCGTTAGAAAAATTTTCAGGAGCGAGGTGTCCAACTTTGAGACCACATAGCGCCATCCCTGGAAAGTGGAGGGTAACCACCTTCAAAACTTAAGCTCAAGTGCTCCTCTACTATGCTCGTGCCAAATTTTGAATCAATCGGCCTAGCCGTTTTCAAATGGCTGAATTATTTCCAAAATATTTTGATTCTGCCCCACTGTGCAGTCTCAGAATTTTTAACGAATACGTATGGTCTTATATGCCTGTAGACAAAACCAACTGGGATGAGTGGCTTAAATATTTTACAAATTGTTTCAATACAACACCATTGCCAGTATACAATTACTGTCCTTATGAATTAGTTCTTACTTCTACCCAATATGTTTCAACAATTCAATGATGTATATAGAATAGGTCCATTATACAATGTAGATAATAAAGCCATAGAGGCAAAATTTAGATAAGAAATAGCATTTAAAAGCTAGAATATTATAAGATAGAAATAATATATTACAAAAAGAACATTTTGATAAGGAAACGTCAGAATATAAGTTTTACTTAATGAGGTAGGGCACACCGATATAGAGGCCCATACAAAATTAAGAATATAAATTTAAGAAATAATATAACTATACATGCTAAGAAAACAAATAAAACACAAATCGTATACAAAAATATACCTAAAAATTATAATAAGAAATAAACAAAAGTAATAATAATTAATGC
This sequence comes from Cistogaster globosa, assembly GCA_937654795.1. Lineage (NCBI taxonomy): Eukaryota > Metazoa > Arthropoda > Insecta > Diptera > Tachinidae > Cistogaster > Cistogaster globosa. The sequence goes on from OW569405.1 coordinate 43,246,785, forward strand.
GCATTGATTTAGGACTTACTATTACTAAAACTTTTTTATTAAGGAATACTAATAATTTTTTTTTTTTTATTATAAAAGAATGTCCATAAAATTTCTGTTATATGAACATTCTTGCGAAAAATGGAGGTGTAGCGTAGTCCTCTAGTCCCATAGTCTTATAATCACTCAAACATTATGATCGCCTGGTGTAACTCAATTTATTATATGCAAACGATAGCAACCTAAGAATTAAGAGGTTGAGTGCATTTTGACAAGTCACTCAACTCCAATGGTATAAAAGGCGATACATTTGTTAAGAAAGGAACAATGATTAACTAAGTATATCTGAGCTTTAATCGCGGAGAATAAATAACAGAATAAATGAATATAAAATAGAAAAAGATTTTTCATTACAGGACTAAGTCTCGCTCCAAAAGCTTCAAGTAGAAAGTCGGCCTTATGCGGCGCAACTGTAAATTTACAAAGAAGAGGTTTAGATCTGCTTCGCCAGAAAGATATAACAAGCGGGCCAACAACACCATATTGCATGAGTCACCATTAAACTAAATCGAGCTAGCGCTAAGGGGAAAGTGCTAGTTCCCACAACCGATAGCTCCACAATCTCCATTTCCATTGTGCAACAGAAAAAAAACAATCTAACTGAAAAATCTTGATATTTTTTATTTTTCTTAACCCAGCCGTGCCAAATCCTCTGCCTAAGTGCAATTAAATATTGCCATTTCCTGAAACAAGATAGCTTTCCTGCTTCTTCTTCTAATGGCGATTTTTGTGGCAGCGTTCGTCGGGTTTCGCCTTTCAATAGATGTAGTGTGGTCAGCGGCTCCCCGTCGTTCGGATCGCTGCTGATTGAAGCACTTGGGAGTGAGTTAAGAACTGCTTTTACCTCTAGTATTAAAGTCTGGATTTCTTCGGCGGTTAACAACGCGTTCTAAACAGTCCTCAACAGCAGCCCTCAGCTTTGATGGCTGCTTCCCACAGTCCGCCGAAATATCATGCTCTGATTAATTCTGGTAGCTGGTAGCGTACTATGGGATGTTGGCGGCCTCCTTATGGAGCGCGTCCGTAAACTGTTAAAGCTCTCTGGCAGCCTCAAAGAATTTCGTTGCGTTATCGCTGTAAATTTTATCTGGGAATCTCCTTCTTTCGGTACAAATTAAAAGAATTTATGTTAAATCGGAAACAAGTTCTAAATGAACAGCCTTTGACGTGAAAGATACAAAAACCTCTATGTACATTTTGGCATCAGAGTTGACCAGTCGCCTGTCTACCCTAACGAGTGGAAAACATCGATGTTGATCTTTTAACTCATGAATAAATGAATTAAAAATTTTTAAATTTGTACTTAAAGTAATCCCCTTTTTAATTTTCTATATTTCACCTTGATAATTTTTTTCCTGAATAGTTTCTACTATATGCAAAAATGACCATTTTATTTCCGATGCTGTAAGCGACTATTTATTCCCACTGCAGATATCTAAAAAGCGAAAATTCAAACCGAGAACTCTGAGTAACCCATACCCATAGGAAGCCGTTTTTTTTCTCTTAATCTGCTTTTACGAATGTTGTATATTTAGTGTTTAACTAAATTGCGTAGTAGCCATCATTTTTTTTTTAATTGGCGTTAGCTTAATGTTTTTTGGACAACTATAGAAAAAAGAGCTGAAGAAGTAAATGAATTTTATTTTAAGGCAGGAATATATATTCATACATGTATATATTATATTTGTGCGTAGTTACTTACATAGATATATATATTGATTACTATATTTTTTTTTTTCTTTCAACTAAATTTTGTTAATTTTTATTTAGTCCCTATTAAGTAAAAAAATATTTGATTTAATACGAGCGTATTATACCAAGCAAGAACAGTGGAGCAGATAAAGGAACAAATAAAAATCTATTATAAAGATTACCTTTCCATTAAATAAAGAAAATCAGAAACGTTACATTCAGAATAACACAAATAGACAGTCCAAAGAAGATAAGGAAGGTATCGTAAAGGAAAGAGATTGCTTTAAATGTGGAAGTTTACATCAAAAAGCATACAGAGAAAAACAGTTTAAATGCTTTCAAGTAATTGAGTAGGACATCGTGCGGCTAATTGTAGAATTAATAAATCTTAAATTAAGCAAGAGCACGCTAGTTTCAATATGCTAGTTACGACAAGAGACCTTTTAAGACTGGAATGAAGTTCAAGAAAGTTAATTTGAATGACTTGGAGGTTTATGGTCTAATTGACGATCTGTCGCCTGCCTAGGATTTTAGATAACTAATGCCGAACAAAAACATTATATACAAATAAAAGAAATAAGGCACATTGTATAAATAAAGTTAAATGTATGTTTATTTATATTTAATTTACAGCACTTTTTACCTTAAAATAACTGTATTAAATATATACAATTTGTTTAAACATTTTAAGTAAAAAAAGAAACCATAACAAAAAATTACATATTACTATTCTTGTATTTACTCCGTTCGTTATACCCATTTTATATTCCATATCTAGGTCAAGCAGCAAATCGTGATTTCTTGTATAAAATTGGTGAATGTCGCTGATCTAAAAAAAACGAAAAATACATAAAAGTGTTAGCAAATTAATACTTTTACAGTTTTTTTCTTTTTTAACGTTGATAATAATAATTTAACATCATTTTGAAGAAGCCCACATTTATTTTAACTTATTTTTATTTTATATTTTACTTATATACATGAATTATTATTATTTTAATATTACTATACGCTTGAAACAACATTTAAATTAAACGCTTCTTTAAGGTACAACACTGTTTTGATTTCAGGATACAACCTCGCATATTTTAAGATAAAATATAAATTTAACGGACATAATATAATTAACATTTATACTACTATAAGTTGAAACCATTCACATCCAAAATACTATAAATACCGCAGTAGAGCGTAAGGATACTTCAATTAGCATTCTACTTCCAAAGCGTGAAAAACATTGTCCAGACTAATTTTTAGTACCGGATGTGCCATTTACGAATTGGAAATTTAGAAAAAACTAAAAAAGTTTAATTTTAACCAACATTAAATAAAACCAAAGGCGTTTTTATTTTAATTGTATGTACAATCTTCGTAATTAGATTGTTTTACAGGCGCCCAACCTTGTGGCTCCGAACGAATCCAAAGCCGACAAAACCCAACAGCAGGTTACCAAAGAGAGCGGAACCAGCAAATCGACTGAAGAAGGTAAAGCCTTAAATCCAACGGCCAACGTCAAAGCAGCAGAAGAAAAAGCCGATAAGCTAGCGGCTAACATGAAGGGTAAAGCCGTAAAATTAACGGCCTACGTAAAAGCAGCAGAAGATAAGGCCGATAAGCCAGCGGCCAACGTGAAAGGTAAAGTCGTAAAGCCAAAGGCCAACTTTAAATCAAAAATAGAAAAATATAAAGCCGACAGTGAAACGGCCACCGTTGACAACAAATCCGACGGCAAAGCCGACAATAAAGCGGCCAACGAAGTTAGTACATTAACTACGTCTGAAATAAATATCAGCAACGGATCAAGCAACATGGCAACATTTTCGGCAGAATAATTTCAGCAAATTTTAGCAGCTATGGGTAGCACCAACAGAGGTGGGTCATTTACCCAGCGCACAGCGCGTTATAAGGGACAGAGAGATTCCGCAGCGGTGGAAGAGTTTATGGCTGCTATAAGTGCCTATAAAGACATAGAAACAATTTCTGACACCGACGCAGTTAGAGGAATGCCCATCTGCTTGAAGACTACGCGGCGACGTGGTGGATTAGCATTAAAGATGCTGTGAATAGCTTCGAAGCAGCGAAAACGCTCATACGCAACACGTTTTCACTACCAGTACCTAATTGGCGTACTTTTGCCAATATTTTTGAAGCAAAAGAGCCGACAGACAGTATATATACAAGAAGAGAATGCTGTTTTCGCAGTTAAAAGTGTTGGTTACTGATGAAATCGAAATCAACATGATTTATGGGCTATTGAATATCAACAGTCGAGAACGTGTTCGCCGAGACAACGTAAAAACTTCATTTCTGTCGGCCGAGAAGCAGAAATGTTTTTAACAGAGGTTCGGCCAGCAACAAGCACTGAGGTTAAGCAAGAGACAACTGCACACAATCGTTGCTCTTTCTGTCGTGTTAAAGGCCACAGTGTGGAAAACTGTTTTAAAAAAAAGAAGACAGATAAACAACAAACCACTTCCGCAATTAAAAAACCAACATTCTCATGTTATGGATGCGGCGCTCCTGGGGTATATCGAGCTAATTGTCCTAACTCTAGCAATCATGCTAAGGACAGCCTTAGTACTAGTCTTTTAATACAATAGCAACAACTATTATAGGCCACGCCTTACCAAAAACACACATCGAAATTTTTGGCCTAGAAGGGAAGCTGTGTTTGATACAGGTGCTAAGACAAGTGTTGCTAGTCTTAATTTGAAGAAAATTCTTATTAAAAATGGTTGCGTCTTTCAAGAAGTCCGAGCTGAAGTCACCTTGGCCAATGGATCTACTACTATTGAAAAGGTGTTGCATACCATTTGTGATATGAATTTTGGCGGTCGAGTCCAGAAAATTCGCCTTGTCTACCTTCCAAATGCAGAAAAAAGTCATACCCTTCTTGGTTCAGACTTTTTGGAACAGGCAGATATCGTCTTGAACATGGTACAGAGATGCTGGTACTTTGAAGATTCAGCAAAGACCAGATTTATATTTACAAAGTCTTTAGAAGTTGGAGTTTTCAACTTGGATATTACCAGTGCAGAAGCTTCTCCATGTACCAAGGTTATGAAAGAGGTGTCAAAATTTGTGAGTTTTGTGGAAGAGAAAAAGGCGATTTCACCACTGTCAAATACTCATAAACCTTTAAATTACTACTCACCACATACCATCCAAAATATATCGCTGGCCCTAACTTGAGTTTTTACGATATTGAGTTTTTTCAAGTTCCAATACATTTCACAGAAATACTTCTCGTCACAAAATTTCAATGCAGTAGTATCGAAATAACGGTTTCACAAGTAGTTACATTTCAAATATTACATTGTGATAAGTACAGATTCTATTATGTTTTTACCTCCTTCTGTAAAATCACGATTATGCAAGTTAGGTCCTTTCTACATGAGACCAGCGATACTTAGGGATGCAATCCCCGTCGGAGAAAGAACTCCTAAAGAGGTTTCCAGATTATTTGGACCTCCCATTAAGATAAAAAAATCAGACAGAGAAGATTATTTCGCTGAAGTAGACATCCGCTTTTCTCATTAGACATCCGCTTTTTAAAAGATTCTGATGGTACTAGGCTCACCAGAGAAGAACGAACAGAATTGGATCAACTGCTGATTACCTATGAAGATGTCTTTAAAGAACCAACTGCAGCTACTCCTTTTGCGGTCCACAGAATACACACTAATGATCAGGAACCAGTTGCAATTCCTCTATATCGATTACCACCAACCAGGAAAACCGTTCTGAAATATGAGGTCACACGAATACTTAAACTAGGCGTCATTGTTGAGTGTCAGTCACCTTAGACTGCTCCCGTGGTTATTATACCAAAGAAGACTAGTTGAATTCGTTTGTGTATCAATTACCGTGAGCTAGATCGATGCCCATTACCAAGAGTGGACGAGATACTGCACGAGCCGAAGGCTACCAGCTTTATGTTCACGCTTGATCTTCAGTGTGGCTATTGGCTGATTGGTGTCTATCCAGATGATCAGGACAAAACTGCATTCGTCACACCATTTGGCATGTACAAGCTCACCAGAATTCCATTTGGGTTACGAAATGCCCCAGCTATATTCCAAAGGCTGATTGGTCAACTAAAAACTTCGTTAGGAGATACGATTCTTCTGGCCTATTTAGATGACATCATATCCTGCTCACCCACGTTTGAATAACATTTAAAAGACCTAAATTTAATATTTCAGCAACTGCAATATTTTGGTCTTAAAGCTAATTTGGAGAAGTGTCTATTCTGTTGCAGCAAAGTCAAATATTTGGGACATATACTCACTCCTCAGGATATATTGACAGATCCCGACAAAGTGTTAGCCAGCGAAATGTGAAGGAACTGCTTTCCTTCTTACAAGCATGTTATTGGTACCACCGTTTTATCCCGTCCCTTGCCGACGTGTCCAAACTATTATCAGCGCTATTCAAGAAGAATGCCGTATGGTGTTGGACCTCAGAACAACAAGAAGGCTTTGAAAAACTAAAAATGCTGCTAACATCGGCACCTACATTAAAACAAGCTGTGGATGGTCAGCCCTTCATACTAAAGACGGATGCTACTGGTTACGCTCTTGGGGCAGTTTTACTCTAGGGGGAGGGTGCAGATGAGCACCCCATCGAATATGCCAGTAGACTCCTGTCAAATGCAGAACAAAACTATTCGACTATAGAACGTGAAGCCCTTGCCATTGTAAGGGCTGTTCATTGTGGCTACATTGAAGGAGCCTCTGTGTAGCTTATTACAGACCACCAACCACTGAAATGACTGATGAATATTAGGCCTGCTCGATGGGCCCTTTGACTACAACCATTTGATATTGCAAGCGAGTATCAGCCTGGAAAAACCAACGTCATCGCTGACACTTTATCCAGGCAACCATGTGAAGAAAAGCATAAGGAAGCGAGCTTATGTGAAATCTGCTCTTTTTCTATTGAAATGTCTAAGCAGAATGCCAGCAAGATAGAAGAGTCAACAAAAAGATCCAAATCTTAAAAAAATTATGAATCCCAATATGGCATTGCTAGGACCATAAATAAAATCACCTTCAGATACTATTGGCCGGGAATTCGCAAAGACATTAAAAAGAACGTACGAGAATGTATTGAATGTTGGTCCACTACCTGCGTCTCCAAATGTTATCAGTGGATCTTCACCGTGGAAGATATTGCTAGTAGATGGGTTGAACTATTTCTACTAGAAGTCGCTACAGCAGAAGCTTGTGCCAAAACCCTGATAGATGAGATATTTTTACGATATGGGGTACCACGAAATATCATAACTGACAATGAAGTATAGCTTGTATCCGCCGTCATGAAAAGGTTTTCTTTTATCTAAATATACAACATATACTAACTCCCGTTTACCACCCCCAAGCAAACCCAGTTGAGCGCAAAAATCATGACATAAAGGCTCACTTAGCAATTTTAGTAGGTAACAATCATCAATAATGGGATGAAAAATTGCCATGAAGACTACAGTTTGCAAAAGTACCAAGTACACTGCTGCATATCTGACGTTCGGACGGGAACTCAGAACTTTGGATAATGTTCAACACGACCTCAAAGCAATCGTTCAGTCTGAGAACTTTGTTGCCGAAATCACCTCATATCTCCATACACTTATATAAGCAGCAAGATTACAACAAAAGCAACAGCAACGAACAGAGAAGAAATCAACATCCTTTAGTAATTGGATCAAAAGTTTTGGTAACTACGCATGTTTTAAGCAACTCTAACAAGGGACTTACATCTAAATTTATACCAAAACGAGATAGCCCTTACACCATAATAGAGAAAAAGGAAACAACATCCTATGTAATTGCTCATGAAGATAACCGGAAATTACTATTGCGAACATATCACGCATCAGCCCTAAAGCCTCTGGTGGACAACTCAAGTGAATCTCAACATCCAGTACGAATGTTACGTCGAATAGGATGACCTCGAAAAACTTAGCTGCTGCATCGCCGGGATGTCATCGGCTTCAGAGGGGGAGACTGAAGCAGCCCACATTTATTTTAACCTATTTTTATTTTATATTTTACTTATATACATGAATTCTCTTTATTTTAATATTACTATAAGTTTGAAAGAACATTTGAATATAACGCTTCTTTAAGGTATAACACTGTTTTGATTTCAGGATACAACCTTGCATATTTTAAGATAAAATTTGAATTTAACGGACTTATGTGTCAAGTACTTATTTTTGCAATTCTGTTTAATTATCATTTATACCACTATAAGTTGAAACCATTCACATCCAAAATTACTATAAATACCGCAGTGGTGCGTAAGGAAATTCCAATTAGCATTCTACTTCCAAAGCGTTAAGAACATTGTCCAAAATAATTTTTAGTACCGGTCGTGACATGTACGAAATGGAAATATAGAAACTAAAAAAGTTTTATTTTAACCAACATTAAATAAAACCAAAGGCGTTTTCATTTTAATTGTAAGTACAATCTTCGTTATAAGATTGTTTTAATTTTAATATTTTTATATGTATAAATTAAGTTTTTTACGGGTTTGTGCAAGGCGAATCAACTACACCATAGCAGCATAGCCGAATTCAGCATTTTTTGGCTTTTTTTTATTATAAATATATTATGTATATTATGTTTGTTTCTTTTTTGGTGAGTAAATGACTTCTTTAGGGCTGAGCCGATTTTAATGTGTTTATATTTTAAAATAGGGAGAAAACGGGGAAGATGTCATTTTTATGTGCTTCAATAAATTGTAACAAAATCGTATTTAATCGATTTTAATAAAATTCAAAATATAGATAAGTCCTCATCTATAAGGTCAAACATTATGTGTTTTCAGAGAGAGAAACTAGATGAAAGAAAAACGTACATTTACAACTGTGCCGATTCAAATATAATTTTAAGCAGATAAACTCGTATTTATTATTATCCATGCTTATTTAGGAGGAAGTGGGGAGAAAACGAACGAACGAATTTTATGGGTCTTAACCTACCTTAAAAAATCCGATTTAAAATATATTTGGAATAAAAATATGTGTGCAGATTCGAAATATCCAATAGGCAGAATTAAATCTGTATATAAGAAACTGTGTTTTTATTAATACCTGAAGCAAATATACTATTTTATAAAATCCTTTAATGTAAAAAATTACCAACTCTGAAAATATTTAAAATTCGTGATAATAAAATAGCTTATATCCCACTTACAGCACAAAGCCAGAAATATGAAATGATGCCAAGGTTGTAATATCAATAGCTTTCTCAGGTTTAGCCATCACTTTTTTAAATGGTGGTCGAACGGCGTGTTGGGTATTTAAAAATATAGAATAATTTTTTACATTTCTTTATCTAATTTAACCGAAATTCATTTTTATAAAATAGGATTACCCATTTTTGGTTGATTTCTGCTGTTCAAAAGAAACTGTTAAAGCAAAATGATTTAAGTACAATTAGATGCAAAATCTTTAATGCATAAAGCTAACGATTTAACGAATCCCAACTATAGTTTGCTATCTAAATCAAGAGCTACTTCTTTATTGAAATGTCGACATGTATGTATATCAATAGATAATTTTCATAATTTATTACACGAAATTAAAATTATTTAAAGGAGGTATATTTAAACAACTGCCTTTTCAAAACTATATAACTTAGATGGCAATTAAAACAATGTATTATTGTATCAAATAATAAAACATACAATACTTTGTAATCGAAGACTTTATTATCTGCGGTCAACAAATAGAACAAACTTTTTAGACATTATTAAATATTATTACCTACATTTATACAATACTTCATAACTAAAGTAAAGTCCTATCTTGAAATATTATTAAGGATAGTGACAGCAAATTGTGTTAATTAATAAATACTTTACAATAAGGTTATGCTGATATGCAGAATGAAGTTCATAAAAATAGCAAGGTGAAATAATTTTGATGAAGAACAAATACAGATTAATAAACAGAATTAAAAAATTGGAGTTTTCCTCAAAATGGACTCAGGCAACGCCGGCTACAGTAAGCTAGGTTAGGTTAGGCTTAGCCGGCAGCCATGGTGCCACAGCCCACTTGGGCGCATTTTAGTCCTTTTGTGTTAACTGCGACTATACAATAAGGTAGTAAATAATAAAATTAAGTGGACATTTCAGCCGCCGCCGATTCGTTTCTGTAAACGCTGCCGCTGCCGTAGATTTTTACACGCGCCGCCGCCGCCGATAAAAGAGCATCGGCTTGTTTCACTAAAGCTGTTACACAAATTCAATTTTTCTTAAATATACAAAGTATTCTACTAAAATACAAAGCTTTGATCCGCATTTTAATTTTATTGTCGATTATTGGAGCGCACAGTAAAGCAAAAGACGTATTATTTTCTTTTGTTTACCAAATTTTAGAGACAAATGCTAGCCAGTCGCGGAATTTCACAAATAATGTGAATGAATAATGCCATCTCAACTTCTTCCGTGCATAATCTGAAACAGTTCCCGGCAAACACATGAGGTAGGGGCACATAGAAACCGTCATAAGTTAAACTTTTACGTATTCAACGGACAAGTGAGTTAAAAAACATGTTATCTTATGAGCGTTGTTACAATCAATACCTGTCCGTCAACGCAAAGTACAAAAGTTGCTCAACTTTTAACTTTTTCGAATACTTTGATAGCTATCAATTACTTCTTCTTCTTTGTTTTCTTTTAAATCTTGATGTGTTTCAATTGTGTTCTGTAATTTTAATAAAATAATTTTGATGGCACAAAATAAAATACAAATTTAATTAAAATAACAAGTGAAAAAATACAAATTTATTTTAAAAGTGTATAAAAAGAGGGAGCAAACTTTGATTTAACATCCGTCAACAAAGTATATATTGTGCCAACCTCATCCGTCGTTACTTTGATTTTAGTTGAGTTTGTCAAAGTACAACGTTTGTCGGATTCTATGTGTCCCGGCCTAATCACATTTCTTGCTTTCCTTAGAGAGCATTAGCCTATTCTCTCTCATTGCACTAAAAGAAATTTATGTTTTTGTTTTTGTTGGTTGATTTCTTTTAATAAGACCTTTAATAAGAACTAAAAAATAAAAGAAAAACCACATTATTTAAAACATAAAAAAATTAATTCCGTAAGTGAATATGTAACTACTTCTACATAAATTTATTTAAAGCAAAGCATTACTAAAAAATTTAATAAAAATAAAAGTTAGCAGATAAAAAAAATAAATTCACTTTAAAAATTTTTTAACTTAGACATCTATTTGTTGAGTAAGAAACAAAAGAATACTTAGTTTATATAAATAAATAAAATAATTAAATAATAAATTTGTATATTAATTACATATTATTACAACATTGTATAACACCATCCATATTAAAAGTATATGGGCAACATTTTATACGAGGAAGTTTTTCGAGATGTTCATTTCATCATTTAGGCAATTTCTGATTTTACTTTTAACTATTTTTAATAAAGAAAATGCAGATTCGCAAATTGAAGTTGACCCAAACATTGAATAGAGCTTAAAATTTCATTTTTTGTTTTTGGATAAATTTCTTCGTTAATATTTTTCCAGAACTCTATGCCCTTTGCGAATGTATAGTTAAATCATTTCACATTTTCATAAGTTCTTCCTTAATTTCTGCATCCTTATTTTTCATTTGACATGATAATCGTGTAGGTCAACTCACTTTTGAATTTTAACATAATCTTGAAAATGAGTGCTTTAGTTTTTTAGTAAGTTTTCTAGCACATTAACATATTCATTAATTTTACTTTTGAAAGACTCATTAAAAATAATTATTATTTTTTAATTGAATTATTAATACTTTGATCTTTTGTATAAATTGCTTAATTACTAAAAATAAATCAAAAATATTTTTATTTCTACCTTGAAGGTACTAAATTCAGTAGTATCCGTCAAAAATACAAAGACTAGCAAAAATATTTTGTCTCTTAAATAAATAAGCAGTTCGCTTGTATCTGTTGAATGATTTTTCTCAAAATATAAAACAACCTCTTCGCGAAGGTTAAACACACTTTCAAGACAACAGTCTTTATTAAGCCATCTTACTTCAGTGTTCATCAATAACTCGCCGAATTCAGCACGAAATGCTTCAAGAAAGCTTTTAAATTTTCGGTGGTTCAAAGCATTATGGTCACCACGATTATTGATTATTTTTGGGGCAATTTGCATAGTGAGCATCAAATTTAAATTTTTTGTTAATAAAGCCTGTTGATAAATTATGCAATGAAATACGTAAATATCTAAATTGTTATGAAACCGTGTTTCTTACCTACCATAACATTGGCACCATCGGTACATACAGAACAAAACTTATTCTTATCTGCAAAAGAAAACACCTCTTCAATTATAACATCATAAATGATGCTATCTTTGAGATTACCATGCAGAGTAACCATCGCTAGCATTTTGTGGATTTTAAGGTTCTTAGCGATGGTTTTTATACAGGTAATTAGCTGGCTTTTATCATTAACATCTATGCACTCATCTATGCAAATTGAAAAATATTTGCAATTATGATCTTTAGTTTTATATTTGAGTAAATAAATTTACTTATACTTAAGCATGTTAATTCCTTTCTAAATAAAATTTTTGTGCGCGTGCCAACACTCATTGACATATCAAACATTCAGGTTTTCCGAAAAAATTTTCGGCAAATAAAAGCTCACTTTCCCATTCTATGCTAAACATTTCTCTTAGTGAATTTTGACGAAGAATTGCGTTTACAACCTTACCATACGATTGCTCATGCAAGACTAAATGATTCTATTTGTTTCTCTGCTATATGTGGTGGGAAAAAAATTTCACGTGTGTGCCAGTTTGCCGGGCTCTGATCTAAAAGCATCATCTTCGATTTTCATCTAAGAGAGATGAGAGGCCCAGCATAAAGCAGTTTTCCAGCTTAAGGTATATCGATTATTTAAATATTAGCCCATTCCCCTCTTGCGAAATATTTTTGTCCATCTCTTCCAAGTTCCTCTCTTCTCTCATAAAAACCAGAGTTACTTTGGAGGTTAACCTCTCTACCCTTTTTCGAGGATTCCTTGCCCATCAATATCGGATTTTCACAGCTATGAAAGTAAAATAAAATTACCAGTTAAGGAGAAAAGAGGTCTTGTGGTGCCACAACAATTAAATTTAAACCTAGTAGTTTTATTATTATTGAAAATTTTTATTTGTCAATTTTGAAAAATTATATATGAAGAATTTAATTTACGGTAGCCCCTCGAATAGAAAACAATAAGATATATTACCTTTTATCAATATACATATATATTGCCTTTTAATTCGAAGATTCATACGGCATAATTGGTGACCCCGAAAATATTGACACGTACACCCAGAAGATCAAGAAGTGTTGAATAGAATCCCCGTCGCGAAATTGTCAAGAAAACTTACAAAATGTTCAGCAGAAACATCAAAGAGAGATTGGAACATCGTCTGTACATAAATTACTACCATTTTGGACAAACAACCCAAAGCTGTGGTTTATTTAAATAGAGTTAGTTTTTGCTATAGCAGGAATAACAAGAGATAAAACTAAATTTCAATACATTGTCGCCAATAGGGATCCACAAATAAGTGAGTACATCAGCCATATTTTAATCCACCAGGGAATATTACGCAATATGCTGCAGTTAAGCGAACTCTTTAAGGTGCATTTGGCGAATCCGATGAATCAAGGATTCGCAAGCTTCTGCACGGACAATCAGTGGGTGATACCAAACCAACTCAGTTTCTTCAAAAGCTCAAGAACCTTGCGTTAGGACATATTGGTAACTCAGTTTTAAAAAGGATTTTTTTAGAACAAATGTCAGATCAAATTAAAACAATTTTAGCGGTAATTATCATTCTTCTCTCGTAAGCTTTCAACTTCTGAAAAAAACTACAGCACTTATGACAGAGAACTATTAGCGACAAATGCAAGCGTCAAGCATTTTAGATTCATGCTAGAGGGACGAAACTTTGTGATATATACAGATCACAAGCCGCTTACATATGCTTTTAGATAGAAACCGGAACGCGCAAGTCCAAGTCAAATCCGGCAGCTTGATTTCATTTCTCAGTTCACAACGGACATACGATACGTATCTGGTTCTAAAAATGTAGTAGCAGAGTTTTTGTCAAGAACCAGTGAGATTGAATCAAAAAATGTAGTAGCAGAGTTTTTGTCAAGAACCAGTGAGATTGAATCAATTAATTGCAACAGCATGGCCGTTGCGCTAAGTAAGGACGAGGAGCTAGAAAAATTCCTTATTGATCCTGCAATTACTAAATTAAATCTCAAATTGTTTAAAATTCCAGGGTCAAGTAAAAGTATTTACTGTGACGTCTCCCAATAAAAGTCTCGTCCCTATGTATGTAAGGATCAACGATTTCATAGTTTAAGTCATCCAAGGGTTCGTGCCACCCGTAAAATTATTACTGATCGTTTTGTTTGGCCGTCAATGTAAATCGTGCCAAAAAACGAAACTTTCGAGGCACGTGAAGTCACAGATAGCAGTTTTTCCCAATTGTTTCCGAGCGTTTTTCTGAAGTTCATGTTGACTTAGTGGGGCCTTTTCCCCAAAGTCATGGAAAGATTTACCTCCTCACCTGCATAGACAGATTAACCCGTTGGACTGAAGCGGTTCCACTAGCAAATATTTTAGCACAAACCGTTTGTGATGTATTTTATAACTTTTGGATTTCTAGATACGGATGTCCTAATAAAATAGTTACTGATCGTGAACGACAATTTACATCAAGTGTTTTTAATAAATTGGCACAATTAATTGGTGCTCAGCATATAAAAGCGACTTCGTATCATCCTCAAACGGTCTAGTTGAAATAATGCATCGTACATTAAAAGCGGCGATAACATGTCATAATAGTCATTCGTGGACAAAAATTCTTCCTACATTTCTTCTCGGAATCAGAACAGCACACAAAGAAGTTTTCGGAGCTTCAACGGCTGAATTTTTGTATGGCGAAAATTTAAGGTTGCCTGGTCAATTTTTTACTGACATAAATAACAAGCAATCTGAATCTAGTTTTTTAGTTCAACTGAAATCAGTCGTGAAAAATTTTCACCCGGTAGCTACTTTTCATCACTGCTCTCAAAAACCTTTCAAGTATGTCGATTTATCAACAACTTCACAAGTATGGGTACGTAATGATGGAATATTAAAGCCACAGGCTAACAAATATAGTGGACCATACGAGGTTATCGAAAGAAATGAAAAATACTTTACAATCAAAAAAGGAAAAAACACTGATAAGGTTTCGATTGACAGATTAAAACCTGCATTTATTGATAAAGTATTTCCTTGACTAAAAGAGAAAAGCAAAGTTCCAAAAACAGTAAAATTTTCATTAGAAGGAGGGTAATGTGGTGCCACAACAATTAAATTTAAATCTAGTAGTTTTAATATTATTGAACATTTTTATTTGTCAATTTTGAAAAATTATAAATAAAGAATGTAATTTACCCTAGCCTCTCGAATAGAAAACAATAAAATATATTACCTTTTATCAATCTACATATATATATATATATATATATATTGCCTTTTAATTCAAAGATTAATACGGCATAGTCCAGATATGCAGGTAATATTCTTTTGCAAATGGGTTTCGGCAATTAGAAAAAAAAATTAATCTTTAAAGTTTAATTATAATTTGACAAATATTACTATTTTTGCTTTTTTTCTCTCAACGACAAAGGTCGAAATTCAACGTGTTGAAGCTGAGGATGGTTAGAATGAAAGATGATGAAACAGAACGTAAAAGACATTGTTGGTACCAAGAAATCGTATTAACCAAATCGGAACCGACTGCATCTAAACAAACAACTTAGGTAAAAACAAAATAGGATCATACAACCGAAACGCAGGTGCATGAAGTGGACAGGTACCACATATAAACGCTTTCTAGCGTTGCAGTCAATAGATGGAGTGCATAAATAAAATGGATCAGCTAGTGGATTCTTGTCGTTCGCCAATTAGGCAGTAAAAGTGATGGTAGTTAATAAGAAATTTACTTGATGCATCGCTTGTACATGGATGTCTACTTAAGCAAAAACTTCAGATAAATGATCTATACTTTTCCAGTGTGATACATTTCCGATGAAATATGGACACACATTCCCTAAAAGATTCTAAGTTGTCTAGAATAAACACTGATGAGCAAATTGCGGTAGGGCATTTGGGTGGGCCCTCCGATTGTTTATAATGATTTTCTGTTTGTTTATGACCAATTAACTTTTTCATTGTGAAGAGTATATTCTGGGCTATTTTTTGTGAGATTTTTTATTGATGCAAAAAAAAAAAAGAACTTATTTGATCTTTTTCCCAACGTTTCTTCAGCTTTTTTCCGAATTTTTCAGGGGAGGTTTTTTATTATTAGTTATTCTAACGACAAATTACAAGAAATTTTTGAGATTTAAAATTATGATCTTAATCTTTATGATTTTCACCCGGTAGCTACTTTTCATCACTGCTCTCAAAAACCTTTCAAGTATGTCGATTTATCAACAACTTCACAAGTATGGGTACGTAATGATGGAATATTAAAGCCACAGGCTAACAAATATAGTGGACCATACGAGGTTATCGAAAGAAATGAAAAATACTTTACAATCAAAAAAGGAAAAAACACTGATAAGGTTTCGATTGACAGATTAAAACCTGCATTTATTGATAAAGTATTTCCTTGACTAAAAGAGAAAAGCAAAGTTCCAAAAACAGTAAAATTTTCATTAGAAGGAGGGTAATGTGGTGCCACAACAATTAAATTTAAATCTAGTAGTTTTAATATTATTGAACATTTTTATTTGTCAATTTTGAAAAATTATAAATAAAGAATGTAATTTACCCTAGCCTCTCGAATAGAAAACAATAAAATATATTACCTTTTATCAATCTACATATATATATATATATATATATATTGCCTTTTAATTCAAAGATTAATACGGCATAGTCCAGATATGCAGGTAATATTCTTTTGCAAATGGGTTTCGGCAATTAGAAAAAAAAATTAATCTTTAAAGTTTAATTATAATTTGACAAATATTACTATTTTTGCTTTTTTTCTCTCAACGACAAAGGTCGAAATTCAACGTGTTGAAGCTGAGGATGGTTAGAATGAAAGATGATGAAACAGAACGTAAAAGACATTGTTGGTACCAAGAAATCGTATTAACCAAATCGGAACCGACTGCATCTAAACAAACAACTTAGGTAAAAACAAAATAGGATCATACAACCGAAACGCAGGTGCATGAAGTGGACAGGTACCACATATAAACGCTTTCTAGCGTTGCAGTCAATAGATGGAGTGCATAAATAAAATGGATCAGCTAGTGGATTCTTGTCGTTCGCCAATTAGGCAGTAAAAGTGATGGTAGTTAATAAGAAATTTACTTGATGCATCGCTTGTACATGGATGTCTACTTAAGCAAAAACTTCAGATAAATGATCTATACTTTTCCAGTGTGATACATTTCCGATGAAATATGGACACACATTCCCTAAAAGATTCTAAGTTGTCTAGAATAAACACTGATGAGCAAATTGCGGTAGGGCATTTGGGTGGGCCCTCCGATTGTTTATAATGATTTTCTGTTTGTTTATGACCAATTAACTTTTTCATTGTGAAGAGTATATTCTGGGCTATTTTTTGTGAGATTTTTTATTGATGCAAAAAAAAAAAAGAACTTATTTGATCTTTTTCCCAACGTTTCTTCAGCTTTTTTCCGAATTTTTCAGGGGAGGTTTTTTATTATTAGTTATTCTAACGACAAATTACAAGAAATTTTTGAGATTTAAAATTATGATCTTAATCTTTATGATTTTGCTCACGATTTGATTTTCATTTATATCATTTAATAAATAAATAAATAATGTAGTTTTATTTTTAAATGATATTGTATAATAAAAAAAATATAAATAATAGACAACACGATACATTAAAATATTTCAAAATAGTCATCGAGAAATATCACAGGCAAAGATTTTTTTAAATAGCACAAATATCACAAATCTTTATTTTGAAAATAATGCCAGGGAATATTGAAGTATGGTTTTGTCTTTGTCTTCTTTAGTGTTTATTGATTTCCTTAAACGTTGTTGTATTATCAAATTTTCGAGATTATATCTTTTGTTTTCTTTTTTCTCCCTGTTGTTTCCTTTTTTTTTATTATCCGCTTTATTCTCTAAAATTCTTGTTTCAAGCATTCTTTTTGTTGTTCCAACGTATACTTAACGACTTTATTTGCTCTTTTCTTCTCTTAAATAAAATATCAAAAATTTCTTGCAATTTGTCGTTAGAATAACTAATAATAAAAAACCTCCCCTGAAGAAGTCAGAAAAAAACTGATGAAACGTTGGGAAAAAGATAAAATATGTTTCTTATTTGCATCAATAAAAAATCTGTCCAATAAATAGCTCTAAATATACTCTTCACAATAAAAAAGGTAATTGCTTATAAACAAAAAGAAAATCATTAAAAATATTATTTATTTGCAGAAGGAAGACAGCAACGATTGCTACCGGAGTTACGCCTGTTTTGTTTTAAATCGACAAGTATTTGATTTTAACAAGTTGTACATTAAAAGCAAACAAAAAAAATGTGCAACTAAGTAATAATAAGTTTTCGCCCTAGTTTCGCTTCAGTCGTGTTGTTAGTTTTAAGGAATGACTACAGACTGAAGAATATTTTTTCTAATTTAAAAATGAATGCTGACAACTTCAACTGAAGTATCTGCATAACATATTTTGGCAGCAATTGCAACAGCGATGAGACACGTCGTGTGTTTTGTGAAATAAACTGTACAAAAAATAATGTCTAAAAGGTTGTTCCATAAAAGTTGCTACACAATCTATATGATCCATGTGCGCCAGTATTAAAAACATACAAAGAATTGTGTGATATAATGATGACACACTAGATACAGTCCGTGATAGTGTTAAGTGAAAGAAAAAAATTTCCATTACTATACATTCCGGAAAAGACCGTCGTAACCGGCTGTTTATTTGGTACCTTTGGCGAGCGCTTACGATGTGAGAACATCATTCTCCAGCCACTGGAGAGATAGTGTTAGGTTTTAGTTATATAAAAAATGGTGGGTTCAGGCAATTTTGTTTGTTAGGATAGTGTCTATTGAAATGGTAATATGCAGGTAAATTGCTTGATATCTGTCATGAAGGTATATAGTTTTAATATTACCCTCTTTTATTACTGAATAGGAAGTGTGACCACCTGTGAGTGTTTTTCGTTTGTGGGTGTGTTTTAATAATTTTAGTGGTGTAAAAATTGTGTCAGAGTTTGTATTTACCTGTTCGTTCGTTATCCTATGCATGTATGGTTGCAGGTGCAAGTTAGTCTGTATACTCCATTGGAAGTAAGTTTATCGGTTGTTTTTGTTGATGTTTTGAGATTGCTTCGTAAAGTGTTGCTCGTTTTTGGTGCAGAACGTAAACCTTTTTTCTGAAAAAGTTGGTTAATCTATATATTTTTGGTCCTATGTAGAGTAAAAATATGTCGTCATGTTGTGTAGATTGTTTGATTTATTTGTTTTCTTTTTCTTGTATTTTGTGTTTATTGTCTGAGTTGTATGTTGATAGTAGTGTGCTTAAAAAAATTATTTTAGCTAAAATGTAAATTGCTTCGTGATCTGGAGCAAGTAGGACTCTCTTAAGTCGGGGAATAACGGTTTGAGAAACTGTGGATAGTTGTGTCTTTCGTAGTTGGTTTTCTACATATGTCAACATTTTAAGGAGTCAATTCCTTGTGTTATTGTTATGTCAAGATAGCGTTAAGTTCCGTCCTGCTCTTTTTCGTTTTGTACGTAATTTTGTTAGGTGTTGTATATAAATCCGTAAGAACTTGTTCGGCGTTGTGAGTTTTTGGGATGCATACTCGTACTATGTTGTTTATGTTTTTGTAATAAAGAATTATTATACGTTTTTAGTGTTTTAACGTGTAGTTGCTTAAAGTGTTAAATAAAAAGCAGATGTCGGGTTTCGGGTAATTTACAAAAGTTATTGTTTAATCTTAATTAGTTTTGTTTTAACACTAAGTCTCCAACACTTATTAAAACGCGGCTTGAAAGTGATGTTCGTACCAAATAAACAGCCAGTGACGACGGTCTCCACTGAAAGGTATGTCCATAGTATGATATTAAATGACAGAACAAATCCGATTAACTTAATACGAAAACAAATTAATTTATTCGAATTATGAGAGCGAAGAAGAATTTGTAGGTCTTAGTTTGCTCGAGTCAAGCAACTTGCCTTAAATTAGTCTTGTCGTTTATCTAAATTCTTTATTTTAACTTTTAGCAGACCATGGGCGCTTGTACTGTTAACTTCTTTTTACGCGTTTAGTATTGTGTCAAAACCTTTTTCTGATTTTTTCTTGTAATATATGTTCCGTGGTCTTTTTCTGCATTTTCTGTACATGCCTTTTTGTTTTCATATTTTAAAAGAGCACTCACATTTCAGAAGTTCTTTTACACTATTTAGTTTACAATATTTCATTTTATTTAAAACCTTAAAACTGACAAGAAATTCTAAGAGAATATAATGCGATGATAACTATATTTTCGATTATAGTGTAAAAGGGGTAATAACAAAGAAGTCATTAACAATAAAGTAATGAGTGCAGTAGCAAATGTTTTATTTGCAGTAATAATTATATCAAAAAGAAAAGCAATCATAATTTCATTGTGGATGGCGCAAATTCAAAAACTACAAATACAATTTCTGTGGCGCAAAAATTGGGCATTTGGCTAATGTTTGTTATCCAGAAACATAGAAATCTGTAAACCATATAATGTGGATATGATATGTGTTTTGGAAATTTCTATTTATAGTGTTACCGTTGGAAAATCCTCTAAGCTATACTAACTTCCAGTAAACTACGATTTGGAATAGACATAAGAATGGCTTGTGATAGAGGTTACAGGGAGCATCTGTTTCACTATTTCGTAGAAAAATTCATAGTGGTAAGCCACTACAACAATGTCATGTTCCGTATATTTTAGCAATTGAATCAAAATACAGGGTGAGCTAGATGAAATTTTATGATATCCTGGTATTCGTAGAAGAGTTAAAATTGTTGTCTCTGATTTAAACAACGTCGTTCCTCTTTTGAACATTAAAATCTTAATTGGCTCAAGTAACTTCTGTTATTAATGACTATTTTTCAATAATTATTCTAGAAATTAAAAGAGATTTTTCTTTGCTTTGAAATTATAGCTTTTGGTTAGTCATACAGCTTTCAGCCCTCGCCAAGTTCCGTTTACGTTGAAAAGAATGAGTTGCGTTAGTTAACAAAAAAGCTGTGTCTGAACTAATTGATAGCTCAGATTGTGGTACACCATTGATGCCAATACCTTTACCGAACGATGACTTCTGTCTTTGTAGACTCAAGATACATAAATAAATGTTCAACATATCTTAAGTACCAACTTTCTCCTATTGACGAAACCTTTTCTTCCCTGGATAGTGGTGAACGTGTAACAAAGCTTGATTTATCAATAGCAACTTTTATTATTATTACTTTATTTATTTGATGTTCCGTACACAAGACTTAGAGTCTCATATTGCAGTACAGAATTGAGTTTAATTACAAAAATTACATAAATTGTAAAATATACTATAATATAAACATACTAAATGTCAAGTTAAAAACATAAAACTTTCATTTAAATAATTTAAACAATTAAAGTAATAATTAATAATTAATATAATAAACCAAAAATTTTATACATTTTCCTCATTGGAATAAGCTCATAATTTTATTTTTGAACTAAAGTTCATTACCTATAACTTGAGAGTCATATGGAAGATTATTCCAAAGACGGGTGGCGTATAAAAAGTATTGCCGTTCGGATATCAAACCCTAATGTCTAAACAGAATCAATCTTTTCCCCCAATTTGATCTTGAAAATGTCAATCGCTCATATAAATGCTATGGTTGTTGAGTGTAAATAAACTTATGTAGGAATAGTAAAACTCTAGTTTTAAGGAGGCTATCAAAACTCATGCCATACAATTTTATTGAAAACGCTGAAACTTTATCAAATCATTTCAAACCGTAAACATAACGAGCGATATGATTAAAAACGACGTTAAATTTTCTTTTACTATGTGTGTCACAACTAGCAAAAATTTCGCACCCATGTAAGAGAATAAGTATTGATTAATCTTTTGTATATTGGAGTGAGAACTGCGTTTGCCAGAGTGTTCTCAACATATAATTAGTACGATCACAAGCATAATTAATATGGTCAGACCTGGTGAGAATATTGTTGAAATATACTCCAAGATCCTTCGCAAAGTCAACTATTTCAATTGGTTGACACAAACTATGAGTGTTGAACGCTTTCTAATTACAATGCATTTTAATTTTCGTGGAGTTACACTAAGATCCTATATCGAAGCCCATACAAATATTCGATATAATTAACGATTCAGATTGTCTACGTAAATAAATAAATCAATGGAAGTCACCTTACAACTGACATGAAGTCGGACATCATCCGCATAAATCCTAGATTTGCATAGCTCAAGTGTATCTGGAAGATCATTTTAAGAAACTGAGAATAGAAGAGGTCCAAGAATCGATCCTTGTGCTATATCCCGATCTACCAGGAGAGAGTTGGATTTGACATTTGATGACTGAGACCTACATCCAAGATAGGTCAAAATTAAGTACCTGGCAGTTAAGGAGAAATTGAACATTCTCCTTAATTTGAAGCATAAAATGCTGTCGTCGACAGTATCGAACGCTTTTGCATAATCTAAAAGTACTAGAAAAGTGACATTGTTACTATCAATATCTTTTCTGAATTCCTCAGCAACATCTATTAGGGCAGTTTTGCATCTATGTTTTTTACGAAAACCGGATTGTCGGTCAGTTAATAAATTATTATTATCTAAGAATGTAATTATTTGGTTATGTATAAGCCTTTTAAAAAACTAAAATCGCATTTGGACGGTATTTAGATTTCGTTTTAGGATTAGGAATTATTTTAGCAATTTTCCATCTGGTAGGATATAAATTGAAGGTAAGAATATTATTAAAAATTAATGTTATAAAAGGAAATAGGCTTGGAAGAAGAATTATTAAAATTCTTGGATGGATTCATGAGGAATATCATGGTAGTAGTTACAGTCAGCATCGACCATGGGTATGTTCAGGAAATTCTCATTAACTGACTGACTGGTGACTGTACCAATACCAATTTCACGGATATTTTGCTTAGAACCTAAGGCAAAGTTCTCTTTGGCAGAATAAAAAATTTGATTTAGCCTTTTTAATCATTCTGTTCACTTCTCTTCTGGCAATACGATATTCTTCAAAGGTATTTTATGGAACAGTAAGTTTAAAAAAATTAGATTCAAGAAAATAATATTAGTCATCAACTGATGTCATATATTGCAAAATATTCCAATTTATCTTAATGAATTCATGTTCGAGAATTTAATAGTCTAGGTGTTTGATGTCACGATATGTTATCAATTGCTAAGGTACCTGTAGTCTAAAATCTTATGCTATGAACATAAGATCATGTCAGGAAAAACAAGAAGCAGAGAGTTGATCATAAGGTAAAACGTCAGATAGATTACTGAGAAAAAGCACATCAAGTAAAATGTTATTTGATGATGTAAAATATGTAGGGGTGTTAATATTTGGCGTATAAAGTCTAAGAGATATCATATTATTAGAAAGAGTACAATCAGATAAAGGTTAGAATTAAAATCACCTGCTATAATAATGTAATCATAGGAAGCTGTAAGTGTTTCAAGCTTTTTCAAAAAATGTTTGGTACATATTCTGCTATAAGGCTTATAAACGCTACCCACAAGTAATTTACCTCCCTCACTAAATACTTCAACAAATAGAATATCAACCAGATTAACTTGAATATCATCACTTTTGTTTTCATTATCAACAATCTCATCAGCATTCGCAAGGTCGAAGCAACATACAACATTAAACTTTTTACCCTTCCTAAGGTACACAGAAACACCACCAGCGTATTTTTCCCTGTCAACTCTGCAAAGATTATAACCACTCAGACAGACAGATAAATCCGTGATATCTTGATGAAACCACGTTTCCGATACGCAAATGAAATCAATACCAGAATTTTCAAATATGTATCTGAATTCATCTATTTTATTTCTTAGGCTTTGTGCGTTTATGTGATATATTTTGAAACCATTTCGCTAAATGCATAAGATTTTTATCTATTAGCACTGCTGTCTCTAGAATCAGCTCCATTATTATTGAAATTTCTTAAAACCATAAGTAATCATTAAAGAAAAACTAATACACCAAAAGTAAAAAAAGGAAAAAGGAAAGAGTAATAACCTTGACGAAGCTATGATTGAATTAACATCGTAAAAAACATTTCAAGAATAATAATGTATAATAAAAAGTTATCATTGGCTTTGACTTTTATATAGACTTAACCAAGTAAAGTAAAAGCACTGTATATAAGTTTCCTTTTCCATAAGCGTAAATTTTCATAAACATAATATTTGGCATTTGAAGTAATTTTATTTCTAAGATTATAAAAAATTTTCATTTATGAACAATTTATTTTCGATAAAAAGACAGACGCCGTCTATTTTTTATACAACCTTTGCCAAAGAACTTCAGAAAAATTTAACCCGTCCGGTGATTATACTGAACAAACTGTTTGTTGGTTAAAGGCAAAAAACAAAATGAATTTTATTATGCAAATGATGCTGCTTATATATTTCTAAAGATTATTTGCATATAAGAGTAGTCAATTTTAAACATAAACATAGTTGCTAAGAATCGTGCTAACAGAGTTGTATTTGAATAAAATCCGTTAATTTCAAAAAGTACGTAAATTTAAAATTAAATAATAAAATAAGAAATATTTGATATAATTCATTAAGTTGAAATTAATTAGAATAGTATGCTGCTGTAGTCTCCCCCTTTGATGCTGAAAACGTCCCGATGACGCGTCAACAACCCTTCTTTTCTTAAGCGAACTCTTCTTTTCATCTTTCTGATTGGTTGTTTGGATTGATGTGGTATTCGGCAAATTTGAGTCCTCTTCATGGGCTTTTATATAAGAGGTGGTTTTCCTCTTAGCTACTATTTTATAAGGACCATCTCGCTTTGGAAAAAATTTTAAAGTAATACCTTTACCGGCATTACTTAAAAAATGTGAAGTTACTAACACATTTGGTTACGTCTATTTTTGTTGCTATTTTCTTTATTATGGTCCTTTTGTTTGTTAACGTTTTCTTGAACGTCTTTGAAAACATTTACCAGATTTTGTAGGTATGGTGTTATTTCTGGTACAAAATTTTTAGATTGAATTATGTATTTTAAGTCGTGTTATACAGCATCAAGAGTTCGTAGCTCTCCGCCAAAAGTTAAGAAGGCTGCTGTGTATTTTGTGCTTTGACATAGTGTTGTATTCATTGCAAACCGAATACTTTGTCGCTTTTTTGTCCCAGGAGTGGTGATCATTTCCGACTAGAATCGCCAGTTGAGCCTTTAAATCTCGATTTCTTCGCTGTACTGGGTTAGCTTCTAGGTGGCAAACAGGAGTCAGTATATGTTCAATGTTCAGATAATATACTACCTTTTGCAATATAGATGAGACAAACTGAACCCCGTTGTCACTGATAATTTTTCGAGGCACTCCGTACCTTAAAAATATTTCACCGATCAACGTTTTTGCACAGAGCTTAGCTGAAGCAACTTCTAGGGGAAATAGTTCAACCGATCTACTGACAATGTCTTCTACTATAAGAATTCATTGGAACCCTTTTGAAGTAATAGGCAATGGACCAAAGAGATCGATTGCAACTACCTTAAATCTTTGATTAGATGAAACCGTTTGATAGAGTCTTGCTGACTTTAAGTTTGAGGCCTTGTATCTTTGACATTCTAAACATTGTTTGACGTGATTTTCAATATCTTTCCGGATTCCAGGTCAGTAGTATCGAGAAGTAATTTTCCGCATAGTTCTTTCAAGGCACTTGATAAAAGTCTGCTAGCATACTCAATTAGATGTTCATCAGGTCTCTCCCCTGGAGTAAAACTAACCCCAAAGCATAACCACTAGCATCCGTTTTAAGAAAAAAAAAGGTTCACCATCAGATGCTTGCATTAATATTTGAGCTGACGTCAGTAAGTTTTTTAAATGCTGAAACGATTCTTGTTATTTCGGCCCCAAACGCCATACTGTACTCTATTTTAGTAATGACGATAAGGGCTTAGATACCTCGGCAAAGGATGGTATAAGTCGGCGATACCAAGAACACGTTTGTAAAAAGGCTAGCAATTCCTTAATATTTCTTGGATCTTTACATTTTTCGGGATCTGACTTTATCCCCTGTGGAGTAAGAACATGGCCTAAATTTTTTACTTCATTGCATGCAAAACGACATTTTTCTGGATTTACTTTAATACCAAATTCTTTAAGCTGCTGAAAAATATTTTTTAAATCACATAGATGTTGCTCAAAACTAGGCGAATAGTAAAAAATGTCGTCTGAGTATGCCAACACGATGGCTTCACCTAGAGACGCTTTCAACCGATCTATTAACCTCTGAAATGTGGCAGGAGCGTTTCGTAATCCAAAATGCATGCGTGTAAACTTATACATAACAAATGGTGTAACAAAAGCTGTCTTGTCCTGATCAGACGGCTGAACTCCTATCTGCCAATAACCACTTTGCAAATCAATTGTTGACATGTATTTTGTTACTTTGACCGCATGAAGAATGGGCAACGGCAATGCGTACCGATCAGCTTCGATGATGGCATTTAGCTACAGATCCGAATTCCACCAGTGTTCTTACGGACAATAACTACAGGAGCAGCCCATGGGGATTGACATTCTAAAATTACTCCTTGTTCGAGCATCTTACTTATTTCAGATTTAAGGACCGTTTTCATAGATAAGTATAATCGTTAGGGAGAAATAGAAATTGGGTCATGGTCTTCTGTATGAATTCTATGAACAACATACAGTGTAGCACTCGAAGACTCTTCAAATATCATTTTGTTCTCAACTAGAACATTGTTTAGTTCTTCTCTTTGATCACTAGTTAGCCCACTACCGTCAGACTCTTTTCAAATTGTGGGATCTATTGAAAAGAGTGGAGTAAAACAACCATTCAATTTCTCAGGTTGAATTTTCCTAGACTTGGCTGGAGAAACATATACGCTGAATGAGTTGTTAGTTTTTGTTGGTGTACCTGCTGAGCTCCTAAGCATAGGCCTTATAAAATGATGAGAACTTGCCACTGGTGACAAAAGAAGTCCATTAAGCAACTGTTCTTCAGACACATGTCTACTTGATTGAAATTTTTCAGCAAGTAATTTCTGTATTTCTTGTGGAGGGTCATTATTACTGACAAATGAGGGAGTTTTTGGCAACGGTAATATATATTCTACGTTCTCGGTGTTCTGGGTAGAGGAAACAAAAGTTTCTTCTTTTCAACGAATTTAATAAATGGTGACATTGTTGGATATATTCATCTTCACTCTGTTAATTATTTTTATAGAAATAATACTTTGAGTATACACACTTTGCTTTACAAAAAAAAAAAAAAATAATCATTTAGGCATTGTATATTTATTCAATATTAACAAATAAATTTTTCTTTGAGTTCTTCCTTGTCTGTTAAATTAAGCGGTTGTTTCTTTTTTTTTTTTTTTTTTTTTTGATTTGACACAATAATAGTTATAATACAGTTTTATTATAAATTGCAAATCTGAAATTTAAAATACGTACCGAGTTATCGTTTTAATTCCCTTGCGCTCTGTTATTTAATTAAATTTCTTAATTGGCAATAATGGAGGCGGACTTTGCAAGAATTGAGAAACTGGAAAGGGGTGTGTTGGCTTCGAGAAGCAAAGTTAAATGAAACGCAACTTTTAAGAGCGACAAATAGAACAATCTTTATTTTATTTAGAACCACAACTTCATTTATTTTAGAACACAATTTAGATTTTATTATTTTTAATTTTTATTCCGTATTTGTACGCTTTAAAATAATTTGTGTTTCATTCGCCCGTTTCTCTTATTAAAAAAGCCCTGAATAATGGAAGAAATTCTTTATAAAGCAAATATAAATAATTTTAAAAACCGCTATTAAGCAATTGGGCAACGAGAAAGAGGAGCAAAGCAAGCATACATACATGTAAATATGTACAAATATATATTATTCATATTTGTGTGTATGTTTGCTTTGAGTGAGTAAAGATTTTTTAAAAGTATTAGGGTGGCGGCGGTAACATTCCCCCCTTCATAAGCGAATTGTGGGGCCATGAGCTTGCAATCCTAAATATTATCGACGTCTAGAACAGCTACCTTAGTCACGGGCCTATCCAATGTGCTTGTACTGGTTTTGACTTTAACCCGCCGAACTTGGCCATCATTAGCAGTAGTTGTCTCGATAATGACACCCTTGGGCCAACAATTTCTGGGAAGTGTATCGTCCACAATAACGACTATATCACCGACGGATGGGGGTTTCACCTTCTCGAACCACTTGCTACGGCGGACTAAAATCGGACCGTACTCACGAACCCATCTGCTCCAGAAATGATTGGCAAATTTTTGCGTCTGGTGCCATCGCTGACGGAGATCATAATTGGTTTCACATAGGGGCTTGTGCCCATCAGCAGAGCCAAGTAGAAGATGGTTTGGTGTTAATGCGTCGTCTTCAGTTGAATCCAGAGCCACAAATGTTAAAGGACGGGAATTTATTATGAACTCGATTTCACACAAGGCGCTTCTTAATGTATCATCATTAAATTTGAAAGCAGGACACATGGCGTAGGGGATTATTTTCACTGTACGTACTAGCCTTTCCCAAGCACCACCCATATGTGAGGCCGCAGGTGGATTGAACCTCCATTTGATTTCGTGATGTTTTGTGAAGACTTGATGTAAGTGGATGTTTTGCTTTTCCTCTCGTAGGACCCTTTCGACTGATTTGAAGTTAGTACCGTTGTCGGAGTATATCTCCTTCGGGGAACCACGTCGACTTATAAAATTTTGAATGCACATGATACACCAGCTGGTATCTAGGCTGTTGGCGACTTCAATATGTATAGCGCGAACTGTCAAACATGTAAAAACAACGCCCCATCTTTTTTCACTACGTCTCCCTACTGCTACTTGTAAAGGGCCAAAAAAGTCGATACCGACATAAGTAAATGGACGCTCAAAGGAACCCAATCTTGCTGCAGGTAGAGATGCCATTAATGGAGGATGTGGAACTGCTGACTCGTTCTTACAGCGTTGACATTTTCTTCGCATACTTTTATAAAGTGCTCTTAGCTTTGGGATGTAAAATCTTGACTTTATTTTGGACAACGTAGCTAACTTTGGACCAACAAAAAGGTAATGTAGTGACCATGAGGCAAAATTATGGCGTTGTTGCAATTCAGGGACTCGACTCTGCCATAGGCACGTATTACTCCGTCTTCATCGAGAAAAATATTAAGCTGCTTAAGTTTACTTCCGGTAGGCAGCTTCTTACTATTTTTGAGGAACCATATTTCTTCGTCAAATTCGCTGGCTTGGGCATATTTAAACAAAATGTTCTTAGCCCTTTGTATGTACTCAAAACACATGAGCTGCGGCTTTTCAACTCGAATTCTGGACTTCAGTTTTTCAATGTAAAGGACGAAGTGAAAAAGAGCCAAGTATAGTCGTTTCCAGGACGAAAAATATTTAGTATTGATTGTGAAACCACTCGACTTATCGATAATAAGAAGATAATTTCGTATTTCTTCATTATTGACGACGTTGAGTTCTGGACATTTGGGCCACGTATGCTTCTCATCTTTCAGAAATGCAGGACCATTGAGCCATATACCGTCGTCTGAACTATGAATTTTCGTTGCACGGTTTGCAGGGTTTAATTTGGACCCTACCCAATTCCATTGCGTCACGTTGGTAATTTCTAAGATTTCGCCAACTCTGTACATGACGAACGCCTTAAAATTTTTGGGATCCATGGAGAGCCACTTTAGAACGGTTTTCGAATCAGACCAAAAGAAGCTCTCTTCACAGCTGAGACGCGTGGTGCTTCGAATTTTTGACGCTAGCCTTGAACCAATAAAAGCAGCTTGAAGCTCTAGTCTTGGTATGGATATTGGTTTTAGCGGAGTCACCTTCGATTTAGCAGCTACGATTCGCACATCGACATCATCATTGCACTGGATTCTGAAGTAGCTTACTGCAGCATATGCATTTTAACCAGCATCGACAAACGTATGCAGCTGGACCTTGGAAGTTATTTTAAGGAGCCTCGAGTAGCACCGAGGGATGAATATAGATGATATCCTAGTCAGATTAGATAACCATGAGGACCATTTCAGTAAAAGTTCTTGGGATAAGTCGTCGTCCCATTTTCTTCCTGAGTGCCAAATATCTTGTAGGAGCATCTTGATTCCAATCGTATAATGGGCTACCAATCCCAAAGGATCGAAAATTGACATTAGGACTTGCAGAACTTCCCTCTTAGTAGGGACCACATGTGGCTGAAATACATCCCTTCAGAGCCTCGAGAACCTAGAATTATATTGGAAAACGTCATTATTTGATTCCCAATACATACCAAGTATTTTTTCTATAGCCTTGAAAGAGGTTTGAGTTGTTGAGCCATCATCGCTTAAATGTTTTCGTACGCTTTCTGAGTTTGTTACCCAATTCCTCATATGGAATCCACCAGATGCATGTATTGTGCGTACTCTGACCGAAAGTTCCATTGCCTCTTCCTCGGTATCCACGCTGTCAATAAAATCGTCCATATAGTGGTATTGTTGAATTGCTTCAACGGCTCGTAGGTACTGGTCACGAAATTCATCTGCGTTCTTATTCCGAATGTAATGGGCTATACAGGGTGCGCAGCTTATACCAAATGTTAGGGCCTTCATTACGTACTCACAGCGCTTATTGTTGTCGCCATTTTCGAACCACAAAAATCGTTGAGCATGCATATCGTCGTCTCTAACGTTAATACGATGAAACATTTCTGCAATATCGCCACATATAGCGATTTGACCCACACGAAATTCTATTAAAATGTTGAAAAGTGACGTAAGTAAATCAGGACCACAAATTATAAAGTCATTCAAGGACTTATTATGCGACTTCGCTGCTGCGTCCCAGACCAGACAAACTTTGCCAGGTTTATTTGGATTAAGAGCGACAAATATTGGCAGATACCATGTGCGACCCTCATATGATGACCTTTCTGCTTCTTGCACCTTTCTCGCGTATCCTTTAGAAACTAGTTTGTCTATTTCCGCTTGCATAGTCTGCTGTAGTAGCGGGTCTTTGACAAACTTCTTTTGGAGACACTTTAGGCGATGGCTTGCTACTTGATAGCTCTCGGGCAGCATAGGGACATCATCTTTTCACAGTAGTCCAACTTCGTATTGCTGATTCTTCTTGATGGCTGTAGTTCCAAGTATCTTCAAAGCCCTGTTGTTTTCGAGCGACAAAATAGATTTCTCTTTCGGGGCATCTAGGTTAAAATATTCCTTGACTTCATCGTGCAGAACCCTATATCGATTTTCGCACTCACAGGTATGGATGTTCAAGGACGAAGCCTGTCTTGGATCGGAGCCGCTACCCTGATGGGTCCACCTCAATCGAGTTTTTGTTGCAATGGGCTGATCTCGACCACCTTCCTTTATTTTCAATGGAACAGCAACTCTCCAGTTATTAAGACCAATTAGGACCATGGGTTTAGCGTTATTGTACGATTGAACCCGGTAAACCTTTGAGATACGGATAGGCTTTCACGATGTCATCAAAATTAATTGACTGCATGGGCAGACCAAGATTGCTTACAGTACGAATATCATGAAGTGTAAATCTACTATCGCTGCTTGGACCAGATACCTCAATATTAATTTTGACGGAGTTGTTTTCGGATCGTGTTGTATTACCGGTCCATCGTAGCTCCAGGGATTCCTTCTCACCAGAGAGCCCCAATTTGTTAAAAAGACCTTGTTCCATTAAGGTCACTGACGATCCTTCGTCTAGAAAGGCAAGCGTTTCTAAAGAACCACCATTGTAATGTATTCGAATCGGGAGTATTCTGAAATACGGTTTATTATTGCGGTCGTTGTGAGCATTCACGCTTCCACTGGGAGCAGATGTGGCCATTTGCACTGTGTTTGGATGAGCCGACGTAATATATTTGTGCAACAAAGGATGGTGTTTTGCGTTACAATTTGCAATATCACACAATTTCTTCGAAAAATACTTGCGCCGATGAGCATTCAAACACTGGCGGCACAATTTATTTTCTTTCACCACATTCCACTTTGAATCTAAACTTAATGATTGGAACTCACCGCAGTTTTGGACCTTGTGTTCCTCACTCTTACAATAAACGCAGAGGAAGTATCTGGTAGCAGGTTGTTCTGAATGAGTGTTGACCGGAGCACTTCTCTTGGAGCCGACAGGAGACACAACTTGGCTAGCAGCAGCAGCTATATTATAGATCCAATCGCTGAAGGATTTCACCACTGGAACCTTGTCGTCCTTAGCATGCATCGCCCAATTGAGCTTGTGGTTGTTGGGCAACTTATCGACCAGCGTTTTTACCAGCAACGGGTTGTTCAAATGGGCCACCAAATTACATGCCTCCATTATTGAGCAAATATTCCGTATGGTTAGAGCATATTCGATGATGCTATCGAGCCTATCCTTTAGCGGTGGAATCTTGGTTGGGTTTTCAATCATGCTATCAAGAATGTGCCCTGGGCGACCAAAACACATCTCTAGAGTCTGGATGATTTCATTCACCATAAATGGGACGAGAAGTTTACTTTTCACCAGCTCCTTTTCTCGGCCCTTGAGGCACGACTGCAATCGCATTAGATTCTCACCGTCAGTATAACCAGCGATCTCAGTACTATTTATGTAGTTGCTAATAAATAGGGGCCAGTCTTCGGGATTACCATCGAAGTTCGGTAACTCCTTAGGTATTACCTGTCTGGCTGCGATTTGTGAGGCAGTTGGCTGAAAGGAACTTTGATTACAAAAGGAATTCAGATTTTGGGACACATCACCTTGGGATAGGATACTATATTTTTTCTCCAAATACTTCCGCTGCAACTCCTTTTCCTCTTCCAGCATCTGCAACTGTAATTGTGCGTGAGCTGACAAAGAACCACGCGACGTACTTGGGCCACATTGACTATTTATATTTTGTCCACACTGTTCACCTGCAGCTGGTAGTATCTTGTCTTTAGCCACTACTGGATTACCTGGAGCACCTTTGTTGAAGTATTCATGCACTGGAAAGGATCTTAAAATATGGCTAGTTGGTGATGAGGCTGCCAGTGAACCTGCACTGAACTCCTCTGTAACATTAACAAGTGGCAGTGTATTCGTTCCTCTTGTCGAAGTTTGCGTGGAGACACTATTTTTTAACGCAACGGGCTGATCCTTACCGCAGGAGCAATTCCAGCTCACGTCGGCCACATCACTATTGACTCTAACACACTCGAAATGGAACCACTTGTCGCACGAGTCGCACTGCACTATAGGATCGGTGTCTTTTAATTCGCACTTGTTGCAATTAAAATCTGTTTGAGCCATTTTCTTTTTATTTATTATAGACTTGATTTTAATTTATTATATTTTTCATGCACACTAGTTGTTATTTTATTTGAAAACTTTTAAATTAATTTAAAGAATTGTTGGCTTCGAAAAGCAAAGTTAAATGAAACGCAACTTTTAAGAGCGACAAATAGAACAATCTTTATTTTATTTAGAACACAACTTCATTTATTTTAGAACACAATTTAAATTTTTTTATTTTTATTTTTTATTCCGTATTTGTACGCTTTAAAACAATTTGTGTTTCACTCGCCCGTTTCTCGTATTAAAAAAGCCCTGAATAATGGAAGAAATTCCTTTATAAAGCAAATGAAAATAATTTCAAAAACCGCTATTAAGCAATTGGGCAACGAGAAAGAGGAGCAAAGCAAGCATACATACATGTAAATATGTACAAATATATATTATTCATATTTGTGTGTATGTTTGCTTTGAGTGAAAATAAGAAATTATTAAGTAAACATGAAGTAAATAGAAACAGTAAAGATTTTTTTAAAGTATTAGGGTGGCGGTGGTAACAGGGTGAACAGTGGAGTATGTCGCGATTCCAAGTTAAAGTTATTCTGAATGCAAGCGACTTATGGAAATACATAATTCAAGAGTCCGTGGCATTTGAGAATACTACAAATGCTGCTCCTGCAAAGGATAATAGTAATGGCTCTTGGTCAACAACCGCTGTTGTATATTATTAATTGTAAGACAGCAAGAGAAATGTGGCTGAAATGAGAAAATGTGTACGATTTTTAGTCTACAGCAAACGTTTATCGTTTGCAGCAGCAGTTTTACAGTTTTCAGAAAGATCCAGAAGACAACATTGCTGTGCATATTTCAAAACTAGAAGCGTTGGTTACGCAACTCAAAGAAGCAGGTGAGGAAGTTTCATGTTCTATGGTTATTACAAAAGTCTTGATAACGCTCCCTCCGAGCTTTTCACATTTCTATAGTGCTTGAGAGTCGACTGCGCCAGAACAACAAACGTTGGAAAACTTAACTACGAGACTGATAATGGAAGAGACTCGTATGTCTGGAGGTCAAGCTGTGAATTCAGGTGATGCTCTTGTAGCAAAGCAAAAGTTTGGTAACAAGAATACAAATCAGAAAAGAGGTAAATGTTTTATTTGCAAAAAGCTAGGTCATTGGAAACGAGATTGTCATATGAATAAGTCAAAAGCAAATCAAACCAAAGGAAATGCTTTTATATGTGAATCAGAAGCAGTGATGAGCCTTAGTGAAGACCAGCAATGGTATGTGGATTCGGGAGCCAGAGACCACATGACCAAGAACAGAGATTGGTTTGTTACTTATGAAGCTTTTGAAAATCCAATTGATATTAGGCTTGGCGACAGTAATGTCATAAAGGCGTATGGTCGTGGCGCTATAAACATTTGGTCATATGAGGCTAAAAAATGGCGAAATAATCATTTAGCAGACTTTTTGTATGTACCAGAAATTCGGTTAAATTTATTTTCTGCAAATAGTGCATTTGATAGAGGTTTGCTGATGAAGTCTGACAATAAACGTTGCGAATTTTAAAAAAATGGTGCTATTGTTTTAGTGGGAGTGCGTGCTAATAAACTTTTTAAGTTGATAATCAAAGTAGATATGCCTTTAAAACGCGTTGAAAAACGTTTGTATTCTACTGAATCTAATGTGTGCTCTATCAATTAATGGCATGAAAAGCTAGCACATAAAAATTTTGATTATTGCAAACGTTTTCATAAAATTGCTCCAAATACGTTTTCTCGACGAAGGCCCGAATTTTTGTGATGCTTGTGTTTTGGGTAAACATCAACGTGCATCTTACAGCTGTCAATGTACTGAATAGATCAGGTACTAGTCCAATTAAGGGGAAAACACCCTATGAATTATGGCATGGAAAACAAGCAAGCATTGCAAATTTATATATTTTTGGTTCTGATGTTTTTACACAAGTGGCAAAACTAAAACGGCAAAAATGGGGAGCAAAATCTCAACAGGTTTTTTTTGTAGGGTATGCTGAAAATGTAAAAGGTTTAAGAGTGTATATACCCAAAATAAATAAAGTCGAAATATCTCGAGATGTTATTTCCAAACGAAAATTAAATGAACAGTATAGAAGTAGCGGTAGATACCACTGATGAAGATGAGTTTTTGAAAGATCAATGAATTCAAATGAGTTAGATGCAATAAATAACGCCCAAAAAAGTTTTGTTAGCGATCGGCTGAGGAGCAAAACCAAAGACAGTAAGCAAACAGTGGCTGTGGAAAACAGTATTTTTAAAAATAGTGAGAAGAAAATGGCTGTAAGTAAGCAATCAAAATCATTAAATTTAATTGCAGCAAAGGGACACGCTTTTGTAGCTAGTTGCGAAATACCTATAAACTATCAACAAGCTATGTCATGTGAGGAAGCTGAAAAATGGAAGCTTGCAATGAATGAGGAAATAAATTCTCTCAAAGAAAATAATACTTGGCAACTGGTGGAACTACCGAAGGAAGCTAATTAGTACAAAATGGGTGTATCAAATAAAAGGTCCAAGTGAGACCGAAAAAGTGCGATATAAAGCCAGACTAGTTGCGCGTGGCTTTAGCCAAGAGTATGGAATTGATTATTTAGAAACTTTTAGTCCGGTAGCAAAACTCACTTCTATTAGAGCGGTTCTTAATATAGCAGTATGTGAAGGCTTAAAGCTCAAACAATTTGATATTAAGACAGCTGTTTTGTATGGAGCTATTCAAGAAGACATTTATGTTAAACAACCAAAAGATTACTGTGACAAATCTGGAAGAGTTTGTAAGCTTTTAAAAAGTCTTTACGGTTTGAAACAAGCCTCCAGATGTTGGAATGAAACTTTTTCAAATGTGTTGAGAAATTTTAACCTTGAAACGAGTAAAGCCGATAAGTGCGTATTTGTAAACAAACCGGGTAATAGGAGAATGTTGGTGGTCATTTACATTGATGATGGTTTGATTGCTGCTGAGAACGAAGATGATATATTGAAGTTTTTATTGCTTTTAAAATGAGCTTTTAAAGTAAAAGTCTTTGAAGCCAAACATTTCTTGGCTTTAGAAATTCGCTATTTAGAGAATGGCGGCCTACATTTAAATCAGCAAATCTATACCACAAA
Source organism: Cistogaster globosa (assembly GCA_937654795.1). Taxonomy (NCBI): domain Eukaryota; kingdom Metazoa; phylum Arthropoda; class Insecta; order Diptera; family Tachinidae; genus Cistogaster; species Cistogaster globosa. The sequence goes on from OW569405.1 coordinate 43,283,281, forward strand.
ATTGCTTAAAACTTTTGATATGTCCGATGCGAATCCAGTAAGTACACCATGCGATACATCGATAACTGGTGCAGCAGTATCATCTGATGCAGTAATATCAAAGTATCCATATAGAAAATCAGTCGGAAGTCTTATGTACTTAATGCTAGCTACGAGACCGGACATAGCATTCGCAGTCAGTTTTGTTAGCAGGAATTTGGAAGCTCCACAACAATATCATATTAATATTGTAAAACGTATTTTTAAATACCTACAGGGAACCAAATATCATGGTGTTGCTTTTCTTTCAGAAAAATCTCACTTTTTAAAATGCTATAGCGACGCGGACTATGCTGGTGATGTTACTTCCAGACCTTCCACAAGCGGATTTGCTATTATGATGGGTTTATCGTGCATTGCTTGGTCATCGCAAATTCAAAAGTGTTTTGCCTTGTCTACAACAGAGTCGGAGTTGTTGTCATGTCAGGCGGGTTGTCATGCTGTAAAGGAGCTTATTTGGATCAAACAATTGCTGGGTGAACTTCTACCAAATCAAGATTTACAAACCACTTTGAACATGGATAATCAAGGAGCTATTCGTCTTGTAAAGAACCCTGAAGTTTATAAAAGAACAAAGCATATCGATGTAATTTAATTTCAGAAAAGTTTATTTATTTCATATTAACAAATAAATTTTTCTTTGAGTTATTCCCTGTTTTTAAAAGTAAGCGGTTGTTAAAGTTTTGCTTCCATCAGATTCGAGAAGATATATTTGCGTCTGGGCTCATTTTCAAATTACCAAAACTGATGGGCCATGTTAAGAACAATACCTGCTTGTTTTAGAAAGTCGGCACCAAGGAGAGTTCTATTTCTCCGTGCATAGAGTAGTAGTTGTGGCCCACATCCATAGTCTTTCCCATTACTCCTGGATTTTGTTGCTTTTCGTGCTGATTACTTATTACCTTTGCTTGTTTTTGTTGCTGATAGCTCTTCACGCGTTGATGCAATTGATAATAGAGTGGCCTTTCAGTCGAAAAAAACTTCATCAATTTGTATTTACTGCCTCTCTCTTCACCTCTGTGGTGTTTATATTTGCATGCTGCACTTCTGTAAGTAGCATTTCAGCTTCACTACTTGCAGAAATGAGGTCCTCAAATGTGGTTATATTTTCCCGTCGTACTCGCTCGCTAATCTTGATGTTGAGTAGGCCATAGATTATGTTGATTTGCACCTCTTCATTGGGAACAACTTTTATTTGAGAAAAAAGAAGTCTCTTTTTGCAAATGAAGCTGTCAGTAGGCTCTTTCTTTTATTGTTTTTCCTAAAATAAATTAACAAATATTCGCTAGTCAGGAACAGGAGGGGTAAAGGTAGTCCGTTTGAAAGAAAGAGCCTTATTAAACGTACATACTGCATTCTTTACTCCGATCCAACACGAAGCAGCATAGTCTTTGAAAAGCAATGGCATTCCGCGCAAAGCATCGGTATCCGAAAATTTTTCAATATCTTTAAAAACAGATATTGTTGACAAAAATTCTTCAACGACGGCTGGATCCCTTTGTACTTTAAACCGAGCAGTGCATCTGGTAAACGAAACGCATTACCACTCATTGCAGCTAGAACTTGCTGAAGCTGCTCTGTTGGAAAAGTAGCCATTTCGATATTTGCAAGCTGGTCTTCTATCTCAATATTACTTTCTGACGGCGTTTGGTTTTCTTCGTCAGCACTGTTGTCTTCTGTGTTATCTTTCGTAGCCAATAAATTGGGCGCTGAAGTTATCTTATTTCTAAGATTATAAAAATTATTCATTTATGAACAATTTACTTTCTATAAAAAAACAAACCCGGTCTATTATCTATACAACCTTTACCAAGTAACTTAAAAATTTAAACCCACCCGGTGATTGTACTGGAGAAAGCTGTTTGTTGGTTGAAGGTAAAAAGCAAAAAGTTTATTACGCAAATGATGCTGCTTATATACTATTTGTAAAGATTAGTTGCATATAAAAGTAGTAAATTTTAAACATAAACACAGTTGTTATAAAATCCTAATAACAGAGTTGTATTTAAATAAAATACGTTAATTTCATAAAATACGTTAAATTTAAAATTAAATAATAAAATAAAATGTAATTAATTTATTTTCTAATCCAACAAGCTAAGTTTATTGTTTATTATTTTTTATTTTTTATTTCAATATTTTGCCACACCGTTGGGTGGCATCTTCAGGAAACAAAATTATTAGAAATTATTTTTTTTTTTTTTTTCAAAAACAATTGAAAAAATTTTTCAAACTAACTCAAAAAATGTTCAAAAAACAAAGACAAAAAATTTTAACATTTAAAATTATACATACTCAAAAAACACATTCAAATTTTGAATTTAAAAAAAATAAAAAATACATAAAAGATTATGTATACAAATACAAACACATAAAGTTTCTCAATGAAAATGTTACAAACAACTAGGTTAGGATACATTCTAATGTTCACTATTTTTTATGCACTAAATGTCTCTAAAACTGCGCAACATTATCAATATCAGCTTTAAAGTTCATTATTTTTGTTGTTGGAACTTTAATTATTTTAACATCTCCAACATATGTATATCGACGTTTATAATTATTTTCTATATATAAAACTGATGCATTTTCAAAATTAGGAAGATGATTTGATCTGGCGCAATGGGAAGATAACACAGTTTTTTGTGGATTATTACCGTCTTTGTGTCTTTCGTCAGATTTATGTCTAGCTATTCTTATTTTAAGTTTATTTTTAGTTGTACCTACGTATAGTATGAGGCTAAAGGGTAAGTAATTATTATTTTATTCTATTTTATGTTGAGACACACAAAAATATTCAGTTAGAAATGGCAAGAGTTTTATGGAGTTCGGACAACAAATTAAGTCTAATGGAAAAACGGTAATGGAGATTTCCAAGCTACTTTAATATTTTAGAACTAAGATTCACCACGCCCTGGAAAATATTAAGCAACATGGTACCACCAAAAATGTTAAACAGCCTCCTTGAGCGCGAAAAACTACACCAAGGGAAGATAGCTTGTTTTTTAAGCCAGCTGTTAAAGATCCTTTCACGAGCTCAAGTAAAATTAAAAGGTAGATTTCGTTTTTTATAAGCATATCGTCCAAAACAATAAGAAAACATCTTAATTCGATAAACTAACATGGCTGTATTGAACAACGTAAACCACTTGTTTAAAAAAACATTTAGTCCCGAATAGCGTTTTCAAGAGAACATCTCTGTAAAACGATGACATTTTGGAAAAATGTACTTTGGAGCGACGAAACGAAGTTCTGCCGCGTCGGTTCTGATGGAAAATAGTAGGTATGGCGCCCTCCAAATCTGAAGCATCACCCAACGTACACCCTTAAAACAATTAAGCATGGTGGTGGAAATATCATGGTGTGGGCCGCATTTTCCTGGCGTCGTGTAGGTCCCATTTACAAGATTAGAAATAAAATTGACAAGCACATTTACAAAAATATACTGACAAGCATTATGATACCATTCGCTGAAGACAACATACCTCTAATGTTGAAATTTATGCATGACATGACCCTAAACACACTTCACGCATAGTGAAGAGTTGCTTAGAGGAAAACAATATTACTGTTATGAAGTAGCCAGGTCAATCCGGGATCTCAGTTCAATTGGCAACTTGTGGAATGATATTGAGGAGCATGTACGAGCTGTAAAGCCAACAAATTTAAGCGATTTATGGAAAGAAATCCAAAAAGCTTGGTATGACTTCCAAAGGAGCATTGTATGACTTTAGATAAAAGTTTACCCAGAAGACGTGCTGCTGTGATCCAAAATAAGCTTTATACGAGCAGCACCTTTGTGCTAAAGTTCTTACAAATCTTGTTGGTAGCAAAAGCTTTTGGTCATTCGTTTAGGTTAATGCTAGTTCCTCAATTCCGCATCTTTTAAAGGATGATCAAATAATTAACGACCCGGTTGATAAAGCTAACCTCTTGGCCGAAATTTTTGCAAGTAACTCCTACTTGCCGGAAAGCAATTAACCACTGCCCGCACTGAAAAGAGTATCGGTAACTATGCCACATACATTCTTTATTTAGAGCACGCTCAGTTAAAAATTTTTAGCGGATCTCAACATACACAAGTTCTGTGGTCCGGATGGAATTACAGAACAAGTCTTGAAGCAGTACTCTTCGACGTTAGCGCGTTCATTAGCGAAATTTTTTAACATTTTGTACCATGTTGGTGAGTTCCTATCATGTTGGAAGGTTGCTAAGGTAACAACAATCCCCAAAATTACCTCCCAATCGCAATTTGCTCTACACTTTCCAAAGTAATGGAAAGTATGCGTAATTTTCAATTTGTGAAATATCTGGAGTCCAACAGCTTACTTAGTAACCGGCAGTAGGGCTTCGGTAGGGCACGCTCTACGGGTGACTTATTGGCCTTCCTTTCGGAAACTTGGTGCAAATCAATTCACCATTTCGCCAAAAGTAAGGTGGTGGCTTTAGATACTTCCAAGGCGTTTGATAGAGTGTGGCTTGGTGCACTCATATCAAAACTTATTGCTTTTGGTGTCGGTAATAGCTTCACCAGACTTATATCGAGCTTTCTTAGAGATCGCACTATACGTGTTGTTATATATGGGATCTCATAAAGCGAGTTCAAGGAAAATTCAGGCGTACCACAAGGTTCCGTCCTTTCCCCTATCCTATTTCTTACTTTTCTTAATGACCTTCTAGATCAGATTTCCAATCCTATCTATTCTTTAGTAGATGACAGTAGCACATGCCATTCATTTTCGTTTCGCAGTAGACCAAGCCTTTCGGAAATTGAGGCTATTAGAAAGCACATGGATGATAAACTTAACTGCGGCCTTTCACTTGACCGCTCATAAAACCCAAGCAATCAACCACTACCCGCACTGGAAAGAGTATCCATAACTATGCCAGATATATTCTTTCGAGCGCGTGCAGTTAAAAAGTTTTTAGTGGATCTCAACATATACAAGTCCCCTGGTCCGAAAGAAATCCAGCACTGGTCTTGAAGCAGTGCTCTTCGACGTTAGCGCATCTACTAGCAAAAGTTTTCTAAATTTTGTACCATGTTGGTGAGTTCCCATCAGGTTGGAAGGTTGCTAATGTAACACCAATCCCCAAAACTTCCTCCCAATCGCAATTTGCTCTGCACACTCCAAAGTAATGGAAAGTATGCGTAATTTTCATCTCGTGAAACATCTGGAGTCCAACAGCTTAGTTAGTGACCGGCAGTAGGGCTTCCGTAGGGCACGCTCTACGGGTGACTTATTGGCCTTCCTTTCGGAAAAATGGTGTAAATCAATTCATCATTTCGCCAAAAGTAAGATGGTGGCTTTAGATATTTCCATGGCGTTTGATAGAGTGTGGCTTGGTGCACTCATATCTAAACTTATTGCTTTTGGTGTCGGAAATAGATTCACTCGACTTATATCGAGCTTTCTCAGGGATCGCACTATACGAGTTGTTATATATGGGATCTCATCGAGCAAGTTTAATCAAAATTCTAGGGAACCTCAAGGTTCCGTCCTTTCCCCTACCTTATATCTTATTTTTCTTAATGACCTTCTACGTCAGACTTCCAACCCTATCTATTCTATTGCAGATGACAGTAGCATATGCCATTCATTTTCGTTTCGCAGTAGATCACGCCATCGGAAAATTGAGGATATGAGAAAGCACATGGACGATACCCTTAATCGCGACCTTTTGATAATTTCCGAATGGGACCTTGCAAACAGGGTTCACTTTAACGCTCAGAAAACCCAGTGCTGTGTGCTTTCGCACAGGCGCACTGCTGAACATGCTTCCTCATCTGTAATTATGGGTGATATATATATATGAAGGGATCAGAAGCTCTTGATGTTCTTGGCATGAGAATTCAATGCGATGTTCGTTGGAACAAGCATATTTTTCATGTTGCAAAAGAAGCATTCAAGTGCCTAGGTTTTCTGAAACGGTGTACGAAAAACTTCACTCTATCTGATCTCCTTACTATCTATGTCAACTTTATCACACTGATAGTGAAATACAACTCTCATGTAGGGACCGGTGCTTCAAAGTCTATTTTGGAGTTGCTCGACCGCGTACAGGAGAGAGCGAACAAGCTCATCGGTGACAGTAGGGTATCCCGCTCTATTGACTCACTGGAGTATCGACGTAATGTGGGGTGTGTTTCATTGTTTTATCGTTACAACAACGGAATGTGCTCTTATGAAATCAGGGAACTCGTTTCTTAAAACCGCAATTTCATACGCGCAACTCGCTCTCGATTGGTCAGTTAATCGCACAACGCATTACAGAGAAAAAACGTTTTTTAGCCGAACTTTTCGTATGTGGAATAAACTCCCTGCAGAGGTCTTTCCTGCCAAATGTCCACAAGCACTACTCCCTCTATCCCCCTTCCCACAACCTAATTTACTAGTTCTGGCACAATGCATTGCATAAGTAGCACTCCCCTGAGTGCTGGTCCTAATTAAAAAAAATAAATAAATAAAAATAAAATAAAATAAGGATTTCCCACCAAATACTAAAATTTAAATTACTGCCTGTGTCCTAAATTTAGAACCAGGCTATATATTGTAATAATGTGTATAATAGGTAAAAAAAATCCTAACAAAATACAAGTAACACACTATTGTTAATTTTTTTTTCATAACATTACTTAGATCTTTAAAAAACTAACATCGATCTAAAGTTTTTTTCGATAAGATGTAAAAATTATCTAATATATAAGTGAAATGTTGTGCCTTAAATTCGTTGCCACCACTGTATACTTCACATAACATGAATTCCTCATTTACATTTTCAATTTTTAATTTGTTCGTTAGCTTTTCAAACTGAGAATTTATTATTTTCTGTTTATTATTGTTTTTAACTAATTGATTTAATCTCGTTTTAATTTCTATTTCGTCATCATCATCTGGTGTTTCAGTTAAGAATTTCAAGGCAGATCCTAAAAAATTTAGTGATCTTTTGTTTCCATCATCTGTTAGTTGGGTTTTTAGGATTGAGATTCTTTTTATTAATATTTGTAATTCTAGATTATCTATTAAGTCATATGCATTTTTCACGATGTTTTCATATGGTTGTAAAATTTTAGTTAAGTTAACTAAGTGGTATAGATATTCATATTCGCTAAGAGCATATACATCTTTATCTTGCACTAATATGTATTTTTTACTGTCTAGCTTTGTAACGTTAAATGCTAGTATTACATTTGTTACTATTGTGATGATTATTATTGTTTCTTTTAACATTTTGAGTTTTGATATTATCTTTGTTTATGATTCGTTTTTTATTTGTAGTTACTGTATTACCGTTGTCTGTTTCTGCAATGTGTTTGGCAAACTTTGCTACATCCTTCTTTCGTCTGTGTGTCTTTGAGTATATGATGTCTCCTTTCTTGAAGGATGGTTTTTTCCTGAGCTTTTTTTATTAACTCACATACGGTAGGGGTACTTCGCTGAGAATAATACGTGCTCGGGGTTTTTTTTTAACCGAATAAGTAGTTTTATTATACTGGCATATAGCCTCAAATAAGTTAGATCCCTGTGATTTTTTTTAATTCACTAATTCAGTAATAGTGCTGTGTTAAATAGAATATTTCGTCAATGTTTTTGTACATATCTTTCCGTGTTGGTATGTGTCTCATGTGTAAGTATTTTGAGTATTTGTCGAGAGTATAAATGTTTATGTTCTTTCCTGCTTCTGTCTACTAAGTTAGTTGTGTTTCTCTGAGACGGAGTGTCTAGTTGTCAAATTCACCCTTTGTCTGCTATATTTTATGGCAGTAAACTTTTTTATCGTTATTGCTTATAATTAAAGGGTATTTTAGTGGTTAATGAGTTTATCTATGTACTGACATTGGATGATGGATTTAAGCTATTATTTGTCTCGTGTCTGTTGGCTTATTGTTTCTAATTTTTGTTTAGGCTATGATTATTCTCGTCCCGTATTTTATGGTCTGTCTGTATTTGCTAATATTTATACATTTACCCTCGTTGTGAAATCTTTGTCTAAGTACAGTTTTTATCGCTATTAACTCACGCACTTTATGCTTCATTTTTAAGCGGAGATGTATTATCTTTTTTATTTGAATTTGATCTTAATTTTTTTCCATTTTTTTTATTGTTGTTATTGCAGAAATAAGTTGACTTGCTTATATTTTTCTAAAGAGTTGTTTACAGAATATATTTCTTAGTTTGTTTTTATAGTTGTTGTTTTTCTTGTTATTACTATTCTTTTCTTCTGACGTTTATTTATAATACGTTGATTTCTAAAAGATTTTACTTTAAACATAAATTTAATTAAATAGTTAACCATTTTTCTTTTTTAAATATAGATTTATTGGATAATTAAAATCTGGTTATTTTAGTGTTAATTAGGTATTGTTAAAAACACAAGGCTTTTTTTCTTATTTTGCAATAAACCAGAGCTTATTTACAGCACAACTCACTGTTGCAAACTGCCAAACTTTTATGCATGTGGAAAACACATATATATGTGGGTAAACTAAAGCGTTTCCCTTTTATATAAAACCAGCAGCAAACGTCGTCGTGTATCAAGCTGACATTGAGTAAGCACGTAAAACAATTAAAACTGTTCTTGAAGAATTAAAAGAAATGATCATAAACTGAAAACACAAAAATTTCCTATTTAGGATTTGTTATTGGCATTGGATTAAGTAAAACAAAATGACGTATTGCAAGTAAGAAATGCGTCTTAAGTAAAAGCCTTTGTGGGAATGGTTAACTATTTTTCTTAATTTACAAGAAACTTTATACAGAAAATGTATTTTATATTCAAAAATTATGAAATTAAATGGATTTGAAAATGTCAAGAAGCATATAAAGTTTTAAAAAGATATTGACAGAAAAAGTGCTGCTTAACTTAACCCACAGTTACCAATAATACTATCAAGTGATGCTTCCAATAGCGCAATTGCAGATGTTTTATCTAACAAAATTTGTGATTCAAAATCTAATTGCGTTCGTTTTACGATCACTATTTCAAAGTGAACAAGCTTAGAGCATAGAAAAACACTTAAAATTACTTTTTCTGTTACAAAATTAAATCATAATTTATTAGCATTAATTTTATCATACAGACAGACTACCTTTAATTTAAATTTTTGGTAAAGATGGGCACTTATTTTATCAGGCTTTCCGTGTTGGTATATGTCTCATGCGTAAGTATTTTGAGTATTTGTCGAGAGTTGAAATATAAAGTTCTCCACAAAAATGAGATACGTCCATGTGTATGTTCTTTCCTGCTTCTGTCGGTATTGGTGATTCTTTCATTGGTACTTTATTAGGTTTGCGCTCATATTCAAATATTGGACAAGAATCGCATTTATTCGCTATTTCTGTTGCATTTTTTTTCTAATCTCTGGCCACAAATATTTTCTCTCTAATTCTATTATATTCAGACATGCCCAGAACTCAATTCCGATCGAAAGTGATTTCAATTCCGCAAATTGCTTCTTCAGAGGACTAAAAACGAAAAATTTCTTCAGAATGTAACCACTTTCAAATTTCAAAGTGGATTTTAGTTTCTTTAAAATTTTGTTATTTGCGTTTCTTGGATTTACTTTTATGATGTATCCTTTTTAGATTAGCCTTGTTGTTTACTTTTGTGTGCAAAATATTGCCACATTTAACTTAAATAGTGGAGATGCAATACTTTTCAAGAATAAACAAAATCGATTGGAATCTGAGGAAGGTAAAACAAAATCGATCAGAATTGTAATACGGAATTAAAACCATTCCGACCGGAATGTGTGACATGCCGGATTATTCTGTATGTTCCTGTGTGCTCTTTCATGTATTTTTTTTGACGATCTTTATTTATTCCTCTTTGTCAGTTATGTCTTCTGATAAGTCGTTCGTGTGTATAAATTTGACTGTAGGAAACGTAGTTGTTAGTGTATTCTGTATTTTATAAATTGTTTCTGCGTCTGACAGTAAATAGTTTGATGTTTTCTGTCAGTTTTTTATTAGTTGTATATATAATTGTATGTCGCTTATGCTCTTTGAATATGTTTTTAGATTCAAGTAAATCAGAAGTGACTTGCATTATAAGGGTTTGATTTTTAAAGTGATTTAAAGGTTATCACTTCGTTTAAATCCCTCTGTGGGTGAACTCTCAACAGAATGCTGAGATTCGTTTGTACTTGAATTTATTTGTTGCTGCCTGGATAAAGCATCTGCTACAAAGGTTTGTATAGAATCTTCGCTCCATATTCCCCGATGAAATTTATCCATCTTTTTAATTTGGTGTTGTGATTATTTTCTGACACCGAAGAAATTACTGATTGGCGGTCAGTATAAATAGTTAAATCTGCTATGCCATAAAAGTAATGCCTCATTTTTTGTAGTGCTAACACTATGGGTAATAATTTTTTCTCGTTAGTCAAGAAATTCTGTACAGCTTCATTAAGTGTTCTAGATATAAATACTATTGATCTTCTTTACTGCGAAAGAACTGCTCCTATGGCATAATTACTTGGTTCTGTTGCTATCTCGATTGGCTTATTGAAGTGTGGTTGAAACAATTGCACTTGTGCTTTCAGCTCGCTTTTATTTTATTTAGTGCTTCTAAAGCATTTTCGTCTCAAGTTATGTTAATCTTTGCAGTTTGGTTCCTTGAAATACCTCCATTTCCTCTTCTTAAAAATGTGGTTATGTTAGCCAAATCTTTTATGAATTTCCTATAGTAACTTGCTAAGCCTAAAAATGATCTGAGTTCCTCTAATGTAGTAGGAAAAATAAAATTTTTTATTGTCTGTATATTCATAGAATCTACGGTGATACTGTCATGTTTTATTATGTGCCCTAAGTATTTAATTTCTTCTTTGAAAAAGTGGGATTTTTCATTAGAAATCTTCATGTTGGCCTTTCGTAATGCATCCACTATAGTATTGATGTGTTCTATGTGTTCTTCAGTTGATGAAGAGTATATGAACACATCATTTATATAAACGTAAGCGAATTTTCCAATATATGGCCTAAGGATGTCGTCGACGCATCGATGAAAGATGCAAGGTTTATTCTTTAATCCGAATGGCATCCGTAAAAATTCATACTTAGAGCCGTTTATCGGAAAGGCTGTTCTCTCGCGATCTTCTTTCTTCAATTTAATTTGATGAAATCCTGATTCCAAATCTATAGTTGTAAATACCTTAGCCTTCCCTAAATTTTGAGTTGTCATATTGTGAGATATCGGATATCTATCAGTAATTGTCTGAGAATTTAATTTTTGAAAATCTACAACCATGCGTTTTTTTGGCCTGCCTTTTACATCAGTACCTTTTCAGCGACTGTCCATATGAAACTGTTGTATGGGCTTTTACTTGGCTGAATTATTTCATTATGTAAAAGGTCCTGAATTTCTTTGTTGATGAACTCGTTATCAGAATATGGATAAGACTTCTGACTTTGTTATAATAGTACCTTCTATAGTTGTAGTATAGGGTTAATTTTTCCTGAACAAAATGATTTCTATTCATAATTTCCTCTATTCAATTTTTGTGCTTTTTATTATTAATGGTATAATTTATTCTGTGGATTTTTTCCTTTTTCCCACATTTCATTTCATTGTTTACTAATTGCACCTATTTCTCTCAATCCCCGCATTCCTAGAATCATGTCAGAACCAGTTAGTGAGTCAATCTAAAAATAAATGTATAGATTTTTTTACTTTTAACATATGAATATCCATGCAACGCTCTTAGTTTGATCGGACTTTCTAATTTAACACTGTATCCAATTTTGGAGTCTATATAGTTACTAGTAGCTCCACATTCTATTAAAATATTGATGGTCTTACCTATTTTCCCATCTGTTTTTTGTAAATGTGGTAGACCATCTCTTAGTCTAAAAAAGCTGTTTGTAATCATCTTCTGCATCATATTCGCTTTGCTTTGAGGTGATGTCATCTCATTCTACTGTGTTGTTGATCCTTTGTTGATTGTGCTGATTGAAGTGGTTGTTGGAACCGTTGTATTCTCGTTTAAAAGATTTTTGTGGACCAAAAGGATTGTTGTATCTCCTCTGATCGTTGGGATTTTTAAATTGAGTGGGTTGACGTATGTTTCTGTCCGTAGTGTCTACTTACATTGGTTGGCTTGTTGTTTGATGATTGGGTGTTAGCCGTACATTTCTGGTTTGATGGTACTGTATATTTGGTTGATAGCGACTCTTTTCAAAGTGCGGTGTTCTTTGTTGATTATCCACTCTAAACGCTTTATCATGGAATAAAAATTAAAAATCGTGTTGTAGTTTATTAGGATGTCTGCTGCTCCTCCTAAAATTTTTCTTCGAACTATGGGCAAATTTGTGTAGTAAGTTGGTGTATTTTGAAAATTCTTTATTGTTTCCATGTGAGTCCATGCTGCGGATCTCCATGCTCTGTACTTCTTTTTGTCACTGTCGGAAATGGTTGGAATTTTGAATACTTCTAGATTTATCTGCGCTTTTGTGGTTATTCAACTGGAACATGCTGTGTGTTGTACAGTTGGTTCAAAGTTAAATGCTCTATTGGCTGTTAATGCAGTTATGGTGTTTTGAGTTTCTACTTGAGCTGCTGCCAGTGAAGCTATTTATGCTTGGGTGGCTGCTAAATCTTGTACTGACATATAAGTTGTGTATTTTGATCCCGACGTCAATATCCCGGTTACGCCAAAATTCTTGTGTCTTTTGTTCTAGGACGTCTCCAGTTTTATTTTGTTGTTGTTGAACTCGTGGGCTGTTTAGTAATGTCCTGCTTTTACTTTTAATACAATTTAATAAAAATTTCGGAAATATTTTTATATTTTACTTCTTTGTCTTTAAATTGTGTAGGATGTCGCGAAGGGTATTTTAGTGGTTAATGTGTTAATCTATGTACTGACCTTGGATAATGGATTTCAACTATTATTTGTCTCGTGTCTGTTGGTTTATTGTTTATAATATTTGTTTAGGCTATGACTATTCTCGTCCATAATTTATGGTCTGCCTGTATTTACTAATTATTATACATTAACTCTTGTTGTGAAATCTTTGTCTGAGTACAGTTGTTATCGTTATTAACTCCCTCCTGTGTTAAGAAAAAATGTCCTCATTTTTGTTTGAAGTCTTTGCAATTCTGTGTTGTAGCAGATCTGAAGTAGTTCATGTCTCTTCTTCTCCTGTATAGTTCTAAAGCATTTACATATCTGTACTGATGAGTATACTATAGTTTTTAGTATACCAATAGCAATAAATGTGAATAGTGTAGTCATAAACGGATGTTCTTCCAAAGGAATTGTTGATATTGCCTGTATGTTTGAAAATTTGTGTGGTGTATCTGAGTATAGTAAGTATGATTTCCAATATTTTTTGTTTCTCATTTATGTATCTGACTGAGTCAATGGTTATGTTTTGTTCAAATTGTACCAAATTTGGTCCGCTGTATGTATGATTAACGATTTCGTGTTCGTTATCAATGAATATGATTCCGTTGTCTAAGCCTTCAAGGTTAGCGTTGTTTTCGATTTAAATATTACATTGTGCTAGCTTATCGTTTAAAATACTTAACGTAAAATTATCGGGACTATTAATTTTGCATATGTGTGCATCCACTATGTTTTTACATTTTTTAATTCTTTTAAATTCGTTATTGCAGAAGGCAATCTTATCGTCTAGTGTTATTTCCATTTCTTTGTGAGAGTGGATATATTTTGTAAAGTGTACCTTTACTTTTTACAATAGGATATTTGTATATAGTTATTACAGTTTCATTAAGTTTACATATGTATATGAATATCGGAGTATTCTAATAAATTTATTATTGGTAATTGAGTTCATTCATTCAATATGATTTCTTGTAAGTCTAAAGCGCCTAAATAAAAGTTATTATTTTTTGCAAAGTTGATTGTATTGATTAAAGCTAAAAGTTCTATCAACAAAGGTAGCCGCGAATTCAAGACACGACATTTAACGAGTCTAGTTATGATTATTTTTACAACCCTGCAATGTCAATTGACATCTTGTTTATTTTCAGTGTACCCTGTAATGTTAAGAAAAGATAATGTTATTTGGTTTTGTGTATTTTGTTGCTATTTTTATTATATTATTGTAAAAACGCGCATTTAAGGCTGCCTATGAATTTAAAAGATCTTAGAAATATCCGGTTCTTAAGTGATTATTTGGAATTTTTTGAGACTAAAGGGTAAGTAATTATTATTTTATTCTATTTTACGTTGAGATAAAAAAAATATTCAGTTAGAACTGGCAAGAGTTTTATGGAGTTTGGATGCCGAGCGAAAACTTACTGGTATCCAACAAATGAAGTCTAATGGAAAAACAGTAATAGAGATTTCCAAGCACCTTTAATATTCCAGAACTAGGATTTACAAAGCCTTGGAAAATATCAAGCAACATGGTACCACCAAAAATGTTAAACAGCATCCTTGAGACCGAAAACTACACCAAGGAAAAATAGCTTATTTTTTAAACCAGCTGTTAAAGATCCTTTCACGAGGTCAAGTAAAATTAAAAGGGAGATTTTGACAGTGACAACGTAAACCACTTGTTTAAAAAAAAAATAAGTCCCGACTAGCGTTTTCAAAAGAAAATCTCTATAAAACGATGACATTTTGGAAAAATATACTTTGAAGCGACGAATCGAAGATCTGCCGCTTCAGTTCTGATGGAAAACAGTAGGTCTGGAGCCCTCTAAATCTGAAGCATCACCCAAAGTACACCCTTGAAACGGTTAAGCATGGTGATGGAAATATCATGGTGTGGGCCGCATTTTCCTGGCGTGGTGTAGGTCCCATTTACAAGATTAGCACTAAAACGGACCAGCACATCTATAAAAATATACTGACAAGCATTATAGCATTCGCTGAAGACAACATGCCTCTAATGTTGAAACCTATGCATGATATGACTCTAAGCACACTTCAAGCATAGTAAAGAGTTGCTTAGAGGAAAACCATATTACTGTTCTGAAGTGGCCCCCGGATCTCAATTTAATTCGGAACTTGTGGAATGATGTTGAGGAGCATGTACGAGCTGTAAAGCCAACAAGTTTAAGCGATTTATCGAAAGAAATCCAAAAAGCTTGGTATGGCATTCCAAAGGAGCGTTGTATGGCTTTAGTTGAAAGTTTACCCAGAAGATGTGGTGCTGTGATCCAAAATCAGCTTAATACGAGCAGCGCCTTTGTGCTAAAGTTCTAACTAATCTTGGGGGTAGCAAAAGCCTTTGGTCATTCGTTAAAAGAGTGAAGGTTAATGATAGTTCCTCAATTCCGCCTCTTTTAAAGGATGATCCAATAATTAACGACCCGGTTGATAAAGCTAACCTTTTGGCCAAAATTTTTGCAAGTAACTCCTACTTGCTGGAAAGCATTTAACCAATGCCCGCACTGGAAAGAGTATCGGTAACTATGCCACATATATTCTTTATTTAGAGCACGTTCAGTTAAAAAGTTTTTAGCGGATCTTAACATATACAAGTTATGTGGTCCGGATGGAATTCCAGAACTAGTCTTGAAGAAGTAGTCTTCGACGTTAGCGCATTCATTAGCGAAACTTTTTAACATTTTGTACCATGTTAGTGAGTTCCCATCATGTTGAAAGGTTGCTAAGGTAACAACAATCCCCAAAATTACCTCCCAATCGCAATTTGCTCTACACTTTCCAAAGTAATGGAAAGTATGCGTAATTTTCATCTTGTGAAATATCTGGAGTTTAACAGCTTACTTAGTGACCGGCAGTAGGGCTTCCGTAGGGCACGCTCTACGGGTGACATATTGGCCTTCCTTTCGGAAAAATGGTGTAAATCAATTCATCATTCTGCCAAAAGTAAGGTGGTGGCTTTATTTGTTCCATGGCGTTTGATAAGGTGTGGCTTGGTGCAGTCATATCAAAACTTATTGGTTTTGGTGTCGGTAGTAGCTTCACTCGACTTATATCGAGCTTTCTCAGGGTCGCACTATACGAGTTGTTATATATGGGATCTCATCGAGCAAGTTTAATGAAAATTCTAGGGAACCTCAAGGTTCCGTCCTTTCTCCTACCCTACATCTTATTTTTCTTAATGACCTTCTACGTCAGACTTCCAACCCTATCTATTCTGTTGCAGATGACAGTAGCATATGCCATTCATTTTCGTTTCGCAGTAGATCACGCCATCGGAAAATTGAGGATATGAGAAAGCACATGGACGATACCCTTAATCGCGACCTTTTGATAATTTCCGAATGGGACCTTGCAAACAGGGTTTACTTTAACGCTCAGAAAACCCAGTGCTGTGTGCTTTCGCACAGGCGCACTGCTGAACATGCTTCCTCATCTGTAATTATGGGTGATATATATATTAAGGGATCAAAAGCTCTTGATGTTCTTGGCATGAAAATTCAATGCGATGTTCGTTGGAACAAGCATATTTTTCATGTTGCAAAAGAAGCATTCAAGTGCCTAGGTTTTCTGAAACGGTGTACGAAAAACTTCACTCTATCTGATCTCCTTACTATCTATGTCACCTTTATCACACTGAAAGTGAAATACAACTCTCATGTAGGGACCGGTGTTTCAAAGTCTATTTTGGAGTTGGTCGACCGCGTACAGGAGAGAGCGAAGAAGCTCATCGGTGACAGTAGGGTATCCAGCTCTATTGACTCACTGGAGTATGGACGCAATGTAGGGGGTGTTTCACTATTTTATCGTTACAACAACGGAATGTGCTCTTATGAAATCAGGGAACTCGTTTCTTAAAACCGCAATTTCATACGCGCAACTCGCTCTCGATTGGTCAGTGAATCGCACAACGCATTACAGAGAAAATTCGTTTTTTAGATGAACTGTTCGTATGTGGAATAAACTCCCTGCAGAGGTCTTTCCTGCCAAATGTCCACGAGCACTACTTCCTCTGACCTCCTTCCCACAACCTTATTTACTAGTTCCGGCACAATGGCCTGAGTGCTGGTCCTAATAAAAAAAATAAATAATAAAATAAGGATTTCACACCAAATACAAAAATTTGAACCTTAGTTTACTGAATTAACCTTTATTTTGCCTGTGTCCTAAATTTATGACCAGGATAAAAATTGTATTAATGTGTATAATATGTAAATAAAAATTCCTAACAAAATATAAGTAACAAACAATTGTTAATTTTTTTTCATAACATTATTTAGATCTTTAAAAAACTAACATCGATCTAAAGTTTTTTCGATAAGATGTAAAAATTATCTGATATATAAGCAAAATGTCGTGCCTTAAATTCGTTGCCACCACTGTATACTTCATTTAACATAAATTGCTCATTTACTTTTTCAATTTTTAATTTATTCATTACCTTTTCAAACTGAGAATTAATATTTTCTGTTTATTATTGTTTTCAACTAATTGGTTTAATCTTGTTTTAATTTCTATTTCGTCATCATGAACTGGTGTTCCGGTTATGAATTTAAAGACAGATCCTAAAAAATTTAGTGATCTTTTATTTCTATCATCTGTTAGTTGGGTTTTTAGGATTTCGATTCTTTTTATTAGCATTTGTGATTCTAGATTATCTATAAAGTTATGTATATGCATTTTTTACGATGTTTTCATATGGTTGTAAAATTTTAGTTAACTAAGTGGCATAGATATTCGCTTAAAGCATATACATATTTATTTTGCACTAATATGCTTTTTTCACTGTCTAGCTTTGTAACGTTAAATGCTAGTATTTTATTTGTTACTATTGTGATGATTAATATTGTTTCTTTTAGCATTTTGAGTTTTGATATTATCTTTGTGTATGATTCGTTTTTTATTGTAGTTACTGTATTACCGTTGTCTGTTTCTGCAATGTGTTTGGAAAACTTTGCTACTTCCTTCTTTCGTCTGTGAGTATTTGAGCATATAATGTCTTCTTTCTTAAAGGATGTTTCTTTGCGTCCTTTATTGTGATACCGTAAGGTTTTTTCCTGAGCTCTTTTATTAATTCATATACGGTAGGATACCCCTTCGCTGAGAATAATACGTCGTCGGGTTTTATTTTATTTTTTTTTTTTTATTATACTGGCATATAGCCTCAAATAAGTTAGATCCCTGTGATTCTTTTTTTTTTTTTTTTTTTTTTTGAAATTCACTAATTCAGTAATAGTGCTGTGTACACGTTAAGCTTGACCGTTTGTTGTCTAATGAAATGGTGCTGTTATAACATGTCTAATATGTAGTCTGTCATATATTTGATTAGCTAAAATTCCATTTAGTCCGGGTTCGTTATCAGTTATTACGAACTCTGCGTTTGCGTATGTTAAATAGAATATTTCGTCAATGTTTTTGTAAATATCTTTGCGTGTTGGTATGTGTCTCATGTGTAAGTATTTTGAGTGTTTGTCGAGAGTAGAAATGTGTATGTTCTTTCCTGCTTCCGTCTACTAAGTTAGTTGTGTTTTTCCGAGACGGAGTGTCTAGTTGTCAATTTCGCCCTGTGTATTTTAGTTGTTAATGAGTTTATCTATGTACTGACCTTGGATATTGGATTTAAGCTATTATTTGTGTCGTGTCTGTTGGCTTATCGTTTCTAATATTTGTTTAGGCTATGATTATTCTCGTCCCGTAGTTTATGATCTGCTTGTATTTGCTAATTGTTATACATTTACCCTCGTTGTGAAATCTTTGTCTAAGTACAGTATTTATCGCTATTAACTCACGCACTTTTTACTTCATTTTTAAGCAAAGATGTATTATCTTTTTTATTTAAATTTGATCTTAATTTTTTTCCATTGCTTTTATTGTTGTTATTGCAGAAATAAATTGACTTGTTGTTTACAGAATATATTTCTTATTTTATTTTTATAGTTGCTATTTTTCCTACTATTACTATTCGTTTTTTTGGTCGTTTATTTATAATACGTCGGATTTCCAAAAGATTTTACTTTAAACATTAATTTTATTAATGTTTTAAGTTGTTTCTTTTTAATTTTTTTTTTCTTTTTTAAATATAGATTTATAGGAGAATTAAAATTGTTATTGTTAAAACACAAGGCTTTTTTTCTTATTTTGTAATAAATCATACCTAATTTAAAACACAACTCACTGTTGCAAACTGCCAAACTTTTATGCATTTGGAACACACACATATGTATGTAAATTAAAAACTTTAAGATAAACATTTATTTTTAGGTCAAATATATAACATTTATTATTATTATTTTTTATTTACATTGTTTTAGATGTTTCTAAACACATTTCACAAGAAAAAACTAAATTTTTTCCAATAATATTCACTTTGCACGCTGTAAAATAAATGTTTTCAAAATTATATAATAAGTAAAAAAATTGTTTCTATATACCTAAAAAAAAGATTTTTTTCTGCTAATACTTTGTATGTCTTCCTTTAGCATCAGTTACAGCTCCTAATCGTTTACACATTGAATGTATCAGTTTTGGTATGTTGTAATCATCGGGTATTTTTTCCCACTCTTCTTTTATAAATCTTATTAATTCTGCTTTGTTTTTCGGGGACCTTTTTCCGACTTTTTTGTCTAGGTGGACCCACAAATTTTCTATTGGGTTTAGGTCGGGGCTTTGTGCCGGGGTATCAATTACTTTTCTGCAATTATATAGCAACCAGGATCTGCAAGCGTACGTTTTATGTTTTGGGTCATTGTCTTGGTAAAATTTATATTTTAATTTTGCGGGATTTTCTGGGTCAATAAAGCCGAATTTTTGAGCACTGGCAGTCAACTCGTTTCTTAAAATGTCCAGATAGACTTCCTTCGTCATTACATCTTCTAATATTTTTAGTTCGCCAACACCCTTGGATGAAATGCAACCCCACACCATTACAGATAATTTACCAAATTTTACCGTGGGTATTATATTTTTGTTTTTTAAAGCCGCCAGGGGCTTGCGCCAAACTTTTTGAGGTCCATCATGATAGTAAAGCATCATCTTCGTCTCGTCGCAAAAAATTACATCATCCCAGTACTCTGGAGGAAAAGAAATATGCTCAATGGCAAATTTATATCGTTTTTCAATATTTAGCGCGGAGAGCAGAGGTTTTTTCCTGGCGACTCTTGAAGAGTATTTACGGCTCTGCAGAACGTTTCGGACCGTCTGATGGGAGATACTTATATAACATTCACGATTGATCTGAAGTGCAATTCCCCTAGTGCTGGAATGTGGATTGTCGTCAATAATTTTCAAAATTTTTCGTTCAATGCGCCGATCTACTTTTTTTGGTCTGCCTGGTATTGGTTGTGGTTCAAGCCTTCCTTCTTTTTCCGCACGGTTTATAACATTATATATTATATATATATATATATATATCCTTAGATTAAGGGAGAACATTTCCGCAATTTCTTTGTGAGACTTTCCTTTATAGTAATTGAAATACACTAGCTGTGTATTATCTTTGCTCAGTCGTTTTCCTGGCATTGTGTATTTTTAACTGTGTGATAACTTGTTGCTTGCATAGGCGTAATTTCAAGAATAAATGCTATCCACAATACTTAACATGCTTAAAAGGAACTTACATTCAATAAATGAGCAAAAAAATAACGGATCTTCTTTGCTTTTGGTTTTTTGAAAACATTTTTTTACACCATTCAAAGTAAGTAAAATTATTTTGTAGCATTGTTGTTGTTATGTTTATTATTATTATTTCAAAGTGTCGGCGCCTTTTTGTCGCCAACGTACAGGAAAACAGTTACATAGAAAAAAAAATTCTAAGAAAATGATTTTGTTGTTGTTTTTCATTATTTAAATAGAAATTCCTAAAATTTTCTAGCCTTGAAAACATTTTTTTTACAAACTGTATGTAAACTAAAGCGTTTGCCATATATATAAAACCAAACGTCGTCGTGTATCAAGCTGACATTGAGTAAGCACGTAAAACAATTAAAACCATGATACAAAAATAGAAGGTATTTCCCCTTTTCTTTTCGTCGCCATATTAACGTTCTGACGTCTATTCTATTCTATTATTGTATCATGATTAAAACTGTTCTTGAAAAATTAAAAGTAATGGTTTTAAATTCAAAACACAAAAATTTTTTATTTAGGATTTGTTATTGGCAAAAATGGATTAAGTAAAACAAAATGACGTATTGCAAGTTTGAAATGCGTCTTAAGTAAAAGCCTTTGTGGGAATGTTTAACTATTTTTCTTAATTTATAAGAAACTTTATACAGAAAATGTATCTAATATTAAAAAATTATGAAATTTATTGGAATTCCAAATGTCAAGAAGCATATAAAGTTTTAAAAAGACATTGCGTCAGAAAAAGTGCTGCTTAACTTACCCACAGTCACCAATAATACTATAAACTAATGCTCCCAATAACGCAATTGCAGATATTTAATCTAACGAAATTTGTGGTTGAAAAACTGATGGCGTTCTTTTTACGATCACTATTTAAAAGTGAACAAGCTTAGAGCATAGAAAAACACTTAAAATTACTTTATCTGTTACAAAATTAAATCATAATTTATTAGCATTAATTTTATCATACAGACAGACTACCTTTATTTTTAATTTTTGGTGACGGAAAGGGTTTGCTGTTATGGCAGCAGCCAGGATGCAAAGATGGGCACTTATTTAATCAGGCTTTGTTTATACAATTGAAAATAAATTTCAATCATTCTATATCATAGTTTGCCAAAAATGCAAGTACAATATAAAATACTGAAAAATAGTGATTATATAGTTTACGTTGACATCGATAATTATTAAAATTTGTGCTATTAAGATATTGCTTAGCAAACAAGGTATGATCCAGTTTTGGTATAAATTTGTAAAGCAGTTCGCAAAGGAGTATTAGTTTAATTAAAAGGTAATTAGTTTGACGTTTTCGCAGTAAAAGCTTACTGCTGAAAGAAGTTATTAAATTTCTGCATATGGAGTAATCTTGTCTCAAAAACTTCACAGAACTATTCTTAAAGGGCTACATCTATTGTAAAATTAAAGGCATTAGCGCGATCGTACAGATAGTAACCTAAGATAAATAATGATGTCGAAAATATGAAATCCAAAATGCTCAGTTTGGAGTAGGGATGGACAAGAAACATCGATGTTTTAATAACACTCGATGTATTGTGATGAAAGATCGATATATTCCGATATTTTTTTTGGTCCTAAACAATCGGAAAACATCGATGTTATCTTTCGATGCATCGAAATGACAAATTATATACTGAACGTGTAGATTGATATATAAAAGTGTTAATAGAAATTGGAAAAGCACTAAGATGAAGATATATGGTCTGATGAACTTTCAATTTATTTGAGGACTCCTGTTGGAAGACTGAACGAAAATCCGTTGGATACTTGAAAAGGTTATAAATCGCAATTTCCTAAGCTTCACAAGATCGATTTTAAATACCTTACAATGGTGGGAACATCGGTTCCGTCTGAAAGACTATTTTCACAAGCGATGCAGGAGATGACTGAACAAAGAAATAGATTGAGAGGTGAAGGACTTGGAAAACTTCTACTTCTAAAGAGTATTGAAGGCATGAAGAAAGTATTTGTTTATGATTTTTTAGCAAAAACTTTGAAAACGGTTGGCTTTAAATATATTTACACGCGTGGTGGGATTATATTTGTAAAGAAAACTGATGGTTCTAGACAGATTCGAATAAAATCGATGTATTACGTTGATAATATATTAATAAAGTGTACTGGTGGTGTATCACAGCGTACCTATACTCACAGTGGAGATAATAATAGTGTTGAAGATTATGAAGTTGACAGCGAAGAAGTTGGATTTATTGATTAAAATACATAACAATATTAGTAAATAAAAAGAAGTAAATTTTATGTTAAATAAAGACAAATTATATACCCAAATATGAATTGAATTTACTTCAAAAGTTTTAACACTTACAACTCTTTTCGTATATTAATAAGTTGTTTAACGTAATCTCTGTAAATATAATAAGTTTTTCCTCTATCGACAAATTTAAAAAATTTAGAAATCAAATAAATCAACTGATAAAACTGCCTGAAACTTGCGATTCAAGAAACTTTGTTCAGCAAACAATATTTATATTTATATAATATTGGTGGCTTTAGTGCTATTCATTGCGATAGAATTGATGGATTTGACGGTTCTACAATATTTGTAAATTCAAAATTAAAGTATTGACTTATTCTTTATAAAAGTGCAAATAAATTAGATGTCATTGCTATAGAGTTACCAGAAATAAAAGATAATAGTTCGAATCTGGTTCTTATATCTGTATATCGGTCTCAGCGCTGTAAACCCGCAAATTTATTAAATAATTCAGAAAGACATTTTGAAGAGCTAGGATCTTATCCGACTTTACAAGTTGATGATTTAAATGTTGACTTTTTTCACAAAATAGACAACAACAGTTAATGATAGATCGTTTTAATAACTTTAATATGTGTTTTTCTCATGATCATGTTACTAGACCGGAAAGTAAAGCATGTATAGACTGGGTAGTTAGCAATTTTTCAAATAAAACTTGTGTGCATAGCATTGAAAATACGCAATCTGATCACAATTTTCTTAGTTGTTACATTAATTTAAAAGTTAGGTTGAATGAAAATATATCTGAGTGCAAGAATGTAATCAATTATGAAAGATTTGGGTTGATTTGAGATAACTTATTAGGCGCATTCCTTCGTTTGATGAATGTGAGAGATTTATTCAAATTTTATCTTCAGCTGCTTTGCAAAGTACGGAAATTTCGTCGAGATCATATAATTTACGGTTTAAGGTGGCTCCTTATGGTTTTGGTTAGATTTAACCAAACAAAGTATCACATTTGTTGGACCAAGTGAATACAATAATTTGCCGGATAGAATAAAGAATATTGCCATTTTATCATCTTTCAAAAATAATCTTAAATTATATTGGTTGAATACACAGAGAAAAGAAATTCGTTGGGGGAACCGAATTCGTTGCCGATGGAATTTTGTCGGTTGTGTGTATTATCTTGAACTCGGTTGTAATATGCGTATGGCACTCACAACTATTTTTTTAAATGATTCCTGGGTGACTATAGAATATTATTGTGAATTAAACAAAACGAAATAATTTTTTAATATTTATTTTTATTAAAAAAATAAATTACAGTGAAAAGATTTTACATCATAAATTTCATGATTTGAATCATTTATTTAAACCAACTCCTTTAAAATCAAGATACCCTTTTTCATATAGTTTCTTTAACTTGCCATCCTATACTGCAAGTCTTGCCTCTGTGAAAAGTATTAAACATTTTTAAATTTCTTTTATTTACATATGGCTTTGTGAGATTATTTTAAACTTACCACAATACAACATTGAAGAACTTTTCACCACTTTGAAAAAATCTTTGTTCTTTTAAACTGAAATATTGTTGATTTTTTGTATAATGTGTACAAATTTTGTTTTTAGTACGTCAAAAATTTTTCTATTTTTGAAGATACAATTGATTTTTATAATTCTAATTACCAAAATTCGGTTTTCAGTAGTAATGTGCTGAATAAGTTTTGTTGCATCTTCCAATTAATAGAATAGATTTTAGTAGAGATACAAATCGGTCAGGTTAACTATTTTAAAAGGTATTACAACCAACATTTGGAGGCAAATATCAAATGTTAGCTTTTAATATAAAAAATAAGTCAAGATTGTAATTTATTAATAATTAAAATCAAATTATTATATTCCTAATTGAATCTTGAACATATCAATGGAATTTTTACCAGTCTTTTTTCTGTCTGTAGTTAAAAAGCACTTCTAATATAAAATTTTGTATATATAAACTGAATTTGTGTATATAGTAAAATCATCTTTAGATTAAAATAATAATTCTATATTGTCAATATTTGTAATGTATATTGCCTTGCTGCAACCTCTATAAAACCTATATGGCGCTGGGCCTTTAAAGGAGAAATATAGAATACAGTATTTATTGTTATTAAAAAAAATACACTTCGTAATAATAATCAGAGGTAAAAAATATGGTAAAAGCTTAAAAAAATTATTTTTTGCATGCTAAGTGGCAGATAATAATAATAATATTAACACCATCATAAACAAATTTTTATGCGATTTAAAAACGCTAAACATACTATTATTGGCAAAACGGGCTTTAGCTCATTAAATCATCAACAGATAAGAAGACATAATTTTAGAGAAGCAAGAGAATGCTATTGCAAATTATAAAGATAATCGTATAAAATGATTTATAAAGGGACAACATATTTTGATTCGTAATTAAACTGATCCAAATAATCCAAGCAGGCTTAAAAAAAAAAATTAAATGCAAAAATTAAAGAAAAACTGGCTCTCGATCGATGCACAAAATTTTATAACAATAGAGAAATAAATGAACATTTAGATTATACTCATGTTTCCTGAAAGATCTCTTCAAAAGCTTTTAACTAATACCAATATTGATATCTTAAAAAATATGGTGTACAATCATACTTTTTTATGAAGAGCTTAGAGTTCGGAAAATATAGGCGGGTGCAGAGCTTTTCTCATATATTTATATTTTTTTGATTGGAGTTACTTTACTAAACTATATTTCTCCCAAATGATATAGAAAATCTAGAGTCAAACGTAGAGTTTTGCCTATTTCCTGAAAGGATTTAGATCAATCTTGCTGATTGACAATAGCGAAATTTTCGAAACTATTTCTGACCGATTGGCTTCTTTAAAATTTCCTTGGAAAAGTTGATTTCAACACAAACACGAACAGACAGACGGGCATCATTCAATTGAATTTGCTATGTATAAGAACTCGGAAAAGATATACTTTACGGGGTTGAAAATAAATATTTTGTAGAAATTACATACATATTACTAACTTAGATAACCCTTTTTTCCACTTGTGGTAATAGGTTTAAAAAAATGCGAGTATTTTTTATTTTGCGCATTTTTACGAGAGCTAAATACCTCGAGAAAGAAAGAAAGAAGACTATCTTAACAAAAGTAAATTTAAACTTTACTCATGCAAAATTTGTGCTGATTTAAGAGTTGTTGTAATGGCAAGCGTATTGCAAGGTGGTTATACTTAGTTCTGGAGATTTTTATGTGAATAGGATATCCGCGCGAAAGAAAAACACTTCAACTTTAAAATTTGACCGGCACACACTGGCATATATTTTGAGAAGGCGGTCAAAATGCACTTTGTTTGTGGTTACCGATTTTAGTGTTTTCGTAATCATTTGAAAGTAAACACTAGTAAAACTCGAGAGGCCAAAATTTAGAACTCTGTTCCAACTATAACACACTGAACAGGGTGATCCAAAATGGACTTTCCGAATATTTTAATAAAATGAATTTTTTTAAGTAAATTCTAATTTTCAAGTTACTATAACTTTTTTGTTTTAAAAGATATCGAAACAAAATAATTTTTTTTTTCTTTCTCAAAATAAAGTTATTTCGTTTTTTGAACTTGCTAAATTTTTTGTTTTAAAAAGCTCAAAATTCTTTATAAATTTCGTGCTTAGTAGAGCATAACTCGTTCCCGTCAAACGACGTCAAAAAGATATTTCTCTGTGTTATAGCCCTCCCTCCCCTACACACCTCTACCCTATTATATGTGCGCCAGGTTGCGACCTTGTGCACTGGAGCAATTTTTCTGACAAAAGGTCAGAAATTTGGTTACCCATTAGAGTTGGTAATGACAAATAATACATAAAACAATAGACTTGTGCCATATAGTTCAATTTAGTGATCACTCTTTTTAGTTCAATGTTTGAATATGAACTAGTTCAAAATTTAGTTCAAAGGCTCTCTTTAGTTCAAAATCTCTCTTAGTTCAACTTTCAATTTCTAGTTCAAACGCTTTCTTTAGTTCAAAGCTTTTTTAGTTCAAATGTTTTTTTAAACTATGATGACAACAATACTGTAGCATTGCCATAACGAATGTTAAATTAAATGCGTGGCAGTACTAATTTCATCTCGGAAATAGTCAACAAGAAAAAAAAAAGACATGGATTCTAGTTTATCTTGTCTGGTAGTTTAAATACAAAGTATAGTTAAAAAATGAACTAGGTTTACCTAAAGGTATGAACTAGTTTACTTAGTTCAATCGATGGAATCGTTTAAATAAACTAGTTCGTTTATGAACTACACAAGTCTATAAAACAATAAGATCATAAAGAATAATGAATTCAGAATAATGAAATAATTAAAAAGAAAGTCTTAAATAAAATACGTGTATGCACATGTTTATTATGGCATTTTTTCGAATGTAAGTTTTATTATCACATAGATAAGGAAATGTAAGCTAATTCCTCGCTTAATTGAATAACACAATTTTGTATACAAAAGATGTGATTTGTACCTGATTATTCTTAGTAACCGTTTATTTTTGCAGAAAAACGATAGAAAAAAGAACAAATTTAAGAAAGGTACCTTCAGCTAGGCCTTAGGAAAATACTGCAAGAAGATTTTTTCCGATCCAAAAACTGCAGCATGAGATTATGAGTTTATAAGACGATTCAAAATCAATTTACAAGTCTTAGCATGCAGCAAAAAGATACATGCAAAAAAATTTGTTGATTACGCCAAGAAACTAGCTGCACTTTACAACGAAAAATACTCTTGGAGATATATGTCTTCAATGAATCATAAAATTTTGTATATTGGGGAACAAATCATTCAACATTCAAGAGAGCGCAAGAAAAAAGGAACAAAGACTACAGATTCTTTCGCGAATATAGCACAAGAAAAATGTCTGAATGTTGCACAAATGAAGACCTGATCACCATTTTGTTTTGTCTTTCAGATACATATATGTCCAACATTTTATAAAAAAGAAAACACCTCCAATCGAATTAGAAGAGGAGGCTAAACAGCTATTAGAAGATGAAAATCAATGCTATTTAGAAGAAATGTTTATTAAAATTGTTTACTGCCAGTTTCATGATAACGCAATCGTTTGTTCGTTTGCACAATTACATTTAAGATAAAAACACATTCTCAAAAATATTTTTTGTTTTAAACGTAATTATGCTAACGAACGATTGCAACATAGTGAAACTGGCAGTTAATCTGTAGTGGCTCCTTTATTTGAAAGTATATTTATTTATGTAAATTAACTAATATTTATTTTATAAAATTTTATAGAAATATTTAAAAATATAATGAAACTATAACTAAATAAAAAAAATCAACTTTTGGCCCTTCTTGCTGTTAAGCTTAAAAACATTACGGGGCTAAAATTTGGTATTTCCTGACAAGATTAAGTTTACAAAACTATTATATTATAATTTGTAACAATAAGAATAGAATATACATATGAAAAAAATTTTAATGCTTTGACACTTGTCTTTTATACTCAACTTCTATTTTATCAAAAATTTTTGAAAAACTATTTCTCAAACTCTTAAATCCATTACTTTAGAACTGCAACATTATTCCTGATCATCGGTTCGGTTTTCACAGTCAACATGGAACACCAGAATAGTTCCATTGAATTATTAAGGTGATAGCTGACTCGCTTGAAAATCAAAATTTCTGTTCCTCTGTATTCTTGGATATACAACAGGCTTTTGATAAAGTATGGCATGAGGGCTTATTATACAAATTAAAAAACATGCTTCCTGCTCTATTCTATATTTATTTGGAGAACAGATGCTTCTACGTCAAAGTCAATAATGGTTTTTCTCATGTCTGTCAAACAGATGCTGGAATCCCCCAAGGAAGTGTCCTTGGACCAATTTTATATACTTTATTCACAAATGATATGCCGACAGGAGAGGATGTAACAGTCGCTACAAATGCCGATGATACAGCGTTCATATGTTGTTGTGAAACCCCTTCAGAGGCTTCTTGAACTTTACAGTTGCAGCTAAAAAGTCTTTATGATTTGCTTACAAAATGGTACAATGTTGTTAACACCCAATAGTCTAGCCACATCAATTTTACAACAAAAAGAGAAAATTGCCCAGCTAGTGTTAATACTGTCAAATACCTCGATTTATATTTAAAGAGAAGGCTAACATGAAAAGCAAATATAAGCGCAAAAAGAAAACAACTCGAGATAAAATTTAAACAAATGTATTGGCTTCTAGGACAAAAATCCCAAAGATCTATAGAAAAGAAGATCCTGGTTTATAAAACTATTTTAAAACCTATGTGGACTTATGGTACAGAACTATGGGGCACTGTTTGTAATTCCAACATAGAAATACTACAAATATTTCAGTCCAAAGCTTTGTGTTCTACAACAAACGCTCCCTTTTATATAACAAACAAAGCTCTACACAACGATCTGAAAATACCGTTTGTCAAATCCGAAATTAGAAGATTTAGCTCCAATTACTTAAAAAGGCTTAGTAACCATGTAAATATACTAGCAATTACACTTTAAGATGAGACTGATGAAGTTAGAAGGCTAAAACGAAAACGTATCTTAGATTTCGCTTACATTTAAGAATACACTCTTGGTCGACTAACGTTAGAAATGAAATAAAAATATATGTACATATATGTAAATATTTTAGTTTATTGTTTAAAATATTAAATGTTTAACTTAGCTCTATATATACAAATATTATTATCATATATAAATTAAATTTTTGTTTTCTATTGAAGGTTAATAGACATTTTATTTTTAAATTTAACTCATTTGCTTATTATCATAAGATAGATTGCAAATAAATATGTTAAATAAAATAAAAAAAACTTCAATTAATAATGGTAACGAACATATAACCATTCGTAACTTTTTTTTGTCATTCGGCTTTTATGCTTTTTATCAAAAATTAAGATTAAAACCCCACGTACCAAACAGAAAAAACCGCATATCAAAGTTCCAATCGAATCAAAAGTTACGGACCCCCTTCTCGCTAAATGTGCCACTATGCGGCAAGAGTTAATTTTATTCAAGAAGAAAAATGTATCAGAAAAAGCGTTAAGACATTCTGTACATTGAAAGCAAATATCCTAGAATCAGCAATGCAAAATCAGAAGAAGACATATTGGCAGGTCCGCAAATTCGAGAGCTTATGAGGGACGCAGTTTTTAGAACGATAGTGAACATGTGAATGAAAGAGCATGCACGGCTTTTGCGAATGCGTATCACAGATTTTTGGGAAACAGAAGATTACATGAAATGAAAAAAAGTCTCTTAAAATTCTACAATTTTTTTTCAGAAAATCTTAGTGATAGGTATATATATATACATATATATAAAAGTATATATATTAAAAAACGAAAAATTTGGTTATTGATTGACTAAGAAACGAAAGTGTTAAAAAAATGGATTGATTTACGCATTTACACAGATTATAAATTTAAGTAACCATGTTAATTCTGGCCACAGCTCA
The DNA here is from genome assembly GCA_937654795.1 of Cistogaster globosa. Classification (NCBI taxonomy): domain Eukaryota; kingdom Metazoa; phylum Arthropoda; class Insecta; order Diptera; family Tachinidae; genus Cistogaster; species Cistogaster globosa. Next base: position 43,313,558 of record OW569405.1, read on the forward strand.
CAACATATATATTAGGGTGTCCCTTATTTTTGGACCTCAATATTTTTTTGCGCATACCCGCTAAAAAGTTTCGAAATAATCATAGAAGGCTCCAGAAAAAAATTTACTTTGATATTAGAATGATAACCCGTGCCGACTTGCGACAAAGTTAATTGTTGTAAGTATGGGTAATTTTTGGTCAATATTGGTATAAGTCATTATAATTTGTACGTATTTTATTCAATTTTCAATATTTTTTAATATTTTACTGTTGTGTTTTTTTATTTTAGTAATTTTTAATAATGTTAATTTATATTTAATATGAAACTAGCAGAACCTGGTCCGCTTCGCTGTTCCAAAATACATTTTTTAACTCCTTTTTTTTTTGGAATTTTTTAGTTAATACATATGTATGTATAAACTTTCTCAATGTTGTCAAAATAACTATACATAACTATATAGATTTTATAAAAGTGATTTTCATATCATGACAAAATATTGTTAAGATAGCTTTGATTATTATATCATGATGTAGCTTTCGTATTCATTCCTTTCAAGAAAATGAGCTTTCATATATATTATATATGTCTATCTAAAAAGGTGATTCCCCTTTTTACTCAAATGGTAATTTGCTATTCCAATAGTGTGTTTCATAAAGTGCGGTTTTATTATTAAAAAAATGTCAGTCGAATTACGAAGTGATAAACAAAATATTTTCCTTATCGGACTGCCAAGCCACCAGATAAATGGTGCAAAATTACCATCTAATCGACAAGTTCTCACCGTTTTATTTTACAATATTCGTGAAGTCAAGCTGACTGTTAGTGAAAGTGCGAATCTTGTTATAAGAGAGTGCATTATATTTTGGGAAAAAGCCAGAATTCCTACGAAGGCAATCCCTAACTGCGTGAAGAAACTTGTTGATTTATATCATGTTTGGAGGGAGCTGCAAAAAAACTGTAAGAAACCTCAGTTGACTTTCAAGAATCGTGAAAATAATTTTGTAAAAGACCTTGATAACTTATTTGATATTGCACATGCAGATGCCTTTGACAGAATGAAGATAGAGGAAGACAAAGATTTCTTAAGGAAACAGAGAGAGCCAGGTCGACCGGGATGCTTAGGTGGAATCGACAAAAAATTGGCGGAGAAAGAAGAACGAGTTAGGCAAAGACGATTGGAAGAAGAAGAAAGGAAGGTAAAACAAAGAGAGTTATTGGCTGTTGCATCTACTTCTTCGATAGATAACTTGGAATGTCTTGAGAATTCGAATGAGGAACAGATTTCGAACTCTGAACTTAGTACTCAGATTCCTTACCCTGAAAAAAGTTTTAAAAGAGGCACGAAAAGTTTAATAACTCCTAAACTGGTAGCAGCTTTAGATCGATGCCAATTAAGCATAAGGGACTCAGTTTACATTCTCCATGCGGTTGTAGAAGCGCTTGGTCTGAACAGCGATGATTTCCCTATAAACAAATCCTCGATTCAGCGAGTTCGTACTCAAGCGAGAAAATCCAGGGCAGAAGCAATAAAAACTGACTTCCAGAATAATTTGCCTGACGTAGTCACAGTTCATTGGGATGGAAAACTATTACCTGGATTGGATGTACGAAGTTCAAAAGAAGAACGCTTGCCAATTATTGCTTCATTTGACGATAGAGAACAGCTTCTTGCAGTACCGAAATTAGAGAGTTCTTCTGGAAAACATCAAGCTGAAGCCATTTCAACTGCTCTCTTTGACTGGACCCTCCATGACAAAGTACAGATAATGTGCTGCGATACAACAGCTTCCAATACTGGCCGTTTCAGTGGAGCTTGTGCTATTTTGGAGCAGACTTTAGAAAGGGAATTGCTGCTTTTTGCTTGTCGTCATCATGTTTATGAGTTGGTCCTTAAAGCTGTTTTTGAAACCAAGGTAAAACATATTACAAGTAGCCCAGATATTCCAATTTTCAAAAAGTTAAGAGATAATTGGAAAAATATTAACACTGATAACATTGAGTCACCTCTAAATTTCGTTAAAGCACATATTGCTAAGACAAACATTACATCTTTGTTAACTTTTTATAAGACTGAACTGGAAAAATCTTTTGTTAGAGACGATTACCGCGAATTGGTTGAACTATGCGTTGTGTTCTTAGGAGGAGACACAGAGAATAAACTAAAACTCAGGCCCCCCGGAGCTTTGCATCAAGCGCGATGGATGGCGAGAGCAATCTATTCTATAAAAATATGTTTGCTTCAATCGCAACTTAAAATTACTGCAAAGGACAAAAATGCTCTTCAAGATGTTTGTTTATTTATCGTCACCTTGTATACCAAACCTTGGCTCAAATGTACAATGGCAGTTAAAGCACCTAACCAAGACTTGTCCTTTCTGAAAGCTCTAAAAGAATATGAAAAAGTAGACGCAACAAGTTCCAAGGCATCCATAAGCAAGTTTATTCATCATTTATGGTATTTGTGTGAAGAAACAGTCATGTTATCACTTTTTGATGAAGAAGTTGATACCAAAACCAAGACAAAAATGCTTAATAATTTAAACAGAGACGAAAGTTCAGATTCCTCTAAACGCTATGTCCCATCGAAGGAAGAAATTACGCAAAATTTGTTTGGTAAGTACTTAATATTTTCTTGTTTCTTTTTCAAAGTTTTGTGGTTTAGTTTTTGCTTATTTTAATGGTTTTTTCTTTATTTCAGATATGACGCTGGATGATTTTGTGACTCAAAGAAGCAAACGATTTCTATCTCGACTACAGATCGACGACAGTTTTCTTCGGGAAGACGTATCTTCGTGGGGTGACAATCCTGCTTTTTTGGAAGCTAGAAGACGATTAAGTCGTTTGAAGGTCGTAAATGACACTGCTGAAAGAGCTGTTAAATTAATGCAAGATTTTAATGGTCTTATCACGGCTGAAGAAGAGCAAAAACAGTTTTTGTTGCGTTGTGTTCAGGAACATAGAAATCTGTATCCAGACTGTAAAAAAACTACACTAAAGAGAAGTTACCCTAATTCATTATTATTATAATATTTAAATAAAAGTTTGTATTGATATTTTTTTAGTTTTACTCATATTTACTTTATTTGTTGCATTTTAATTAGTTTTGGATCAAGCCAAAATGTCAGACCAAAACACCATTTTTTATTAAACTTTAGAGCTCGGTCGGCACGGGTTGCAATCATGCTACAGATATGAAATTTCATATTTAAGTACATTTTAGCATTTATAAAAAAATTGGAGGGTATGCGTTTCGAAATTCGAAAAAAAAAATTTTTTTGCCATATAAGGGACACTCTAATATATATATATATATATATATATATATATATATATATATATATATATATATATATATATATATATATATATATATATATATATATATATATATATATATATTAGAGTGTCCCTTATATGGCAAAAAAAGAGAGCAGTTGAAATGGCTTCAGCTTGATGTTTTCCAGAAGAACTCTCTAATTTCGGTACTGCAAGAAGCTGTTCTCTATCGTCAAATGAAGCAATAATTGGCAAGCGTTCTTCTTTTGAACTTCGTACATCCAATCCAGGTAATAGTTTTCCATCCCAATGAACTGTGACTACGTCAGGCAAATTATTCTGGAAGTCAGTTTTTATTGCTTCTGCCCTGGATTTTCTCGCTTGAGTACGAACTCGCTGAATCGAGGATTTGTTTATAGGGAAATCATCGCTGTTCAGACCAAGCGCTTCTACAACCGCATGGAGAATGTAAACTGAGTCCCTTATGCTTAATTGGCATCGATCTAAAGCTGCTACCAGTTTAGGAGTTATTAAACTTTTCGTGCCTCTTTTAAAACTTTTTTCAGGGTAAGGAATCTGAGTACTAAGTTCAGAGTTCGAAATCTGTTCCTCATTCGAATTCTCAAGACATTCCAAGTTATCTATCGAAGAAGTAGATGCAACAGCCAATAACTCTCTTTGTTTTACCTTCCTTTCTTCTTCTTCCAATCGTCTTTGCCTAACTCGTTCTTCTTTCTCCGCCAATTTTTTGTCGATTCCACCTAAGCATCCCGGTCGACCTGGCTCTCTCTGTTTCCTTAAGAAATCTTTGTCTTCCTCTATCTTCATTCTGTCAAAGGCATCTGCATGTGCAATATCAAATAAGTTATCAAGGTCTTTTACAAAATTATTTTCACGATTCTTGAAAGTCAACTGAGGTTTCTTACAGTTTTTTTGCAGCTCCCTCCAAACATGATATAAATCAACAAGTTTCTTCACGCAGTTAGGGATTGCCTTCGTAGGAATTCTGGCTTTTTCCCAAAATATAATGCACTCTCTTATAACAAGATTCGCACTTTCACTAACAGTCAGCTTGACTTCACGAATATTGTAAAATAAAACGGTGAGAACTTGTCGATTAGATGGTAATTTTGCACCATTTATCTGGTGGCTTGGCAGTCCGATAAGGAAAATATTTTGTTTATCACTTCGTAATTCGACTGACATTTTTTTAATAATAAAACCGCACTTTATGAAACACACTATTGGAATAGCAAATTACCATTTGAGTAAAAAGGGGAATCACCTTTTTAGATAGACATATATAATATATATGAAAGCTCATTTTCTTGAAAGGAATGAATACGAAAGCTACATCATGATATAATAATCAAAGCTATCTTAACAATATTTTGTCATGATATGAAAATCACTTTTATAAAATCTATATAGTTATGTATAGTTATTTTGACAACATTGAGAAAGTTTATACATACATATGTATTAACTAAAAAATTCCAAAAAAAAGGAGTTAAAAAATGTATTTTGGAACAGCGAAGCGGACCAGGTTCTGCTAGTTTCATATTAAATATAAATTAACATTATTAAAAATTACTAAAATAAAAAAACACAACAGTAAAATATTAAAAAATATTGAAAATTGAATAAAATACGTACAAATTATAATGACTTATACCAATATTGACCAAAAATTACCCATACTTACAACAATTAACTTTGTCGCAAGTCGGCACGGGTTATCATTCTAATATCAAAGTAAATTTTTTTCTGGAGCCTTCTATGATTATTTCGAAACTTTTTAGCGGGTATGCGCAAAAAAATATTGAGGTCCAAAAATAAGGGACACCCTAATATATATGTTAATCAGTGTATCTTGTGAGGTTTGACCACAATTAAAATGGTTACTCATTCATCATTTCATCATTTATAAATACATCTTTATTTACATCTTATTTTTGAATGAAAAATTACAATTTTCGAGATTTTATCTATAGATATGGCAACGAATTATACTGATAATAACAGGTCTTGATTATTCATTTTTTAATTATAACATTGTGCAAAGGAAAATAGGAAAAACCTTTATGTGGTAAGAAAAAAATTTAAATACAGTTAGAAAATATACATGTATGCAATAAAATTATCTGGGGATAACAAACGTATACACATCATTTTCCATTTTATAAATTTTATTTTAGAGCTGCCATTATGCCGATTGCTTGCATTCCCGTATCAGTTGATGTGAAGAATTTTGAATTGATTCATGGTATTTGTTGTTAAGTTTTTTTATGAAGTCGATAATTCGCTCATAGCCAGTTTCATTGTGAAGAAGTTCAGTTGAATATCTCTAATTTTTGTTGTTTATGATCTTTAGACATTTGTTTTGTATAATTTTTAATTTCTTCAAATGAGTTTTTGCAAAAGTTGTTATGGACCGGTTTGCCGAGTGAGGTTTCCGACTAGCTTTTATGAAGTTTATTTCCCAGGTGGTTCCAACCCTCTCTCACCCGTCGCGTGTCCTAACACAAAACAAGTATATAGAAAACAAACACAACCACTACATTCAACAATACCACACGGAACATTTGTTTGTGGAGACAGATTTTAGCCTCCTATTTACCCTCCCAACCTAGCCATGGTAATATTCACAAAAAAACTTCCTTCCCATGACCCCAAAACCCACTTGACCACTTCTCCACTTACCTTTCCATCATCACCTTTAACTCACGAAATTACACTTGTTTTCCATAACAAATTCTAAAATTATAACATTATTTATTTGAAATAAAAAGCTTTATAAAAAAAAGGTTAAAATATTAATACTATGTTGGGATATAAATAAAAACCAAATAGAAGTAAGTAATAAAATGCTTAATAAATGATATAAAAAAATAAGTTATAATATAAATAACAAAGTTTTTTTTTTTATTAACTCTCTTTTCTTAATTTTCTTCTCAGATTATTTTAGGCCAAAAAAAAAAAATAATTAATACTTTTTTTGCTACTGACTTAATCTGGTACCACACATACACACATATATTTCTTTACAAAAAAAAAACCATTCAGCTCAACACTGAAACACTTTTACAGGGCTCAAGGTAATATTTTCTTCCTCCTAAAATAAGGGCTAGCGACTAAATTATTCAGCCTAAAGGAGCTCCCTGAGGAATTCTGATATCTTGCTATCTGCACTTATTCAGACTTTTTAAATTACCCGCGATTCACTTAAGCTCTATAAATCACTCTCAATTATTTCAGTCTGTATATCTGGTATCACAAATTTTAAACATACAAATATATTTTCTTTTTTTTTTGCACTGAATTAACGGCCTTCAAGGGACTAGTGTAGCTAAACAAAAAGGTTACAACACTTATATATACACTTAAAATTACACGGTTTTTTTTTTTAATACAATTTTTTTTTTAAATTAAATCAAGTCAAGTCGTTTCGATTCTATGGCGAACTCGTTACTTAGGAAAAATATTTACTATACATCCACATTTAACTATGCAAGTATATTTTAGTTGATATTTTCCTGCCTGAGCTTTTATCGCCAATATCTTCTTCTTTCTTTTTACGGTTGAAAATTTTGAAAAATTATAAAAATTTTACCTGGCTATTTTCTTGCTAAGGCCCAGCGAGAGTTGTTCTTTCGCCAATACGCCTACGTGCTAATAGCCAGCTGGAAGGAACACGGATAACACCACTTACAAAATTTTCTACACATCCTACACTAAATTTCAACTTACGTTTTTTTCCTCTATATTCACTTCTTTTAAACTTTTTCTGCCACCAAAAAGAAGTGCCTTTTCCCTTCCTTCGGCTTCAAGGACAAAATCTATTATGCCTTCTCCGTAAAAACTACTATTATCCTTTTTTAGGATCTCAAGTATCACCACAAAAACTTGTAATTTTTTTTTTTTCAAACAAACTTTTTAAATTTGAATATTCACTTCACTATCTATGTATCTTCACTGCTTCACTGCCTTAACTCACTTTAATGCCAACAAATGTGTTAACTCCACCTTTTATACTTTTCTCATACAAAACTTTTTGGCGGTTTAGGCTATGAAAAATATAACACTTATATGCATATTCTCGCTAAACCGAAAATTTTTCCGCCTCTCGCCTTATAATTACATAATTTCATTCGTTAAGAATTTTAAAATTTTCCCGCCTCTCATAGCATATCATGTATGTACATTCATATATGTAAAAGCTTTTTCTGCTGCCTGCCATCCTAAATTAATTTTCCATATAGAATATTGCGTACTGCTATTATTCTGAATTTTATAAATTAAATTAGGATTTTAGGCATTTTCTTGCAATTTTGCGATTTTCTTTTCCCCTATTATTTCAATATATACTACCACCTTACTCATCACTCACTTGCATACAAATTTCAAGTCTCTTGTTAATCTCCATACATTTTCTAATTTTTTACTATGTATTTTACTTTAGACTTTGAACTTTAGCGGTTAAAATTTATGAATGAAATTCCGACCCTGTATTCTCCAATACTACAATATTGCCAACTTTGATTATAAATTTCACCTTTACCCAACACTGTTTTTTTACGAACACTCCTACCACATTCGTCATTCTGGTTTTCAATAAAGCACATGTAAGTATGATTTAATGTTTTACTAATTAATTCTTATTTCTTTTCAGAGTCAGCTTATTGTTGGACAATTACATTTATTGGTAAAACAAAGTATCGCTCCAATTATATACTTAGTACAAACATAACTAACTTCAATCTTCCTTTTTCTTTCCAGGACAAATAACAACAAAACATTATACATACATAAAAATAAGCAAAAACACACAATACAAGCATACCTAAAACCAAACAATTATATTTATACATAGAAAGAAACACCGAGACTCGGGCAGGAGGTGGTGTCTCCATTGGCCGCAAGCCCCTCTCCATACTATTATTAATTTTTCAAGGTTTTGGAGGTGTTAGATCACATTAACCTCTTCTCCCGACATCATAATATTAAGGTTCCGCCACGCAACGATCTTCTTTTTATTGTCGGTGGAGTGTGCGTCCCGTACCCCGCAACAAAACTCCTGTTCCGCTAACTTTAGTTAGAGGGACTGGTGTGCGGGTCATTGATTGATCCAACGTGGGGAACACTCACTACCCTGAGAATAAGAGCCTCAAGCTCTATCTTCATACTAGCCGGGCTATCATCGTGATTGTATATTTTCTTCGGAAACCTCACGACGTCATTTGCCTGCTAACAGAATTTTTAACACTAGCTGTACCATGCACTAGCATACCCTAAAATGTCACGATGCAACAACAGAACTCTGCCGAATTTCCTTTTGGTAAAAAAAAATCGTAGAGACAACCCATTTTCCATTTATATTTCCTGTTACCGTCCTTGGATCGGTAGAGTACCGCAATACACGCCGATACATAAATTATTAAACGAACGCCTGCGATATTTATTTACCGAGGCAAAATAAAATAAAATGTATATATTTCCTAACAACTTACTACAATCTTGGGTTACGCCTCTGCAATTTCATTCCCCACTGCTGCACCTACTCGTGACCACATCTCTGAAGGCCTTTTCTGGATGTAGAAAAAGTACAGAGATATATCGGATATTGCATTGGTCCACGCATCAGCATCTGTTAACATTCTACGGGAAGTATATCATATATACACTATCTGTTAAAGAAATTTTACTTTGTGATTCCCTTTATCTTTTTCCAGGTTCCAATAGCTTATTCATGTTATAATACAGATGTCATATCTTTATTGCACTTATGAAAAGCCTAGGCTTACTAAAACACAGAAAAAGGACATCACTAACTAAAATCTAATATCACAGGTATGTATAATCCCGGATTTTAATAAAATAATCACGGTTCCCTATACTAGTATTGCACTTTTTTAACGATGACTTTGGTATGTATTATACGAAACTCTTATACTATCAGGTACTTGTTATTTCTATCACAGGAATTAGGGTGAGTAGTCAGAAAACGAATATTTGTATAATTACTAAATAAATAATCAATCCATAAATCCTAATATTGCACAAAAAAAAACTCTCAACCTCTATGATCCGCTAGAAGTATTAAATCTTTATATCTTTCGTATGATATACTCCTAATGAGTTGCCCTGTAGCGTCTCTAGTTCGTACATGTTATTTCCTACAGGTCGGACCACCCTACATTTCAAAAATTTTCTGCAAAATTTAGCATTTCGCCCTTTAGCAAAATCGCTTAATATATTGTTACGGCGGTAAACTTCTTGTCCTGGATGAAAGGTTACTATTCGTGCCCTTTTGTTATATCTTTCTGCACTTTTAATGTAAGATTTTTCCATATTTTGTTTTACCATTTCTCGAATATTTTCTAATTTATCCCGTCTACTTAATTCTATGACCTGATGATCAGTGAGCGATTGCAATTTTCTGCTGAGTTTGTATTCAGCTCCACTGGAAAACATATGGTATCCAAATAAGGCGAAGAAAGGTGTAAAGCCTGTAGCTGAGTGTACGGCTGTTCTAAGGGCACACTCTATCTCTGATAAGTAAAGATTCCAGTCTCTATGATCCTCTTTAAGGTACGCTCGTATTGCCGATAGGACAGACTGGTTGACTCTTTCACTGGCGTTACTTTGAGGCGAGTACACAGCCGTTTTCATATGGTTAATTTTGTAGGATTTCATTAAATTCTTAAAACTTTTTGATCCAAATTGAGCTCCATTGTCACTATGTATGACTTCTGGTACGCCAAACTTATGGAATATTTCCTGAACTAAGAACTCTATTACATTGCTAGTGGATGCTTCTTTCATTGCTTTTAAAAAGACAAACTTTGTAAAGTGGTCCATTACTATAAAAATATAACAATTTCCCTTTTTAGATCTAGGATATTTTCCCATAAAATCTATGTATAGTTTCTGAAATGGTCTTTCGGTGATTACTTGTCTACCAATCTCAGGTCTAAGATTTTGGTTGGTTGATTTAATTTCTTTACATGTCTGGCAATTTTGTATATAGTTTTTCACTTGATATGACATTTTCGGCCAGTAGAAAAATCTTCTGATTCTATCTAGGGTTTTTGTTACTCCACCATGAGCCGTGGTTAATGTGGTATGAGCTTTTTCAATAATCGGTTGGGTAATATTTGTTGGAACCCATAATTTCCACTTTACTTCGTCTACTTCCTGGTCGAATCGCATTTTTTTAAAAACCATTCCATTATCAATTTTCAGATCTGGTAGTCGTTCCTGGTTGTTCTCAATTTGGCTTATTAGGTCTAAGTACTCTGGACTTTCGAACTCTGTTGTCTCGAAGTCGAATATGTCTTCAATATTTATTTCCTCTATGTCCCCTTCATTTGGTAATCTCGACAGCATATCAGCTACTACGTTCTCTGAACCTTTCCTGTGCATTATTTCAAAATCAAAAGCCTGCAACTGGAGTGACCACCGCGCTAACCTGCCTGTAAGATCCTTTTGGGACATGAGCCATTTCAGACTAGCGTGGTCTGTCACTACCGTGAATGGCATCATCTCCACATATGGACGAAATTTTTTTATTGCCATCACTGCCGCTAAGCACTCCTTCTCAGTCACACTATAGTTTCGTTGACATGGATTTAGTTTATGCGAGTAAAATGCAATAGGGTGTTCTTCATTGTTATCACTGAGTTGATAGAGTACAGCTCCAACTCCATAATTGCACGCATCACATTGTATGAAAAAACGTTTGGAAAAGTCTGCGTGTTTTAATACCGGTGCAGATGTCAAAGCCTTTTTTAATTTCTCGAAAGCTGAAATCGCCTCATTGGTCATCTGGAATTTTTTTGACTTTTTAAGAGTATCGGTCAGAGGAGCGGCTATCGCTGCAAAATCCTTAACAAAGCGGCGATACCAGCCGGCCGTACCTAGAAAACTACGCACCTCTCTTGCAGATTTTGGTATCTTAATTTC